>OX336389.2:767265420-768520446 GCA_946902985.2 Meconema thalassinum | reverse complement strand
TTTCAATTTTTTTCCTAGGAAACTTAGAACAGTCTCTTCTATCACCAGTGTAACGGAATTCCATTATATCAATTACACCCTGTATACTACTCTTTTTCATTTATAAGGAAATGGATTATATCAGCGACCTTTGGAGTTGTTCTCGTATTTATTTCTCAATGATTAATTCTGGACAAGGAATTCTTCTAGTAATTGCCACCGCGTGAGCCAATAGAAAAGAAGATATCGCATTACGTAATGTGGCTACGAGAGGCGATATCTGACCTTGGTGTGGTATAAAAATCAGCTCTCCGAGTGCCAAGACATGTTATTGTGATGTTGTTGTCTACATGTCGTGGTCGCAATACATGTTGGGTTGTTTGTGACGCCACGCTATTCGTCATTCTGCAGAAGTGCTGTGCGAGGCTCGAACTCTATTTTCATCACTCCCACGTTACTCTGCGCACCAGTTCGGAAACTTATTCTGTGGCAAAGTTATTATTGTAACCCAGTGCGTGGAAATGTAATGTGTTGTTTTGCTTCACAAATTATTCTTGTGCTTGTGAAATATCTACCTCTTATGTGATATTGGAAACCTGAAGGTATGTGGACATTGACTTATTGTACAACCACTGACGGTATATTTGAATGTTTACGAACGTCGTCAAGGCAATTTACACTAGTGGCCTGGAAACATTTGTCGAACTGTGAAGTAGTAGTGATCCAATGCGATGTCAAGGACCTATAAAATGTCACGATGAACTTGTAATAAATTCTGTGCTTAATATAGGCCAGGCATATAATATCACCTGGACACTTGGAATTATTAACGAAATATTGCAGTATACTCGAGACAGTCAAATACATAATTTATTTAAAAACTGTGGACTATACCGTCAAAATGCCGGACGTGCATAAGCATATGTGCACCAGCCAAGGACGATTTGATAGGAGTCTGAGGTCATCACCCAGCTCCTCGAACGTGATGGTCGGCTAAGGACAGACCCCAGGCGGGATGAGCGAGGCCAATATACCATGATGGAGGACCGAGTGACGTGTATTTTCCGTGACCGTTGTTGTGAACGAGGATACAGCATTAAGGCGAATGCTGGAATACTACCCTTCCCTAGGATGGAGCCATCACGGCTCCGTGGTGCCAGGCTACGACCCACATCGATGGATGGTCCTCCGCCACTGAGCATCTAAGGTAGAAGCCTTCCGACTTATTATGTGAATCTTATTTTCGAGCCACGAATTTCCTTACATCCGTTGAACTTACCAACACATCGTTGACTCTGTAAAATTATTTATATTCCGTCTATCATGTCAGGAGAACAATTTAAACTTGTAGGTAAGGTAGAACCTCGAATTTCTTTCTTTCAATACAATATAGAAGGCTGGATGTCTTACCCATACTTATTAAGTGGAAGCAGGATTATTAACACCTTTCAACGTTGACACTGATTAGAACACACTTGCAATAATAATAATTATAATAATAATAATAATAATAATAAATGTTTTGCTTAATAATAATAATTATAATTCTACATGATGATAATGATTAAACACGGTATTATATTGAACCATAATCATTTGTTAGATTCCTTGTTGAAATGGTATTGGTCTTCCATAAACAATAATGGTATTTGTTATAAACAAATTGTGTAAAAGTAAGAGAACTCATGATCCTTAGGTTATTATTGGATATCATAAATGAAGCATAATAGATCTACTTGTAAGTGGAAAGTGATGGCATTGGGAGAAGTATGAAATCCCCTATTCACTATGGTTATTTGCTGAGTGTAGCTCAGATGTTTTGAGGGTTTGCCCCCTGAGAAAAATGGGAATTAATGCGGGAGTAATTATCCTGTCCCATAATTTATATTAATTGCTTCAGATGTTTAAATATGTCAAACCAATAACATAAAAATACACATCCAAGGAACTTTAGAATGATCATCAAAGTTATCTAGAAAATATAATGACGTCATGTCAAATGATTATTTTCAATTCCTGTGATGGCTGATTATGAAGTGTGTTCTAGAATTCTTTATCCACTAAATCTAGTGTTGAGTTATAGAAAGTACAGCCAGGTGTTTAGGTTTGCATTAAGAAGTGCATAAGAGTTAATATTATTATTATTATTCTCTAATTTTCTATTCATCGAAAACGTGGCAGTGTCAAGTGTCAGGCCCAGGAGAATTTTGTTATGTTGTGTCAATTAGTGCCATTCCTAAAAATCAATTTTCAATCTTCGAATTAATGATAATTACGTCATAATTATAATAAACATCGAACTGTGTGTGAAACTACTTCGAACTTATTAAAAATTAAATATAATGTAAATATTAGAATAGGAAAGTCATAGGCAGCATCTATCAATGCTGACATATATATTTCATGTCGTTTATAATTGTGCAATCTAGCCTGTGTAGAGTAAACATTATTGTTGTTCAGCGTCCACCATGGTCAACCAAAGAACTATATCAAGAACGGACTATGTTTCAGTTAGTGATGTGCACAATCACGAGCCTCATTGCTAGCACCGCTGTGCATTGATTCCATAAGCACAGGGCAATTATTATGAGTATTGTCGTGTTTTTCATGTGTTTCTGGGATGAAGTGTTTTTTATAATAAATGTGGTGAATTGATTTTATCTTATGCTTGTGTTCTCACTTCGTGTTTGTGTTGTCTCTTGTTCTGTTATCCTTATGGGGAACATGGGGGCAGTGTGTAGTAAAGTAGCAAAGCCCATGACGTCCTGAGACCTGATCTCATAATCACACTGTACTCATGTTTCCTCGCATGTGATCGCCTGTCCATCCCAGGTGGACAGACGGGCACAGTACGGAGATTTCATATCTTCAGGACAAAATGGGAAATCTTTATGGTCATCATGTAACTCTTTAGGGTACTCGAGATTTACGTCTACAATATATCCATTATCATCGTTATCATTTTCTGTGTTAACATGTAAGACATAAATTTCAGGTTGTGTCAGCCAGCGAAAATTTTTCAGTGGCAGATATTGACTCATAGCCCAAACATATTGGTTATTATCATCGGGGTTAGACAATAAACTTTGACTCTCCACATGCGTTATAACAAAGCATGAATTTATTAATAAGCGCTTTAGAATATAGCCAACTACATTCATTTAATCCACCTTGAATTGATAATTTTATAAAATTAATCATGGTTATTGAGCCCACTGAGCTCATGTCCTCGAAATTTCTCCAAGTTCATGATTCCTCCTTGATGCATACTCTAGAGCGTCTCAACCTTAAAAGACAGTATGGAATTAAATGCAGTATTTGCCTCTCACTCGCACTCCTATGTCCTGCAATTAGCTTCGTCCTCTTCTACCCCGGCGATGTTGCCATTTCCCAATAATTGAAAGTGACAAATCTAAGAAAATGTTAACGTGGTATTATAGAGAATTTCCCGCTCTTTATAATGGTGTAAAATAAAAGCCATACATAATTAACATATGGCCCAATTTTCACAATTACGATATTTTAGCGCGAATCTATATTTTGCATTTATAAAACTTATCACGCCATAGATAATGAACTAATGATCGCAACAGATCAAGAATTTATTTTTAGATTGCCTGATGTTGGTAGAAGATACCCTACTTCTCAGGGCAGTAATTATTTTCATAATAAGAAAGTTATGATTTTTTTTCTTAAATGTTACTTGAAAAATCTGGGATGGTGTCACATAAAAGTTAGCTAGCGAGAAAGATTTTTGCTGTTGACTTTACGTTGGTGACTAACCAAGAAGAAATGTTCATTAATGTCTGAAATAGTTTTTAAAACAAACCAGAGCTCAATATTAGGTAGCATTCATAAGTTATAGCACTTCGCTTAGGCCTCCCGCTCAGCGCTGACGCACCGGAACTTTGCTTACTAACGTGGCCCGCAGGCTATCTCCCCCGACTACGTTTGAAGGAGTGTAGGTGATGATGTGAAGTATAACTAAGAAATGAAGTGGATTTTGTGTTCTTTATAAATTGTCCGCCTCGTTGCGTTCTTGGCTGTCACTGTGCTGTCACTGTGGAGGCCCGGGTTTGAATCCCAGCTCTGCCAAGAAATGTAATTCTGGTCTGAGGGCTAGAACGGGGTGTACTCAACTCCATGAGACAAAACTGAGAAGAGGCGGGTTCGATTCCTAACTCAGCCATCCTCGAAGTGGTTTCCGTAGTTTGCCTTTGTTCGTCCCGGGAATTAACAAGGGTTCGCTAATGGTGCAGAGTTAACATTTCTGTGCCAAAACGAACACGGTAGACACACACGACAAAATGACAGGTGAAGTATATGAAAAGTGGTTCGCCGAGCAATATTGTTGCTCAATGTTCCCGAAGGATCTAGCCTAGTAATAGACAAAGTAGGCTATCACAGCAGAGAAATATGTTCTTGCTTGTCACCTTACCACACCACCATACCACAGTGAACTTAATCCCAGCGAAAAGGTATGGGCCTAAGTGAAGAACTATATAAAATTGAACAACGTCTCGTTCAAGAAACAAGAAATGAATTATTTAATTTCGGCTGCATACCCCCACTTGACCACACAAAACTGGGTAAATTACCTGTACCACCATACAGTATATTATTATTATTATGTCATATTATAATTTATTATAACCTACGATATTCGAGAAAAAGGCCTTATCATATTCATGAATAATTGAATAATTGAAAATTATAAATTATTATAATGTGTGCATTAAAATCGCGCTCTGAGCTTCGGTGTATCATAATCTAAATATTGTACCGTCTTTCGCTTCGAGGCATGAGGTACAATTATATACAACAAACAAATATTTTGGAAATTTTCCGAGTTTTGCGTAAAAGCACGCCTGTATACGAGTAATGTTACATCATGTGCCCGGCCTTGCAAAACTTTGTATATGCAGCAGATCTGGCATAAGCGCGCTCCATTTAATGCGTACTGTCTTTTATGGTAGAGACGCACTATAGTGTAGAATAAACTCGAGACTTCCTCATGATGAAATTGCCAGTTTGACTTTTGCAAGGATAGTCTATTTTCTTCCTGGATATAATTAAATCACACTCTTGCTACCATAATTTTCAGGAATGTCAAAAATATTATTCTACAATATTTACAACCTTTCAGGCCTTAGTAAGTGGTAAATCACATTTTGGTAAAAGGTATTAGCACCGCAGACACGCGGAGATTAAGGAAGTAAGTGCTCAACGACTTACAACTTCCTTGGGAAGCCAGAATGCAGCTCCAGAGACCGACACACCGATTTGATAGTCCGCCGAGACTAGACGTGTTAGTCAGACAGTCCGTCACTTGACGAAGACCACGTTTTTTCAGTGCAAGTGCACATTAACGTGTGTAAAAATTATCGACGGCCATCGAGCCAAGTGAATCGTAATTATCAACGAATGTATTAAATTTCTGCCCAGTGAGGCCTGTGCTTCGTTATTTTCTGAAGAAAAGTCCATTCCGTGTGAAATCACTATTTTTGATATTTCACCACACGTAACATAGTACTTTGTGAAAGACCACGCCGTGTGAATTGAAACACGCCAACGTGCAGAAAACTGCTAAAATATTAACGTTACACTAATTAACTATAACCTACATAATGGCATTATTTCAGAAATCAGCAACCGTGCTATGATTGTAAATATTCTTGGAGTGATGCACGTGACTTTCAGTGATAAAGTGTGATTTGTCAGTGTAGAATCTGTGTGTTAGATATCACCAGCATATCTATAAATTCTGTGGCAGGAAGTGATAAGGTCATTTTATATATCCTGCGCCTGTGTAACTGCAGTGATTACCTATTTTTTCAAAGTTTATCATCAATTAAATGCTGTGTAACAATTTATTTCTACGACATAATGTCGAGTGCGACTGACCACGTTTATATCCAATATCAACTTAAGCACGTGATGTCGATGATGGAGTAAGAAACCCTATGTGAGGGTAAAGCCAATGAAGCAACTACCATGAACGAGAAACGTCCAGCAGGAATGTCCAGGACAGACCACATATTGGAGAACTAGATCTACAGACCATGGAGTTGGAGGCTTGTAATGGACAGGCCGAGGTTCAAGACCTCATTTTTGGAACCTTATAATCCCTTCACAGGAGTGAAGTCGACTTACCCCTCACATGCCAGACGTCGGGAGGTGAACTACGATGTTTGAGTAACCGTGAGTTGCCGTAAATCCTCTTGTTAAGACGCATTAGCTGTAGTTTCTTAGCCGAAACGTTTGATAGTTGACCACTAGGCAGGGCTATGTTACTCGTATATATTTTAATTCTGGTAACTGGGACAATCTTTGTGAGTCACCCGGTGAGGTGCACATGCACAGTTTTTATGTACTGTATTTCAGTGTCATATCAGCGAGGTTAATGGTGAGTTTTTGCTATGTCAGACAGCTGACACCTCTGAGATGAAGATTAATTCTTCATAACCTTTTGAACACACTGTAGGGTTCAATAATACCCCCCCCCCTATTTATGATTTGAAGCAACCGTTTTATTAGCGTATCGGTTGACACTAGAGAGTTACTTTCCAATTTTTGTACTATTTATTTAAACATTTTTGTGAGTACAATTTACTACAGTAGTTCCGAGGAGCAACGAACTCAAGACATTGAGGACGTGTTTGGTAATGAAGCCAAGACCTTTTAAGGGAACCGTATCACTTAAAACGACACAATAAGAGTTAGGTGTTGTCAGTTTAATTTGAGTGCCAATCCATGAGCACAAAGCTACGTTTTTATAATAGCAGGAAGTAGCATATCTTCCAATTTCCAAAGAAGTTAATCATGAATTGCATAGTCTTGAATTTAGGGGTATCTGACTTTATGATGCCGTTATATTATTGAAAAGGGTAGGAAATGAACATGAACACTTGTGAGGAAATGAGATTCAATTTTATAGCGTTCTGCAGAACACGGTAGGACTTTAATACGTGTATTCTGGCAGGTATTATGTGCACTGTCTTATAACGAAATTGTGGTTAGTCAAGCCACTCAGTACGAGTGTTGTTATTAGACACGCTAGGGATTTGTGCTAGCACGCAAACAGGTTATTTCCCAGGATTCAAAGTGAGTCAACTTTATTAATCGACTTGGTAGACATTTTGACGTCACGACCAAATGGTAATATGTGAAGGTCAAGGGCTTAGAATATTATATAACCTTCGGTGACAGACGTGAGTGCTGTAAACATTTGGTATTTTTACCGCAATCTAAATGCGAGAGAGCGCTCGTGAATGGAGCCATCTTTTAGCTGGTGACGGAATGCACCTAGCGAATTATATATTAAATGTTTATATTATTGAAAATTGACCCAGTCTTTTCTGTATCAGGCTAGTTAACTCATGTTGTTATTGTGTCAGACGACACATATTGTTTTAAGGCAGGACGGATTAATGTCCCCATTTTCATTGGTGTGCCCGCGAATGTTTGGAGCCATCAGGCCAGTTCGACCGAGGTGGTAGGTGTGCAAACTGTGTAAGTCACGCTGCGCTATGTTGTATTTGAGTACTTTGGTAACTCGAACTGTGTTATTGATTGACTGTTGGAGTCATATTATGAGTGTATCTCTGAGAAGATAACCTTCAGTCTGCGTCTGGCGTCTTAATTAGCCATCTGATTTTTTACATAAATCTGAACTATAAATCACTTATCTAATTATTATAAAACGACGTGATTAATTAATTGATTGATTTCAGCAACTTAAACTTGGAACCTTTGTTTGTCTAATCTCTTTGACGCCTTGTATACTTCATCACATCCTTTGGGAGTGAAATTATGACAGCAGACACTTTCTTTTTTCGACGACATGAACCTGAGGAGCCAATAGTCAGTAACTTGTGGCCCGCGTGGTTCAAAGCCATGTAAGACGCAGGGATGATTGCGCATTGCCAATATAATTGTCACATTCTGTAGATGACGATTGGTGGCAAAGAGCTTTCCTTTCTGTGGAGGGAGGGTTGTGTGCATTGATTCTTTTCCAAGTGTATCTTCTTATGTTTTACCCTTGAGTTGTAAGAGTGTATTTCTTTTCGATAACATTGCTTATTGCTTTTTTTTGATAGTCGGTGGTCTACTATCATAGCCTCTGCTTTAATATGTTTCGGTTACGACGCGTCTCGTCGTTATATTAATGTCAGGATTTAGCTAAAACTTAAATGTAAATGTAAATTTGGTCACGGTACCAACCTAACACTAGGATTTCCCTTGCTTTGATGTTAAATGTATCTTATTCCGAGTCATTTGCTTGTACCTTGCTTTCGCGTAGATTCTGATTGTGCCACGATCCTAGTGTTGTTGTTGCTTGTTTTCCTGTAACTAGGACCTTCGCGATGATAAATAATTTAACTTTAGGGATTTTTGACTCATTTATTGTAACTAGGTTAGCGGATTAGCCGATCTGAAACCCTCCAAAGTAGGATAGGTGTTTCTTATTGAAGAAATCATTCATGAAATTTCACTTCAGTCTGGATCTCTGTTATTGCTAACTTTGTGTTTTGCGGGTGTATTTCTGTGGGCATCTATGACTTCTTACGTACAAAAATTTCCCAGATCCCCTGGATCTAGCCTCTCGTGCTGTGCAAGCCCCATACAGGAATGCATCCGATCCTCTCGAGTGTGGGTCGAAAGAAGGGGTCATTCGAAGTGCCATTCTTTCGGTGATGTACGAGGATGATCTCCTCTAACGGGCTCATAAACTTCTTGTCTAAAATGGCGCCCAACGTGGGGTTCGATGGTATGTTGGCTAATATTAATGCCTCATTCGGTTTAGGGCAGATTACTGTTGCCCTTGATCAGGTCAGAGGCGATCTAGGTCAGAACACTGGTGCCCTTGACCAAGTAAGAGGAGGACTAGGCAATGTCAGAAACGACCTAGGGACTGTAAGGGGTGAAACTAATGTGGTTAGGAACGACATTGAGGCCACACATGTCACGTTGAATGCTGTTAGGGGTGAAATTGGCAATAATGCAAAGGCCCTTAATAACACTAACACAAACTTGTCAGCGAATACTGCTACATTACAAGAGGTCCGAGTTGACATTGAACGCATTCGTGAAAATGTAGGTGCCAATACTGTCACATTGGTAGGTGTTAGGCGCGATGTGGAGGCTAACACTGACACGTTTACACAAATTAGGCTAGATCTCACGCAAATGCGTGACGATGTAGCAGCCAATAGGGCTGAGGCCAATAATAACTTGGTAGCCGGCTTTGCCGCAGTCAGGGTGGATATGATTCGTCACCACCAGGAGTTAAATGATAGGCTAGGCGTACTGTCGGAAGACTTAGCTACCAATCGAACTGTGGTACAGGGACGGTTAGCTCAAATGACACCAACGTCCAGACCATATCCGGCGATGTAGCGAGATTAAGAAGGAAGTTGACAACTCATTCGACAACAGTGGCGGAGCTGATGAATACCGTCGAGGGACTACAAGCAACTGTACAAGTACAGAAGGATGTAGCAGCCATCGATATTTCGGTACTTCTCGGCGAAATAGCCGACTAGCGGATGGAGATAAACACCGTAATCAAAGACGTCAAGGACGATGTGCGACTTTTTACGTCAACGACTGGAACAGGTAGCGATGACCGAACGCTTGCAATTATGCGGAAATGTCAAACGCTCAGCCCGTGAAATAGACACAACCTTGAGAGGCGAAATTCACCGTTTGCAGGAGCAGGTGGATAACCTCGCTCGACAATCAGATCCATTGAACACTCCTGATATCTCAGAATTAGAGCAAAGGCTTCTAGCCAAGATCGAAGCCCAAATCAAATGCTCACCAATGGAAGCGACGAACACGATGCAGTTGACACCTGCAGAGGTGCAAAATAGCATTACCATGAGTAGTCAATCACGGATGGAACAACCTGTCAGATTAAATTTTGATGCACCAATCTTTACACCAAACAGAAATTACGGTCCAGGAAGTAACGTCATGATAATCTGACAGCGTGAAGAACAACCTGCACAGTTTTCTGGAACTAGGAGCAGTATAACACCTTTGGAATTTTAACAAAATATAGACTCGTACCTGAGAGACACTATTGTGACTCCGGAAAGAGAGCTGCGAGTAATCGAGCGCTTATTGACGGGGCAAGCCAGTACGTGGTTTAGGGCCTTTAACTATACTTTTACGGGATTCCAGGATTTCAAGGATGCATTGCTACACACCTACTGGAGTTCTGACCTACAACAAAGAATCCGCGCGGAAATGTACACCAAGAGGTACAGCACCAACCAGCCGACGCGGTATGCTAATTATTTTGCCACTCAATTATCACTTTTGAGATGGTTGCAGCGACCTTTAGCTGAGCCTGATCTGATTCAGACGTTCACACCACAATATCCAGCGGATATGCAGCGCACTCTCATAGCTTCCAACGCCAACACATTTGTAGAGTGCAACCAGGTTCTGAGAAGGATCGACTCCACAAATGATCAATTTAATGTCCATCGACCTAAAGCAGAAACACTTCTTGTAAACCTAACCACGGTTGATAAGGTGTGCCAGACAACGAAATCGGCACCGGCCATTACCGAGCCTTACCAACGTAACGAGGCAGGACGAGATCGTCATGTCTGGAATAGACGGCCATACAATCGACCACAACAACAGAATCGTGGATACTGGAGGGGACGATTTGCCGACAGACATGAAAATCTGCGAGATGACTGACGAGGCTGGAACAACAATACTCCTCGTAACCAGCAGAATGGAAACATCAGAAGAGATTATCGGTATAGTGAAGGATACTGCAGAGACAGGGATCCTCGCTATCAGATCGGCAGGGACTGGAGAGACCGAGCTGAAGGAAATCGTGAGTACATCTGACAACTCAGAAATCAAGAGCAGGATGTAGCTTCACCGGTGGATGTTCCTGAAATTCCAGAGGAGGAGCCTGGGGGTAGCAAACCCAAGACCTCCAAGAAGGTAAAAAACTTCAACTCGTAATTGAAGAATAGGGAGATAGACTAAAGAGTTAGTGGGACTATACTGCTCTGGGAACCTATGGCTAGTGATCTCCTCGACGAACGACGAACCACGACTGATGTTATCCTAACGCAACTACCCATGATCTCGGCAAGAATTAACAATCATCCTGTAACTTTATTAGTGGATACCGGCGCCATGATCAGCGTGATATCTGCTGATTGTACGCCGCACTTAAGGCACTTTCACAATTGACTGAAATACCCGTTTCAACGATCAAGGTCCGAGGTATTTTACCTGACCGCACTGTCAAGTGCAAGGTGCAGATTTCATGTATCTTGGAAATCAATGGCCATATTTATCAGCACCAATTTCTGGTCTTAAGGGACTTACAATTTGAAGCTATGTTATGGGCCGATTTTATGCGGAAATACGACGGCGTTGTTGATATGGGTCAAAACACCTTTAGTTCAGACCACATGAGTCCATTTGTATGAATACTGGAGGGAACGATCCCAGTGGGAATGTAGACTTTAACCCCGTGGGCTTGGTTGATGTGATGGAAATCAACAGCATGAAGGACGAAGGTGCAGACGTTGAAAACACTACAGGAGTAGTAAATGAAAGACTAGAAGCCATCTTACAGGAATATCAGGACATATTTGATAAAACTCCAGGCGAAATACCTAACTTTGTGTATGACCTCGTAGTTTTGGACCACTCGCCCTTTCAGAAGAAGGTGTACCCAATAGCAGAGAAACATCTGGAAGAAGCCGCTGGGAAATTGAAGGAGATGGAAGAAGCGAAGATCATCAAAAAGGAACCAACCTCATACGTTAATCCTTTAACGACTGTAGTGAAGGATGATGGTATCCTTAGGCTGTGTTTGGTTGCCAGGGCCTTAAATGACCGCTTGGCGCCTGAGCATGACCGACCGCCTAAAATAAGGGACGTATTGAGACGTTTCAAGGGGAAACGGTATCTGACTTCGTTGGATTTAGAGCAGTCCTACTACCATATTAAATTATCAGATGATACGGTACTCAGAATTATACAGGATTTTTGTTCGGACAAACAACTTACGTGTTCTGTAAGTTACCTTGTGGCCTTACGAACGCAGGTGCCGCACTAATTCGAGCACTAGGTGCCAATTTGACTCAGGAGGTCAAAGAGAAAATTGTATGCTATGTGGACGATATTATTATCGCATCTGAGACGGAAGAAGAACACTATAACACCCTTCGTCTCGTCTTTGAGAATTTGGGAGTAGCAAACTTTAAAATTAATCGCGACAAGTGTAAATTTCTCCAGAGAGAAATCAAATTTATTTGACATATCATCAGTGGTGATGGCTATAACCCAATCCATCGAAAATCCAGGCGATTTCAGTTCTTGGGTGTCTTACAGTTTTTCGCAGCACATTGCCCGAAATCCTCCGAAACCGTCGCTCCCTTAAAGAACTTGCTGAAGAATAATGCCAGATGGGCATGGACGGAAGAATGCAACAAGGCTTTTATTGATGTTTAATAAATGTTGGTTGACAGCATCACTCTGGAATATCCCGACTACGGTCGAAACTTTATCTTGGAAACCGACGCGTCCGCCGTGAGAATTAGCGTAATCCTGTTGCAGGAAGACGACGACCGTCGGTGCCATTATGTCGCTTTTCTAAGCAGACATCTGAGGCCACATGAGAAGAGTTATTTCACTACACAGATCCATGCTCTTGCGATCGTATAAGGAATATTGGCGTAAGTTGCAGTGGGGACACCGCATATTCATCAGGACCATCCACCATGCTTTGACGTTTATAATGCAGACAAGACTAGCGAGTGATCGAATCATGCGTTGGACGCTTTTCCTCCAACAATTCGATACCACAATTGATCACTGTCCTGGGAAGGAGAATTTTCTTGCAGACATTCTGAGCAGGAACCAGACGCTCCCGTTAACGCCAATGACGTCGAGGGAGTCTGTAAGGATGATCCTCGCAGATTACGCCATCTACCAGAAGACCAGAGACGTGACGCAGACCTTAGACGCATCATACGTTTTCTCGAGCGTAAGATGGATGCGCAAGACATCGATTATGCGCGAACGGCAGCCATAGCCGATGATTATTTGTTATATCGGCGTTTCCTACATCGTTTTGTGGACGAAGATCATATTTAACTTCGTGCCGTTGTACCACCAAGGTACCAGGATACTGTGGTAAACTTGGTTCACCTTGCCATTGGACATGGTGGCACAGATAAAACCACCGCGAATATCAGGGAGTCGCTTGATTGGAAAGGATTAGGAGTTACTGTCAGTAGGTATTTACGTGCTTGCGACGCATGCCACCGTAACAAGTACACGTCTCATCTCTTGAAGGGCCTATACCGATCTTACCTTCGCAACCCAGGGAGCTTAATGCTCAGGTTATCTACGGGCCCAGTCCCAAAACTCGCCGTGGGAACCGCTTTATTGTAGTGACCATCGATGTATTCACGAAGTACAGGATGCTTCACCCTATTGAGAAGGCCACTGCTAACCAGATCGTTCAGCGAATTAGACGTCAAGTGATACCGGTGGCAGGAATACCTCGTTTCTTGCTAACAGACCTCGGATCACAGTTTCTTTCGGCTGAATTTGCTGCTACTCTGGAGGATCTGGAGATAGGATATCTGTTATCATCGATAAGACAACCTGACAGTAACCCCGCGGAATGTGTAATGGCTACCTTTGCAATATTTTGTCGCCTATACTGCCAGCAAGAGCATTGGAGTTGGACCGAAATCCTGACGGTTATTGCCCAATGTGTATACACTACTGTTTATAAAAGCACTGGGCAGATTCCTATGGTACTTCATCAAACACATATTCGTGTCTGGTGTAGAGTTGTGATTACACCACCATGCAAACAACCATCGAACGTCAGCCGACGGGAAGCTGCGCGCGACAACATGATCCGAGGAGCTCAGAAGCGCCTGAGAAGAATGAGGAACAAGAAGTTCAGAGATCCACTCGTCGTGAGAGATCTTGTGCTCATTTGCCGACCAGGGATATCCAACCCGATAGAGAGAGAGTCTACAGCAAATTCGATTCCTTATATTATGGACCTAGTCGAGTCTTAGAGGATCTGAACTATGATAGTTATGTGATTGGGAGATGTGAACACGGGAGAGAGACTGGGAACCTTTAATGCAGCGAATTTGAAGATATATAATCAGAACTAGGATGGATGCTGAAGGTAAATAAAAATGCATGTACTACATTTGTATTTAAAACCACGGGAGGGCATATGTGCCCGCTGTGCTCATGTCCTCGATATTTCTCCAAGACCATTCTTACTCTTTGACGCATACTAGTTTAGAACACACTCTAGGCTTCCTAATGATGAAATTGCCAGTTTGACTTTGGCAAGGATAGTCTATTCTATTCCTGGATATAACTCAATCACAATCTTGCTACCTTATATTTCAGGAATGTCTAAAATGTTATTGTGTAATATTTACCACATTACCAGACCATTGTAAGTGGTAAATCACATTTTGGTAAAAGGTATTAGCTCCGCAGACACGCGGATATTAAGGAAGTAAGTGCTCAACGAATTACAACTTCCTTGGGAAGCCAGGAAGCAGCTCCTGAAACCAACACACCGTTGTGATAGTCCGCCGAGACTAGACGTGTTAGTCAGACAGTCCATCACTTGACGAAGACCACGTTCTTTCAGTGCAAGTGCACATTAACGTGTGTAAACATTATCGAAGGCCATAGAGCCAAGTGAATCGTAATTATCAACGAAAGTGTTATATTTCTGCCCAGTGAAGCATGTGCTTCGTTATTTTCTGAAGAAAAGTCAATTCCGTGTGAAATCACTATTTTTGATATTTCACCACACGTAACAGAGTTCTTTGGGAAAGACCACGCCGTGTGAATTGAAACACGCCAACTTGCAGCAAACTGATAAAATATTGACGCCACACTAATTTACAATAGCCTACATAATGGCATTATTTCAGAAATCACCAACCTTGCAATGATTGTAAATATTCTTCGAGAGATGCACGTGATTTTTCAGTGATAAAGTGTGATTTCCCAGTATAGAATCTGTGTGTTAGATATCACCAGCATATCTATACATTATGTAGCAGGAAGTGATCAGGCCATTTTTATGTATCCTGCGCCTGTGTAGCTACAGTGATTACCCATTTTTTGCAAAGTTTATCATCAATTAAATTCTGTGTTACCATTTATTTCTACGACATAATATCGAGTGCGACTGAGTCAATATCACCTTACGCACGTGATTTCGATGATGGAGTAAGAAACCCTATGTGAGAGTAACGCCAATGAGGCAACTACCATGAACAACGAACGACCAGCAGGAATGTCCAGGACAAACCACATAATGGAAAACAAGATCTACAGACCATGGAAATGGAGGCATGTAATGGACAGGCCGAGGTTCAAGAACTAATTTTTGGAGCCTGGTAATCCCTTCACAGGAGTGAAGTAGAATTACCCCTCACATCCCACACGTCGGGAGGTGAACTACGATGTTTGAGTAACCGTGATTTGCCGTAAATCCCCTTGTTAAGGTTTTTCCAGGCAGATGCATTAGCTGTAGTTTCTTAGCAGAAACGTTTATAGTAACCACTAGGCAGGGCTGTGCTAGTCGTAGATATTTTCATTCTGGTAACTGGGACAATTTTTGTGGGTCACCCGGTGAGGTGTACATGTACAGTTTTTATGTACTGTATTTCAGTGACATATCAGCCAGGTTAATGGTGAGATTTTGTTATGTTAGAGAGCTGACATCTTCAAGATGAAGAATAAGTCTTCATAACCTCTTGAACACACTGTAAGGTTCAGTAATACCCTCATTTATGATTTGAAGCAACCGTTTTATTAGCGTATTGGTTGACACTCGAGGGTTACTGTCCAATTTTTGTATTGTTTATATGATCATTTTTGTGAGTGCAATTTACTACAGTAGTTCCGAGGAGGAACGAACCCAAGTCATTCAGGTCTTCTTTGGAAATGAAGCCAAGACTCTTTTAAGGGAACCGTATCATTAAAAACGTCACAATAGGAGTTAGGTGTTGTCAGTTTAATTTATGAGTGCCAAACCAGGAGCACTAAACTACGTTTTTATAATAGCAGGAAGTAGCATATATTCCAATGTCTAAAGAAGTTAACCATGAATTGTATAGTCTTGAATTTAGGTGTATCTGACTTTATGATACCGTTATATTATTGAAAAGGGTAGGAAATAAACATGAACACTTGTAAGGAAATGAGAAACAATTTTATAGTATTCTGCAGAACACGGTAGGACATTCATACTTGCATTCTGGCAGATATTATGTGCACAGATTTATAACGGAATTGTGGTTAGTCAAGCCACGCAGTACGAGTTTTGTTGTTAGACACGCTAGGGATTTGTGCTAGCGCGCAAAGAGGTTATTTCCCAGGATTCAAAGTGAGACAACTTTATTAATCGACTTGGTAGACATTTTGACGTCACGACCATAAGAAATATGTGAAGGTCAAGGGCTTAGAATATTATATAACCTTCGGTGACAGCCTTGAGTGCTGTAAACATCTGGTATTTTTACTGCAATCTAAATGCGAGAGAGCGCTCCTGATTGGAGCCACCTTCTATTTGGTGACGGAATGCACCTAGCGAATTATATTAAAGTTTTCTATTATTGTAAATTGACCCAGTTTTTCGGTATCAGGCCAGTTAACTCATGTTGTTATTGTGTCAGAGGACTCATATTGTTGTAAGGCAGGACGGATTAAAGTCCCCTTTTTCTTTGATGTACCGGCGAATGTTTGGAGCCATCAGGTCAGTTCGACCGAGGCGGTAGGTGTGCAAACTGTGTAAGTCACTCTGCGCTATATTGTGTGTGAGTATTTTGGTAACTCAAACTGTGTTATTGATTGACCGTTGGATTCTTATTATGAGTGTATCTCTGAGGAGATGACCTGTAGCCTGCGGCTGGCGTCTTAATTAACCATCTGATTTTTTACATAAACCTGAACTATAAATCACTTATCTAATTATTATAAAACGACGTGATTAATTAATTGATTGATTTCAGCAACTTAAACTTGGAACCTTTGTTTGTCTAATCTCTTCGACGCCTTGTATTCTTCATCACATCCTTTGGGAGTGAAATTATGACAGCTGACACTTCCTTTTTTCGATGACATGAATCGGAGGAGCCAATTGTCAGTAACTTGTGGTCCGCGTGGTTCAAAGCCATGTAAGAAGCAGTGATGATTGCGCATTGCCAACATAATTGTCACATTCTGTAGATGACGATTGGCGGCACAGAGCTTTCCTTTCTGTGGAGGAAGGGTTGTGTGTATTGATTCTTTTCCAAGTGTATTTTCTTATGTTTTACCCTTGAGTTGTATGAGTGTATTTCTTTTCGATAACATTGCTTATTGCTTTTTTTTGATAGTCGGTGGTCTACTATCATAGCCTCTGCTTCAATATGTTTTGGTTACAACGCGTCTCGTCGTTATATTAATGTCAGGATTTAGCTAAAACTTAAATGTAAATGTAAATTTGGTCACGGTACCATCCTAACACTAGGATACTCCTTGCTTTGATGTTAAATGTAAATTATCCCGAGTCATTTGCTTGTACCTTGCTTTCGCGTAGATCTTGTTTGTGCCACGAGCCTAGTGGTGGTGTTGCTTGTTTTTCTGTAACTAGGACCTTCGCGAGGGTGAATAATTTAATCTTAGGTATTTTTGACTCATTTATTGTAACTAGGTTAGCGGATTATCCGATCTGAAACCCTCCGAAGTAGGATAGGGGTTTCTTATTGAAATAAATCATTCATGAAATTTTACTTCAGTCTGGATCTCTGTTATTGCTAGCTTTGTCTTTTGCGGGTGTATTTCTGTGGGCGTCTATGACTTCTTACGTACATATATGAACCAGATCCCCTGGATCAAGCCTCTAGTGCCGTACAAACCCCATACAGAAATGCATCCGATCCTCTCGAGTGTGGGTTCGAAATAAGGGGGTCATTCGAAGTGCCATTTTTCGCTGATGGTATCAGGATGATCTCCTCTAACGGGCTCACTATATCAGTTATCAATTCTAAATTTATTTTGGTATTTTTTTCAACATTGTATTCTAACTTAACCCAGGATTAATAAAATAAAGACATGAATCATGGTCGTAAGTTTTCATGCATACATTCTGGAAATTTTCAAAAATATCTGCTAATAATAACCCATTTGTCTTCAAATATATGTCCGAATGTTTGAATGTTGAACTGTGTCCATACACGTTGTGAATATAAATATTAATTATCATTGATATGACTTGAGTTTGAGCTACTGTAAAACGCATATTTTGGTGACAAAGAACACTCCTCAAGACGTTCCAAACAGTTATTTTATTCATAAGGGGATATACCTTTTTGACGAATTATATTAAGGTATGTGTTCACGTTGAAAATAGCATTTTTATGAAATTTTTCCTTTTATTTCATTTTATGGAAGCCTGGTTTATCTACTTTAAGAATATATTCTATTTGTATACATAAATCAAAAGCAAATGACCTTCAGAGAGGTTTAAAACCATATGTGCATTGTCTCTGAACTGAGAATGGGCGTGGTATATTGGCAGGTAACATTTTAATTCAATTTCTTGTCGACAGTCAGTTTGAATTTAGCGCCAATAGTATGTTAGTTGCCTGAATTGAACGTAGTTCAAGTTTTTATCAACAGATGATGTCCATGTAGCATTCCCTCCGAAAGGAACTGAGAAAACTGGTCCAAGATAAGAAATTAGGTGGGAAGGGAAAGTTGACTGGGAAACTCATAGGTAAAATGCCGAAACTATGTTGGGATAGCTCTACGTTCAAATTCCAGCAGTATTGATGCCAAGGGAAATGCTATTTGGGCTACTCTCTACCACTTAACTGAGACTCGAGATCGTCCCACGCATCATGGGTGTCCTGTTGGTAGTGACAGCTGGTGTGCATACCAGCAGGCAAAGGCTAAACACAAACTGGAAGGATATAAGCATAAATCAGGCATTTCTCTAGAGATTCTTCATGCTGCAAAACCATTATATGAGAGACTGTGCCACCCATCTATGTTGTCCAAGTGTCTATATGGCCTAACACAGAACAGCAATGAGTGTTTCAATGAAATGGTGTGGCGGCGTGTCCTAAAGTAACTTTTGTGCGGCTGGATACCCTCAGATTGGGAGTGATGGATGCTGAGTGCCATTTCTACTGTGCAAATACTGCAGACATAGAGATTTTGACTGGTATGGACATTCATCCTGGATATTACACCATGAGAGGAGCTTTGAAGATAGATCAGGATCGGATAGCGAAGAGCTCATACCACTCTACCCCCCCCCCAACAGAAACAGGGAAGAAGGTACCTTAGAGGGAGGAGGAAATTAAAAGAAGATAAGTACACTAACATGGAAGGAGTGACTTATCGAGCTGGACTGTTTTAAAGAGTCAAGGAGGTGTGTGAATGTGTGTCTTAAAAACATATCATTGTGTAACTTCTTCCTTGATTTTCTCAAAACTAGTTTTTTATGCAGATTTCCAAATTCAAAACAAGATATCTCATTCAGTTTTTGACCTAAGATAATGAATAGTATGTCAAATTAAAGGTGAGAAGCTGTCAAATGTTGTATACTAGGATCTTTGGGATAATTTGAAAATCTGAAATGTGGCATACCATTGAAAAAAATATATAAGTAAAAGATAGAAATAAAATGAAACTCATTACCAGTACCCTGAATTAAAGTGTATCATCATATCTGTAGTATACAACATTAGGAATATAGGTAGCTTCAATTGGATACCACATGCAAGTAGATTGTATTATTTGTTGAGGAGAAACAATGTTTTGAAAATTTTGAAAAATTTTAATTCTTTTTACATTTTCAGCACGTCAAATTTAAAATAAATAAATATTAAAATTGTTTTTGTTAACATGTTTTACTGCTGAATCCACCATATAAATTTCAAAATGAACAAATAAGAATTGTAAAAGTTTACTTGCAACGTGAACACATATCTTAAAATCATTTTCTTTAGGAAAGATAGGTTGAATTCCACAAAACTGATATAATTTTAAAATACTAGCAATTTTATCAAGACTACTAGACATTAAAAGGAATGAATCTAAAAATCGCAGTTTTATAGTTTTTTTTTTCATTGTCAGTTTCGATATATATTTTTGAAAGTTATGTATAGTTCCTTATTATTTGGAATTACATCAATTTTCACATCTAAAGCTCCAAATTCATTAACGATAAAGTGGATATCATATTTGCTACCATTGTGTAGAATAACTGGAATGATTTTTTTTTCTCTATACTTTAAGGTGCATTGTAGGTGAGCAGCACCACGAAATTTTCCTGTTATACGGCCATGATCGCGAACCCTGTCCATATAGAGTATACATATTCACCACATATAAAACAATCAGATTCAGTCTCTAAACGTATTTGCTGTGAGGATGTTAGTGGCTCCATTGATATGTCAGTAATTAAAATAGATGATATACGGATTGCATCTATGTCAAGTCTTTCCATAAAAACTTAAGGTTCATCAGGTCCTCTATAGAGCTCGAACTTATTTAACCAGTCATCATAACTACATTTACTATAATATGCAAAGCTAAAAGGGTCATGAATGTGAGTGGTGTTTGTAAAAGGTTTCGTTGGATCCGATGAACATGTATTAAAAGATTTTAGCAAAGCTTCAAAGTCAGCATATATAGCAAATGGCACTCGAAACTGTTTCTCAAAGTCCATAAATTTTAGAATGTTATTTCCAGGAGTAGGTAATACCGTACAAATATGATTACAACCCCATTTTTGATGCTGAGATAGTTGATTCTCTTTTTCAAAATATAGCAAACACACATCACACAACCACTCCTTAGATTCATGTTTTGATAGTTTACTACAAATAAATCCTTATAAATGTGTATCCACCAATAGTGGGCATTTTCACCTTTGGTTACGTATAACAAATTTACATGAGCATCCTTTTTTACGTGAGTATAATAAAGGGGACCTTATATACTCTTATCTTTAATTCCATAAACATTAATACTTACATTGTTTAGCTCTTCAAAGCGTTGAATGTCTTTTATCTCCATAAGAAATTCCATTTATGTTAAATCTAACCATGAAGAATAGTGAGGATACGATGATATTCTAATCGAGTCCCTCACTGCTGGATGGGGAGCTGAGGTAAATCAATGTATGATGAGGCTATAAAGGGGTTATATTTATAAATGTTTGATTCTAAATAATGTACTTCAACCAACATTCATCCTGGCTCCCTTTCCTTGAACTCTTCACTCTTCACGATGATGGTACTTGAAATCACTGATAATAGTTCATTCTCTAACAATTACGTTTTTTGTATTAAAGATTTGGTACCAGTAATTTCACCTTCACTCCCAGTTTTTACATATTGCCTGAAGCGTTCGCAATTTATATTAAATGTTTTATGTACTGAGCCCATTTTGTCCGACGTTCCATGAGACTGGGAGCCATGAGATTCCTTTCCAAACGACTCATACAGGGAGAGGTCCAGATGTGCATCTAGTCTAGCTGCGCACAAGAAAATTTCTCTCGGGCCTTTTCCGGTGTTTTTATAAATAGGCATTAGCTCAAACTAGCCCAAGATACACGTCCACAAGAAAACACAATGCTATTTAAAAATCCAGGCTTATAAAAAAATGTCCTATACATTTATTTTAAAATTCAGATCTCTATCCTATGCGATAGAGGATCCCCCTGACAAATCCATCGTTAATCTAGATCAACAATAAAAAATCCCTTAACTAAGTCCCTATAAAAAATATCCTCTAACAAAGTCCTATCAACAAAACAATAATCAAACTAGGAACGCGACACGTATAGTCATCCCTACGCAAACACAAACTCCTCTTAAGAATAATAATAATCACATTTTGATCCTACTAGAAAATCAAACTTCATCCTTTGACAAGAATTCCAAGTTACATTCCATTAAATAGCAACGATAAAGATACCTGAGTTACGAAGGTGCCGCATACCACATTTATTTTACTGTAATCACTCTAGCTAGTCCTAATTTAAATTAAAATATTTGAGTTCCAAATAAAATATCAACCTTGGATTCAAGTCCAAGAAAGCAAAAACAAATCTAAAGGAAATTCACGACATTCAAAAAATTATAGGCATAATATTTACACAGGTTGGGAAACAACAAGAAATATATCACCCAAATTAAACATCAGTCACTCCTAGTGAGCCCTGCATACCCTAGTGCATCACTGTTTGTGACTACACGTCATCTACGTGGGTGAAAAAATAATATCCGAGTCGAGTACGTTCGATCTCAAAAATTAACCAAGTCGGGTACAAAATGAAAAAGATAATTAGAAATCCTGATTATTATTTTTTCAAGTTCAAATAATAAAACCATTCTTATTTACTTGTTTGGTGTGGAGGTAACATTGTATGTAACGTTATTATTATTATTATTTAAATTTATTTATTATATTTATTATTATTATTAAAATTTTGTTTATTATTTTCTCGAATTTACCCACTGTATGCACTATTTAATTTAACGGTTGATTATCTACTATCCATTATCAATTACAACATCAAAGATCAACTTACAACTCCGTCAAAGTTATTCGTCGGTCACATGCCACTTGTCCACGTGACTTATAACTTCATTACTAACCTTCTACAAGGTGAATTATAAAATGTGCCTTCATGACTTTTGTCCAATGACGCTACGCATACTCAACAACGTAATCCAATAATTGTATTACTTCGCTTAACTTATGTGAAATACCACAAGAATCCTTCTACCAGGATGTCTAAGCAATATAATTAATACCTCAAAATTACACACTGGCTTATATAATTGATAGAAGGGTCATCGTATTTTTCACAGTACTATTAAACAATTCATAATTACGTTCTTCTCCATTCTACATTCATTTTGCCAACATTAAAAATTAATGTGTATACAAAGAAATGCCCTCCACAAGAAGGATGTACTCGTTAATATGTATTTCTTGCTGTTTATAGTCTCTGAATACTCATTGAGAGTTCCCCTTTCAAATACGTTTGTGGTCTCCAAGGTCACGTACCAGTAGGAAATGCTCAACCTAAGTATGTTTTGTTCACCCTGTTAGTGTAATATGTTTCTGCTTGTAACCTCGCTGCCATTAAGAAAAAAATGAAACGTGCCTTCTGGCTCTCATAAATGATCTAAGACATGTCATAACAACGAAAAAAAGTAGGAATCCTCCTTATAATGTAAAGGTTTAATAACTATTTGGGCTCCTTGTAACTAAATCCGACATTCCACATTTACAGAAGTTTTAATAAATAACCACCGATGGCATGGACTCACAAGTTACTTCCTGGCTTCTGGGTTTGAAATGAAGACCCCAACCTTCCTTCCACCGATGGCATGGACTCACAAGTTACTTCCTGGCAGTTCTGGGTTTGAAATGAAGACCCCAACCTTCCTTCCATCATACTGGCTGAGGTTACAGGTTTCATCCTGGGTCCCATCCATCCTTCCTCCTTCAGTGAATGGTTTAAGGCATATTTCTTCCCCTAGGTAGGATACAGATCAGCTTGTGGCAGGCCTTGTGCTTTGTAAGGGGTACTGGATTCACCTTCATGGTGTAATAAGGGAGCACAGAATTTAAAGAAAAATGTATTCTTCTCGAACTATATATTACTGCTTCTAAACTTTGCAGATCTATTAGTAAAATGACCATGTACATCGGCCTGGCACAGATTCTAATGGGTGCTTTTAGCACTCGGATGCAAACATTACTGGCAACTTCGCCGTGAAGAAAAAACACAAATCACACGTTCTCCCGTGTTTTATGCAAAATAAAACGTTAAACCAAGTTGAAAAGAAAAATATACTGTTTGTGGATTGAGTGGTCCACAAATTATGTTCGTTCTAACGTTCAGGCCAATTGATATTGCGCTACTGCTGCACACGTTCTTTCGCACGTAAATTTCTGTTTACCGAAAATTTCAATCTTTCACTGCCCAATCAAATAACCAGTTCACTGTGCTCTCCACGTAGCTAAAAGTTCCAATAACACTTCCCTTACGATCGAACACAAATAACACAATCTCTTTTATACTCTGAATTCAACCTTTCGAAGCGCGAACATGTCTTGCAGCTGGCAAGGTACAACAGGCTGAAATAAAAAATGTCCACCGACCTTGCAGAGCAGAAGGGGTGCCATTGACGTCACGGGGTGCATTCAGAATCTCGCTGCTCGTTCCCCCGGCGGTAAAAATTTGTTTACCATTAACGATTTTATAGTCTTAAAAAATGAGACTCCGGTCTCACGTTTCCCGTTCTTCACAAATATAAATTCTAGACTCAGAGAATTTTTATTTCTACTGTTGTAGAATTAATATCTCACGTAGATCTTCAGGTTTCCAGAATTTAACCAAAATCCCTGATCCTGAAGTTTGCCGTGACGAGGGTGTCCACCACGTCTGGAACATCGTTGTATTTTGGTTCGTATCGGCATTCTGTGTTGGTTGGGTTCGGGTAGATTTATGACGTTCGGCCATCTTGTGAATAATCCTACTCTCTAGTTGTGATAAATCGGATTTGCTTATCCCTGTCATCTTGTTTTGGTTAAATTAATCTGATTAACTTCAAGTTCAATGCGTTCAATTTACCGCGCACACAATTGTCCAATTCAATCAAAGTATTCTCTAACTGGGCTTGGCCTTGGGCAAGGCCACAGTTAGTTTCAAGACGTATAGCTTTCATATTAGTAGCATGGTCATCGTTTAGGAAACCAACATCCCTCTCCATCTTTCCTAATTCTTGATTAAACCTTGTAGTTAGTGTTTCTTGTCCAGTCTCTACTCTGGAGATAGTGTTTCTCACCTCTTCTCGAAAAGTGTTCGTCTCGGTTTGGATTTTCATTGAATTAGCCTTAAGTACAGCAGGTATATTATCCATGTGAGATTCGATCTGTAGTTCTAAACTGTATGCCTCTCACCAAGGCGGTCCGGGTTCGATTCCCGGTCAATGCATGTGAGATTTTCGAAGTGAAATGCCATGTCCTGTGGTTCGGATTCCACGTAAAAAGGAGGTCCCGTGGCTCATGATCTCAAGATTAACGGTCACGTTAAACTACAAGCTTCCTTCCTTTTTTGTAGTTCTAAATTATCAGTCTTCGATCTGAGTTCGGCAATAGCCTCCGTGTTAGCATTCAAGCCCTCCTTAACATATTCCATGCCTTCGGTTACCTTTCCTACACTAGTGATAAGTGTGCTTACTGTATTCTATAATCTGACAACCCTCTCTGTAACTCCAACTAACTGACGTTTAATTGTGTCAACATAAGTAGTAAGACTGTCTACTCAAGTGTTCATGATCGTAAAATCATCCGTTAAGTTGTCCATGTTAACATTAATAGTTTTCCCCTGAGCATTAACAGAACACATGTCACTCATAACCTTGCTCATATCAGTTTTATGCTTTCAATGATGGTGTTAATGTCCACCTCAACACTTTCAATACTAGTGTTCATGTCCACCTTAGCATGTTCAATACTAGTGTTCATGTCCACATTAACACCTCCAATACTAGTGAGTATGTCCCTCTTAACTCTTTCAAGATTAGTGTTCATGTTTGCATTGTTCAAATTCATCTCTTCTCTCATGGTCAGCACTGACATTTGAAGTCCCTTTACACGTGCAGGTAATGCGGCCAACATCTCTCTCATTTTAGCATCACTCGTATCAAATTGTTGTTTGAGAAAGTAGGAGGAGTCCTGGTAGGACCCTGACGAAGCACTTAAAATTAGAACGTCTGTAGACACATCGGAAAATCTTCCTTAAAAATAAACCATAGGAATTAATGCTGGATGATGATTCCTATTTGACATTGAAATAACAACACAACAAAGTTAATATATGTTACATTTACTCAAGTTGTGACTGTCAACATGTTCAAAATATCGTGACTTTAATTTTAATATCTAATGAAGTCGCACCTAGCTGGTCTCATCCCGAAGTTAGAGTGCCATGTGGTTTTTTAAACAGCAGTACGAGTTCTCAAATCGTCACTGACCTGATAGAGTACCAACATATTCAAAGCCATAATGAACTTCTCAAAATCATAAGACAACCGTCAACGTCGGGTACGACCTCTCTTAATCGAGCCCAATACTTTGGCGCCATTTAAACAATAATACTATATGAGCCCGTTTAGTCCGAGTTCCATGAGAGTGGGAGCGACTTCAGCCGCCATGAGACTCTTTTACCAACGACTCATATAGGGAGAGGTCCAGAAGTGCACCTAGGCTTGCTCCGCGCAAGAAAATTTCTCTCGGGCTTTTACCGGGGTTTTTCAAGGAATCAAGTCCAAGAAAGAAAATCAAATCTAAAGGAAATCCATGACATTCAAAAAAATATAGACAAAATATTTACACAGGTTGGGGAACAACAAAAAAAACACAGAAATTAAACATCAGTCACTCCTAGTGTTGCTCGATTCGAGCCCTGCGTACTCTTGTGTATTACTCTTTGTGACTACACCGTCATCTACGTGGGTGAAAAAAGAATAACAAAGTCGAGTAAGTTCGATCTGAAAAATTAACAAAGTCGAGTAAAAAAATAATTAGAAACCTTGTATTTTATTATTATTAAAAGTTCAAAAATATAACCATTTCTATGTAAGTCGGTGGAGTGGAGGTAACCGTTTATGTCGCATTATTATTATTATTATTATTATCATTATTATTATAATTATTAACATTATTATTATTATAATTATTTAAATTTAGCATCAGAAAACAGTTTGGAGTTGCACCGATCCAAGACAAGATGCGTGAGAGCCGACTTCGTTGGTTTGGGCATGCTTTACGGGCCGATGATGACTATATTACCAAGACGGGACACACACTTGAAGTCGTCGGCAGAAGACCTAAAGGACGACCTAAACAACGTTGGGCTGATGCGCTTCATAAAGACCTCCAAAGCGTGAATATCCATCCAGATGCAGCCCGAGACAGAGCGAAATGGAGACAACGGACTCATGTAGCGGACCCCGCAGGCGCGCGGGACAAACGCTGAAGGAAAAGAAGAAGAAAAAGAAGATTATTATTTAAATTTATTTATTATATTTATTTATTGTTATTAAATTTATGTATGATTTTCTCAAATTTACCTACTGTATGCATTATTTAATTTAAAGGTTGATTACCTACTATCCATTATCAATTAAAACATAGAAGATCAACTTACATCTCCGTCAAGGTTATTCGTCGGTCACATGCCACTTGGCCACATGACTTATCACGTAATTACTAAACTTCTACAAGGCTTATTCCAAAATTATCCGTCATGACTTCTGTCCAATGACGCTACGCATATTCAACAACGTAATCCAATCATTTTATTCCTTCACTTAACTTATGCTAAATACCACAAGAGTCCTTCTACCAGGATGTCTAAGCTATATAATCAATACCTCAAAATGACATACTGGCTCTCACTGGCATTTCTAATTGATACAGGTGCATCGAATTTTCCACTGAACTAATAAACAACTCATAATTACGTTCTATTCCATTCTACATTCATTTTCTCAACATTAAAAACTGATGTGTATATAAAAAGAATTGTCTTCCACAAGAAGGATGTACTCGTTAATATGCATTTCTTTCTGTTTCTAGTCTCTGTATACTTGTTTTGAGTTCCCCTTTCAAATAGGTTTGTGGTCTCCAAGGTCACGTATCAGCATGAAATGCTCAACCTAAGTATGTTTTGTTCCCCCGTTTAGTGTAATATGTTTCTGCTTGTAACCTCGCTGCCATTAAGAAAAAATGAAACGTGCTTTTTGGCACTCATAAATGATCTAATACATGTCATAACAAAGAAGAACAAATGTAGGAATCCTGCCTATAATATCATGGTTTAATAACAATTTGTGCTCCATATAACTATATCCGACATGTCCACAGTTACAGATGTTTTAATTAATAACCGCCGATGGCATGGACTTACGTGTTACTTCCTGGCAGACTGCCGTGCCTTCTACGATTCACTCCCTCATGATTAAATGTCGTGATTGACTTAAAAGTACTGGTGCAAAAGATTGATACTAGTTTCGTAATGTACGTTCTCTTGTTATTTTTATTGAGCAGACTAGGTTTATGAAATGTGTTTGCCCCTGATGTGTAGGGAAAAACTAGCAAAATAACATTAAGCACAAATATACCTACAACTTCACAAATTACAGATTATATTGCATTGCTCCTTAAGGAAAGTGTTCATTCTAAGAGTTTTAATCACTTAAAAATAAAAATAAAATAGCCCCTGGCACTACAGCCCATGAAGGGCCTAGGCCTACCAAGCAACCTCTGCCCAGCCATTTGGCCTGCAGATATTGGGGTGACGCGTGGTCAGCGCATCGGGTCCCCTCGGCCGATAATCTTGGTTTCCGTGGCCGGGGTGCTGACTCACTCTCAGACAGCTACGCACATGTCCTCACGAGGCTGAGTGCACCCCGTTCCAGCCCTCACGTCAGTTTCTAAAATCCCTGACGGAGCCGGGGTCTCCGGGCGAGAGGCAGGCACGCTACCCTAACACCACGGGGCTGGCAGAGTCTACTTACTTAACACTAATTCTCTTATTTGAAAGAAACTCTAATTACTGACTATGGTTAAATAATATTAGCCTATTATGTTCACATAGTAACCTTGAGAGGATCTTGGATACAGTACCGTACATTAGTTCATTTTCAATAAAATATAATTTTTATTATTTATCCACTTTATTTTAAGCAGTATGTGTATAGAATATTCAATATTAACCGTTATTAGCTTTTATATTTTGTCTGAAGACAGTAAATCTGTAGGAAAGTACCAACATGCAAAACGTCGCAACCCACATTCTGTACAAATTGGTTGATTCAAAATGTCATAACCAGGCTTCGGATAATTATGCACTTAAAAATGCCAAAATATGCATGCAAATATGCACTAAAAAGTGTCTAAATAAGCACTAAAATATGCATTAAAAATAAACATATATCTGATATCAATTAGTGGTTTATATTACAATGTTACATATTAAATATCGCCAAAATAAAGAACATTACTTACAGTACTGCAATAGATTGCTCCAGTTTGCCAATAAAATTTACAAGTCTTGATTACACTTAATCACTGCATGATGTAATGGGTAATGTAATGTAATAGGTAGGTTTTCAAACACAAACTTGCGCCTATTTTCACTTAAAATGACTTTGTACTCAGAAAACACTCTCTCCACATACTCCAACTTAACGAAATCAGAAACCTCTAATATCGATTCACTGTCAATTTTGTCTTTGCCTTGGATAACACCACAAATGCTTTTAAGTTTGAGTAGACTGGAATTTTTCAGCACTACATTCTGCAATTTTTTCGAGAAAACTTAATTAGTTGGGTTCTTTACGGATCGATCGACTTCTTCAACAATTCCAATGCTAACGTGAAGAGGCAGTCCTATTTCTTGCAATTTCTTGATGGCTGAAGGTATGCAACGCAAATTGGAACGAATGAATATAAGTTGCTTACGAACACCATTTTTGCTCAGACTTTTTGAGCTTCTTTAATAGAATTAGCTTCTTCTGAATCGAGGTCTTCAACTACCTTTTTTACTACCTCGAAATAATTGGCATAATAAACAGCAGCTTCGAGCCACGTTCCCCATCTTGTATGAACTGGTCAAGGCGGGAGCGGCACATCATGATCTGCATCAAAAGATTTTTCTTTGCGACTTGGAGCCTTCAGGAACACTATTTTCACTGTGGAGATCAACGTGTTTACTTCAGGAAACGAAGCCCGGGCTGCTTCAGCGACTCGATGAAGTCCATGTGCTACACATGTGACGTGTATCATCTTGGGGTATAATATCCCAAGACCTCCCATGGCTTTACACATGTAAGGTGCGGCATCCGTGCAGGCCACGATAGCATGATCCTAAAGAATGCCTGATGGGCACAAACAAGAAAGTGCATCATTGAAAAATGCAGCAACTGTTGAGTGATTCACCTTAGGCAACACAGCCATATTTAGTAGATATGATTTGTCTCTCTCTTCTTCTTCTCCTAAAATTCCAAACACGAAGTTAGCTACATATCTTTGATCTACGTCCGTTGTTTCGTCTAGTGAGACCCAAATGTATTTTCCACGGGCGTTTTCCCTTAGTTTACCTAACGTTACATTGTAAATCTCAGGAACGTAATTCTTCCTAATTGTTGATTCATCTGGGACTGGTTGTTTCGTATACACCTGCAGAAACTGAACTAAGTTCGTATTGTTTAGTTTAGCCAACGGTATATTTGCCGAGAGAAATGCTTTATACAGATCTTCATTGAATGCACTCCGTGTTGGTCCAGGTTTAACTAAAGCAGTGGTTACAAGAGCCTGGTGTTTTGGTTTCAGGTTTACTTCTTTCAATTTATTGTGATTCGTTGTTTGAAGATGTTGTTGAATTTGATACTTTTTAGTTGCGTTTACGACTGTTCTGCAGTATTTGCAAAACAATACACTTCCGTCAGTTGAAAAGTCTTGAAACTCTCGTACATACCATTTCATTACCTCATTAACAGTTCTTCTCCTTAGGCATCTTAAATACAATAGCTATTTAACGTGCTATGAACCACAGCCTGTTTCAACTCAACGAAAGTAAGACTGACAAGAACTAATTGTGCATGAAAGGTAACTATTTACGGAATGAGGAAAAGATGACCTGCTTTACGGGATATACCAAGAATCAGTGCCCACCTAATTGCATTGCAGGTAGACAAAGCTATGGCCGGATGTAGGGCTAGTGTTGCTAAATTTAAACACGATGCAAACCCAGCACTGCTCAACATTCCTGTTACCTGAAATGCATGTCAAATAATCCAAAAGTGTCCTGCAGAATCTGATGTCTACACTCAAGATAAAGAATGTTTTTGAAATATGCACTAACAGGTGGAAACCCCTAAATATGCACTGTTAAGTTAAAACTGTCCCAAATATGCAATTGCATATGCAATATGCAAAATGCATAATTATCCTAAGCCTGGTCATAACCCACATATATTCAAGAAAAATGTAAAAAACTCCATTTTTGTATTGTAGCAGTCAAACGAGACTAGAATGAATCAATTTAACACTTTCATAATATATTTAGGATGTACTATTGAAGTCCTGCAATGTTTTGTGTGTCCCCTGTAAAATTGATGTCTTGTGGGATACGACGTATTGCCGTTTCATGGACGATATATCTTTATTCCTATTTTCGAACCGCAGTTGCGGCAAATTTTAACCTATGTGTGAAACAACATAACCATTATTTATTTTGTTCCAAGTATTAATAACACTGGTCAACAAGGTGTATGTAACACAGATCCAAATAGCATTTTTATTATGCGTTTACCTTCCCGATAACGAAATAAATATCAAAATGTAACCATCACGTCCCATTTTTATGTTACCAACATATGGTACCATCATATGTTACCATAATATCACATTATGTCTCTATTTGAAACTCGACAGTTGGCAACACTGCTGAAGAGGGAGGGGGGGGGGGGGCAGTTTGATGTTCATTGTTTTCTTCTGTCACTGTAAGTGAAGTGCTGCATTTGTGAAGTGAGGTTGTGTGTGTTTTCATTGAAAGTTTTGTTCGAAAATGGCATCAAATCAGCGAAGACTTAGTAAAAATTCACCAGATAAGTTTTGTTATATTTGCGGACGTTGTGTATTAAAATCTCAAGGTAGGCCTATGAATGAAGATGTAAAAAAGCATATTTTTTGTATTTTGGCTGCAAAATAGGAGACCAAGGTAAACACGGGGCGCCACATAGTAGTTGTGTGAGCTGTCATGTAACACTTATTCAGTGGATGAAGGGTAACCAAAGCAGTATGCCATTTGCTGTACCTATGGTTTGGTGTGAACCAAGTAACCACTTTAATGACTGCTACTTTTGCCTTACTAATACTGAAGGTTATTCAAAGAAGAAGAAGATGAACATTGACTATCCGACTCTACCTTCAGCCATTAAACCTGTTTCTCACGGTGAAGGCTTACCCATTCCAACTCCACCTTTGAACTGAGAAGATTTGGTCATTCCAGAACTAAATGACAACGAAGATTTACATTCGGAATCTGTAGAGTTGTTGGAAAATACTATTGATCCTACATATGTTCATCCGTCTAGTGAACCCAATCTTATTAAGCAAAATGAACTAAATGATTTGGCCCGTGACTAAGGTTTATCAAAGCAGCAGTCTGAACTACTAGGTTCAATATTACAAGAGTGGAATCTTTTAGCAAAAGGCACAACCTTAACGTCCTTTAGAAAGAGAAATGCTAACTTCTCTGTATTTTTCAAAGTTGAGGGGCCTATGTGTGTATGTTTCGACATTGTGGGGTTAATGCATGAACTTGGACTAACTCATATTTCTACAGAGTGGCGACTTTTTATTGACTCCTCTAAGTCCAGCCTCAAGGCTGTTTTACTCCACAATGGAAATAAAAAGCCATCAATTCCAGTTGCTTACTCTGTTTCAATGAAGGAGACTTATGACAACTTGGGTGCAGCTCTAAGGGCAATCAAGTATGAAGATTTTAAGTGGCAAATATGTGGTGACTTGAAAGTAATAACTATATTAATGGGACTTCAGGGCGGCTTAACAAAGTATTGTTGCTTTTTGTGCTTTTGTGACAGCAGGGACCAAAAAAAGCACTTTGTTAAACAATCATGGCCGTCAAGAAAATCTTATACTCCAGGGGAAAAAATGTGTTGAACGATCCTTTGGTTGACCCCAAAAACGTGCTACTTATTCCTCTGCACATTACGTTGGGTCTTATGAAGAACTTTGTAAAAGGCATGGACAGAGAGGGACCAGTTTTCAAGTACTTGTCGGAACTTTTTCCAAAGCTTAGTGAAGCGAAGATAAAAGAAGGTGTTTTCACTGGACCTGGCACTAGGAAGGTTATACGTTATGCTGAATTTGAAAAAAGGTTAAACAAAAAAGAATTGGCAGCTTGGAAAGCATTTGTGAAGGTGGTATAAGGATTTCTTGGCAACAACAGAGAAGATAACTACAAGAGTTTAGTCCTTAACCTTTTGAAAACGTACAGAGCTATGGGTTGCCGAATGTCCCTTAAAATGCACTTCCTTCACTGGCATATCAACTTTTTCCCGGTGAATCTTGGAGCTATAAGTGATGAACAAGGTGAGAGATTTCACCAGGATATAGCAACCATTAAAACGAGATACCATGGCTGCTGGGAACCTGCAATGCTCGGAGATTACTGTTGGTTTTTGAAAAAGGAAGATGCCACTCCACATAAAAGAAAGAAATGAAAAAGAAACATGAACAAACTGTACATATGTATATATTTCAAAGATGCTCGTAGGTAGAATAATGCGTAAAATTGTTTAAAAGAGAAAGAAATAATGTGTACAGTTACATTATAAATTTTTGTTTTTATAGTAAGTTTGTGGCGTTATTTTTTCCATTTTTACCACACTTTTCCCAGTGTCTCTGTAAAAAAACCGGAGGTGGTAGATGTTTTTCAGTGTCATTTTCGGTTTCAGCAGGTAAAAGGACATAGGAATAAATAAAAGTTATTCATGTTACATTAAAAAAAAAATTGAGGACCAGTGTAATTATATGAATTCAGGTGTGTGGTTTCCTTTTTAGTGGCAATGTGCATTTTTAAACTTTTAAAATAGATGTTTCAGCGTTTTTTCATCACTTGTCTAAAATTTAATGGAGCCGGTCTAGGGTAATTTAGTCTGAGAATACGATTTCAGCCTATACATTGGGCTAAATACTGTACCTCGATGAATATAGGCTATTGCTGTGTAGGTAGTATAGAGAGAATCAAACTTATAGGCTACTCTATAAACATACCTTTCATTTGGAGCAAGCATAGGCTACCGGTAATGTATAAAAATACCATTCTTTCCAAGCAAGCATTGTACTGGGCCTACCCCAAATTCTGATAGGCCAAGACCTATTGTGCTCGTTGAACGAGATTATCTGGTTATCACCTACCGTAACGTGGCCTCCCAGATGACCTCTACCTCGAGACACATTGCCGGAGAGGATCGGAATGCACTTCTTATGGGACTAGCCGTCACAAGACTCTGCTTCCCTAAGGATCAGGTTCCCATCACAGTGATTGTCATATACACCCAAAGAAAATGCACCCCCAAAAGGTCAAAACTACTAAATAATTAAATCCAGACTTAAGACATACTCATGGTTTATTTATTTGAAATGTCAAACCCCAGTCCTACGGTCGGAGTGTTTGGTAAAACGGCTATTCCGTAGTTAATAAACAAAAAAAACTCCTAAAGTTGACGTAGAATCCCCTCGACAGGTCCTAAATACAGCAAAACAAAGCAAAGCTGGGGAAATGGTACCGCAAGAAAAATAGTTATACAAGAAAAAAATGACGCTTCTAGGAAAAAGGCATCATGTCATCAAAACATGTCAAATATGACAGCAAAGTTAAAGGACTGGTACCATCCCATATTTACATTTATACTCTAATTAATTTGAACTAGACCTGCTTTAAGCAGTTCAACGGCGTTATACGTCCGTGATGAATAAACTAAACAAAAACTAATGATTGTCAGTCATCATTTACAGTACAATGGTACAATTATATACAACAACAAAGATATTATATTACAAGAGACAGTAGGGTAACAGTGGGAAAACATATCAGTAAATAAATAAGTTGTACACACAAATAATCATCTTATTATTCCTGCCTGCAACAGATGAACAACTGTTTGTTGTCCACGGTCATCTATCAGTGTATTTGAACTTGAGAATCCAACTGTGCAAGAACAGTATTTTCCCGATCGGGTCACGACCAACGAGTTCTGAACTTTGGGTTCGTGGGATCTCTGTCAAGAGTCTATCAGTGTTAGCTACTAGACTTACTAGTAAGAACAAACGAAAGCTTAATGCATTGGTCCGCTCGACTAAAGAAACATGATCAAGATTTAACAACGATTAAAGTTTAACTGTATTATTAGCATCGTAGGTTTAGGAAATACATTGATGGTTCATGATTTAGTCCTAAGTTTAATGCCGTAGATTTATGAGTCCATTATTATTAAGATAGTTGACCAAATGCAAGGCTTCGCAAGAGTGTGCTACCAACACGTGGAACACCTCAACAAAGAATACGTGGCTCGCACGTTAACAATAACACAATTGGTACTCGAAAGAGACCATACCTTTCCTCCTCGGTGAAACGTGTTCTGTAACAGAGATTTGCCGGCATTCACTAAAAAACATGGTAACCAACCCGACGACGCGTGTTAAAACACGGTAAATAATCATTCACTTACAAGTGAGAATACACAATGGCCTTAAGGGTCCAACCTATCAAATGGTTACTCAAATTAAAATATAAATCATGACATACATATGGGGGCTCGCTCACAAATACCTGCGGGTATATTAAATATTTAGCATTACTTATTAATACACCTGTACCAGAACAACTTTACAAAAATCGATACTTAATCAAGGTCAAAAGCATGAGAATAAACAGAGTATGGCCCGTAAGAACATTCCTAGCCAGGTCTAGAAATAAAAATAAAAATGAAGTCGTTAGTCACTTGTCTCACATGAGAGATCGTAAATAACCTTAGACAATGTGATCGGCGTGAACTGGACTAGAATCTGTTATTATGCTTCCAGTGCCCTGCACTACGCGTTATAGCGTGTCAGTGAGTTCTCAAAGAAAAGTCTATCACTGATATTTAAAACACATTAAATTCACAATAAATGTAGACTGAGTGTTCTTAGCATTCACTCTCTAAGATTATACACATGTAAGAAAGGTTATGATGTCATTAAAGACGAATAAATTACAATAAGAATGATATGTTGGCTTCTAAAAACCAAACAGACGTAACAGGAAGATATCTCTCTCCTTCTGAAAGGCTTTGACATTGTGTAGCACCACTGAAGCTCACAGCAAATGGGTGCTGCGTACAAACACGTATAAATGAAAATAAATACTGGTTTCACACCTTAACCTTAGGTGGAAATAATCGAAATGATACGAATAGCGTGTAACAGAAAATTTATGAGTAAGTTGAAAACATTACTTGACTCATGTACAGCGATGTGAATTACCTGAATTCTGGTGGCAAACTGCTCACTCTTTAAAAATGTACATTACAATAACAATTGGGCTGGATCCCTTCCATGCCTAAACGATACGTCATAAGGTTAAATAAAAGACGTCAGTAGCGTACAAAATAATAGAAAAATGGGGACTTCAAAACTTTGACAAATAATCAGCTGGAGCTGAATTAAAAAATCTACCCCTGTCACAAATGACTAAATTGATCTTCCGTCATACGGAATTACCTTTCAAGAACAATATTGCACCGTGTGAACTAACACAATCAGGTGACTAACTCAGTGTCGAGTAACGAAATGCAAAGAAGCATTTAGAAGCGTGAAAATCACCTTAAGAATGTGGTCAAAAAGAATGAAAGAACCCTACCTTGATGACTGACAATAAGTTACGGATGCTACAAAATAATCCACCCATGACCATCCACCGTACAGAAATAAATTAGAAAATCATGACTCACAGCTATTGCAGATTATTTTCCAGACACGAGGATTGAGGATTTTGCCTTTCGTCCAGGCAATCCACAAATATCTTCACTGCTTTGCCATAAGCATGGTTATCCACTGGTGGTTCTCCATGGTCGTAGTGTGGCTTAGGTGTTCGGCATTCCTCCCATTTGAATGTGTAAGCCATAGTCATCTTCTTCTTGCGTACAGGACTATTATGCCTCAGCACATGGTTAAATGAAGGCATCTTGTAGTATCGTAGACATTTGTAGAATAGCAGACACTGCTTCTAGCGTATTTTAAATTCACAGCTTTTACACTTTTTAGCCAGCAGACTATATTAAAAAATGGCCTTGTCTGCTAAGATCACAGAAACTAGCTTTGACACCAATCACGTGTCTTTCCACTGAAGCTAACAACTTCACACGCTGTAGATATCTTATCTAAGTGTATCAGCGCAATGTTATTCGTTTTACGTTCGGCCTTTGCACGGCTCGTAAATATTTCACTGAAACTGCTGAATACTTCGGCTAGATTCTCCACTCGTGTATTGCTCGTACACAAATCACTTGTCACACTGGTCAGCCATTAAGCATGTTGCAACCATGTGGTCAATCACTTCACTGAGTGGAAATACAACAAAATTCAAGATCTTGGACGGACTTTTCGTGTCATCAGCACACTTCGTGCTACAATAAATACTTTAGTCGTATTCACTTCACAAATTTGAATATCGATGATAATAAAACTCAGTCACCTTGGACCATCACAATTTAACGTCTGCTCGCCATGCGAGCACGGATTAGAGTCGTTCCTTCACGGAAGTAGGTGTGCTCAGTTGGATCACTTCCTAGTCATTTAGCGTGTAAGTTCATTCCTTCCGCGTGTCTGCGGTGGCATACCTTCGGTTGTAAACCATAAATAAATATTATCAGCCCATGAAAATATGGCTAATTAAGCTGAATGACTTCTTATTATAAATTCTAGATTGCACATCAAAGAAAACTACTTTGATCATGTAGGGTAATTTTTCATAGCTTCTTAATGAAGTCAAAAGAACATCTGATGTAGTGGCTTATATCTGGGATGCGTTCATAATTCTTGAACATTATAACTTCCATGGTTCGTGGACAAGCTATCACCAGCATGAGCTATTCGGGCTCATATATCCCCTCGTCGTTTCAAAGAAAAATGATGACAGCACTTTTCTTTGACTCAGCAATACTTCTTAACTCTGGTGATACTTTCCCTGAATCTCCACTCTCGGTGGTCAGACAAATACATAAATTAATCTTTCTTCGTAGCTGATTTGCTAATGGAGTTCATATAATTATCCCATGCTTCCCATTCCTTCATCGATGGAATGTAACAATCATCCTCCGAATCGGATTGTTCTGTATCTCCCATAAATTCAATATGATGGGCATGTGCTCCTTCTTGCTTCTTCTTTCCATGGATCTAGTGCATAGCACTCATATACTCTTGCCATTTCTCCCGTTTCTTCTCAGCCGAAAGGTCAGAGTCGGAGTCTTCATCATCGGTTGTAACTCCAAAATTATTAACATTGACAACTTGCTTCTTACCATATGTTCGGCTTATCTTCTCCAGGTGGTATAGTGCTTCAGACAGCCTCATCTTCGGAATATAACCATCATCATCATCATCATCAGATTCTAGCTCTTCTTCGCTTGACGTAGCTTCAAAGTAGTTAATATCTGCTTCATCCAAGTTGGAGCTTCCAGAATCAATTTCTTCCTCTCGTTCTCTCAGGCGTTGATTTCTGGCATCATCCATCCTCTTCGTAATCTCTTCGAACTGCTCGTCGGACATCGACGGTCTCGTCTCAACATGATGTACATCGGCGACAACTGTCATGCGATGACTCTTGCAAAGTTCATCCCTCGAAGTTTGAGATGAATCATCAGATTCGTTTCTTCTGTTTAACTCCTTGATGTAAGCTCGAATTTCTAAGGCTATTGCATGCCAGTCATTCTCTGGTCCTATTGCTCCATCACTGGGTTGCACTGAGTTTTCCTGAGTGGTATTCTTGCATTCTTCCTTGATGCTTTCTTCACTCTCTTCATCAGTGTTTTCTTCGTTAGCTTCTTCCGAGCTCTCTTCATTAATCTCAGTGATTCTTATGCCCTCTGCATTCTGCTTCTCTTGAGCATAGACATTAGCATTCCTACCTTCATCTTCTTCAAGCACATCCATCGGAATAGGATCAAATGGCTTGAAACAAATCGTATTCTGGCCCATATCGATGATTCCATCATGTGTCCTCATAAAATCGGCCCCTAAGATGGCTTGATATCGTAGATCTCTCAACACAAGGAATAGATGTAGGTACTGCTCGAGTCCAAGCTCTATGAACTTGCGGGGTGAGGAGAAAGAGCAGGGTAAGGTCGGGCGTGAAGAGAAGGATCTGTCAACAGCCCACCGTGATATATGGTATTCCTTTCTATTCCAATACTGCTAACATTCGGCCGTTTCTCAAACCACTCTGGTGTTAGGAATGACTGAGTGAGTCACCGACCAATGTATTTGGTTCTGTACTATGCACGGTCCGAGAAACCTCATCACTCGTCAACACCATTACTGATAGTCCACGATGCACATTCCTCTCAGGTTCACGCAGCTTAGCATCGAGCAGTACACGTGGTTGGCAATCTCCACGGTACAATAAACTTGCACAGTGCATTTGACACTCTTGACTGGGATAATTCCTCGCACATTCACTGTTGATACTGGCAGTTCAGTCAACTTGGTGTTAATCTTTAGTATGGCATGAAAATCTGCTGACAGAACACTGATCATGGCTCCTGTGTATATCAGTAATGTTACAGGGTAACTGTTAATTTTCCATGATATAACTGGTAATCTCGTCAGTTGTACGTCGTTCGTCGTTTGGCTCTCATAAAGTATGGCTTCCTGGAGGGATTCACAAAGAAGTATGACAGCCCTTACTTTGGAATTCGTCTCCTTAGTCATCATTGAGATTTTGGCGTTTTTGTTTTGTTTACCCTTACCATTATTGGAAGTACCAGGTTGGTTAGGGTCTAATCGTATCTCATCGAGATCTTCTGATGGTTCCCTCGATGTTCGAGTTTTCTCTCTCTCTTCTCTCGTCTGGCGAAGGTATTCTCGACTTTCTTGAGCTCTTCCTCTCCAATCTTGGTCAATTTCCGTTTCCTGTAGTCGTGGATCTCTGTCTCGACGATATCCTCGCGAGTATCTGTAATCTCGACGAACATTACCTCTGGGTTGATTCTGAGGATCCCGTCGTTGATTAGCATTATAATTTCCTCGATCTTCATTTCGTCGTTCGAAACGACGTTCCCAATACGGTTGGTTTCTGAACCTATCGTTTCTATCATAGTTTCGATTATACGGTTGCCGGTTCCAATTTCTCCGGTCAGGTCCTGAATTGTCCTGCTGATACCGTGTTCTCATATTTAACATTGGTTCAGGTGTTTGACTGTTCTTGTCGACAGTGGTTATGTTAACTTGTCGATTTGCCGGTCTGTTATCATTACGTGGTTCACCACGAGGTCGTTGACTAAGAAACTGTTCGTTGGTCGAATCGAGTCTTCTCAAGATCTGATCGCATTGTACAAAAGACGTTGCGTCAGTGGAGATCAAGACTCGTTGATCATCTTCAGGATATTGCCTGATTATGGTTTGGATCAGATCAGTTTCCGCTAGTGGGGGTTGAAGGCATCTCAGCCTAGCTAACTGAGAGGAGAAGGAATTAGCATAGCGCGTTGGATGAGTAGAGCTGTACCTCTTCGTGTACATTTCGGCTGAATATCCGAAGACCAATAAGTGCGCAATAAACTTCTCTGAAATCATGGAAACCAGTGAACGAGTACCTAAAATCGCGGAACCAGGTGCTGGCTTGGCCTTCCATCAAGCGCTCTATTACCCGGAGTTCACGTTCCGGTGTTACCATCGTATCACGCAGATACGCTTCAACATTATTCAGGAATTCAACGGGTGTGACGCCTCCTCCACTCCCTGAGAATCTGGCAGGTTTTTCCTCCCTTGAACGTATTATCATCACGTTCTGATTCCCCGGACTACGTGTCGGTGTAAAGATCGGTGCTTGACTATTTAATAAGCTTGGTTGCTTCATGGCAGTTGGATAGCAATTCCCTGCCATAGTAGTGACATTCGGAGTAGTAGTCATAGTTGATAATTCGGTTGTATTGATTGGCATCTGATAATTGTATTGCAGTGGATTTCCCACGGTGGAAGTAGCATTTAGTGGTGACTGGCAATAATGTGACGAACTGGGTTGCCCTGAGGTTGTGGTAGGGTAAGCCTCAGCAGTCATCATCATTTGTGGTCTCACTGTTGATGATGTTGTTGGGATAAACGGAGGTGTTATGAATGTTGTGGATTTCATCTGAGCTTCAATCCGTTCTAATAAACGCTGCTCAAGACCTTGCATGTCAGTCGCTTGTTCTGCCTTGTCCTTCTTATTTTCCTCCTTAACTAAACTCATCTCCCTCATCAATTCCTTCAAATATTCATGAGTTTCCAGCCTTAACCCTTCCGTGTTAGCAGTAAGTTCCGCTATCGTATTCTTACTGTCATCTAAGTTTTCACGAAAACTGCCAATGTCTTTTACCATTGTTCTCGTATTATTGTGAACAGCAGTCGCTACGCCCCTCATAACTCTCGTACTTGCGCTGACAAGTTGGACTTGACGTCTAATCTCTTCGGTAGCCGTTTGAGTTTCATCCATTCGTTCCTCAAAAGCAGAAACTCGAATTCCTAACTGCTCCTTCACGGTCGCAATCGCAACTTGGAGTTCACTCCTCCCTTCATCCATACGATCGCTTACCTCTTCAATTCTGACATCTATCGCATCTAACCGTGTCTGCATCTCTAATCTACCTGCATCGATAGTATTGGTCAGTGTTTCAAAGCGTGTATCAGCCTTCCCTAACGCTGCAACAAGATTAGCATTTGCTTCTGCACGATTCGTTTCCAGATCGTTTCTGACTTGATTTAGTGTACAATTTAAAGCAACAGTGTTTTCAACATTAGCATTAATGGATTCGTTCAGTGCTTCTACATGATTATCAATAGTTTGAGTTAATTCTGTCCTACCATTGTTTACATGTGTGTTAACAGTGGCTGGTGTTTCATTTATTATGGAGACATTAGTAGTCATGTCACCTCTGACCTCAGTCAGTGTTTCATTTATTGTGGCAACATTAGTGGCCATGGTTTCATTAATGGTGGCAACATTGGTGTTCATAGTGTTGTTAATGGTAGTGACCTTAGCGGTTATGTTTTCATTAAGGTTGGCAGTATTAGTCGCCATAGCTTCATTTATGTTAGCAACATTATCAGTTATGTTGCGCCTAACTCTACCTAATGTTCCATTTACATTAGTCACATCTGCTCGGACTAAATCTAGATCGCTTCTCAATGTCGCTGTATTTTCATTACAATCAGCTCGTAATATTGTAATGTTTGCCTCCATATGGGCATTAAGTTGAGCCAATATTTGGTTCATCAAGATCTGGAACCGCTCCTCCTCCATTACAAAAATTCAATTCATGAAATGAGGAAGAAACACCTTACACCCAGCGAATACTACATTATGGATGAATGGCCATGGTGGAAAGCTTGGCCATTCCCAATAAATTCCATGAATTCTGCTGGATTCGACGACAAAGAATGATTCGACATTTACATTTAACAACAAGCAAAGCAACACAAAACAGGTTACATTTACTACGGATGAACTACTGGCAATATAAAATACCTCGACTTAATTTTAACTCTATTAGACTTCACCCCATGGTCTGATATTTATACAGAATGCCATGTGACATTTTGTACGGCTGTACGACCTCTAACGTTCGTCACAGTCCAGACAAATTTGTCAATAATCGAATTACATGATCCTCTCAAAAATGACATGTTACTGATGGCCTACATGTCCACGTCAGATTACCAGGTTGGGCGCCAAAAGAAATGGTTATGTGCACGTTGGACGAGGTTATCTGGTTACCACCAACCGTAACGTGGTCTCCCAGATGACCTCTACCTCGAGACACATTGCCGGAGAGGATCTGAATGCACTTCTTATGGGTCTAGCCGGCACAAGACACTGCTTCCCTTAGGATGAGGTTCCCATCACAGTGATTGTCATAGACACCCAAAGAAAATGCAACCCCAAGAGGTCAAAACTACTAAATAATTAAATCCTGACTTAAGACATACTCATGGTTTATTTATTTGAAATGTCAAACCCCTGTCCTACGGTCGGAGGGTTTGGTAAAACGGCTATTCCGTAGCTAATAAACAAAGAAAAAACAACTCCTAAGTTAACGTAGAATCCCCTCGACTGTTCCTAAATACAGCAAAACAAAGCAAAGCTGGGGAAATGGTACCACAAGAAAAATAGTTATACAAGAAAAAAATGACGCTTCTAGGAAAAAGGCATCATGTCATCAAAACATGTCAAATATGACAGCAAAGTTAAAGGACTGGTACCATCCCATATTTACAATTATACTCTAATTAATTTGAAATAAACCTGATTTAAGCTGATCAACGGCGATAGACGTCCGTGATGAACAAACTAAACAAAAACTAATGATTGTCAGTCATCATTTACAGTACAATGGTACAATTATATACAACAACAAAGATATTATATTACAAGAGACAGTAGGGTAACAGTGGGAAAACATATCAGTAAATAAATAAGTTGTACACACAAATAATCATCTTATTATTCCTGCCTGCAACAGATGAACAACTGTTTGTTGTCCATCGTCATCTATCAGTGTATTTTAACTTGAGAATCCAACTGTGCAAGAACAGCATTCTCCCGATCGGGTCACGACCCTTGAGTTCTGTACTTTGGATTCGTGTGATCTCTGTCAAGAGTCTATCAGTGTTAGCTACTAGACTTACTAGTAAGAACAAACGAAAGCTCAATGCATTGGTCTGCTCGACTAAAGGAACAAGATCAAGATTTAACAACGATTAAAGTTTAACTGTATTATTAGCATCGTAGGTTTAGGAAATAAATTGATGGTTCATGATTTAGTCCTAAGTTTAATGCCGTAGATTTATGAGTCCATTATTATTAAGATAGTTGACAAAATGCAAGGCTTCGCAAGAGTGTGCTACCAACATGTGGAACATTTCAACAAAGAATACGTGGCTCGCACGTTAACAATAACACAATTGGTACTCGAAAGAGACCATACCTTTCCTCCTCGGTCAAACTTGTTCTGTAACATAGATTTGCCGGCATTCACTAACAAACATGGTAACCAACCCGACGACGTGTATTAAAACACGGTAAATAATCATTCACTTACAAGTGAGAATACACATTGGCCTTAAGGGTCCAACCTATCAAATGATTACTCAAATTAAAATATAATTCATGACAAAAATATGGGGGCTCGCTCACAAATACCTGCGAGTATATTAAATATTTAGCATTACTTCTTAGTACACCTGTACCAGAACAACTTTACAAAAATCGATACTTAATCAAGGTCAAAAGCATGAGCATGAACAAAGTATGGCCCGTAAGAACATTCCTAGCCAGGTCTAGAAATAAAAATTGAAATGAAGTCGTTAGCCAATTGTCTCACAAGAGAGATCGTAAATAACTTTGGGCAATGTCATCGGCGTGAACTGGACAAGCATCTGTCATTATGCTTCCAGCGTCCTGCACTACGCGTTATAGCGTGTCAGTGAGTTCTCAAAGAAAAGTCTATCACTGATATTTAAAACACATTAAATTCACAATAAATGTACACTGAGTGTTCTTAGCATTCAATCTATAAGATTATACACATGCAAGAAAGGTAATGATGTCATTAAAGACGAATAAATTACAATAAGAATGATATGTTTGGCTTCTAAAAACCAAACAAACGTAACAGAAAGGTATCTCTCTCCTTCTGAAAGGCTTTGACATTGTGTAGCACCACTGAAGGTCACAGCAAATGGGTGCTGCGTACAAACACGTTTAAATGAAAATAAATACTGGTTTCACACCTTAACCTTAGTTGGAAATAATCGAAATGATACGAATATCGTGTAACAGAAAATTTATGAGTAAGTTCAAAACATTACTTGACTCATGTACAGCGATGTGAATTACCTGAATTCTGGTGGCAAACTTTCCACTCTTTAATAATGTACATTACAATAACAGTTGGGCTGGATCCTTTCCATGCCTAAACGATACGCCATAATGTTAAATAAAAGACGTCAGAGGCGTACAAAATAATAGAAAAATGGGGACTTCAAAACTTTGACAAAAAATCAGCTGTAGCTGAATTAAAAAATATGCCCTTGTCACAAATGACTAAATTGATCTTCCGCCATGCGGAATTACATTTCAAAAACAATATTGCACCATGTGCACGTACACAATCAGGTGACTAACTCAGTGTCGAGTAACGAAATGCAAAGAAGCATTTTGAAGCGTGAAAAACACCTTAAGAAGGTGGTCAAAAAGAATGAAAAAACCCTACCTTGATGACTGACAATAAGTTACGGATGCTACAAAATAATCCACCCATGACCATCCACCGTACGGAAATAAATTAGAAAATCATGACTCACAGCTATTGCAGATTATTACCCAGACACGAGGATTGAGGATTTTGCCTTTCGTCCAGGCAATCCACAAATATCTTCTATGCTTGGCCATAAGCATGGTTATCCACTGGTGGTTCTCCATAGTCGAAGTATGGCTTAGGTGTTCGGCATTCCTCCCATTTGGATGTTTAAGCCATAGTCATCTTCTTCTTGAGTACCGGACTATTATGCCTCAGCACATGGTTAAATGAAGGCATCTTGTAGAATCGTAGAAATTTGTAGAATAGTAGACACTGTTTCTGGCGTATTTTCAATTCACAGCTTTTACACTTTTTAGGCAGCAGACTATATTCAAAAAATGGCCTTGTCTGCTAAGAACACAGAAACTGGCTTTGACACCAAACACGTGTCTTTCCACTGAAGCTAACAACTTCACACGCTGTAGATATCTTATCTAAGTGTATCAGCTCAATCTTATTCGTTTTGCATTCGGCCTTTGCACGGCTCGTAAATATTTCACTGAAACTGCTGAATACTTCGGCTAGATTCTCCACTCGTGTATTGCTGGTACACCAATCACTACCCGCACTGGTCAGCCATTAAGCATGCTGCAACCATGTGGTCAATCACTTCACTGAGTGGAAATACAACAAAATTCAAGATCTTGGACGGACTTTTCGCGTCATCAGCACACTTCGTGCTACAATAAATACTTTAGTCGTATTCACTTCACAAGTTCGAATATCGATGATACTAATACTCGGTCACCTTGGACCTTCACAATTTAACGTCTGCTCGCCATGAGAGCACGGATTAGAGTCGTTCATTCACGGAAGTAGGTGTGCTCAGTTCGATTACTTCCTAGTCATTTAGCGTCTAAGTTCATTCCTTCAGCGTGTCTGCGGTGGCATACCTTCGGTTGTAAACCATAAATAAATATTATCAGCCCATGAAAATGTGGCTAATTATGCTGAATGACTTCTTATTATAAATTCTAGATTGCACATCAAAGAAAACTTCTTTGATCATGTAGGGTAATTTTTCATAGCTCCTTAATGAAGTCAAAAGAACATCTGACGTAGTGGCATACATCTGGGATGCGTTCATAATTCTTGAACATAATAAATTCCTTGGTTCGTGTACAAGCTATCACCAGCATGAGCTATTCGGGCCCACTATTGTCAAGAGTTTTGGCTCAAAAATAAATTATTTTAATACCGTAGGCTACTTGGTGGGTTAAAGATTTGTATGCAATAGGATATAAGAATTACCGTAGGTCTGTCTGTGCCTGCATTATTAGGTGATTCTTCCAATAGAAATCTGAGTGTTTAGCTGATCAGAATGTAATGCCTGAGAAATACCAGTAGCCTATGAGTATTTTTCTTTTCATAGTATTATCAGACTTATCTTAACAGTTCTCTTGCTTCTAGGATGCTGTTTAGGTCTAGATTGCACATCCACATTCCTTTCAAGAATGCTGAAAATCCTATTCACTAGGCCAATATTTTTTCTTGAGACAATCGTAAATGTTTCACTAAACTGTGGGGTATTTTAAATTCACACAGCTCTTTATCAGACCGCAAGACCTCCCTCTCCCCCTGGTTTTCAGCTTGGACTGAATGAAGTTGATTTGGTCTTGTATAGGCCCTAGCCTATAAATATGTTTCTATGTTTGAATGAAACCAGCTTCCCTTGGTAAGCATTTCATGTAACCATTACTTTTTCTTTTCATGGCATTAGCAGTCTTATCTTAACAGTTATTTTGCTTCTTGGTTGCTGTTCATGTCAAGATTAAACATCCACATTCTTTTCAATGTAATGAATATTACCTACCGTACTGGTACGGTTGGCTATAATTGGGCAATCTCAATAGCCAATGTTCACTGCAGTAGGCTACCAGTACCGTACATCACGAAGCTGGGAATGATTATGCACTGAAACTCAAGATATATAATATACTGTATATACCGGTACTGTATATAAGTATCTTTTCTTACACAAGGAGAGAAAATTGAGTACTCTTCAACATAGCACTTACCCAGTTTGTCCTTATTTCCTTCACTTACGGTATCTCAACCTGCCTGAGTATTAACATTTTGTGACAATTATTGTATGGATATACTGCATTTTGTCTATGCTTCAACTAATCAAACACCAAAATTTCCATTCATGACTTCCTTTTGCCAAACGAGCGATGATTTTCTCTCAGGGGACAGGTTAAGTCTCCGTACTCAAATAGGAACTGACTATGAAGTAAAATGTATTATGAGAATGGATTTATAAATAGTGACATAAGGCTAATTAATTTTACTCACTCTCTTGTGTGTATGCTACATATCAATCTATATTTTAACAGTAGGCTACAGGATACCTTTCAAAATGCTGTGGTGTCAGTAGTAGTGCATGTATTTTTAACTGAAACTAGGATTGGGAAAGAGGCTTTAAGTTACAAGCTTAGTAACCTGTAAAGGAAATTCTTAGTAAAATGATAACTTTAAGGCAGTGATGAGTCATGAATATTCCCTAGCCTACCGGTACTGTACAGTAGGCTATAAGCTACAATTGGTCAAGCTCGCTAGCCTAGGTTCACTACAGAAGGCGAACAGTACATCAAGAAGCTGGTAATGGTTGTGTACTGAAACTCGAGAAATTTCTTCATACACCAGCTGAGAAAATTGAGCACTGTTCAACACAGCACATACCCAGTTTTTCCAATATTTCCTTCCTTATCTCAACCTACCTGAGAATTAACATTTTGTAACAGTTATTGTATGCTCATACTGTATTCTGTCCATGCTTCAATTAATCCAACACCAAAATTTCAATCCATGACTTCCTTTTGTCAAATGAGCGATGATTTTCTCTCAGGGAACAGGTTAGGTCTGTGTACTGAAATATGAGCTGCGTTATGAGAATGGATTTAGAAATTGTGACATAGGCTAAGGCTAATTTATTTTACTCATTCCCTTGTCTGTATGCTACGGTACATATTCATCTCTATTTTAACAGTACAGGATTCCTTTCAAAATGCTGTGGTGTCAGTAGTAGTGCATGTATTTTTAACTGAGGGTAGGATTGGGAAGGAGGCTTTAAGTTACAAGCTTAGTAACCTGTAAAGGAAATTCTCAGTAAAATGATAACTTTAAGGGAGTGAGGAGTGATGAATATTACCTAGCCTACTGGTACTGTACAGTAGGCTACAGGCTACAATTGGTCAAGCTCGCTAGCCTAGGTTCACTGCAGTAGGCGACCAGTACATCAAGAAGCTGGTAATGGTTATGTACTGAAACTGATTTAGATGAGGGACCCAGAAATTTTATTTCTAGATGCTGGTTATAATTTTAAAGGGTGGAACCTTTAGGTCATCTGACCTTATTAGATAGGGGAAGGGTAATGATCCAGATAAATACCCCTATTTGACAGGTAGGGACAATGTGATTTATATCCTTGTAGTGTTTCAACTTAATTTTGCAATCTAACCTTATTTATTTGTTCGTAAATACAATTAATTTTATAGTAGGCCTACAGTAACTAAAAGCTGTACAGCACAGTTAAGCTGATGAATAAATCTAAAAGCTTCAAATCCGTGAGGAGAAAACTAGAGTGAAAAAGAAAAGATATAAGAAGCAGGAAAGTATGAAGCAAGAAGGATACCTAGGAACAAATTAGATAGATGAAGCAGTGCTAACAAATAATGAAGTCATCATGTGTGGATGACTGGTAAGAGGTTTACTGCTAGACTTACAGAATCTAGACCCTTCTAATAGGATCCAACCCTACATTAATAAAATCAAAGCTACATTGATATTCTTGAATAAATATTCGATCTATTGAGACGTAGGCCTAACATACCTTGTTCAATTTGAAGGGATTAAAATGACTTCAATTATCAGAAGTCTTGGGATATACCACCTTAATATACCGTACCATACATTAAACTGTTAAGTATTCTTTACCGTAGCCGAACTAGCATAACACAAGAAATTCCGTATCAGAAAGGCAAGAAAGTTACGTACCGGTACGTATTATTATCGGGAGCAAGGTATAGTTTGATGTCATGTCACAGCCTTCGGTACTGTGACCGAAATCAAGATTGAATTATGATCACATCAGCTGTGATGAGATTGGAAGCATAGGCTCTCGACGATTCTTGTGGCATCTTTGACACGAAATTATGTTATGGGTAACATACGAATTGGTATTAATATTTATACATCTATAATTGTATCTCAGTCTCCGAATTTCAATCCTATAACAGATTTTTATTCTGGCAGAAGGCCAGGTTTGTTTGTAAAAGCTATAAGGTGTCAAGCTCAGAGTGAATGTGAGCGCGCCTCTTACCTACCCCACGTGATGAGGAAGGCAGTGCCTCTCTGAACCGAACAGCAATTGACGTGCAGAATGTCATTCAAAGCTTATTCACGCATGGAGCTCACACCTGTCTTTATCGTGGTCGTGAAGTTTCATATCGCGCTCGGGATAGTCTGTTCTTATGTGAACGTGAGTTCGTTTAAACGCACAAAAGCCGGTAACGTGTGAACTGCAGATTGTTAAACTCAGTGAAACGTGTGTTCTAATGGAGTTTATGTGCGTACTTAATCAACATTATTTGACACCACATGGGAAGTATACACCATCATGGAGACTGACACTTACGAACAGTTCAACTTCACATGTTAGCACAGTTTGTTCATGCTAAAATCACGACTTCATTATACAAGAGATTACACTACTAGTTTCAGAAGAGTATTATTCTACTAGACATTAGGAACAGAACACAATTCGTTGAACAGTACTGTTATTATTACAATAGAGCATCAAGATTTACAGAACGTGGAAAATGAATATATCACTGGCGAACAGTCAAATGACATATTGGGAACTTGAATTTTCTGGAATGCTAACTTCACACGCAATGCATCTCGTGGGAACACTTATGAACTTTAATACAATCAAGATGATGATGACAGCTTAGATTCATTAGGGGAAAATTTACGAACATGGATGAACACAAGGATTTGAAGATACAATTACACCTTACTCTCTGCACGATGATGCTGGCGTTTTATACATTTCTACATCATCGATCCAGCAGATTTAGGCATCTTTAAACACCATGACATAGTGGGACATAACACCAAATTCAGGGGCAAGGAGTCTATTCTACACTCATTGCAACCCCATGTCAAACCATAACCATGACTAATTGATTGTTTTATTTTTCAGATGACTTTGAAATTATGCCTGTTTTTCGAACATACTAGAGCACTTTAGGAATAAGATCTTGCTAATTTAATATCATTTCACACATTTTTCTTCGATCATAATAACTTTGAATTTCTTGTCTTCTTCTATAAATTTAAATTATTTTTTGGATTGTGAATATTTCCACACGATTAAATTTTGATGCGATTGCGGACGATATTTCCGAGTTTTTGGCAGCGATAGTTGATCGTATTTATCTAATTGAACGATTTTATTAGATGATTTTTAGGCATTATAAATCAGTTAATAATAATAATAATTTATTGGTTAACGAACCTAGTAATTATAATATGCTGGATTACTATGCTGACAGATTCGAGTGGTATCAAGCATTTTTGAATTATGATATATTTTGCATAGCACATATAAAAGAAAGCATGTAGTTATAATTATGTTGTGGACACTTTTCAAATAAGTGGTCTTATTTTGTGGCAACATTATGGATGCGAGTCAGGTGGACTATCCAAGAAGAATAATATGAATATTTAAAGATTGGAAGTGTGAGATAAAAATAATTTCACTACTAGTATTTGTGCGTTTGATGTTTGAAGGATGTGTCTGTATAACACAATCCTCATTTAGTAATTTGTTAGATGCATGCTTAAACTATTCGACGATTAAAATAAAGCAGTATTAAATGCTGTGATAGATGTGCTATTGATACGAATTTATGAAACAGTTATACTCATTTTTGGATTCAGCCAAGTCTGACCTTGCATTATCAGGAATCCATAATTAAATTATTGATAGCTGTTCTATAACCAATTAAATTGTTGATTAGCATTTCTATCTTGATTAATTTATTAATTAATTAATTTCGCTAATTAAAATAAAGTTATGGAAGGAATTTATGATAATTCTTTTATAACAATTTATATATTGGAATTAAATGATAGTATTTGCATTTGATTATCGGATTGATACAATATGGTCCAGGATTTGGAATAATAATAATAATAATCATAATTATTATATTATTTATAACAATGGTTTTTTGATGAATATTCATTTAATATGAGATTATCTCAACATTATCTGCACATTACTCTGCTACAATGTCAGATGATAATTGTAAATATTGGTAAATTATTTATTTACGATAATTTAAATTCGTAATTATCCTACCATAATTATCATTCACTTTATTTAAATTTATGTGTGAATTTTCAGTGTATTTAGAAATATGTGTTTATGGGGAAGTGAATAATGTGATACGCCAAATTTAATTTATTCATTCAAAAGCTGAAATCAGTGACAGTTCAGTACAACGAAAAAATTATTGTATTTCATTTTATTCATCTTACTCGACGAACACTGGAACATTAACTTCGATTCACATTACCCCACAGAAATTATATAGGACAATCAAATTGGTAGTGTAGGACTTATGGATCCATGATCCCAACGTAAGCATAAAACCAATTTGATTCTAGGAGTGCATTTATTTATTTAGTTTCGTCTGCTCTTAAATAAAAGAGACCATTTTATCTTAGTTATCTTAAATTATTCCTGCAGCTTGTTCCATTTCCTGACTGATTGATACTATCCTATTTTATTTATCAAATATATATCTGAGGCAACCTTTCTCACCTATCCCGTTAAACGACCTGAGATGCTAGATCTCTTGCCTGCCCGTGTTTGCAGTTGACTTTTGGTAGTTTTCCGGATATATTTTTCAGGCATTCCTAATTTGTTTTTGTTACGACCATGTACCATTTTTTGGACACCACGTTGATTTCCGGGCCGACGTGAGGTCTGGGAAACGGGTACAGTACATAGTTTCAGAGCAATTTCGTTCTGAGTTGCAAACCTAAAGGGTACATTGGTTAATTACATACTGTTCTAATATATCAGCATTCACTCTCACAAGATTATCTGATCATTTCAACATCGCAGGCTCGATGATAGCACATCGTCCTTGTCCACCTTCGAACAACGCGCGCTGCTACAGAACAGATGGAGCAAACCGTTCACAAGTTCACGTAAAACCTGATCCCGCTCCCGATGCATCAGCTTTGGAACTGTTGATCAACTGTTTGCTACTGAGAACGCAACCAACGTGTTATGGAAGATTCACTATTTTTCATGTTTGTGCTGTATAGCTATTTTCACAATCTTGTGAACTTTTACGCTTTGGAGCATTTAATTCAAAACGATCAACACCCCCCCCCCCACTTCATCACACTTATTCATAGGTTCAGTGCTAGTTAATGGTTTTACAGTTTTTAATTCCTGTTGTTCATCATGCACTTCAACCATGTGGGATTGATATCGTTTTACACAAGAAAAAGCAACTTCGCAAACTTTGAACACGAAAAAGGTGCCGAACTGGCATTCAATTAATTAACATGTCGTGCAAGAATATCCGGTCTTTTAAATGTCATAGCACTATGAATGCACACAAACATTTCAAGGTTATATTTAGCATTTGCCAACCGTTGAAGGTTGTCAGGTCTCGAAAACGGTATTTTACAATCTCTACACTTGAACATGATGATTTTCCGAAAGATCACTTTCCAAATCACCTATAAGAAAGAAGTCACAATGTTAACAAAGTCAAAACAAAGTAAAAGAAAAAAAATATTTTTATTATTATATTGAGCCCGTAAGTACTCATGCTGGTATTATTTCCTTTGAAAGCATGTTCTACTTCATATACCACAAATATAACGCACCCGGAAGCATGCTTGAGCTTCAAACATTCTTTTGACTCTGGAGAGTTATGTTAAAATTATTCCCGGATACATTCATATTAAAATCTTCATTCTAGATATCCCAGGAATTATAACCAGTAATTCTGCATCATTTTACCACATTCCTGTGGCTTCACATATGATTTAAAATCATTTGGTAAAGGTATTTTCATCGCGGATATGCGAAAGGATTTAAGTAGTCTCTACTCGACTTCAGAAGTTCCTTGGAAGCCGGGACACAGTTCCGTGAAGAAACACAGCGCGTTTTGTGTCCACTCAAGTTGGACATGTTTACCTTCTAGTCCGTCGCGATTAAGCACACGTTTTTGTGGGCTTGCCACAATAAATGCAGTGGTTATTATCTGTCGCCATCGAGCCAGTTGAGCATTGTAAAGTGCTAGAATCATCATTAAAATGCCGAGTCAGGCGAACGCCGCGAAAACCACGCTATAATTTTGTTAAAATTGTGAATCTTCAATTCTTACGGTTCAGCACGTGGTCCATTATCATCGATACAGCTGACAGCCTTTTCGAACCTCGAGGCGTGGAACTATAATAAATGCACTTATAAGTACACTGCATAAGCGTAAAATGTGCTGCAGTAACTAATTCATCGTTAAACAGTTTTTTTTCATTCGACGATTTCGCTGATTCTACAGTTATAGTTTTGCTAAGTACTAGAATCTGTGTGCTAGATACCGCACGTTGTAAGTTGTAAAGCCAGTGACATATGTGTACGGGCTCTTATTGAATTTATCTGCACCTGTGTAGAAGCAGTGTAATATTTTTCAAAATTAGTGAGTACAAGCATAAATTCTGTGAAACACAGTGTTCTTGAACGCAAAAATGCATCTCATTGTCAACCACGTGTACGGCACATTTAATCCTGTACACGAGAAGCGTATAATGGCTTAAGCTAACTCATGGAGAGAGACATCGAGGAAATAGGGCTACCATGATGAAGATCCAGCACCAGAACGAGGACCGACAACCATGACGAACCATGAGGAACCATGAGTAATCGTAAGAAGAGGAGAAAGGGCCGGACCTAATGCCCAGGATGATTTGTTATAATCACTCCTACACAGAGGGGACGCATTACCCCTCAAATCTCAAGGAAGACGAGATGAATCCACGGTATCCACAGCGAGTCATCTAATGTCATTTTTGTAAAGGGCCTTGTCTTCAGTAGATTAATTTAAAACCGTATTCGATAACAACCATTATTGGCAGATTTCTTTAGAACTAGCTTTGCCAATATATATTGAACCCTTCAGAATAGCAGTGTTTTATGCAAGAATCTTAGATCAAGGGGTCGCGTTCAGTTCATAGTGTGGTGTTTACGTCCGCCAAACAACGTGCTTTTCTGAGGCAAGGGTTATAGGATAAAAACTATAATTAAGAAAGTATGGAGACAAAACGTAAGATAATAACAAGATTTAATAACTAATTTGTGCATAAAAGAATAAAACAAACAAAAATAAACAAAATCCTCCCTGAATTTTCCCCTGACAGGAATATTTATCACTTTGAGGAGTCAGATGTAATAATAATGTTATTGGTTTTACGTCCCTTTTAACTACACTGGCTTTTAGAGACGCCGGGGTGCCGGAATTTTGCCCCGAAGGGGATCTTTAACGTGCCAGTAAATGTACTGACACGGCTCCCTCGCATTTGCGCACCCTCAAATGCCAGCTGACTGCGCCGGGTTTCGAACCTGCAACCTTGGGCTCAGTAAGCGAGAACGTTACCCCTGAGCCACGCAGCCAGACCAGGAGTCAGATGGATCTCCCCTTTTCTAATAAAATGTGGATCCAAGTTCCACTATCTTGCATGTGAATTTATGTTCGCGTGGTGACTATCTACGAGAAATGAGTACTTGGATGATCATTCGTTCACAACGGGTTAACAGCCACGGTGCTCACGAACAATCATCTCGTAAATCAACGTTTATGGATATGGGCATAACATTAATAAAAATCCTTAAATCTAACTCTGACACACATATTACAACTCTACTATTTACAGGCATCTCACTGAGACCCTTATTAGTGTGGTGACACACTTAACCAAATGAGCTGCCACCTTGGCCAGATACTCAACAACAAGGAAACACAGCGCCGCCCGTGACTCACGGGTCACTGACATGGAAAATAAACATAGAATAAACCAACAACAACAAACAACCTGAGTGGTTAAGATTACTTTATATTAACAAAACTGCATGTTAAAGGAAACGCTTCGAAGGTTATCGTGTTTCGTAGGCAACTCCCATTTATTTAAACAATTTGACCATTGATCAGTTTCTCACATTTATGTTTATTTTCAAGTAATTGGGAGCCAGACGTGCACTCCACTAATGATGAGCTTGCTTGCGAAACTCAGCCAGCCCTTGTGACCACAACTCACCCTTTCCTCAATACCTGTCATGTCCCCCTTCCAGTGTATATAAATAGCCGACCAGCTGGACTGTTATCTCAAGGAATCAACAGCAACTAACATCTCCTCCAACTCAACATATGGTCAGACAATAATCACATATCCATAATTGTCCTCGCAAGGATACAATATGAATCTGGTACCAAGCTGCCAGAAATCAGTCTCTGCTGAAATTCCCGCTTGTAATACCACAAAAAAATACTCACAATATACACATCTGGGACTGACATAACGCCTTTCACACGGGTCTGCTGAATTAGAGCTCGCAAACATTTAACACAATATTTAAAACTTACGATAGAGCTGAATACTCTTCGTCACAAATTACATTGCTCCCAAAGGCAATCATCACACTGAATCTGATCAATAATAAATCTCAACAAAATTTTAATTACCCTCCAATCTACTATATAATTATATTAATTCAGTCCTACTTCTGAAACACGACATATCTCCGAGAGACGTTTTTAACCGCATTTCGTAACATAGGCGAACACGGCCGTTCACATAGCTACGTTAGTTAACACAACACAAAGATAAGAACCTTCCATCACCTACAATTGTGCGAGCTGCTTCCAAACAAAAGTGTGTCAGATCAAAACTAAATATACTACATTAATCACACAAGCAAAGTATTTACAAAAATATGTCCCATAAACCATAAGTTAATTTAACCAATAATAAATAATATTATTATGTACTCATCTCTTTTTGTAGTCACCCGTCAAAGAACATCAGACGCCATTCCCCAACTGGATGGTTCTTTATCTCATATCAGCCATCTGGACGGACTGTTGAGAATTCCACACTTCCTCTGCAATCATCGATGTCATCCTTGCGCTGATACAAAAATTAGGTTATTATACACTTTATGTCTGACTACTAAATTCGCTTGTTCAGGTACTAAATTCCCTGTCACTGTTCGTTGGCGAATTATCGACGCTACTGCCCCTATAACTATAGTACTATGACTATCTATCACTGAATTTAACACTTTACAATGAATATCTTGTGTCCTCGACACACAGAATAAAAGTCTACGTCCTCAGACGAACAGAATAATAATAATGTCTTGTGTCCTCGACACACAGAATAAAAGTCCATCTCTTCAGATGAACAGAATCAAAGTCCTGTGTCCTCGACACACGGAATAAAAGTCTACGTCCGTAGACGCACAGAATAATAATAATGTGTCCTCGACACACGGAATAAAAGTCTACGTCCGTAGACGCACCAAATAATAATAATGTCTTGGCTCTTCGACACACTTATAAATGAACTGGCCCTTGGGTCTAGATGGAGGGGGATTTTATGTAAAAATTTCTCGAAATAATTGTCATACAGGAATGAAATAAATATCACTGAACTCGTAATATTGCACAGGTCAAGAATATGCCCATTAATCCTAGAATCGATCGTAGAGATTTTGTCTAGGCGATTTCCCGCGTGAATGCTAGCCACCGCGTACCCCAGCCGGAGTTGGCGCGCAAGTAGGCATTCTCTTCTCATTGGTTCTCCATTTTCTGATAATTTGGCGGTTTCTAGTAGATCTTGGCGTCTTGGGAGTGTCTATTTTCTTCATCAGCCATTCACGTTACTGCATCATATTTCTTCTAGGCGCGAATAACACAATGAACATACCAGAACCATGTCTCACCGCGCGTCGCTTCTAAAATTGAGGCAGCCACACCTGTCTTTTGATACATCGCTCTGCTATTTCTTTTCATAGCTCAAGTATTTAGCCTTTTGTTAAACTGATGCAGGTATGTCCCTACTGTCTCCAACAAATGCTTGAAATTTCCTCATCACTGTCTGGCTACTTTCATGATGCTGGTTGAAATATTTATTAATTGAAGAAATAAAAAGTAGAATCATTTAACCAACATAGGGTAAAGGGTTCAATATATATGTATATTCCTTCCAATTTAGCTTTGAGACTGGTCAACTATGAGTTTGACACCTTGTGGCCAGTCTCACGCCTGTGCACCTACGGTAATATGTGAAAGAAATTTTCAAAATATACCCACAAATTTATAGGATGAATAACATCCGAATGTAATTTAGGGGACACCCTGTTTCAACTTTAATTGTGTTCTGTTATACCACGTTTTATGGGTGTATCGTTTGGTAGATGGATGTTTCACTGATGCCCTTATGAATGAATTTTGTTAACATTATTATGTGGGCCTCTGACGCCACTACATTCGGAGTTGGAATAAACTCATGTGTAATGATGTAGGCTAGTAGACCTTCATCGAACCCACTTACACTTTCGTATCAGTTTAAACAGCACGGGGAGTGCAAGGTGCTGTAAATGCTTGTCTTTATTTGTGTTAAGGTCGACACACACAGTTGTCCCAACATGAATATTGTAAATAGAATGTGGTAGGAATATCCTTCAAGCCAAGCGGTTAGGTAGAGTGATAGTCTCTCTTCTGCAGGCCTGTTTGGCTTTTTAAACATTTTATATTTTTATACTGTACAAAATACGGTACAGAACAGTGTGTTGTAAATATTATACACAAAAAAGATACGAGCCTTACAGTAGTCGCATATGATGTGTAACATCTGATATAGAAGAAACCTCACGTGAAATTGTTGATACACCGGTATTTTATACTATTATTGGCACAAATATTAATCTATTGTAAAATGGAGTAGTTTACAGATATTGTAGTTCATAATACGGAACTCATTTTCTTAGATGATTTGTAGCTTCCACCAGCATTAGCCTAAATAAAGAATACGATATGGATCGACTAGATTAATAGACGCGACACCGCTCATAACCTTAAATTCCTTATAAACAGGACCTCTTGATTCACGGACCAACACGTAATTTCATAAGGATTGTGTTAAAATGAGCCATATTTATATGATAAATATCGTTTAAAATGATAATCTGGTTGCAAAATATATATACCCCATCTGGGATTCGATCCCGAGATTTCTAGATTTACAGTCAGTCACATGCCTCTAACCCCACGGCTATTTCGACTACCCAAATATTGTGCGCAAGATGGTGACTTATTTCCAGTTAGCAATAGTTCATGAAGGCTTGCTCAATTCTCGTACAACCACAACGATTATAATTATTATATTGATGACTGCATTACCGTTATGTGGGTTAATATTTGAATAGCCATTGTGCAAAAACATAATACCGACAATGCCGACTACTTACAATGTTTGATATTAAGGCATTTTACCATTTAAATACTGAAACCGTATGCGGTGCGAGTCGCGCTCTATACCGGCCAGTTAGTGAACACTTGCCAGCGGTGTTATTGAAAATGGCATTTTTTGGCCAATAGGGCGCACTGCCAAGTATAAGCGCGATTAATAATTAGGTGTGCAGTAGGTATATTAAAGGCGTTTCTCCCTGTGATACGTTTAGACCAACGAAGTTTCAATTATTGTTAGTAGTCCGTGTTAATATACTAAATTCCTAGGATGTTTGGAGTGTTTGTTGATGCGATATAGATTCTACATAGCCACATGGCCGACAGTACATCGAGTGTTTACATTAAATAAGACTACAGCAAATATGAGTATTTAATAAATCGTAATTGTTTTCAGCAAATGTAATATAATGAATATTTTCACACCAAAGAACGGCAGTTTGACGATGATTTATTGTAAGTATATTTGTAATGGGGCCTCCAAACCTTGAGGTAAATCGTATGCGATTTACATTCCACATAGCCACATGGCCTACAGAACGTAGTTGTACCGAGCTCCACCACCGAGCGCGCTTGGATTGATCGATCGAGCGGGCAGAGCATACTTCCGTTTTTCACCACTGCCAGCTAGTACACTTCCGTTCATCGATCAAGCGGGCGGTGCATACTTCCGTTTGATCGATCAAGCGGGCAGTGCATACTTCCGTTGTCCACCACAGCCAGCTGGTACACTTCCGTTTGATCGATCGAGCGGGCAGTGCATACTTCAGTTGTCCACCACTGCCAGCTAGTACACTTCCGTTTGATCAATCGGGCGGGCAGTGCATACTTCCGTTGGATCCACCACTGCCAGCTCGATCGTTCCGATCCACTTCCGTCCCCAATTTTCAAAATCACTACCACAAAACTATCCAGCAACCGACCGGAAAGATGTTACACAACAATAATCTACGTTATAAGGGTCACATACGGGACTATAGCATGTGAATCCCTGTGTATTTGACATTATTTTCTTGCTAAAAAGCGAGAGCTTCTTCACGCATTGAAGAAGCCTTATGACCAGTAGCGAGGTTGTAACATTCACCAAGGTCAGACCCACAAAAACCAGTTTGAATTACCCAGAGTTCTCTTTGCGAGACAGACTAGTATTGATTATTTTCTCACGTAGTGTGACGTCATCTTTCTTCGTGGTATGTTGATGAACAATGATAGGTATGCTGTTTAATGAAGGTCAGACAGCTGATGTGCTATATTTCGCATACGAGTGACCGTGACGTCACAAATTTGAGTCTGCCATTTCAGCGCGACTGTTTATATAATGTTAATGATTTCCCAGTATACAATGAAAAGTGTATCGCTCTCTTATAGTATTGACCTAGCCGACACTGTATAAAGTTAGCGATTTATGGAATTATTGTGCCTGTTGATGCACGTTGAAGGATGGAATGACTATACTCAACCAGTTGTTATTCCAGACAGCACCGAGCCGTGTTGCCAGACAATACTGATGAGTGTTTGCGTGCCGTGTAAGGGCGCCTATTATGTTTTTGTTATTTGGGCCGATTATTAGCACAAGGTGTTGTAGTGACTTGTCGGTCACTCACCTTGTAAGTATCTCTGAGGGGACTTACAGTTAGTTTTTTATTCAGCCTGTGTCATTTGAGTCATGTCAGAAACGTCATAAAATCAATTAGGGATTTAAACCAACGATTTAAACCTGAAATAAATCATGGAATCTAATTATCCTAAAAGTGAAAAAAATACCACTGCCTGCTTTCAGTCTCCGACCGGGTAAGGAATGGAATGAATGAATGAAGCCCCCATCTAGTGGCGGGGGTATGAAAGTTGCCGACTGCCGAAGCCTGTCGCACTCCTCTGGGGCAATGATTAAATGAATGACAGATGAAATGAAATGATATTGGAGAGTGTTGCTGGAATAAAATGGTGACAGGGATAACCGGAGTACCCGGAGAAAAACCTGTCTGCCTCCGTTTTATCCAGCACTGATCTCACATGGAGTGACGGGGTTTTGAACCACGGGCCCAGCGGTGAGAGGCCGGCGTGCTGCCGCCTAAGCCACGATTATAATATGATGAATTATTAATTTGATAATTATCTAAACTTGAATCTACGTTCTTACTTGCTGACTGACACAATCTGCTGCTACATTCCCAATGGGAATTACCTTAGATTGAGCTGACACTATTTTTGTCCGACGAGAATCATGGAATACCAATAGTTCGCAACTGGTGGGCCGTGTGATTCGATGTCAGACGTAGTTCTAACTACGCATTCGCCAACCTAACTACCTGCTGTAGATGGCAACTAAGGGCAATCAGCTACTTAATTTGCGTATGAAGGATTTTTAAGAGTAATAATATTGTTGTGTCCATGATTATTTGTGTATTTCACCTCAGTGTTCCTGTACCATTGTTACATATTTGTGTTTTTATGGATAGAAATGGTTGTTATCATAGCTCTTGTATTGATTGTTTGCTTACGGACGCCTCTCGCCGTAATGTCATGACTTAGCTAGACGAAGTAAATCGAAATGTACCTAGGTAAATTCGGAAGTGGTACCATCATAACTTGAGATCTGTCTTTGACTTTGATGTTTAATGTAAATTCTGTAATTGATCTGTGTTTGTATTTGAGTAGGGATTCGCTTCCGTGCCCCGTCCCAAGTGTTGTTGTTGTTTGTTTTTTCCTGTATAGAAGGGCTTTCGAGAGGGTTCACGTAGCTTCAGTTAGGATCTGATAATCTTTATTTATGTTTGTTTATTAGCTTTGCAGACTAGCCAATTTCAAACCCTCAGAAGTAAGATAGGGGTTTGTTGTTATTGAATAAATGTTTTCATAAATTCTACTTAAGCATGGATCTTGTTGTATATTAGCTTTTTGTGTTCGGGGTGTAGTTCTTTGAGCGTCTATGACATTACTTCGTGTAACAGCCCAATCCCTTGGGTGATGGAATCACGTGCCGGCGCTAGCCCAAAAGAAGTGCATCCGATCCTCTCAGGTTGTGTGTTTGGAAGATGGGGTTGTCTGGAATGCTATTTACGGTTACTGGTACACCGGCAAATTCTTCTGACGGGCACAATATATAAATATCATGTAATGGTCATAGTAGGGTATTTTAATGGAACCTTTGTGTACTCCCATCATGTGTAATTTCAGGTACTTCCGACTTTGGTTACCAGATACCACTTTCAATGACACCTAGCGGTGAATGATGGAACTCAATACAGCGTTTATAACAAACTCAATATGATATTAAAAGAAACCACTTACCAAAGTAATAATGTATATTCAGGCCCTCTTCCACCTCTATAGTCACAAGTAAGCTGTGGAAATAGCATGTTGTTAACTACCATTGACGTGATTCAACTATGAGGTGAGAAAGACCTTCCCCCTCCCTGACATTTTATACTGCGAACACACCTGTGTGGTATCAAATATCTGTCCATGTGGCGTTCTTTCGTATTCCGCTGACGTAATCGTAGAATAATAAACACTTATGTTCCCACACGCACACCTGCGTCGCATCAAATATCAGTTGAATCGGCGTTCTCACGGTTTGACAGGTGTGTTCATGTTTAGTTGCTATGTTCCGAGGCACATACCTGTGTCGCATCAAATATCAGCTGAATCATATTTCTCGTGGTTTAACAAGTGAAATCATGTTTCGCTGCTATGTTCCCACGTGTACACCTGCGTCGCATCAAATATCGGTTGAAACAGCGTTCTCACGGTTTGACAAGTGAGTTGATGTTTCGCTGCTATGTTCCCACGCGCGCACCTACGTTGCATCAAATCAGTCGATTCAGCGTTCTCACTGTTATTAATATACACCTGCATCACGTGACGTCATACGTCTCCAACAATCATGTTTCGCACGATTGTTTCCTGTACCGCTGCACCTGGCATCCGCTTTCAACACCTGCATCGCTTAACGCCATACGCTGCAAGAATCTGCTTGTTTTAAATCACACATCGCAGACCATTTGCGTTAAAGGTGGTGCGGTAGAGGTGGAAGTTGGGCTGCGTAGGTAGAGCGGTGGAGGTAGAGCGGGAGAAGTAAAGCGGTGGAGATGGAGCGGAGATCGTATAGCGGAAGAGGTAGAGCAGAGGCGGGTAAAATTTAAACAACTCGTTTCTCATCCTTTCTTTTTCACCTCCCCAATGAGAGCATCCACCCACTGGTTCAGTTCCCTCCCGGTTTAGTTCGGTTCGGTTCCAGTTTAATTCTGTTCGTTTCCGGTTTAGTTCGGTTCAGTTCGGTTTGGTTCTGTTCTGTTCCGGTTTTGTTCCAATTTAGTTCGGTTCGGTTCCAGTTAGGTGGGCTAGGTAAGCTAGACTAAGTTGGTTTAGGTTATGCTATGCTCATCATCGTTATTTGAAAAGCGCGCCATGCATGTGGCTGTATGCGCGCGGCCACCATCTTGTAAGGAGGAGGAGGAGTCATTAGAAACGCCACACCAGTTGATTGCATCCTCTGTAGCACTGTGTAGGTCTTGGAAGATTCCTTTGGATCTCGACCACTCGAGGACAACACGTTGAATTGGCACAGTCTCAGAACGGGCTTTCAGTTTAACCCCACTTGTGCAGCCAGAAATTGCATTGTCCGTGATTGATGCGGACCCTGTTAAATGATTTCCATGGTATTTCACTGTAAATTGATATCAGGGGGTTCTATGCAAGGATCGTCGATTTAAACCAGATGGTCTGGTTTTGAAAGAGCCTTTTCTTCATGCCAGGTCTTGTCAGCAGCGAATTGCGATGAAATGAGCTTCTCCCCAACTTCCATGGATGACTTAATGATTTCGATCTCACCTTGTTCATGCGGCCTAAGTCATAAAGTATGCTTCATCCAAAACTTCAAACTTTGCAGTGATAGTAGTTAAAGTCAATGCCATTCCTAGGTGAATACATCTGGAATGTCCAGTAAAGAGAAAACATATATAGGGTGAATATGAATTGCCATCTTCGTAAACCAGGCCATATTAAAATACGGAAGCACATGCCAGGAAAGGATAGGAACTAACACTCTCTCATGCAGTGTATTCTGGTCCATGTCGGTGGATACTGCCCCCGTTATACACGGGTTGAAGTCACTACAGTATCTCCCATTTGTGGTCACTTTGAACAATTCCTAGGATAACACGCTCTAAGTAATGTGCTGAATGTAACGTTGATGACTGACTGGACCAAAGGGTAACTGGTAGCTAATTTACTGCCCGGGTCTACCTCAAAATCTCCACGACTATGCATTCTACCATTCCTCTTCCCATAACGCAATTTATTAATTGCTGTAATATTATCTCTGTGTATATATAAAGCTCAATGTTTGTATGTCTGTTATTTATACAAATCTACACCGTTTCACGAATCTGAACCAAATTTTGTATACATATCCTTTGGAACTCGACGAGTAACGCTGTCTACTTTAAATTTTGTACAGGCCACTCCATTCCCTGCAGTTAAGCCCTTTGGCACAAATCTACACCGTTTCATCGTTCTGAACCAAAATTGACGTACTTACTATTAGGAACCCGACGTGTAGCACTGTCTACTTGAAATTTCGGACAGATCAATCTATTCCCTGCATTTAGGCCCTTTGGCACAATTCTACACCGTTTCACCGATCTGAACCAAATTTGACTTAATTACCCTTTGGAACCAGACGAGTAACACTGTCTGCTTGAAATTTCGGACAGTCCACTCCATTCCCTGCATTTAGGCCCTATGGCACAAATCTACACCATTCACCGATCTCAACCAAATGTTATGTACTTACCCTTTGGAACCCGACGTATAACACTGTTTACTTGATATTTTGGACAACATTCTCCATTCCCTACATTTAGAATAACAGACAAAGGGAACTTGAAAGCCACGTTATAAGGCCTTAGAACCATTCATGTCCGTAGTAGTGTAACTGTAAGAATATTTTAATAAGTCTATTGTTGGCTGGCATTGCAGGATCCCTCACGCCGTCCCTACTCGTGTTTTGGTGCAGAATTGCAAAAATAGTTACATCTTGCGCTGCTTATAAATTGCAGTCACGGGGAGTAATTAGTGCAAAAGGATTTATTTGGCCCCTTAAAACAGATATCATCATGAGAATAGTATGCCTCTGTATAAGTGCGATGGTGTTGGTGCAGTACATTGAGGTTATCAGCTTCAATAAGCGTGGGTGCTTTCAAATTTACTTTTATTCACTCCCATCCCTGTCCTTCAGTGCTATATTGCGATAAATGACACTATTGCTACCTCAGGAGCTCGGGACAGCCGAAGTTTTCCAAAGTATTCTGAATAATTTCATACGGCACTATCCGACAAAAGACGACACTATTGGTCTCATCTTTTCTAACAACCAATGAGATATAGGCCCTAGGCCGAGTCTGTTATTTCATTTACTCCTCTTTCTAATATTTTTCATTTCGTTTGTAAATTATGTAGTTAGTAAATAGCCGTTTCCGTATTGATTATTATCATTTTTATTACGGAAAAATGACCTGAATGTTACGTCCATTATAATGTACTAACATAAGCCCCACTAACAAACAAAATGTTATATGTTTAAATTATTTTTCTGTTAGTTTAAGTATCATGTGCCAGTTCTGTAGTAGTATTCTTTATCATCCATAAAACAAATAAATCCTCCGGGCGAAGCAGGGAACTACATCTAGTCCCATATAACACCCAGGGCTTCAACAACGGCATTTCGTAGACACGCTGTGAAGTAAAAAATGTCCCTTACGTTCCCATTTCTACCACGAAAACTCGGAAACTTTTTGAATTCTTCAGTTGGCAAGTGATCTCTTTAAGAACAATTCCCACGTAAATAGTCAGTGAGCTTGTAAGCCGAAAAATGAGACCTCAGTACCAGTCGCATGTCCTTTTACGGTTTAAAGTTACATAGAGCAAATTGTTTCGAAATGTATTTAAGAGCGGTATTTATATTTACAATTTATTAACCTCCAGAACTCTTGGGTTGTCAGGTAATTGAAGATGGACACGTGCTAAATAGGTTGGCTATGCAGATGAGGCTAAGCTAATAAGCGCTGGTGGATGCAGGTTTCGTATGGCTGTTCACCATGTGTGTGCGTGTGTGTGGAGGACAACTGCGGGTAATTGGTGCGGGATGCTTAGGAGCGAGCACGTGTTACTTCAGGGACTACTAATATTGCAGATGGTGGAGCTGACTAATCCCACACATTGCAGTAATAACGATGAATGTAGCCATTGGTGATTAATATGCGGTAGATTAATACCACATGGGATCTTTATGAATTTGCATTGAGCACAGCCACGCGTGACCTGGACATCACTCAATTCCCAGTTCTGAAGGCCACCCACTCAACATATTCTTTCTCAGGAACTCCCGTGAGAAGCGTTTCCTTGGCTCAGAGGCAGGTGAATGCTGCTCGAAAGATTGGAAGTTCCCCGTTTCAATGATTGCTTCATTTTTAATAAATCTCTACTTAGTATAAAACAAAGTCCCCGATTTGTGTTTGTTACGGGTAAACTCGAGAACCACTGGATGGATTTTGATGCGGTTTCCATCATTCTGTAAAGGATATCTTGAGGATTATTTCAGTAGAAAATAAATTATTTATGATCAAAGGAAGCCGAACAGTAACGATTTCAGTGGAAAAGTCGAAAAAAAAAAAACTGGCGTCCGAGCGCTTTGTAAGCTTACGCTGGGCAAACCGTTAAAAATATCTCAATACTATGAGTGTAGGAATTGTTCAGCATGAAATGTTCTACAAAAAAGTCCGCGAGAGCATATGTCTATCTTCAATACATCGCCCACTATAAGTGTTTTTACGTTTTAATTTCTTCCAAACATGTCCATTCAACTACTGAGGAGACCGAGTACGAGCTAGCTAAGGGCGAGTATATCATCTCTGTTACAGCCTAGCTGGCGGGCGAACCTATTGCCCCAGATATAAGCCAGCAGCAAACCTTCCAGTCGTGTTGAGTTAGGACTTCTGAGATGGGTGGTTGTGTTTTGAGTTTCCCTGGAAGTGTAACTCGGGTTTTCTTCATTTCGCCAGTGAAACACAATCAAGTTAAGATTGGACAGAAGGGGGATTTTAGTTTCATTCCCCTCGCCATTCCCTGGAAGTGCAACTCTCATTTCGCCTGTGAAATTTTCGTTCCACAAAATTCAGAGTCAATTTAAGATTGGACGGAAGGGTGATTATATTATATTAAATTATACTGATTGGCGTATAATCTATACTTAGTATAAAACGAAGTCCCCGATTCTTGCATGTTACGGGTAAACTCGAGAACCACTGGATGGATTTTCGTGCGGTTTTCACCATTCTGTAAAGGATATCTCGAGGATGATTTCTGTGGAAAATAATTCATTTATGATGAAAGGAAGCCGAGCAGTAACGATTTCGGTGGAAAAGTAAAAGTTTTAATTTCTTCCAAGCAAGTCCATTCAAACACTGAGGCAACAGTTTACGAGCTATCTAAGGGCGAATCTATCATCCCTGTTAAAGCCTAGCTAGCGGGCGAACCTATTGCCCCAGATACAGCCAGCAGCAAACCGTTGAGTCGTGTCGAGTTAAGACTTCTGAGAAGGGTGGTTGTGTTTGGAGTTTCCCTGGAAGTGCAACTCGGGTTTTCTTCATTTCGCCTGTGAACTTTTCGTTCCGCAAAATTCACAGTCAAGTTAAGATTGGACGGAAGGGGGATTTGTGTTTCATGCACGTCGCAATTCTTAAATTAGGTCTAACAAGAATTTGTTGCACATGCATCTCCATGATAATATAACTAATAGTCCAGTCAGTGATTTTAACCTATCATGCCAAGACGGAAAACGGATATTGGTCGTTGTTCATTGACACTGAAAAAAAAAGCGCTTATCACTTAATGCATTCTCCCGGGCGAAGCCGGGTCGGGTTGCTAGTTTAGAATACGAATGAAATCTATACCAATAGATATAGTATTTTCTTGAAAATATATATTACCTGCATTTGAACAGTTGTCGTATTTAGAGGCTGATTTACTGTCTACATATGAAGTAACTTAGGCTATATAAAACAAATAACAACGTAATTATACCAATTTCATAAGATAATAACAATTTCAGAATTTAATTGAAGCATGTAATCCCGTCAGTTCATGTATTCTATTGGTCTATCACACCACAAAGTCCTTTGTCAACTAAAGAAATTTTCCATATTAAAAACTAAACAGCTAAAATATTCGTTCATGATCTATATACGATATTTTATAAGAATGTCAGTCTAGCAGAGCAGTACCCAAACGTTAGAGCGACTTCTAGATCAAAAATAGGAAAATTAAAACTTTGAGATAGCAACATAGGGTCCATAATGTACGAGAGCTTATCCCGTTTTAAAACATTAGGCACTAAAGATATATGTACCACAGTTTATTCAATATCCCCATGATCTGTTCATTAGAACATACAAACGACAGAATCACTTCTAGAAATTACATTCATTTCATCAATAATTTACGATAACATAGTCAGACTACTGTTGCAGTTGACCTCTTTGTTTTCCCCTCATATCAACAACTATCACTAACACCAAACTTGCAAAATTATACTCACGAATATTCAACTCTTTCAATAGTCATTTATGACCATTCTCATAGAGATCTAATAATAATAAAAATTTACAGAATCAAAATTCAGTCACATATCAAAACAAGTACCTGTGAAGAACTAAATAGCATATTTTCATTTATCCTAGAGGGTTTTTCAATTAAAGTCTCACCCGCCGATTGAAAGGATTTTCCATGTGCACATGGTACATGACCTATGTTGAGATTAGATATATAAATATATATTAAATATATATACGAAGTACGTCCAGAAAGTAAGTTCCGTTTGGTAATAACATTAAATTGTGTACAGATATAGAAAAAAATATTTATTGCACAACATTCTACAACCCTTAGACTACTTTTCCACATAACTGCCGAAATGTTGCAGGCATTTGTCGTAGCGTGGCACGGGTTTTTGTATACCTTCTTCATAGACGTGTGCCGCCTGTGTCTTCAACTAGTTGTACGTTCCGCTGCAGCGCAGTTCTGCATATGCGCGGTAGACGCTCTGTATCAAGGAGAAGAAACGTGTGCCATTTGGAGAGCGCTGTCAGCCACGTACGCGTTGTTGTGCATGTTTACTCGTACAATGTCGGTGTTGATTCAAAATCCCGCCGCTTGTGAAATCAGATCTGTGATTCGTTTTCTGAACGCTAGGAAAGTGAAACCAATTGAAATTTATCGGCAAATTTGCAAAGTGTATGGACAAAATGCGATGAGTGATTCAATGGTGAGAAGATGGGTCCGACAGTTCAATGAAGGACGTAGTGAAGTGCACGATGAAGAACGAAGTGGGCGTCCATCTTTGGTTACAGAAGAATTGGTTCACTCGATTGATGACAAGATCCGGGAAAACCGCACGTTTACAATTAGTGCTCTCGCTATGGAATTTCCCAAAATCTCACGATTACTAATTCATGAAATTGTTACCGAAAAACTGAACTTTCGTAAACTTTGCCGACGTTGGGTACCAAAGATTCTTACGGAGCAACACAAAACAAAACGGATGGGTAGTGCACTTCAGTTTTTGATCCGTTACAATGAAGGCGGCGAAGAATTTCTGACACAGATAGTCGCAGGAAATGAAACTTGGGTTTCTTACGACACCCCTGAAAGTAAGCGGCAATCAATGGAATGGAGGCACACTTCATCCCCAGTAAAGGTTAAGCCGAAACAAATCTTGACACCTCGCAAAATGATGTGCACAGTGTTCTTGGACTGGAAAGGCATCTTACTCATTGATTTCTTACCGCGTGGTCAAACAATCAACGCAGATGCTTACTGCGAGACACTTAGGAAATTGAACCGCGCAATACAGAATAAGCGCCGAGGGTTGCTGTCAAAAGGTGTTGTTTTTCTTCACGACAACACACGACCACACACTGCAAATGTGACGAAAAACCTCCCACAGAGATTTGGCTGGGACGTGTTTGACCATCCTCCGTACAGCCCTGACCTCGCTCCTAGCGACTTTCATCTGTTCACACATCTCAAGTCTTTCCTTGGCGGTCAACACTTCAACAATGACGACGAGCTGAAAGAAGATGTTTCCAACTGGTTGAAGACACAGGCGGCAAACTTCTATGAAGAAGGTATCCAAAAACGTGTGCCACGCTGTGACAAATGCCTGCAAAAGTTCGGCAGTTATGTGGAAAAGTAGTTTAAGAGGTGAAAAATGTTGTGAAATAAATAATTTTTCTGTATCTGTACATAATTTAATTTTATTACCAAACGGAAATTACTTTCTGGACGTGCCTCGTATATATATTTAATATAGGTCAACAATTCCAAACTCAAAACTAAATATCCTTAAGTTTCAGTCATTTCAGACATGAAACATAAAAATAGTATAAGAAAGCAAAACAAACTTGTTGTCGTAATAGTGAATGCCCTGTCTTAAATCAAAGCTTAAACCCTTCCTCAAGATAACTCACATCAACACACCTCCAGCACAGGAAGATATGCTACCCGATGAGGTTTATCTATAATACACAAATACAGCACTAAGCATTTATGTTTTCGTTTATCAACTTACCGAGAGACAGATATTGCAGAACAATATCTTCTTTTCTGTTATGAGCAGGGGTATAATCCGTAATTTATGACGCCTGAAAAGAAAATTGGGATAGATGACCTTAGTGCTTTACCCTTTAAAATAATCTCCACCAACATTATTACTTTGACAAATTATGTGTAACTTTCAGTATCGGCGATTTAGGCTCTTCCCTGTGAGATGGCATCTTTCTGTAACGAATTACGGCAGTTCATTTTAACAAAAGTGAAACACACGGCCTTTATGATATATGAAAATTAAACTGCAGAATTTAGTGCTGATAGATAGTGTTTATTATAATAGCCCATCATAACAATCATCTCTTCAATCGCTTGAATAGAATACGAGAAATAAAATAAAACATTACGTTTTAACATTTCGAACTAATGCCAGCTTGAATTTTTGAAACAACTGGACATGAATTGTCTCTATAGTACGCTCTGAATAAAGATTCGATGTGCAAATTTTTATTGCTCTAAGGTGATTAGATCGCCAGAAAAGTAATTTGCAATAATTGACAATTAAGTCACGAGATATATCCATTTATATATTTAAATTTTGAATCACCACCGTGTTCTTGAAATTCCCACAGGTAAACTTATTTTAATGGCCTCTATGGACGAACATAATGTCAGTTTGATGCTCTAATAGATTGATAGATAATGGATAGTTATATATGTAGGGTATTGTTTTTTTTTTTAGACAATTTACCCTCTAGGTTGGTGGTTCCCACGGACTCAGCGAGGCAACTCACCACTACCGCCTCTATGGGCAGTGTCCTGGATCCTGGAACATCTGGTCGGGATGGATACAACTGGGGAGGTGTGATCAGCACTTCGCCCAGGCGGCCTCACCTGCAAAGCGAACAGGGGCCTCATGAGGGATGGGAAGGGATGGAAGATTGGGATGGATAGGCGAGGAAGAGGGAAGGAGGCGGCCGTGGCCTTACAGTCGGTACCATCCCGGCATTTGCCCGAAGACGAAGTGGGAAACCACGGAAAACCACTTCGAGGATGGCTGAGGTGGGAATCGAACACCCTCTACTCATTTGGATCACCCGAGGCTGAGTAGACCCCGTTCCAGTCCTCATACCACTTTTCAAATTTCGTGGCAGAGCCGGGAATCGAACCCAGGACCTCCGGGGCGGCAGCTAACCATGCTGACCGCTACGCTACGGAGGCGACTAGGGTATTGTTGCCTCCCGAAAGAGCGTTTCTCCTGAAGTGGTGATAACTCGCTTGGCTTGTAGTTAGTGGAAGGTTCGTTTACATGCCATAAATCTATGGCATGGGACCGTCTGCTTTATTTTTTTCCGAAGGAACGCATATAGAGGGATTTTTAACGCTCTTAAAAATCCGACGACTCTGGCCGGGTTTGTACCCGCGATCTTGGGTATGAAAGCTCAGCGTGCTACCAACTACGCCATCGAAGCCGCTTTCTGTAAGAGTGACATGAATAAATGAGATTGTTTGTACTCGGTACCAGCTGACTTGGCTGATGTGTGCCGGCCAGGAATGCTATACTGACGCAACACTTCCGCACTAGTCTGGGCAGCCTGGAGTGAGTTGCTCAGCTTGCTAATTTGGCATGGTCGCTGTTGTAAAGGGAACTGCTCGCCGAATGCTGTCGTAATGATTGTGTTCCTTTGTTTTGCGTCTGAATGTACAATTAATTAAAAACTTGGTGAATCGGATGATATATTTGAATATTTAATTGTACCTAGTTGAATTTTGTGTAGGGATTTTCCAGCCTTGTTGTAAAGCGTCCCCCGTGTATTTGGGTGTGTGTGTATTCTGTCTGATAACCTGTGTTATTGTGTATGATAATCTGATAGCCTGAGCTATTGTGTGCGTGCATTAGTGTGTGTGGCTTGTCTGCTAGCCTGTGCTATTGTGGTGACTCAATTAGTGTGTGTATTTGCCTGTCAACCTGTGTGATTGTGATGGCTGTATTAGTGTTTGCGTGTTCAATCTGTCAGGTTACCTATGTTATTGCATTCGCTGTGTGTGTACAGTGTGATAACCTGTGTCATTGTATTGACTGTGTGTGTCCGTGAGATTGTCTATTAACCTGTGTGATTGTATTTCTAAATGTTGGAGAGGTTTGAAATTGATCCTATTGTCTACACAAATTGTTGTTATTGCCCTCCAGTCGGTCGAGCAAATGTTTTACAATGAATGGGTGGAGTATAAAATATACATAGACTATATAAATGCACGGCTGGAAGAAATTACATATTATGTTAGTTAAGTATTATCACTATAAAATGGAGCAATGCAAGGGATGGGGTGGAGGTTGTGTCCTTAATTTGGGGGGGGGGGGCAAGGATGCCGTTATTCACCTGGGGTAGGAGTGGGAAAGTCGTGGAAAGTAGTTTTCCGGACATTTTAGGTGAGGATTGAATACACGTCTCATCTCGTTTTGCTTACTGAAATGTGTATGTAGAATCCTAGTCTACAAATCTGGATTACGTGTAGTTGCCGAGTCACGAGTTGGGTTCGGGCCTTTGCGGTGATGCCAAGAATTAAGGGTCGTAGCTACGCCGCGATAGCTTAATAATAATAATGATAATAATAATAATGTCTGAGCTTGTGTTCTCTGCCGTTACCTGCGTGTATAATTACGCCCTCTGTCGCGTTATGTGTAATGGTGATATCAATAATAAAAATGATAATGATAATAATAATATCAATAATAATAATATGAGCATAGCTGACAATTATTATAATCATATTACAGTGTATTTATAGCCTGTATGTGGGTGAGTCTCTTGTGTAAAGATTTTGGTGGCGTGAATGTATAATGGTTCATTATACAACCGTTTACTTCGATCGCATAATCAGGACACAGTAAATAATGATTTTTTTAATTCACACATCCACCGCATTGTGTTAATGAAAACGAATGAATTAAATTTCTTTAATAAATATTTTGTAAACATCTAACATACCAAGTTTGCCTCTGCTCGGATCATTTCATCGCGATAAAGTCCACTTAAGTAATTCACCTTTGCTTGACCGCCATGTAGGATTTTTACTGCGCCCTTCTGCGATGTGATGTCACATGGTAGACGGCCGAACCCACAGACTGTTATCCCAGGGTCGTGTCGGGTGTAATTATGAACCAGCCCAAACACATACTGAAACGATAAACACAAAGCCACAAGGATATCCAAAAATTGAAAAAAAAAACAATCGAGGGTTTATTTTAACTAGGCACACATTCATACAATTGTGTATATACACAAGTCCCTAACCTACTCCTCTAATGGGAAATATGGCGAAGCATAATTCCCAGCTATCATATGCTCATATAAATATTTCCAACATTTCAGTCCTGACAATACCATCAAAAAGTCCTATCATTAATAACATGAAGTACCAGATAAGTGGCGCTCGAAGGAATAAAAATATACGAGCCTTACAGTAGTCGCATATGATGTGTAACATCTGACATGTTATCCTACACGTATACTACACAGCTTGGACATTCTTAAGATATTAATTTCCGCTCCGTTTTCATACTGGTACTATGATGAATGTATAGATTGACTTGGAGATATGCTACTGTCACACTTGTGGCGCAGCGGTCAAGCTGTTAGTCTCTTACCAAGGTAGACCGCGTTCGATTCCCAGTCAATACATGTGAGATTTTCGAATTGAAATGTCATGTCCTGTGGTTCGCATTCCACGTAAATGCGAGGTACCATGGATCATGATTGTCAGATTAACGGTCACACAAAACCACAAGCTTGCTTCCTTCCTTTTACATGAATTATTCATAATAACAAAGTGACACACAACGTCGACTCTACTCAGAAATACTGTGTGCACACTCCTCAGTAACTATAACATTCATTATTCTCAAGGCTCTCATACAATTCGTCGTAAACAATCAAAACATGGTTTCCTACAATCATGAAATGACCTATTCTCACAAATGATGAAAATACAGCTTTTATTCCACTCATAAAACAACATTCTGTTATGCATTTAATATTTGATTACTCACAATTTGACAATAATGCCGCTTACTTAAATGTCATTTGTCGTCTTTATTTTATCATACACTCAACAACATTAGTCTCAAGTTTTCACTTCCTACCCCATGTGATATTCAACCTTGAACGTGAAGCTTCATAAACTGCTCAATGACAAATGAAAGTCAGTGAAACATTTGCCACTGTGCTCGTCAAACCAGTGCCTGCTAAATGCACTGCCAACTGTATTATCATATCATTCTTGCGCTACAGAGCACACACTGCCTTGTTTCCAATACACACATTTTCAATTGTACAAAAAATCACGCGCCTTTGCATGGTACCACTGCCAGCTAGTACACTTCCGTTTGATCGATCGAGCGGGCAGTGCATACTTCCGTTGTCTACCACTGCCAGCTAGTACACTTCCGTTTGATCGATCGAGCGGGCAGTGCATTCTTCCGTTTGATCCACCACTGCCACCTCGATCGTTCCGATCCACTTCCGTCCCCAATTTTCAAAATCATTCCCACAAAACTATCCAGTAACCGAGCGGAAAGATGTTACACATCAAAAAATACCTAACCCTGCTAATACAAATGATGGAACAATAATATAATAGTAACATCGCGTCTATTGCGGCCACCACTGGAAAAAGTAACTGTATGGATTCAACACAGAAATTCAGATAAGAATACCGCTAAATGAACGAAAGAAAGTACGAAAGAACACGTCGCCTATAAAAAATAATATTAACTCTAGCTCACCTATCCTACCCCTGTCAATCGTCTACAGCTCACAAATAAGCTAACAGTCTGAAAGAGAAACCTCAAACATAGATAAAGGTATTGTACCTCCTCAGATACCTTATGTCCGTTCTTGAAACATCTGCGCGTCATCACTACCACAGCAAACAGTTTCAAGCATCGCATGCTATTATTAACCATACCGTGTTAGAATTAATTTAAATGACAAGAAAGAAATTGGTCGATGATTTAAAACCAGTTATCATTATCGCATACTTATGTTAAATTCTTTTATTATTACGACATCTGGCAGGTTACTTCAGTATAACTAATCATAGATCTCAAATCATCAAATAGGATTTAGGCCTATTTAGAAGTCAATTTTATAATATTGTTTTATCTCTCAATACATTTTGTTACACAATTAATAATATCCTATTATTATTATTGTTATTATTATTATTATTATTATTATCTCCGTACGCATACTATATTCACATGACCGACGTGTCATCACACGATGCTCAAAATTCATGAACCACTAACATCACTCCTTACATAGTTCTCACGGCATTCATTACCTTCTCGATTTATCAGCACCATAATCCATCATCATCAATGCCATTGGATACGGTCCCTCAGTGTAGCCGTGCTCGTTAAATCGCGAACCACGACCACGTGGGCAGCTTTAGCCATTCCAAAGATCGTAGGTTTTAATCCCGGCGCTGACACCGGCTATGCTAAGTATGGTTTATGGCCAGATTTTTCTACACTTCCTCCAGGCAAATGACAGGATAGTAGGCCTACCTTATTTCAAGTGCCGAAGCACGTACCTCATCCGTGTCCCAAACAGTTACACACACTACTACAGTTACCAAATACAATAGCCTATATACTGTACAGGTTATCAGACACATCCATCTACACGGGGCTCATGACCAAGCCCCTAAATTGAATTAACAACATCATTGGATACAAATAACATCCATTATTTACCTTACATTAATCATTGAACCACTTCACCAACTCACTTTTAATGTATACAATAATTTACCTCCAAATCCCACACGTCCCATATGTATGAAACTGTACCATTGTCGGAATCCAGAATCACCCAGACCTCTACGTTGCTACCCTATAAGCCCCCAGGTTATTTCTGTCATCGTAAACATGAAGCTTTAACTACATCGCTCACTTCTTATTTAGCTTGTTTTGCTATTCTGACCTGCCCTAAGCCGGCCAAACGGGTTTCCCACACAGGAGCTGCTCCTCATCTTAGCTCCAAACTTGATTCTGCCTTGTCGTAACATTTACATATTTAAACACACGCAGTAAATCACAACATTTTGACACATGCTGGTTCACCGTACACGTAGTTCACTAACTGATACAATATCATAGGGGTTAATCCTACACTATACTCAACTAACATGTCTCGTCTTGCCAATAACCACCAATAATCGTATTAACTCAATGATTCAAGTAGGGATTAATCCAGCCATAGACATACGTTCTACTTGAGTTTTATCATGGAAATTAACAATAGCAATACCTAACAGTTGGTGTATTTGTTTTCACGGCCAGTGAATTAGAACTCAGCAGTTTTTCTAGGTTTGTGCCGTGTCTTGTGTGGGGGTTCGCCTAGAAACACCAATCTCGCTCATCAGCGGGCTCTTGGTATACTCGCCCGGACCCACAGAAGAGTAGCGAACTGCGCGCTACCTCCCATTTTATGAAGCGCACCTGCGCCTGTTAACTGCGAGAGCTAAAAGCTCATGTGGCCTTAACCTCCCTATGAAGGCTTCCAAGAAGATAGTGTATTGGCTTTCACGGCCAGTGAATAGGGAGGTTAAGGCCGCTTGAGCTTTCAGCTCTGGCAGTTAAGAGGGGCAGGTTTTCTTCACAAAATGGGAGAGAACGCGCAGTTCGCTACTTTTCTGGGGGTCTGGGCGCGGACAACAAGAGCCCGCTGATGAGCCAGCTTGGTGTTCCTAGGTGAAACCCCACACAAGGCACGGCACAAACCTAGAAATATTACTGAGTTTTAATTTATTGGCCGTGAAAGCCAATATACCATCTTTTTGGAAGCCTACATAAGGAGGTTAAGGCTGCTTGATACTTTAGCTCTCGCAGTTAAGAGGCGCAGGTGTGCTTCAAAAAAGGGAGGCACCACGCTGTTCGCTACTTCTCCAGGGGTCCGGGCGCCGACACAAAGAGCCCGTTGATGAGCCAGCTTGGTGTGGCTAGACGAAACCACACACAAGACACGGCACATATCTAGAAAAATTTCTGATTTTTATTTCACTGGCCGTGAAAGCCAATACACCATCTTTTTGGAAGCCTTCAAGGGAGGTTAAGGCTGCTTGAGTTTAAGCTCTCGCAGTTAAGAGCCGCAAGTGAGCTTCATAAAAAGGGAAGTAGCGCGCAGTTCGCTACTACTCTGGGGGTGCGGGTGCGGATACTAAGAGCCTGCTGATGAGCCAGGTTGGTATTCCTAGGTAAAACCCCACACAACACAAGGCACAAACCTAGAAAAAATGCTGAGTTTTAATTCACTGGCCGTGAAAGCCAATATACCTACTGTTTAGAAGCCTCCATAGGGAGGTTAAGGCTGCTTGAGATTTTAGCTCTAGCAGTTAAGAGGCAAAGGTGCGCTTTAAAAAAGGGAGGTAGCGCGCAGTTCGCTACTCCTCTGGGGCACCGGGAGCGGACACCAAGAATCCGCTGATGACCCAGCTTGGTGTTCCTAGACGAAACCCCACACAAGACACGGCACAAACCAAGAAAAATTGCAGAGTTTCAATAGCAATACCCGCTCTACTATTCCTACGGGGAGGTTCTCCATTCTCACATAAACTATCATTGAATATAATCAAACATCACCAATGGACGACTAGTCTGGTACTGCCCTCTGACGTCACGCTATCACATGTCTTTGTTCAAAAACCGGTGTTATGGGCGACCAAGAGTTACTTGTGTATGTAGTAGGCCCACTAGTTGGAAATAAGTTTGGTTATTCCTTGTTTTATACCTTTTATAATAATGGTTCAACACAGTGCAGTTCCCCAGTGCAAAAACAGATGTGGCAAGGCTAAAGTAAAGTTTCATTCCTTGCCATTGAATCGTAATTTAAGGAAACAGTGGCTTGTCAAAATTCGTCGTGATGAAAGGAATTCGCTCATATCAGCCCACATGATAGTATGTTCAGCCCATTTCTTTCCTTCGGACTACAAGCCAGTATTATCTGGAAGGAAATTTTTAAGAGATGATTCTGTGCCAAGTGTGTTTCCGTTTACTTCTCCACGAAAATTAAAGCCGCCACGTCGTGAGCTTGCATATAAATTACGCCTAGAGTTAAGACGATATTATACACACTGTCTTAGTTGAACGCCTGATCTATGCTAAAATATTAGGCTAGCATAGAAATAAACTAACGAGATGTATTTCTAATCTTCAAATAATTAGCTTCCTACTGATGGACACGATGTCAATGCAGCGCCTACAACAAGCCAGAATTCAGTAGAAAGCAATGTACTGCTAAGTCAAATTTTCAGCTATAGGCATACACCTAGGGTAATATTTCTAATTATTCTTCCGTAAACTTCGACATCGTAAGAGATAAATACTGATATTCTATACTCTGATTTACAAAAGATGATCGGTGAATGCTATCATCCGCCTGAAGGGTGAGGTGAGGAGTGGAGACGAGAGGGGTAACGGTCTCCATAGCAACAGCAAGCAATGTTGCAATGTATGCCGACACAGCCGTAAGCACAAGGTTTTGACTCAGTGTTTCTTCACTCGTCACGGTCATTAGAGCGCCAGGTAAGGGGGCTAACTTCCCCAGTATTTGTGTCTTACTGCAAGCCTCTTGGAATGTTATGAGTCATGATCTGCCTCAGTGGCAACGCAGCATTTCCCCACGTGCTAGCTTTGACAGCTGTCAGAGATCATTATTGGTAATTCAGAGTCTAGATGAGGATTTAAGCTTAGTTTTCACAGGCCTACGGCAGTTCTGGAAACTTATCTTTGGTGTCCTGACATTATCTTTATATGACACTTCTGAAGTGAATTACTTGACCTAACCTTTCTTACTACCGTACCTATCAGAATTAAGGTAAAAATCGTTAGTACCGTATCCTCAAAAATGAATACTGGTTGAGTTGACTTAATGCACTATTGCTGTAATATCAGTTTTTGAATTATACATTTTGGTAGTATAACGATTTTATAGGCTAATAATAATAATACGGTAATGATAGGAGCAAGATTGCTGAGGCCTTACATTTTGTTGTGTCTGTTTCTCTGGGACAGATGACCTCGCTCTCTGCCAGTTTCTATATTACGTTCCTACTTAACTGGTGGTCTATTATAATGTGGTTAGTTAGTTTTAGGAGTTAATTGATAAACTGCACTATGCTTGAATAAGGTTATGTAAATCCAGGTCGTAGGTCAAAAAATGATCAAGAAATATATCCGTATGTAGCCCTACTGTACATACCAGTATGCTTTATAATGCAGTTTGTGAAAGGATTCTCTACACTCTATCAGCTCATAAAATAACATCACATGGAATCAGGCCTAGGTTGCTACTAGCCTCTACAGCAATAAATTCAGACATAACATTAACATTTAGAGCTACGATATGTTTTATGAAGGCTACTTTTACAGTCATACCATAGTAATCTAATATCAAGGAAGTGGTTGAGTAAATTTCCTTTAATGTATTTAAAAGAGCTGCATCTGCCAATCAGCTGACTAACGATCCACAATGTTTATATGGAATGGAATTTTAGTAGGATCATATAGAATGATTGGCTCATTTGAATAAGACTCAATGTTTTTGATGTGTAACATCTTTCCGCTCGGTTGCTGGATAGTTTTGTGGGAGTGATTTTGAAAATTGGGGACGGAAGTGGATCCGAACGATCGAGCTGGCAGTGGTGGATCAAACGGAAGTATGCACTGCCCGCTCGATCGATCAACGGAAGTGTACTAGCTGGCAGTGGTGGACAACGGAAGTATGCACTGCCCACTCGATCGATCAAACGGAAGTGTACCAGTTGGCAGTGGTGGACAACGGAAGTATGCACTGCCCGCTCGATCGATCGAATGGAAGTGTGCCCTAGCTGGCAGTGGTGGATCGAATGGAAGTATAAGACGCACTGCCAACTCGATCGATCAATCCAGCTGGCACTGGTAAGAGAAACAATCAGCGCGCGGTGTCGAAAATTGATACCATGACGCACTCTTGGCCATGTGGAATGTATATGACATACTGAACGGAAAACGCTCATGCGAACTCTGGTGTCAAGTGATTTAAACAAATGACATGGTACATGTTCGAAGTCTTCGTATCAGTATTTAAATGGTAAAATGCCTTAATATCTCAAACATTGTAAGTAGTCGGCATTGCATTGGCATAAGGCATTTTAAACTCAATGTCATTCAGGAACATTATCGAAAGAAGCAAAATATTATATATATATTTTTTTTTTTTTAGTCGTTTACCTTCCAGGTTGGTGGAACCCACGGACTCAGCGAGGGAACTCACCACTACCGCCTCTACGGGCAGTGTCCTAGAGCTGGGAACATCGAATCGGAAGGGATACAACTGGTGAGGTGGGATTGGCACCTCGCCCAGGCGGCCTCACCTGCAAAGCGAACGGGGGCTCATGAGGGAAGGTAAGGGATGGTTAGGATGGATAGGCAAGGAAGAGGGAAGGAGGCGGCCGTGGCCATGAAGAAGGTACCATCCCGGCATTTGCCCAAAGATGAAGTAGGAAGCCACGGAAAACCACTTCGAGGATGGCTGAGGGGGAATCGAACCCCCTCTACTCATTTGGGCCACCCGAGGCTGAGTAGACCCCGTTCCAGTCCTCGTACCACTTTTCAAATTTCGTGGCAGAGCCGGGAAACGAACCGAGGACCTCCGGGGCGGCAGCTAACCATGCTGACCGCTACGCTACGGAGGCGCCTCAGCAAAATATAAATGAAACTTAATTCCGTAATGCAGTATTATTGGAACGTGGAAATAAGTCACCATCTTGTTTGCAATATTTGCATAGGCGAAATAGCTGTGGGGTTATTGCGTATGACTATGAATCTAGAGATCTTGGGTTCGAATCCTGGACGGGGTAGGTATTTTTGCTACCAGATTATCATTTTAAACGATATTTATCATATCAATATGACTCATTTTAAAAGAATCCATATGAAATTACGTGTTGGTCTGTGAATCAAGAGGACCTGTTTATAAGGAATTTAAGGTTATGAGCGGTGTCGCGTCTATTAATCTAGTTGATCCATATCGTATTCTTTATTTAGGCTAGTGTTGGTGGAAGCTACAAATCATCGAATAAAATGAGTTCCGAATTATAAACTACAATATCTGTAAAACTCTCCCTTTTACAATAGATTAATATTTGTGCCAATAACATTATAAAATACCGGTGTATCAACAATTTCACGTGAGGTTTCTTCTCTGTCAGATGTTACACATCATATGCGACTACTGTGAGGCTCGTAATTCTTTTTTTTTATTAAAGAAGGGTCTTTTTCCTATATTTTACCTGGTCAGATCTTTTCTCTGTGTAGGCTATCATACCGCACACTCCAAAATTCAAGACCAGAGAAATACTGTTGTTGCTGTTTGACTTTTTTCAATAGGCGATATAAATAAACAAGAGAGTTTATTGGGGTCTCTAGTGAATCGGGGATGTAAGATTGTGGCATGCAGTTTGTGAAAATTAACGTTAAGAGTTTATATGGGAACCCTGCTTAAATTTATGAATCATTTGCTTAAGTCCCATGGCAGTGAAAATAAGTTAAAGTGAAGTTGTACTTATAGAATACATTTTCCATAGCCGTCATCAGAATATTCATGTTTGCTGTGTATCACACATCAGTTCTTTTGAAAATAAGTTAAAGTGAAGTTCTACTTATAGAATACATTTTCCATAGCCGTCATCAGAATTTTCATGTTTGCTGTGTATCACACATCAGTTCTTTTGAAAAAATTAATTAAGATTAAGTTTCTTTAATGTTTATACATGAATCTTCCAAAATAATGACTCTTCATTTCTACTCTTTATTGAATAGTTAACATACGGTATATAAAACTGTAGTGTATCATTTCAGAAGGTTGATCCATGAGCTAAAATGAATGAGGCAGGAGATTTCACGTAAGGGACACTGGGACTGAATGTTTTAACTTTCACATTTCTTGTCAGAATAAACTGAGATTTTAACTGCATAATAAGATTAGTACCTTATTTGAGAATAATCGGATGAAAATAAATTGACAATTTATTAATTATATTATTAAAATAAGCCATGTAATCAAAATCCTCCATTTGCAGTAGAAATTGTGATGAACAGTTTATTTTTAACAGCACTTATAACTATTCTAAATATTATAACGTTGAGACTTTTCAACAAAGTGATACCTGTATGCTGTGAGTTTAATTTGTTTACATGTACCATCATGTTTTGATAATTTTTCATTGATTTTTATTTTCAATATGCCAAGTTACTGGAGATATTGCAATGCTATCTCATAGCTCATATATTTTTGAATATCTAGTGATAATTTTCAGTAAAATTGTTTAATATTTCATGCACAGAGCATTTTAATTACCTGAAAATGATGTTTGGAAAGAAAAGCTTTTTTTAAACCAATGCACCAGATTCGTAAGAGTTGCCTTCCATTTTCTCCTTGGCAGCTTCCAGTTTGTTCTTCAATTGCATATTCTGTCATGCCCTCTTCACATGCAACAAGCCCCTCCTGCTTCCATACAAACTTGATCACTACATCAATTATTTTTCAGGAAATTGTTGAACGATCTGTTTCCTATTTCACATTTCAGTTCCTGTGTTGCAGAACAGCGAATTTGTTGCTGGGGCTTATAGTTAGCTCATGGTGATATGGTGACTGCTAGAGTTACGTAATTTGTAAGCATCTCTTTAGTGGAGACTTGCAGTTATTATTCAGCCTGTGTCATGATGGTGATCTAATAATCTAAATAATAAACAACTAGGGAGCTAAAACGACGAATTAAACATGCATTAAATCATGAAACCTAATTATTTTAAACCAACGTTATTATCATGATTGATAAATTGATTATCTGCTTAAATTTAGACCTATATTTTGCTTGCTGACTGACGCATTGAGCTGAGCATTTCCTGTTGGGAATGAACCTAGAACAGCTGACACTATTTGGACTGACGAGGATCACTGGGAGCCGCTGTGATTCTATGTGATGTTAGTTGCAGTTATCACTGCCCTATCGGCAACCTAATTACATGCTTGAGATGACGATTAAGGTTAAACAGCTTCTTGATCAGCGTATGCAGGTTTTGTAAATTATCAGATTTGAGTGTTTTATTTATTTAATGTGATTTACCTGATTGTCCTTTACCATGTGTGTAATTATTGAGTGTTGTTATTTGTTTATGCATCAGTTAGGATTGTTAGTATCCTAGACTTGTATTAATTGTGTGCTTACGGACGCTTCCCGCCGTAATTTGCTGTACATTCAGGATTTAGCCAGATGACTTAAATTTAAATTATTAAATACAGAATTGGTACCAACATAAATTAGAATACACGTATTGTCCTGTTAAATGTTAATCCTATTTTTGTGACATGTCGACGTTCCAATATCATTGTTTTGCAGCAGATTCCGCCGATATCACTATTTGAATAATGAATCATTTCTCTTGTATTTCAGTAGGGATTTCTTTACGTGCCGTGTTCCAAGCTTTGCTGCTTTTGTTTTAATTTCTTAAAAAAAACTTTGGAGAGGGTGAACTCATCTTGAAATAGGGCATGATTCATTTATTTCTGTTATTTTTATTAGCATTGCGGACTAGCCGATTTCAAACCCTCCGAAGTAGGACAGGGGTTTGACCATATTTATTAAATGATTGACGAATTTTTCTTAAGCCTGGATCTTGTTATTTGTTAGCTTTGTGTGTTGAGGGTGTACTTCTTTAGGCGTCTATGATATTACCCCCGTGTTACAACCCGATCCCCCGGGTGATTTATCTCGCACCGGCTCTACTCTAAAAGAAGTGCATCCGATCCTCTCACGTTGTGTGTTCGATGGATGGGGTGGTCTGGAATACCATTTACGGTTGGTGGTACCCCGGCAATTTCCTCTAATGGGCACGCACCAGACTACTATTTTGGCGCCCATCTATGGGGGGGGGGAATATTCGATACGCGGGTGCCTTCTGCTTCACGTTGTTTTTGAGAGGGTCAAATATATGATATTTAAAGGCAAATTGACCCGACTGGGACGACCTCAGAGATCTTACTGCTGCTCAATTAGCCGCATGGCAATCCTAAGAAGTTAGACCATGGGGTGAAGCTTAATTACTTTAAAGTTCATGTGAAGACTTTGATTTTGCCTATGCTTCATCCGAAGTAAATGTAACTTTTTGCTTTTGCTTGTTGTTGTATTTTGTAATGTAAGATCACTTTGATCAGTTAAATCCAGCAGTATTCGTAACATATAAGATACAAACTTTCTAAGGAAGCAAATTCCTCTTCATGGTGTTAAGCTATTTAAAAGGCATCTCCTTCTTCTCTCAAATTGTGTATTTTTATGGATGAGAAGACATTGAGGAGAGTGTTGGATGGCATGACAGCCAGCATAGATGCCACACAGGAAGCGAATACCGCTACTATAAACCAGGTTAGGAGTGATCCGGAAACGGACAATGCCACACTGAATCAGGTTAGGGGTGACCTAGAAATTAACAATGTCGCTTTACGGGCAAATAAATTAGCTTTGAACCAAGTCAGGGACGATATTAATGACATCCGAAATGACGCCATCGCAGTCAGGGGTGATGTTGCCACAGTTAGGTCAGATATTAACCATGTCAGAGGCGAAATCGAGACCAACAGAGCAGAGGCCAATGCCAAATTACTCTCAGGCATAGCTGCAGATAGAGTAGATCTGCTTAGGCACCAACAGGAGGCACATGTTATGTTACACAATCGAGCAGGTGATCTAACTACTGGACGAAACGAAGTACAAGGCCGTTTGGATGCATTGGATGTCAATATTGATTTCATTAATGACCGACTTCAGGAGAGTATGAACGGAATTCAACTGACGGTTGAGAAGGTTAAAGCAGACATGAGGGCGGAATTAAATGTCAGTCGAGTGGAAGTAAACGCTTGTCTAGATGCACTAAGGGACACCATAGACCAAGCGAATGCTCAACTAGGAAATCGTGTTGCAGCCGTTGAGGGCAAGATCAAGGAAACAAACGAGTACGTTGAAATGGTACGGAAGGACGTTGTTACGGTTAACACTGGACTGCGATTCGTTCGAGGAGTAGCAGTGGTGGGGAATAACAAAGTTAAAAGGATCGCAGGAGATGTGTAAATGTTCTGGAAGGAACTGGCGGCCAATTCTAGGGCTGTAAACAATCTCACGCTAACTCTTGAAGATCTCCGAGCCAAGATACACTCGAACAAGGAAAATCTCACAATAGACATTTATATCATTAAAGGAGATATTAACGAACATAAGACCACTGTTGAAAGGTACATTACAAACATCAAGGGCGATGTGGATTTTCTTAGGAAGAGAATCGAGGAAGTAGCCATAGCCGAGGGACTCCAAGCCATCCAGAAAGGAGGAAGACTGTCGGTGAAGTCGACACGTGTCTTCGTGGGAAAATCGAGCGTCTTGAATTACAAGTGAATAGCCTTACTACTCAGACGAATCCATTAACAACTCCGCGTATACAGCAGCTGGAGCAAAGGTTGTTGGAGCGATTCAAAACTCAACCGAAGATTATACCGACTGTGACACCACCTAGCGAAGCCAGTAACATAGCACAGACGGAACAACCCGTGAAGCTTAATTATGAAACACCTGTATTCACGCCCATTCGCACAAATCAGAACATTAACGTCATGATCATTAGGTCACGAGAAGAGCAACCTGCTCATTTCTCAGGCACTGGAAGGGGTATAACTCCAGTGGAGTTCCTGAGGAATGTCGAATGCTATCTTCACGACTCTATGGTAACGCCATAAAAGGAACTAAAGGCTTGGTTTCTCAGAACCGACGCATGCGAGGTGCGAGGCCTCGTACATATCCAGACTAAATAAGCTTATGGCAGTGATTCCTCTCGCTGCGCGGTGCGCAGTCTGCGCAACTTCGCAGTGAGTCCTCGCAGCGTCACCCCGCACTGATTCGTCCCGCCAGATCTGTGCGCGGCGACAGCAGTGCGAGGCGTAGGCGACATTGTTTCTGTTCTTATATTTCCACTGTTATACGCAACACGCTGAACTTTACGGACGAAATGGACGAGAAACTGATTGAAGAATTGCGAATCCACCCAGTGTTGTATAATTTACAACACAAGAGCTACAAAAACAACGTTACGAAAGACATCTTGTGGAAAAATGATCGCACTGAAGTTGGAAGTTTAAAGATATCGCTGCCTTCTCCGCCAAAACAACGCAGAATAATTTTCTCTTCATCATCCGCTTCCTCTTCCAAGACTAGCACACAGGCTGAGAGATCCATTGGACAAGACATTTACTCGGAAACTGAGATCTGCCTTGCAGCGTGAGAAACCACGAGCCTCGCAGCGTCATTGTGACAAAAGTACGCAACGTCGGCCTCGCACCTCGCAACTCGCATGCGTCGGCTCTGAGAAACCAAGCCTTTAGGGTCATTGATCGTCTTCTAGATGGCCAAGCAAGTACCTGGTTCCGCGCATTCCGGTACTCATTTACCGGGTACCAGGACTTCAAAGAGGCATAGCACCGCACATACTGTTCTAGAGACATACAACATGGTATAAGGGCTGAGAAATATACCAAGGGATACAGCTCAAACCAACCTACTCGCTATGCATATTATTTTGCTACTCAACTAGCGAAATTGAAGTGTTTGCAACCCCCATTGCCGGACTAGGAGCTCATACCAATTATCACGCGGCAGTATCCAGCTGACGTGCAACGCATCTTAATCGCCGCAAGAGTAACCACTTTTCTCGAGTGTGACTGACTATTACGACGCCTGGACTCGAGCAACGAGCAGGTTGTTTTACATAGGCCAAGGGGCGAGGCGTGAGACATACACCTTACGACTGTTGTCGAGGTACGTCCGACGCCAAAACCCGTGCCTAATGTCAATACGCCTTACCAGAGAGGTAACGTTGGGCCAGACCGTAGGCGTTGGAACCGCACGCCGTACGAACGACCAAGGCAGCCCGACAATCGAAGCCATTGGAGACGTCGCTTCGACAACCATGCCAACGATGACCGCAGACGAGAATGACAGACAGACAGATATAGCGAAGGTTATCGCAGATACCGTGATCCTCGATATCAGGTTGACAGAGATTGGCAGGGTAGAACCCGTGAGAGCCAAGAATATATTAGGCAATTGAGAGGTCGACAGGAAGAGAGGGACCAAACTCGAAGGCCGAGGGAGTTGCAGGATACGCATGGGGAATCTCCTGATCGCAACCGACCAGGGACCTCAGGCGGACAAATAAACGCCAAATTCCTAAGGACGTTTAGGGAGACTGACACCAGGGTCACTGCTACAATCTTACTCTGTGAGCTAGTACAGGAAATCCTGCTTGACGAAAGACGAACGACGCTCCACATCGAAATTACCAGATTGCCTATGATTTCCGCCAAATCAAAATCAAAATTTTTGCTTATCGACACTGGGGATATGATTAGCGTTCTTCAGCTGATTTCCATGCTTTGTTGAAGACACGCACAACGTTGACTGATGTGCACTGGAAGTTAACAGCCACGTGTACTTGCACCAAATTTTTGTCTTGAAAGACTTGAGATATGAGGCCATATTGGGGGCTGATTTCATGAATAAATATGACGGTATAATTGATATGGGAGAGATTACTGTGAAATTTTGGCCACATGAAGCCATTCCCATGGAAATCATTGATGATGGTCCAGATTTGGCCACGGACGTCAATATTATTTAAACGTTAAATGCATTGGATACAGATAGCATGCACGAAGAGTGCATGACTGAGAAACATCTTGTAGAACCAGTGAACGAGAGATTGAAGGCAATCCTAGATGATTACAGCGATATCATTGACACCACACCTGGGGAAATTAATATTTTCGAATATGACCTTGTCGTTTTGGTCGACTCCCCAGTCCAAAAGAAGGTGTATCCCACAGCGGAGAAACACATGGATGAAGCCGCTAAGAATTACTGAAAATGGAAGCTGCCAATATCGTTAAGAAAGCGCCGAATTCTTATCTAAACCCATTAACGACTGTTGTACCGGGTGAGTTAGCCGTGGTCGTTACGGCATGACTGCTGGCAGTCGCTCACATCCGGGAGGCGAGGAGGTTTGAATCCCCCCGCCGACAACCTTGAAAATGGTCTTCTGTGGTTTCCCATCTTCCTTCCAGGCAAATGCCGGGGTTGGTCCCTAACTATAGGCCACAGCCGCTACCTACCAACTCCTTGTCCTTACATTCAATCTTTCCTCCATACGCGACGGTATGTGTAGTTCACCCATTGCGTGTCCGCCTCAAAGCTGGCGAGCCGAACATGTCCTAGGACACTCCCGGCACTATAAGCCATACGCTACAAAAAAAACACTGTTGTTAAAGTTGATGGTAGCTTAAGGCTATTGCTTGATGCCAGGGCCGTAACTGACCGATTGGCCCCTGAGCATGACAGACCTGCCAGGATAAGGGATAACCTACTTTAATTTAAGGGGAAACATTATTTGACTTCATTCGACTTAGTACAAGCGTACTATCACATCAAACTGTCAGAGCACACTCAGAAGTACACTGGATCTTTATTTGGACAGACAACTGATGTCGTTTGCAAATTGCCCATTGGTCAGAAGAAAGCGGAAGCCGCTTTAATCCGAGCTATTGATGCCGATTTAACGCCGGAGGGGAAATACAAAATTGTGTGCTTCGTTGATGATATTATCATAGCTTCAGAGACTGAAGAGAAACACTTTCAAACCCTTCGTCTCGTATTTGAGAACCTCATGGTTCCTAATTTTAAAGTCAACCGTGAAAAATGTAAGTCTTTCCAGAAGGAAATCAAATACAGTATGTAGGCCAAATAATCTCTGGAGATGGCTATAGGCCAAACCGAACGAAGATTCAGGCTATTTCAGAGTTCCCAACACCCACCCGTGTGAAACACGTGAGACAATTCCTCGGAATAATCCAATTTTTCGCCGCACATTTTCCACGGTATTCGGAGACAGTTGCTCCGCTACAGAAGTTGCTTTAGAGAAATACCACATGGGCATTGAAAGGAGAATGAGCTGCTGCATTCGAGAAAGCAAAGAAGATGCTTGTGGAGAATATCACAATGGAATATTCGGACTACACCAGGCACTTTGTAATGGAAACTGACGCATCTGCTGTAGGGATTAGTGCAATCGTACTGCAGGAGGAAGAAAACCATCAACGACATTATATTGCTTTCCTCATCATGAGACTTAGACAGCATGAAACCAGTAATTTCACTACTGAGATCGACGATTTCGTCATTGTTTATGCGATGGAATGCTGGCGGAAGTTTATATGGGGACAACGGGACGGTCATAAGGACCGATCACCCAGCCCCGATCTTCATCTTAAAGACATGCGCCTGACACTGTTTATCCAGAAGTTTCATATCACGATCGAACACCAACCTGGGAAGGACACTTTTCTTGCTGATATTCTCAGTCGCAACCCGGAAGCGATCGTTCACGCTATTGACAACGAGGGACAATGCGACGAACACCTTCGAAGACTTCGCTAATTACCAGAGGGTCGGAGACGCGATGAGGAACTCAGGAAGATAATACGATTCCTAGAGAACCGAATGGAAGCTCAGGATGTACACTATGCCGAGACAGCTGCTGTAGCTGCCGATTATGTTCTGTATGGGAGGATATTACATACATATGTAGACCCGGACCACACCCAGCTTCGTGCTGTGATTCCGAGGCGATATAAGAACACGATTATAATAATGGTTCATTTATCCATTGGACATGGTGGTACTGAAAAATGATCGCTACGATTCTTGAGTAATTATCTGGAAGGGGCTAGGAACCTCTGTGAGACAGTGATTTCGTGCTTGCGACGCATGCCAGCGTAACAAGTACACGTCGCACTTTCAAGGAAAACCGCCTAGGCCTATATTACCGACGCAGCCAAGGGAACTTTATGCCCAGGATACCTATGGACCAATCCCGAAATCTAGGCGAGGTAACAGATACGTCGTCGTGACGACTGAGGTGTTCACGAAATATGCCATGCTCCATGCAATCCAGAAAGCCACCGCAGATCAAGTGATTCAGAGAATCAGACGACAAGTGATACCGGAAGCAGGAAAACCACAGTTCCTGTTGACTGACCACGGTTCACAGTTAACCTCTGCTGAATTCGCTGCTGCTATGCACGAGCTACAGAAGGGTCATGTATTATCATCGATTTGGCACCCTGAAAGCAACCCAGCGGAATGTGTTATGTTCACTTTGGCAAACATTTGCCACTTCTTTGGCAAAAGGAGCACTGGTGATGGACAGAAGTCCTAGTAGTCATAGCCAGATGTGTAAACTCAACTGATCATGAGAGCACAGGCCAAATACCGATCGTGCTACACCTGAATCAAGCACCTATTCGGATCAAGAACAATGTGCTAGTAACTCCACCATGCTTACAACCATCTCACGCAAGCAGGATTATAGCAGCAAGGAATAAGTTGAACTGCCAAGCGGAGAAACGTTTATGGAGAACGCACCACATGAAATTCAGGATTCCACTCATCGTGGTAGATCTTGTCTTGATCCGGAGACCTGGAATTTTTTGTCCTATGGACCACATATATAGTAAGTTCGATTCTCTCTACTGAGGACCTCACCGAGTAGCAGAAACCCTGAATAATGGAAGCTACGTAATTTCTGGTCTACGTACTGGCGGACGCCGGGGCACTTTTAATGTCGCAAACTTAAAGAAATATCAACAGAATTGAACTGAGAGGGCACGAGCAAATAAAAATGCAGTTCCTAAATTTTTATTTTGACCGACGAGGGCGCATATGAGCTCGTATGCGCTCATGCTGGAGATGATTCCTTAAGAAGCATGTTCATTACTCCGATAATCTGTAGAACGCACTCCGGAAGCCAGCTCATATTTCAGTTACGGTGCTCTTTTGAATTTGGTACTGCATTCCAATGTTATTCCCGGGTGCATACATTTATATCTTAGTTTTGTACATTATATAAATTATTTATTCGTCATTCTGCATAATTTACCACGAGAGCTAGAACCAGTGAGCATCGTATCCACAGCACAATATAAAGTGCATAATAATTACAGCGACGCCGTGTCGGGTGCGTATAAGTGAAGCAAGTGTTAATTTGCGACAGAAATCGTTAAAAATCCATTTTTCGTGTACGTGGTCAACCAACGCGATACCATGTTGCATGATTTGTTATTCCACGGGGTATGGAAAACTTGCGAACGAAAACTGTAAGTACTTCATAACCAGTGTAAAAACACAATCGGTAAAATATTCATCAGTGATAATTTTTGTCACAATATTCGTGCCACGATTGCCACGTTGCCAGAAGATAGTGTTGAAAATAGTAGATTCTGTGAGAAGGACACCATCCGCAGTGTCCATAGAATCTGTGGAAGACGCAGAAGGCCATTTTTATCCTACTTTCGATTTTTGCAAAAAATGAAAGTAGACTTATGAGATCAACACAGGGCGAAAAAAGTGTGTCTGCCTGTGTGTGTGTATGTGTGTGTGTGTGTGTCAGTCTGCGTGTGTGTGTGTATGTGTGTGTGTGAGTCTGTGTGTGTGTCTGTGTGTGTGTGTGTCTGTGTGTGTGTGAGTGTGTGTACTCTGAATGTCTGTCCCCCCCCCCCTATCAATTCGAACAAGGTGAATGCGAATTGAACGAAATTTGGTACAAAGGTAGCACTAGCAAAGGACACCTCAGTGTCATGTTTTATATCGCCGCCATCTTGACGGAAACGTAATGGCGGCCACACAAATGTTCAAAGCTTAAATCAAATTACGACTAACCTAATCATCCGATCTCTACCAAATTTTGCAACAACATACCTTTATGGAGGGAGCATCCTTTGACCAAACCAATAGGTCATCAGCGTAATAGTTAGCGGATGGCGGCCATCATTGTGTGAAAATCGATTCCCCCTATTAATTCGAACACGGTGCAACCGAATGGAACGAAATTTGGTACAGAGGTAGTACTAACAAAATGCACCTCAGTGACATGTCTTATATCTCCGCCATCTTAACGGAAACGTAATGGTGGCCACACAAATGTTCAAAGCTCAAATCATTTACGATTAACCTAATCATCCCATCTCTACCATATTTTGCAACAACATACCCTTATAGAGGAAGCATCCTTTGACCAAATGAATAGGTCATTAGCCTAATAGTTTGCGGATGGCCGGCCATCTTTGTGTGAAAATCAATTCCCCCTATTAATTCAAACACGGTGAAACCGATTGGAACGAAATTTGGTACAGAGGTAGCACTAGCAAAGGGCATCTCAGTGTCATGTTTTATATCGCCGCCATATTGACGGAAACGTAATGGCGGCCATACGAATGTTCAAAGCTTAAATCAAATTACGACTAACATAACCATCCGATCTCTACCAAACTTTGCAACAACATACCTTTATGGAGGGAGCATCCTTTGACCAATCTATTAGGTCTTTAGCCTAATAGTTTGCGGATGGCGGCCATCTTTATGTCAAAATTGATTCCCCCTATTAATTCGAACACGGTGGAACCGAATGAACGAAATTTGGTACAGAGGTAGCACTAGCAAAGGGCACCTCAGTGTCATGTTTTATATCACCGCTATCTTGACGGAAACGTAATCGCGGCCACCCAAATGTTAAAAGCTAAAATGTAATTACGACCAACCTAATAATCTAGTCTCTACCAAATTTTGCAACACCATATCTTTATGTGGGAAACATATTCTGACCAAACTGCAAGAACATCAGCCCAATAGTTTGCAGATGGTGTCCAGGTATGTGTGCAAATCGATTCCCCCTATCAATTCAAACACGGTGAAACCAAATTGAACGAAATTTCTTACAGAGGTAGCACTAGCAAAGGGCACCTCATATTCATGTTAAATATCCCTATAGCACGTTGTATTTCAACAAGCTACTACAACCAACATTCAATCATACTCCTTGAAAAGGACAAAGAGTTATAACAATACCCATGCATTTAGGAGAAAGTAGGCTATATGTTCTTTACTGAACATCTTGTTTTGTACCAGTCTGCACACAAGTGTAAAGCCAGTGTTTGGAAGCAAACCAGTAAAAAATCCCGTCTGTCTGTTAGGTAGTCAGCCCGAAGGCTGGTTGGATCCTCAAAAAGCACCGCCGTTTCGTTATGTGAGTAGATACCCACAAAAACCCAAGGCAGCGCTATTTTGAGGCGTTCTAGGCAAAAATTCTATGAAATCGTCGATGTTATTATAATCAGAATGAATTACGTGGGCCACATATTTAACCTGGGGGCTGCGTGGCGCAGTCGGTAGAGGCGCTGAGCTTCTAACTGAAAGGGAGTGGGTTCGATCCCCACCCAGGTAGTGGATTTTAGAAACAAAACTACCACTTTCGGAAACGCAAATGGCCCTGGGGTTTACTCAGCCTACACCAGAAATGAGTACCAGGGTGATTCCTGGGAGCAAAGACGGCCGGGCGTGGAGCTGACAACTCCATCCCATCTAGTGCCGATGTCACAAAAAGTGGAAGCCTATACCTTCCACTACTCCTAGGGCCTCCATGGCCTGTACGGAGTTGGCTTTGCTTTGCTTTTACATATTTAACCACTTCTGCAAGATGTCCATGATGGCTTAAGCTATTCCCATGAGGTGGATGTCCGAGGATGAGCCCCAATTTGGAAAGGAAAAGGTAGGATTCGGACGAAGGTTGGACAAGGAAATCCCTCCTACCGATGGGAGATGATAAACCCCCAATATCCAGTGTAACACGAGGTCACATTCAAGTTCCACAGTGATTCCTGTACTTTCTATTTTGTAAAGATAGACTAGTGTAGAAACCGTACTCTGATGGCAACCATATAGTTAGATTTATGTAATACAAGCTGTACCCGGCATGCGTTGCAATGCCAATCAAAAAAAGTTTTGGCGTTGAAATTCTGTTTCTTCAAGTGCTTTTGGATACACAACATGTTAACTGCCTCTAAGCTATCGTAAAATGGATTTTCTAATTTAGAACCATTCGTGGAAGCGTGCACAACAACTTTCAAATGTTTCATGGCTGTCACTCATTTGTTGAAGCTACTCGTACGCTACCTGTTGTGAAATGGATTTACTAAGTCGAAACCCTTCCCTGGCGTGTACACAATAACTCATCAATGGTTCATCGCAATCGGATGAATTGTATATGCACGTATACGGGGTTTTGTTTAAACGATTTGGGCGCTGTCACTCATTTGTTGAATCTACTCGTGCGCTACCTATTGAGAAATGTATTACTAAGTCGAAGCCCTTCCCTGGCGTGTACACAATAACTCATCAAGGTTTCATCGCAATCGAAGAATGTTATATGAACGCAATAGGGGATTTTGTTGAAACGCTTCGCGCTAATTCCCCTTCCCTGGCGGGTACACAATAACTGATCAATTTTCATCGCAATCGGATGAATAGTATATGAACGCATACCTGACTTTGTTTAAACGATTCGCGCTCCGTCACTCATTTGTTGAATCTACTCGTGCGCTACCAACTGTAAAATGTATTTACTAAGTTAGAAACCGTCACGTAAGTGTCCACAACATCTCACCCAATTTTCATCGCTATCGGACTAATGGGATATGAAGACATAGGGGACTGTATTGAAACGCTCCGCATGTCGTCGTTCATTTGTCGAATCTACTCGTGTGCTACCTACTGTGAAATGTATTTACTAAGCCAGAAACCTTCCTTGGAGTGTCCACCATATTTCACCCAAGTTTCACCGCAAACGGCAGAATGGTATATGACCTTATACGGGACTTTGTTGAAACGCTTCGCGCGTCGTCCCTCATTTGTTGAATCAACTTGTGCGCTGCATATTGTATAGTGGATTTACTAAGCCAGAAATTTTCCATGATGTGTACACAACATCTCACCCAAGTTTCATAGCTATGGACGAATGGTACATGAATGCATACGGGACTTGGTTGAAACGCTTCGCGTGTCGTCGCTCATTTGTTGATTCTACTCTTGCGCTACATATTGTAATATGGATGTACTCAGCCAGAAACCTTCCCTGGAGTGTACACAACATCTCACCCAAGTTTCATCGCAATCGGATGAATGGTATGTGAACGTATACGGGACGTTGTCGAAACGCTTCGCGCGTAGTCACTCATTTGTTGAATATAAACGTGCGCTTTGTATTGTAAAATGGATTTTCTTAGACAGAAACCTTTCCTGGAGTGTACACAACAATTCACCAAACATTTATCACTATCAGACGACTGGTATATGACTTTATACGGGACTTTGTTGAAACGCTTCGTGTGTCATCGCTCATTTGTTGAATCTACTGGTGCGATACCTATTGTGAAATGTATGTACTAAGCCAGAAACCTTCCCTGGAGTGTACACAACATCTCACCCAAGTTTCATCGCTATCGGATGAATGGTATATGAAATTATATGGAACTTTGTTGAAACGCTTCGCGCGCCGTTGCTCATTTGTTGATTCTACTCGTGCTCTACCTATTTTTAAAGGGATTTACTAAGCTAGAAACCTTCCCTGGGGTGCACACAAATTCTCAGCCTAGTTTCATAGCTATCGGACGAATGGTATATGAATGCATACGGGACTTTGTTGAAACGCATTGCGAGTCTTCGCTCATTTGTTGAATCTACTTGTGCGCTATCTACTGTGAAATGTATTCACTAATTTTGAAACCTTCACGTAAGTGTACACAACATCTCACCCAAGTTTCATCGCTATCGGACGAATGGTATATGAACACATACGGGACATTGTTGAAATGCTTCGCGCATCGTCGCTCATTTGTTGAATCTACTCGTGCGCTACCTATTGTAAAATGGATTTACTAAGTCAGAAACCTTCCTTGGAGTGTATTCAACATATCACCCAAGTTTCATCGCTATCGGACGAATGGTATATGAACACATACGGGACTTTTTTGAAATGCTTCGCGCATCGTCGCTCATTTGTTGAATCTACGCGTGCGCTACCTATTGTAAAATGGATTTACTAAGTCAGAAACCTTCCTTGGAGTGTACTCAACATCTCACCCAAGTTTCATCGAAATCGGACGAATGGTATATGAACGCATAGGAGACATACCCACAGACATACCCACAGACAAACTATCACGTTACATTGATTTTTATATACATAGATTTTATTTAATAATGTATTTTTAGCCTACTTTCAATTTTTGCAAAAAATGAAAGTAGACTTATGAGATCAACTCAGGGCGAAAAAAGTGTGTCTGTGTGTGTGTATGTGTGTGTGTGTGTGAGTGTGTGTACTCTGAATGTCTGTCCCCCCCTATCAATTCAAACACGGTGAATGCGAATTGAACGAAATTTTGTACAAAGGTAGCACTAGCAAAGGACACCTCAGTGTCATGTTTTATATAGCCGCCATCTTGACGGAAACGTAATGGCGGCCACACAAATGTTCTAAGCTTAAATCAAATTACGACTAACCTAATCATCCGATCTCTACCAAATTTTGCAACGACATACCTTTATGGGGGGAGCACCTTTGACCAGTCTAATAGGTCATTCGCCTAATAGTTTGCGGATGGCGGCCATCTTTATATCAAAATAGATTCCCCCTATTAAATCGAACACGGTGGAACCGAATGGAACGAAATTTGGTACAGAGGTAGCACTGGCAAAGGGAAACTCAGTGTCATGTTTTATATCACCGCCATCTTGACTGAAACTGAATGGCGGCCACACGAATGTTCAAGGCTTAAATCAAATTACGATTAACCTAATCAACCGATCTCCACCAAATTTTCCAACTACATACCCTTATGGAGGGAGCATCCTCTGACCAATCTAATACGTCATTCGCCTAATAGTTTGCGGATGGCGGCCATCTTTGTGTCAGAATCGATTCCCCCTATTAATTCAAACACGGTGAAACCGAATGGAACGAAATTTAGTACAGAGATAGCACTAGCAAAGGGCATCTCAGTGTCATGATTAATATCGCCGCCATATTGACAGAAACGTAATGGCGGCCACACAAATGTTTAAAGCTTAAATCAAATTACGACTAACATAACCATCCGATCTCTACCAAACTTTGCAACAACATACCTTTATGGAGGGAGCATCCTTTGACCAATCTAATAGGTCATTAGCCTAATAGTTTGCGGATGGCGGCCATCTTTATGTCAAAATTGTTTCCCCCTATTAATTCGAACACGGTGGAACCGAATGAACGAAATTTGGTACAGAGGTAGAACTAGCAAAGGACACCTCAGTGTCATGTTTTATATCACCGCTATCTTGACGGAAACGTAATCGCGGCCACCCAAATGTTAAAAGCTAAAATGTAATTACGACCAACCTAATAATCTAGTCTCTACCGAATATTGCAACACCACATCTTTATGTGGGAAACATATTCTGACCAAACTGCAAGAACATCAGCCCAATAGTTTGCAGATGGTGGCCAAGTATGTGTGCAAATCGATTCCCCCTATCAATTCAAACACGGTGAAACCGAATTGAACGAAATTTGGTACAGAGGTAGCACTAGCAATGGGCACCTCATATTCATGTTTAATATCCCTATAGCACGTTGTATTTCAACAAGCTACTACAACCAACATTCAATCATACTCCATGAAAAGTACAAAGAGTTATAACAATACCCATGCATTTAGGAGATACTAGGCTATATGTTCATTACTGAACATCTTGTTTTGTACCAGTCTGCACACAAGTGTAAAGCCAGTGTTTGGAAGCAAACCAGTATAAAATCCCGTAAATTCTATGAAATCGTCGATTTTATTATAATCAGAATGAATCACGTGGGCCACATATTTAACCACTTCTGCAAGATGTCCATGATGGCTTAAGCTATTCCCATGAGGCGGATGTCCGAGGATGAGCCCCACTTTGGAAAGGAAAAGGCAGGATTCGGACGAAGGTTGAACAAGGAAATCCCTCCTACCGATGGGAGATGATAAACCCCCAATATCCAGAGTAACACGAGGTCACATTCAAGTTCCACAGTGATTCCTGTACTTTCTATTTTGTAAAGGTAGACTAGTGTAGAAACCGTACTCTGATGGCAACCATATAGTTAGATTTAAGTAATATTGTATTTAATATTGTATTTTTAGCCTACTTTCGATTTTTGCAAAAAATGAAAGTAGACTTATGAGATCAACACAGGGCGAAAAAAGTGTGTCTGTCTGTGTGTGTGTATGTGTTTGTGAGAGTCTGTGTGTGTGTGTGTATGTGTGTGTCTGTGTGTGTGTACTCAGAATGTGTGTCCCCATCTATCAATTCGAGCACGGTGAATGCGAATTGAACGAAATTTGGTACAAAGCTAGCACTAGGAAAGGAAACCTGTGTCATGTTTTATATCGCCGCCATCTTGACGGAAACGTAATGGCGGTCACACAAATGTTCAAAGCTTAAATCAAATTACGACTAACCTAATCATCCAATCTCTACCAAATTTTGCAACAACATACCTTTATGGGGGGAGCATCCTTTGACCAAACCAATAGGTCATCAGCGTAATAGTTTGTGGATGGCGGCCATCTTAGTGTGAAAATAGATTCCCCCTATTAATTCGAACACGGTGCAACCGAATGGAACGAAATTTGGTACAGAGGTATTACTAACAATAGGCACCTCAGTGTCATGTTTTATATCGCCGCCATCTTTACGGAAACGTAATGGCGGCCACACAAATGTTCAAAGCTTAAATCAAATTACGATTAATCTAATCATCCGATCCCTACCAAATTTTGCAACAACATACCCTTGTAAAGGAAGCATCCTTTGACCAAATGAATAGGTCATTAGCATAATAGTTTGCTTTGGCGGCCATCTTTGTGTGAAAATCAATTCCCCCTATTAATTCAAACACGGTGAAACCGAATGGAACGAAATTTGGTACAGAGGTAGCACTAGCAAAGGGCATCTCAGCGTCATGTTTTATATTGCCGCGATATTGACAGAAACGTAATGGCGGCCACACAAATGTTCAAATCTTAAGTTAAATTACGACTACCATAACCATCCGATCTCTACCAAACTTTGCAACAACATACCTTTACGGAGGGAGCATCCTTTGACCAATCTAATAGGTTATTAGCCTAATAGTTTCCGGATGGCGGTCATCTATATGTCAAAATTGATTCCCCCTATTAATTCGAACACGGTGGAACCGAATGGAACGACATTTGGTACACAGGTAGCACTAGCAAAGGGCACCTCAGTATCATATTTCATATCGCCGCCATCTTGACTGAAACGTAATGGCGGCCTCACAAACGTTCAAATCTTAAGTTAAATTACGACTACCATAACCATCCGATCTCTACCAAACTTTGCAACAACATACCTTTACGGAGGGAGCATCCTTTGACCAATCTAATAGGTTATTAGCCTAATAGTTTGCGGATGGCGGCCATTTTTATGTCAAAATTGATTCCCCCCATTAATTCGAACACGGTGGAACCGAATGGAACGAAATTTGGTACAGAGGTAGCACTAGCAAAGGGCACCTCAGTGTCATGTTTTATATTGCCGCCATCTTGACTGAAACGTAATGGCGGTCACACGAATGTTCAAAGCTTAAATCAAATTACGACTAACCTAATCATCCGATCTCTACCAAATTTTGCAACTACATACTTTTATGGAGGAAGCAACCTCTGACCAATCTAATAGGTCATTCCCCTAATAGTTTGCGGATGGCGGCCATCTTTGTGTCAGAATCGATTCCCCCTATTAATTCAAACACGGTGAAACCGAATGGAACGAAATTTGGTACAGAGATAGCACTATCAAAGGGCATCTCAGTGCCATGATTAATATCGCCGCCATATTGACAGAAACGTAATGGTGGCAACACAAATGTTTAAAGCTTAAATCAAATTACGACTAACATAACCATCCGATCTCTACCAAAATTGCAACAACATACCTTTATGGAGGGAGCATCCTTTGACCAATCTAATAGGTCATTAGCCTAATAGTTTGCGGATGGCGGCCATCTTTATGTCAAAAAATTTTCCCCCTATTAATTCGAACAAGGTGGAACCGAATGAACGAAATTTGGTACAGAGGTAGCACTAGCAAAGGGCACCTCAGTGTCACATTTTATATCACCGCTATCTTGACGGAAACGTAATCGCGGCCCCCCAAATGTTAAAAGCTAAAATGTAATTACGACCAACCTAATAATATAGTCTCTACCAAATTTTGCAACACCATATCTTTATGTGGGAAACATATTCTGACCAAACTGCAAGAACATCAGCCCAATAGTTTGCAGATGGTGGCCAAGTATGTGTGCAAATCGATTACCCCTATCAATTCAAACACGGTGAAACCGAATTGAACGAAATTTGTTACAGAGGTAGCACTAGCAAAGGGCACCTCATATTCATGTTTAATATCCCTATAGCACGTTGTATTTCAACAAGCTACTACAACCAACATTCAATCATACTCCTTGAAAAGTACAAAGAGTTATAACAATACCCATGCATTTAGGAGAAAGTAGGCTATATGTTCTTTACTGAACATCATGTTTTGTACCAGTCTGCACACAAGTGTAAAGCCAGTGTTTGAAAGCAAACCAGTATAAAATTCCGTAAATTCTATGAAATCGTCGATTTTATTATAATCAGAATGAATCACGTGGGCCACATATTTAACCACTTCTGCAAGATGTCCATGATGGCTTAAGCTATTCGCATGAGGCAGATGTCCGAGGATGAGCCCCACTTTGGAAAGGAAAAGGCAGGATTCGGATGAAGGTTGGACAAGGGAATCCCTCCTACCGATGGGAGATGATAAACCCCCAATATCCAGTGTAACACGAGGTCACATTCAAGTTCCACAGTGATTCCTGTACTTTCTATTTTGTAAAGGTAGACTAGTGTAGAAACCGTACTCTGATGGCAACCATATAGTTAGATTAAAGTAATATTGTATTTAATAATGTATTTTTAGCCTACTTTCGATTTTTGCAAAAAATGAAAGTAGACTTATGAGATCAACACAGGGCGAAAAAAGTGTCTGTCTGTGTGTGTGTATGTGTGTGTGTGAGTCTGTGTGCGTGTGTGTATGTGTGTATGTGAGTCTGTGTGTGTGTCTGTGTGTGTGTGTGTGTGTGTGTACTCAGAATGTGTGTGCCCCCTATCAATTCGAACACGGTGAATGCGAATTGAACGAAATTTGGTACAAAGGTAGCACTAGCAAAGAACACCTCAGTGTCATGTCTTATATCGCCGCCATCTTGACGGAAACGTAATGGCGGCCACACAAATGTTCAAAGTTTAAATCAAATTACGACTAACCTAATCATCCGATCTCTACCAAATTTTGCAACAACATACCCTTATGGGGGGAGCATCCTTTGACCAAACCAATAGGTCATCAGCGTAATAGTTTGTGGATGGCGGCCATCTTAGTGTGAAAATAGATTCCCCCTATTAATTCGAACACGGTGCAACCGAATGGAACGAAATTTGGTACAGAGGTATTACTAACAATAGGCACCTCAGTGTCATGTTTTATATCGCCGCCATCTTTACGGAAACGTAATGGCGGCCACACAAATGTTCAAAGCTTAAATCAAATTACGACTAACCTAATCATCCAATCTCTACCAAATTTTGCAACAACATACCTTTATGGGGGGAGCATCCTTTGACCAAACCAATAGGTCATCAGCGTAATAGTTTGTGGATGGCGGCCATCTTAGTGTGAAAATAGATTCCCCCTATTAATTCGAACACGGTGCAACCGAATGGAACGAAATTTGGTACAGAGGTATTACTAACAATAGGCACCTCAGTGTCATGTTTTATATCGCCGCCATCTTTATGGAAACGTAATGGCGGCCACACAAATGTTCAAAGCTTAAATCAAATTACGATTAATCTAATCATCCGATCCCTACCAAATTTTGCAACAACATACCCTTGTAAAGGAAGCATCCTTTGACCAAATGAATAGGTCATTAGCATAATAGTTTGCTTTGGCGGCCATCTTTGTGTGAAAATCAATTCCCCCTATTAATTCAAACACGGTGAAACCGAATGGAACGAAATTTGGTACAGAGGTAGCACTAGCAAAGGGCATCTCAGCGTCATGTTTTATATTGCCGCGATATTGACAGAAACGTAATGGCGGCCACACAAATGTTCAAATCTTAAGTTAAATTACGACTACCATAACCATCCGATCTCTACCAAACTTTGCAACAACATACCTTTACGGAGGGAGCATCCTTTGACCAATCTAATAGGTTATTAGCCTAATAGTTTCCGGATGGCGGTCATCTATATGTCAAAATTGATTCCCCCTATTAATTCGAACACGGTGGAACCGAATGGAACGACATTTGGTACACAGGTAGCACTAGCAAAGGGCACCTCAGTATCATATTTCGTATCGCCGCCATCTTGACTGAAACGTAATGGCGGCCTCACAAACGTTCAAATCTTAAGTTAAATTACGACTACCATAACCATCCGATCTCTACCAAACTTTGCAACAACATACCTTTACGGAGGGAGCATCCTTTGACCAATCTAATAGGTTATTAGCCTAATAGTTTGCGGATGGCGGCCATTTTTATGTCAAAATTGATTCCCCCCATTAATTCGAACACGGTGGAACCGAATGGAACGAAATTTGGTACAGAGGTAGCACTAGCAAAGGGCACCTCAGTGTCATGTTTTATATTGCCGCCATCTTGACTGAAACGTAATGGCGGTCACACGAATGTTCAAAGCTTAAATCAAATTACGACTAACCTAATCATCCGATCTCTACCAAATTTTGCAACTACATACTTTTATGGAGGAAGCAACCTCTGACCAATCTAATAGGTCATTCCCCTAATAGTTTGCGGATGGCGGCCATCTTTGTGTCAGAATCGATTCCCCCTATTAATTCAAACACGGTGAAACCGAATGGAACGAAATTTGGTACAGAGATAGCACTATCAAAGGGCATCTCAGTGCCATGATTAATATCGCCGCCATATTGACAGAAACGTAATGGTGGCAACACAAATGTTTAAAGCTTAAATCAAATTACGACTAACATAACCATCCGATCTCTACCAAAATTGCAACAACATACCTTTATGGAGGGAGCATCCTTTGACCAATCTAATAGGTCATTAGCCTAATAGTTTGCGGATGGCGGCCATCTTTATGTCAAAAAATTTTCCCCCTATTAATTCGAACAAGGTGGAACCGAATGAACGAAATTTGGTACAGAGGTAGCACTAGCAAAGGGCACCTCAGTGTCACATTTTATATCACCGCTATCTTGACGGAAACGTAATCGCGGCCCCCCAAATGTTAAAAGCTAAAATGTAATTACGACCAACCTAATAATATAGTCTCTACCAAATTTTGCAACACCATATCTTTATGTGGGAAACATATTCTGACCAAACTGCAAGAACATCAGCCCAATAGTTTGCAGATGGTGGCCAAGTATGTGTGCAAATCGATTACCCCTATCAATTCAAACACGGTGAAACCGAATTGAACGAAATTTGTTACAGAGGTAGCACTAGCAAAGGGCACCTCATATTCATGTTTAATATCCCTATAGCACGTTGTATTTCAACAAGCTACTACAACCAACATTCAATCATACTCCTTGAAAAGTACAAAGAGTTATAACAATACCCATGCATTTAGGAGAAAGTAGGCTATATGTTCTTTACTGAACATCATGTTTTGTACCAGTCTGCACACAAGTGTAAAGCCAGTGTTTGGAAGCAAACCAGTATAAAATTCCGTAAATTCTATGAAATCGTCGATTTTATTATAATCAGAATGAATCACGTGGGCCACATATTTAACCACTTCTGCAAGATGTCCATGATGGCTTAAGCTATTCGCATGAGGCAGATGTCCGAGGATGAGCCCCACTTTGGAAAGGAAAAGGCAGGATTCGGATGAAGGTTGGACAAGGGAATCCCTCCTACCGATGGGAGATGATAAACCCCCAATATCCAGTGTAACACGAGGTCACATTCAAGTTCCACAGTGATTCCTGTACTTTCTATTTTGTAAAGGTAGACTAGTGTAGAAACCGTACTCTGATGGCAACCATATAGTTAGATTAAAGTAATATTGTATTTAATAATGTATTTTTAGCCTACTTTCGATTTTTGCAAAAAATGAAAGTAGACTTATGAGATCAACACAGGGCGAAAAAAGTGTCTGTCTGTGTGTGTGTATGTGTGTGTGTGAGTCTGTGTGCGTGTGTGTATGTGTGTATGTGAGTCTGTGTGTGTGTCTGTGTGTGTGTGTGTGTGTGTACTCAGAATGTGTGTGCCCCCTATCAATTCGAACACGGTGAATGCGAATTGAACGAAATTTGGTACAAAGGTAGCACTAGCAAAGAACACCTCAGTGTCATGTCTTATATCGCCGCCATCTTGACGGAAACGTAATGGCGGCCACACAAATGTTCAAAGTTTAAATCAAATTACGACTAACCTAATCATCCGATCTCTACCAAATTTTGCAACAACATACCCTTATAGAGGAAGCATCCTTTGACCAAATGAATAGGTCATTAGCGTAATAGTTTGCGGATGGCGGCCATCTTTGTGTGAAAATTAATTCCCCCTATTAATTCAAACACGGTGAAACCGAATGGAACGAAATTTGGTACAGAGGTAGCACTAGCAAAGGGCATCTCAGTGTCATGTTTTATATCGCCGCAGTATTGACAGAAACGTAATGGCGGCCACACAAATATTCAAATCTTAAGTTAAATTACGACTACCATAACCATCCGATCTCTACCAAACTTTGCAACAACATACCTTTACGGAGGGAGCATCCTTTGACCAAACTAGTAGGTCATCAGCGCAATAGTTTGCGGATGGCGGCCATCCTTGTGTGAAAATCGATTCCTCCTATTAATTCGAACACGGTGCAACCGAATGGAACGAAATTTGGTACAGAGGTAGTACTAACAAATGGCACCTCAGTGCCATGTTTTATATCGCCGCCATCTTGACGGAAACGTAATGGCGGCCACACGAATGTTCAAAGCTTAAATCAAATTACGATTAACCTACTCATCCGATCTCTACCAAATTTCGCAACTACATACCTTTATGGAGGGAGCATCCGTTGACCAATCTAATCGGTCATTCGCCTAGTAGTTTGCGGATGGCGGCCATCTTTATGTCAAAATTGATACCCCCTATTAATTCGAACACGGTGGAACCGAATGGAACGAAATTAGGTACAGAGGTAGCACTAGCAATGGGCACCTCAGAGTCATGTTTTATATCGCCGCCATCTTGACTGAAACGTAATGGCGGCCATACGAATGTTCAAAGCTTAAATCAAATTATGATTAACCTAATCATCCGATCTCTACCAAATTTTGCAACTACATACCTTTATGGAGGGAGCATCCTTTGACCAATCTAATAGGTCATTCGCCTAAGAGTTTGCGGATGGAGGCCATCTTTGTGTCAGAATCGATTCCTCCTATTAATTCAAACACGGTGAAACCGAATGAACGAAATTTGGTACAGAGGTAGCACTAGCAAAGGGCACCTCAGGGTCATGTTTTATATCACCGCTATCTTGACGGAAACGTAATCGCGGCCACCCAAATGTTATTAGCTAAAATGTAATTACGACCAACATAATAATCTAGTCTCTACCAAATTTTGCAACACCATATCTTTATGTGGGAAACATATTCTGACCAAACTGCAAGAACATCAGCCCAATAGTTTGCAGATGGTGGCCAAGTATGTGTGCAAATCGATTCCCCCTATCAATTCAAACACGGTGAAAACAAATTGAACGAAATTTGGTACAGAGGTAGCACTAGCAAAGGGCACCTCATATTCATGTTTAATATCCCTATAGCACGTTGTATTTCAACAAGCTACTACAACCAACATTCAATCATACTCCTTGAAAAGGACAAAGAGTTATAACAATACCCATGCATTTAGGAGAAAGTAGGCTATATGTTCTTTACTGAACATCTTGTTTTGTACCAGTCTGCACACAAGTGTAAAGCCAGTGTTTGGAAGCAAACCAGTATAAAATCCCGTAAATTCTTTGAAATCGTCGATCTTATTATAATCAGAATGAATCACGTGGGCCACATATTTAACCACTTCTGCAAGATATCCATGATGGCTTAAGCTATTCCCATGAGGTGGATGTCCGAGGATGAGCCCCACTTTAGAAAGGAAAAGGCAGGATTCGGACGAATGTTGGACACGGAAATCCCTCCTACCGATGGGAGATGATAAACACCCAATATCCAGTGTAACACGAGTTCACATTCAAGTTCCACAGTGATTCCTGTACTTTCTATTTTGTAAAGGTAGACTAGTGTAGAAACCGTACTCTGATGGCAACCATATAGTTAGATTTATGTAATACAAGCTGTACCCGTCATGCGTTGCAATGCCATTCAAAGAAAGTGTTGGCGTTGAAATTCTGTTTCATCAAGTGCTTTTGGATACACAACATGTTAATTGCCTCTAAGCTATCGTAAAATGGATTTTCTAATTTAGAACCATTCGTGGAAGCGTGCACAACAACTTTCAAAAGTTTCATCGCTGTCACTCATTTGTTGAATCTACTCGTACGCTACCTGTTGTGAAATGGATTTACTATGTCGAAACCCTTCCCTGGCGCGTACACAATAACTCATCAATGATTCATCGCAATCGGATGAATTGTATATGCACGTATACGGGGTTTTGTTTAAACGATTCGTGCGCTGTCACTCATTTGTTGAATCTACTCGTGCGCTACCTATTGAGAAATGTATTACTAAGTCGAAGCCCTTCCCTGGCGTGTACACAATAACTCATCAAGGTTTCATCGCAATCGAAGAATATTATATGAACGCAATAGGGGATTTTGTTGAAACGCTTCGCGCGTCGTCACCCATTTGTTGCATCTACTCTTGCGCTACTTATTGTGAAATGGATTTACTAATTCCCCTTCCCTGGCGGGTACACAATAACTGATCAATGTTTCATCGCAATCGGATGAATAGTATATGAACGCATACCTGATTTTGTTTAAACGATTCGCGCTCCGTCACTCATTTGTTGAATCTACTCGTGCGCTACCTACTGTAAAATGTATTTACTAAGTTAGAAACCGTCACGTAAGTGTCCACAACATCTCACTCAAATTTCATCGCTATCGGACTAATGGGATATGAAGACATAGGGGACTGTATTGAAACGCTCCGCATGTCGTCGTTCATTTGTCGAATCTACTCGTGTGCTACCTACTGTGAAATGTATTTACTAAGCCAGAAACCTTTCTTGGAGTGTCCACCATATTTCACCCAGGTTTCACCGCTAACGGCAGAATGGTATATGACCTTATACGAGACTTTGTTGAAACGCTTCGCGCGTCGTCCCTCATTTGTTGAATCAACTTGTGCGCTGCATATTGTATAGTGGATTTACTAAGCCAGAAATTTTCCATGACGTGTACACAACATCTCACCCAAGTTTCATAGCTACGGACGAATGGTACATAAATGCATACGGGACTTGGTTGAAACGCTTCGCGTGTCGTCGCTCATTTGTTGATTCTACTCTTGCGCTACATATTGTAATATGGATGTACTCAGCCAGAATCCTTCCCTGGAGTGTACACAACATCTCACCCAAGTTTCATCGCAATCGGATGAATGGTATGTGAACGTATACGGGACGTTGTCGAAACGCTTCGCGCGTAGTCACTCATTTGTTGAATATAAACGTGCGCTTTGTATTGTAAAATGTATTTACTTAGCCAGAAACCTTTCCTGGAGTGTACACAACAATTCACCAAACATTTATCACTATCAGACGACTGGTATATGACTTTATACGGGACTTTGTTGAAACGCTTCGCGTGTCATCGCTCATTTGTTGAATCTACTGGTGCGATACCTATTGTGAAATGTATGTACTAAGCCAGAAACCTTCCCTGGAGTGTACACAACATCTCACCCAAGTTTCATCGCTATCGGATGAATGGTATATGTAATTATATGGAACTTTGTTGAAACGCTTCGCGCGCCGTTGCTCATTTGTTGATTCTACTCGTGCTCTACCTATTTTTAAAGGGATTTACTAAGCTAGAAACCTTCCCTGGAGTGCACACAAAATCTCAGCCTAGTTTCATCGCTATCGGACGAAAGGTACATGAACGCAAACGTGACTTTGTTGAAATGCTTCGCGCGTCGTAGCTCATTTGTTGAATCTACTCGTGCGCTGCCTATTGTAAAGTGGATGTACTAAGCCAGAAAATTTCCCTGCAGTGTACAAAACATTTTACGCAAGTTTCATAGCTATCGGAGGAATGGTATATGAATGCATACGGGACTTTGTTGAAATGCATTGCGTGTCGTCGCTCATTTGTTGAATCTACTTGTGCGCTATCTACTGTGAAATGTATTCACTAATTTTGAAACCTTCACGTAAGTGTACACAACATCTCACCCAAGTTTCATCGCTATCGGACGAATGGTATATGAACACATACGGGACTTTGTTGAAAAGCTTCGCGCATCGTCGCTCATTTGTTGAATCTATGCGTGCGCTACCTATTGTAAAATGGATTTACTAAGTCAGAAACCTTCCTTGGAGTGTATTCAACATCTCACCCAAGTTTCATTGCTATCGGACGAATGGTATATGAACACATACGGGACTTTTTTGAAATGCTTCGCGCATCGTCGCTCATTTGTTGAATCTACGCGGGCGCTACCTATTGTAAAATGGATTTATTACGTCAGAAACCTTCCTTGGAGTTTACTCAACATCTCACCCAAGTTTCATCGCAATCGGACGAATGGTATATGAACGCATAGGAGACATACCCACAGACATACCCACAGACATACCCACAGACAAACTATCACGTTACATTGATTTTTATATACATAGATTTTATTTAATAATGTATTTTTAGCCGACTTTCAATTTTTGCAAAAAATTAAAGTAGACTTATGAGATCAACACAGGGCGAAAAAAGTGTGTCTGTCTGTTTGTGTGTATGTGTGTGTGTGAGTCTGTGTGTGTGTTTATGTGTGTGTGTGAGTCTGTGTGTGTGTCTGTGTGTGTGAGTGTGTGTACTCTGAATGTCTGTCCCCCCCTATCAATTCGAACACGGTGAATGCGAATTTAACGAAATTTGGTACAAAGGTAGCACTAGCAATGGACACCTCAGTGTCATGTTTTATATCGCCGCCATCTTGACGGAAACGTAATGGCGGCCACACAAATGTTCAAAGCTTAAATCAAATTACGACTAACCTAATCATCCGATCTCAACCAAATTTTGCAACAACATACCTTTATGGGGGAGCATCCTTTGACCAAACTTATAGGTCATCAGCGTAATAGTTTGCGGATGGCGGCCATCTTTTGTGTCAGAATCGATTCCCTCTATTAATTCGAACACGGTGCAACCGAATGGAACGAAATTTGGTACAGAGGTAGTACTACCAAAAGGCACCTCAGTGTCATGTTTTATATCGCCGCCATCTTGACGGAAACGTAATGGCGGCCATACAAATGTTCAAAGCTTAAATCAAATTACGATTAACCTAATCATCCGATCTCTACCAAATTTTGCAACTACATACCTTTATGGAGGGAGCATCCTTTGACCAATCTAATAGGTCATTCGCCTAATAGTTTGCGGACGGCGGCCATCTTTTGTGTCAGAATCGATTCCCCCTATTAATTCAAACACGGTGAAACCGAATGAACGAAATTTGGTACAGAGGTAGCACTATCAAAGGGAACCTCAGTGTCATGTTTAATATCACCGCTATCTTGACGGGAACTTAATCGCGGCCACCCAAATGTTATTAGCTAAAATGTAATTACGACCAACCTAATAATCTAGTCTCTACCAAATTTTGCAACACCATATCTTTATGTGGGAAACATATTCTGACCAAACTGCAAGAACATCAGCCCAATAGTTTGCAGATGGTGGCCAAGTATGTGTGCAAATCGATTCCCCCTATCAATTCAAACACGGTGAAAACAAATTGAACGAAATTTGGTACAGAGGTAGCACTAGCAAAGGGCACCTCATATTCATGTTTAATATCCCTATAGCACGTTGTATTTCAACAAGCTACTACAACCAACATTCAATCATACTCCTTGAAAAGGACAAAGAGTTATAACAATACCCATGCATTTAGGAGAAAGTAGGCTATATGTTCTTTACTGAACATCTTGTTTTGTACCAGTCTGCACACAAGTGTAAAGCCAGTGTTTGGAAGCAAAACAGTATAAAATCCAGTAAATTCTATGAAATCGTCGATCTTATTATAATCAGAATGAATCACGTGGGCCACACATTTAACCACTTCTGCAAGATGTCCATGATGGCTTAAGCTATTCCCATGAGGTGGATGTCCGAGGATGAGCCCCACTTTGGAAAGGAAAAGGTAGGATTCGGACGAAGGTTGGACAAGGAAATCCCTCCTACCGATGGGAGATGATAAACCCCCAATATCCAGTGTAACACGAGGTCACATTCAAGTTCCACAGTGATTCCTGTACTTTCTATTTTGTAAAGGTAGACTAGTGTAGAAACCGTACTCTGATGGCAACCATAAAGTTAGATTTATGTAATACAAGCTGTACCCGGCATGCGTTGCAATGCCAATCAAAGAAAGTGTTGGCGTTGAAATTCTGTTTCTTCAAGTGCTTTTGGATACACAAAATGTTTACTGAATCTAAGCTATCGTAAAATGGATTTTCTAATTTAGAACCATTCGTGGAAGCGTGCACAACAACTTTCAAAAGTTTCATCGCTGTCACTCATTTGTTGAATCTACTCGTACGCTACCTGTTGTGAAATGGATTTACTATGTCGAAACCCTTCCCTGGCGTGTACACAATAACTCATCAATGATTCATCGCAATCGGATGAATTGTATATGCACGTATACGGGGTTTTGTTTAAACGATTCGTGCGTTGTCACTCATTTGTTGAATCTACTCGTGCGCTACCTATTGAGAAATGTATTAGTAAGTCGAAGCCCTTCCCTGGCGTGTACACAATTACTCATCAAGGTTTCATCGCAATCGAAGAATGTTATATGAACGCAAAGGGGATTTTGTTGAAACGCTTCGCGCGTCGTCACCCATTTGTTGCATCTACTCTTGCGCTACTTATTGTGAAATGGATTTACTAATTCCCCTTCCCTGGCGGGTACACAATAACTGATCAATGTTTCATCGCAATCGGATGAATAGTATATGAACGCGTACCTGATTTTGTTTAAACAATTCGCGCTCCGTCACTCATTTGTTGAATCTACTCGTGCGCTACCTACTGTAAAATATATTTACTAAGTTAGAAACCGTCACGTAAGTGTCCACAACATCTCACTCAAGTTTCATCGCTATCGGACTAATGGGATATGAAGACATAGGGGACTGTATTGAAACGCTCCGCATGTCGTCGTTCATTTGTCGAATCTACTCGTGTGCTACCTACTGTGAAATGTATTTACTAAGCCAGAAACCTTCCTTGGAGTGTCCACCATATTTCACCCAAGTTTCACCGCTAACGGCAGAATGGTATATGACCTTATACGGGACTTTGTTGAAACGCTTCGCGCGTCGTCCCTCATTTGTTGAATCAACTTGTGCGCTGCATATTGTATAGTGGATTTACTAAGCCAGAAATTTTCCATGACGTGTACACAACATCTCACCCATGTTTCATAGCTACGGACGAATGGTACATGAATGCATACGGGACTTGGTTGAAACGCTTCGCGTGTCGTCGCTCATTTGTTGATTCTAGTCTTGCGCTACATATTGTAATATGGATGTACTCAGCCAGAAACCTTCCCTGGAGTGTACACAACATCTCACCCAAGTTTCATCGCAATCGGATGAATGGTATGTGAACGTATACGGGACGTTGTCGAAACGCTTCGCGCGTAGTCACTCATTTGTTGAATATAAACGTGCGCTTTGTATTGTAAAATGTATTTACTTAGCCAGAAACCTTTCCTGGAGTGTACACAACAATTCACCAAACATTTATCACTATCAGACGACTGGTATATGACTTTATACGGGACTTTGTTGAAACGCTTCGCGTGTCATCGCTCATTTGTTGAATCTACTGGTGCGATACCTATTGTAAAATGTATGTACTAAGCCAGAAACCTTCCCTGGGGTGTACGCAACATCTCACCCAAATTTCATCGCTATCGGATGAATGGTATATGAAATTATATGGAACTTTGTTGAAACGCTTCGCGCGCCGTTGCTCATTTGTTGATTCTACTCGTGCTCTACCTATTTTTAAAGGGATTTACTAAGCTAGAAACCTTCCCTGGAGTGCACACACAATCTCAGCCTAGTTTCATCGCTATCGGACGAATGGTATATGAACGCAAACGTGACTTTGTTGAAATGCTTCGCGCGTCGTAGCTCATTTGTTGAATCTACTCGTGCGCTGCCTATTGTAAAGTGGATGTACTAAGCCAGAAAATTTCCCTGCAGAGTACACAACATTTTACGCAAGTTTCATAGCTATCGGAGGAATGGTATATGAATGCATACGGGACGTTGTTGAAATGCATTGCGTGTCGTCGCTCATTTGTTGAATCTACTTGTGCGCTATCTACTGTGAAATGTATTCACTAATTTTGAAACCTTCACGAAAGTGTACACAACATCTCACCCAAGTTTCATCGCTATCGGACGAATGGTATATGAACACATACGGGACTTTGTTGAAAAGCTTCGCGCATCGTCGCTCATTTGTTGGATCTACGCGTGCGCTACCTATTGTAAAATGGATTTACTAAGTCAGAAACCTTCCTTGGAGTGTATTCAACATCTCACCCAAGTTTCATCGCTATCGGATGAATGGTATATGAACACACACGGGACTTTTTTGAAATGCTTCGCGCATCGTCGCTCATTTGTTGAATCTACGCGTGCGCTACCAATTGTAAAATGGATTTATTAAGTCAGAAACCTTCCTTGGAGTGTACTCAACATCTCACCCAAGTTTCATCGCAATCGGACGAATGGTATATGAACGCATAGGAGACATACCCACAGACATACCCACAGACATACCCACAGAAAATCTATCACGTTACATTGATTTTTATATACACACATCAAAAAAAGTTTTGCATCACCTCGGTTCCCAGATCTCCGGCATATAGACGTTGACTGTGTATATTGTATCCAAGATACAGTCCCTTTGACTGTTCATAGATGTCACTAAAACTGCTCAAAGATGTAAACAACCATGCATGAGCAGGGCCTATTAGACGGAGGGGGTACGACAGCCGATCAGTTCCAGTCATTCCACCAGGACGAAGGTACGCTGCTCATGTTGTCTGTAGTTCTACCATGCCTAGAAGGTCAATACCGCAGTTCGATCGCGTCCGCATTGTTACTTTGTGTCAAGAAGGGCTCTCAACAAGGGAAGTTTCCAGGCGTCTCAGAGTGAACCAAAGCGATGTTGTTCGGACATGGAGGAGGTACAGAGATACAGGAACTGTCGATGACAGGCCTCGCTCAGGCCGCCCAAGGGCTACTACTGTAGTGGATGACCGTTACTTACGGATTGCCGCTCGGAGGAACCCTGACAGCAATGCCACCATGTTGAATAATGCGTTTCGTTCAGCCACAGGACGTCGTGTTTCAACTCAAACTGTGCGCAATAGGCTGCATGATGCGCAACTTCACTCCCGACGTCCATGGCGAGGTCCAGCTTTGCAACCCCGACACCATGCAGCGCGGTACAGATGGGCCCAACAACATGCTGAATGGACCCCACGGAATTGGCATCACGTTCTCTTCACCGATGAGTGTCGCATATGCCTTCAACCAGACAATCGTCGGAGACGTGTTTGGAGGCACCCTGGTCAGGCTGAACGTCTTAGACACACTGTCCAGCGAGTGCAGCAAGGTGGTGGTTCCCTGATGTTTTGGGGTGGCATTATGTGGGGCCGACGTACGCCACTGGTGGTCATGGAAGGCTCCGAAACGGCTTTACGGTACCTGAATGACATCCTCCGACCCATAGTGCAACCATATCGGCAGAATATTGGAGAGGCATTTGTCTTCATGGACGACAATTCTCGACCTCATCGTGCACATCTTGTGAATGCGTTCCTTCAAGATAACGACATCGCTTGACTACAGTGGCCAGCATGTTCGCCAGACATGAACCCTATCGAACATGCCTGGGATATGTTGAAAAGGGCTGTTTATGGACGTCTTGACCCACCAACCACTCTGAGAGATTTACGCCGAATTGTCGTTGAGGAGTGGGACAATTTGGACCAACAGTGTCTTGATGAACTTGTGGATAGTATGCCACGGCGAATACAGGCATGCATCAATGCAAGAGGACGTGCTACTGGGTATTAGAGGTAGTGGTGTGTACTGCAATCTGGACCACAAATGCTGAAAGTCTAGCTGTATGATGGTACAACATGCAATGTGTGGGTCTCATGAGCAATAAAACGAGCTGAAATGTTGTTTGTGTTGATCTCTATTCCCTTTGTATTTAACGGTTCCGGAACTCTTGGAACCGAGTTGATCCAAAACTTTTTTTGATGTGTGTATATAGATTGTATTTAATAATGTATTTTTAGCCTACATTCAATTTTTGCAAAAAATGAAAGTAGACTTATGAGATCAACACAGGGCGAAAAAGTGTGTCTGTCTGTGTGTGTGTATGTGTGTGTGTGAGTCTGTGTGTGTGTGTATGTGTGTGTGTGAGTCTGTGTGTGTGTCTGTGTGTGTGTGTACTCAGAATGTGTGTCCCCCCTACCAATTCGAACACGGTGAATGCGAATTGAACGAAATTTGGAACAAAGGTAGCACTAGCAAAGGACACCTCAGTGTCATGTTTTATATCGCCGCCATCTTGACGGAAACGTAATGGCGGCCACACAAATGTTCAAAGTTTAAATCAAATTACGACTAACCTAATCATCGGATCTCTACCAAATTTTGCAACAACATACCTTTATGGGGGGAGCATCCTTTGACCAAACCAATAGGTCATCACTTTAATAGTTTGTGGATGGCTGCCATCTTCGTGTGAAAATCGATTCCCCCTATTAATTCGAACACGGAGCAACCGAATGGAACGAAATTTGCTACAGAGGTAGTACTAACAAAAGGCACCTCAGTGTCATGTTTTATATCGCCACCATCTTGACGGAAACGTAATGGCGGCCACACAAATGTTCAAAGCTTAAGTTAAATTACGATTAACATAATCATCCGATCTCTACCAAATTTTGCAACTACATACCCTTATAGAGGAAGCATCCTTTGAACAAATGAATAGGTCATTAGCATAATAGTTTGCGGATGGCGGCCATCTTTATGTCAAAATTGATTCCCCCTATTAATTCGAACACGGTGGAACCGAATGGAACGAAATTTGGTACAGAGGTAGCACTAGCAAAGGGCACCTCATTATCATGTTTCATATCGCAGCCACCTTGACTGAAACGTAATGGCGGCCACACGAATGTTCAAAGCTTAAATCAAATTACGATTAACCTAATCATCCGATCTCTACCAAATTTTGCAACTACATACCTTTATAGAGGGAGCATCCTTTGACCAAACTAATAGGTCATCAGCGTAATAGTTTGCGGATGGCGGCCATCCTTGTGTGAAAATGGATTCCCCCTATTAATTCGAACACGGTGCAACCGAATGGAACGAAATTTGGTACAGAGGTAGTACTAACAAAATGCACCTCAGTGTCATGTTTTCTATCGCCGCCATCTTGACGGAAACGTAATGGCGGCCACACAAATGTTCAAAGCTTAAATCAAATTACGATTAACCTAATCATCCGATCTCTACCAAATTTTGCAACAACATACCCTCATAGAGGAAGCATCCTTTGACCAAATGAATAGGTCATTGTTCTAATAGTTTGCGGATGGCGGCCATCTTTGTGTGAAAATCAATTCCCCCTATTAATTCAAACACGGTGAAACCGAATGGAACGAAATTTGGTACAGAGATAGCACTAGCAAAGGGCATCTCAGTGTCATGATTAATATCGCCGCCATATTGACAGAAACGTAATGGCGGCCACACAAATGTTTAAAGCTTAAATCAAATTACGACTAACATAACCCTCCCATCTCTACCAAACTTTGCAACAACATACCTTTTTGGGGGGAGCATCCTTTGACCAATCTAATAGGTCATTAGCCTAATAGTTTGCGGATGGCGGCCATCTTTATGTCAAAATAGATTCCCCCTATTAATTCGAACACGGTGGAACCGAATGAACGAAATTTGGTACAGAGGTAGCACTAGCAAAGGGCACCTCAGTGTCATGTTTTATATCACCGCTATCTTGACGGAAACGTAATTGCGGCCACACAAATGTTAAAAGCTAAAATGTAATTACGACCAACCTAATAATCTAGTCTCTACCAAATTTTTCAACACCATATCTTTATGTGGGAAACATATTCTGACCAAACTGCAAGAACATCAGCCCAATAGTTTGCAGATGGTGGCCAAGTATGTGTGCAAATCGATTCCCCCTATCAATTCTAACACGGTGAAACCGAATTGAACGAAATTTGGTACAGATGTAGCACTAGCAAAGGGCACCTCATATTCATGTTTAATATCCCTATAGCACGTTGTATTTCAATAAGCTACTACAACCAACATTCAATCATACTCCTTGAAAAGGACAATGAGTTATAACATAACCCATGCATTTAGGAGACAGTAGGCTATATGTTCTTTACTGAACATCTTGTTTCTATTTAGCTTTGGCAAGCTGGTCAATTTATTTGTGAGGCACCCTATGGCAATAATATGCCGGTACATCTACGCAAACTTTGAACCTACTAATGAAATCTTACCCATTAATTTGTCTCAGCTCTGAGTGCTGCTTTCCGTTCAGCATGTGCTGATTATAACTTCGGTAGGATGATTATCATCCTGGGGTTAACTTGTTAGGCACCATGCTTTTTTTGGCTTTATCTACACCACATTTTTGGGCGTATCATTTGGTGGAGTGTAGTCACAACCACTGCCTTTTAGGAGGGCTTAATTTCATATTGTAATGTGAAACCCTGACGCTTAGTAGGAATATTCTACGTGTATAATATCAGTGGATAATTAACCATGTTATGAATCCAAGTACACTAGCGTATCATTTCATACAGCACGAGCATCGCAAGTGCTGTCAGATTATCATCTAGTTGTGTCAAGAGGTGACACGTACAGTACGGCTCCCAGCTCATGATCCCTGGCGGATGGGGAAGGTTGAGGGAGGGAAAGTAGAGTGGAGGGAGTGTGTGAGGGAGAGCGCTGCTGAGTACGAGACAAGGAATCGTTTCCTAATGCTGTTATGAAAGCATTGGGACCACAGGTGACATTGTACCATTATACACCGGCAGTGATTCGAGTGATAGTGATGTTTTTAATTCTTCCTGCGATTCCAGTGAAGCTGAATCTGGATGTGAGTCTGAACTTGCAAATCCACTGTTAACATCTTCATGTGGTAAGTAAATGTTTCCTGTACCGTTAGTAGTAGTAGTAGCCCCTGTCAGGCTGTCCGCTGATGTAACGAAGGAGGTGCGGTCACATTCCTTGCAGGGATTACGAGCTCAGAGCCTTAATGTGTATTTTTTCCCAGAACTTGTACACATGATGAAAGGTGTAGGAATATCTTCGCAGAAGCAAAGCAGTCAGAGTGAGAGTGTTTGTATTTTTACGCATTATATTTCATGTTACGAATGAGGGTGATCGACACGTAAACTTGATTACTTGTATTAGAGGGTCACATTCAGGACTTTATTATGTGAATCCAGTATTGTTCATACATGTATTTCAATTTGCTAAAGCAAAGTTCTTCACGTGCCCTGTGATGCACGCTTTCTGCAGTTGAAGGCCGACCCATCCAAGGTCGCGTCTTCCCCGAGCTTATGATTACTCAGAATCCCAGTGCATTCTCATATTCGAGACTCGACTGCTATCGACAATGTAGACGTCACAATTCCAAGTGGAATGTTTTGACCAATGTAGAATGAATGCTACGGAATGTAGGTCACAGCTATTTAGCTGTATTTGATAGGATGACGATGAAGCCAAGTTTTGAAAGTCTGCTATTTGGAAGCGACTGTTTTGAATTATATTTTCATGGTTTGCATAACTTTACGAGAGGTTTATCCCAGTTTCCTTATTGACCAGACATCAAATGTAAGAGGCTAGTTATTCATGTTATTGTCGTGACTGTGGATACACGTTGAAGAGTGGATGAATAACCTCATCCATTATATCCCGGCAGCACTGAGCACTTTTGCCAGACTGAACCGATGTAATTTTTTGCGCACTTGGGGAGCCGCTGAGTAATTTGTTGGTGTTGTAGCTCATAGTTAGCTCATGGTGTTATGGTAACTGCTAGAGTCACGTAATTTGTAAGCATCTCTTTAGTGGAGACTTGCTGTTATTATTCAGCCTATGTCTTGATGGTCATCTACGAATCTAAACAATAAACAACTATGGAGCTAAACCGACAAATTAAACATGCATTAAATCGTGAAACCTAATTATTTTAAACCAACGATATCAATATGATTGGTTAATTGATTATCAGCTTAAACTTGGACCTATCTTTTGCGTGCCGACCGACACATTGAGCTGAGTATTTCCTGTTGGGAATGAACCTAGAACAGCTGATACTATTTGGACCGACGAGGATCACTGGCACCAATAGTTCCTCACTTGTGGGCCGCTGTGATTCGATGTGATGTTAGTTGCAGTTATCACTGCCCTATCGCCAACCTAATTACCTGCTAGAGATGACGATTAAGGGTAAGGAGCTTCTTGATCAGCGTATGCAGATTTTTTAAATAATAAGTTTTGAGTGTTTTATTTATTTAATGTGATTTACCTAAGTACTATGTGTGTAATTATTGATTGTTGTTCTCTTGTTTATGCAGCAGTTAGGATGGTTGCTAACCTAGACTTGTATGAATTGTTTGTTTACGGACGCTTCCCGCCGTAATTTGCTGTAAAATCAGGATTTAGCTAGATGACTTAAATTTAAATGATTAAATACGGAAGTGGTAAAAACATAACTTAGAATATACTTATTGTGCTGTTAAATGTGAATCCTCTTTTTGTGACATGTCGACCTTTATATACCATTTTTTTTCGTAGATTCCGCCGATGTCACTATATGTATAATTAACCATTTCTCCTGTGTTTGAGTAGGGATTTCTTTACGTGCCATGTTCCAAGCTTTGTTGCTTTTGTTTCGAATTCTGTATAAAGGACTTTAGAGAGGGTAAACTCAGCTTCAGATAGGGCATGATTCAGTTATTTATGTTATTTTTATTAACGTTGCGGACTAGCCGATTTCAAACCCTCCGAAGTTGGACAGGGGTTCCCCTTATTGAATAAATGATAAATTAATTTTACTTAAGCCTGGAACTTGTTATTTGTTAGCTTTGCGTGTTGAGGGTGTACTTCTTTAGGCGTCTATGACATAACCCCCGTGTTACTGTCCGATCCCCCGGATAATTGATCTCGTGCCGGCGTAAGCCTATAAGAAGCGCATCCGGTCCTCTCAGGTTGTGTGTTCGATGGATGGGGTTGTCTGGAATACCATATACGGTTGGTGGTACCCCAGCAATCTCCTCTAAAGGGCACTGTATCAATATTTTACCTCATCCACTGGATAATCCCGTGGATAATTTAGTAACCTGGAATTTAAATCTTTTTTTTTTTTCACAATTTAGTAAAATATGTGAAACGAATTGACATATGCTATTCATGTTAATCATGATAAATATCTGAACTCTATTATATTCATATATAGGCCTACTGTAGTTAGTTATTGTTGTTTTAAGGGGCTGAACAGAATGGTCATCTACCCCTTTAAGCCTACTGTACAGATCATATTTTTACCATGGACATGGATATCTGGAAGAAGCGCAACTACCTCCTCTGCAGTTGTAAATTGGTATAGCCCACATTTTCTCATTAACCCTGTTGGTAGAAAAGTCTAAGATAATTCAAAACATTACTTTCATACTATTTTACATTAAAAAATTACTTTCTAATATAATAGGAATTCTGTGCCATCTGTCTGCATTGGCATCCCAAGGTCCCTTCTGGTAATCCTACCCCTCCTGGAAACCCATTAACTAAAATAGAAATCCTGCAGGTATTAATGCCCATCAATGATGTAAGGGGTAGACATACATACAATGATGTAAAACTGGATCCTTCGTTTATTTGTTAGATGATAAATAAAAGTTTGAATAATGCTGTACATAACTTGTTTTATGCCACTGCTGCTCAACAGATGTGCAAGGCATGTTGGCAGGAACTTCGGTGATTCCAGTACAGCATAGATGGTTTATGAGAAAAAACAATCTCATTAAATGAATGCACTTCCCTAATCTGAAATTTAAAAAAGTGAGTTAACATTCAATGCCTTCCCAGAAAGCCAATTCTTATTTAATTGGAAATATTTATGACAAAACTTACCCAGCTTTGCAAAAACAGTATGATATAATAACTTTAAACTCTCCATTCTCTTCACAGCCTAAGAAATAAAGTAGTCATGGAGGGTTACTTTTCCTCTGTCTAGCAAAACAGTAGTTAGATGACCATGATATGCACACTAAACATCTTCCATAACGTCATGTATGTGCAAGTTATAGCCTTATTTCATTATTCTTTGAGAACCATCATCCCCAACGTATTTTGTAGCACAGTTCAAACTAAACGTTTTGAGGTGTTGCAATGACTTGGTCCATGTCAGATCCTTTAGAAATGAACTTTCAATTTCGCACAATGAAACTGACATATCTGCGAACACTGCCCCATAACTATAAAAACGTAACGTACCGTACCATTATTCTCATACATGATGAGTAGTGCAGCACGAGGTTTATTTTGAAGACCAGAGCGATTCACAATTGCAAGCTGAGCTAGGTGCAGCTGGGAGATTTCGGTATTTTCCGAGAACCGGCGAGCATGCACGAAGTCGATGGAACGAGGGGCCATCATGGCGAGTATTGACCCAGTTTATTGATCAACCACCAGGATTACATTTTATAAGGAATAAGAAGAAATGAGCACAACATGCACGATTTGCAGTATTAAACATAATGTAAGATCATAACATGATATGTATTTTGATATGTATACATGTTAATAATCTGTATGAAACATTTTAAGTTATGGATTACATTCACCAATGCGATGACAGTTTGATCCATGTTGCATCGTGGTGGGGGAAGATAGAGACTTCATGTAACCATCCGCGCTCAGCTGTGGACAGACCGTATTTTCATGTCATATGAAAGCACATCTCTTGAGGAGAGTTAAAACGCGTTACGAAAGTATCCAGTTCGACGCGATAGCATTATCAACCATTTTGATATTTCGACAGAGTCAGTGTCGAAGAACTCTGTTTATTTTTACACAAGATGTGGTCTTGTCAAGAAACACACACGAGTGCAACTTGTGTTTTTCACGGATAAAGTCATACGTTCATTATACCGTGTGGAATTTAATTTATACTGCAACTACAATAAACATTATAAGGAACGTTAAATACGTTATAATAAGCTGCATTACACGACAGTGAACTTTGTATTTAAAAGCAGTGCTGTCCATAATTGTGTATGATATCAAATACGCAGAAATGTTGTTGGAACTTTGAACATTATTTCTCATCTACAAACGACATATTCTTTGACAAGATGTCGAGAGGAATAATTATAATGCATATTACTTCATTAACCATGGCGGGAGAAGACTAGCATGAACACTGCTGAACCGGCAAAGTATCGACATTTCATTGAATTATTTCGATGAACCCGGTACTGCTTAATGCTCAATGCGGGGCCACTTGTGCACAGCTGATCAGTGGTTTCCGACGCTATTCGCAGTGGCAGTCATAAGTGTACGGTTGAATGACATTCCAGTTCGATATGAATACCACGATACTACGTGGGAGCAGACTTTGTTCTGGATGGAGTTGGAGTCTTGACGGAGTGGTAGCTGATCGTTCATCCAGGATGGATGATAGCCTGTTAAAACAGGGGGAACATACGGAGTGGGGAAGGTGTTCCGTGGTTTGATTCCCGACGATCCTGAGAGCCCAAGTTACTGCTACATTTGAGGAAAGATGTGATATGCAGGGAATATCAATGCTCTCATTTGAACTCCTAGATTCAACAAGGTACAGCTCATTCAGTCAAGTTTTTCGTGGTAGAGTGTAGATATTTCAATGCTGATTTCCGTCATTATTTCTAGTGTATTTGAATTTTTGGGTAGTATGTCGAACTATAAAATTTAGGCATGACGTTCTAATCATGACTGATTTTATACTCGACAGGTTTTAGATTCCAATAAGGAGTGCAACTATTTTTCACTTTCTATTTTAGGATGTTTAATTACATTTAATAGTATATTCGGTAATATTTTATTGAAGCTTTCTTGGTGTACTGAAGAGGATTTAGATAGGCACGTTTGTGATTTTGCGTATTGATCAGTGTGGTGAACACTTATTGATGTCAATCTTTGTCATTTTTCGCATCTGTAGACTCTGTTACGAGCTAAATTTATCACTGAACTTCTGGAATATTATACATTCGAATGATTCGTATCGTAAAGTAATGCAGACATTGATAGCAAGTTATAAGCTTTGTGAAGTTTCAATACAGAGGAGTTTGATACTTCGCGTTTGCTAGGGACCAATCTCTGTGCTTTTGAAGGATAGACACTTGTATTGTTTTCTAACCGTTCTATTGCGCTAATTGCTATGAATTGCATGAGCGGTGGTGTAGGGACTTTACTTGTTTTCTGGAATTCATTTGTGCAGGGGTGTACGAAACTTTGACTGGGTAAACCTTCTCTTCGTTTATTTAAATTGAGATTTTGATTCATGATAGCCTCATGTGTGAAGGCATAGTTGAGATCCATGTTCGATGGAATGTATTAGTGTAATTAATTCTAGTCTGTTGACTAGTGGAGATTCTGAAACAACATTCACATTTTTAACCAGCGTTTATCCCAGATTTAATGAATGTACAAGCACGTTTTGATAAAGGAAATATAATTGTAATTCAGCTTTTTGAAAGCATAGTTGTTTATTCCAAAAGGATATTTTGATTATTATGAGAAATCAATCTACATAAATGGAAAGTAATGTAACACTTTGTATACATTCTAACAACGATGTAATGATAGTAATATTAATAATACACCGAAAATGAAATATAAGAATGAAATTCGTCGTTCACCAGTGAGGGTGACTAATATGTGTAATTGTATATGCTTATGACATGTCAATCTTGAAATAAGTGCTCAGGAGAGTATACATTTATAAGAATAGAGCCTTGTGGAGGCATTAATAACGAGGTTTATATTCAAGTGAATATTAGGTGGTATTCCGTGGAAATTAGTCCATTATGATTGGTATTTAGTAGTCAAGTATGATTTGACTGACTTCCAGATTTAATTCATCGTATCTACAGTATAGAGGCGTTTTTCCGTTGTTTAGAAACATGCAAGCTATAACATGAGAGATAAATATATTTGTTGGAGGATATTAATTTTCAGTATCCTGGATTTAATCACTGTGCTGACAAAGGTTTTTTCAGTTATCCTGGTTAGTTAGCTTTGGTGATTACTGTTGTTATAGGTGTAATGTTAACCTCTACTGAGCTTTATCGCTTGGACGGAGAGGAACAATTTGAGCATATTCACACTTGTGAAAATAATACTACTGAAACGTATTCTAATGAAAGGATGTTGAGTTATTGTTTGCGAAATAGAGAAGAAGACACACTAGGAGTGTGCCACTTACAATGTATATAAATGTATATTTCTGTATATAAGCTTATATTACAATTTGTAGGCTAGAGTAACCTACTTAAACGATTGAATTACATTTTTATAATGCTATATAAGCATTACTTGTGTCATATCAGGTCTTTGATTTAATTAGACTTCGATCTAATTTTTGTCTTTAGTAGAATACAGTTTATCTAGTAGTGGCTAGGAACTGTATTCATAAGATTTGGATTTTTGCATCCATTTGAAACTACATTTGTGTTTTTTCTTGTTGCTTTTGCTATAGCAAGCATTTGCTATAATCCTTTTTATGAATAAATATTGGATAGTTTCCTTTTAAATTCTTCCAGTGTGATACTTTATAGACGTGATAAGAGGCCACGTTAAGGATACCATTGCAAGCATTTCAGTTTTTTCCATGCTTTTGAGATTACGTTTTTACGTTGTTCTTGTGTTCTTTCGAGCTAGTTTTCTTTCTTCGCCATGGTTTTTCTTAACGTTTCCTCAGTTAGGTAATCCTTGTGCCCCATTATCCTCGTCACTTGTTGAGTAGAATCTGGGGGTATTCTAGCCGGGTTTTTAGGTTCTACGATCCAGTTACCATCGAGGGATTTCAATAAGCTGACGGTAGGTATTTTCGACCAACGGTTTGCGCCAAATTAACTGAAATACCTTGGAGTAATTCAGTAATTTGGTGCCGCAACGGATTGGAATTCGAGAAAACTGGATTACCAGGTTCGATGGTGATAAGACGCAATTTCATGTTCGTTTCGAATCTTGTGTTCGAACACGTGGGAGGTGTCTTGGATTAGCCAACTCTGACGCCATTACAACGATCATTGCGAATTCATTGAATGAACGTCAGAAAGTAATGGTATACCGATATTTTTAGCACAAAATGTTGGAATTCACGTGTGAACAAAGCGTTTATGAGATTGCTCAATCTTCATGATATACATGTAGAAACGCAACTATTATTAGCTTTTGCTCTTTTTAAAGTGGTGCTACACTTGTTTGTAATAGATTGACGATTTGAGCATGTGAAGTGAAAGATATACTTCGGAATCTTTACTGACGTGTTCAGTCGAACGGGGGCATTTGATGTAGTTCACGTTTGAACTACATTCAAATAGATTGACTTGGTTGAATCCGGCTGATGGGGATTTTTAAACTCATCGTAATTATAGGATGTTTTATTCATTTAAATTCTTGTCAGATTAGGATGTTTTAGGAAATATCACTGATATAATGTATCACACAATTTACTATAGGGAATTCCACATTTATGTAAGGCATTAATATTAATTAAATTTAGTATAGCTTAAAGGTTTAATGCTATACACTAAGGAAGCTTCAATTATGGCAGTAAATTTTCATTGCAGTGTTCATGCTTTGCTTAGGTTTAAGTAGTGTTCATGTGTTAGTGTTTATTTGTGTGAATTATATATACTGTATATATAATGTCTGATAAAGAGGAAGAGGTGGTCACTGACTTTAAGTCAATGTTCAGGATGATCCAGAATAAAACGGACAAAATACAGGAGAACTGGACAACACAAAGTAGAGGTATTTTCCAAGATGTTGTTGCTGATAGTCTCCGTAGGGAAATTGCCACTGTGCAGGAGTCTTTAAAGATGATACAGGACAGTTCTAAACAAGTATTAACTAAAATTAAAAATGTGGAGACTACAATAGATGTTAAGCAGACACACTCTGTTGTTCATTTAGTCCGAGTTGATTTAGATACAGTCCAAATGGGGCAACTTAAACACGAGTCCATTAGCAGTAAAATGCAATACACTGTTGATAATATTCAACTTGAGACTACTAAGATTAAATCAAGTCAAAATAATCTTGAGTCAAATATCACAAAGATTAAATCAAGCCAGGATAGTCTTGAGTCAAATATTACTAAAATTCAGTCAGGTCAAGATAATATAGAATCTAATGTTAATAAAATGAAGTCTATTGTGGATAAATTAGATTCTAAAATAGTTAGGATTGAGTCAACTCAAAGCCGTATGCAGGCGACTCAAGGTGAAATGCAAACTACCAGATTAACATTCAAGCTAAAGTGGATATTGTAGAGGCTAATCAGAAGTTGATGCAAGTCCAATTAAATGAAGCCGAACAAAATCATAGGGATTTCCAATTGGAAATTAGATTAGAATTGTCCAACCATAAAGAGACGCTAAGACAAACTTAGATGCTTTCCAATTACAAGTATATAAAGGAACCATCCATACCCAATCTACTTTAGAGCAGTTAAAGAATGAAATATGCCTTTTGCAGAGGCAGGTTAAAGATCATAACAAACTCATAAAGGAGGATTTTGATGTCCATATTAAGGGTATAATATCTGATATTGTAACTATTCTTAGACAAGAAACGGTTAAGATTAACGATGACTACTTCAAAGATTTTTAGTTGGAAGTTAACAGAAAAAATGTAGAGGGAGAACTTAGATCAAGGAGGATATATCTGAAGTACGGGAAGACGTAATTAAAAGATTGGATGTACCTCAGAATTCTCAGACTAACAATCAAAGTAGTATGGAAGAAAGGGTTAAATCAATAGAAGTTAAGGTTGATCAAGTCAATTTAGAAGTAAATGAAGTCAGACAGAAAAAGACCTCTGAAATTAATGAGACTCATAATCAACTCGAACGTTTAACTTTAGAAGGCAGCATCAATGTAGATAGCTTACGGCAACGGTTAAGGGCGCATTGGAATGCGGATTTTCTAACTGCGATCGAACGGACTGATGATAGGACGCAAGAGAGGGAGGTCAACTTTCAACAACTAACTCCTATGGCAGAGCGTAGTCCTCAACCTAATGCAGCATTTAATCCCAAAGTAACACAATCGTATATTTCGCCGATAGCGAATACGAGTAGAGGAGCGTACACACACAAGACACCAGATGGGACATATCATGTCACCATTATTAGGAATTACGAAGATAAGCCTAGACGCTTTAATAACCTCGAAGGAAATACTCTTATCGAATTTATATGAAGTGTGAGGGATTATTTTATTGTTACACATGTTCCGAGAGAGAGAGAGTACTGAGAGTGATGGAGCGTTTTTTTCAGATGCGCCACTACTGTGGTATTACGCATTCCGTTATACTCTTGACAATTTTGACGAATTCGCCGAAGCATTTATAAACAGGTTCTGGAGCACAGAAGTACAGAACAATGTACGTTCAGAAATGTATTCTCGCAAATACTCAAGTACCGGTCCAACGAGCTACTCTTAGTACTTTGCATCACAGCTCGCGAAACTGTGGTTTTTGAAGCCACCTTTAACCCAAGCTCAGTCGATAGAAGCTATTTCTCGACAACTTCCGGTAGAAGTCCGAAAGAATGTTATATCATCTGGCGTGTCCGATTTGGCAACCATGGATGATCTGTTAAGATGGTTAGACCATCTAAGTGCGCTTACGACACCTACATTGGTAGGGAACAATATAAATGACCCTAGAGTCGTTAATACGATAGTCATGGACAGGACGCAACAGACTGATATAATGAGGTCCGATGAGAGGAACTACAATAGATCAGGGAATAGTCGTAACAACAATTACTATCAGTGAAACAATCAGCAGGATACCAGGTATGCTGAATACAGTGAACAGCCCTGGCAGCGTAAATACGAAGAACGCAATTTCTATCGCCTAGATAATGGGAACAATGAAAGGAATAAATATAGAGGAAGACCATATAATTCCAATAACAGACAATATCAAGGATATGGGAGGTATGAAAATTATAGGAATGAGGGATATGAACGTAATCGTGATCGAAGGCTCAGAGGGGAGCAAGAAAAGTCTAGAGAAACCAGACGAAGAGATTCAAGAGAGAGGAAAGAAAAAGAGGAAAACGAGGAGAATAGACCTAGTAAAAGTCGTCAGGGGAGTAGGGAAGGGAACCCTGACGAAGGAAAAAAACTCCGATTTCAAAACGCAAGTAAGCACTCAGATTTTAACACCTCCATTAGAAATCACGATATATGAAACCTTTAACTTCACAGACGAAGATCTTCTATTTGAAGACGAGAGCCGAACAAAGGGAAGACCCATTGAATTGCCCGAGATTCAGGTTTGAATAGGGGAACAGACATGTAGAACCTTAGTTGATACTGGAGCCATGATCTCTATTATAAGCGAGGAGTGCTTTGAGAGGCTCAAGAAAGAGGATTCATTTGTAATTTTTCCTGCTTCACCTATGAAAGTCAAAGGGATATTTAAGGATAAATCCATGAAATGTAAGATACAAGTTTTGATGAAATTTGAAATTAATGGGAAGATATGTGAGAATATATTCATCGTGGTGAAAAACATTAACTTTGATCTTATTATTGGGATAGATTTCATCACTAAAGCAAGGGCTATAATAGATATGGATAATAGATTGATCAGGTTTCAGGAAGATGCTGCAGAAAAGGTAGCAATTGAAGAAAAGGAACTCCCTAGACAGGAAATCCTAGAACACCTCGTCAATGAAATCGAGCAAGAAAGGGAGCATTATGCACTCAAAGCCGAGGGATTAGAGGACGTGGAACAGGAATTCCATGACCTAATAGATGAATATCAGGACATTTTAGACGATAAGCCCGGGATGATTAATGACTTTAACTCTTAGAGTGCCGGGGAGCGTGATAGCGCTCCTCTATATGCTAGCTAAAAGTGCCAGGAGCGCGATCGAGCTCCATGTTGCAACTGTCCAAATAAGTTTTAATAGTTAGCAAATAATATGACAGATGGCAGCTCCAGTCGGTACGGCACTGTGGAAGAAACTACGTAGTTTCTAAATGTACCACTAGGATCTCTGTGTGGCTTGTTGTGTTTATGTTACGAATTTTTCAAATTCAGTTGTTTGGCGCCTACCTGCGGTCCATGTGAATGGCGACTAGTTCTCGTGTTGTGTTTGAAAATGATGATGATTTGGTAGAGTATGTTAATTCACTGAGTGATGATTCTGATTATGTCGAATCAGGTGATGATTCAGATTATGCTGAGAGTGATAATGATGCCGGTAATAATTCAAATAATGACGACAGTGATGATGTAAACAAACCTACTCGTGCGACAGTGGTTCATGAAATTTCTGATTCAGACTGTAATGATAGTGACGGGAATAATGCCAGAGTTGACGGAGATAACAACGATAATGACCAAGTTCCCGATGTTCCCGATTTCCCTGAAATTAAATCTGATCACGACGTCCAATTTCAACCCTCTCTTGTATTTCTCGAGACGCCTGGCCCTAAAATTACATATAACAGGTGTGAGTGGTTATCAGGAAAAGTTGTTTTTTGGAAGAACTATGTATCTCAAGATAGTGATACTTTGTAAAGAGGTAAACAATAAGTCAATGTGCACAGAAATATAAAAATTTAGGTCAGTACACGCAAAATACTAGGTAGTATAGAGATCCAAATTTGATTTGTTTATTTTTTTTCAAAATTGCATGAGAAAATTTATTTTATTTCTTGGCACTGTGAATTATTTTTATGATATTATTACAATGAGTAAAGAAAGGCATCACTTAGCTACAAGGAGGTGTAAACTACAGTGAAATATCTTGAAAAGTGAGGGTAGTATATGTTATTTTCTTCAGTGCTGCATAATACGCATTTTCTCTCTGGCAATCTTAGCACACATGAAGATAAGAAGGCAGACACTAAGAGGGTTAAACACCAAATTCGCCTTACTGATCAATCTCCATATCAGGCGAAGCTATATCCCATCCCACAGAAATATTACGAAGAGGTGAAAGTCATTATAAAGAAAATGGAAAAAGATGGCATAATAAAGAAGCAGGCATCCTCATTCTAGAATCCGATTACGGTAGTTAAGAAGGCAAATGGGCAACTTCATGTTTGTTTGGATGCAAGAAAAATTAATACAAGAATAGTTTTAGGGACTGACCGCCCACCGAAAATCAGGGAATTACTGAAGAAGTTCAAAGGAAAGTCTTGCTTCAGTGTTTTGGATTTAACGGCATCATTTTACCAAATAGAACATGAGGAAGACAGTCAACAATTTCCCGCATTTCTTTTTGATCAAACCACATATGTGTTCTGTAGAGTACTTTTTGGTATGATTAATAGTGGTCCAGCTCTCATACGAGCTTTGGATACCAAACTAACAGAGGATGTTAAAGAACATGTTATTTGCGACATAGACGACATCTTTGTTTCATCTGCGAATGTCCAGGAACAGTTGAAACATTTAAAACTGTTGTTCGATAATCTGCGACAGCCAAACATCAAATTGAAATTTGATAAATGGTGATTTATGAAAGAGTGCATTAATTTCTTGGGGCATACTATAGACCAGACCGGTTACCACCCCAATACCAAGAAAATAGAAGCTATTGCACAATTCCCAAGACCTACAAAAATTATACATATCAGAGAGTTCCTAGGCATGTTTCAGTTCCTCAGCAGTCATTGTCCAGGTTACTCAGTAACCATGGCACCACTCTACGAGGTTTTAAAGAAAAACAACAGGTGGAAATGGACAGACGAGACCAACCAAGTTTTTGAAGCAGCTAAGAACATGTTAAAAAACTGTATAAAGTTAGAATACCCAGAGTTCAATAGGGTGTTTTACATCGAATCAGACGCATCCAGGGTAGGAGTAAGTGCAGTACTTTATCAGAAGGATAACGCAGGAAAGAAGCACTACCTGGATTTTCACAGTAGGAAGTTGAAAGAGCATGAATTGAATCACTTCACTACTTGGAGGCTCTTGCTTTCATTTCTGCTTTGGTGAAGTGGAAGAAGATTCTGATAGGATATCAAGTTGTTAAGGTGACTGACCACAGAGCGCTTCAGTTTATGCTGAAATCCGATCTTTCCAGTGAGAGGTTAACGAGGTGGACACTGTTTCTCCAACAGTTCAATGCCACCATCGTGCACCTGCCTGGAAAGGATAACCTGTTAGCTGACGCCCTCACAAAAAATCCTGTCAATAATATCGAGATACACACTGTACAGTTGGAGGGGGAAATGTGGCAACTCTTGAAAAGCTAAGGAAGATAGCCGTGCCACAGCAGAGGCACGCCCCAACAAGAGTAATGTACAGGTTTTTGAGAGGGTACATGGATAACTCCGATACAGTGTTCGAACAGGTTAGGAAGCGTTCTGTGAGGTTTCTCACTCTTTGTAAATACATCGACCAGGAGAGAACGAAAGTCCAAATTATAGTTCCTCCTAAGTTAACTACGAGTCTAACATGGTTAGCTCACAGCATTACTGGCCATGGAGGCGTGGATAAAAAGTTCCGAACGATATTAGAAACGTTTACGTGGACCAGAATGCCAGCTACCATCGCAGACGTCATAAAAACATGCATTGAGTGCCAACGAGGGAAATACCCCTCAACTTTTTCGAAGGAAGAGCCTCGAGCCATAATTCCTTCAAGGGCGAGAGAGCTGATGGCGTGCGACCTTTTTGGCCCGTGCCCGAAGAGGGACAGGGGAAACCAATATCTCCTGGTCACAGTCGATGTATATTCAAAATGCGTTACCCTTGACCCTATCAAAAAAGCCACCACTGCTCAAGTTCTTAGTCGGTTGGAGACTAGGGTGTTTCCCAAGATTGGGATACCTGAAACACTCTTGTCAGGTCATGGAACCCAGTTTAGATCTCAAAATTTCGAGATAGCCATGATCAGACTGGGCATTATGCACGTATTTTCCAGTATACGTTACCCGGAGTCGAACATATCGGAAAGAATTATGGGAGAAATTTCAAAATATGCTCAGAAGGCCACGCAAGCTGGGTGAAGTTTGTGCCACTCATGGAAGAGTAAATGAACTCGACCTTCCTTGAGAGCATAGCTGACGTGCCCATGATTGCACATTTCAACACGAAACCTGTTAGACCTTAGAACGAAGTAAGAGATTATATTCCCAAAAACGTAGAACTCACTGCAGAGGAGAGAATACTTTCTGTGCGTGAGAACTTAATGGACGCAGCCGAGAAGAGGCAAAAGCGAATTAGAAATAAGCGCTATCGTCCACCGTTCAGAAAGGACGAATTGGTTTTAATTAGAAAACCAACAAAGGCAGACGTAGCTAAGATGCTATACACGAAGTTCGCCTACGTGTTTTACGGCCCCTACTGTATAAACCGAGTGTTGGGAATAACTGTTACGAGATATCTAACTTGAATGGAACTGAGTTTATTGACCGCTATAACTCTAAGAATTTGAGGAAATTATATAAGAAGTAAACATGACAATAACGATCCATTGTATATGCTGATACTGTATGGTATACATAAAAGCGCGTTTCTCTTTTATGTAAAGATATCAAGAGGAACATGTACCATTATTCTCATATTGACATGATCAGTAGTGCAGCACGAGGTTTATTTTGAAGTCCAGAGCGATTCACAATTGCAAGCTGAGCTAGGTGTAGCTGGGAGATTTCGGTATTTTCCGAGTACCGACGAGCATGCACGAAGTCAATGGAACGAGGGACCATCATGGCGACTATCGACCCAGTTTATTGATCTACCACCAGGAGTACATTTTATAAGGAATAAGAAGAATTGAGAACAACATGCAAGATTTGCAGTATTATACATAATGTTAAGATCATGACATGATATGTATTTTGATATATATACATGTTAATAATCTGTATGAAACATTTTAAGTTATGGATTGCATTCACCGATGCGATGCCAGCTTGATCCATGTTGCATCGTGGTGGGGGAAGAAAGGGACTTCCTGTAACCATCCACGCACAGCTGTGGGCATACCGTATTTTAATGTCACATGAAAGCACATCTCTTGAGGAGAGTTAAAACGCCTTACGAAAGTATCCAATACGACACGATAGCAAGAAGACCACGCAAGCTGGGTGAAGTTTGTGCCACTCATGGAAGAGTAAATGAACTCGACCTTCCTTGAGAGCATAGCTGACGTGCCCATGATTGCACATTTCAACACGAAACCTGTTAGACCTTAGAACGAAGTAAGAGATTATATTCCCAAAAACGTAGAACTGACAGAGTCAGTGTCGAAGAACACTGTTTATTTTTAAACAAGATGTGGTCTTGTCAAGAAACACACACGAGTGTAACTTGTGTTTTTCACGGAAAAAGTCATACGTTCATTATACCGTGTGGAATTTAATTTGTACTGCAACTACAATGAACATTATAAGGAACTTTAATACGTTATAATAAGCTGCATTTCACGACAGTGAACTTTGTATTTAAAAGCAGTGCTATACATACTTGTGTATTATATCAAATACGCAGCAATGTTGTTGGAACGTTGAACATTACTTCTCATCTACAAACGACATATTCTTTGACAAGATGTCGAGAGGAATAATTATAATGCAGTTTACTTCATTAACCATGGCGGGAGAAGACTGGCATGAACACTGCTGAACCGTCAATGAACCCGGTACTGCTTAATGCTCACTGCGGGGCCACTGATCAGTGGTTTTCAACGCTATTCGCAGTGGCAGTCATACGTGTACGGTTTAAAGACATTCCGGTTCGATATGAATACTGCGATACTACGTGGGAGCAGACTTTGTTCTGGATTGAGTTGGAGTCTTGAAGGAGTGGTAGCTGATCGTTCATCCAGGATGGATGATAGCCTGTTAAAACAGGGGGAACATGCGGAGTGGAGCAGGTGTTCCGAGGTTCAATTCCCGACGATCTGGGGAGCCCAAGTTACTGCTACATTTGAGGAAAGATGTGATATGCAGGGCATATCAATGCTATCAAAGACCTCCTAGATTCAACAAGGTACAGCACATTCAATCCAGTCTTATGTAGTAGAGTGTAGATATTTCATTGCAAATCTCTGTCATTATTTCTAGTGTATTTGGATTTTTAGTAGTATGTCGAACTATAAAATTTAGGCATGACGTTCTAATCATGACTGATTTTATACCCGACAGGTTTTAGATTCCAATAAGGAGTGCAACCATTTTTTATTTTCTATTTAAGGATGATTAATTAAATTTAATAGTAAATTCGGTATTATTTTTATTGAAGCTTTCTTGGTGTAGTGAAGAGGATTTCGATAGGCACGTTTGTGATTTTGCGTATTTATCAATGTGGTGAACACTTATTTATGTAAATCTTTGGCATTTTTCGCATCTGTAGACTCTGTTATTAGCTACAATTATCACTGAACTTCTGGAATATTATACATTCGAGTGATTCGTTTCCTAATGTAATGCAGACTTTGATAGCAAGTTATAAGCTTTGTGAAGTTTCAATACAGAGGTGTTTGGTCCTTCGCTTTTGCTAGGGACCATTCTCTGTGCCTTCGAGGGATAGAGACTTGTATTGTTTTCTAACTTGTCAATTGCGCTAATTGCTATGATTTGCATGACTTTACTTGTTTTCTGGAATTCATATGTGCAGGGGTGTACGAAACTTTGGCTGGGTAAACCTTCTCTTCGTTGATTTAAATTGAGATTTTGATTCATGATAGCCTCATGTGTGAAGGCATAGTTGAGATCCATGTTCGATGGAATGTATTAGTGTAATTAATTCTAGTCTGTTGACTAGTGCAGATTCTGAAACAACATTCACTTTTTTAACCAGCGTTTATCACAGATTTAATGAATGTACAAGCACGTTTTGATAAAGGAAATATAATTGTAATTCAGCTTTTTGAAAGCATAGTTGTTTATTCCAAAAGGATATTTTGATTATTATGAGAAATCAATCTACATAATTGGAAAGTAATGCAACACTTTGTATAAATTCTAACAACGATGTAATGATAATAATAATACGCCGAAAATGAAATATAAGAATGAAATTCGTCATTCACCAGTGAGGGTGACTAATATATGTAATTGTATATGCTAATGACACAGCAATCTTGAAATAAGTGCTCAGGGGAGTACAAATGTATAAGAATAGAGCCGTGTGGAGGCATTAATAATGAAGTTTATATTCAAGTGAATATTAAGCGGTATTCCGTGGAAATTAGTCCATGATGTTGGTATTTAGTAGTCAAGTATGATTTGACTGACTTCCAGATTTAATTTATCGTATCTATTCAGGCGTTTTTCCGTTGTTTATAAGCATGCAACCTATAACATGAGAGATACATATATTTGTTGGAGGATATTAATTTTCAGTATCCTGGATTTAATCACTGTGCTGACAAAGGTTTTTACAGTTATCCTGGTTAGTAATTTTGGTGATTACTGTTGTTATAGTTGTAATGTTAACCTCTACTGAGCTTTATCGCTTGGTTGGAGAGGACCAATTTGAGCATTTCACACTTGTGAAAATAATACTACTGAAACTTATTCTAATGGAAGGATGTTGAGTTATTGGTTGAGAAATAGAGAAGAAGACACACTAGGAGTTTGCCACTTACAATGTAGATAAATGTATATTTCTGTATATAAGCGTATATTACAATTAGTAGGCTAGAGTAACCTACTTAAACGTGGAATTAATTTTTATAATGCTATATAAGCCTTACTTGTGTCATATTAGGTCTTTGATTTAATTAGACTTCGATCTAATTTTTGTCTTTAGTAGAACACAGTTTATCTAGTAGTGACTAGGAACTGTATTCATATGATTTGGATTTTAGCTTCCATTTGAAGCTACATTTGTTCTTTGTTTTTGCTTTTGCCATAGCAATCATTTGCTATAATCCTATTTATGAATAAATATTGGATAGTTTCATTTTAAATTCTTCCAGTGTGATACTTTATAGACGTGATAAAAGGCCACGTTATGGATACCATTGCAGGCATTTCAGTGATTTTCCACGCTTTTGAGATTACGTTTTTACGTTGTTTTTGTGTTCTTTTGAGCTAGTTTTCTTTCTTCGCCACGGTTTTTCTTAACGTTTTCTCAGTTTGGTAATCCTTGTGCCCCATTAACCTCGTCACTTGTTGAGTAGAATCTGGGGGTTTTCTAGCCGGGTTTTTCAGTTTCTACGATCCAGTTACCATAGAGGGATTTCAACAAGCTGACGGTAGGTATTTTCGGGTACAGCACCGGTAAGTTCATGCACTTAAGTATTCAACTTTCATCAGAACACCTATATTGGATTTATAAATATACAAATTACGATAATATATACGTATTGGCAACCGCAGACCTTAAAACACGTCAACTTGGTAAATAAACTGGCACATGACAATGAGTTTCCATTCGCATCTCTACCACAACGCCACCTGCGCGATCTGTGAGACACTTACGGAACCTTAAGGCCACGCCACAAGCCAAGTGGTCAATTACCGTAAGTTTAAATGATGATTGAGCATGGCTAGAATTCGAACCTACGATATCCGGAATGGCTGCATCTGGCCACACGGTCGTTGTGCGCGATTGAATGAGCACGGCTACGTCGCGGGACAGTATGCAATTACGATGATATTGATAAATCACCAACGCAATGCAGTGAGAATTATGTAAGGAGGGATGTGAGTGGTTGATGCTTTTTGGGCATCGTTTGTTGTGAATAATTATAGTACGCGTATAATAATAGTAATAATATTAATAATAATAATAGGAATAATAATCGGCTAATAATAATTTTATATCAAATGTGTTGAGGGATGAAACAATATTATAAAATTGACTTCTCAATAGGCCCAAAACCTATTGGAAGATTTGAGATCAATAATTAATTCCACTAAATTAAACTTCCAGATTTCGTTATAATAAGAGAATTTAACAAATGTTAGAGATAATAATAACTGGATTTAAATCATCCTTCCGTGTCACCTCTCGTACCAGAAATGTTTGCGTGTTCCATAGTCTGTTAGCCCTTTGATCCTCAAACATGGAAACTCAGCCCCTAATTTCTGCAGTGGAAGTCTTTTTCTCCATGTTATGCGGGTGTTCGATGAACCCACAGTCTCCGGTTTGAACACTATGACTACTTTTCCAGAAAATCTAATCACTTAGTTTCACTGTCACGAATGCGATTTGATGTAATTCGGTTCGCCATTATTAATTCTGACTGCGTTGTACGTATATATTTGCTATCACTGTCATCTCACTCGCGATGACCATTAGACTATGCTCCACTAGACTGTTTATGGCTCCACATTTATTTATTTGTTTACTTATTCATTTACACCTAATCGTTGCTTCTGGGTTACACCAGATAGCCGCGCTGTTTATAAACGGGAACAGTACCTAACTTGTTTTGAATAGTCACAAAGGTGACTTTATTTTGCCATACAATATTTCAGGATGATATCAGTAAATGTTTCAGAGATAAGGAAAGAAATATTTCGTGCAACCATTAGATGGATGAAATGCATAAATCATTAAAAGGCACGATCGAGGTTGAAAGAAGTATTATCATGTCCTTGCAGAGTTTCATTGAAATCACATGAGCCCTTTAGATTTTATTAGATTACACACACACAAACAGTGAAAAGTTGATCTCATAACCCTATTTTTTCACATGATAAAAATTGACTGAAAATACAAATAATTTCGAGACTTAACTAGCCTATTTTCATTAATCCTACTGGTATTTCCATTAAAATACCCCACCTATTAAAGGGATTTTCCATGTGATGTAGCCTACTTAATAGCCCTTGGTTCACGACCTATGTTGTGATAAAGAATAGAGCAGCAATTTCATACCCAAACTCAATGCTTATACCTGGGTGCTTAGAACAAGAGAAAAGGCATTTTAATTATTTGAAAATCACTTGGACACCATGCTAATTTTGTCATTCTCAGGATTTTGAATGTCATAAATATATATTTATTAATAGTACTGTATCAACACACGAAATTGTTGTTTGATTGCTTAAATACAGTAGTTTCAGAGGTATTATGCACCGGCGAAGAACACCGCATGGACGTCATGCTGGATTATTTCATATAGGCTACTGGCTATAGAAATACATGACAGCACATGAATAATAATGGTGGCTAATTATACTAACCAACATTCTATCGCTTGTTTACGACACTAGAAATGCACAATCTTGAAGCCATTCTTTCAGTGTTGCGTATGCAGTCAGTTATAACCCTTCTGTCGGTGAACACGAATTTGCCCAATGACTGGGCGGGGTACAATTTATATAACATATGAATAATAAATAAATAGAAGACACTAGGGGAAATAAATTAAATGTATTGCTTGTGACCAATATTAAAATGGGCAATTTTAGGATGACGCGTTTTGACCTTCAAGCGGTCATTACCAGATCCTAATCACTGGAGTTCCCTTCAAACGCTTACTTCGATCGAATTATTAGGACACTAAAATAATAAGTTAATTTTAAAATTTCGCACAGCTGCCGCAGTGAGGTTATGAAAAAAATAGAATTTAATTAGATGCGAGTAGAATTAATCTCGTATAAACATTGACCGTGCGAAGTTTCACTGCGCTCTGACAATTAAATCCTGAGAAAATGCCATTAAAATATTTAACTCCACTTTGCTGCCATATTAGTATTGTACTTAACAAATTATCAAAAATTATATGTGTGCACTAGCACAGTATTCTCTAACGCCATACAGAATTGCAGGGTGAAGAATTGCTGAGTTTTGATATCTGTAACAGTTTCGCAGATATATAATGCTGGTGAAATAACTTCGATTGGTAAAACGTATTACAATTTGAATGGCACGGCCGAGGTCGGACAAGGCGTGCCCTTACCGAGTTTTTTATCTTATAGAAATCACTCCGGCATTTAGATTTAATTATTGGGGGTGGGGGGAGACAAAAAACAAAAACTGATCTCTCATATCGGCTTTAAAGGAAGAAACCGAAAATAGCAGTCCACCCACCGCCATTGACCAACTCAAATCCTTTACAACACGTGCAATAATTGCTCCCTTTCAGGTATTCGGGCAATCTTCTTTGTACGTCGTTCTCATGATATGGATTTGAGGTGATGGAGAAGGGAAGGGAACCTCTTCCATGGGTGAGTAGTACAGGGGCGGGGAAAGGATCACGCTCAGGAGGTACGATGAGGAAATTTATCACGGCCAGTTCTGTCTCGCTAAGGGAATATGTCATCAAATTGGCAGACCTAACTAAAAGGTAGAATCAAAGCAAGCCACCGTCACGTATACGCAGTTGCTCCGGTCATTAAAGTGAATTGATAATTCTCGTGGTTCAGTGGACAGCCAACGTTGGGGTTCGAATCAACTTAATCCACTTGCCTTTCGATCCTGGAGATTGCCTGTCACCTGTCTTCAACGCGCGTACGTTGATTTCGTGTCTACCAATTTGTAGATGTTAAGGTAAATTCAAAATAGGAAGCTGTAAGGCTATGATTGATGTTTATGACGATGATGGTAATGATGCTGTTGATGACTGTTGTTTTAATGGGTGGAGCAGCAAGATCATCGGCCCATTGAGACGATTAAAGTCTGCCAAGATATTGTGGTTGCATCATAGGAATATATCTTTGCTCATCACATCGGCAAACCAACATTTTAGTTCCCGAACCAACGTATTGTATGACAAGCTGTGGAATCTAGAAGTTTGTGAGGTTAACATAGGAGGAAGGAAAATTCATACTGTAAATCTGTTCTGGGCTTTTAAGCCTTCCAACGGTAACCACCACAGGGTGTTAATACCACTGTCTTCAGCTCCAATAATGCTCAGTAATCTCCGTAAATCCTCATTGGCACAACACGCTGGCTGTCGTGGCACAGTTGAACGTGAGGTAATTTATTCCACTTCCTAGGTGCAGACTTGCGTACATAAACATACGGTAAGGCCAGTTTACTTTGCGTGAATAAATCATTCCTTTCCCTGCATCTGAATCTGCTTTATCGATTTGGTAGTTATATTCTTCTTTTTATTTTGTGATTCTAGTTAGCACCGACATTGTCGGCTCATCACTGGGTCCTTTGGGTCAATATCTGCAATATCATTGCGCCTCTGAAATTGTGGTTTTCAGATGGATTGAAATAGGGATAATGGAGCCCGTGAAAGACGAACGTGAAACAACCCTCCCTTTAGGCAGGTGGGATGAGATTCTGGAAGAAGCGTCACAGTTCGAGGCAGATATCCGAGTAGGTCACCTGGATTACATTTACGATCCTATATAGCATATAAATCCTAAATTGAGGTTTGGTGTACTGCATCCTCAAAGTTAGGGAAAAGGAGAATATTTAGGCCCTTTCCATACCCCTTCAATTCTGGACACGATTAGCCGTAGTTCATAACTTTGGTTCCAGGCAAATAGTGGAAGGGCAGCTAACACAAACGCCACACTGGCCACCACACACATCAAGGAGGAAGGAGGAAATCTGGGTTGGAAAATACCTTCGTCCATGTTTCGCACCATAAATAAATTTCCATGAAGTAAAAGTGGAATGTCGCTAAGGAGAATTACAAGCATCACCCAACTGAAATTGAACCCACCTCTTCGCAGTTATCCTTTACAAGACTGTATGCATCCCGTTTCAACAATCAGGCTTTAAGAAAGTGTTGGTGGAGCCGGGAAACGAACCCAAATCATTTGAATCATAAGTCATGGTATGTAAACTTGTGTCTTCTAAATGCGTCAGGATCATTCTAAGATGCCTTACATTGTTGATTGTGACTTTGTCCTCCGTTCTTTAATATTTCTGTTTGTTCATTATCTGAGACATTGATCACTTCCAAGGCGACTCATCACCTTGAAAATTAGTGGTATCCATCCCAAATCACACCTAAGACAAATATCCTTGTTGTGTGGTGAAAATCAACAATATAGTATGGATGGTATAAAAATATAAGACTGCAGAGTTTTAAGAAATTTTATGATTTCTTAACATTCTCTACTCGACTGTGAAAATATGAGGAATACCTCACTCAAGCTGGGTATCGAACGTCAATGTGGTCCACATTCCCACTATTGAAATTTTCATATCGAATCCTTCCCAACGTGTAACTGGGCTTCCATGGCTAATGTGGTAAGAATCTGTTACTTTTGTCTAATTTAGGAGTTTCAACATCCTGGATATCATCCCTTTGCACTAGTGTGTGTGTAGGATTTTTCTGATGACATTTATTATTGTGATGTATAATATGACTTTTTTATTTGTTTATACATTTGTTGAAGTACAACAGGGCTCAGTGGGTGCCCAAATAACAGTGCACCTTCACTGTAAAATACATTTCCAGTTATTTCTACATTAAGTATTAACATCTAAAAGTAATTCCTAAAACTAGGAAGTTCACACAGATCAAAATGCATGGTAGTAAAAAGCTTAATTTAATATAATATAAAAACCAAATCTAAATGAGATCTAATATCAAATATAAACAAGATGTTCATTAAAGACATATAGCCAACTTTCTCACAACTGCATAGGTATAGTTATAACTCTATGTCCTTTACGAGGAGTATACTTATATGTTGGTTGTAGTAGCTTGTTGAAATACAACGTTCTATACGGATGTTATACGTTGATTGATTGAATCCTCACCTGAATTATATATATACATTAATACAGCCATTACAATAACACAGGTTATCGGACAGAATTCAACACTCACTCAAGTACACGGGGTTAATGACCATAATGTCCTCGAATATCAAATGAAACAACAACAACAACAGCTTCTTGCCTAAAATCCTTCCTTGTATATAAGTACAAACACTAGTAAGCCTACAGATGTCACAGTGACACAGGTTATCAGACATCTACTACAGACACCCAATTACACGGGACTACAAGACCATGATGCCGCAAAACCCCTAGAGAATCAACAACAAAATTTACAACAACAATAGACTCTACCGCAGATCAAAGACAACGAATTGTAATCGCTATAGTCGAGTGTTGAAATATATTGTGTTATAAGTATATATATAATACTCTCGATTGCAAATACACACTATATATGCTTAACATAACTTGTGAGTAGTGATAAATCAATAAATATAAAAATATGAAGTAAAATAAATTGATCCACGATCCTCCAAACTATGATTCCAGGTCGCTACACTACACTACACCAAAGATTCCGTACTCGTAAGGTTTAGTTAACAGCTGGTTTAGTATAACTCAATGATATTATGTCTTGTAATCATCGATTTCATTAGCGTTTTCTGCTTTTGCTATAAACCATTTGATACTAAATATGTATTACTTTCTTCAGTGCATTCCTAAAAGTATATACACTTATAAAGTTACGGAAATATATGGTTTTACTAGCAAACAATAGCGTCATTCTGACCCAACCGGATGGCACGGAAAATCACGATATGGCACGGTCAGCCTGAACTGTTAGTCACTACAGCGGTTACATATTCCATTTTTTAATTTTAAAATGCTAATAGCCTACCGGTCACCTCATTAAAGACAGTTTAAACCTTCCTATGTACGATGAGCGTATTTCGTAAGGCCAGGCCTTGTTGAATCGTGAATCTGAGTTGTACCTTGCTAGTGCAACCTCTGTATCAAAGTTGGTTCGATTTGGTTTCGTTGTGTTTGACTCCATAGGGGGGATCGATATGCTTACATACATGGCCGCCATCCTCAAACTATTAGACTGATAACCTTGTAGATTGGTCAAAAGACGCTTCCCACACGAAGGTATGCTGTTGCAAAATTTGGTAGAGATTAGATGATTATCTTAGACGTAATTTGATTTAAGCTTTGCACATTTGGGTGGACGGCAGTACGTTACCGTCAGGATGGCGGCGATATAAAACGTGACACTGAGGTACCTTTGCTACTGCTCGGGTCTAAGCTGCGTGGACCTGAGAGGAATGTGCATCGCAGACTATCAGTAGTGTTGGTGACGAGTGATGCGGTTTCTCGGTCCCTGCGTAGTAACAGAAGCAAATACATTAGTCGGTGACTCAGTCACTCATTCCCAACGCCACACTGGTTTCAGAAAAGACCCATGTTAGCAGTATTGGAATAGACGAGAATGTCAGGTAACACGGCGGGCTGTTGACAGGCTTCTCAATTCTCGCCTGCTCCAACCCTGCCTCTGCCCTTCATCCCGCAAGTTCACAGAGCTTGGAACCGAGCAGTAGTGCTACCTTTGTACCAAATTTGGTTCAATTCAGTTTCACCGGGTTTGAATTGATAGAGGGAGGAAAGACATACCAAATGGCACACACATGCATACACTCTCTCACACAGACGCACAATTTTTGGCCCTGTGTAGATCTCATAAGTCTACATTCATTTTTTGCAAAATTAGAAAGTAGGCTAATACACGATTTGAAATTATTATATAGAAAACTAAAAGGTAATTTTAATAACTAGGATTCAGGGCTATCCACATATATGCATTGTTGATTATGTTTTGTATAATAGATAATTTTCTTTCAAGTATGAAATCAGTGAGTGGATTATAATTTCTAAGTACGGTCTAATTGAGATTTAGAAATCTAGTTTCCAGTTTACAGGAACTGCATTGTTGTAACTACTGCAAAGCCTCCATACAGGTGAATTGTTATGTGAAGTAGTATTTGTTATAGCATTTTTTAATGTTGTTTGTTGAAATTTAGGAGCGATTTGGAAAAATGAGATATCAATTAGGCCGTTAATAACTTTATAAAGGAATTTCATATCATTCACATACCTTCAATACTCTAAACTAGTCATGCCTAAATTCAACAAAAGTTCACTATAAGCTACTGTACCCGTGTTGGATTACGGAGATCATATGGTCATATTCCAGTTTAGTTCAGCGATCGGGGGTGTTACGTTCAATCCACCATATGACACATACATTCCTATTATGAGCAATCAGGTTGAACAAGCTACACAAATAATAACTGGTTACTATAAAGCGGCTTTAATATCTGTAAAAGCACCCACAAAGAATACAAAATAGTAACAATTACAAAAATAAACAAAGACAATACTTAATCTTTCAAATCAAGACATCAACTCATCTACATAAACATCAAACATCTTGCTTCGTTACTCGGATCTATAATAGGTCCAGCTTAATCATTTAACCATTAATCATATCTTAACTTCAACATGTTTATTACAATAAACTTCATACGACAAACTTTAACTTCACTGAGTGTATTTCAATTCAAAACCTTACGTTTTACTGAATTATTCAACATACACTTTTCCCTTCTCGGGTATCAAACTCAAGTTACTTTACAAACAATATCAATCTCAACTTAGTTCCCACCTTGCCAGGTGTCGAATTCAAGCCCTTAATTTATTCATTAACAATATTCAAAGATTACTTCTCTCTCATGTCAGGCTTTGAATTCCAATATCTACTTTATCAACATTAATTACAGTCTATTTCTTTCCAGCATGTCGGGCTTCAAATTCTAAATATCTCTCTGTCTGTTAGGTAGTCATCCCGAAGGCTGGTTGGATCCTCAAAAAGTACCGCCGTTACGTTATGTGAGTAGATACCCACAAAAACCCAAGGCAGCGCTATTTTGAGGCGTTCTAGGCAAGAAGAGGAGTGAGGTAGTTTGCCATTGCTTTCCTCACTGAGTCAGAACAGTAGTCCTAACCCTATGAGTTGAACCTTTCACAGCATTCACAGGCACTGACTGTGCCCCGAATGCCATTACTAAGCACCACCCATACCTCAGTAGCTTCCATATAATCACAGCCATGAGTGAGACTGAGACATCGGTGAAAAGCCACCTTTTACTCTAGCCTGTGCCAACTGACAACTGCAAAAGTACTGTATTCATCAAGAGATGGCGAACATTTCTGCATTTACAATTTATTAATTTTGAGTTCACCATGCACCATTTCTAGACGTTATGTGACCCACATCCCCATACAAATAAATCCAGCATAATTTATTACCCGTTTATATTTTTAAAGGTAGGAACCGATCTTTACTGTCACCACAATACGCAAAATAATAATAATTATTATTTGCGTACGTAAAATTCACATTTTTAATAATAATAATTTTCGCAGCAATTACTCCGCTAGATTCAAACATTTCACTTATATTAGTTTCATTACGGTCACATTTACCGATAATTAATTTTTATTTCAGTGATTTAATTCCTAGTAGCGTAAGACCCTCTGAGACCCTGCGTTATTTCGTATCAATGGGACCATTCATTCTTTCTTCAGACAAGTAGGTCGTGCAAGCTTGGGTAAGGACAGTCACCCCTTCCACAGCTGGCCACCTCTTGTATCTTTATTGAGCCATAACCACTAATGACATGCATAATTACTCTGGCACTCATTAACGTCGCTACTGTGTTTCCTTTCCAAACTTACCGTATTGGATATCCAATCCTGATTTCCAATTCCCTAATTCATATTCATTTACTTTGCTAATTAACTCGCTTTATTCAACAACAAAGGTGTATTCGTTTAATCGTGCTTTCTTGTTCGGAGAAGACTTTTACTGTCGGAATTATAATAATACATAGGGAGAACCTTACATTCCCTTTATTCATCTCGCTGGGGTAGGCATTTCAACATACAGCCCGGATAAGGTCCTTCGACCAAATATACGGCTGCTAATATACTAAGTCAGAAGAACCAGGACCATTTCACCGTGGACTGGCAGCTTGTACAACACACACTGAATAGGGAGAAAATCCATTCCATTCATTCATTCACCCAGCGTAACCACTCGACGCACAATTCGCCTGTCATACCCAGACAGTGAAACTTCATTCACAAGCTCTGTGAGACAAATATAACATATCATACCATTTGACGATATAATCGACATTTCACCGTTCTTCCGAACTATTCACATATACGAAACACGTATCAAAACTCCTATACTTGAGCTTACATTTATTCCAGACTTATTTTGGCGACAATAACAACTAGGATAACCAATCTCATTTATTACTTATTCAACAAATATTCTTGCCAGGATATATTCTTACTTAATTGCTCCTTACAACTTCGCGTATATTTTCATCTATATGATCTTCTTGACTTATATTGTTCATTTAACATTTATCTGTTTACCTAACAATTCGAAATCACTGATTATTAGATTCATCACATTTAACTTCATTCTATAATAATTCAACATTCTTTAATTAATTCATTCATCGGTCCCCCTTCCTATTCCATTAATCACATTTATTCATTTTCGGGTTTCATATTTCTTTAACTTTACGAGGCACATAATTCACGCGTGCTAATTTCACTAATCACGGTGAATATGGTTGATTATTACAATATATAATTTAACAATGGTGTATGGCTTACAAAACATAATGAAAATCATTAGTACTCACCCAAATCTGGTGGTCTGCACATTTTGTGGAGTTTTTCACCCACCAGCATCATTTTTAACAAATCATGATGACACCGAGGTGCACAATTGCAACACTTTTCCTTCCACACATTTCTCTCCACTTTTCATAAACATATTAACACTTTTCCACTATTTTTCTTATAAAGGCTTAACACTTGAATTTTTCTTCACTTTATCAAACTTACTAAAAACACACACGCGTATTTCACGCTCCTAAAAATAAAAACGTATAAAATTATATTTGCATTGATGGTTACACATCAATCGTGTAACAGTCTATGTCGTATCTCAGGTCGCATGTAAGGTAGCTTATCCCAATACATCCCCCAGGACGACGATCTGTTTCTGTAATGCTCTGTCTGGTATTTCTGTCCTTCTATCGCAACTTCGCCCACGCCGGGTCTCGAATTTCTGCGTGGCATTCGACAAGATCCAATAACTCTTAACTTGCATTTGCCAACTTACCTCAGCACGGCAAGACTGGTAAAACTTGACCACATGGGTCTTGAACTAATGTCTCTCTGACGTTGCAGACTAACGTAGTTCAACCCCTCTGGGTTTCAGATATAACTGACTTGATAACTTCTCTAACGTGGTCTCGAACTAATGTTCCTTAACGTCGCAACTATCGCGAACTATCGTGACCTGTACTCGAACTTCGGTGCGACAAGCACCATTGTATCGAACTTATATACTTTCGACTGACTTGACCCTCACTGGAGTTCAGATTTGACTCATAATGTTAACTAACGTAGCTTTATAACGTGGCCTACCCCACCTGGGGTTCAGATCGGCTTGTAATGTGGCCCTCACTCGGGTCTGAATGTGACTTGTAGTATAACGTGCCCCTCCTGGGGTACAGGAACAACTGACTTACACTCTAGCGCAACGGCCTTATATCTCATCTGACTGGAAATATAGGTTCTTGGGCACTTCTGGGGCTCAATTTTTGTTTTCGTGATTATGTTATATTTTAAAATTTACCTCCATGCACAATAAGTTTGACAGGATCCAAAAATTGTTCTCGGGGCCAAATTCGCTCGTTCACTTATTAAATAAAAATTCATGAAGGTATTGTCTTCATGGTGTGGGCAGTGATTTTTCTCTTAGGTCATCGTGTATACTTGCTCTGAGTTATGACCATATCTCGCACCATCCGCCCATCTCAAAATTTCTAACGTTAGAGAGTTTTAATGCTTAATATATTTCATTCGCAACGGCGTCTTCCTCATTCAAATGCAATGCTCCTTTCTCGAGTAATTAGTACATTATCTGTATTTAAGCCGGCCTCCACGCTGACCTCAGTACTTTTTAGATGACGTAACCCCCAGACGGGGATTTCCATCTCTGTGTAAGCGTACTACATCACGAAAATAGCTCGTCTCTTATCGATGACTTTAATAGCCGATGAGATCACCTTCAAATGGCTGTGCTGCTGCGTGAGCTCACCACTTGCATCACTGGATGAGATCACTTCTCATAAACCGAATCTGGTTAATTCTCGGCTCCACTCTGTCGTTTCTTACTTCTGTTAATGGATATCTACAACATCCTGGGCTAATTGAACCATCAGCGTGCATTTACAGCTCCTTTCATATTAGACTTTCATTCAGAATATACTTGGTTGATGGTTTAAATTCATCACTTACATATAGGGTTATAGGAATGCATCCCTTGTGCCGAATTCAATACGGGCACAGTGCCATGTGTGGGTATTTGCCCGTTATTTTGAGGAGTAAGTATCTGAGGAGTTGCTTTTTAACTGGCTCAATGGGTTTAATGCAGGTTTTCTGCATTTCAGGCTGACGTGGCTGTTGCTAGGATTGCAAAGGAGGGAACAATGTCCATAAGTTATAAACCATTCCAACATTTGCACAGAGGACACGGAAAGCACATCAGTTTAAATAAAAGGGAAACTGATTACAATATTAAATGGGAGTATTTTGAAAGAAAAAAATAATTCATGGTTTCTAGGGCTAACCTCTTGACCCTCTTGATTTCAGTGTTGTAACGTTAGCGCTGTAGAGACAGTAGATCAAGAGGTGGAGACACTTCTTGCTGTTACATATGGGCTAAGCAGCTTCGATCACCGTATGTTCCTCAGAATGTGCCCGTTCATCGCTACGTTAACATACAACACCGTTGACACACGCTAACCAGTGCCCCAATGATACAAGAAATATGTATTGTACCCGTTTCCCACATGAAACGTCAGGCCGGCAATCACAATAAGATATTCAAGTAAAGATACAGTGAGTTAACAAATCATTTAGGAGTCCCTGAAATATATATACGGACAAAGCTAATCAAAAACCAAATGTAAGCTCGGGATGGCAAGAGATCAAATATCTCGGGTCGTTTAACGGGATAGGTGAGAAACGTTTACTCGTACATATATTTCCAAATAAATTAGGATCGTAATATTCAATCAGGGAGAAGCTCAAATCTGCAGGAAAATGTAGTTATTCTAAAATAAAATGTTTTCTTTTCTCTTAAGAGCAGACAAGCAGACAAAATAAAAACAAAATCTAACTCTCCTGCGATCTAATTGATCTTATGTTACGTTGGGATCGTGGATCCATAAGTCCTAGACCCCCAATTGTCGTCCTGATTTAATCTCTCTCTGGGGTTAATTAAAAATTAAAGTTCAATTGTTCGTTGAGTTAGCTGAATTTGAATTTTTGAAAATAACACTGCACTTTTCACTGGTTCAGATTTTGGAACAATAAAACAAATTCAATTTGAGATTTTACGTATTTCACTTCCCCAGTAACAAGTAAAGTTAAAACACACACTTGAAATTTCAGACATATTTCTTAAATATTTAATGCGTGGATGGATTATCACTGAGAGATAAATAAATTTGATGTAATAAATTGAAGAAAATATACACAAGTTATATATTACATTATCGTAGAGTAATGTTCAAATGTTATCTCTGCAATTTCACTTCATTTCATTGTCAATGTTCGTCAATAATCCTGTAATCCAATCGATTAATTTGTAGCAATATTTCTAACTTAAATGTCTATTCCAGGATTTAATTTCAAGGAATTACTATTATTATATCAACAAATAATAATTATTCTTTCCATAATCATTGTTATCATCAGCGAAATTAATTAATTCATTAAGATTGCGATGTTAAATATTAATTTTATTAGTTTCATATCAGCTGTGATTCAATTAAACATTCATTAATAATGATCAGACTTAGCTATATAGCAATAAATTCTTTTTAATGTTTCTCGAAGTTCTTATAATCTGTATTCGTCTAACGGAATACTTATATTTCATTGTAAATGATTATCATCTCATTATTTTCATCAGCAGGCACATCATAAATTACCATATTAGGACTGTGTTAACACTGACACATTCATGAAATCTCATAATCACCAATATCTGCAGTGAAATTCTCTTATCATAAATTGTAATCCTTGAAATATGTTGGATTGGCCACCTGACTCATATCCAACTGTTGTCACTATATGATCACTTTAAATAAAGTGTCTACAACAATAATGTTAAATCGTGCTACTATTATTTATGTGTTGTTCCAAAATGTTATGAAAACTGTTTTGTAATACTCGATAATCTATTAATTTAGTCATCTGAATACTTCTAAGCCAGAAAATTCAAAATTAATTACCAATACAAATTCACTGTAGTTTGACTGTTTATATCTTTAATCATAATTCGAAATTTCAGACATAAGTTGCCATACTATCTGCAATCATGATCGATAATAATTAGCAAGTAATTATTAAAATTTCATTAAGGTATTCATCGACCTTTCCATAAGTCATTTTCAAAAAAAATCGAGGTTTTAATTGTCTCATTCGATAGTATGTCCTATCTAGTTTCCGGAAATATATAGTTTATACTAGTTTTACTTTTGTTTAGCTCATTTATATTCACTTTAATGATCGGCGTGCACGCTTTTAAACAGCTGTCACTTTGACTCATAGGTGCTGCAGATAAAGCACACATTAATCTGGCTTTGAAACAGTCTACTCCAGAACTAAAACAATGTAGGAGATACTCACGGGTCGGAGAATGCAGAAGATAGACCCAAAATCCAAAGAAAATGCAGTTTTTAGGAGTTGAAAAGTAGGACTCCTTACTCTAAATGTGTACGTCAACTATAAGTTACGATTTCTCTCACTTCATTATTTTTTCAATATTTGTCTTGACTTGGGCAGTTAAAATGTCCAATTAGAATGCAGATAATAATTTAATTTCAAACCTAAAATGTAGACAAATGATTCAGCTATGTTCTAAGGCAGAATGATGCTGTTAAATTGAAATTAGGGGTTGCGCCCCCCACGATTAATTTATTTTTTCAATCAAAATAACGTAAATTGTAAAACAAAGCTAATATATTTGCCTCAATCAATGATACAAAAACGATTCTGCAAAACAACATTCTGAACATACTGAGACCGTCAAGGTTGGAGTTATCAGGGTAGCCAACAACCGCAATGACTTCCCTAACATCTCACCCGTCGAGCACATAATTTAATTGCCGTGAGGATCAGGTGAACTTCCAAATAGGCTAGAGCGGCACGAGAGTCCGTAGTCCACAGGGATCGTGGTACATGGTGACGATGGTCATAGACTGCCTAAGGAAAGGTTCGCCTTAAAAACTAGACTGAGAAAATAAACATCCAGACTTATGTAAAACACCGTGAAAAGGTATTGATAAAATTCACAAGCCCCTAGCCTAGTTCGGAGGGTTACAATCAGCTAGTCCGCAAGCTAATAAACAAACAAAAATAAAGAGCTGGTCCCTACCTGAGAAGTTACGAAAAACCCTCGCGAAAGATCTAACCCACAATAATAAAGCAACAACAGCAACACTAGGAAAATGGTACGATGCAAGTCCCTAGTTCAAATTACAAGATGAAGCTAATATCAGAATTTACATTTAACAGGGTAGCAAAACAAATCTAAGTTAGGATGATACCATTTCAACATTTACATTTAACGTTAATTCATCTAGCTAAGTCCTATCAGTTAATCACAAAGTTTACGGCGATGACGTCCGTAATAGAAAACAATTACATTGAAAAGCTAAGTGTACAGCCATGTAAAAAAAACATTTAATTATGCTTATAAACTACGTGCTAACAGCACACAATAAGGTAACATGTAGGATTTATACACTTGTACATCATAAATAAGTAATGAAATAGACACAGTAGTTTTATTAAAATGCCTGCCTGCACCTTGGTTTACTCTTTGTAAGCCATAGTCATCTAATATGTGTGTGGTTACGGTGACGACTGCGTAGTTAAAACTACGTCTAACATCGCATGGCCTGCGCTCCACAAGCTACGAACTCAAGTTTCGTGCATGCTTCAGGTCGCTTCAATAGTGTCAGCTGTCCTTGTCATTTCCACAAAAGGAAAAATACCTTCATCTGCACGGCTATGTCAACAGTTCCAAATGCAAAAGAACAAAGTTAGATAGATAGAAAGAATTCGTTAGTTAGCTTTTGTTTTACAAAAATTATGCGTGTTATTATTAAGATGTCGGTTTAGGTTTATCGTTGGTTTATGGCGAATAATATTGACAATAGCCTGGGCACGGATTGTCTCCACTGAGATCATTCTCCACTAAAAAGCCTCGACTCAACAGTCGGAATATAATCAACGAGTTCTAACAACTCGGACACACAATAACACAAGTTACCAGCGGCGCAAAGCTCGCGTTCAATAACTCTGGGACGGGCCTGCACACTACAGTTACCCTCCAATAACATCTAGTCAACGGGAACAATCCCGGACAAGGCATACTCAAAATAGCTTTATACAATAACTTCCTGCTATAACAGGGTAGCCTTCAACTTACTATCGAAAACCTGACATAACTGTACACGTCAACTTAGAAGTCAACACTCAGTCAGTTAACAATGTTAGGGCTGATTTAACTCAAGTCAGGGCCGACATGGACGCATATAGAGTCGAAGCTAGAAATGATCTGACGGCAGGTTTAGCAGCTGTTAGGGTTGATGTCATACGACACCATCAGGAGGCTAACCAGCGCGTAGATTGCTTAACCGACCAGATGAATAGAGCTAGGGAGGATGTGCAAAACCGATTGGAGGAGCACACAGCTCAAATTCAAACGACAATAAATAGAGTCCAGATAGATATGAGAGCCGACCTGGAACACACTCGAGAAGAATTTGGGACTCGATTGAATCACGTCGAGGGATTTATGGACAATGTGAAAAAGGACATGGCAACCATGAACAATGGATTAATCTTGATGAGAGGTGCTGCCAATGCTGTTAATAACACCGTAAAGACGATCGTTGACGGCATGATGGAAGTCAAAGACGAACTCAACACCAACAGGAGAAACATTACTGAGTTGACGGAAACCGCAGCAAGCCTACGTGAAACAGTTGATGTTCATCGTGAGGAACACAAAATCGATCTCATGTTATTGAGAGGTGACCTCAACGAACACAAGACCACAGTGGAGGCTAAGGTAGCCGAGGTCAGAGACGATGTGGGAAAAATCCAAGAAAACGTGTCAAGAGTTGAAGGAGAGATCGATTCCTTACAAAAACGATTTGAGGAAGTCGCGGTAACCGAGAGGTTAGACCTCAGCTATAACCTCAGGATGGCCATACGCGAAGTAGACACGAACCTCAAGGGAAAAGTCGATAGGATCGAGCTACAACTGAACGACTTAGGCAATAAAGTCGCAGCCAGAACCATTCCAGGACTTGAAGTCATAGAAAGACGTCTTGACAGACTCGAGACGCTTCCTAGAGAGAGACACTTACACTCACAGATGGGAGAATCTCAGGAAACGCCAGTATCTCAATCTGCAGGAATGATGCCTACCAATTTCCAACCCAGCGCACCTACGGAACCGCAACCATCACAATTCACTGGTTCAGCGCAAAGTCAGACTTTGAACTTTGTCGCCCATCCGTTTCAACCAGCACCGAATCGACTTAGTCACGACACTAACACACCTACGCATAGCTACATGCAGAATACATTTAGACCCGCGCATACGCAGGGAAATGTCACTATAATTCGTTCGAGAGAGGAGCAACCAGCTCGCTTCTCAGGAACTGGAAGTGGTGTTACTCCAGTCGAATTCCTAGCCAACGTCGAAAGCTACTTGAGAGATACTATGGTAACTCCGGAGAGGGAACTCAGAGTTATAGAGCGATTGCTAGAGGGACAAGCCAGCACCTGGTTTAGAGCATTCAGATACTGGTTTACAGGCTACCAGGATTTTAAAGAGGCTTTATTAAGAACATATTGGTCGAGCGACATCCAGCAGAGCATCCGAGCTGAGATGTACACTCGCAGATACAGCTCTAATACACCAACACGTTATGCTAATTACTTCGCGATACAGCTTGCGAAGCTTCGTTGTCTTCAGCCCCCGTTGTCTGAACAAGATTTAGTGAACACTATTGTTTGGCAGTAACCTGCTGACGTGCAACGTGTCTTGATTGCTGCAGGGGCATCCACTTTCCAGCAGTGTGACCAGATCCTGCGAAGGTTGGATGCGAACACGGAACAGTACCCGACACACCGTCAGCAGAAGGCTGATAGGCGCGAGGAGAGACATATGAATTTGACTACTGTCGATAAAGTGAGTCAGACGCCACAACAGACGCAAACCCAAGAGAGCTCTGGGCGACGTGATAACAACTACAATTATAGCAGGAGATCAACAAGATGACCGTCGAAGTCATTGGAACCGGCGATTCGACCGAGGGACGGACGACAACCGACGTCATGAAAACAACCGCCGAGGGAACAATGGTAGAAATCCACAGCACGGAAGTATCCGTAGGGACTATCGATATAGTAGAGGATATGACAGAAATCGAGACCCTAGATACCAGCCAGACAGAGATTGGAAAGGAAGAGCACGGGAGAGCCGTGAGTACCTTCAACAACTCAGAGAACTGCAAATCCGAGAAGAGGGAGAACAGAACCCGACTTCGAGGGAAAATAGAAATTCGGCGCAGGAGATGGAGCAAAACCAGCCCAGTACTTCTCGCCAGGACAGGAAAAAAAAACGCCGAAAAATCAATAGATTCTTGTTCGGTTGAGCACCGAGTAACTGCCACCATATTACTCTGGGAGCCAATCCAAGAACACTTTTTGGACGAACGACGAACGACGAACCACAATTATGAATTGACGCGTCTACCCAAGATTGTAGCCACCTTGAATGGATGCAGCGTAGTCATACTCATCGATACTGGGGCGATGATTTGTGTAATTTCCGCCGATTGCCATGCCAGACAGAAAGCAAACTCTGAGGTGACAGAGCTGCCAGTTTCTGCTGTAAGAGTCAGAGGTGTCATACCTGACCGCGTTGTAACGTGAAAAATCCAGATTCTATGTACCCTTAAGATTTCGAGCCACGTGTACTTGCACGAATTTCTTGTAATGAAGGGTTTGCATCATGATGCCATATTAGGTGCAGACTTCATTAGAAAATATGATGGAATCATTGATATGGGACGGAATACGGTAGAGTTCAAGCCGAACGAACCCATTCAGATGAACCTAGTTGAAGAGGAACCGGAATTCCTATCCGAAGTCGACGTAGTCGAAGAATTAAATGGCAAAGAAATTGAGGAGACACTAGATGCCGACGAAGAGGCAGAATCATTATCAGCGCCCATACGAGAGAACCTTGATGCAATATTGAACGAATACAGGGACATATTCGACACCACACCTGGTGAGATATTGGACTACGAGTACGATCTTGTGCTACTGGATGATTCCCCATTCCAGAAGAAGATCTATCCGATTGCCGAGAAACATCGCGAAGAAGCTGCTAAGAAGATCCATGAGATGGAAGTAGCAGGCACAATCAAGAAGTCACCGACTCCTTTCTTGAATCCTATAACACCTGTGGTTAAGGTAGATGGAAGCTTGAGACTTTGTCTCGATGCAAGAGCCTTAAATGAACGCCTAGCTCCTGAGCACGATAGACCGCCCAAGATTAGGGACATTCTCAGGAAGTTCAAGGGAAAGAGAATATTTTCATCATTGGACTTGGTACAGTTTACCATATCAGATTATCTGAGCATACTCAGAAATATACTGGATTCCTATTTGATCAGACCACTTATGTTTTTCGAAAACTACCTTTTGGGTTGAAAAATGCCGGAGCTGCATTAATCAGAGCACTTGATGCCAAGCTGACTCCTGAAGTGAAGCAGAAGGTGATATGTTACGTGGATGACATCATCATAGCTTCGGAAACAGAGGAAGAGCATTTAAAGACATTACGCCTTGTTTTTGAGAATCTTCGACACGCTAATATTAAGGTGAAATTTGACAAGTGTCGATTCTTCCAGAAAGAAGTGAAATTTGTGGGACACATAATCAATGGAGAAGGATACAGACCGAATCCGGCAAAGATCAGAACTGTTGCTGCATTTCCAACGCCAACCCGTGTGAAATACGTGAGACAATTCTTAGGAATTCTCCAATTCTTTGCTGCTCATTGTGAGAAGTATTCCGAGACTGACGCACCACTGCAAGGTTTATTGAAGAAGAACTGCAAATGGACCTGGAATGATGAATGTGAGATAGCTTTCAGGAGAGCTAAACAGATGCTTGTGGACTCAATTCAGTTAGAATATCCAGATTATTCCCGGAATTTTATTCTGGAAACTGACGCATCTGCAATTGGAATAGGAGCCTTCTTACTGCAGGAGGATGATGAGAAGAAACGTCACTACATCGCTTTCTTAAGTCGACGTTTGAGAGCACATGAACCTCATTACTTCACTACTGAGATTGAAGCACTGGCACTGGAAGTACTGGCAGAAACTTTTGTTAGGCCAGAGGATTATTGTGAGGACCGATCACCATGCGTTAACCTTCATATTACGAACAAGACTGGCAAGCGACAGGATCACACATTGGACGCTGTTTCTCCAACAGTTTGATTTGGAAATAGTTTATCGACCAGGCAGAGAGAATGTGTTGGCCGACATCCTCAGCCGGAATCCTGAAGCTACTGTTAATGCCATAGACATCGAGGGAGAATGCGAGGAACACCTTCGCCGACTTCGTCATCTACCTGAAGGACAACGACGTGAGGAGGAACTCAGACATATTATCCGTTTCCTAGAACGAAGAATGGATCCACAGGATGCTCATTATGCAAGAATTGCTGCTGTTGCAGATGATTATTTGATTTATCATCGTGTCTTATACAAGTTTGTGGACGAGGACCACACTCAACTGCGTGCAGTTATTCCTAGGAGATACCAAGAATCTGTTATTCTTATGGTACATTTATCCATTGGACATGGTGGAACAGACAAAACCATTGCAACCATCAAGGAATCTTTTACATGGAAAGGATTAGGAGCCACCGTTAGACAGTGTTTACGTGCTTGCGACGCATGCCAGCGGAACAAGTACACGTCACATTTATTGAAAGAACAACCTAGACCGCTACTCTCAACTCAACCTAGAGAGTTATATGCACAGGACCTGTATGGCCCAACACCTAAAGCTCGTCGTTCCAATGCGAATACAAATCGTACTCTGTCTTCTGTCAAAGTAGTTCCGTCTCACAATAAAGCAGGCGTGCTCTCAAGGGCACTGGGTTACAAACCAGTTTATGTGTCGCTAGGAGGTTTCAACATTCCTGCGCTTCTCTGACACAGCACATTGACTCTCCAAGGCCGGCGATTTAAACAAATAAAACTATACATCTGGCCTCTTCATAAAAAACTTTACAACAGGTTAAAAACCTCGAAGAATACGTGTATTAAAAAACACGCTATAAATCTGAATACAATAATACAATTCCGCCTTCCAAACCAAAGACGTCTAAATGATAGTAATGTTACTATTACTGGAGCTATTTGCTCTCAAAAGATATAATTCAGCAGTTGATTGTACAACATCAAATGAATGTGTGTCTTCACATGACACTAACAAAATAATAATTGTGACGCAGATTTCACACTCTAGATCTGCTTAATGATACGTTGGGAACTGGGTTCGATGCTTGACAACGAAACATTCCTTCTAATTATTAGGTTCACACTTGACCAGGAATAGCTTCTGAGCTTATTCAAAATGAAATATTATGCAGTTACAAAACTGGTAATTACAGTTGAATACCTAACTGATACGACCGTTCTAACGACAGTCAGGGGTGTAACAAAGAATGGCTGCAAAGAATGCAGTTAACTAATAACCATGGCATCTGATTGCCATAACTAAAGTCAGCAAAGACTTGAAAATTACCCCATATAGGGTTGAACAAAATAGCCTCAAATGACTACGGTCACGTTCAGCAAAAGATAGGCATTGACGTTCTACGACGTTCATCAGGCTGCACCAGGGCTGACCAAAATGTCTGACCCAAGGGTGTCTCACTCTAACTGAAATAAATGACATCTAATTAAACTAGTTACATTCCCTACCTATAAAAATGGCTTGACACTAAGTTCGGTTGGTTCACAAACTACATTTAATCTACTATACCACCAGAAACTAGAACAAGAAAGGGGTATCCAAAAACTCACGAAATGGAGAAGCTCTCACTCAGCCCTCTATTCAACAACAAGGGTTGTATAAAATCCTCTCTGGCTCTCTGGAACGGTATTATCCTCATCAGGATTCCCATCTGGACTCCTCCAAAGATCAGGGTTCGATCTGTCCCTGTCGACAACTTCGTGGATGTGATGAATATGCCTGGAAATGGCATCCTTGGTTCCTTCCTTCTCGTTCGCTGTCCTGGAAGTTCCACCATCATGCTGGTTCCCGTAGAAACATCACCCTCATACCGGGATGGTATTAGCCCATGATGACTGTCTCAAACATGGTGAAGAATAGTCCAATCACGTGGATAGTGAAATAAGTTGCGTAATAATTCATTCTTTCACTTTCAAAAATATAATGTTCGTCGTAAATGTTATAGGCTTCAATTGTAGTATATGACACAGCCTTTATTTCGTCGATGTGAATTAACATGTGAGCTAACACTGTTTTATGATTCTGCACGTGCTAGTGACGCTACTTTTATATCACGTAGCATCCATGAATTATGCGTCGTTTTTGAAATGATGAATTCACTTTGGCAATTTAAATATGTTATATAATCATAATCACAATTATTCATAATAGTTGTAACACATTTACCTGTATATTTTCCACTAGGCATTTGGCCCTCCACATACACGTGGGTACAAAATGTGGTGTTACGGCAATGTTATGCAATTCACTTATACTTGCCAATTTTTATTTCCCAAAATTCTTCTGTGGCTCACTGTGCTTGGATAACAGTGAATAGTAGTATTCGCGTGCTCGATGGCACCTGATAATCACTTTCAACGCTCAACAGCGGATATTCTCTACGTCTTGTAGGACAAATACAATTCCACGCCTACACAGGACGGATTCTCCAGACGTAGTGCAAGGCACTGAGTGTCTCTAGGAAGTAGGTCGTCAAAACGAAGTCGTTGAGCGAATACTTACGTTCCTGTTTGCGTATCTGCAAGGGTATTACCTTACCTTAAGCGAAAATAACATTCTCCAAAATGTTTTAATAATGCAGCATAACGAAATGGAATATTCTGAGTCTTGTGGAAAAATAAAATTAATTAATAAGACCTCAGATAAATAATTAGCAGTTTTCCCCAAAGTCAAAAGTGCGATTCACCGCTACTTCAAAGAGTAGAGCGTGAGCTCTCAGCTCCACGTGGCTTTCTGGGTGTGTTCAAAGGTTCAACATCCCATCATAAATGTTCTGTTATAAAAAATATCACATGAACCTTAGCTCAGCGGGTTCAATACAGCAGATCAATTTACGACAACAATGACTCAATTAAGTTGAAAATGAGCAAAGATATCGCGTCCTAAAAATGCACGTTATTTTTGTGATTAATCTTTGAAAAAGACCCCACAAATTTATTTAATTTCTTCTTTTTGGCAAAATTCCACTAGTTTATATTCTTGGAATCAGTGATATCAATTTCAAGAAAATAAGATAACTTGTAATGAAATGTCTTCAGTAGTGTCGATGAGTGCCTTAATTCTTCATAAATAATTCATTATAAATCATAAATAATTCATCATGTTAATCTTGACTCAATTAGTCACACTTGTTAACTAACGTTGTGAAATATCTGACATTCCATCAGCAATCGCATCCATAAAATAATTGTGCTTAAACATTCACAATAGAGGAATATTACTAAGATGGAATTAAAATAATTTTACTTAATTTAGAAACCAAATCCTGAAATTATCAATGATTAAATTCGTTGAAAAATATGTGTGTAGAAATTATTATTGTAATTAGCAATGTCATATTTCTAATGTGCTCTTTATATTTGAAATTGAGACATAGTATATCAGTCACCTGAATTAAAAAACTAATTCATGGTGATGGCTGTCATTGTGTAGAATTGGCGTGGTTTGTACTTACTACCCTAAAAGGTATACGATGTCTTGGAAGTTAAAGCTGATCTTCATAATCCAAGAGAGCCGTCCTTTAAATTCCATCATCTATGTGTTGTTTGTACGATGTGATATTGGTCTTCTAATCCTGGTTTGCATCTTTGCTCATAGGTCTTCCCTTAATGGATTTAAGTTGACATCGTGGTGTGTAAATTGAAGTTCTTGAAAGTTTCCTTCATATATGTAGTAAGCATGTTTAAAATTCATGACCCCTGAAAAGTGTAATAATGTTCGCCACTGCTGTTCAAGTATAGCACTGCAAGGGACTGTAATCGAATATGAATATGATCCAGTCTGGATCGACACTGTACGGCCGACTAACTTCCTTGTCACGTGGGTGGAAGGGGGTAGAATGAGAAATCATCCCTTTCTCTGTCGTCATCATGAGGAGCCTCACATAAGATTAATAAGAAATACTCGGTTTTCTGCTACAATGAATTAACATTTTATCATCTGGTATCTTCTGATATCTTTGCTTGATAGTAATAAGTAACGAAGATTCATTAAAATGTACTAATTAGTTATAAATCAGTGAGATTTCAAAAAATGGACTTGAATGCTGGACATATAAAATAATTATTCCTTGGTACGGAATCTCGCTCTCAAGCTCTCAGTGTAGATTGGCTAGCGAACCTTCGTTTCATTCTTGACGACGGCTAAGGTAGCCGACTCACATGACTGGTTTTCGGTCCCATGTTCCGCACTCCTAATTTTTATAAGTGATTGTAAGAGAACGTATAAACCATCATCTTCTGAATTATGTTAAGAAATCTAGCATGTTTCTAGCTCTCATTCTACTCTCTCGAAATAACGTCTAAAATTCCCTGAGTTGAAATTTCCAAATCATCGGAGGTCGGTCGCGTTCCAATAACAATCATTCGTTTGGCCCTCTTGCATCAAGACATAAGCGTAGTTGACTGTTCAGCTTCCTCACTACAGCGAGTGGATTGAGAAATGGGATTGACATGCGACGTATAATATCATCCTCTTCAATTCTTTGAATCTTCTTTGCAACTTCGGTACGCCACTTTTCTGGAATTGGATACAATTTCTTCTTATACGGTGAAGTATTGGTTAACTGAATCTCGTATTCAATGTTCTTAATTAATCCATGTTTGTTATTAAAAATACCAGTAAATTTCTCTATCAAATCATTTAACTTCCGTTCAGAATCTGGGTTAAACTTCTCTTTCTGCTCTAATAGTTGCTCTTACGCTTCAATCGTGTTGATCATTTAATCCGGAATGTTCACATTACCAGATTCCAATTCATTTTTTCCGTTGCCTTCTTCACTATCTCCCTCGGTAGAAGTAAAAATATAGTCCTATTCTTCATAACAATTATCATTCCATTATCGGTAATAATGTCTACTCCAATTATGATATCAAATTTTGAATTGGATTTAACTAGAAATATATGTTGCAATTACCTCCCTGCAAGTATCACTTCCAACATAACTTGTTGTCTGCATTTGATGATTCTGCATGGAATAACTCTCCAAATTTTCACCGTTGATGCTGGAAGAATATCGGTCTTTCCCTTCGTTTGAAGCAAGTCTAAACATGACTGAGATTATCGAAACCATGGCACCTTTGTCTACCAACGTTTTGTTCTGGCATCCCATTATCTCCACAGAAATGTCAGGTAGTTCATATCTCGCCCCTCAGAGTATTTCTTCGTTCTCAAATATCAAGTCGCCATCTTTTATTTCATATAGTTTTTGGATTTGCACAACATCATCATGGATTATATTGTCATTGTTCAATATTGTTGCCGAATCGGCGTTCCATGTACTCCTGCAGCCCGCTAGGGCTAGGTTGTGCTCGTTTCTTTTCCGAGGGAGCTGAAGGTAGAACATTTCTAAGTTGCTGAATGTATTATTGGTTTCTCTGTGCCTGTTATCCGGGTTTCTGTCCTATTGCCTTTGGTTCTGGTCTTGTCTGCTGTTGTTATCCATGGGATAATTATGTCTCCTGGTCTGGTACTAGTTATTCCTGCCTTCATCACGATACCTAGAATATCTCCTGTTGTACGGCATTCGTCTTTGATTGTTGTATCTGTTGGTTGACATGGATCTTGGATTTTACTCACGATAGTTCAATCGAGAATTTCCATTATAATTTTGTCGATTAAAATCCCTCGACGTATTCTCTTCCGCGTTAGGTGACCTGTCTGAGCTGTCCTGTCCGTGACTGCAGTGTTGATCTTAAGATTTTCTCGACTGTCTTGTCTACTATTCTGATGAAGAATAGTATGATCTAAACGTCTAAGAATCTCGTCATAATCTTCCAGTGTTTCTACGCCAGATGAAAATTATTAGCATGTGCTGGACCTCTATTAGTTATTGTCTCGTGATGGCTCTTAGTAATTCCTCTCGCGGCAAGGGAGATGTCAAGAATTGTAACATAGCAAATTGCGTAGTGGAATACCCTGCGTATTTCGATGGGTGAGATGTAGCATGATTTTTAGAATACATGTCCGCTCTGACATCTAACTGTCCATCTGGACTCAAGAATCTGTTGATGAACGCATGGCTAAAGTCTTCCATGTTCAGAAATGAAGCTCGGAACGCCCTAAACCAGTTCAACGGAACTCCTTCTAAATATCTCTCGACCATCCTTAGTTCTCTTTCTTTCGATACTTTGTTTTCGTCCATATATTCACGCCGATCCCTGAGAAATGCCATAGGAGTTAAGTTATTTCACCCATTGAATTTTCTAGGTCTGTCGTCAACGTTACGAATGACCGTGACCAGTCCGGGTGTAGCTGTATCAATTGAGTCGTGTTCATTTCAGATACACCATATATATTGTGACTATTGGATGTCATAGACGGTCCCATTATATCGCGACTGTTATCCGCATTAACCTTTAGGTTGTTGAGTTCTGATTTGAGTTGAAATTGGCATGGATGTCATATTCTGTTCTAGCTTTAATGTATCCTCCATTTCCGAAGCTGCAATCACTACGCTAGTTCTAATATGCGTTTCCAACTCAGGACGCATTGCTTCAAAACTACTGTTGGTTTTTTCGGTTAATTAACTTGCTTCCTTACCTCATCTAACTCCTCAATGTTAGTGTCTATCACCGAACGCAAGCTTGCAAATGTGGCTATGTTCCTATCATGATCTTCTGTCAAATTTTTCGAAAAGACTTTATTAAATCCGTCTAGATTATTGGTTAATTTCTTCTCTAGGGAACCCAAGTTGTCTATGAAATGTGTTCTAGCAGCATTAATTTGCCCTGATACAGGACCATGTAATTCATTTCTCAGAGCATCAAGGCCGTGAATCATCATGATATCATAAGCATCTAGCTTTTCCTCTATAGCAGCATTGCATTTCTTAAAATATACCTAAACGTCATAAATCTGCGATTGCAAACGGGATTCGAGATGTTTAACATTGCTAGCTAGTGATAATCCCTCAATTTCTGAATTAACATTGAACATCGAGAAATTAATTCCACCTACTTTTGTATTAACATTTCATACATAGGTTGATGAATTTAACATCCTAGCATAGATTTCTTTCGTTTCATCTTTTACTTCCTTTATTCTTTCCTTAAATTCCTGCACTTAGTCAGTTAATGTTTGCGAATTATCGGTTAGTGTTTGCAAATTATTAGTTGATGTTTGTACATCCTTAGTTAGAGTTTGTATATTTGCATTCCGTTGCTGTTTATCAGCAGTCAAAATGTGTACATCTTCAGACAAAGTTTGTGAATCAGCATTAATTGCTGCTTATCAGTAGCCATTTGCTGTTTTTGTTCATTAAATCCAGCTTGGATTTGAGATAAGACACTTCTAAGCTCTCCCGTTACTTCATCCATATCAAAAATACTTAATATTAGGGAAAACATACACACTAGATGACTAACCAATACCATGTGAATATATAATTATATTTTCCTGATTTCCAAACATATTTAACGTCCAATAAATAGAGCACATTCCTCCACTAAACTTAACCTGACGAATGGAAAAGTAATCAAACATGAGATATAATTATATATAATAACATCGCGCATCTACGAGTATTCTTCATCATAGTGAGATTTTAGAAATTTAAATTGTCCTGACATTTACTTTACGATTTTATTAGCAAAATTAAGTGAAATAGCATCAACCTAAACTGAATTAAATAACCTATTGAATAATACTGTCGGATATCAGAACAAGTCTGACTACCTATCAGTGCGATTTTATTGCCTACAGAAACATCAGTTCGATTACTCTAAGTTCGAAGCCGCTACGTTATGCGCTAATAAAAAAATATTAAACACCCTAACAGTACTGTGCCCGAAATTTTGATGATTTGTTATGAAAATTATGTTATTATCTGAGCCCAAGGTAAAATTTAACATTAGAATATAAATCTTGGAAGTTGGCTCAAGGCGAGGTTTGTAAGCGAACGCAAGCAATGGGAAAAAACCATCAAGTGATCAGAGACGCCCAGAATATTCTCGATCATTGGAAAACGCATAGCAACAAGGAAATTGCGCGAAATATTACCAGTTATAAAATATATCATTGGATATATGCTTACAGCCAATGAGAGGAGGGTTTATGGAGCAGACATGGATTTTTACCTAGTTAATGTGATTAACTATGCCATTTAAGCCCTATGTAACATTTTGATGTGTAACATCTTTCCGCTCGGTTGCTGGATAGTTTTGTGGGAGTGATTTTGAAAATTGGGGACGGAAGTGAATCGGGCGGAAGTGGATCGAACGGAAGTGGATCGGACGGAAGTGTTGACGCACTGCCAGAAAAATGGGACGGAAGTGAATCGAGTGGTAGTGGATCGAACGGAAGTGGATCGGACGTAAGTGAAGACGCACTGCCAGCTGGATGTACAATTGAAAATGTGTGTATTGGAAACAAGGCAGTGTGTGCTCTGTAGCGCTAAAAATTTATGGCAATACAGTAGGCAGTGCATTTAGCAGACACGGGTTTGACGAGCACAGTGGCAAATGTTTCACCTAATTTCATTTGTCATTGAGCAGTTTATGAAGCTTCACGTTCAAGGTTGAATATCACATGGGGTAGGACAAAGACGACAAATGACATTTAAGTAAGAGGCATTATTGTCAAGCTGTGGCTAAGTAGTCAAATATTAAATGCATAACAGAATGTTGTTATATGAGTGGAATAAAAGCTGTATTTACATCATATGTGAGACTAGGTCATTTCATGATTGAAGGAAGCAATGTTTTGATTGTTTACGACGAACTGTATGAGAGCCTTGAGAATAATGATTGTTATAGTTACTGAGGAATGTGCTCACAGTATTTGAAGTACTGTCGACGTTGTGTGTCACTTTGTTATTATGAATTATTAATGTAACAGGAAGGAAGGAAGCTTGTAGTTTTGCGTGTCCGTTAATCTCACGATCATGATCTACGGTGCCTCCCTTTTACGTGGAATGCGAACCACAGGACATGGAATTTCAATTCGAAAATCTCACATGTATTGACCGGGAATCAAACCCGGTCTACCTTGGTGAGAGACTAACAGCTTGACCGCTGCGCCACAAATGTGACAGTAGCATATCTCCAATTCAATCTATGCATTCATCATAGTACCAGTATGAAAATGGAGTGTAAATTAACATTCCAAGATTGTACAAGCTGTGTAGTATACGAGTAGGATAACATGTCAGATGGTACACATCATATGCGGCTACGGTAAGGCTCGTATCTTTTTTTATTCCATTGGAAACATTAAGATAATTAAAAGAAGATATTACTACTACTATAAATGACGTGAAACGGAAAATTTTCACTGTAATAAGGAATATTACAAGTGCGCGCCAGTATCTGCGCGGCACTAACAATGGTGCGTAAATCAAACAAGTTGAAGGAGAGACGACAGCCAAGAGCGTTCTTCCCTCGACTGACTTCATAGCGACAAGACGTATCGTCCGGAGGTTGTTCATTCCCGTAGACGTGATAGAGTGCGAGGTCCTACAAGGCACTATAGACGGTGGTGTTACAGGCCAAGACTTACGAGAGCCCTGTCTTAAATCTAGGCGAAGTTCAGCTGTGGACATTTAAGTGAATAACAGACAAGTGTTTTATTTTGTCGGAGATATAAAGCAATAGTTATACTTATCCAGTGATAAGGCTTAACCACAAGAGAATTTAGTAAAATCCGTTGAATATATTACGAGATAATAGACACCTTGTGTGTTCGAGCAACGTTACTCAACTCCGAATGGGGATTATCATTTTTGTGCAGTGAGATTAAAACACAGGCAAATCTACGCCCCAGCACGAAGTAAGTACAGTAATCTTGTATAAACATTGTAACTTTATTGTGTACAAACCTTATGATGGCTACAGACAATTATGAAGAGGAATTAGTTTATGACTTTATAAATATGTGTGAGATGTCGTATTAAAATACAACGCGTATGGGATATATCAGAATAAAGGAAGGAAGCTTGTAGTTTAACGTGACCGTTAATATTGAGATCATGAGCCACGGGACCTCCTTTTAACGTGGAATCCGAAATACAGAACATGGCATTTCACATCGAAAATCTCACATGCATTGACCGGGAATCGAACCCGGTCCACCTTGGTGAGAGGCCAACAGCTTGACAGCTGCGCCAAAACGCCCCTCGGATATATCAGAGCATAGCTGTGATAGTAGCGATGGAACAACGTTAGAAGCAATGAGAATATCTATGACATCTAGATAGATAGAATGCCAAGACAACATGATGCATTAAGTACACTTCCATCCAGTACATTTAATGCATTGTCATGTACATTCATTCTCGACTATGAGCAGATATAATCTATCATTGACCAACCAAATTAACTTTACCATCTACGATAGAGAATCGATATTCGACTTACGAATTTATTTTGTAAAGACGATGCTATCCAGAATATATTGCCGAATGATGATGGAAGAACTTCTAGAGATGTCGGCGATGGAAGAAGCATCAGCGGACGACAGAAGATATCAACACGATGAAGGTTCGAGATGGAATTTGAGTCCGAAGAACGATGTTCGATACCAAGAGGAGATGAATATGCCGAGAAGGAATCCTTCCCATTCTCGAGGAAGCTGTTCATGTCCGATGGAGGGGACTGGGTTTTATTTCAGTAAATCATACCTGCATGAATATCCATCCGGGTATTTTCTGATACCCGACAATGAACTTCAATTTTCTACAAGATCCAGGTAGATGTTTTCTATTATTATTCTTTTTGAGTGTGTTTGACGGCATTTGGAACCAACAATTCTCCATATTTGTTTGATGTATTTTCACTTCGATGTTTAGTAAATTTTATTCTTCAAGACTGTATGATATGAAAGTCAGTTTATCATCCATACTTATTTAAAATATTTTTGATTCAGTTTCTGAACTGAAGTCAACTGCTTGAACTATTTAGTTTCCATTGGGGAAATGTTTAAGGAAGTCATTATTCTACGATTTCGATTTTCATTCAAGACTTCAGACTTTTAGTCTTAGACTTCCATTAAATTCATTTTATTTAGGATGAACTTGGGTGTTCTTTTGTAAGAAGAATTTAGCATTACGAGAAGAAATCTACGAGTGATTTATGTGTCATATCACTATTATAATAAAAATTTCGGCGAACTAATAAGCTACATTCGTTATGATTACAACGTGAAAGTGAATAGTTATGAACAATCTTTTTGTAGAATGCAGATTCATTCAGCGAATGACTAACTAATATTGCATTGAAGGAAGATTTTGATCTTCATTAAGTATAAATTGTTTGAGACATATCTCTTGCAAGATAATTCATCCAACCATAGGAAAGTTTAGTTAAAACCTTTTCTGGTTGTGACTGATACTTATTGAGCGATAAGATAACATGAAGTGTTATCAAAGCACAAACTGTAACACAACGTTGTGTGTTAAGGTATTTTTGCAACCGTGCACCTTTAGTAATGACCAATAAGAAGACACATGTATATTTCTATTAAATATTTGGAGACATGTTGTTGTATGTCTAAGTAATCTTGATTAGTAAACCAGGAAAGATCTATTAATTACATCGTTTAAGAACGACCAATGTAACTGTAGAACAGATATCGCTGTTCATTGATATGATGTGGAGTTTGCAACAATAATAAGATCTATGCTAGAAGAAAGCTATACCAGTATAGTGGAACCATTGTTGAGAACAAGAGTGTTAATGACTTTGTTATACTGGAGCTATATGGTGGATTTTGCCATAAATTAATTGTTGAAATACGGAGGAGTTTACGTATTATTGTCAGGAAGTACTGAGGAATGTAAAAGTGTAGTTGCATTGTTGTATTTTGAGGAGAGTCAGTGAAGACTTCCCATGTATTTAGATCTTCGGCATGAATGTCGTTTATTAGCGGAAAGTCATTAGGAAAGGATATATCGTCACTGTCATCGAAATTATTACTAACCATATTAAACCAATGTTGTAACTGCAATGAACTCATCTTGAATGATCGGTCATTGGTGAACCGATGATGTCTATTTACAGGAGTTGACAAAGAGGGCTTTAGCATTGTGTAAATAAGAGCCATAGTGAATGATACTATGAGGAAGGAGCGTTGTTAACTCAACTAACGCGGTCGTAACGCTCAAGAATTTATCATAGGAGCGATAAGACGGTTGTATATAGTGTGTAAATATTTTCGTTCATTAATATTGAAGTTATTGCATTTTTAATAATAATAATATTTTTAATGTTTTAGCTTAGGCTATAGTTAAAGCGAACGAATATTTTTGTATTGAATGTTTGATTTGTATTGTAAATAAGGCGTGTATGTTAGTGACGTTGGTCTAAAACAGCGGTCGCGGATTGTATGAATGTGTGTTTCAAGTATGAATGAGATTAGAGGAGATTAGGCTATGATATGGCAGTTTTTGTAAATGAGTTTTGTTTAAAATATGAGTGCAGCATTTTTGCGTGTCATCGACTAGCATTGTGTGGCCAGTTTTAACAGCAACAGCTGGGGAAACGAGATTCCCGTTTCTGCCAAGGCCGCGCGTGCTCGATGAATGAGATTCTCACACCTGTGTGGAGAATACATAGAAGGCAATGACATAACGAGCTACTCGCGGACACGCGTCTAAAATATGCCAGCATTTTTTTTGGAATGTTCGCTGCAAGGAGCAGTAGTTTAAAATGTTTGATATTTTATTTTAACACTTGTAGACGGCAGAAGCGTCTTTAAATTTCAACATTTTACGCCTGTATAAATGTAGGGAGTTTATTTGTATGACAGTGGCGTAAATGAATATTAGTTTTAGGGTGTTATGTAGATTTGTGTTGTTAACTAATTATATTAATAAATTTATATTTTTCTAACGTTTTGTTCGGCGTTCCTTTAATTAATCTATATGTGGAGATATATTATGGATCAGCCTAAAATAGATAGGTTGTCGTTTTATCCAAACAAAGCCCCGAGAAGCAGGTAAGTTTGTACACTTGCGCATAAAAGCTAATTTGTTTTATCCATAACATGTCGTAGAATTACTGTGTATAATCTTGGAGAACTCACTGGCGGGAATGTGACTCGATCATTAGCCGGGATGTTCACTTTTCAAAATCCAGCTACGCTTCGGATGCTCAGTGAGCACCTCCTTGATTTTTACGGGTACAGTAAATTGGCATCCCAACGTCTAGGCATCGAAATGCTTGTGTAAACGCATTCGATGAACCTTTCTTAGGCAAGAAGTGACGGCCTTAGTATGTGGCAAATTTCATTTCAGAACGGTTCATGGACTTTGATAGCCATGTTCAGTGTAAAGTTAACTTCTTAACGTTTGTAAATTTAAATGTTAGTATTAAATTATAGATAATTAGGACACGATCAAGCGGAACGAAACGATAAGTTTGTCAATATAAGAGGGTATTTAATATGTTAATTTTAAGACTTCGATGGACATTAAGAACACCCAATTACATGCTAGATATTGTTGTTCCAAATGCTGTTGTCGCGCTTTGTTTGTGATGTATCCCAGTACCGATCTATTATTGTAATCTTTGCAATGGCAACGATGGGTAAGGAAGAAGTGCAGCGGATGCTGAATGAGATGCAGCAGAGCTTGCAAAAGAATTTTCAGGAGAGTATGAGTGAATACTTAAAGGTTTTCCAAGGTAGTTTGCAGGATAATATGCAGACTAATTTAAAAGAGAATCTGACGGAGCAACTTAAAATTGTCCAAGGTAATTTGCAGGTGAATTTGCAGTGTACTCTCACGGAGCAACTTGAAACTGTACAAGTAAATCTGCAGGATAACTTGAAAAAGGAGGTCACAGAAAATTTAAAGGTGAATTTTCAGTCCCAAATCGCAAATTTAAGGAAACAAAGCAGGACCTGGAGCAGGTTAAGAAGGATTGGAAGGAGGGCATTGATAATGTTGCATCCGCGGGATGCATTCCCATACCTTCCCTATAAATATTAATTATATTAACTACAAACCTAAAACTATAAATTATACATCTAACTTCACACTGATGCCTGCGGCATACACCGCATAAGCTCATACCAAGGCCAGGCCTAGTGCATAGAAACGACCTCCGATTACCCAGGGCAAGCACCTCACTTCCTATAGAATCCGCAACTAATGCTAACTCGGCAAGCGGGTTCTATAAAACACCAGAGGCGAGGTGAGCCGGGGTCAGTCTTCCACAAGTGCTATCAGGTGCTGAGACGCTGCTTGTAGCTGCCACATCCAGATAGGTGAGTATCTAGTGATCCTTAACACACTATAACATCAACACTTACAACATCCCCCTATTATTGTAAAGATTACAAGTATCCGCTCTGTATAATTTCATTGTACTCCACTTCAGGAGTACGGATTAAACATTAGAATCCATAAGTTAACTGGTCTTTTAGTTCATTTATTTAATTAGTTGATAAGATCCTACCCCTTAACTGACTTCCCGGTAGGATCCTAAAGTAGTAGTTAGTTAATTGTTTATTTGTTGCTGTAATCAGCCACAGGCGTCACCTTACATTGCCTGCGTGCGCGATACCCATTAGGAGCTCGGCCAGTCAGCCAACATCAGCAGGAATCCCAGCAGTCGTGTAGCTGCTCCTGCAAGCACATAGTGAATTACCCCTTGTAGCCATCCTTTAGAACTACCCCAAGCAGCCTGTACAAGTGAGTGTTCTCCCGTCGAGCAGCATTCACGCCCGAACCCATCCAACCTACATCATCTTACACCAGAGCCCCGTGCAGCCTTCACCTACTCTCCTTTCATCCCCCTTTCAATGCACTTTGTAGAGACCACCCTCACAGGTACCCTACAAATGGTGGAGCCGCTGAGTACAGTGACGTCGTAAGACAACGCCTAGAGGGTACAGGCAACGTACCTCTGCGGAAAAGATCCCTAAATTTAACCTCTTACTAGCCATGCGTCCCAGACCACCCAATATTATCTACAAGTTGTACAACAACCATATTGTTGGGTACCTGTGAGGGTTGTACAACATGTAGAAAATATTGTTGAAAACATAACAGATCGAGTAACTGAAAGTGTAAAGGAAAGCGTTAAAGTGGAAATACTGGGTATGCAATCATCCCTGGGAGGTTTGCAGACTAGTGCCACTGAAAATAAGAATAACATTTCGCGTTTGCAGGATAGTTCCAAGGAGATCCAGTCAAAAGTCGACTCTGTTCAGGGAAAAGTTGACTCTGTACGGGGTAATGTAAGTGCTGTACAAAGTAATGTAAATGCTGTTCAGAATGATGTTAAAAATGTACATACGAAAGTAGATACTGTTCAGGGTGATATTAAAAATGTACAAACGAAAGTTGATACTGTGCAGGATAGAGTTGACAATATCCAAACAGATGTCAATAATGTTCAAACTGATGTAAGTGTGGTACAAACGGATGTCAATAGAATACAGACCGAAGCGAATAATGTGTTCATTGACATAGACAAGGTTAATACTAATGTAAATGGTGTACAAACTAAGCTTAACCATATTGAATCCAGTAACATAACATTCCAGATTGACATTAGAAAAGAATTAGAGGTTTCTAAGGAGGAGTGTAAGGAAAACTTTAATGCAGTTCAGTCACAGTTGGGTGATCTGAAAATCAATGTAGATTCATTGCGGTCCCAGGTAATTGACCATAATAAAATACTTAAAGATGACATAGAACTCGATATTAGAGAGATGTTAAAAGCTCATGTCGTAGTGTGGAAGGAAGAGTGGAATAAGTCCAGTGAAGAGCACATTAATGAAATACAAGACAATATCGAAAATAAATTCGCTAGTACTCAGATTTAAACAAAGAGGTAACAAGCGTGCGGACTGATTTAAATAAAAGTTTGGATCAGCTCCAACAAACTCAGGTCGACCATAAGGATCAATTATCGCAGGAAAGTAAGGCTTTAAAAGATCAGAACAGTAAGGTAGTCACCGATGTTAGTAATATCAATAAAATTCAGGAGGGAAAATCCACCGAATTGGAATAATATATTACGAGGAAATTCCAAAGCTTAGCCATAGGAGATGTGACTGTCTTAGAGACTTACAAAGAAGATCTCAGGAAAGAAGTAGGAAATCAGTTAAAGGATATCATGAACGAGATAGAAGAGAAAGAGAAAGAAGATATAGGTGAATGGGAAAGCCGTAGTAGAATAGATAGTGTAGATCACGATGAGAGAGACGTCAGATCAGAAGCTAGAGTACTTCGATCTTCAGAAAGGCCCGAATTCAGGATTCTAGACTCTGAAAGAGATACGAGGGATTCCAGAATTAACAACCAAACTACTCAGCCTAGGAACATCACAGTTATACGTAACTTTGAACATAAATCTCGTCAGTTTATTAACCAAGACGGATTCACACCTATTGAGTTTATCTGAAATCAGAGGGATTACTTTGTCGATGCTGACGTTCCGAGGGATAGGGAGATTAAAATAGTGGAACGCTATCTAGCTCTAGCACCTTTGGGGTGGGTCCGCGCGTTCCGATACACGTTTGTGGACTTCGAAGAACTTTCAGAGGCCTTAATTAAGAGATTCTGGAGCATTGAGGCACAAAATAGTTTAAGGGCCGAAGTCTACTCGAGGAAGTACTCAAGTACTTTGCCTACGCTACGCAGATTTCCTTACGAGGCAATTAGCCCAAATTAGGTTACTTCAGCCCCCATTATCAACGGGTGAATTGATAGAAGCGATTTCTAGACAGCTTCCAGTTGAGGTCAGGAGAATGATTATCTCGTCTAAGATAAAAGATTTGGCTAGCTTGGACGAACTTCCGCGCAAGCTAGGCTATACAAGTCCGATGCCCACTGTAATGTCCAGAAACAGCAGACAAGACCAACGGGACATTAACACCATCTATATCGACCAGACACAGCAGACTGAGAGTGCCAAGGAAAGAGACAAAACAGCATAGGTCCTGAAAGGAACAATTACTTCCGAGACAGAAGACCCAAACCAAGATACCGGAGATTCCAAGGAGGAAGACCCTATCAACAGCAACAGGGAAGAAACAATGATTTAATGCGTAGAAAAGGTTATTACCACAATAATTATAACTACCGTTATAACAATAACAATAACAACAACAGTTATAATCGCAATAATATGTATAACCAGGGTCATAACAGAAATAGAAATTATGAGAGAATTCGTTCACAAAGGAACAGTATGACGAAAGGCACAGAGAAGGGAAAGAATACTTAAAGAATTTGAGGCAGGATGAAAAGAACAGTAAAGGAAGGGAGAAACCCCCCAGTGTTGAACCCCAGCCAGGAACAAGCCAGCAGGGAAATAACACTCAGGGGCAACCAAAAAAAACTCCAATTTTGAAACAGAAGTAGGAGTTTTTAAGAATGCTAAACCACTAAACCAGATTACCATTAACAAGGTGTATGAAGTAACAGATGAACTGTTTGAAAAGGAAGTAATTAAAGAGGAGAGGCCATATGAACTGCCTATCATAAGTATAAGTGTCGATGGAAAAATGTATAAGTCTCTTATGGATACTAGTGCAGTTATATCCATACTGTCTGAAGAAATTTACCAGAGACTGTTAAAAGGCGACAAGATGACTGTATTACCCGCATCATCAGCCAAAGTGCGTGGTATATTCCAAGACAAGTCAGTAAAATGTAAAGTTCAGGTGCTGTTGAATTTCGAGATAATTGGTCGCACTTATGAACACATCTTCAGTGTAGTAAGCAATATAAATTTTGACGTCGTGCTTGGTGTAGATTTCATTACCAAAGTTGGAGCTGTCATAGACATGAAAAACCGCATCATTAAAATTAGCGAGGGCTCTATTACCACAGAAGAGTTAGAAGAGAAGGATTTTGATAGCAATCCAGATCAGGATCATAGGGAAGTCATCATTCACAATATCATAGAAGAAGCTGAGAGTAATAGGGGATCGTGGATTTGCCAAGCAGAAGGGTTTGAAGAAATTAGAGATGAATTTGAAGGGTTAATAATGGAATTTCACGATATTTTCGACGATAAGCCCGGGTTAATTAAGGATTATAAGTACAGGATCCGATTAACCGATGATACCCCATATCAGAAGAGGATTTATACCATTCCAGAGAAGTAATATGAGGAAGTACGAGGGATAATCAAGAAGAAGGAAGCCGATGGTATTATTAGGAAACAGGCGTCATCTTAACTCAACCCGATCACGGTGGTGAAAAAGAGTAATGTACGTCTATGTTTAGATGCACGGAAAATTAACTTATTAATTTTACCGGAAACAGACTAACCACTGAAGATACGTGACTTACTTAGAAAGTTCAAGGGAAAGACTTGCTTTTCTGTTCTTGATCTAATCGCGTCGTTGTTTCCAATTGAGCTTGAGGAGGAAAGCGTGCAGTATACAGGGTTCTTATTTGACAAGTCAAGCTGGGTATTTCAGCGGGTCCCATTCGGCCTCATAAATAGTGGACCAGCCCTAATCCGAGCACTCGATAGTAAGCTTACAGAGGAGGTTAAAGAGAACGTGCTCTGTTACATTGATGACTTCATTATTTCTTCAAAGAATGTGCAAGAACATCTAGTACACCTTCGCAAGTTGTTTGTGAACTTAAAGGAGGCAAATATGAAGATAATATTTGATAAATACCACTTCTTACAGGAGAAAATTCATTTCTTAGGACATACTGTAGACCAACACGGTTACCACCCGAACTTAGAAAAAGTGGTGGCAATTATGAGATTTCCAAAGCCTACTAAGGTCCAAGAAGTTCGAGAGTTCGTGGGTGTGTGCCAATTCATAAGTAGTCACTGCCCTAAATACTCAGAAATTATGGCTCCTGTATACGATTTGCTGAAGAAGAACAATCGTTGGAAATGGGCAGACGTAACCGAAGCCGCATTCGAGAAGGCAAAGGAGATGCTGAAGAACGTAAAATTAGAATATCCTGATTTAACCGAACATTTTTCATTGAGTCTGATGCTTCACGTGTAGGCATAAGTGCCGTCTTATACCAGAAAGACGAAGAGGGAAATAAGCACTTTATTGTATTCACAGGAAGGAAATTGAAAAGGCATGAAGACAATTACTTCACAACCGAATTAGAGGCGTTAGCTTTTGTAACGGCCTTACAAGCATGGAAGAAAATTCTAATTTGTCACAAGGTAATAATAGTCACAGATCACAAAGCTTTGCAATTCATGCTACAGACAGATTTGTCTAGTGATAGGTTGACGAGATGGTCCCTATTCACGCAGCAATTCAATGCGATCCTAGTCCACCAACCAGGTAAAGATAATCTGTTGGCAGATGCCTTATCTAGTAACCCCGTCAGAAATGTTCAGATTGATCATGTACAGCTTGAACAAGAAAATCTTGACTCCGTAAGGATATTGGAGTGAATTGGAGCTTCACAGAAGAGACATGCACATTTACGAATGATGTATAGATCCTAGAAGGGGAATATGGATGTTGCAGATGAGGATTATGCAAGTACGCAGAGACGCTCGCATCACTATTTCCTTAGCGGAGATCTGGTAAGCAAATACGCATACCCCGAGCACACGAAAATTCACATCGTGGTGCCCCCTAATTTTGTGTCAAAATTAGTATGTTTAGTGCATCATTCTATTGGACATGGAGGTTTAGATAAGACTCTCAATGTTCTCAAAGAGAGGTTTGTCTGGTGTAACATGAGATCATCTATAGCGAATATAATAAGAACATGTGATCGATGCCAGCGAGGGTAATTCGCATCCGAATTATTGAAGGGAAGACCCAGAGCTAATATACCGTCCAAACCAAGGGAGCTGATGGCTGTGGACATCGTTGGCCCTTGTCCAAAGGGATATCAGGGTAATCAGTTATTGTTAGTGGCAGTGGATGTGTTCACTAAATTTGTAACTTTGAACCCCATGCAGAAAGCGAACACAATGAACGTTGTCAGCAGGTTAGAGAATGCTGTAATTCCTAAAGCGGGGAAACCAGAATATCTACTGTCAGACCACGGTACTCAGTTTACCTCAGCTGAATTCGAAGAAGAAATTGAAATGTTGGGGATTCAACACCTATTCTCAAGTGTGAGATATCCAGAGTCCAACTCTAGCGAAAGATATATGGCAGAATTTAGTAAATTCTGCCGAATTTACTGCCCAGACGATCATCCTAGTTGGGTTAAGTATGTGCCTTTGATAGAGGACTGCTTAAACTCAACGGTGCAAGAGAGCACGGCGGAGGTACCGCTGGTGCTACACTTGAATCAGAATCCAGAAAGACCGTGGGATAATGTGTTCAAGTCCATTCCTAATGACCCCTGATGTTGGAAGACACGCTAGGATAGATAGATCTAAAGAGAAACTTCAGAAGGCAGCAGAAAAGCGGTGGAAACGAGTCGAAGGGGGCCAATTCAGAGCGCCACTGGAAATTGGCGATTTAGTTTTATTACGGAGCCCTATCAAAGCTGATGTAGCTAGGAAGATATACCCAAAATTTAGCCCAATGCTTTTCGGCCCCTATTGCATAGAAAATGCCTTTGGTAACAATTGTTATGAACTTTTCGACGAACAAAACAATGTTATACTTGGAAAGTACAACGCGAAAAATTTGAGGAAATATCTTAAGAAAGTAGGCTAAATAAACATCCAAAATTTCAGCTCAGTGACATATCTGAGGTCATGAAATAAGGTGATTAAAACAATTTTGGAACTTTATTTAACCTTAAGTAAGAGGGGAATGCGCCCTAAATTTGGAAGATTTATAATGAAAATTATGTTCTTATCCGAGCCCATGATAAAATTTAACATTAGCATACAAATCTTGGAAGTTGGCTCAAGGTGAGTTTAGTTAGCGAACGCAAGCATTGGGAGAAACCCATCACGTGATCAGAGACGCCCAGAATATTCTCGATCATTGGAAAGCGCATGGCAACAAGGAAATTGCGCGAAATATTACCAGTTAATTGTTATAAAATAAATCATTAGATATATGCTTACAGCAATCGAGAGAAGGGTTTATGGAGCATACATGGGTTTTTTTACCTAGTTAATGTGATTAACTATGCCATTTAAGCCCTATGTAACATTTTTATTCCATTGGAAACGTTAAGATAATTAAAAGAAGATATTACTACTACTTTAAATGACGTGAAACGGAAGATTTTCACTGTAATAAGCAATATTACAAGTGCGCGCCAGTATCTGCGTTCTTCTCTCGACTGACTACATAGCGTCAAGACGTATCGTCCGGAGGTTGTTCATTCCCGTAGATGTGATAGAGTGCGAGGTCCTACAAGTCACTATAGACCGCGGTGTTACCGGCCAAGACTTTCGAGAGGCCCGTCTCAAATCTAGGCGAAGTTGAGCGGTGGACATTTAAGGGAATAATTGACAAGTGTTTTACTTTGTCGGAGATATAAAGCAATAGTTATACTTATCCAGTGATAGGGCTTAACCACAAGAGAATTTAGTCAAATCCGTTGAATATATTACGAGATAATAGACACTTTGTGTGTTCGAGCAAAGTTATTCAACCCCGAAGGGAGATTATCATTTTTGTGCAGCGAGATTTTAACACAGGCAAATCTACGCTCCAGCACGAAGTAAGTACAGTGATCTTGTATAAACATCGTAACTTTATTGAGTATAAACTTTATGATGGCTACAGACTATTTTGAAGAGTAATTCGTTTATGACTTTATAAATATGTGTGAGATGTCGTTTTAAACTACATCGCGTATGGGATATTTCAGAGCATAGTTGTGATAGCAGTGATGGAACAACGTTAGAAGCAATGAGATATATCTATGACATCTTGATAGATAGAATGCCAGGACAACATGATGCATTAAGTACACTTCCATCCAGTACATTTAATGCATTGTCATGTACATTCATTCTCGAATATGAGCAGATAAAATCTATCATTGACCAACCAAATTAACTTTACCATCTACGATAGTGAATCGATATTCGCCTTACGAATTTTTTTGTAAAGACAATGCTATCCAGAATATATTGCTCAATGATGATGGAAGAACTTCTAGAGATGTCGGCGATGGAAGAAGCATCAGCGGAAGACAGAAGACGTCAACACGATGATGGTTCGAGATAGAATTCGAGTCCGAAGAACGATGTTCGATACCAGCAGGAGATGAATATTCCGAGAAGGAATCCTTTCCATTCTCGAGGAAGCTGTCCATGGCCTTTGGAGGGGACTGGGTTTGATTTCAGTAAATCATAACTGCATGAATATCCAACCGGGTATTTTCTGATACCCGACAATGAACTTCAATTTTCTACGAGATCCAGGTAGATGTTTTCAATTATTATTCTTGTTTGAGTGTGTTTGACGGCATTTGGAACCAACAATTCTCCATATTTGTTTGATGTATTATCACTTCGATGTTTAGTAAATTTTATTCTTCAAGACTGTATGAGATGAAAGTCAGTTTATCATCATACTTATTTAAATATTTTTGATTCAGTTTCTGAACTGAACTTAACTGCTTGAACTATTTATTTTCCATTGGGGAAATGTTTAAGGAAGTCATTATTTTACGATTTCGATTTTTATTCATGACTTCAGACTTTTAGTATTAGACATCCATTACATTCATTTTATTTAGAATAAACTTTGTTATTTTTGTAAGAAGAATTTAGCATTACGAGAAGAAATCGAAGAGTGATTTATGTGTCATATCACTATTATAATAAACATTTCGGCGATCTAAGAAGCTACATTCGTTATGATTACAACGTGAAAGTGAATAGTTATGAACATTCATTTTGTAGAATGCAGATACATTCAGCGAATGACTAAATAATATTGCATTGAAGGAAGACTTTGATCTTCATTAAATATAAATTGTTTGAGACATATCTTTTGGAAGATCAATCATCTAACCATAGGAAAGTTTAGTCAAAACCTTTTCTGGTTGTGATTGATCCTTATAGAGCGATAAGATAACATGAAGTGTTATCAAAGCACAAACTGTAACACTACGTTGTGTGTTAACGTATTTTTGCAACCGTGTACCTTTAGTAATGACCAGTAAGAAGAAACACGTATATTTCTATTAAGTGGGGAGGTACACCATTCGCTAGTGTAAATTTATGAATTTTCAATATTTTTTTTTTCTGGAGCCTTATGATTTAGAAAAATGAAAATTTACAGGTTTAGTATTTATAACTTATATACTGTTAAAACATTATAAAATTTTAAAAAAAGTTATCCATTGGTCATCAGTACACTGTAAAACTTCCTTGCGTAATTTGTGCAGTCACGCAGCTTTTATACAATAACCACCCCAATTATGTAATTATTTGAATATTTTTTTCTTGCGTTGCTTGTGAGACCCAAGGCTACAACTTACACTAGAATCTTAGACATCGCATAAGAAACAATAATTGTTTTCGATTATTTAAATAAGTTGAGGAAAAATTGGAATATTTATTTTAAAAAAAATTAAATGTAATGGAACATGTTATGTGAAAGATCCTATTACATGTTGTTGGCATGATTAAACTTCACACTCATGCAAAATAGTATTGCAGTAGCTTAAAAATAAGAAAGTTATGGTGAAAACGCTGTGTAAAAAATGAAAGTTGAGCAAATGCATGATAAACATACCAAAGGGTTGTATGTCCATTAAAACTTCCCTGCTTCATACACAGGGCCCTCTTTCTGGATCAGTTTGGCCTCCTGTTCCAACCTCACTCACTTTTTGCATTTCCTTGCTTCTTTCGTAGTCTCCAGAACCCTTTAATTTGCCGAAAGTATGCGTTTCTCATCTTCATCTTGCAGGAACTGGGAGCAGTATGTTCCCACCACAAGCCATAACTGCTGCATCACTTTAATTCTAGCCCTCATTCCATCATTAAAAGTCATGGTAGCATCATTAACACCAATCTGAACAGTTGTTCTTCCAGAAAACATTGTTTTAGGGCTAATCTTCCAGATTTTAGAGTTCAATGACTCATTATTATTTTGTGTGTGCCCACCAACACATCTTATCAACAGTTCGATTTTCACAAGATTCTTGATAGCAGGTTTGATTGTCTCCATAATGGCAGGGGCTAGATTATTTTTGTGCTTATACTTGTCTGCATTGCCTTGTACCACAGCCTGCTGGTAAAGACACCAAGAGTCTAGACCTTTTGGACAAAAGTAATGCTGCGGGTGATCATCTGTGGAAGCCTTGTGGTATACCATATGGCCCAGATGGCTGTTCTCATATTATCTACAGATAAGCTATTATCTGTAATGGCATTCCCATAATAGACAGTGAGGGAATTTATCACATTATCAGTCAGTCTGTTTTTGCCACCCAGTGGTTTCGCATCGCTTAACTATTTCCCTCTCATATTCTCCTTCACCTTTCTCAACTGAGACCCCATCCTTTTCTGGACATGGCCAACACATTCCTTTTTCACTACATTAATATCTGTCCCATATGGCTGGTCATCAGAAACAGACTTGTAGCTCTTGGCATCTCCATCCCCAATATAATTGACATACAGTAAATTGTGACTGGCTACACTTCGGCTGAGAATCATTTTCATCCCCTCCACCTCCATGCTGCCTGCACTTCCTTTGTGGTTGATGTCACATACCTCTTCATGTACCTCCCAACACTCTTGATAAGCTAGGGTGCCAGTGTTACCTTTCCACTGATCACATCCTTTGCAAGATGATGACAGAACCTCTATATCTATCACTTTTCCAGTTTTTGCACCTATAACAGTGCACACACCATGTAGTGAACTGTGACCCCTCGTTAACCATGTGCCATCACAGCTAATAGATACGTCCCTACTGCCTGTAAGACTTGCTTCCCCTTCAGCAGCCTTACTTAGAGATTCTTTAGCTACTTAGTTGGTGGCAGACAGAATCCGCTGGTACACCAGCGAGTTAGTGGACTACTTTACAGGTGGTGGTAAATTCATTAGGCCACAAAACATACCTAATCCTTCTAAACCTTGCCCTAAACACCTCATAGCATATATTACACGCCTGTTTATGGAGTAAACATGGTTGTTTGTTCCTAATTTATGGCAGCTGTCAAAGGAACCAATTACACCACATTTCTGGCACACTATTGTCACATTACAACCTAAACCTACTATTGTATGTATACTGAGTTTCACATTTCCCCCACATACACACCGAAGGCACTTTTCCAACTGTTCTAACCTAATATTTACGTTGAAAATAATATTTACCTCATCAAAACCACTACTGCTATTGCCACAGTCTTTGGGAACCTTCTTGGCTGAGGCACTTTTTAGGTTAGGTGAATCATGAATGATAGTATTTGCAGTTGTATGCCTATTTCCACGGAAATTCACTTTCTTAGTCCTATATACTGCTTTCCGTTTACCCATTTCGAAGTTATGAACACAACCACTTGCGAAAACTGTACTGAAACACAGGTGAACAATTTTTTTCTTTCTCACAAGTTAGCATGTGCTCCGTTACCGCGGAAACTAAGTTATATTGGTAAACAAAAGCATCATGTGACTTCCTGTTCCTGAGATACAAAGATAAATGTACTACGGAGCATGCCTGAGAGAGATTTAGAAGCACCAGTCTTCAATAAGAGGGAAGTAATACAATCCAAGGCGGCGCTGAGACGTGGGCGTGACAGTGCTTCAGATCAGCTGACACCTATTTATATTTTACGTTATATCTCCGAAACTATTAAAGATTTCTTAAAAATTATTTCACTATTGGAAAGAGCTAAGTCTATTAATCATTTAAGGATCTGAAAAAAATGCAATTTTTTGACCTTAAAAGGTGTATCTCCCCCCTTAAATATTTGGAGACATGATGTTGAATTTTTTGACCTTAAAATGTGTACCTCCCCCCTTAAATATTTGGAGACATGATGTTGAATGTCTAAGTAATCTTGATTAGTAAACCAGGAACGATCTATTAATAACATCGTTTAAGAACGACCAATGTAATTGTAGAACAGATATCGCTGTTCATTGATAACTGGAGGAGTTCCAACAATAATAACATCTGAGCTAGAAGAAAGCTATACCAATACAGTGGAACCATTGTTGAGAACAAAAGTGTTAATTAATTTTTTTCAGTGGAGTTATATGGAGGTTTTTGCCATAAATTAATTGTTGAAATACGAAGGAGATTACCGTATTATTGTCAGGAAGTACTGAGGAATGTATAAATGTAGTTACATTGCTGTATTTTGAGGAGAGTCAATGAAGACTTCCCATGTATTTAGATCTTCGGCATGAATGTCGTTTATTGGCGGAAAGTCATTAGGAAAGGATATATTGTCAGAGTTATCTAAATTATTATTAAACATATTAAACCAATGTCGTAACTGCAATGAACTCATCTTGAATGATCGGTCATTGGTAAACCGATAATGTCTATTTACAGGAGTTGAAAAATATGGTTTTAGCATTGTGTAAAATGAGCCATAGTGAATGATATCATGAGGAAAGAGCGTTGTTAACTCAACTAACGCGGTCGTATCGCTCAAGAATTTGTCATAGGAGCGATAACACGGTTGTATGTAGTGTGTAAATATTTTCGTTTATTAATATAGAGGGTATTACATTTTTAATAACAATAATATTTTTTAAATGTGTTAGCTTAGGCTATAGTTAAAGAGAACGAATGTTTTTGGATTGAATGTTTGATTTGTATTGTAAATAAGGCGTGTATGTTAGTGACGTTGGTCAAGAACAGCGGTCGCGGATTGTAAGAACGTGTGTTTGAAGTATGAATAAGATTAGAGCAGATTTGGCTAAGATATGGCAGTTTTTGTAAATGAGTTTTGTTTAAAATATGAGTGCAGCATTTTTGCGCGTCATCGACTAGCATTGTGTGGCCAGTGTTAACAGCACCAGCTGGGGAAACGATATTCCCGTTTCTGCCAAGGCCGCGCGTGCTCGATGAATAAGATGATGACACCTGTGTTGAGAATACATAGAAGACGATGACATAACGAGTTACTCGCAGACTCGCGTCTAAAATATGCCAGCAAATTTTGGAATGTTCGCTGCAAGGAGCAGCAGTTTAAAATGTTTGATATTTAATTTTATCACTTGTAGACGGCAGAAGCGTCTTCAAATTTTAACAGTTTACGCCTGTATAAATGTAGGGAGTTAATTTGTATGGCAGTGGCGTAAATGAATATTAGTTTTAGGGTGTTATGTAGATTTGTGTTGTTAACTAATTATATTAATACATTTATATTTTTCTAACGTTTTGTTCGGCATTCCTTCATTTAATCTATATGTGGAGATATGTTATGGACCAACCTAAAATAGATAGGATGTCTTTTTTATCCAAACAAAGCCCCGAGAAGCAGGTAAGTTTGTATACTTGCGCATAAAAGCTAATTTGTGTTATCCATAATATGTCGTCGAATTACTGTGTATAATCTTGGAGAACTCACTAGCGGGAATGTGACTCGATCTTTAGCCGGGATGTTCACTTTTCATAAATCCAGCTACGCTTCGGATACTCAGCGAGCACCTCCTTGGATTTTACGGGTACAGTACTGTATCCGTATATTCGAGAGGTGGTCTGTCAGTTATCCGAAGCCCCGCTGGATTTGTAGACCCTGATTGCTCCGGCTTGAATACTAGTAAAGAATCCACTCCAACATGACCCTCAAAAATATACGTAGCGGGAAATATGATGAAACTGTGAATTACAAATATGCATTTAGCTCAAAGTAGAGCACCTACCTGCGTTCTCGAGGATCTCGTGGTCAGCCTCTGGACCTAAAATGGGTTTCACAGTTGCATCTCCTTATATCTAAAATAAATCGAAACGACGCGGCTTCTACAAAATTAACAATTTAATAACAAAATGTAAACTAAATCTAAACATTCATACACTCAATAAAACGCACACCCATTCTCACCTCTTCACATCTACGCCACTGACACTCCTGTGTTCCACGAACACTGTGACAAAATTTGGGGCGGCTGGCGCCTCTCACAACAAGTTAAAACAATTAAACACCCCTGCGTGTTTCACATTCTTTTGGCACGCTCCGCTGGACACCTGGGTCCTTGCAGCGCGCGACTCGTGCCACGTGACAGATTACATAATCCAGCCAGTTACAATCTCCCACACCGTCTGGTCCATTCATTGACACTGTTGACTAGCAACATGTCGCCTCATTTATGTGGCGGTTCGTTGGCCTTGGCAGAAAAACGAGTTCTTGAAAAGACCATCGCTTGTCTCCCTTGACCGAGAATGCACACATCTGTCACCAAACAAGCCACGTTATAAAATCTGATTTACGCCAGACAAAAACGCAAATCTCTCAATCACCCTACAGGTTAACAAAATAAAACTTCCACACACAGTTCCTTCCACTCCCTCGCGTTGTGATACCCCAACGGAGTTGTCTTCATACAAACTGAACAATAAACAAATCACATTCAATCACATCGACTTTCATACGCTATCCACTATGCTAAAACATCAAATAACTTCCTAAACCTGACACGTTATACCCTCGATTGACAAGTACTGAAAGTTAACAACAAATAAAATTTCAACACATACAATAGCATGAGCTATTATTAAGATAAGAATGTAATCTCTATTTACACTCGAGCCAAAGCTCCGATCTCGCATCTAATGCTAATTGCAATAATGGGATCCTCCCAATTCTCCATAATTACAGAAATACTACCACTTATCCTCAATTCTGGTCTGTCGTCAAAATAAGTCAAATATATTCGACCAGCAAAGGTTAAACATACGTAATTCCATCCTTGGGTATAATAAAAGTTAATAAGAGTAAACGTAACAGACATCGACATCCAATTTCCCGTCTAAATTTCAGCAGTGACCCTATTATCTTCACTTATCCAAAGTCGTGTATAAAACAAAAGGAGTTCTTCTAACTCACCTTATGCCTTGCCAAAAATAGTCTTGGCCATGCAATGACTGTATTATAATGCGGAAACTCCATCGCTAAAAACCTCTCGTATGCCAAACTGCACACGGAGTTACAAACCTATTAACCACTATCAAAAGGTTATTATCTTCCCTTCTTTCAAACTGGCATTCCTTAAAAAGGGCATAATTCCTCAGCGTTGTCAAACCAACCGCTGGTGTAACAAACAATAACATCAGTTGATAATCCATTAATCTATACATGTCAACGTCCTTTGGACTAAGGGTGAAAGACCTCCTCACAATTACTTTAAAAACGTTACTAGGATATCTCTAAACTGTTGCGTATACATTTAACAATAATACTATACTGTTACTCCATCCTTCTGGTTTCACTTTCACAGATGAATGAATATCATGTCTGAAATGTGACATTATATTATCCATCGTGAAAACATTATCACAAAAATGATTTGTGTGTGTTTCGATAAGGATCAATCTCGACGAGGTAATCGAACTAGAACTTCCCTAACGTCGGTTGATAAAGATCTTCCAAGAAGATTCTATTCTAAAATTATTTTAACTGACTGAAAGATCGTAGCTTTCTTCAATAAAACATGTAGTTAGTCATATTCGTATTATCTCCATTCTGAACGAATGTCGATGAGTTCTAACGATAATCATCGTTTCCACGTTAAATGTTTCTCTCCAATACGATGCTAAGATCGTTACGATGCTATGATATTTCACAATGTATCGCCGTTTCTTTCATCTCTCTTGATGTTACTTCACGACGAATAAAAGGCCCAAATTAAACTAATAAATTAATTTAATTGGTAACATAGACGAAAATGTCTATCACCTGAATTCAAAATGAATTCATAAACATCGAAAATACATTACTGTTCCTTAAAGGAAATGACAAAAATACTAGTTCCTCAAACAAGTTAAGATCTCAGTTCAAAAACTGGATTGCAAACAAACAATGCTAAAAACGTCGAAAGAAGATCACTACAAATGATCTCGAAGAATAAAATGTCTATACATGGAATACATAAATATTGTGTCGAAGTATGGATAAAGAATTTGCTCTAGAATGCCACTATAATGCTCTAACTACAAGTTTAATGAACACAGCTACCTTGTCTGGGGGTCTAGAAGTTCAAATAGAGTATTATAAATTACTCAGATGTTCCGTACTTCAAGGATCCGGGTTGGAACCTAGTTCACTCCAAGAACTCACGACCTCAGGAAAGGAACGAATTCCCCTACTGGAAAACAGCAAGCTCCTACCGAGATCGAACTGCGGACCGCCAACCATCATCTTCATTGTGACCAGGTATACCCTGGACCTCTTGATAATCTTCATGTCTCTTCTCACTCCGTCGGGGTACAGTTTCATTAAAACAACGAGAAGTGTCGAAAGTTCAGCTTCACGTTCCGAAATAAATTCGAAAAGGAAGTCGTGGACCTCACTCGTATACTGATTATTCATAGAGATGGAGTATGAATATCGTTCTGTAGTCGCTGGTGTAAATATCGAGCTCATGTTTGACGATAATGCACTAGAATGTGATTGTACATAACGTCTCATGTTTCCTCGTAAAGTAGACAGTCATGAACAAACTCCTCTAACGAAGCTCCATCGTTGACTACATTGCTTTTATCTGCTTGTATTCCTGACGCACATACTAATTTAGTCCATAATTACACTCATATTATAGACTTAATAATGTTCTTCTGTTTAGAATACACCGTCATCATACTGGTGTTACCATAAAATTCCTCACTAGCAATGCTAACAATCACTGATACTCCCATGAATCTGTGCATACGCTGTAGTCGTCTCGAACAAAAGTGTTTTATAGCGCTGGATACAGACACTTTTCTAACTCTTCACAAAAAGTTTATATCTCGTAAAATATGCATCCGAATTCAATAAAAGTTCGTAATATACTCCACAAGATTGTATGCTATAATCTGTAGTAGAAATAATGTTACTGAAGTTGATCAGTTCGAAGTTATTGCGGCATTTACAATCCTCGCAACTTCACTTACTTTACTGGCGCGGCAATCTCCTACTCCTAGCCTTGCGATACCACGTCTCCACGGCTCAACCTTTCACGGACTCGGTGATGCACTCGGAACTCCTATCTCTTCCGATAAAACACGTCTGATCAGTTCAAACTTCCAATGAATAAGAGCCTCGATGTTTGGCGTCTCCCATCCAAGTTACCGATTCTGGCCGCCTTTTCCGTTCCCTCGAAAATTTGAGCGGGCTCTAGCAAATTGCTTATTCCATCGAATTGCGACTTGCTGTCGGCTTATAAAATATTTCCAATATTTTATTATAATTTCTTCACTTTACCATTACATAAATTCACTCTCTTGGGGCTTAAATGTGATAAATATCTATAAAATTTAGTTGCTGGAACTCCCGTCTCCTCTAAAATTCTTCTTATTGGCTGTAGGCTCATATCCAATCAAATAATTTACAACAATGTTTAAATAATTCTTGGGATGATTCGCTGTTGCTAGGACGATTCAAGGCTTCTCGAACCTTCCATTGCGCAATATAATCACGTGACGGAAATTCCCTCCTGCTCGACGTCGCCGCGAGACTGGTTTCTGCCAGCTTTCAGCCTCGATATTGCTTGGTTAAATTTTATCATGGGCTTCGAAAAATATTCCCATTTTCATCCCATATAATTCATTTTACGGGGGCAGTACGATTTCTCTGTTCGTAGCTTTAATGTCAGATGTCAAAATTAAATTGACTCCCAAAGGTACGACTTTCTCTTTTAGAAGCCTTAACGTTCTTCGCTGTCCTCGTTTCCCAGAAGTCACGTCGGCCCGACAATCACAACGTGATGTCCAAGAAACAAAACGGTGTGTTAACCACTATTTTAGGAGCCCTGAAATAAATATCCGGACAAAGATAGTCAACAATGTACGCTTGGGCTGGCAAGAGATCAAATATCTCGGGTCGTTAAACAGGATAGGTGAGAAAGGTTCACTCTGATATATATTTCCAAAGAAAATGGGATCGTATTATTCAATCAGGGAGAAGCAGGAATAATTTAGACTTTCTAAGATAAAATGTTCCCTTCCATTTTAAGAGCAGACGAAAACAAAAATAAATCAATATCAAACACTCCTGCGATCTAATTGGTCTCATTTTACGTTGGGATCGTGGATCCATAAGTCCAAGACTCCCGCTCCTCCTGATATAATCTCGCTCAGGCGTTAAGTGTAATTACAAATAAAAGTTCAATTGTACGTTGAGTAAGCTCAATTTGAATTTTAAAAAATAGCAATGCACTTTTCTTTGGTTCAGCTTTTGGATTAATTAAACATAAACATTTTTAAAATTCACATATATCGCTTCCCCAGAAACAAATCTAGTTAAACAATACTCATGAAATTTCAGACATATTATTTAAATATTTAATGCGCGGATTGATGGTTACTGATAGGACATAGCCTAAAATGAATTTGATGTAATAAATCAAAGAAAATATATACAAGTTTTATAACATTATCGTAGAGCAATGTTCAAATGTTACCTCTGCAGTTTCATTCTATTTCAGTGTCAATGTTCATCAATAATCCTCTAATCCTTTTGATTAACTTGTAGCAATATTTCTATCTTAAATTCTATTCCTAGATTTAATTCCAAAGAATTACTATCATTATATCCTCAAATGAAAAATGAAAATCCACAGCCTGCTTCCAGTCTCCGACCGGGTCAGGAATGGAATGAATGAAGCCCCCATCTAGCGGCGAGGATATGAACTGTGCCGGCTGCCGAGGCCTGACGCACTCCTCTGGGGCAATGATTAAATGAATGACAGATGAAATGAAATGATAGTGGAGAGTGTTGCTGGAATGAAATTTTGACAGGGAAAACCGGAGTACCCGGAGAAAAACCTGTCTGCCTCCGTTTTGTCCAGCACAGATCTCACATGGAGTGACCGGGATTTGAACCACGGACCCAGCGGTGAGAGGCCGGTGTGCTGCCGCCTAAGCCACGGAGATATCCACAAATAATAATTATTATTTTCATAATCATTATTATCATCAGCGAAATTAATTCATTCATTAAGATTGCGATGTTAAATATTAATTTAATTAGTTCCAGATCTCCTGTGATTCAATTAATCATTCAATAAAAATGATCAGACTCAACTAAATTTCAATAAATTATTTTTAATGTTTCTCAAAATTCATAATATCAGTATTCGTTTAACTGCATATTTATATTTCAACATAAATGATTATCTTTTCATCGTTATCATTAGCACGCACATCATAAATTACCATTTTAGGACTGCGTTAACACCGACACATCCTTGAATTCTCATAATCACCAATATCCAAAGTAAAATTTTCGTATCATAAATTTCAATCCATTAAATATGGTAGATTGGCCACCTGACTCATATCCTACTCTTGCCACTATAAGACCACTTTAAATAAAGTGTCTACAACATTAATGTTAAATCGTGCTACAAATATATTTGCTGTCACAAAAAGTTATGAATACTGTTTTGTAATGCTCGATAGTCCATTAATTTAATCATCTGAATCTTTCTAAACCTGACAATTCACAATTAATAAGCATTAAAATTCACTGTAGTTTAACTGTTTATATTTTTAATCATAATTCAAAATTTTTGTCATAAATTGCCATACTGGTAAGAAATCAAATATCTCGGGTCGTTAAACAGGATAGGTGAGAAAGGTTCTCTTGGATATAAAGTATATTTCCAAATGAAATAGGATCGTATTATTCAATCAGGGAGAAGCAGGAATAATTTAGACTTTCTTAAATAAAATTCATGAATAATTCATTATAATTCATAAATAATTCATCATATTAAACTTGACTCAATTAGTCAAACATGTTAACTAGTGTTGTGAAATATTCGATATTCCATCAGCAATCGCATCAATAAAGGAATTGTGCTTAAAAATTCACAATAGAGAGAAATTACTCAGATGGCATTAAATTAATTTTATTTAATTTAGAAATTAATTACTGAAATTATCAATTATTAAGTTCGTTGAAAAATATGTGTGTAGCAATCATTATTGTAATAAGCAATGTCGAATTTCTCATGTGCTCTTTATGTTTGAAAATCAGGCATAATATAGCAGTCACCTAAAATAAAAATCAATGCATTAATTCATGGTGATGGCTGTCATTGTGTAGAATTTGTGTGGATTGGACTCACGGCCCTCAAAGGTGTTGTAATGTTGTGCGATGTCCTGGTAGTTAATGCTGATTTTCATCTTCCAAGATCGTCGTCCTTTAAATTCCTGAAAACCCATCATCTACGTGTTGATTGTAGGATGTTTTATTAGTGTTCTAATCCTGGTTTGCATCTTTGCTCATATGTTTTCCCTTAATGGATTTAAGCTGACATCATGTTGTGTGAATTGAAGTTCTGGAAAGTCCAAGTTATGTGTAATATGCATGCTTAAAATTCATGACCTCTGAAAATAGTAATACTGTTCGCCACTGCTGTTGAATCATAGCATGTATTTTATATGTTCATTAATTACCATGAATCCAGAATGTACTTCATTGGATCATGTTTTACTCATAAATACGGTTCATTGCAATGCAAAATAACAAGTTATATTTTGGGAGATTATAGTTTCAATTATAGTGAAGCGAAAATGTGTTTGAACGAACTTGTAGGCCACATACAACTTGTCTGGCTTGCTCCTGAGAACATGTGCTCGGCGGTTGGCCTTGAATCTTGAGATCACTAAAGTGGTGCTGTTGACTGTAGTGTGTAATTTGACCAGTTCATTATAATGTGGAATTGTTTGAATGTTCACTGTGTAGAATAGTTTCTGCGTATTTCTTACGTGAGCCACTGCTATATTCACAAGTATTATCACTGAATTTACTGTCACGTGTTGATAGTGCACGAGAAGAATTCTCTCGTCTGATATTGAAAAGAAAATGCTTCACTCGTAGTTAATCACTAAGTTCAAATCTTCTACACTCACGGACCTGATTTGCACGTTCACGACCGTCCCGTGACTGTAATTGAATATGAATGTGATCCAGTCAGGTTCGACACTTTACTGCAGACAAACTTCCTTGTCACATGGTTGGAAGGGGGTAGAAGGAGAAATCATCACTCTCTCTGTCGTCATCATGAGGAGCTTCTCATAAGATTAATAAGAAATGCACGGTTTTCTGATATAATCAATTAACCGATTATCAACTGATTTCTTCTGTTATCTTTGCTTGATTATAATTAATAACGAAGATTCATAAATATATACTAATTAGTCATAAATCAGATAGATTTCATAAACATTGAGTTGCATGCTGGACATATAAAATAATTATTCTTGGTTTCGCAAACTAGCTCTCAAGCTATTGGTGTAGATTGTCTGGCGATCCTTCGTTTTATTTTTGACCACGGCCGGGGTAGTTGAGTCACATGACTGGATTTCGGTCACAGTATATTATTTTATTATCCATCAAGACCCACTTTGGTCAGAGCCTTGGTTAATTGCGAATCTACTGTACATCTCGATAGGTTTGTTGTAGTTATTTATAGGATGCTTCAAAATCGAGTTCGTTCATCCACGTGTAAGTGGGTGTGTGTAGAATTTGTCTGATAATGAGTGTTATGTTGGCATCTATAGGAATGTGAGCATTTTTAATTGAGTGCAGGATTGGGACGCAGATGGTCGCAGCTGTATGTCAGTAGCCATCCATGGGTTTGCCAGGAGTAGAAGAGAGAACCGACGATATTCACTTCCAGGGTGGATGAGGAGGGAATCGAACCCACCTCTTCTCAGTTTTGCCTCAAGAGAATGAGAGTACCACATTCTAACACTTAAATCAGAATTAAATATCTTGGCAGAACTGGAAATTGAATCGGACATCTAGGGTGACAGCCAATACATCTACCTATTTCTCCATGAGGTGGTATTCGTATGATTTCATTTTGTATCATGTTGATGGGATATCTTGGTCATCATCCCCATGCACTTTGGTGTGCACTGGATTTGTCAGTGTATTTAGTTATGCCTCAAAGATATTTCGCCAACTTTGTTCATGTTCCTTTTAAACTACATCCCTGCAGTATGGGAATAATAAAGAACGAGGCATTCCGAAACTCCTCACGATTGTTCCATTAAGAGATCAACCTCGCACTACAACATTAATAAGGAGCTGCAGCAAGTACGGGGATGACAGCAGCCATCCTGCTGCTGTTTTGTGAGGTTTTAGACATTCCCTGTAGGCAAATACCAGGATTACAACTTATTTCAAACCTCGGGTCACCTACCCCAATACTTGACAGTATAATAAAATACTGCAGTTACTACAGATTATCAAACAAATCCAACACATACCCATGTAAAAGGGGTTGATATCCAAGGTGCTCAGAGCCCTTAAAATGAATTAGTCAGAAAATTGGGGTAGGGTGGGGAAACTGACGGCCAAGATCTTAAATTAGGTACTGTACCCGATTCCCAGACCTCACGTCGGCCCGGAAATCTGACGTGATGTCTAAGAAATGGTACATGGTCGTTACAATGAAATTTAGGAGTCCCTGAAATATATATCCGGAAAAACTAACAAAATCAACTGCAAACACGGCCAGGCAAGAGATCTAGTATCTCAGGTCGTTTAACGGGATTGGTGAGACAGGTTGCCTCAGATATATATCTCTCCAAACAAAATAGGATAGTATCATCTAATCAGGTTGAAGTTCCAACTGCAGGAATAATTTAAGATAGCTAAGATAAAATGGTCTATTTTATTTAAGAACAGACGAACACAAATTAATTATACCCTCCTAAAATCGAATTGGATCAATCTTTTGTTGGGATAGTAGATCCAAGAGTCCTATACTGCCAATTCGATTTTCCTGTTTTACTTGGGGTAATATGATTTGAAATTCAAGTTCCGGTGTCCATTGGTTCAGCTGAATTATAAATAAAATAAAATCGTTGCACTTCACTATCTTGGTTTCAGCTTGGAATAAATTGAAATAATTTGTAAATTATAACTTTCATATTCCCCTCAAAAATCTATCTTATCACACAAGTAAATTCACACATGTTAAGAAAAATTAATTAATTAATCACGAGAATATTATTTATCGTGTATTAATCATGATATATAAATGTAAAAAAGAAATAAGTAGCAAAATCATTTACATTTAGCATTCGACATTATGGTAGAATACCGTTCAAATAATGTCCAATTTTTCTCATATAGTTAAAATTTTCATTATTTATATTTCTTCCAATCTGCAATTATATTACATCAATCTGCTAATCGTTGTTAAATTCCAGAATTCAGTCCCAATAAATTATAATCCATAAATTATTATCATATCTTCCACAAATTATTATTATTATTATAAGCGTGATGCATTGATTAATTAATATAACAAGTTCATTCATTAATGAATTGGTTATAGATCACATCATTTAATTGTTTCCCTTTCGAAGAGTTGATCATGTAAAGTAGATTTTTAGTTATAATTATATTAATATTTCTTTAATCTATTGTATCAATATCCATTGCTTTACAGCCCTTAATATTTCATTATTATTAATCATCGTATTCATAAAACATGCTTTTCGCAATTATCAAATCAGGATTGTGATCACAGACACTTCCTTGAATTCTCCTTATCACAAAAATCATTTGCGAAATACTTATTATCACTCCTACAAATGTGAAATATTTCTATCATAATTATTGAATGGGCCACCTGACTCGCATTCAAATGTTGCCACTATAAGACCACTTATCTAAGAATGTCTACATAATAATTCAAATTACATGCTTTCATGTATAAATAGGCTGCCGTGTAAAAAATATCATAAGAGAACTAGCTTGATATAACTTGAAAAATCAATCGAATCCATAATTCAGAATCTTCCAATACTCAGTTAATTAATGGGAAATCAATAAATTATTTTTGTTATTATTATTATTATTACTATTATTTTTGTTAATATAAATTGCTATGATCTGCAATAATGCTTCACATCGATATCAAAAATAGCTATACAAATGTAATTATGATCGTTGATAATCATCAATCAATAAATATGAATATCGCCTCTACTTAAATAAATTAGATATTATTACTATTATAATAATTCATCATAATTAATTCAATTTTTGAATTTATTAACCATAGCTGTCAAAGATCTCTAAATGTCGTTGACAATCGCATTCACTATTATCCGTGCGAAAATATTCATAAATCGAAAGAATTATTATTATAAAAATAATTAATTAAATTAATTTAATTTTATCAAAGAATTAAATAATTATTAAGTTATAGTCTCTATAATAAAAATGTGATATATATTAGCAATGAGTAAATCCTTAAGTAGCTCTTTTATATTTCAAAATTATGCATAATATTACAGTCATCCTAAAATAAAATCAATCATGTTTCATGGTGTTGGTTGTCATGGTGTATTATGGATGAATTGTTTCACTGCCCTTGAAATGGTGTTAAGTCCCACGATGACTAAATATGTCTTGAATTTGCTAGACCGACGTCGAATGAATTTGGAAAATTCCATCATCAACGTGCAAACTATATAAGTTACTGTGTCTGCTGACCCTGGTGTTCATCAAAGTCTATAAGTTTCCCATCATTTTATTTAAGCTCAAGTCATCTTGACTGTGTAAAGGTTTTCAAAAGTTCCCACGATGTAAGACTTCTTGTGAAAAAATGAGCTTTATGGAAAGTTCAGGTTCCCCAAATATCATTTGACTGTACGCCACTCCAACTGTATGTTGCACCTATTATGAATCTTGATATTCAGTTTTTATGTTAATTGTGTCGTTCATAGAACTGTGTTCTGCTCATTAATTTTAATTTGTAGAGTGCTACTGCGAATGTTGCAGTAATAATGTCTTATTGTGTCGAACCTAGGACTTCACATTGCATGAGTGCGCTGATATGCTGAGTTGTAGTGTTCATTATGGTGTTCATCATGAAGGAGTAATAGTTCCTCTTGGTGCGTAATAATATAGGAAATTGTTCTACTCACATAAGACTCCGTTTCAAACACACGATTTTCACCGATTTTCACCGAATTTATCGTTGGTATCAAACACTTGACCGTCCGAGCGTTTATTCATATCGAACTCATGTTCACTAAGCAATCTGCTTCCCGTGCGCGATATGGAAAACCATAACCACGGTTTCAATATATTAGATCTTTCCTGCGTGAACTCTCACCGAAAAAGAAAAGAATCGCAGTACGCTGTTTCAACAGGTGACAAGATATCCCTCCTCTTATCACATGGGGTGGTAAGGGGGTGAGTTGTGCTTCCCTCTCTCTGTCGTAATACAACTTATCACAAATGCAAGCTTGACACAGGTGATATGTGATTAATACTCGGATTTTTGCTATAATATTCAGCCGTTAGTCGATTGGTATCTTCTATTATAAATATTTGCTAATACAGGGATGTACAGCTTTAATTAATGATGCGTTATATAATAAGCATAATTCATAAGTCAGAAAAAACTGGCATCTCCTGGCTTTCGTACAACTAGCCTGTCGCTAGGCTAGAGGACTCGCTCTCAAGTTCATAATGCACTGTCCAGTCGCGAGCTTACGCTTTCGCTCCCCCTACAGCAGAAATGAGCGTAGCTCAAGATTCGATTTCGGTCACAGTACCAACCCTTATGTTCCCTGGGATTAAAATGTAGAATCCAGAAAAACACCTTTACAAAGATTTCGTTTTGAACCAACTTTTATGATCTTCTCAGATGCCCTCACAAGACTGAGTGTATCCAGTTCCAACTCTCGTGGCGGAGAAAGGACATCAGTGTTCGTAAGCGTGTTCGTTTTGATTTGAAGGATACTGTTTGTGTTGAGTGACGTGATGGATACATCATGGGATAGCCCCCAAGCATTGCCACAATATAAGGAAATAATGATTTTTTAAAATCAAGAAATGCTTGTTTATGCCCAATATTGGGATGTATAATAGAAAATATGATACAATAACGCTGGATAAATCTAATTTTGGGTGTGATTTGTTGTAATACATTGTTGATTAGGGAGGTAAATCACATGGTGTCACTGAGAACAACGAATCAGCTCCAATGAGATGTAGAAAATATACTATGTTTCAGGAAGACATGTTGTTCAGATTTTATTAAAAACAAATGCCACCTGGTAACATTTACAAGAACACATAAAAATTTCAAAATTAAGTATCAGACATAAAACACTACCGTTTCAGATGGTAGCTCTATCAAGGATCTTGTACCCTGGCACTACAGCCCATGAAGGGCCTAGGCCTACCAAGCGACCGCTGCACAGCCATTTGGCCTGCAGATATTGGGGTGATGCGTGATCTGCGCATCGGTTCACCTCGGCCGTTAGTCTTCGTTTTCATGTTCGGGGCGCTGCCTCACTGTCAAACAGCTCCTCAATTGTCCTCACGAGGCTGAGTGCACCTCGTTCCAGCCCTCACGTCAGTTTCTAAAGCCCTGACGGAGCCGGGAATCGAACCCAGGGCCTCCGGGTGAGAGGCAGGCACGCTACCCCAACACCACGGGGCCGGCCTATCAAGGATCTAGGTGTATACTATGATACACAGCTTTTCTCACCATATCAATTATATTGATCGAGATGCATACAAAATGCTGGGATTTATAAGAAGATGCGCATTGTGATATAAGGTACCTGAACATTACTTAAATTATTGTATAATGCTAGCGTAAGAAGTAGACTTGAATATGGTTCAATCGTTTGGAGCCCAATATGTGCGATTGCCAACGATGAAATTGAAATGATACAAAATAAATTTCTTAGATGCCTCGAATGCAAAAGGACAAATCTATGAATGAAGATTAGCTATTCATCGCATCGTTGCTCTCGGGTGGTTAGATCTCCAGAAAAATTATTTAAAATGTTTAAAATTACTTGGTCGCCATGTTGTTTTTTGTTTTTCTCGGGAATTTGAAAGTTACATATAAAAGGCTTGCATTTGCTTGGTGAAAGATCTATCATTTGAAAAGTACCGTATTGAAATCAATCAAATCATAAATAAAATCGAGTCTAGATTGTGACCAGAAACTGGTTTGTTTCTACTCGGTGAGTTAGCCAGTTAATCAAGCGCGCCAATCAGATAATTCGCTGCGTATACGAACCTAGGCGCCATGAACCGGTCTTCGGGTATTTGTTATAGCGAGCCGAGGAGTTCCGAAGGGAGAGGTGACACGCACCACAGGAATTTGTTCGTGTGCCAAGCTACCCCGACTCCACGTCACCTACCTGACCAATGCAAACCAAAGAAATGCCGCGTTATTAGCAAAATGAGCATATCTAATTACGAGAGATATTTAAACACGTCAGGACACCAGAAAAGTTGTCAAATAACATATAAAAATTACTGAGACATATTTGAAGGTAATTAGATACATAATTACGAAGTAATGAGTATTTGTAATAAAGGCGCAATTTAGGCATTTTTTTATGAAAGTGACGCTAACTTGTATCGAGGTGAAAGAGACGCGACTTGATTCGTGGTTCTTTCGATTGAAGTCTTCGTTGAGTATAGACGTGTACCGAGGCAGCTCAACAATTTGCAAGAAAATATTAACATAGCGCAACGACATCTAAGAAGAAGTGTATACTAAAAATATATAATATTATAAGCTTTGACAATTACGGCAAAGATTTTTCAAAATTTCTATCTACATAATAGAGATACAATTACGACAATTCCAATTCAAATTATTGGAAGGAGGCACGTGAAAGCTGTATGCAACGATATTCAAGAGTGATTGAAATTATTATCTACATTTGCCACAATGTTTAATGAACAGAAGTTGAGATGGAACTTTATCATCCCGACTACCGAGAGTCAGAAGATTCACTAAGATGCTAAAGGGAACATAATCCATGATGACATCGAGAATATTCGAAATGACGTAACATCAACTACGCGGGAGAGATGAACATCTATTCTCTCCTGCATAACAATATCTACGGAAGTCATTTCTCCTACTACAAATATGGATACATCTAAAAACATAAACTGCGGCAGTAAAGAAGAAAGAAGAAAATCCTGTACGAGCGAGACCAAGGAGATCCCGGTTCGATCAATAGAGAAAGGGTGGACCCATTTCATTATGAAGAAGCCCAGCACTACGGTCGCTGAAACCACACGTTGATGATGGAGTTCGAATCCCGTTCCTTGGGGATTGGTCGACTTCAGAAGGGGATCCAGGATGTTCCAGTACCACAGCTATAAGCAGCGGTATCACAGAAACATTCCGTTTCTGACTAACAACGAGGGATATCCATTTCTAGTCAACTTCTCCGCAGCACAAGGTAGAATCAAGACCAAACCAGTATCCCATATTGTAGCAGTGTAGATACATTTGAAAATATCCGATATTTTGTTATTGATGCCATTTTTCTAACTTTTAAGAATTTTCAAAATTATTTTCGTCTCTATAGTTTTCATCGTAAATTCATGTAGGATTTTTATTCTCGATTTTCATCGATATTTGATATTCAGGAGTTGATTTTTGACGATTTAGATTTGCTATTTGACGTTTAGAGTTTTTCTGCGATTTCAAATTTTTACGGAGATTTTATTGTTCTTTGCATAAGTTAGTTGGATTTTTATTGGAAAATGTATTCCAAGAGTTAAGATGTCAGTACAGTATATTTAGGAACTACGATCTTGTTGACGTTCTATTTTTATGATCTGAATGGAGTTATATTTTGAGTCTCCCACAAGTCCAACCCCTCCTCCACGTGGTGGGAGTCGGGCAACGGCATGATGTAGGGGATTGCCTGTAGGGGTGAAGTACAGTGGGGACTTCGTGTGTCCCGGGACCGCTACGGTAGCTGTGAAGGCTCTATGGGAACCCTGGAAAGTGACGGCTGACGGGGTTCCGTTGAAGCTACGATAGGCCTAGCAAGCCAGTAGTGGATATTATATTTGCTTTCACAACAGGAACAAGCCTCGGAAAGGACGGATGCAAACGACGACGACCCGGATATGCTAATGGACTAGGAGATGGGACATTAAACATACAGACACTGACAGGAAAGGTGGAAGAGATTGTAGATGTGATGGAGAGAAGAAAACTGGATGTACTCGACTTGGCAGAAACAAGATGGAAAGGAGAAGGTCGCAGAGAACTGAGGAAAGGGTACCGCTTTTACTGGAGTGGGAACAGTGAAGGAAGGAGCAGCGGAGTAGGAGTAGTTGTGAGAGATGGAATGTAGGAAGAGGTAAATGGAATAAGTGACAGGATCATGAAGATCAGAGTAACTGTAAAGGGAAGAAGCCTGGAGGTAGCCCAGGTGTATGCCCCTTAATTTGGATGTACAGCTCAAGAGAAGGAAGACTTTGAGGAGGAGCTACAACATCAGTTGAATGGTCAGAGCATCATTGTCATGGGAGATTTGTATGCACATGTAGGAAGTGAAAGGCAAGGATATTAAAATGTAATGGGAGCAGAAGGATGGGGCAGAAGGAATGAAGAAGGGAGAATGTTGCTTGATTTTTTCAAGAGAAACGGTTTAGTGGTAGGCAACTCCTGGTTCAGGAAGAAAGAAAGCCACAAGGTAACGTGGTACAGCAGTGATTTAACAAAGAAATCTTTGGTTGATTACATGCTGTACGACTGGGAAATGAAGAGAAGTGTCAGAGATATAAAGGTAATACCATCCGAGGCCTTAGATAGCGACCACAGAATACCTGTAATGAGCCTGGGAGTTGTTAAGAATTGCAAGAGGACAGAGTACCAGGAAAGGAGAATCAAAGTACGGAAACTGAAGGAAAAGGAAGTCAAGGAAGAATTCCAGACGATAATAAGGGAAAGGATGCCAACAGACAATCCTATAACAGGGGAAGAGGAATGGAAGCAATTCATAAAATACTATGGTGGAAGCTGCAGTGGCAGTATGTGGAAGAACAAGCAGCAGAAAGCGCTTTTAAGAGACACCATGGTGGAAGGCTTGGGAAGAAACAGTGGGAGAGTACGGATGGAAGTTCAAGCTGTGGTAAGGAAGAACAAGGCTTTCCGAGTGTGGTTCCAGGAAAGAACTGATCTGGCAAGGGAAGATTATAAGATAAAGAAGAAAGAAGCAAACAAGATTGTCGCAGAGGAGAGGAAAAAGTGGATGGTAAAGGGGACGGAGATGATGAAGACAGCAGAGGAAATACGAAAGTACTTTATGGGATGGTCAAAAGTAAGAGAAGCGGTCTGCAAGAGGATGTGATAATGGTGGACACAAACGGAAATGAGGTACACAACAAAGAGACACTCAAGACAGTGTGGAAAGAGTACTTTGAGGATTTGCTGAATCCAAATGGTCATAGGGAGGAAGACAACGTATTGGAAGATGGAGAAGACAACATAGGAATGGAAAAGGACCTGACTTGGAGAGAACTGGGAATGGCTATAGACAAGATGAAAGGAGGAAGGGTACCGGGTGTGGACGAAGTGAGTGTTGAAATGGTGAATGCCGCAGGGGAGGTTGGGAAGCAGTGGCTGTACCATGTGATGAAGGTGGTGTGGAAGGAGAAAAAGCCCCAGAAGATTGGAAGAAAGAATTAATTTTCCCAATATTTATGAAAGGAAGCAGAAAGGAGTGCAGAAATTACAGGGGAGTCACACTCATACCACACTGTGCCAAGTTATATGAAAATATATTAGAAAATAGAATACGAGCCACAGCGGAGAGAGAATTGAGAGAGGAGCAGTATGGATTCAGACCTGGGAGATCAACAGTGGATCTCATATTTTCAGTGAGACAGCTCCAGGAACACCACCACGAATTTGGAGAGGATCTGTTGGTGGCCTTCCTGAGCATCGAAAAGGCCTATGATAGTGTGTGTAGGGAGAAGGTTTGGAAAGCAATGGAAAACATGGGAGTGGAAAAAGGGACTGTAGGCAGAGTGAAGTGGAAGTGTGTGTTGTGTGAAAGTTGGAAGGGAAAGAACAGACTGGTTCAGACAAATGAGTTGCCTGAAACAGGATAGTGCACTGTCACCCTTTCTCTTTATAGTGGTTATGGACGAGGTAATAACACGGGTAGCTGGAAAGATAGGAGAAGATAAGATGAAATCAATGGTGTTTGCAGATGATCTCATGGTCTGAGGAAACAAGGAGGAGGACATTCAGGAGCAACTGAAGGCTTGGGAAGAAACAGTGGGAGAGTACGGATGGAAGTTTAACATCAGTAAATGTGAGATCCTGTAAACGACCAGGAAAAAGGACAGACCAATGAGTGGGATAACACTTGGAGGTGGACAGCTGAAGAAGGTGGAAAGTCTCAAGTACTTGGGAAGTATAGTGGAGGAAAATGGGAGAAATGACAAAGAGATTACGGAACGTGGCAGACACGCAGAAGCATTTCTGAGAAGCATTAGGAGCTTAGTGTTGAATAAAGATGTCCCACAAAAAAGCAAGGAAGTGTTATACAGAAGCTACTATATCCCGATACTGACCTATGATTCAGAAACGTGGGTAATGAAGAAAAGACACATAAGCATAATACAGGCAAGTGAAATGAAGTTCCTGCGAAGTAGGATCGGAGTAACAAGAAGAGACAGGGTGATGAATGAAAAGGTCAGGGAAATAGTGAAAGAGGAGCCCTTGCCAGGTAGGATTGAGACACCAAAACTGAGGTGGTATGGACACTTAAAGAGAATGGAAGAGAAGAAGATTCCCAAGAGGATACATGAGATGCAGATGCAGAAGAAACGACCAAGGGGAAGACCAAGAGATAGATGGCTGAAAGGAGTGGAGGAATGTGTCAAGAAGAGAGGCGAGGACTGGACCAGAGTGACAGTGGGGAGGAGGTGGGTAGAAAGGACTAAGTGACGAGGCTTATGTTCCAAACAGACCCAGCCTGGGGCTGGAAACTGTACAAGATGATGATGATGATGATGATGATGATTAGAGTTATATTTTGAATAACTTATTATCAGATCTGGTGGTGAATATTTATTTACGTGATACATGAATGGAAATAAATGTATTTATTTGAAGACGAATATGTGAAATGAAACAGAGATGTTATAGCAGAGGTAACTGCTATTTACGTTGTAAAATTGAAGGAACGTGAAGTTAAGATAAATACTCGAGTGAAGTATAACAGCTGATAGAAGCTTGTATTAACTATGTTACTAGTGAAAGAAAATAGGAGTTATTGTAAGAATATTATTTTATTATATTACCAATAAGGATAGTTCATCGACGGAACCAGTATTTTATTACAGTTTTTTTTATTAAATTTGTATCAACTGCAGAGTAAGAAATTTTGCAACATGAAGTTATATATTTTGAGAATACAATGGTGTTATAGTAAGAAAGGAACTGCGAAGCATATCTAAGAGAGATATTTTGTGGTATTCCCGTATTGACGGATGATTGTGTTGTATTTATGGCAATGGGCTAAGTAATGTCATTGTTTCACTGTTTATGGAGAGATGTCTGTAATGACAGATTTGCGAAATGTTAATGGTATTTGATGAAATAAATATTAATATGCAGTAGGCCTATTATCGTGAAAGGATTAATAGGAGTTATCGATATAGGCGTTACAGTTGAAAATCCTTGAGACAATAAGACAGCTGATCTTTGTTGAACTTGTATCTCATAGAAATTATAGGAACAACGGATCTCTGTTAAGCTGAAGTAAATTGAGATCTACTTAAATGGTTCTGAGTAGATAATGATATAGGTAATGGTAATTATTCGACGGAAAAGAAAAGTTCTATTTATTAATTATTTTTATTAAAATGAGAGACCAGTGGATGTGAATAAACTATGTCTTTACTTAACTGTACGGATTATAGAATCCTGAATTGAATATATTACTGGAAAGACATAGCGGAGTGGAGATTAACGATATACTACAGAAACGATACTAAGATAAGAAGTAGGAGAAAAGATGTAAATATTTGAAAGTTTGAAGTTAGCATTGTTGCAATTTTGTAAACAATTTGTAAGAGATATTAGTTAGCGAAATACGTCGTAGAATTTGTGTTGTATATAAAACGTGTTTAATAGGTATAGGTATATTATATAACGTGATTTAAAATGTATTTACTGTAAATTATGTTAGAAGTTGTTTATCGTTTCTAAGGAAGATTTTACGATAATAGGAGACGGGAGTTATATTGTATAGATTAATGAGTAGTTATTGTAATAGCGGAGACCTACACCATGAGTAAATTCATTCAATTTCCGGGTTAAATTTAACTACATTAATTTATTTTTGTTGTTAACCCCCGTTATCTAGGGCACAGTTGTTGTTTTCCAGAAATTAATTGTTATTGCATTATTTGAGCTTGTGGAAGCATGTTTCTTTTTATAATTGTTTCCAAGGGAAACTTGTACGCAAACGTTTTCAACATGAAGCTATTCACGTATTATTTAGAATTATTACTAACGTAAGTTTTACTTCGTGTGGTTTTTCCAAGGACCTGATCCTAATCCTTACGCCCGAGATTTATTTTTGATTCTCGTACTCCCGAGTAGTGTTTAAAACCCTTGTGTTATGTAGTTAGTTACTATAGAACAGTCAATTATTTCCCCTGTCCCTTATCCGGAGTGTATTCGCCAGTAGCACTGTGTAGTTTATCTAGCTGGGTTCTTCAAGATGCTACGATCAATTTTCCAGCTGCGGATTTTGGTGGATCATTCCAGGAATACCTTTCCGGTGCCAAGTTTTACAGTGCTCCGATAAGTAAGTCGTGATAAAAATCCATTTTAATATAACCTATAAATTTTCGGATTTTTCTAGGGACTTAATTACCCGAACGCAGTGAAACTTAACACGCTATATATTCATACAAGGCTCTGTATACTGGCGTCTAATTTAATTCAATTTCTGTGAGAACTTGAAAATGGTGGCCTTGAAAAAATTTTAAAATCACGTTTATATTTCACGTGTCCTAAGCAGGCGAGAGAAATGCAGGTTGGTATAATGAGCCACGATTATAATACGCATCAGCTCATATTTAATTCTATAGCATAGCGTATATATATATATTGTACCCGATATGTACATGACGCAATCGGCTACGATAGCTGAGATAGGAAATGCATTATTTGGAATTAAAGAATGCGCTGGTATCGCGTCTGTGACTGCTTGGGAAGTGACGTATTGGAGACTGGGAGAAGGAAGGACTACCGCTCCAACGCGATGAATCACGGGAAGAATGTAAGAGATTTATTTGAGTAATTTAGAAATTACAACCCTGAGTTATGTCAGAGAATTGGTTAATGTTTGAGATGGTTGATAACCCCTGAAAGGAAAATTTTAGCTTTACAACAAGCGGATATTAGCCATGGTTGGGCCATGTGCCGTCAGAGTACAGCATCAAGCAGGCTACCCTACCACGAGTGAGGGGAGTGAGGACACATGACAGGCCAGGTGGACAGCAAGAGAGCTGCGTGGAGAGAGAACAGATTACTGTAAGTTTCTTAATACTGTACGCATCCTCTTCGGAACATAATCAGCTCTAGCACAGTTGCTAATGTAATACAATTGCCAGTACGGTGAACGCGACTAGGGTGCGGGAGACGAGGTCTCGATGGCAGTGTACTTGTCGAACGCGACCGGTGACGGGAAAACATGCTATTTTGTAGTGGAGAATACACAGCTTTCTTTCAACCAGTACTACAATCACGAACTGTTACTTGCGAGTCGAAGCAAGCGGGACACTTTATACCGTGAAAGCAAACACTATAACAGTGAACTTTGTGAGGCATATTCACGCGCATCTACGGTTAAGCAAAGCCATGAATAACGTTGTGTTCCCGGCATGTTACAAGGCAGGAACATTGCTGTTATAGCGGACATCTTGTGACAAATTGGAGGTCGTGTTATAAGATACTGCAACCGACATTAACATTTCTGCGCATTGGACATAGGCATTATAATGGTCCGAATACTTGCTCCATTTTCTACTTTTACAATTTCAACTTGTATGCCTACCAGCAGATGAACTTTGTTACATTTTCGACATTATGTTTGAAGGCACAGCTGTTGTACTTTATACAGTAGAGCCTAGGCGACCACGAGGTTACTCAATTAATACTGGAACATTCGACCAGAACAGTGGAAGTGACTTCACATATTTTCTTCAGTGGTGAAGTGGATGCCAATGACTATGATTAACGAACATTTGCGAATATGCTTGTCGCATTATATTCAACTACAGGGTGTCTGATAAACTTGAACACAAAATATTTTTATTCATCCATGCGACTCGACATTTGTTGGCGAGAACTTTACTGGTGGATGCCAATCGACATATTCTTGTGGAACAGTGGCGTGTGATAGCCATGGACATAATGGGGTACCCATTTAGATCACAACATTCAGTGGATTTTTGGACAGTTTCCGAGGTGGATATTTTACACATTGACAAGATGGGCTAGGCGTAAGAAGAGGCAGGATGGCAGAACGGAGTGACAGATTCGATTCCTACCCAGGCGAGTGACCGTGCCGAGATACGCATTAGGATGTGGAGAATGCTGTTCCAATGGTAAAGGATGAAGAAATCGCCGATCTTGCGAGAAATTTATCACGAATATCTGGATTACCGTCGATCTTTTAATGAATATTTTTACCACCTTGAATATTTTGAAGGTAATGTGAGCGCTTATATGAATACTCTGATATGATTTGACATGACCATGGGCACACTTGTATATCCTTAAGAGTATATTTTTGAAGCATCGTCTTATATATTGTTGCATTTCATCCTGATGAATTCGCTAATATGGTGGGATCCATGTGAGATGGCAGGGGCATTTCACTGATCTTTGCTATTCACCGACGTAATTAGGCAGGGTATTTAATCGTCTTTTATTGCGAGTAATAGTGCATTTTGAGCACAGTAGTTTTTTTGAGAGACTCGAAACCTGCAGTCGGGTTTTTGATAGTTTTTGCATTCTAACGAATGTGTGGAGTTAGTGACCAGGGATTTTTCTTCTTTTTTAATTGGATCTTTTTAAGCTATTGAATTTAATTCACTTAAGCGAAGCAGTGTCGCTACTACCTGACAGTGTAATAATTGTTGATTCCAGTCATATGCATTCATTCATTTGAGCCGTCGGGACAGGGCCTGTTACCTAGTGCAATTGTGTGGTGTCTTAACGCTATACCTGTCAATAGGGAATAATCATCTGAGCCCTCGGGACGGGGCCTGTTGCCTAGTGCAATTGTGTGGTGTCTAAATGCTTTACCCGTCATTAGGAAACTATCATTCTATCATCCGAATGCAATGTTGACTGTAAGCGAATCAAACAATAATTAACAAATCATGTATTAGTTGATCTTTATCCAGTACAGTAAAAATAAATGTAAGCAGGATTACACTTTGTGATTCTTGTGTTGTAGATCCAGTAGTTTTTGTAGCGATATTCTACCTCAGAATACAGTTATCTATTATTTTTCTGATGAGTTGATTTACTCCTTAATCAAGGATTTTAAGCGACTGATTCCTTTAAGATGAGTAGGCTACGTTCTTTCATGAATATATCACAGACAGAAAGGAAACAGCTATGATGAATATTATTAATCTAACACCGATGGTGTTCTTCTGAAACAGATTTCAATGATGTTTCCAGAGATAACACTTTTAAATTAATTAATGCTTGGATTGGATAATAATTGTTTCAGTGATTTCTATGTCATTTCAGAGGTTGTCAAACACAGTTATAGTGACAACAGTTCTGATGGGTCAACTTTATTTATGCCTGAAGCCAGTCTTACAATGAATGTGGATTATTAAATACGTTGATTTTAGATATTTTTGCCAAGTGTTTGTATAAAGATTGCCAATATTTGTGAGGATACCACTTTGATATATTAATGGTGTAGACTGAAGGTTAGTGAACCCAGTCTTATTTTTGTTTTATTCATGCTGTGCGCTGAATATTTGTGATGAATTGATGATAAATTGATAATGTTCAATTGTGATATTTGATGAAGTGGTTCATGTTGAATGAATTCAAGTGGTTATTAGTGGATGATAACGTCCAATTTGGAGAAGTTGTGGCAATTAATGTTGATATGGCAATCAAGTGAAATACAAGCACCAATTATAACATGTAAGAGTATAATTACGCCTGGCAATACATTTTCACTAATGTGATATATTTTGACGATACCTCTATAATTAATCATAGATATTTTTCTGGAAGTTTAGATAATCCAAGTTCCTTTATTAATTAATTTTTGAGTATTACTCTGAATTTAAATAAAACAGCTGATCTGACCTGATGACAAATATAATAATTTAAATAAACAGCTGATTGAGTAGTGGCTGATGTGATAAGTGACTAACGATTTTTTTCAATGCTTTCAAATACCAGATACTTATGTCGGTAAACGATTACAATTTTGACAGGATGATTGCAATTATTGCTTTGAATAATTTTGTTGTTGATTCTATTGAGTAATAACCATAATTCCAACGAGATTGGAATACAATATATTCTGTGGTATTACGAATGATTAAACATGTTGTAAAGATAATAATTATTTTGTGCAAGAATAATTTAAACTTAACTGGTTCACGTGCTTGATGTTATCACTAACAGTGATAGATCTCAGGGTTCACGAATAAAACAGTGACGTGTGATTCAGTGCTCCGGTGACCTTGAGAACCCAAGAAACTTTTAGTTCTTTTATTTTTGACACGTGAACAAATTTCTTTTTTGATTAGAAAGGAAATGGTTATATTTGAAAAAGAACAATTGCTTCCTAACTGTCGCAATCTACCATTATCCCAGGCAGGAATTTCATGTGTTTGTCTTGTCGTTCAAATTCAGATAAACCTTCTTTGATTCAATCTTTTGTGATCTCGTGACGATGTATTTTCCCAGTCCTTTTCTGTGTCATGTTAAGGCTTGACCAGGAAGGATGTTGTTTGTTAGGAATCCAGTTGATGGCGCCCTTTGCTTTGTTTTATCATTAAATTAAACCCGTAAACGACCCAGAGATACTTTGTCTCGCGTTACCCACTGCTATTTGTTTAAAAAATTTCAACTGGATCTCCGACACATTCCTTGGTTTTTTTATTGTTTCAATCCACTCTGTCTCGGGACACCTGATATGCGATGCTATGGCAGTTGGGTCATCGCATACCAGGGAGGAACGGGGACAATATATATATATATATATAAAACAATCCGTACGATACATTTCACCGGTTCTCAATATCTCCGAAACAATTCAAGCAATCATACTGAAATTTTGTTTGATTTTGGAGGACAGTTAAGTAAGGACACATATGTTACTTTCCAAATCCTGAAATACACAAACACATCCTAGCGGCCAGGTGATTTTATATTATTTAAAATAACATTCTGGATTACTAATCTCCCGAGTACAATGGAACGTGACACAGTGTATCGATATTCATAGCTTCATTTAGATACATCCCATGATGCTCAATTGTTTTTTCAAAAATTAAAGATGGTATCAATTCGAAATGTTTAACCTTTTTTTTTTTTTTTTTTTTTTTTTTAATTCTTTAATATTACTCAGGCGGTCCAGAGAAGATTGGTATGATGGGCTATGATAAAAATCATTATCTAATGGCACTAAATTCTGTAGCTTTCATTCCGTAAATCATAGAAGCCGTGGATTTCACTTATCTAATAAATAAATCCCTTGTTTCATTAGAGTAAGATGACATCTCACGAGAAGAGTTTTGTTGTTGTTGTTGTTGTTGTTTTAAGGGGCCTAATATCTAGGTTATCGGCCAAGAGAGAGAGAGAGAGAGGGGAATTTTAATAACCGATATTGAAATCTATTCATTCTAGCACATAAATTATCATTGTAATGGTGTTGGTGAAAACATAGGCCGTGGATCAGAAGGTATTTACTATATCACATAGAAAATCATCTTAATTGTCAGGAGAGTTTTCATGATATAAACCAGTTGGATGTATGAAAATAATCTATTTAAATCTTCACGGATCTACTTGTTTTTTTTTTTTTTCATAAATTAAAAAAAGGCTTAAATACCGAGGCTTAACTCCTCAAAGAACGGCAATGTAATTGTCATAGCACACCTCATTCACCGAAAACTCTACAACAGCGTCATGGTAAGGACAGTAAAAGTACTTACCAAGGAGGATCAGACAGGAGAGATGAATCAACAGAACTACAAGATAAGATAGTAGAAGCAATGTTAGACAATGAATGCTGGGGCCAGTTGTAAGGCCGTGAGAAGTGTAAACATATCAACGTCTCCCTAGCAAATTTAATAAATACATTGGCCGATAACCTAGATGTTAGGCCCCTTAAAACAACAACAACAACTTAATAAATACTTACGTTCATAGAGAAGAGGAGAGAACAGATGTAATAAATATATGATGCAAGCAAATGGAAACTACAGCCGTAATGCTATTCCCGAGGATATGCACCTCTCTATCCATAATTACATGTGATGATGGCCTCCTTCCTTGTAAAATTTCTATCCGGAGGTAATTTAGTCCCCCGTTTGGATCTCCGGGTTGGGACTACTCGAGAGGGGGTTAACATCACAGAAGTGACAAGGAGGAAATCTGACATTCTACGGATCGGAGCGTGGAATGTTAGAAGTCTGCTAGGAAGTGGAAGGTTAGAAAACTTAGAAAGGGAAATGGATAGGTTGAGGTTGGATTTGGTTGGGATTAGTGAAATGCGCTGGCAGGAAGAACAGGACTTTTGGTCAGGAGACTATAGGGTCTTTAGCACTAAATCAAACAATGGCCAAGCAGGGGTTGGTCTCATATTGAGTAGGAAACTTGGACAGCGGGTGGAATATTATGAGCAATATAGTGAACGGATTATTGTAGCAAAAATCAATACTAAACCTACGTGCACCACAGTTGTACAAGTCTATATGTCTACCAGTCAAGCTGATGATGAGGGTGTTGAAAAGGTCTACGAAGAAATAGATGAAATTCTGAGGTATATCAAAGGTGATGAAAATGTTATAGTAATGGGAGATTGGAATGCTATGGTAGGAAAAGGGAGAGAAGGGAATATAGTAGGAGATTTCGGATTAGGTGAAAGGAATGATCGAGGAAGCAGGCTGATGGAATTCTGCACCGAGCATGAGTTGGTCATAGCCAACACCTTATTCAATAAACACAATAGAAGAATATACACACGGATGAGACCAGGAGATACAGGGCGTTACCAAATCGACTTCATTATGGTCAAGCAGAGGTTTCGAAACCAGATTTTGGATTGTAAAACATATCCTGGTGCTGACATAAACTCTGACCACAATCTGGTTGTAATGAAATGCAGATTAAAGTTGAAGAAACTGAAGAAAAGTCAAAAGCCAAAAAGGTGGGCAATAGACAGACTGAAAGTAAAGGATGTAAACGAAAGATTCAAGAAGAGTATAAAGGAAGGACTAATGAAAACCCCTAAACAAACTTCAATTGCAGACGAATGGGCACTTTTGAAGAATGAAATAACAAAATCCGCAGAAGAAAACATTGGAAGGAAAGAAAGAATAGGTAGAAAACCGTGGATCACTCAGGATATACCAGAATTGATGGATGAAAGCCGGAAACTCAAGAATCTAAGAGACGAAAATGGGAAAGCAGAATACCGACATCTGAGAAATGAGGTTAACAAGAAGTGCATGGAAGCGAAAGAAGAATGGTTGAAAGAGAAATGTGCAGGTATAGAAAATTGTCTGAAATTAGGAAAAGTAGACACAGCTTATCGAAGGATTAAGAATACTTTTGGGGAAAAGAAGACTAAGTGCTGTAATATTAAGGACACAAATGGAAAGCCTCTAACAGATAGGGAAGAAAAGGTTGAGAGATGGAAAGCTTACATAGATTGCTTGTATAAGGGAAAGGAGATTGAGAATCGTGTAATGGAAAGGGAGGAGGAAATTGATGAGGATGCAAAAGGAGATTTAATATTGAGATCAGAATTTGACAGAGCATTATAGGACTTACGCAGGAACAAAGCACCAGGCATAGATGATATACCGATTGAGTTGCTACGCTGCATAGGAGATGATGGTCTGATCAGGTTACTTCACTTGGTGTGTAGGATTTATGAGACTGGTGAGGTACCCCCTGATTTCAAGAAGAATGTAATCATCCCTATACCAAAGAAAGTGGGAGCTGATAGATGTGAAGATTACCGTACAATCAGCTTGATTACTCATGCTTCAAAGATCCTGCCTAGAATAATTTACAAGAGGATTGAAAGCCGGATAGAAACGGAGTTGGGTGAAGACCAGTTTGGTTTCAGGAGATATGTAGGAACAAGGGAAGCTGTACTAAGTCTTAGGCTGATTTTGGAAGGTAGAATAAGGAAAGATAAGAGAACGTTCATGGCATTTGTAGACTTAGAAAAGGCTTTTGATAACATTGATTGGACTAGATTGTTTGACATTTTGAAATCTATTGGAATAAAGTACGGGGATAGGAGGGGGATATACAATCTATACAGAAACCAGACAGCAGTCATTCGAGCTGAAGGACATGAGAGAGAAGCTGGTATTCAAAAAGGTGTAAGGCAAGGCTGCAACTTATCACCCATACTTTTCAATCTTTACATTGAACAAGCAATGAAGGAAATTGGAGAAAAAATTAAACTTGGAGTGAAGATTCAAGGAGAAATAATTTCAACTCTGAGATTTGCTAATGACATCGTCATCTTGGCCGACAAGCTTCAGGATTTGAATGAGTTTTTGAATGGTATGGACTCCGTCTTACGGAAAAAATTCATGATGAAAATTAATAAATGTAAAACAAAAATACTGGAATGCAGCCGAAATAAATCAGAAACCTCTATGGAGATCAAATTGGCAGGTGAAAAGCTGAAGGAAGTAGGAGATTTCTGTTACTTAGGAAGCAGAATAACCAGTGATGGACGAAGCAAAGAGGATATAAAAAGTAGGTTGTCTCAGGCAAGGAAAGCATTTCTACAGAAAAGGAATCTGTTGACATCGAATATAGATTTAGTTATTAGGAAGTAATTTTTGAAAGCCTATGTCTGGAGCGTGGCGCTCTATGGAAGTGAAACTTGGACTATTGGTGCAGCAGAAAAGAGGAAAATTTAAGCATTTGAAATGTGGTGTTACAGGAGAATGATGCAGATCAGATGGGTAGATAGGGTTAAAAACGAAGAGGTATTAAGACGAGTGGGAGAGGAGAGATGTTTCTGGCGACTGCTAATTAAGAGAAGAGATAGGTTGGTAGGACACATACTAAGACACCCAGGAATAGCAAGCTTAGTTATGGAATGAAGGGTCGAGGACAAGAACTGTAGAGGTAGACCATGGTTAGAATATGTTAAACAGATTGCCTCGGATGTAGGGTGTGGTAGCGATGTAGAGATGAAACGATTAGTTCAGGACAGGGAGGCATGAAGAGCTGCATCAAACCAGTCAAAAGACTGAAGACTCAAACAGCAACAGATGTAGTGATTAAATACTTATGACAATTCCTCTTAAGGTGATAAATAAAATAGGGGATTTCCCAACCGAAACTACAATAATTCACATCTTATGGTTGTATGAATGTAGCAAACCCTCGAAATTAAGAAATGAAAACAATAGAAGTCAAACGATTATTTCTAATGAACAACAAATGCTTATTTTCATTCTAGAATACGTTATTCACTCAGATATAGTGAATATTGGACACATGACTACACAACCGGGGCAGGTAGATGCGAAGATATAAAGTGGGAGAAGTATGTAGCTTCGTATTCAAGAGATGTTTTGTCCTCTGTTTTATTAGCTGAAATACCATGTGATAAGTTCACGGCATTAAGTGCGCTGACTAACCACAGTCCTTGCCACAGCCAGGCTCCCTTGCGACAGCCGATTAGGAAGCCGTATTCTTCTAAATGCTGAAACTGAAATGGGATCTGCGATTTCGCTTTCGAGTTAGGGTTGGATATAATGGAGATGAAAATGGTTGGGAGGTCAGCAGGCCCCTGCTTGGGACATAAAGTTACTAGCCTTAGACATAAACTAGTAAACTGACCACATAGTGGTGTAGTTACAAGCATTCTTGGCTGTCACCTCTGAGGTCCGTGTTTAATTCTCGGCTCTACCAAGAAATTCAATTTCGCCAGAGGACCACACCTGGATGAACTCATCTTTGTGAGGCAGAACTGCGGTGAGGTGGGTTCGATTCCCCTTTCAGTCATATTAGAAGTCGGTTTACATGGTTTCTCACTTTTCCTCCAGGTAAATGACCGATATATCCAAACTTGCCATGCCACGGCCACCTCTTCCCAAGCCTAATGTCAAATACGAATGAAGATCCCTCGGAAAGAACGGGGTAGGTCCATTTTTAACGGAAATGAGTTTATGGTGCATTCTGTTGGCCAGTCATCGTCATTACAGATCAGTTGAAGTTCATTTCAAATAAAGCGGAATATCACCGAGACACGGAGTTTTTTTATTTTTAGTGGAAACGGAAAGAACGTCCCATATCCTCTCACATCTTTTATAATTTTATATTTGTTTTACATGTACTTCCATTATAAGAAATACATTTGGCACAAAAACTATATTGCTTACCCTCATTTGGGGTGTTTGAGTATTTCCTTTTTTGTTGGAAGTTTAAATTCACTCTCCTGAAAAATTTACAGAATGTGACTTACCCCGTTTTTCCCGTAGAGTCTTCAAATATACACACTGCATCAGACATCAAAATGAGACAAGAAATCAGGCAAAATATCTTACACATCCCCAAGTACACGGGGTTAAATGACCATTATGTTGCAAGCCCGTGAAAGAACCAACAATCCAATAAGTTACTTCTGAAAATAGACAAGCTTCTATTTTTACGAGGTTTAGAACTCGCGATCTTAACCTACCTCACGTTTAGTGAATGTTGTATATGAGCTACTGGACATGACATTTCAGTTTCGAAATCTATTATGCATTGTCTAGGGATTAAATCCGAACCTCCTTGGTGAGAAGCAGACATGTTTCCTGGCAGGGTAGAGGTAGTAAAATTGCCCGTATAGGTAAAATAGCTGAAGTGATGACATAGAACAGCCTTGAGCACCTAATATAAAACTTAATATAAAGGTTTAGTCTACCCACCAGCTATTCAACAGTAAGTATTGATTAAGTACCACGAGCTAGTTATGTACCTCATTCGTAAGTGCAATTTGAATATATCTAGGTAGACACGTGTTCCCTTTACAGCCACGCTTTAATTGTCACTACGATCCCGTGACTGCATATAATGAAAACAGCAACAGAAGCAATCTAGTGAATGATGCAGCAAGGGAGAATTCAATGACCATGACGTAAGACTGTGCACGAACATATTGATTTCCAAGGATAATTCCACAGGATCCTACAATCTCACTTTAGCTCGTCTTTTGTGTGTTCTACTTCTCTGACAATTCGGCCGCGAGCACGACTGGCATCGTCTTCTGAATTATGGATGTTAGTTTTAATGCCCAGGGATGTGCCTGCTTCCGAACAGAACCCAGATCTAAATCAAATGACGATCGACCGAGCCTTAAAGAGCGATAGACTCGTTCCTTTTCACTGTTAGGCTTCAATGGAAAGTAAACGACTTTATTTTACGTTAAAGTGATCAGCACAGGGAGAAATGCGTTAGATCACCTCTAGTATTCCGGAAACGAGAAAAAAAATTAATGTACTGAGATTTATGTGAAATGTGATTTCATTTCCATACAAGTTCCTTTGATACTTCTCATGCGCCCTGGAAGGAAAAACAAGATAGATATTACGACTAATGATCTTACGATAGAGGATTTGAAACTGTCAAAAATAGTCAGATATCTCCAGGGTGGATAACATCAACGGGACACCGTGTCCTTTGCGCTATCAATTAATAATAATGACAATCATAATAATAATTATTATAATAAGAATAAAATATTTGTTCTAATTTATTTTCAGTAAGCGGATAAATAAACCACATAAAATGCAGCTCGTCAGAGTTTAATATACGACCAATTTGTACGCTGCATGTAAATGCCTTGCCTGCGCTGACACGCCAGCTGGTAAAAAGGAATAAAGAAGAAGATACAAATTGTGTCTTGCTTCCCTGGACAGATGTTCTCATTTAACTTGAAAGGGTTCATTCTATCATAATTATTATTACCTGTAATTGTTTACAGTAAAATTTCCTCACTCACCGATCGATGTAAAGTTATCGATAGACAACTTGCGGTTCCTTACATGCTCATTGAGACACATGCATTAAAACTGTAATGTGATATCCATGTCAGGACATCAGCAAGCCGCTTTCATACTTGGCATTGCGATGTCAAGAGAATGATACAAGTTGCACAACTGGGTAACTGAGATTTGAGGCTTCCTCACCCTTTTGTGTTACATAGCCTAAACAATTTGTAGCCTTGTTTTATTTTAGGGGCACATTCTACTTACATGCAAATTTTCATGTCAATCGCTCTAGTAGTTTTGACGCCAACCCCATTAGGAAACGGACAAGCAGACAATCAGACAAGTAAAAAAACAGACAAAATTATCTGAGGGTATATTTGTTCACTATACACCCCATCCGGCAAACATTCAAAGTATTAGCCAAAAATTCGAAATGTTCAGACAGAAAGCTTGCTTTATTTATAGAGATTCACGCCACCTATCTATGTTTCTCTTTTCCCTACCGTATTTCTATCACCGTAACTAGCATTAATGCAGGCTATAATGGGGAAATCTCCCAGATGTCGTTTATTGTTCTTCATAAACAATTCGTATAAATAATTCAGAGCTAGATTTTATAATTCACTTTATCACATTCGATGTGGTGAACTCTGCCAGTACCGTCAATTATATAAACGTGGCGCACGGTCCTTGTCCATTAAGGAAGGTTTCCCCACGTACAGAATTATGTGGTCGTCTGAGTTCTAAAATGTGCCTTAAATATCTGGACTGGGAAGTGCAGGGATGGAAGCCACACACTTAGTAAGAAATAGATAATCTGATTACCCTCAGATTGCACACAGAAAATATAGCAAATCTGGAAGCTCATACCGATGACTGCTTGAGGCTATTCCAAATGTTCAGACAATGACGTCAAATACATTCAATCACCCTCTTCCTACATACCAACTTCTATGATCCCGAGGTAAGCACTCAGACTTGTCCGCAAGGCCCTGGGTTCGATTCCTTGCTATGCTTAGTAATTTAACTTTTGTGCTAGAATTGGAAGGAATTATATTCTGACTGATAAAGAATGACTGAGAGACGAAGGGCTCCATCCCTAACAGGAACCCTACACATGGTGCTTTGCGTTTGCCACACCCACTTCAGGCAAACGCAACCATAGTACATACCTTCAACTTCATCCCTATTACATGTAGCCTACACTCTACTAAAGTCACCAAAATGATACCAATTATCATAAAGTTTCCACGCACACACAAATAATTGACTTAAGTCCTGTTGTTCGCATCGCTGGAACATAGGGCTTCAACGAAGCATCGCCATCGGACTCGGTTGCGTGCCATTGCCTTCACTTCTCCCCACGTTCTCCCCGCTTCTGCAGCTTCCCTCTCCACTGTCCTCCTCCAAGTTTCCTTCGGTCTTCCTCTTCTGCGATGTCCCTGAGGATTCCAACTCAGGGCTTGCCTCTCTATTGCCATCTGGTTTTTGCGCAGTGTATGTCCAACCCACTTCCACTTTCTTGCCTTCAACTGTAAGTCCACGGGCTTCTCGTTTGTACGATTCCATAGTTCTTCATTGGATATTACATTTGGCCAAAACACCCTCAAGATTCTTCGTAAGCATCTGTTTATACAGGTCTGGATTTTCTTTATGATAGATTTTGTTACTTTCCAAGTCTCACATCCGTATAGCAATACTGATTTTACATTGCTATTGAATATTCGGAGTTTAGTACGTGTGGAAATCTCATTGCTTTTCCAGATAGGATGCAACTGGATAAAGGCTGCATTTGCTTTCTTGATCCTGCTGCTCACATCCTCCTCTGCTCCTCCAGTTTTAGAAACGATGCTACCATGATACGTAAGTTCTTTAACATCCTCTACGTTTCTTCCGTTTATTTGAAACTTCCTATCGCTTGTTACGTTTAATCTTAGCGATTTGGTCTTCCCTGAATTTATAGTTAACCCTAGCCTTCTTGTCTGTTCCTGTAGATCTTTCAGTTTGGCATTCATGTGCCGAAAGTTTTGTGAGAGGAGACACACATCATCAGCAAAATCTATATCTTCTAGTTGATCTGTTAAATTCCAACTTACTCCTCTTCTTTTACCTTCATTTGTTTTCCTCATCACTTCATCTATCACAATTAGGAAGATTGATGGAGAGAGAACACGACCCCTGTTTTACACCTGTTCTTACTTCAATGGATGGTGTCAATTTCCCTTGGTGCATTACTTTGCACGAGTATCCGTTATACATTTCTTGCATAACTCTGATAACCTTTCCCGGAATACCACATGCTTCTTCTGTTTACTGAATCGAAAGCCTTTTCAAAGTCTATAAACACTAGATATAGACTGGCCATAAATTCCATGCTCTGTTCAAGGATAATGCGGAGTGTATTAATCTGATCGACACACGATAGGTTTCTGCTAAACCCTGCTTGTTCTCTTCTTAGGTGGATTTCAAGGTAGTCCTTCATTCTGTTGAAGATGAATCGTGACAACACTTTCCTAGGAATAGATAACAGCATTATTCCCTTCCAATTATTGCAATTTGTCAAGTCGCCCTTCTTCGGAAGTTTAACTAAAGTGCCGGTCTTCCATTCATCTGGTATTTCTTCCCGGTTCCAGATTTTTTCAAACAGAGGGTACAGTAAATCTACTGTTGTTGCTAGATCTTCTTTCAAGAGCTCTGGCAGGATGTTATCTGTTCCCGGCGCTTTGCCACTTTTCGTTTGCTTTAGAGCAGCTCTGATATCTTCTCTACTAGGTGCTCCACTCTTGATTCTACCAAGAACGTCACATTCATTTCGATTTCCATCTTCCTCTGCATTTTCATCTACACCTCCCTGTTCTTCTCCGTCCTGTTGCTCTTCTTCCTCTGTTCGTACCTCTCTATTTAGCACTTCTGCAAAATGTTCACGCCATCTTTCCAATTGCTCATCTCCAGTAGTCAGCAACGCTCCAGTTTTACTTCTCACAGGACGATCTATAGGTCCATTCCTCTTTCCTAGCAGTCTTGTGGTCTGGTAAAGTTCCTTCATGTTTCCTTCTCTGGCAGCCCTCTCCGCCCTTGATGGGAGATCACTTGCCCACTTTCTTCGGTCTGATCTTGCACTCCTTTTCACCTCCTGGTCTACTCTCGTGTACTCTGCATGAAGATCCATCTTTTGTCTCCTAGTTTTTGTGGTATTCATCTTTGCTTTCAGTTTCTTCCTCTCTCCCACCTTTTCCCAGGTGTCCTGGCTCATCCAATCCTTCCTTTTGTTATCTCTGAATCCCACTACTTTCTCTGCAGTTTCTAGGATTGCTCCTTTAATTTTCTGCCATTCTTCTTCTACTCCATCTTCTCTTGTATTTAGTATTTCGTATCTGTTACGCAGTTCTAATCTAAATTCTTGTTTGACGTTGGGGTCCTTCAGCTTTTGAACAACAAACCGCTTTTTTGGAACATCAAATTTCTTCTTTGCCGCTATGATTTTAATGCGCACCTTGGCTAACATCAAATGGTGATCACTACCTATGTCGGCTTAAATGAATCAGGAACAATTATTTCTACAGGGGTGAAAGTAGAAAGCATTTTGTCTTGCCTGGATCTCTACTTAGTATAAAATAAAGTTCCCGATTCTTCGATGTCACGGCTAATCTCGAGAACCTCTGGATGGATTTTGATGCAGTTTTCACCATTCTGTAAAGGATATCTCGAGGAAGATTTCTGTAAATAACAATTTATTTGTGATCAAAGGAATCCGAGCAGTAACGATTTCAGTAAAAAAGTCGAAAAAAAAACCTGGTGTCCGAGCGTTTTGTAAGCTTACTCTGGGCAAACCGTTAAAAATATCTAGTTAGTTAGTTATTGTGGATTTAAGGGACGGTAAGAAAGAGTAAGAATTGTTCAGCATGAAATGTTCTACAAAAACGTCCGTGAGAGCATATCTCTTATCTTCAATACGTCGCCCACAATAAGTGTTTTTTCGTTTTCATTTCTTTCAACCATGTCCATTCAAATACTGAGGCAAACGTTTACGAGCTAGATAAGGGCGAGTCTATCACCCCTGTTACAGCCAAACTAGAGGGTACACCTAACACCCCAGATACAGCCAGCAGCAAACCGTCGAGTCGTGTTGAGTTAAGACTTCAGAGAAGGGTGGTTGTGTTTGGAGTTTCCCTGGAAGTACAACTCGACTTTTCTTCATTTCGCCTGTGAACGTTCCGTTCCGCAAAATACACAGTCAAGTTAAGATTGGACGGAAGGGCGATTTCTGTTTCATGCACCTCGCAGTTCCCTGGAAGTGCAACTCGGCTTTTCTTCATTTCGCCTTCAACTTTTCGTTCCGCAAAATACAGAGTCAAGTTAAGATTGGACAGAAGGGAGATTTGTGTTTCATGCACCTCGCAATTCCCTGGAAGTGCAACTCTTCATTTCGCCTGTGAGCGTTCCGTTCCGCAAAATACAGAGTTAAGTTAAGATTGGACGGAAGGGCGATTTGTGTTTCATGCACCTCGCCATTCCCCTGGAAGTGCAACTCGGCTTTTCTTCATTTCGCCTGTGAACGATTCGTTCCGCAAAATACACAGCCAATTTAAGATTGGGCGGAAGGGCGATTTCTGTTTCATGCACCTCGCAGTTCCCTGGAAGTGCAACTCGGCTTTTCTTCATTTCGTCTTCAACTTTTCGTTCCGAAAAATACAGAGTCAAGTTAAGATTGGACTGAAGGGAGATTTGTGTTTCATGCACCTCGCAATTCTCTGGAAGTGCAACTCTTCATTTCGCCTGTGAGCGTTCCGTTCCGCAATATACACAGTTAACATTGTGGTGTTTGAAGCCATATTTTCAGTGTTGCCTTAGTAAACAAGAGTTTAGTGCTTTTCAGTCTGTCAACACGAATGTACCCAAAAGAGATGGGTTATGCCCTAATCCTGAAATAAATTACATGAGATTAATGAGTTTTATTAATCTTATGTAATTTATTTCAGGATTAGGGCATAACCCATCTCTTTTGGGTACATTCGTGTAGACCGACTGAAAAGCACTAAACTCTTGTTATACACAGTTAAGTTAATATTGGACGGAAGGGGGATTTGTGCTTCATGCACCTCGCCATTCCCCTGGAAGTGCAACTCGGATTTTGTTCATTTCGCCTGTGAACGATTCGTTCCGCAAAATAGAGAGCCAATTTATGATTGGACGGAAGGGGGATTTGTGTTTCATGCACCAAGCCATTCTTAAATTACGTCTGGCAAGAATTCGCTATAATTAATAGTCCAGTCAGTGATTTTAAGCCATCATGCCGAGATATAAAACGGATATAGTTCATTGATATCGAAAAAAAAGCGCTTATCACGTAACAATGAAACAGAGCAAGAAATAATTTCTCGATTTTCACAAGAGAAAGAAAGACTCCTTCAAACCGTTGCTCAAGAAGAACACCGTCTGAACCACAATCAGGAACAAGCTTATGACACCATCATATCTAGCATCACTAAGACGGAAGATAAGATATTTTTTCTCGATGCCCCTGGAGGCACAGGCAAAACGTTCTTGTTTAATTTCTTACACGCCAAAGTGACGCCTGGTGGTAATATTGCTCTTGCCGACGCATCATCTGGAATTGCAGACACTCTTTTGGAAGGGGGAACAATAGCACATGCAACATTTAATCTTCCTTTGAAAGTTAGCAGTAATGATGGAAGCGTATGTAATATTTCAAAACAAAGTAACACTGCCGGTTTAATCCAAAATTGTTCTTCAGTTGTATGGGATGAGGCTACATTGTCGCACAAAACTTCCATTGGAGCTGTAGACAGGACCTTGAGTGTTCTAAGGAATCGGAACACACCTATGGGTGGCTGCACAGTTTTGTTCGCCGGAGATTTTCGTCAAATCTTACCAGTTGTTACCCGAGGAACGAGAGCCGACGAAGTGAACGCTTCATTTATAAGATCTTACATCTGGCCGGATATAACAAAATTGGCACTCAAAACTAACATGACAGTAATGTCGTCTTCAGAATATAATAGTCTGTTTGCTAATTTGTTACTTAGAGTCGGAAATGGAGGTGTACCGGTCATTGACGGGAAAATAACCCTTAGTCACGATTTCTGTGTTTTAGTAAGCTGCATTCAAGAATTGATTGATAGCGTTTATCTTCAAATCCATGCCCTATCTAACAAGTCTCATTCATTGTTTAAAGAAAGCGCAATATTATCGCCAACAAACGAACAAGTTGTGAAATTTAATGACTTGGTCTTCTCCAAATTCACTGCCCAGACTAAAGTAGACTATATTACTCAGTCGACGCAGTAGTTGATAGTGAAGAAGCTGTTCATTACCCTACAGAATTCCTAAATTCTTTACTTCCCTCTGGCTTGCCAGCACACAAGCTTATTTTAAAAGTGGGAGTGTCTATTATAATGTTACGTAATTCACACCCACCAAAGTTATGCAGTGGGACGCGATTGGTTGTGAAAACTTTGAAAAACTGTTCCATTGAAGCAACTATCTTAACTGGCTGTGGTAAAGGAGAAACGGTCTTAGTGCCCAGAATTCCTATGATTCCTTCAGATTTGCCTTATCATTTCAAACGAGTACAATTACCAGTAAGAGTCTGCTTTGGCATGACTATAAACAAAGCACAGTGTCAGACACTTAGCGTGACTGGAGTTGATCTCAGTGGAGAATGTCTTTCTCGGGGACAGCTTTACGTGGCTCTATCGCGTGTTACATCAAACCGATATCTTTTCGTGTTCACTTCTGGAGGGAAAACGACTAATGTCGTGTAAAAGGAAATATTATAGGACCTCAGTGAAAAGTAGCCTATCACCTTGCATTCATAACTGTTCCCGGGCGAAGCCGGGGTGGGTTGCTAGTTCTGAATAATTTTGAAATTTCCTTCCAGAGAATAAATCCTCATGTATGACTACACTTACATTGAATGGTGTTGATTAATTGAGACATTCACAATAATTGTACTTGTTTCACTGATTTTCTTTCCCGAGGAAACAATAGAGTCTATTATAGTGTTATTAAATTCATCGGGGAAATAAATCACACACCTTAGGCCTATTAGCGTGATGAGTCTTCACAAAAGATTCAATTCTCCGACCCGTGGAGAATAAAGTGTTATTTGTGTCAATCACCTCTTGCAACAAGTTATTCCTTAGGTTGGCAAGATTGTTTTGACGTTGTCTCTGACATTTGGCACTTAGTTTGAGGTCGTCCCACACAATTTCAACATGAATTTAACATGATAATTTAGTGGTCATTCCAGATGTAAAGAAAGCTTTGAAGCCATTATTTAGTGTTGCCTTATTAACAATTGATATTGTAACTGTTGGTCGTTCAACACAAAATAATTCCAGTTACTGGAATATGATGAAACATAACCTGAAATAAGTCACGTGTAATTAAGATAAATATATTGCACCCTTCAATAAAGCATGGTTTTCTCAAGATTCATCTACGGGGTCGTGTTCAGTCCAGACTGCGATACACAGCAAAGTTCGCTAAAAACGACATGCTCTAATGAATAGAAAGGTTCATGACAGAGGCTATACTAGAAATAAAATGAATAACAAGTAGAATAAAAGAAATTTAATGACTGAAAAGGTATGTGCATAATAATAATAATAATAATAAAAGAAATCCTCCCTGATTTTCACCCCCTTAATAAATAATAATAACACTGAGCGGTAGGAACTCGCTCGTCACAAAAAGACAATGTGAATGCAGCTTCACATAAATGATAAAATCATAACATAAGCATTTGAGCGGTAAGAACTCACTCGTCACAACATATGGATACAAGTCCATTTTTTCTGGTCAAGAAGTTATATAATGTGTGGTGTAATGCTCGTTAATAAGAAACTGAGTACTGATGCGAGTCCGTTTACAACTAAAACAGTCATGTTGCTTACGAAGTTGCATCTTTTAAATCACACTACGGCTATGGGACCCACCCTTAATTAATACACTATAACTACTACTGACACATGCAAGATCTAATAATATAAACAGAATGAAGAATCTCCCTGAGACCCTAACTGGTGCCGGAGCACAAAATGAACACAAAAAAAGCATGCCAGAAATAGGCAAAAACGCTCTCGTCATAACTTGGGAACATAGCTTCGCGCACCCTAACTTGACACGGGTCATGAACGCGTAGAAATAAACACACCAAAAATTGAACCAACAACAAAAAAATACAAGCCTAACGGCTGAAAAACTATGTTTATATTTTTATAAAACGCCAGACGAACACGAATTTCGGAAGCTACCGTACAACTATGGACAGCACCCATTTAAGCAATCAATACTCATTATAACCGATCAGGTTTTGTGAATTTTAAACAACATCTTAAATTGCAGTACAGGAAGCAAGCCTGTTACTAATGTCAAGTCACGTTATCTGATTTGAGCGCGCCCTTCTTGTATGAGTCAACACTGCCACAAATATCTCTCTCAGCCCGGCAAGCTCGGTGCAATTTCACTCTGGAAACGTCAACATATCTCACCCATCCACTGGATGGCGAGAAACACAAATATATACCACAAGTTCACCCTCGCGAGGTCATGAACTGGGCTAATGTGGAGCAAGACAGAATAATCACCATGATATATTCTCGCTAGCACATTATAAAAAAATCACACAACGCACCAAAAGCTTGGACTGACTCTCCACGCACACACTGGGTCGGCTCAAAACAGATCAACAATATTGCGTCCATTGACACATTAACAAAAATACACAACAAAAACTCGGGTGCAACGTGCCATCCCGTTCAAATCTGCTGGAAAGCAACTATGAAAATAATCCTGATCCGTCATAAAAGTCTACTCACAAATAATCTTACCCTCCAAATTCTATTTTTAATCTCAACATTAATTTAGTTCCATTTTTGTTGCAAGGCATACCCCCGAATAATAATGCTTGACCGCGATTTACGCAAGCGAAAGCGAGCACGGGCTCCGCGTATCGCCCCGTAAAGTTGAAACAAATACAATCACAATATTTACAAATTACACAACGCTCGGCTAGTCCCATATTTAATGTGTCAGTAAAACAAAAACTAAAAATCTACATTACCAAACAAGCAAACAAATATCTACAAAATATGTCCCATAATACCATAGCTGATTTAATAAATAAATAAATTCATTTGTACTCAATCCTTTAAAACAGTGCCAGGAAAAACGTCTGCAGCCATTTCCATTAAGATGTTTATCTGGTCATCGACATCTTTTGGCAAATGTCCTGCTGGTTCCCAGTTCCGTTCTCGTTCTTAGACGTCTTCTCGTGCTGAATTAAATAAAGCTTTGTCAGATACACACACGATATAATTCCTACTATATTCACCTATCAAGTACTATATTCCTTGACAGTCTATTTGGTGAATTATTTCGATGAACTGGACCCTACTGATAGTGCTGGGACTACAAATAAATCACTGAAGTTACACTTATAACTTGACGAAAATGTTCCATGTTCAATAACATGAAGATATGCAGAGTATGAACCTTACGTCCTCAGACGTACAAAATGAGTGAATGAACGTTACGTCCTTAGACGCACGAAATGAGTGGTGATCCTCGAAGCATCTTGGATCCTTATAAATGAAACTGACTAGGGAAGGTGTGGAAGGGGATTTATTAAAAAAATATTCCATAATAATTATCAGACTAGCATGCGATCGGTATCATTGAGTTCGTAGCAGTGTGGAGGTTACGATTATGCTGTAGCCGGCTCGAATCGATCGTTGAATTAATCTGTAGATAACTCCCGCGTTAATTTACCAGTGTGCGTTATCAAGCCGAGTTGCCGCTAAAACAAGGCGTCTTGATATTATTGGCCCAGACTCTTGTATGTCTTTGCGCGCTTTTACATATTTTTCTGCAGTAGGGAGTGGTTAACATGATGATAGACCAATTGCTTCGTAGCATTCGATTTCCTTCTTGGCACCAACCTTCCTAGCAACAGGCCATAATGTGCGTCCCCAAGCCGTCTTCCGCGCTAAAAGTTGCACCTGTCCTATGTCTCAAGAATATATATATGCTTCTTCCTAAAATACCACAGGAGCTTAAACCATTGTGTCCTCTTGGCCACTGATTTCACAATACTTCCCAACACCGTCTGGCTCTCATATCTGTTGTCTGTGGAAATGTATCAAAAGATGATGAATAATTATTAGAATCCTTTATACAGCCTGTGGATAAATGGTTCACAATCCCCCTGCATGGAAAAAATCGAACATAACAAATAGTCGATTTTTTTACAAACACATAACATCTGTAATCCATTTCTGCCAATCCTAGAGAAATCTCCCTCTGATCAGTTTCGTCTAGCCGCCACTGTCGTTGGAGTGTCAACACGCGCTCGAGTTTACTTCAGCTTCCTCATTCATTCAGACATTCCCCAAGCCTGCCTGCTTGTCTGATCGCCTAAGGTTAATATCTCCCCTTTCCAGTGTCCTTATCTCTCTCGCTCGCTCTCTCGCTGTGTCGTCATCGTCAGAGCTCATTAGTGTATGACCACAGCAGGCTGCTCCCTACTTTCTCGTTCAACTGACGTACTCACTGACCCATGTATAGTTGGATGTGCAAAAAGGACGTCCATATATTCAATTTGCATCATTATTTCTGCGTTCCCAAGGTTCACTAGTAAAATACAATTTTAAATTCGCCGCGTTGTAGACAGACATTGTACCTGTACTCAATTCTTTCACTCTGTATGCGTTGTTACCAAGATTACGTATAATACAGAAGGGGCCAATAAATTTTGGACTGAACTTGTTAAATACCTTCTTCTCTGGATCAGATGTCGCTGGCTTCCGTACTAATACAATCTCGTTGACTAATAGTTTTCTGTGATACCTCTTATTTCTGACACGACGTAATCTGCGATCCGCCTGGTTTCTCATATGGACTCTCGTTCTCTCAATTCTCAACTCATGACCAACCATGGGATCTTGTGGGCAATTGATTATGTTGCTCCACGATCTTACTGGATATTCGTTCATGTGCAAGACCATGGGAATCTGGCCTGTCGACTCATGTCTAGTTGTATTCATACAGGTCTCTACATCTTTGATCCTGTCTACCCACTTGTGATGTTCATTGGGAATGAAGATCCATAAGTATTTAGTAACACATTTTATAGCGCGTTCGCTTGGATTAGCTTGAGGGTGGCGAATGCTACTAAACATGTGTTTTACATCCAAGTCCTCCATACCTTTCTTGAATCCGGCACTCGTAAAATAGCTTCCGTGGTCCGACAATATAAACTCTGGTTTTCCAAGGATTGGAATAACTCTATTTCGAATACGACTGAGTACTTGTTTCGATGTAGTTTTCTGAATGGAGCACAATACGACAAACTTAGAAAATACATCAATACACAGTAGTAAGTGACGGCAACCTCGCCTACCTTTCGGGATTGGACCGAAACAGTCCAGGGCCCCGAGCTCGCAGGGTTTCTGAGGTAGAAATGGTCTAGGATACTGCCTCATTAAGTAATTATTCGGCTTCGTCCTCTGACAAGGATCGCAAGTCTTTATTACGTCACAAATGGTAGTCCTCATTCGCGGCCATGTAAACGTTTCTCCTATGGTCGCCTGTGCCTTATCTAATCCCACGTGACCGAAGCTTTCATGTATGTGCCAAGTAAGTCCTCTTTGTAATGATGCAGGTACCATGATACGTAATTTGGTGTGTTCTTCATCTATCCATTTATGCAATAATTGTTAAGGTAGACATATCTTCCTTCTCTGGCTTTTGTTTCTCTGTAGGCTGGGGTTCTTGCTGGTAATTCCTTCTTAAAGTACTGGATCATTTGGTACATCCACGGTTCTGCTTCCTGCTCTCGTCTTATCTCCCGTAATTCCTCCAAGAATGCATGGTCCTTTGCTGTTAACTCAATATGCTGTACTATCGCTGTTTCTTCGGTATCAGGCTCGGGGTTCCTGCTTAATACATCCGGAATTACATTCATTTTTCCTGGGCAATGTTCAATTTTGATGTTAAATTTTTGTATGTAGATGGACCAACGTGTCACACGCTCGCTAGCCATAGATGTCTTGAACAAGAACGTTAATGCTTTGTGGTCTGTTCTAATAACAATGGGGTAACCATACACAATTCGTTTCCATTGTTGTAACGCATGAAGTATTGCCAACAATTCGAGTTCCGTGACCGTATAGTTGCGCTCATTTTTACGCAATCTGCGGCTCACAAATGCTAAATAATCACGACGTTGAAGGTTAGCTGGATCTTCTTGGTATAACATTGCTCCTATACCAACCATGGAAGCATCCGCTTGGATAATAAATTTCCGTTGAAAGTCTGGATAACCTAGTTTGATACAATTTTCCAGTAATAATTTTGTCTCTTGAAACGATTTCTCACACTCAGCGTTCCAAAGCCATTTGTTGTTCTTCTTCAGCATTTCCTGCATAGGTGCTACGGTTTCAGTATATCCCGGGCAGTTTTCCTTAAAGAAACCCGTCACGCCAAGGAAAGCTCTGATATGTTTCACTCTCGTTGGTGTAGGGAAATTCTTTATTGCCTCTATCTTCGCAGGGTTTCGTCTCACTCCCTCCTGGTCAATGATGTGCCCCAAGTATAAAATCTCCTTCTTGAAGAAATGGGATTTCTTCAAGTTGACTTTAAAATTTGCAGTTCTAAGTTTGTCCAAAAGCTTATCCAAATTTCCCATATGTGTCTCAATGTTATCTGAAGCCAAGAGTATATCGTCAATATATCGTACCGTCATTTCCTTCACTTCTTCAGTCAGGTTCCGATCCAAGGCTCGAATTAATGCGCATCCAGCAGTTTTAACGCCGAAGGGCATGCGGACGAAGCAATATGTCTGATTATCGAACAAGAAGCCAGTAAGAAGCTGTGACTTCTTATCCAGTTCGAGATGATGAAACGAACTCGTCAGGTCTACTGATGAATAGATGCTCTTGTTCTTAAATCCTTTTAAGACGTCTCTGATGATTGGCGCTCTGTCATACTCGGGAAAAATAAGGCGCATGTTTAGATTTCTGGAGTCTAGACAAAGTCTAATGGATCCATTTGGTTTTGTTACTGCCAAAATCGCATTTAAATAAGGTGTAGGAGTCTTCTTAATCACTCCAGTTTGCAACATATCATCAATAATCCTTTTTACCGGCTCCCGATGTTTTTCTGGTATAGGGTACAATTTGCTTCGAAATGGGGACCAATCCTCAACCTGCATAGAATACTGAAAGTTTATTATCTTCCCTGGAACTGAGTCAAACACTGCCTTATTTCTTCTTAAGATCTCCTCAAGTTTCTTCCTATGTTCAACCCCTAGTTGTATGTCACTGAGCCGCTCCTGTAATAGTTCTTCAAACTGAGTATCGTTGTCCTCTCCTTCTGCTAGTAAGGCCCATATCTCCTGAGAGTCACTCTCTTCATTAAATTCCACAACAGCCACATCTATAAGGTCATCTTCCGCCTTTCGTGTCTCCTCTTCTGTCTCCTCTGCTATTGCCTCCAATGCCCATGAACTCACGTCTTTCCCTGTAGTGATTTCATCCATGTGTAAGTCCACATCCTTCAGTTTATCAAACTCCTTAAAACTGACTGTATTATTGTGCAAATCTATGACTGCCTGGTAGTCACAAATGAAATTTGCACCCAGAATAATGTTAAAATTCATTTTAGCCATTATGATGAAAGTCTGTCCAAATATATGGTCTAATATATCCAATTCTATAAATGCCTGACGTTTGAAAGTGACGGTGCGTTCGGGAATAACGCCCCTCACCTTGAGTTGCGGTACTGGAATCACAGGAATATACTGACTCCGTCCCAACTCTCCAACCAAAGCCTCCGATACAAGACTGATTTGTGACCCCGTGTCAACTAAGCATCTCACGTTAATTCCACCAATCTTGGCATAAATAATAGGTAATTGTTTGATATCATCGTTCCGTGGTTTTACAATCTCCTCCAGGCAATCTTCCGGCAAAGCTATCCATTCTTGTATGTGTGCCACGACCCATCCTTCTTCACGATCCGGCTGTTGCTCTCTCAGGGTGAGTCCTTTTTCAATTATTGGGATTTTTTTTACAACCCCCGCGACTACCATCATCCTTCTGTCGCGTATTTCCCTGGCGTTCTTCCTGCTTCAATAAACTCTCGGCCCCCTCAACGTGAGTGTTTGGATTTGACCTCCTATTAATTGCATGTTCCCAATGTTTTTGTTCGTCCCCTCCATTTGCGTGTAGTTCTTCCAGGTAGCGCTGCGATTCGACGTGCCTGTCATTCCAATCATTTCTATAATTCTGATAGTCCCCCTGGTTCTGATATCTCCTTTCACGCCACTGTCGATTATCATTATTGTTCTTTTCGTAACGTCTGTAGGGTCCCTCATTTCTCCTATTATTTCTCCATTGTTGGTATCCTCGCTGCTGATACCTATTGTTGCCCTGGGTCTGTCTATCATTATTATTTTCATGACGCTGGTGTGACCTATTTTCGTCACCCTCCTGACCTCGTCTTGGTGTCGTTGACACACTTGTATTTGTGGCCTGCGACCTGGTGTGTATTTGAGCGGGTTTAACCACCTCCGTTGTGTTTACAAGTTCCAGCTGTCGTCCCCCTCTTTGCTGCAAGTGGGATGTTGTCTCTTCAATCTGACGTAAGATTTGTTCGGCTCGAACCGCTGTGTCCACGTTTGCTGCTACTAACACCTGCTGAACATTTACTGGCAACTGCCGTGCAATCGTCATTACCAGCTCCGATTCTTCTAAAGGGTGATCAAGATCCCGAAATTTCAACAATTGTAGCGAAAAGAAATCTGAATATTTCGTCTGCTGAGTCGACTGATATTTTCTCGAATAAAGTTCCATTCTGAGACTTTGTTGTAGAGAAGCCGACCAGTACTTTTTAAGGAACGCAATCTTGAAATCATCCATCCCTCCGAAGGTATACTTGAAGCTCAAGAACCACGTAAGTACATTTCCCGAAAGAAATCGTTCCATCAATCTTAAACGACGTGCGGGCGGTATATTATTATCATTAAAATAGTGATCCACCTCTTTAAGATACGCTTTCGGTGTGACACCAGAATTTTCTGTGAATTTAATAGGTTTAAATTCATTTGATCGAATTACTTGTACTATTGAGGGTGCTGATAGCCATGTTGAGGAGTAGAGATTCCTCCAACGTTGTTGTGAAATCCCTCTGTGTTAGTCGCTAATGGGCTACCTGTCAGTCCGTGGCCACTCTCCGCGCTAATTGCCCCCTGGCTCGTTGAGCTAACTTCCTTATCTTAAGCGTGCGCTGTCTGAAATAACGTGTTCTGTCCTAATGAGCGCAACTCTGCTTTTATGATTCTGTCCGACTGTTCTTTCATTTTACTCTTGATTTCTTCCTCAAATGCTTTAATGCGCGTATGATTATCACCGACGGTCTTTATGATTGTTAACCGTTCTTCTTTAGATTCGCTGCTCATCTTACGCCAATCCTTTCTGATGCTATCTTTAATCGCTCCCAGTTTTTCTTCCATCTGCTGTTTCGTGTCCTCCTGATTCGATTCTATCTTCTCAAGCCTGTCTTCTAGACGTAGATTATTCTCATCAATCGTACTCTTTAAATTATCCTGGTCCGATTCTAGGTTTTGCCATCGCTCTGCTGATTGTATTTCTAATTTATCTATGTCCTTTATTAGGCCCGTAATGCTTTCATTTACTGCTGACAATTGTCCCTGGATAAACGTAGAATCCTCCTCCATTTTATCAAATCGCTTTTCAAGACCATCCTGTGCCATTTTAACCTCGCTGTTATTTACCGTGCATGGTAATTCTATCTGAGCTAGTTTTGCTAATACAGTTTCGTCCAAATCATTTAATTTACGGTTGAAGGTGTCCTCTAATTTTTGTATCTGACCTAGCTGTTTGTCATTATTTTTACTTATATCAAGCGCGAATTGAACCTTCTGCTGCTGTGTAGTGTATTCCTTCATCTCTGCAGATAATGTGGCTAACTGACTCGTATTTCTTCTTTCTTGCGCTTCTAACTGTTTGTTTATATTTTCATTTACTTGCACTTGTAATGAGTTACCCTGTTCAATTAATTTAATTTCTAATGACTCACTCTGTTCAATTAATTGTGCCTTCTGTTCAGATAATTGTGTCTTTATAGTGTCATTCATTTGAGTCTGGAATGACTCATTTTGTTCCGCTAATTTAATGTCTAATTTTTCACTTTGTTCCTTTAATAGTTTCTGGGTTCGTGCCGTGGCACTTTCAATGATCGCCTGGATATCTGCGACTGTCGCCATTATCACACACAAAAATATAAATCACTGAGAAAACAGGAGGATGGCATGCAAACGTCTCCCTGACACACACATATATAATTCTTGACATACATTTACTTCATTTGACGACAGTCAGTTCATTTAAACTTATTCCCTTTACTCCCGCAAATCAATCATCACTGAATGGTTCTAACTTTACTTAATAACTTTTTAACCCCGCACATATTCAGTCATAAATTACTATCCAGATCTGATGTTACCACTGACTAATTAACAAAGTATTAATTGTCATTTAAGGCTACCAGCCTCCTAACATATTCATGAGTTTGACTTTCTAAACAAATCTAATTTTATATTTAATCAATGGGCGCCCGATTTCACGTACATTACTTTACTAATTACATCAATAAACAAAACGTGAATCGTATTTTAACTTGCAAACTCGTGATTCTACTGTATATTCCATTTTCTTGGCGGTATTTCTCTTCGCCGTATTTAGGTTAACAAAATATCACTTCCGGTGATTTCAAACAGTCAAAAACAGCGAAACACCACATGTAGGGTAACAGCTTGTTTATGATCCGCTAGAAAAGCCCAAAACAACGAAACGCTCCACGGTATGACACCAGCTTATCTATGCTGTCTATCCCCCGTGGTCTAGCAGTGAACTAGCAACGAACTAGCCCCACTTGGCGCGCCAGCTTGTCTATGCACCCTTGAATAAAGCATGGTTTTCTCAAGATTCATCTACGGGGTCGTGTTCAGTCCAGACTGCGATACACAGCAAAGTTCGCTAAAAACGACATGCTCTAATGAATAGAAAGGTTCATGACAGAGGCTATACTAGAAATAAAATGAATAACAAGTAGAATAAAAGAAATTTAATGACTGAAAAGGTATGTGCATTATAATAATAATAATAAAAGAAATCCTCCCTGATTTTCACCCCCTTAATAAATAATAATAACACTGAGCGGTAGGAACTCGCTCGTCACAAAAAGACAATGTGAATGCAGCTTCACATAAATGATAAAATCATAACATAAGCATTTGAGCGGTAAGAACTCACTCGTCACAACATATGGATACAAGTCCATTTTTTCTGGTCAAGAAGTTATATAATGTGTGGTGTAATGCTCGTTAATAAGAAACTGAGTACTGATGCGAGTCCGTTTACAACTGAAACAGTCATGTTGCTTACGAAGTTGCATCTTTTAAATCACACTACGGCTATGGGACCCACCCTTAATTAATACACTATAACTACTACTGACACATGCAAGATCTAGCAATGTAAACAGAATGAAGAATCTCCCTGAGACCCTAACTGATTCCGGAGCACAAAATGAACACAAAAAGAGCATGCCAGAAATAGGCAAAAACGCTCTCGTCATAACTTAGGAATATAGCTTCGCGCACCCTAACTTGACACGGGTCATGAACGCGTAAAAATAAACACACCAAAAATTGAACCAACAACAACAAAATACAAGCCTAACGGCTGAAAAACTATGTTTATATTTATATAAAACGCCAGACAAACACGAATTTCGGAAGCTACTGTACAACTATGGACAGCACCCATTTAATCAATCAATACTCATTATAACCGATCAGGTTTTGTGAATTTTAAACAACATCTTAAATTGCAGTACAGGAAGCAAGCCTGTTACTAATGTCAAGTCACGTTATCTGATTTGAGCGCGCCCTTCTTGTATGAGTCAACACTGCCACAAATATCTCTCTCAGCCCGGCAAGCTCGGTGCAATTTCACTCTGGAAACGTCAACATATCTCACCCATCCACTGGATGGCGAGAAACACAAATATATACCACAAGTTCACCCTCGCGAGGTCATGAACTGGGCTAATGTGGAGCAAGACAGAATAATCACCATGATATATTCTCGCTAGCACATTATAAAAAAAATCACACAACGCACCAAAAGCTTGGACTGACTCTCCACGCACACACTGGGTCGGCTCAAAACAGATCGACAATATTGCGTCCATTGACACATTAACAAAAATACACAACAAAAACTCGGGTGCAAAGTGCCATCCCGTTCAAATCTGCTGGAAAGCAACTATCAAAATAATCCTGATCCGTCATAAAATTCTACTCACAAATAATCTTACCCTCCAAATTCTATTTTTAATCTCAAAATTAATTCAGTTCCATTTTTGTTGCAAGGCATACCCCCGAACAATAATGCTTGACCGCGATTTACGCAAGCGAAAGCGAGCACGGGCTCCGCGTATCGCCCCGTAAAGTTGAACCAAATGCAATCACAATATTTACAAATTACACAACGCTCGGCTAGTCCCATATTTAATGTGTCAGTAAAACAAAAACTAATAATCTACATTACCAAACAAGCAAACAAATATCTACAAAATATGTCCCAAAATACCATAGCTGATTTAATAAATATATAAATTCATTTGTACTCAATCCTTTAAAACATCGCCAGGAAAAACGTCTGCAGCCATCTCCTTTAAGATGTTTATCTGGTCATCGACATCTTTTGGCAAATGTCCTACTGGTTCCCAGTTCCGTTCTCGTTCTTAGACGTCATCTCGTGCTGAATTAAATAAAGCTTCGTCAGATACACACACGATATAATTCCTACTATATTCACCTATCAAGTACTATATTCCTTGACAGTCTATTTGGTGAATTATTTCGATGAACTGGACCCTACTGATAGTTCTGGGACTACAAATAAATCACTGAAGTTACACTTATAACTTGACGAAAATGTTCCATGTTCAATAACATGAAAATATGCAGAGTATGAACCTTACGTCCTCAGACGTACAAAATGAGTGAATGAACGTTACGTCCTTAGACGCACGAAATGAGTGGTGATCCTCGAAGCATCTTGGATCCTTATAAATGAAACTGACTAGGGTAGGTGTGGAAGGGGATTTATTAAAAAAAATATTCCATAATAATTATCAGACTAGCATGCGATCGGTATCATTGAGTTCGTAGCAGTGTGGAGGTTACGATTATGCTGTAGCCGGCTCGAATCGATCGTGGAATTAATCTGTAGATAATTCCCGCATTAATTTACCAGTGTGCGTCATCAAGCCTAGTTGCCGCTAAAACAAGGCGTCTTGATATTATTGGCCCAGACACTTGTATGTCTTTGCGCGCTTTTACATATATTTCTGCAGTAGGGAGTGGTTAACATGATGATAGACCAATTGCTTCGTAGCATTCGATTTCCTTCTTGGCGCCAACCTTCCTAGCAACAGGCCATAATGTGCGTCCCCAAGCCGTCTTTCGCGCTAAAAGTTGCACCTGTCCTATGTCTCAAGAATATATATATGCTTCTTCCTAAAATACCACAGGAGCTTAAACCATTGTGTCCTCTTGGCCACTGATTTCACAATACTTCCCAACACCGTCTGGCTCTCATATCTGTTGTCTGTAGAAATGTATCAAAAGATGATGAATAATTATTAGAATCCTTTATACAGCCTGTGGATAAAGGGTTCAATATATTATGCCCTCTAGTCCGGAATATCGTGGGTCTTCGGATCGAGAACAGTCAGCATGAGACCCCTTTCCAACAAGTCATACACTGAGAGGATCCGATGTTTTCTTAGACTAGCTCAGCACGAGAAAGTTATCTCGTATGTATCGGGTAGGGAGAAGGTGAAGTTAATAAACCGGCTCAAAGAACACATCCGTAGGAAAAACAAATCAAAAAGGAATAGGTCACAGGCTTAAGTAAAAATTCTCGGAATTTATTTCAAGAAAATCTGATCGCTATCCTAATCCTTAATGGGGTTACACGGCTAATCCACTGCAAACGTATCATATATTACCCTTCTGAAATAAAGGACATCGTAGCTAAACCCCAGAAACCCTAAATAATATAAACAATCAAGCAAGGATCTTGACACGTAATTCCATCCCTAAACAATATCTTTTTTTAATGCAGCCTATGGCCTTATACTTTTAGTTTCAGGACGGATCAGGGAAGGTATTGTAAGGAAATCGGCAATCAATACAAACCCAATTAGAAATACTTAATAATCACACCTGAATCTACCGCAAAATCAATCGTCGTTTACATAAAATATTATCATGAAATGTAATATGTGGCAACAATAAAAAAATAAAAGTTACGATGATGTCACATCCAACAGTTATTCTTACGTTACGCAGCTAGCTGATCCTGTCTGAAATAATACGCTTAATTAGACGACGAGGGTCTAAGAAAAAGCAAAAACAAAACTAAAAGTACCACAGTTGAATAAAATAATTACACCACAAATAATTACATCATCATTCCTAAATTTGCACAATTGCGCCCTTCTTACGCATGCTATGCACTCATTGTGCGTGGCAGTTATCTAATAAAGCAGGAACAATAAATCGGTCGGCAACAGCACGGAATAAAAACAGTGGCTCACGTTGCGTAGTTGTGCACGACCGTGATTTACAAGAATTTCACGTCGTGTCAACCCATCGTCTCACAATAAGGAAAATTCTGTCTTAGGCAAGGGTAATAATACTCTAAGAAACAAATCCAACATTATGATGGTGTTTAAAAGTCTACCGTTATCATCAAGCTTCTTATTTAAATAATTTCAATTACGGTATTGGTGAATTTTTAAGCACACAAAATACCTTCATTGAATGCTAGGTTCTTTTTTAAATTCCAGTATTATCCCTGTTATTAGTTTAGTTGGCATTATTTTTAAATTTTACCGAAGAAATGTAGAGTGGAAAAAATCCTTAAATACCAATCTTCTCACACATGAGTAGCTTCTGCTCACATAAAAATCATCACCCTAAACGGTGGAAAAAGATCTTCAAAATCCATCATCAACAGCATTTACCATGACCAACATAGTAACATCCTATTGTTGCCTCTAACTGCTTCAAAATGTGTCACCATCGGAGAGTAGAGATGTGAGGGAGGGTTTAAACGCACTAACCTGTGTTGTTATAGTGTCTCCACACGCACGCACCTCAGCCTTGTAATATTTCTGATATGTCGCGAACCAATAATGGTAGATGGCTATGTGGGGTGTCGAATGACTTGAGTTGAAACCCCCTTTCCTATGGACGACATATTTCCACCCCAAAATAAAAACTACCCTTACACGGGGGTGAAATAGTGATTTTTGTACGCTTTTTAATGATTATTTATGGTTAAGTTATTTTAAAAAAATGTAATCAAAGGACCCAAAACCAAAAGTTCATCGGGTTTTAATATCTGGACACTGAAACTTTGTGATATCGGAGGGGACCTGAGGTTGGGGTAGGTGATGGTAGGTTAGCAAGCTCTATCTCACTCCTAGTCAATCTTTAACCTGAAAATACTCTAGAATTCTTGGAATCTTGGTGTGTTGTTTTAGTTGGTTGCTTACAAACATGGCAGTAGGTATTATGCTGCCAACGTTAGGTGAAGTTAGGTTAGGTTAAGTGTGTAGAGGATAAGCTAGGATAGGTTAGGTGATGTTTAGTTTAGTTAGGTGAGTTGAGGTTAAGTTAGGTGAAGTTAGGTTAGGTTAGGTTAGGTGAAGTTAGGTTACCGGTAGGTTAGGTTAGGTTGGGTTAGGTGATGTTAGGTTATAACATAGTTTGTTATTCCCAGTTGTTTTAGTAAAACACCACTTTTGTTCTCGTATTTGCTTGCATTTTAAACTACCTTCACTTATGTAATCACTTTTGCTCCCACTTTAAACTGCCCCTCCATATTTTCTCACACTTTTGCTGACACATAAAACTGTATCCACTATTGTTCACACTTTTGCTCCCATATTTGTTCCCAAATTTTCTCGCACTTTTTCCTCCCAACATTTGTTCCCACTTTTGCTCCCATATTTGCTCCCATGTTTGCTTCCTTCCTTGCTCCCACTTTTGCTCCCATATTTGCTCCCACTTTTACTCCCATATTTCCACCCATATTTGCTCACATATTTGCACCCACTTTTGCTCCCATATTTGCTCCCACATTTGCACCCACTTTTGCTCCCATAGTTGCTTCTACTTTTGCGCCCATATTTGCTCCCACTTCTACCCCCATTCTTTGCTCCCATATTTGCTTCCACATTAAACTATTATACTTAATTCTGAGCTAACTTTCCTAGAAATTAGGTTTAGGCCAGGCGACAGGTCGGAAAAAAGCCTCAATAAGGAATTAATTAGTGGAAAGCTGGAAATTGCTTTATTCGCTTTATTTGGACCCAGATATTACTCTCTCAAGTTTTCCCCCTCGAGCGAAGTCGGCGTTGGCCCTTTTGGTTCTAAGAAGGTACCATTTTTCGTTTTATTGCAAATATCTCCCATACTATCAAGTTTATCAACAAAATACACATTATAAAAATAATCTAGAGTAAATTTACTACAAAAATGTTCCCTACCTTTTGTCTCTAATGTGAACCGTTACGATGCTACGACCATTCAAAGTGGAGCCCTTTGTGATTCTTGCGGAAAATCTATTGAAATGATATGCCATATCACAGTTTCTTCATGTTATAAATATTTGTCAGCATTCCAGGTGCACAAGTTGTTAACTTGTTACAAGTATCAATAAAAATAGTCAATAAGTACATTCAGTTCTGATTCAGTACATTTTTCATGCAGACTTCATTACTTTCTCACCGAGGGCGTTGGCAACAATGTGTACAGATGCTGCTGGCTTGCCGCGCTCGGCCTCCCATACAGCTGGCAACCACAGTCTCGTGATGCCTCTCCGCGCGGTAAATTCGAAAATAAAAATCCGCAACTAGGATATTCCTGTTGATCCTCTTGTGCTTTTCCAACGCATTTGCCTTGCAAAGAAATCCGATGCACAATTGAAACAATATTTCCATTTTGAACTAGCTCCGTATCCGGTTGAGATCTTTGATGAAGCGGGAATGTGTAAGACGCAAAAATCTGTGTTCTATAAATTATTCCATCCTGTTACCGATGAGCCCATATTTGAGCACCTACATCATGTTCTCGACGGAGGATATCTTCTGCACCGTGTAATTTGGCACCAAACCGATACTTTTGTCGACATTAGTGCCAAATATGTGAATTACGTTAAAAGATACTTCAAAAACAGTGTCATTATTTTCGATGGGTATCCTGACGACTCTGAGGCTCGCAGTACCAAGTCCGCTGAACGTCTTCGAAGATCGCACAAGCATGATGCTGCTAATGTGTTTTTTTGATGAGTTCATGTCGGCACCTATGCCACAAGCAAAATTTTTGTCTAATCACAAATCAATCGACTTGTTGCTCGTCAAATTCGAAAGCGAAGGAATCGAAACCAGACAAGCACCAGAAGATGCCAATGTGCTCATCGTTACCACCGCACTCGAGTTATCTCGGCCAGACAATTCGGTCATGGTTTTGGTTTTGGGTAGGCTTTATGACAACAAAACCACGGGAAATACCCTGAATGAGTTGCGGTTCCAAATGTTTGCAAAATCTCTAAGCAAACATCGATTTAATCTCGCAAGCTTACCTCCCACCGAATCAGCGGCACGTGAGCACTCTTTAAGAACATAATATAAAATCCAAACATGGTATGGAAATTATACAAATCCACTGGATTGGGGCTGGAAAAATTCTCAATCTGGTTTGGCTCCCATACCTACGACGAGGGATCCGGCGCCACAAGCGCTTCTAAACATAGTGTATAGGTTTTGCAATCGTCACAATATCTGCCAACAAATCAGTAAATTTAATTAATCACCTAACCAATTAATCAATCAATAATTACCAGTAAATATATAAATAAATATATTAATAAATAAATATTTCATTTTAATGGTTCAATAGTTTCTGTGTAAAAGAGCCACAGAGAGACATACATGTAAGCACAGCTTTACCTACAATAGCACTCGTAACAGGAACACTTTATCACTAGCCGTTTATACTCGGGGCTTGGAAAAGATTGCGTAATCATTGTTTCACGACTGTACAAGTCCACATTCGTGATCAGCCATTTTCCACGTTTAGCCATTCCTGTTATCATGCACGTACAAGTCCAAAGTCCAATGCGAAAACCTGCGTTACCTGCCCTACAAGTACATAATATTGCTGACTCCAGCTTAGCAACAGGCAGTCTCTGCATTCTTTTAAACACGCCAGCGGAAATGGTCGGTCAGATTACCGCACATTAGCCATATCGAGAGTGTAGTGTGGTAAGTCCTTGAGTAGCAGTCACCAATAATTTCATAATTTCATCTGTCCCGTGATGTACTCGTATTTGAATGGGCTACAATATCATTTAATAATAATAATAATAATAATAATAATAGGTTAACATTACCACAAATACTTCGTTTAAAATAGTTTAATCTATGCCCTGTATTGTGTGTTTATTACTCCGTTTACTCAAGTAGTCCAATTGAGCCCCTATAATAGATATTCATTGTGTAATGTCGTTTATTTCATTAGAAACGGAGGTTACGATCGAGTGAATTGATATCAGTTGGATCACATATACAAAGAACCTCGGTCGGTCAGTCAAACTAACACACTGGAATTCACAGGAATGTTGTAAACCTTGCCATAGGTATAAAAGGCAATACCCAGTGTCTTACGACAATGGTGAATTCTGAATTAATTAAACGCCCGCTACCGGAGGATCGTCCGGGCACGTCTAGTTCTGGCGCAGGACGTGACAGTTTACAAGCCACCAGTAATGGCAGGTTGTGGATGCAGCGGACAACTGCCATTTCATCTGAAGAAACCCCCGCTGCCAACGAAAATTCTGCTGATACCCAACATCAACAGATCAGCACCGCCGACAGTGCTTTGCAGAATTCATTTGCAACCACCAAGGCGGGCCGCAGTAGACAACGCATGCAATGGACACGTGAAATGAATACAGACGTCATGCGTTTCTACTTCCTAGCTACAGACATGGAAAGAAATCTGACTGGATATAGAACTTCTCTGCATTCTAAGTTTATAAGTAAATACTCCCATTTGAATATCACAGAACAGCGAGTAAGTGATCAGCGTAGAACCATAATAAGGAACAGTCTCCTAAGCGAATTTGAAATTCAACAGATTAAAGATGGGGTTCTCTCAGAACTACAACCCATGCAGGAGACCAATAATGAAGTTCATCCTGCCGTTAACATAGACACCACACCACGTCAAGGTACTGCAAAAAGTAATAAATTTTCCGTAGTCGAAATTGAAGGCAATAGTAACACACTGGAGGATCGTAGAAATGTGATGAATATTTTACAGACAGAATTAATGAAATGGGAAGATAGTGATCCAAATTCAAGGAGTATTATTCCCAAGCTAAGATTTAAAAATAATAGCAGACATATAATTGAGGATGTATACAATTGCTTGGCAGCTTTCTTAGAAACAGTAGATACTCTTACGGACTTCCATTTGCTCATATACTGCGCAGCTGTTACTGTGTTATCACTCCATAACCAGGTGTCCAGCAACCAAAACTTCAGTCCTCGTACAGAAAGAATACCTCCATGGGAACGACGAATCAATAATAAAATAATGTCGTTGCGTAATGTAATAGGTCTGCTCACACAATATGCTTCAGATAATAGAACTCGAAAGATCACTTCAAAGATCATGAGGATAATTCCGAACATAAAAAACAAAGGGAAGCAAGAAATCCTGAATATCATGGACGACTACAAGCAAAAACCGGCAGTACAAGCAGCAAAACTCAAGAGATACAAAGAAAGTTATCAGAGAAGAACACAAAATTATCTCTTCAGAGCTAATGAGAAAACTTTCTACGCGAATCTTGATGGCAGCCGTGAACCAACAATCTCTAAAACACCGAATGAGGAGGAAATAAGCAACTTTTGGCGTAATGTGTGGTCAAACCCGGTGCAGCATAAAGAAGATGCAGAATGGATCCATAAAATCAACGAGAAGCACTCACGCATTAATCAAACGCAAGAGTTAGTCATTAATGAACAGGACATCCAAATAGCCATCAGCAAAACACACAGCTGAAAATCTCCGGGACCAGACAAAATTCAGAACTATTGGTACAAAATATTTACCAGCACACACAGAAAATTAGCTGATCTTGTAACTCAGGTAATCTATGATCCCGAAGAGTTCCCACACTTTCTCACAGAGGGACGAACCTACATATTGCCTAAGAGTGCTGACTCAGCTAATCCAGCAAACTACAGACCAATAACCTGTTTGCCGACGCTCTACAAGATCATCACATCAGTCATCACAAATGTAATTTATGGTCACATGTACCAGCATAGCATCTTGACAGAGGAGCAAAAGGGTTGTAAGAGAGGCGGCCAAGGCTGCAAGGAACAGCTCACCATTGACAGTGTGATTATACACCAAGCACAGAAGCAACAACGTAACCTCTTCTTGGCTTATATCGACTATAGAAAAGCATTCGATACGGTGCCCCACAGCTGGCTCATCCATACCCTTGAGATATACCGGGTAAACAAGACACTCATCTACTTCCTTGCTATCATTATGCAATTTTGGCGTACCAAAATCATCTTGAAATCTAACATCACTACCACTGAAACAGAGGTCATACCCATCAAACGTGGTATATTTCAAGGTGATGCCTTAAGTGCACTGTGGTTTTGTTTATGTCTCAACCCTTTATCAGAGATTCTAAAGATGAACAACTACGGATACCAAATAAAAGAAAATAAACAAAATCTTCTCAAAGTAAATCACCTCTTTTATATGGATGACATAAAATTGAATGCAGCAAATAGGAACCAACTGACATCACTCATCAATATAACAGATAACATTTCGAAGGACATTTGCATGGAGTTTGGGACTGGCAAATGCAAAATCAACAGCATTAACAAAGGACAGTGGTGTAGAACAGAGGGAATAAGCATAACAGCTGATGAGCGAATAGACAGCATGGGGAAAGATGAAACATATAAATATCTAGGATTTGAGCAAGTAGTTGGAATCGACAGTATATCTGAGAAGGAGAAACTCTACCAGAAATTTAATCATAGACTTCGACTTCTGCTGAAAACCAAGCTTAGTGCTCATAACCTAACAAAAGCTATCAATTCATATGCTATATCTGTGCTGATGTATTCGTTTGGTGTTTTAAAATGGTCTCAAACAGACCTAGAGAACATTAACCGCACAATAAGAACTATGCTTAAGAAACACAGAATGTTGCATCCCAATGCTTGTATAGAGAGAGTAACAACACCCAGAAATGAAGGAGGCAGAGGTATTCTTGATGCTATAACTTTGCACAATCAACAAGTTATACATCTAAGGAATTACTTTCATTCTCGGAAAGATACCAGTGTTTTACATCAAGCGGTAGCACAAGCTGACTTCAACCACACTCCTTTGAATCTCCATGAAGGAAATTTCGTCATGAAAGACAATAACACACTGAACAGAGAGAAGGTGCAGAGATGGGCTGGAAAAGAACTTCATGGCAGATTCTACAACCAGTGCAAAGACAAGAATATTGACAAACAGCTTTCGAACACATGATTGTCAAGGGGAGAGCTGTTTCCAGAAACTGAGGGATTTAACCAGGCGATACAAGACAAAGTTATCACCACAAAAAGTTATAGGAAACACATCCTGAAAGATCAGACTGTTATAGATGACGAATGCAGGAAGTGCAATACCGGTCCAGAAACCATAGAACATATTACCAGCAGCTGCAGAATTCTAGCGCCAACATCCTACACTGAGAGGCATAACGATGTTGCCAAAGTCATTCATCAAGAACTCGCCCTAACCCGATCTCTCATACAGGACAGGACGCCTTATTACAAATACTCTCCAGAAAGTGTGATGGAAAACGAAGATTACAAGCTGTATTGGGATCGCACTATTCAAACAGACAAAACAACTCCTCATAATAGACCAGACATAACTTTAACTGATAAGAAGAACCATCACACGTACTTGATTGACATATCTGTTCCGAATGACCATAATATCCACCATAAATACAGAGAAAAGATTGAAAAATATACTCCTCTAGCTATGGAGGTTGCTAGAATCTGGAGACAAAAAAATGTGACGATTCTTCCTTTCCTCCTTTCTCCCACTGGCCTGACACCTAAATCCTTTTCAGTAAATCTAGCTACACTAAATCTTCCCATATTCACCCATACTATTGCACAAAAGGCTGCAATTCTGAAAACCTGCAGCATCGTTAGAGGGTTTTTGAATACACATTAGGATTTTTCTTTGGACCCTCTTGTGAAAAAGAGACGTGGAAGATAAGAAGAGAAGACAAAATTAACTGTCAAACATCTATGCTATTCGGAAATGTATGCAATAGGCTTGAGTGTTACTTGACTCATTTTCTTGTACGTAATGTACCGATATGAGACGTGGTACCGACTGTAAGTTGAGTAAATAAAGAGATAATAATAATAATAATAATAATAATAATAATAATGAAACATTTGGCATAACTTTTCTCTAATCCTGTGTTCATAAAATATTGGCAACGAAAAACAGTAAGGCACAGTCCCGTGTAAAAAATGGCTCCCTCGTGTTGTTAAGACCTTAGCCACAAATTTAACTAAATCCCTGATCCTCTGCACGAGGCCATAGCAAGCTATCGTTTGACCTCTCGCACAATGTTCTCCGATTCCCAGTTTTTAAAATAGTGCCTACTTTTCAAATTCAACTTCTTTTTGGGAAGAATTGTCAAAATATAATAAGTTGTCTATAAAAAAAGGAAGTGTCACCCCGTGCCATTTGACCCCTCACATGTCCATCTACGGTCATGCGTTCGCCTTAATTAACTAAAAGTTATGTTTTTTTAGTAAAAATAACAAAAATAATAAAAAAATATACCATTAAAACGAGTCTTCACACACCCCTCTGCTATAAATGGTTATCAGATAGTCGTTTGCGACATAGCCATGAGTATTAAGGCACACATGCCACTTGCAACAGATCCCTTCAAGAGACACCACTAGGACTTGTCTTGCTGGGTAGAGGGGGTACAGACCTTTGGTTTAAGCTATTGCACAACGTTCACCAATTCCTAGTTTTACAAATCTATACTAATATAATAAAGCTGAAGAGTTTGTCTTGTGTGTTTGTGTTTTTAAACGCGCTAATCTCCGGAACTACCAGTCCGATTCGAAAAATGCTTTTTTTATATGATAGTTAGATTCAAGAGGAATAGTTTAGGATATGTAGTATTAGGCTACAATTCTCAGGTACCCATAAAGATTGATTTTTGTTCAGTAAGTCGGTAGAAAAAGCGCTCCCGAACTGCTCTATCCGCATGCGCTGGCGTTATGGTCAGTGATACGTACACCGTTATACCGATATGAACCAAAATTTGTAAACATACCCTTTGGAACCCTGCGATTAACACTGTTTACATAAAATTTCGGACAGACCACTCCATTCCCCACATTTAAGTCATTTAGCACAAATCTACACCGTTTCACCGATCTGAACCAAAATTTGTATATTTACGCTTTGGAGTCCTGCGAGTAACACTGCCTACATGAAAATTATGACAGACCCCTCCATTCCCTGCATTTAGGCCCTTTGGCACAAATCTACACCGTTTCACTGATCAGAACCAAAATTTGTATACTTACACTTTAGAACACTGTGAGTAACACTGTCTGCATGAAATTTTGGACTGACCACTCCATTCCCTGTATTTAGGCCCTTTGGCACAAATGTACACCGTTTCACCGATCTGAACCAAATTTTACATACATACCCTTTGGAGCCCGTCGGGTAACACTGTCTGCTTGAAATTTTGGTTTGACCACTCCATTCCCTTCGTTTAAGTCCCTTGGCACAAATCTCTACCGTTTCACCGATCTCAGCCACATTTTGTATATTTACCATTTGGAACCCTACGGGTGATACAGTCCACTTTAAATTGTGGACAGACCAATCCATTCCCTGCATTTAGGCCCTTTATCACAAATCTACACCATTTCTCCTAATTACACCAAATTTTACATACACTTCGAAACCCTGCTGGTAACAGTGTCCACTTGATATTTTGGACAACGTTCTCCATTCTCTACATTTAGAATAACAGACAAAATAAACTTGAAAACCACGTATTAAGGCCCTAGAACCATTCATGTCCGTAGTAGTGTAACTGTAAGAGTATTTTAATAAGTCTATTAATATTATTATAATAAGTCTATTGTTGACTGGCAGTTCGGGCTGCATCACGTCACCCCTACCAGTGTTCTGGTGCAGATTTGCGAAAATAGTTGCATCTTACGCTGTTTATAAAATGCAGTCACGGGGAGTAATGAGTGCAAAAGGATCTCTTACGCCCCATAAAAAAGTTATCATCATGGAAATATTATGCCTGTGTATATGTGCAATGGTGTTGGTGCAGTACACTGAGGTTACCAGCTGCAGTAAGCGTTGGTGCTTTCAGATTTACCTTCATTTATTCCGAACCTTATCGATGAGCGCTATGTGGCGATAAATGATACTATTGCTACCTCAGTAGCTAGGGACAGCCGAAGTTTTCCAAAGTGTTCTGATTATTTTCCTACGGCGCTGTGCGACTAAAGACGACACTATTGGTCTCTACATTTCTAACAGTCAATGAGGTATATGCCCTAGGCAGTGTCTTTTATTTCACTAACTCCTCTTTCTAATACTTTTTTAAAAATGTGTTTGTAAATTACATGTGTCAGAGCTGTAGTTACAAAATAGCCGTTTCCCTATTCATTATCATCATTACTGGAAAATCAAATGAACGTTACGTCCATTATACTGTACTACTTATCGCCCCCACCACCACCACAACCATCATCACCACCACAAAAAGTTATATTTTTAAAATATTTTTTTCTGTTAGTTTATGTATCATGTGCCAGTTCTGTAGTAGTATTCATTATCATCCATTAAACAAATAAATCCACCGGGTGAAGCCGGGCACTACTGCTAGTATAGCATATTTCCCAAATGCTACTTTTTTCGAAAAACTCTAAAAAATATAGGCCTATTGTTTTGTTCTAACAATAAAAAGCATATAGACCTTTCGTGTAAGCTTTTGCACAACGTTCTGCGTTTCCTAGTTTTGAAAATATAGCCTATTTTCCAACTAATATTTTTTTTCAAAGAATTTAAAAAATATAACGAGCTGTCCATAGAAGAAGAGTGTTTGTTACGAATAATTCGACACCTTGTATATCCAAATCCGATCATTGGCTGGCGAGATATGACAAAGCTGATGACCTTTCAGTTTTGGGTTCTTTGGTTACATTAGGGGGGGGGGGAGGGGGGTATAGAAAAAGAGGGGACGTCGCACCGAGTCCAAGGACACCTCATATGTACAAATCCGAGCATTGGTTAGCGAGATATTAAAAAGCCGATAACCTTTTAAGTTTGGGTCCTGTGATTACTTTAGGAGGGATATAGGAAAAGAGGGGGCATCACACCGAGTCCTAGGACGCCTCATATGTCCATATCCGGTCATTAGTTAGCGAGATATTAAAAAGCCGATGACCTTTCAGTTTTGGGTCTTATGATTAATTCTTTTTAAAATAACTAATCCATAAATAATCATTTAAAAAGCTCGCCATCTTACAAAAGCCAAAAATGCGGATGCGTAAACAAATAATCACTATTTCACCCCTGGGTAAGGGTAGTTTTTATATTGGGGTGGAAAAATGGCGTCCATAGGAAAGCAGGTGTCAACTCGAGTCATTCGAAACCCCACATAGCCATCTACCATTATGGGTTCGCGTCATATCGGAAATATTACATGGCTGAGGCGCGTGCGTATGCAGACACCATAACAACACAGGTTAGTGCGTTTAAACCCCCCTCATCTCTCTACTTCAGATAATACAACAACACTACCCTATTTGATACAAGTGGTCAACATATGAGGGATATTCAATCTCACTTTATTAATCTGTGTTTCAAGTATTTCATCTGTCTCAAAACATACTCTTCTCCAAATCTAAATAAATCTGAATGCATCATTCTCTTCTTTAAATAGCTCCAAGCTATCACCATCAGTTAGCCGTGAACTCGAACTCAAGTCTCTTATCATATCAAAAACCTTCTTAATATTCCGTCACATGTTGTCTAACAAAGTCGCTCTCCAATACAAGGATCCACTCCTTCAACAAAACAGCTGTGTGCGTATAAAAGCTAGTTTTGAACAAGTCGTAAAAATATAATGTGACCAGTCTCACTGCCTTCTGTATCATACAGAATCAAGTCACCAACTCTCCGTTCATTGTATACAACCTTTAACATAGGTTAACTTCAACCTCTCAAATGAAATACATGTGCTCATCTCAGCCAACAAAATAATTTCTCCTCACGGCATGAACAAAGCCGTCCACAAGTCACAAAGCACTTCAAAAGGAATAGAACTGCACGCTTAAGCAAAGCACTTCAAAATGATACGAAAAATATACAAGTAAAATTGCCTGTTTAAACTGTGATTTTATTTCGATCTTCTACAATAGGTTTCCATATTCTTCACGTTACATTCAAATACTACAAAGATTCAATGCATGTTAACGCACATGTTACGGTGTCATTTCCCAGGTTCGAGACTTGTCTAGTGTTATGACTTTGCTGCTCCTGTGCATTAAGTACGGTACGTCTTTGCTCCATCCCCATGGAAATTAATTCAGCTCCCCCAATCCATTAGAAAAGCTTAGACCATCTCAATCCTCGCTGAAGTTTGTATAATTTCCATAGTAACTATTGTACCCTTCAAATACCATTCCTAATATTTCGATCCATTGATTTTACTTTAAGTTTGTCGAAAGGAATACAATCACTGATTCTACACTTGCGGATTGATTCGCTTCCCACAGAATTTAATGTAGTCGCTTTTGCAAATTTCAATCACTGCCCTAGTTTAGCAACCACGTACTGAGTAAAAATCGAGAAATATCTCGTCAAACTTGCGTATAAATAATACACAAATTATGTCTGCAGAGATTATACAGTTGGTAGGTCAAAATGCTGCACTTTAAATTACGAATTACAATTATTATTTTCGTAGACAATTTTTGTATGCAACAGTCTCCAGTTCGACGTTTCTAAAAAATACCAAAAGCCGGTAAATCTCCAATATGACAGTAATACACACTCATAATACGACTCCGGCGTTTCTGTTACACTTAATTCATACAATAAACGTGATATCTCTCACTGATTCACTCTGATTTATCATTCACATTTTGATTAATTATAGAGTGGCACGTCTACACGAAGCAATAGCTCTTGAACGAGTGCAACATCATAAACATCGTCTCCGTTCAAGTGGGGTTCGACTCTGGAGTAAGTCAATTGTAGTAAATAATAATTTAGAATCTCGGCGATGTAATTTCACTTCCATTATGTTTCCAAAAATATTTCTCGAGTTTTCAGTGCTCAAAATCATCCAAATGTTCATAATAATTAATAATAAGTTATTTCAATCGAAAACCTTCGAGATCAATTATATCCTTTGTTCCAATCCATTTGACGAAAAGTGCACTCGCACTGCTCCTTGCTATCGATCTTAAACGAGTATAACTTCGGCATGAACATACCGGGCTCAATATGCTCTATATTGTTATGGAGTATCAAAAGAGGAGATGTGTCATTGTTCCTCAGAGTTCAAAATATTATTCAGTCATATTTGAAGCCTGTTGAACGTGGGAAGATAGGGATAAAATTGTTGCGCTGCTCAGCAAACTGACGTGTTAACAGCAAACTTACAATAAAATTGTGAACACAAACATGTAATAATCCCTAATATTTTCATTGTATTACCTACCATTTTGACCATTCACAGTTTCTAGACTAGACTGACATCCATAGTTGTCTACCCTGTTTTGAGTTAATTGAATGCAAGCATGTATTGGCAAGACCCTTCTATAACTATCACAGGTACGTGCCAGTGATTTACTTGTATTTTGAAAAGTGGACTATAATCTGAAGATTAGATTGCAGCAATTTTGTCGCCTCCAGGCATCGTTCATTGGCGCCACTGTCTTTCTCGCGTCGAGACCGTTCTACCAGTTGAGTCAACGCGAGCCTTAAACCATTCTTCCCATTGTGTTGTTTGAAGCCATTTTTCAGTGTTGCCTTAGTAAACGAAAGTTTGATGCTTTTCAGTCGGTCAACACGATTGTACCCAAATGAGATGGGTCATTCCCAAATCCTCAAAACAATTTACATGAGATTAATAAATACACTTGGATGACCAGTTTCGATCGTCAAGCGATCATCGTCTCCCGAATGTTGTGTATGTTACTGTATTCAGGATAATCTTCAACTATTAAAGACCTGATTTCAATTCTCGCCACGCATAAGCTAATAGTCATATAAGCGCTGCCAGGTCTAATGTGATTTCTCATTAGGGAGACTAGACTTGGTCACATACAGGTACAGTCACATTTGTACGACGAACACAGAAACTTGGGTATGCGAGAGGGGAAATACCCAGGTATCAGGAAGCTCCCCCAGTTGTGTGTAGATAGTGACGAAGACGACTTCTCTCACCAGGATACGTAAGACTCAATCAGATAAGTAGCCTTTACAATTCAACCTGAATTGACCATTTAACTACAATCAAGTTTGGAGGTCAATCACCACTTTCAGTGTGTTAATAAAACATCACATAGACTATAACAAACAAATATTGACGAGTTGAACTATCTCCACTAATACCTCAAGTACATATTCTCATCAATGCTTTCAGACATAAGAATTGTGTAGCCGGAGTATAATGGATCTCATGATGATCGCTTGACGATCGAAACTGTTCATCCAAGTGTATTTATTACTCTCATGTCAATTGGTTTCTGGATTAGGGAATAACCCATCTCATTTTGATACAGTCGTGTTGACCGACTGAAAAGCATCGAACTTTCCATTCTTACCATTAGGGACTACTACGGTTGCATTTTATCAGCTCGCTTGAGGTTAGAGATACACTTCAAGGGCACGTGAAGATTGCACACAAATATCTGTCTCATGTTGCTACACAATTCCCTTTATTAGCTAATCATTGTGTTGAGCTTAAATTTACATTGGAGTCTGATAGTGCTAGTAGGGAATATCATTCTCAGTAACAAGAATATTCTATTCATTCACTTTTGGCAGACGTAGCTCACAAATATGATTTCGATTCAAATTTGGTGCTTGGGGTGACACCGTATATCCATACTACCAACAATGCATGCATTTCATGGTGGTTGCACCTTGCACTATCATAAATTTCCTGAGAAGTGCATTACAACAGCTACACTTGTAACTTTCACTTTATTCCTAATTATTCTTGCATGTATTTGAATGACAATATACATCCAAACACAAAACTGTAAGCTGGAAGTCAATTTGAAAATACATACAAAACATTTTGTTGTTTCATTTAGTGGCTTGGACATCATGGTCATCTGCTCTATGTACTTGAGTGTGTGATGGGGAGGAATTGCCTGACAGTGTGTATTATTGTTGTAACTGAAGTAGGTTGTGTAATTAATTGATGCTACGAACAGGAAGTTTATGGCCGTCGCCCTGAGTATGGCACCATCTAGGTATTTGCATGGAGCAGGCTATCAACTTCGGAAACCACTTCCGTGATGGCTGAGTCGGGAAATAACATGCATATCTTCAATTTTGGGGTACACTCGGCATTTTCACCCTGCGACTAGAATTGAATGTTTGGGCAGGAGCGGGATCCAAGCCAAGACCTCTGTATCCGGAGTCTCAATACATACTTCAGATCACAGAACTTGGTGTTAAAGCATACAATCGGCAATTTCCCACCTCGAAACTATCGTCCTGTTTGAACCTGGGGTGTGAATTGTGTGCAAATATTAGAAATATGATACTCTAAACTACTGTAGTAGTTGACTTTCGATCAATGTACAGTATAATCTATTTCAGTTCCCGTTGGTGAATGCTCTTCTACTTTAATGTAATCCAAACTGGCGCAGTTAATGGATTGGAACGTGGTGCACAGTTTTCAGACAATTTGTGAGGTGGTTTGTATATAATTTTGTACACAGTTAATTCATTCGAATGATCACACAATGAACAGATACTCGTAACGAAAACGACTGTAACCACATTCGAATCTTCAATAAATCAATAAGTCTGTGCGTGAGTACACTGTGTAAAACACTTTAATGCCATCAGCATCAATTAGAACGTTATTATTTGAATGAACACGAATGTTTCTTCTGCCATCTTAAAAACCATATAGAAACTAATTAATGTAAATAGCCTACTGTGATTGAGTATGAGACCTTTAAAAGACCAATAATAATGTATCAATTTCTGTTAAGGATAAGGATAAATGACCGTCTTGGAGCAGCGGCTAATGGGCAAAATGGCCACCGTGCGCAACAGATCCTGTGCTGGTCGTATAGAGGGAGAGTCATAGCTGGCGCAGGAGCTAATGGGCAAGATGGCCGCTGCGGATGGCGGTCAGAGACGATGCTGAGCAGTTAAGATAGCGATAGGGTAGCTGAGTGCAAGTATCTTTAGTCGGTCAACCAAAGATGGTGGTGACTAGCGGGGAACGGTGAGGGTAGTATTATTTATTTTATTAGTTATTATTTATTTATTTATCAGGGTAGCCGAGCAGGGAATATCTTTCGTCGGTCAAGCAAAACGGATAGTGAAGGGTGGTGGAGGGTAGCCCAGCAGACTATCTTTAATTGATCGGTCAAAGAGGGTAGCTGAAAAAAACAAGATGGCGGCCATAGATTAACCTAACCTAACCTAACATGACATTATAGTAGCCTCACTTTCATGGTTAACGACCGGCTCGTGTTTGAAACCTACTTGGGCTGATATGTTTACATTCCATAGCTGCGGGGTGCCGAGGCATTCACGGCTTAAGGCACAGTGTTGTCAACTGTCCTTCAACGTAGCAGCAATTTACTCGTCTCCACGGCCAGCAACAACATTGGTGATTTGAAGCAAAATGCTTCTAGGTTGGAGAACAGTTGGAATAGTGGTAAACTAATAATAATAATAGACAATAATAATAAGGAAGCTTGTAGGCTTGCATAACGTTAATCTGGCGATCATGAGCTACTGGACCTCCAAATTTACGTGGAATCCCAACCACTTCGAAAATATTGCATGCATTGACCGGGAATCGAACTCTTGGAGAATAATAATAATAATAATAATCTGAATGTATGTCCTGAAGTAGTGGATAGTACTGATTGTAATATATTTTTGTAAAATGTTATCGTTATTATTATTGTATCATGTACACGTACCTTAGTCATTTTATGCATCTTCAGAACTGCCTTGTTCCTCACTTCCACTTTCTTGTAGATTTATCACAAAAGCTTCATTGTCGTTTTCAATATCCTGTCTCATGTACTTCTGCTCAATTTTTATAGTGTATTGAACATTATTTACCCCACAAATCAACACTTATATTGTTTACACATTCACGGATAGCATTGCAAACACTAGAACTTAATGACGGAGTTTTGTTGGTTCTCCTGACTTCAGTCTTCAAACGCGCCCAGACCAGTTCGATTGGGTAAAATATACAGTGGTATGGGGGCAGCCGAAACACCTCATGTCCTAATGATTTTGCAGTGTCATCTAACACAAATTCTTGTTTTAAGTTAGCATCTTTGATAGCCGTTAATAAGACTGACTTCACTGGGATTGGGTTCGGTACCTGTATGTTATGTTCAGTCATGAAGTTGACAATATTTTCTTTCTTGGTGGACATATTAGGAATTCGTAATTTTAATCTGGAGTGATAGCTTGCATTATCAAGAATAATTACACATTTCTTGTCTCGAGGAAGATTTTTCAGTAATGCATTTACAAACCAATTTTCAAATACATCGGCATTCATTTCATCATGATAGTCTGCTTTTGCGTCGCCAATATTCCTGGCGGACAGAAATAAGCAGTTTGGAACCCATCCATCACTGCCCCCAACATGCAACACCATAATTCTTTTGCCTCTCGACACGGGAACTATGAGACCGCAAGAACATGAGCCATCGTCCCAACCCCGTTTTACCACATCGTGCGTATCGTACCTTGTTTCATCTAACTATATAATGCGATGTCCTGCAGCCCTCAACGAACGTAGTCTAGTCAAGTATTTGTACCTCCAAGCCACTATTCTTGCCGATTCCATAATTACACGCCTCTTGTTTAACGTGCGAAACTGAAATCCAAGTTTGAGTAACAATTTCCTAAGCATAGTAAGTTTGTAAGGAAATTCACACACGTTCTGCAATTTAAACAATTGTTCTTCAATGCACGGCGGCTGTCCTTTCGCATAAAACTTACACATTTCACGCCGAACAACATCACACGTGAAATCGTCAATCTTAGGAAATAATTTTCTTTAATTTGCTCTTTATTGCGGTGTTTTAGGCCTCCTCTTAACACATTTACTAACAGTTTGTCTACTCAATTTAAGAATTTTTGCTGTCTCTGTAATTGACCCCTTGCCTAACTTATTCTTTTTCATGCAATCGTACGTACTGCACACGAACTTTTGAGACTGTTTAGATAGTGTGCCTGTTACAGTTTATACCATGTCAACATCGTTATTAACCCCATGCCCAGTTTCTTCTTCACAGCTTTCAGTTCCTGAAGTAGTTCCATCACAATCGTTTGATCCGGAGCCGTTATTTGAAGTTGAAGAAGCGGAAAAACTGTAATCGGGCACCACGCTACAGTCATTAATATTAATATTTAAACGTTCCGCGCATTCCTCATTACTGTGGTAAATTAAAAGTGCTCCACTGACCATATAGCCTTCCCAAGCCTCCACATCACTAATAATGGCACAAACAAACACAACTTACACTGAAATGAACAACGAAAAGTCAAACGTTTTATCAAAATAGTCACGAGAGCAAGCAGTAGCGACTCTGGACAAAACAGCGTGCAACAGTGCAACACTGGAAACTGTAAAGTGAGCAGGTAGACAGGGCTGGTGTCATCGCCTGGTCTGCACACCTCGGGGACAGATGGAGGAAGCATCTTATTGGTCAAGAACCGTCAGGTATTTGTCAGCCATAAATAATGTCTATTGTCGGCTCGTACTAATGCTTACCGTTTGAGACGCCGGTCGTTAACCATGAAAGTGGGGCTACTATACCTAACTTAGTTCAAACAATAACAATACAATATACTAGTCCAAAACTTTATATTTTGCAAATTCTTACAAAAAAATATTCGGAAAATAGGCTATATGTTTAAACTAAATATCAGGATTTATCTTCTCTTCTTCTACGCGATCAGGCCCAGTGGACCGCGCGCTGCTACAAGTTTCCTTCTCCATCGTCTCCTATCCATAGCTGCCATCCGCCAAGTGTCTACGCGTATCGCTGCCTGTTGCAGATCTTCATGGAGTCCATCACTCCACCGCTTCCTTGGTCTCCCTGGTGGTCTTCTTCCTGTGGGGATGAAATCCAGTAGCTTCCGTGGCCATCGGTGGTCTTCCATCCGGGCTACATGTCCAGCCCACTGCAGTCTTCTGGTTTTGATGGTTCCAGCTATGTTGGCATCATGGTACAGGTCTTCTACTTCATGATTGTGTCTAATCCTCCATTCACCCGTGTGTACATCCCTCACCGGTCCGAAGATCTTCCGAAGAACTTTTCTTTCAAAAACGAGTAGTTTATGAAAGTCCTGTTTTCGGATACTCCATGTCTCACATCCATATAGTACAACGGGTTGGATCAGAGTTTTATACAGACGAATTTTGAACTGTCTGGAGAGACTTCTGGACCGAAGAAGCTGTGTTAAACTGTAGAGAGTTCGGTTTCCTGGTTGGATCCTGGCGTTGATTTCTGCCTCACATGATGAGTTCTCCGTGAAAAGCGATCCTAAGTACTTAAATTCACGGACCCTCTTGTAGGACTGGTCCCCTACCCGGAGTGACTGTAGTTGCCCAAAAACGTGGCCTTGCCCGCGAGTCATATTGAGGTACTCCATCTTGGTTTCATTCACGATTAGCCCAAATTTGTTGGCAGCTGCCTTGAGTGCTCTGGTCATTTGCCTCAACTCTTCCTGAGAGCTGGAGAGTAAACTGATATCATCTGCGTAGGCAAGGTATGCTAGGTTCTTCCCTTCGACTTGGATTCCTTCAAAATTCTCTCGAAAGGTCTCGCGTATGATCTTCTCCAAGGCAAAATTGAACAGTGTAGGAGATAACCCGTCTCCTTGCCTGAGACCCGTCAAAATTTCAAAATCCTCCGTCACTCGATTTCCCATTTTTATCTTACCGCGTGTTTCGCTCAGGCAAATCGCTACCAAGTTGATGAGTTTCTCGGCCATTCCAAACTCTCTTAGGCAACTGAGTAGGCTCTTTCGGTGTATGCAATCATAGGCCTTCTTGAAATCTACGAATAACACGTGGAGTTCTTTGCCATATTCACCCAGTTTTTCAGTAAGCTGTCGGAGAACGAAGATATTATATACTGTGAAACGCCCCAGCCGAAAGCCTCCCTGGTAATCACCAAGCACTGATTCTGCCCCTGGTTGAATTCTATCTATGAGGCAGTTGGACAAGTTCTTGTAGCAGACTTTAAGCAGGGCGATTCCTCGATAGTTATCACATTTCAATTTGTCACCCTTCTTATAGATTGGACAAATCAGAGCTGTTTTCCATTCTGACGGTAGTTCTTCTTTGATCCAGATTGCTTGTATCAGCCTGTGCAGTTTTTCTGTTAGTTTCTCTCCTCCTTCCTGGATCATCTCGGTCTGTATTCCATCTTCACCCGGACTTTTATTCTTCTTGAGCCGTTTGATCTGGATTTTGATCTCATCCAAAGTGGGTGGCGGATAATCCAAGTCGACTGGAGACTGGAATTCAAATACTATTTCAGGGTCTTCGCAATTGAGAAGCTGGTTGAAGTACTCCTTCCATCTCTTGGCGATATAATCGTTGGTCAGAATTTTGTCACTAGAATCTTTGACAAATTTCTGTCTCGGCTGGTAACCTTTGCTAAAATACTTCACCTTTTGAAACATTTCCCTGGCATTGTTTCCTCTGAAGTCTGCTTCTGCCGCAACAATGATGTCCTTGACATATTTTCTCTTTGCCCTTCTCAGAGTTGCTTGGGTAGCCCTTCGAACCTCCTCAAATCGTTCTTTACCCTGCGCCAGATCAGTCTCCTGCAGCCACTTATTCCTGGCTTCCTTTCTCTGTTCCAGAGCATCTGCACATTCCTTTCCAAACCAGATCTTCCTGCCTACTGTGTCTCCCTTGATCGTCTCCTTTGCTGTAGCAGTCAGTGTGCTTCGAATCTTTTCCCAAATTTGTTCAGGGTCTTCGCTCACGTCCAGTTCACTGAGTGCTTCAAAGCGGTTGTTCAGTTGCAGCTGATATTCTGTCTTTATGGCTTCATCCTTTAGTTTTTCAACACGGTATCTCTCAACCTTCTTTAGCTTAGCCCTGATCCCTCCTTTACACTGAACTTGTGAGTGGCCTCTGACCAGAAAGTGGTCACTTCCACACTCTGCACCCCGTGCCGTCTTAACATTGGACACCCATCTCTTGGTTTGTATATCAATGGCGACATGGTCTATCTGATTTATTATTCTCCCATCTGGTGACATCCAGGTTCCCTTATGGATGTTCCTACGCTGGAAGTTTGTGCTGGAAATGAATAAGCCTGATGATTTATAGTTACGAAAATATAGCCTACTTTCCAAATTGAACATTTTTGGAAAAAAAAAACCTTGATATGTTGTATAGATAAAGGGTATAGAGACCATTCGTTTAAGCTGATATAAGACTTTCTAGGGGTTTTATTTTTGAAAATATAGCCTACTTTCTACATAATATTTTGAAAACATTTTAAAAAATTTAATGAATTTGACTGAGAGTTGAATAGAGGTAAGTGTAAGGGTTGGCATATGACTTTATATGATTTTTATTATTAATCGCACGGGCAATCTCATTACATCCCATTCCATTATCAACAGGGTATAAAATTAAGTCTTTTAGTCAGCAAACATTTATAGTTCGACGATAATTGGCAATTTATTACATAATATCGTTGTATAAGATATAAATCAGGGCAGAGGGTATGATTCCGACTGCCAGACGGAAAGCATAACTATTTCCTGACTGAGCTTATATTGGAAGAAAGCCAAGCTACCAGGCTTTTGAACTCTTTGTTGCGCGCTCAAATGGCTACCATCGTGAGTGCTCGGTGTAACATCGGGGAAATGCCGCAATTATGAACACAGGTTCGGAGATGTTCACCGATATTTGGAGGTAAAGAATTTAAACATCGTTTTTCTTTGGACGACGTGAAAAAGATGACGCTTACATCTGATTGGGCCTCAGCTATGCGCGCAAGTTTGCTGGCGAACCCAGAATGGGGCACGCAAGCTGAGGCTATGTCGCTGTCACTTCAGTGAGGTTACCAGTTTTTAACCAATTGTTATTTATGAAAAAAAAAATGGCTTATGAAATCACCTTTTGTCCGTGTGTGTGTCCCTACTAAAATATAAATGGCCAAGACTATTTCAATGAAACTCTGTAAGTATGTAACTTACTACTAACTCGTCGAGCCTCGACCGTGCATTTTAAATTTTAATATGTTTCACCAATCCAACATGGCCGCCGTACGCAATATTTCACTGGCGCTCTCTATCTGCACAACCGTTACCGATATCACCCAGAAATGTTGTACAGTAATACCGGGTACTACTATAAGCTCGCACATGTGACTTTCAAAACCTGTTAAGTACAAAACCAACACGGCGGCCAAGCAAATTTGAAACATTAAAATAGACTTTCCTTGCAATTTAACCATCCTAGAGCAATAAAACTTGCTACGGTAAAAAGTTTATACAAATTCTAATCCACTGGTATCTAATTTAGTTCATTTTCCTAATAACGTGAAGATGGTGGCTGTGCAAAATATTAAAATAAAGTTTTTATTTCTTGTGTCCTATTTATGCGATCGAAGTGAACGTTTGAATAATATGCCTACGCAATAATGTTCATTTAATGGTACATACAGTAACTCTATGGCGTACATATATAACAATCCATCTTGGCGGTTGCGCGAAATATTTCTTCGTCATTCTATATGTCGGAAAACATTACTGCTATCACCCTGAAACTGTGAATGGTGATAGAGAATATTACTCTAAATTCACCTAACTTATGTGACATTGAAAATCCTGTTAGCTTCAAAACCAACATGACGGACAAGCAAAGTTAATATATCTAAATGGGATTTTCTCACGACTTTATCATCCGAGCACAGTGACATTTGGTACGGCACATAATTATTTATGATTTAAGCTACTGGCTTCTAATGATATCCAAATGCTTTAATAACCTCAAGTTGGCGACTGTGCAAAATTTTTAAATGTTTTTAATTTGTTTTTTTGTGTCCTAATCAATTGATTGCAGTGAAAATCGTTTTAATAAGCAGGAGAGTTTTAATGGTAAAGGCCAGTGCTAGACTATATTTGAAAAAAGGCTATTTATTTTTTCACGGAACTACTTGTTAATCTTTATTGCAAAGAAGTGTTGTATGTCAGATCACGTGATAATATCAGCACCTGTTGGGGCAGTAACCCTGTGTTAAGAATAGTGGTCAAATTGAAGTTAGGCGATAACAACACTCAATATTTAAGAAAGCTTTTCAGTAGGTCAACACACTCACTATGTATTGTGCCCATGTGGACATTGGCCCAAGTCTAACACCAAACCCTTTAATAAAAGATGATAGAATTTTTATAGAAATCATGGCTAACCAAGGAAATATTCTTTTAGAGAACAGACTTTAAAACCAATTCCAGAGCGTGCAGGTGGCTTATTAGGAGCACACAGGAAACATAAAGTCACATTAGTTTGACAGTTTTAATATTGAATGCCATTAAAAGAGCAATTAAGGGAGCCAGCAGCAGCAGAATTGGAGAGCCCTAATGGACACTCGACATTCCTTTACGCAAGCGAGTTTAGAAGGATTAACTACTGTTGAAGTGTTAGATTTCGAAGGGACTCTTTTTAATATTAATTATTATTACAGCACTTGAAGGCGGCCCCAGAACATGAAACTCAGCAATTAATTTGTACACATAAAGAGGGAGGCTCCCAAACAGTAGCGAAGCGATAGTGAAGAAAAAACTTAACAAGCTAAAATTACTACTTCATAAGGCCAGCAGCCAAGATAAACAAAGGGAGAAAATTTGTTTGAAGGATTAAAGCCTGTAATGCTCACTAGAAGAAAAGTCGCTGACTCGACAATGACGGCATTGGGGAAAAACACGCATTGATACGTGGATGAAGGAGGCAAATAGGCCAGCCCCTGAAGAAGGATAATAACCTTTTAATTAATTAAAATAATTGACCGATCAAAATTCACTCCGCCAGGAAGAAACCTTACTCTTAGGATGTTTTAACCTGCAAATAAAGTTATGAGTGAATCGAAGCACGGACTTTGGAAAGAGGTCTGAAAGCAATTAAGGGACTATGATTCGTATGGAATTGTATAAATAGGCTCCGAGGGAAGCCAGAGGATGACAGTTTCATCAGAGATTCCTAAGGGAGGTTACGCTACAGGTCAGCTGATCACAGTTCGTTATAGCACGCCTTGCTGTAGGCAGGTCGCGCTACAATTTCAAGTATTCAGTTCAACACACAGTTCGACAAAGGACTCCTGTGGGAGGCTACGCTACAAGTACGCCGAGTGTAGGCCAGTTACGATACAAGTGAGCTACGCTGATAGTTAGCAGTTCGAGACTCTGAAGGGTCCTAAATTATAAAGAACACTAAATCTACGGACTTTAATGCAATATCGTCAAAGTAAGATACAGCGATCAGTAGGGAACTTCGAGTTCCAGAAGAACACAAGTTCGAGACAGTTACGAAGTTATAAGAACTCAAACAAATAAACGGCGTTACGTCCAGTAAAGACGTTGTTAAAGACACTAAGTCCTGTAAAGAACAAGAATAAACAGTAATTACGATCGCGAAAGATAGAAGTTCTAGCAAAAGGAACTTAGGAAATTAGGTTCGAAACCAGAGGATAAACGTACTCTAGTGAGGAAATGTCAAATAATATACGATAGACAGTATGCGGTCCTCGAAGGGAGGCCAAGATATAGAAAGTATAGGGAGCGATAGACCGCCATAGAAAATAGAGGTGATGGCAAAGTAAAGACATTTATCGCCTAGTTAGAGCAGATAAAGTGAAGCCGAGTAATAGACAATAGAAGCAGTTTTGAGAGACTGAAACCAGTAGTTTCCGTGTAAGAGAAAGGAAATTTGAACGAGTAAAATCACACGTCCAATGAAGGTCGATAGGATTCGCATCAGGGCTCGTCAACAGCCGACAGAAATCGGCAAAATCGCTGAGATACGATCGTGTGATAGAAGTGAAATGTAAATATTATAAGAAAGAAATAAGTGTATCATTTTAAGTGTTTTTTGTAAAGTGAAAGTGATTTATGCGAAGTGAAATGTGTTATAAAATGTACCAGTGTAATATGATTGAATACAAATGGAAGATTGTGAGATAGAGTGTTATGATGGGGTACTAGAAAAATAATAAGATGGGCGACCCCATTCGAAAATATGATCATCGACCAACGCTGCACATGAGGTGAGTCATGAGAATTTATTTATATTAATGTTGTATCATGTACTGAACTAGTGAAAACATGCAATGATTAGGGATATCAAGCACGGATTCACTAAGTAATTGAAATGCACTAAGTGATTGTGAAAAATGATTGAAATAATCATAAATGTTAACCACGGATATAATTGTGTTGTTTGTGAAGATAATAATTGCGTTGCGCAATGCAAAGTAATTGCAACCCATAATAATGAATGATAAGTGATTAATGAATCTGAAAGGAGGAATCGAAGATAATTGCATCATGGGCAAATATTTAAGCCAAGTAATTGAATTTAAGAAATAAAGTAAATGAGCACCACAATAATAATAACAATAATAAGTGTCGAGTTTTGTACTCTTGATTAATGGTTAAACAAGGAATCGTTGCACTCCATAATGAAGTTGTTTAATAATGAAAATTTGAAGGAATAATAATAATAATAATAATAATAATAATAATAATGAGCTCTAATTGAAAGGATTAATTAATTCAAGGATAGTGAATACCTTAAAATATGGTTGAAATAATAATGAGTTTTTCAGACCTTTGAAGCGAATAACGTAAATGGTGAACACCTGATATTGTATTGTGAAATTGCAGGCTGTTATGCCTAGTTATGAGAATAAAGGAAGAGGAAGACTAGAGAGTCTTACCGCGTTGAAGTAAAGTAGTTGTAAGGAAAAGTAAATGTATGATGGAAATCCAAGTGATTGTTGTATTGCCAAAATGGGCCAAGTTGAAAGTGAGTTAATAAGGTAGCTTCAAGCTAGAGATGTACGTGATCCATGATTTGCATATACTCGTGAGATGGGAAATTAAATGAGTCGGATTCTTCGTTGTTTGAGGGTAGCACCCAATAACATGCAAGAGGCATGGTCAGGTCAGCTTATGGTATATTATGGTATGTTATGGTACGTTGTGGTAATTGCAAGTAAGACCCGTTGGGAAGGACTAAGAATCTCCAAACTGGCATTGTTACATTTGTTCGCATATGAGACTGGAGGGAGAACTGCGGCCCCTGCGAGATACTGGCAACTGGGGATGCAATTATTGTGTCCGAAACTTAGTCATGTATGGCCGATTCCGATTTGATCCAGCATTGCTTATCCGACAGTAAATGGAATTGTTGTATTGACTGGAATACTAGGTCCTGCCAGGTCAACTTATGCGTCGTATCCTCTCCGAATTTAATGCATAATCATCTGGAAACACGAATTAATAATATGTATGAAACAAGGAAGTAGGTAGCTGCAGTAATTAAATGATATGTAAAACTTGGATATCCATTCAGTGAAAGGAAAAGAACATAAACGATGAGCATGAGGGGAGACGGTCTGAGCGAAGGTCGTAAATCGTGAACAAATTGCCGAAGAGGGAAGGGAGGAGAATAGCCGACCTTGGCCTTGCTTCTCGCAAAGGGGACCGAAACCACATAATGGATGTTTTGTTAAAAAACTTAAATAAGTGTCTGAGTGTATACTAGCAATTAGCAAGTGCTATGCAAAATTTTTGATTAAAAGGTGCTAGGATAAAATAAAGTAAAGTAAATATTTGTAATGCTGGGATGGAGACGATTCTCCCAAGCCAAAGTTTGAAATGATTAAGTAATATTTGACGAACTTAGACAAATATTAATATTGTTGATAAATACTCGATTCCTGCCTTGAAAGATAATGCAACAAATGGGTATTGAATATAATGATTTTTATTATGGTTGGAATAAATCCATTGAAAGGAAATGAAAATAGTGCATGATACAACAGGAATAAATCACCTTATAGCATGGGTAAAGAAATGGAGAAGTATTGGGTTCGATTTATGACCTGTCTTTTAAAATATATGTATTGTGCATTTAAGAAACCTAAGGCTTTAGGGAAGCAAGTTGTTCTGTTTAAAGAACTAAATAAAAGTTTAGCAAATGAAAGTGTGAATAAAGAATAACCCTGAAGGGAAATAAAGTAGTTTAAATGCCCGCAAGCCTTAGAAGTAATTTTGACCAGAATGATAAAGACACTTTGTGTCTGAGGAAATGTTAACTATAATAAAAGAAATGTAAAGGATGATTGTTAGATGATTTTAAGTGATTGTTAAGATGATTTAGAATGATTTTAAATGATTTTGTATTGAATTTTTATTAATTCATACTTGATGGAACAATTCCAAGTAAATGTTTGTTTGATTTTTGAGTATATTTTTTAGTTTTGAATGTGTGAGTTGTTTATGTAGTCTTGTTTACCTAATAGTGTATCATATCCGATGTGAGGTGATACAGGTGGCTGAACGGTACACACTCCGAAGCCGCGAGCTGAGCCAGGTTATGATTAAGCATTCTCCATCTATGAATGGGTACAGTATCAATCCAGTAAGCTACGAGGAAAGAACCTCACTAGTCTGCTATATCTGTGGGTAATTTAAGATATCCACCACAGTGCAACAGTACCAGGATGGCTGAGGATGAGTGACCAAAATTGTAAATATTGACTCACTTGCAAGACGAAAGGTGAATAGTTCGACTTTTCCTACAAGGGGAACGGCACAGTTATCTCTTCTAGGTAAAGAAAATAGTCATATATTGGATCAAATGTCATATCAAACATATAAGCCAATTCTCTACGGGTAGAAATTATGTTTGTGGTTATAATGAAGTATGTAAATAAGAGTTTTACGAAGGAAATATTTTAAATTCATTTTATAAACAGGCAGCTGTTCTGATAAATAAAATATCACCGCACACCTGTAGATTAGATTTAAGCGCTCTCCACCAGTTAAGCCCAAGCAACATGAATACATCATTTCCAATAGATGTAAATATAGGTGCGCCCATCAAGCATTACAGTGGACAGCCCAAATGTGAGACATGTATAGACCAGTGTATGGTAACGTAGACAATACCCTTTTATTAATCACGACTGTAGGTGTGAACTATTTTACTGTGTGTTATGTCTAAATGAAACTTGCATAGTTGACAACGCTACTCCTACGTATTTTAACTGCACTTTAACACAAAGTACAGTATTGTAACCATGGCAAACGAAATATTAGCAAGAAGGTAATATTTTCTTCTCCGAAATTTTTGTTAATCATGTTCTAACCCGAGACAAATATTTTTTTTTTACTTTTTATTAATAGTTCTTTATCGCATATCGTATACATTTGGAGGGTCAGGAAAAATGAGAGCGGAGCAACAATTTTGGTGAAGCCAAGCTGTCAGCACATTGTGTTGAGGTTTTGAGTACCTATTAGTTGGTAATGAAAACTTTCATAAAGATACATTCTGGTGGTGCTGAATAAGACTTTCATCTCGTTCCCACAAGCAGCTCTCAACGCCTATCTGACTGAAACATTTACAAGTAAGAACGTCATCCAGAGTACTTATGTTTTCGATGGTTCTGAGGAATATCTCAGGGTTTTAGACGTGGATCCCAAATATATGCCGCATAGAGTAAACTGCATTTAAACACAAGGTAATACGAGAAAGTGGGCAATTTTCCCTTTACCGAACACTTCGTTGCTCTCAAAATATCCTCTGAAAGTGAAATAAGCGTTGGTTGGCATTTGGGTCACAACGAATGCTTCCGCAATTCCCTGTCGATGCCATCGAACTTATTAAGTTAGTAGATTGTGTTTTACCAGTCATCATAACTGACTTATAGCACTGTTTTTCTCTCTATGGGTCACTTTTAGTAAACTAAAGGTCTATGTTGACCGAAACATCTCAGACATGCATTGAGTGGCTTGACACTGTATGGTTCCGATTTTAAATTGGTTACTGTGTGTCATTTGTTTTACAAGATATGTTATATTATCACTCGTGATTTGCGGTTTCAACGAACTACAGAGAAACTAGTGCATTATTTTGCGTCATACTTGTTAAATTTATCTTTATTACTTGCATAATAGAGGTAAAACCTGGGTATTTCTCGAGTTCAGGCTTGTTGTATTTCATGGTTTGCCATGAAAGCAATCAATCGATATTCTCGTCATTTATTATCGCCCCCGTCCTTTTGCCTATCGAATTGTCCAAAAGCTAAGATGATTCTTAGGAATAAAAAGAGGAGAAACAAAGGAAGAGAACTTGTAGTGAGGATGACCGAATATTCCAGGAGCGAACGTTGGAGAGTTGAGTCACTCTCCGTTAAGAGCAACACATATCAAAATGTAATGGGTTCAGGGATCTCACTGAATTTGATAAGCAAAATTAAAGCTACTCCATTAAATCAGACGTTTACATAATGAACCTACGCAATATTCTGTACTTAATGGTACATTACTCTATGGCTTACACATAGAACAATCCAACATGGCGACCATCCGTACATGAACACAGACGGACAAAAGGTGATTTCATATGCCTATTTTGCATACGATGAAAATAGGCTAAAATACAAACAGATCCTTTATATAGCTGATTTATGCCGATCACAATTTCTTCTCAGGCTCCAAATGTTTTAGGTTATGGTAAACTCGCACACTTGACAAATGGTTCATTTCTAACTTGTACCGTCGAAGAGTTCAAGTTCCCATTGTGCTTCACTCTCATTATCCAAATAAATATAAGACTTAAGACTTCTGGTTATGATAGGATTATCACGAGGTATTCGCGTTGAGAATGTCGTCTTACAAGTAAATGAAAACCAACTGTACCATTTACATAATGGAATTTCTGTATGTTTTCAGTTGTAATAAAGGCCAATTTATCACGGTTATCACCCAACATATGGTAGACTTGGTATCTGCTACCTTCTTGGGGTGTCCAGTTTGCTTGGCTTCCTTCCCAACGAACGTTCCGTTCTATCACTGTCGGCAGAGCCATGTTGCTATACTCCACCACATCCGTTAGCTTGATTCTCCAACATTTCATCAACGCGGACCCCTAGTGTCATCGTTAAGCTAGGCTCACACCCGTCTGTGTATTATTCACACGAAACTCCTTCTCGTTGGCGATCGAGGAATGCAATAACAAATAGGAAGTGACTTTGAATAATTGAGAAGTAGGGTTGGTTGTCTTGACAAATCGTGAGGTGGGCAGGTAGCCGTATTACTGTTCTCTCCTGCTCAAATTGAATTCCAGTAATTACGCCTCCAATTAGTGGATTAACTGAACACGCCACCCTGTTGTCTCCACTCCCCAGAACCTCTATCCCTTCCTACTTCCATATAACCTCCACAAAGTTAAACATAAGGTATGCACACGGCCAACACCCTAATGTAAGGGTGTTAACGCTTTTTATTGCTACAATACATGAGCTGCTTTGAAGTGCAAAATATTCCTACCACAATGATAGGCTAAACGTCATTCGACCAGATACATAATTAACGTAGAATTACAGTGGTGGGAGAAGGGGTGAATGGGATGTGCTTTCCAAATCTCCGATTGCTCTAACAAATATACTGATGCATGAAAATTAGGAAGCAAGTACAATTCCCACATCGCATCAACTTGGAGGTAAATGTTCGTGTATTTCCATTTGAACAAATATTTTATTTTTCAACTCCCTACACAATGGTAAAACAAGACAAAAAGGGTGGTAGATAGTCAAACGAGGTAATTCAATCAATTTGTTTTAAAAAAGGCACTTCAATTAAAGATAGTCACTTCAGTGACTGAACAATTCTACTGTAGATCAATACGTTTCATATAATATTATGGATGTATTTCGACACGTAGGTAGGGTAATGTGATAACGAAAAAACATATTTTATTTGGTAATAGTTGTTAATGTAGAAACTAAGAACATATCCTAGGAAATAAAAGTACTACCAGTCATTGTTTCCAAATAAGAATCCCTATTTTCTAATACTAGTCACCGATAATGCGTTAACTGAAATATATCAGGAGCTGTATTCAATCGACTATTGCCTTCATATTATTATTTACTATCTAATTTAAGGCACAACCAAAATGGGAAATAGAAATCCACGATATTCCAGTATCTCATTCGTAGTGAACTAAACCTCTAAGGACAGTGAGGAATAGTGGTATACTGCATGCAGAGCATATTCTACTGCCGCAAATATTCACACGATTCACAGAATGAAAAATCTGTATTTAGAATTTATATCTCGATCATGTTTAATATTCGACTTTTACCTAAGGCAGTAGCGCGGCGCTAGACATTGGGGCCAAGTTCTCAGCGGACTCGGTAGGCGTGGATTCGAGCCCCACCGTCAGCCGTCCTTGATATGGTTTTCCGTGGATTCCCCATTTTCAACTCCAGGCGAATGCTGGGACGGTACCTTCTGAAAGTCCACGGCCGCTTCCTTCAACATCCTTGTCCACTTCATCATCATTACATCCTCATTAGGACGCGTAGGTCGCCCACTTGAAAGACCAGCAGTCGGCTTCCCAAGAGGCCACAACACACACAAAAAAGTGACTTCTATTCAGGAATTAGTCGTTCAAAATCCTCACATTCTCCTGCAATATTCCCAAGAACACTGAACTATTAAGTGGTTCTCATCCAATGGCTCAAGTTGTGGATTGCTGGGTGTGGCTTCAGTTTGTATGTTAGAGGCGTGGGAGAATAATGAGCAGTAAAACCAAACTCATTCTTGGCTGTCTCTCCCTCCTCTTCAACCAGCCTCAATTCCACAGCTCACAAAATTAAAGCCTATCCATCACAAAACATTACGAGCTTGGCTCACAGTATCTCATAGCCAGCCCCACCGCAAGCACTCCATCTTCCTGGTATACAGTCTCAGGCGGGACAAGGACTCGCCTGATCCCAGGCACCAGATGGCATTGCAGCTTAAACTGATACACAGTGCAGTTAATGTCCGGATGGTCATTTAATACCACGCAGTAATATGACCCGGCTGCGCTGGTTAGACCGTCACTGGCAGAAGATGGCTTGTCATAATTTGGCATAGCTACTCTAATCGCATTTATGTAAGTATTAAGCAGTATGCATGGTGAAACAATGGAACATGAAGAGAAATGATGTAAGTATGGTTTGCATTTAATTCTGACAGTAAAGAAAGCATATTGGAATGGAGGCACTATATTAGAGCGTGTTGACAATTCATGCATTTGCGCAGTGTATTTCCCGGGATGTAATTATGATGAAACGGTAGAATCAAGTTGTAATAAAGCCAATGCAGTGTGTTTTTCAGTTCAAACCTACTGTATTTTGCAAGGTGGAAGTTACGGGAGCGTTATCTATTCTCGTTTATCACTCGGTATACAGGCGAAGTTTCCTGATTGGGACTGACATCTGAGTGAAATCCAGTATATCTTAGGCTTATATAGGTAGCAGCTTTGTCACTCCCTTATTAGTTGGCTACTAACCACTTAAGTGCAAACTGCGATCCTCTACCCCTTACCATAATGATACAGAGTGCAGATAAATCGTCGATTGACCAGGAGTAATGTATGTCTCTAGGAATATGGAAAATACTTTCGTCGGTCACATCAGAGGAGGTGACATGAAGTGTCGTGCGCTCATGTTCATCAATGTAAACATTGTGGAAGCAAGTACAGTAATTCCTTTAATTACGCCGTGACTAGAGCTTTTTGCTTTAGTTTTGCCTGCTAAAATACGTAAGACTGATCCAATCAAACATAAACTATTCTCAATGACTCCTGATGGTAACGGTAGTTTCGGGTCAGCCAGAGCCCTGAAAATGGGTTTTATGGTATTCATTTATGCTTCTGGAAAGGAAAGCTTATGTTTGTGTCAAATATTGTCTTTTATCTTAGAGTTTCGTTAGTAATAATAATAATAACTAATACATCTGCATGCTAATCCACAATGTTCCTAAGAATAATTGGTGTCCATTTCTCTATACCTGTAGTTACATCTTGACCTGGGATTCCTTGGTTCAGCTCTCCCTCATCTGGCCCCCGGGATCAAGTTAAAATATCATAGTGGGACTATGGCACCTTTTCCTCCAACGATTGCTTTACTACCACATGGTACTCTGTTTGGTTTTCGAATGCACAATGCGCTCCTTATAACGGATTGCTTCAGGATACATCGTAGCACAAAATGTATACTCTGAAGAGACAAATAAATGCCCGGCTTTATTTTTAAATGCATCCATTCCACTGAAGTATCGATTTTAGAGATCCCCGCCACCTTGTGTAGTTGAATATATGTCTTGCATCCTACGTTTAAAAAGTACGTTCATCCGCATCTTGAATCACTCGAATCGCTAAACATGTGCTTTCTGCAGAGAAGAAGAGGTATACCTAGGAGGCGATTGTTTGATTCAGTGTTGAATAATTTAAATGTGAGAGGTGTAGAAGCAGAGAAGGCCACAGGGGTTCATGGAGACGACTTGTTCCCAAACAGAGGATTGCAAACTAGATGCTGATAAGCAAAACAGTATTAAATAAAAATGTAGGTGTGTTATAGTTACATAGCTGCCCTTATTTCTTAGGGTAAGTGAATAATTCTAAGAATCCATGATGGTTAGAATCCAAGTTTCATTTTCTCGGGGTCAACAACCTAGATACTAGACCTCTTAAAACAATACTCATCATCATCATCATCATCATCATCATCATCATCATCATCATCATCATCATCATCATCATCATCAATTTCTCGACTAGTACGTGTAAGACATTTCTTCCAGTGGAAACAAATGTTAAAGTTATAGAAAGTTAAACCATGAATTAGTAAGAACTCAGTACTATAACACTTGGTTTGAACAAGTCAAGTGAAGAAAACAATTGCCAGACCTTTTCTGGGTCACATCTCGTGGGCTAGACAGAGTGCGTTGGTGGGAAGCTAGGCGACCGTGCATCGCACTTTTTACGTGTTTCCCGGACCGTTCCGAACCCATTCTGCCAATAATGATCGAAGCAAAATGAGTCGCGCTCTCGACTAGGCTGACCAGTGTCCATGAGTCTGTCATTGTGCCCATTCGCCTGGAAGGTTCAATGGGACCATGCTGAATTTTAAACAGACTAACCCATATGATTTGGGAGTGTCTCATTCATGGCCATTTCTAATGAACAGGCAAGGGAACCGAGTTGGCGAGTGAGCTGACCATACATGTCTGATTGACAGACATAGTATATTATTGATGTAAACGTCATCGTATCAATATACTATGAGATTAAAACTCAGCAATTTTTCTAGGTTTATGCCGTGTCTTGTGTGGAGTTTCACCTAGAAAAACAAAGCTGGCTCATCAGCGGGCTCTTGGTGTCCACGCCCGGACCCACACAGGAGTTCCAAATTGTGCACTACCTCCCTTCTTATGAAGCGCACGTGCGCCTCATAACTGCGAGAGCTAAAATCTTAAGCAGCCTTTCACCTGTCTATAAAGGCTTACAAAATGATTGTATATTGGCTTTCTCGGCCAAAATAACATTATTTGAGAAAATCTCTTTCCGGATTGCGCCTCAAAAACGTGACCTCCTGTTTCACAAAACGACTCGCTACCTAAATGGCTACATGATGGCAACTTGAAGCCATGTGAATAATATTATCGAGGTCATATTTTAAACTCCTTTCATATTTTGATTTTTCGATATTGCAGCGTGAAATTGAGTGAAATTCCTTTTGAATCCATGGATGTATAGTATCACCCTTTCACGAATTCATTGCCGACGGTCGAGATGGGAACTATTCTCTGTTTACTTGTGTCACACGTCACTCTGCTTCGTTGACACGTACAGTTGCTTGAATAGGATATGACTCAGCTCCAGTAGCTGTCCGTGGTGACATGAGCTCCTGTGACACTTATCTGCGCTTCTAAGAGAGGTATCGCGCGCAATGTTGCTCGACTTATGTGCTGACTGCACTCTGTCATCACTGTGTTTTCCTCTTTACCCTGCGTGGTTCCTGATACAATAATCAACAAACGCTGGCGCAGCCATGTTCAGCGGCAATCAAATCTTAAATGGGTAATAATTACAATTTGGCGCTTAGCTCAGTTTATGAATACATGTTTAGTTCCCGTATTAACGTATTACCACGTTAGATGTTGATATAAGATTAGCCATTGTATAGTAATATATCCCGGCATTGTCGATGCGATACATTGTTTCACATTAACAATAATATCATATAAATACCTACTCAAATAGTTGAATCCATGTGGTTTGTGTGACAATCTGTTGACATCAGAGCTCGTATGCCAGTGTAGCCACTCTTTACACACCAGAAAAAACTTGTAATAAATATATATGAGTGCATTGATGCAGTGTTGTCCAAGGAATAATTTTGCATTGAAATATCCTTTCGAATGACGAAGAAATAAAAGTTATGGACGAAGCTAATCCAGGAGTGCTTTATCTATAACTCTAACACAGAGATTGAGAAACAAACCCACTGTTAACAATGTGGGAGGTGTTAGCATCCACATGTACCGTGCATTGCCTTGCTTGGGTAAGAATAACATTCATTTTTAGCCTACTTTTCACATTTTGCAAAAATGAGGAAAAAGTAGACTTATGAGATCGGGCAAATGTGTGTCTGTCTGTCTGTCTGTCTGTCTGGCTGTGTGTGTGTCCCCCCCTATCAACTCCTAAACGGCTGCAGCAATCGAAACAAAATTTGGTAGGAGTAAAGATCTATACCTGGATATCTCACGGCCATATTTGAAAATGATGTCAGTGCTACCAACTGCTAAAAAATCGCAATTGAAATTTGAGCTCCATGTTGGATATCCTGGAAAGTATGAATGGGAGCTATTTCAAAATTGGCACACGTACAGATCATAATATTTCAGTTTAATTTCCAGGAGGCCAAACATGGCAGTGTTGCCAAAATGATTATAAGCCTCCTGATAGGTCCAATTTTTAAATGCTTATAACTTCTACACTATCACGCGGAATTCAACCAAATTTCGTATGTTGTATGTGTACATAACCAGATATGACTGAGCGTATTCTTAAGACCTACCAGGGCTGCCAACTGTTAATAAATGCTCCTAATTTATTTTATCCAAATACCAATATATCAGAAAGTATGCAAGCCGACAGCTTTAAACTATGCACACGTATAGTACCTGACATTCTATATTAATTTGGAGTAACTTATATACGTCAGTGCTACCAACATGATTCTAAGCCTGCTGACAGGTCCAACTTTAAATACATGTAACTTCCATACTATCATTTGGATTTCAACCAAATTTCGTACGTGCTATGTGTACCATAACAGATATGACTATGCGTATTCTAAGGAGCAACCAGGGCTGCCAACTGTTAATATGTGCTGTCCCTATTTTTGTTACCCTAATATCAATATATCAGAAAGTATGCAAGCCAATAGCTCTAAACTTTGCACACGTATAGTACCTGGCATTCTAGACGAATTTGGAGTAACTAATATACGTCAGTGCTGCCAACATGATTCTAAGCCTGCTGATAGGTCCAATTTTAAAATGCATGTAACTTCTATACTAACTAATGGATTTCATTCAAAATTGGCACAACAATAGATCATATTATTTCAGATTATTTCTGACCAATACATGCATGACATTGTTGCAAACATGATATTACGCGCGCTGTTAGATCCAATGTTTAACTGCATATAACGTCCATGCTATCCAGTGGACTTCAACCAAATTTTGTATTTAGTACCGTAAGAGACGGAACTAAGAATATATTCAGTCATCAGGGCTGCCAACTGTAGTGCTCTACTAGGATACATTATGCCAGGTATACAGTATTTCGAACTAATTGGAAATTTCGATATTAGCAACTTAATTTCGTCATTATTCTAGATAGGTTCATATTCTGTAGAATAATCATTGGCATGAAAAGTAGGCTGTATAGTTCTTCACGGAACTTCTTGTTTATGTGTAACATATTTCCACTCGGTTGCTGGATATTTTTGTGGAAGTGATTTTGAAAAATGGGACGGAAATGGATTTGACGGAAGCGTGTCGCACTGCGAGCTGAATCGCATTGCAGAACACTTTCATTCTGACGGTAAACGCGCTTGCGAACTCTGGTGTCAACTGATTGAAACAAAGCACATGGCACATGTTCGAATTCTTCGTATCAGTATTTAAATGATAAAATGCTTTAATATGAAACATTATAAGTAGTCGGCATTGCCGTTATTATGTTTCTGCATAATGGCCATTCAAATATTAACCCACATAACGGTAATGCAGTCATCAATATAATATAATCGTTGTGTTAATACGAGAACTGGGGAAGCCTTCATGAACTATTGCTGAATACATTCTCATTACTCACAAGAGGACCTATTCATTAGGCATTTTAAACTCAATTTCACGCAGGAACATTATCGAAACAAGCAAAATATAAATGAAACTTAATTCCGTGATGCAGTATTATTGGTACGTGAGAATAAGTCACCATCGTGTGCTTAATATTCGCGTGGTCGAAATAGCCGTGGTGTCAGCGTCTTTGACTGTGAATCTAGAGATCTCGGGTTCGGATCCTGGACGGGTTTGATATTTTTGCTACCAGATTATCGTTTTAAACGATATTTATCATATCAGTATGACCCATTTAACAGAATCCATATGAAATTACGTGTTGGTCTGTGAATTAAGAAGTCCGGGAACTGGGCAAGCCTTTCATGATCTACTGCTGTGCACATTGCATTTACTCGCAAGTTGGCCTATTTATAGGGAATTTAAGGTTATGAGCAGTGTCGCGTCTATTAATCTAGTTGATCCATATCTTATTCTTTATTTAGGCCAGTACTGGTGGAAGCTACAAAACCTCTAATAAAATGAGTTCCGTATTATAATCTACAATATCTGTAAATCACTCCCTTTTACAATAGATTAATATTTGTGCCAATGACATTATAAAATACCGGTGTATCAACAATTTTCCGTCCTTGAAATGGTTTTCTGTGGTTTCACTATTTTCAACTCCAGGCAAATGCTTGGCCGATACCTTCTGACTGGCCACGATTGCTTCCTTCCACATCCTTACCCAGTTTAATTCACCATCATTCATTTAATCTCTCATTAACTCCTCTCGTGAGGTTGGCGTCAGGAAGGATATACGGCCGTAAAATCCATCCGCCACACAGACTTCCATCGCATCTTATCCCCGACCCCGTAGTAAAACGGGAATAATAAGGGGTAGACATACAATATGCCGGCCCCGTGGTGTTGGGGTAGCGCGCCTGCCTTTCACCCGGAGGCCCCGGGTTCGAACCCCGGCTCCGTCAGGGATTTTAAAACTGACGTGAGGGTTGGAACGGGGTGCACTCAGCCTCGTGAGGACAATTGAGTAGCTGTCTGACAGTGAGACAGTGCCCCGATCACGAAAACCAAGATTAACGGCCGAGGGGACCCGACGCGCTGATCACGCGTCACCCCAATATCTGCAGGCCGAATGGCTGGGCAGCGGTCGCTTGGTCGGCCTTAGCCCGTCATGGGCTGTATAGTGTCAGGGGTTGACTTTTGAGACATACAATATCGCTGTATCAACAATTTCACGTGAGGTTTCTTCTATGTCAGATGTTAAACATCATATTCGACTACTGTAAGGCTCGTGAAGTTTTTTGATTTATTTATCTATTTTCCCCTGCGGGAATTCATTGTGGTGTTACTAACTGGGAATCTGTGCGTTACTGTAACTGGCAGGATAAAAATTTGAGCACAATATGAAACCTCGTATAAAGTTACTTTCTCCGCCATTTTACGGTCATATGAAATAAATAATTTTGATTTACTTATGTTGTAGATTACCACTTGATTCAGTGATTACATTAAATGGTGACTTAAATGGCAGCTTGAAAACAGTACTTCTCCATATTGGTATCACATTTCCATTTATGCCTAACTTATGCAATAGACATGAGGTACACTTATGAAAACATGACATATGGCTTAGCTGCTAGCGGCAATGAAATATTAAGACCACAACTGTCAACTCTGCTGTGATGAAAACATTTTTGTACTGTATACAGGTGTACAAGGTGATTTTACAAAATGCTGCTGGTTCTTATTGTCCATGTGGGACAACCGAGACACCAACCATCACCATAAGTCAAGGAAAGGTTTTAATATTCTGAGATAGCCAGTTATCTATGACATTGTTTGGAAATCTCAATCATTGCATACGCCAGGACATAAACCTATGGTGTGAGATGTCATGGACATTTCATATCATAGAGTGATCTCAGATGCCCCAACGTTATAGACTGCTTGAGTCGAAAGGTTCTGTGTGTTTTTGCCCCGCGTTTTCACATTCAGAAAGACGTCCACTTCTCTCCACTCAAGCTAGTCTCCCGTTTTCCTGCCCGTACTAAGCCTTTCACGTCAGCCAAGTCGTTCCCTGTTGACCTGCGGGAGTCAATAAAACCCGGGCTTAACTCCCGCCGGCTTATCATATCAAGCCGACAAGCCGACAACACATTAGGCAGCCCAGCTGCCACACGAGCCAATACAGCATCACTCATACACGTCAAACTCCTTTTCACACACAATTCCAAATTCTTAGGGGCCGATAACCTAGATGTTAGGCCCCTTAAAACAACAATTATCATCACACAATTCCAAATTCCAATCCGTGAGCCGAAACTATGACCATCCTCTTGCTTTCAACTAACATCTAGTTGTGTCCAGAGAAACCATACAAAATGTGCTATGCCAAATCATATGAGCGTGTATATGTATTTTGGCGCACACTACTCGGCACCTCAGGATAAAACTTCATACGCAGGTCCTTAATATGTTAAGGCTCGGAAGTTCATGGCCAAGCTGCCCTAAGCTCCGATATAAAGCAACATAATTTAACAATCCTCTTTGCAATTTTTCTTAGTAACCAACGAAGGTAGACTGCTGAACGAAATCAGTGTATTCCCATGATGGTTCTCAATTGCTAAATACAGGGACTTTCAAAAGAACGGTTTCTTTTGAAAGCAATTTCCTTTCAAAATACTTCAATGTTTGCACTTTTGAAGGGGTGGTTCTCCAGTCAATTCACTAACCATGAGTCCATAATATTAAGCAAAACAAGAAAAACAATTCTGATGCAAGGATTAAGACATATGAACAACAAGCTGGTCAGTGTGATTAAAAACCATCTAATGTGTTGATGGTTAGTTGTAATAGCAACACGTAACATCCTTTATGCACAGAAGAACTACAGTAGATTAATGCTAGGGGCAGATGACCTGGGAGTTTTCCATGTTATAACAAAAACGTTTCTTCATCACCATCATCATTGAGAGGCTCCGTGTGTTTTTGCTCCAATTTTACTCGTGTAGGAAGACAGTCTACCCCTCTCCACCCGAGCTAGTCATTCACTAGAGCAGTGCGTAAACATTACACAACTACGTAACTGCGTTCAAACAGGCGGAACCCTCAGGCATTGTGGTTGAGCTGCCTTCTTCCCACCAAGGTGGATCGGGATTGATTCCCAGTTATTGCTTACGGGATTCTTGAGCTGAATTGTTTCATCTTGTAGTTCTGATTCCACGTAAAATGTAGGTCATGTAGCTAATGATCGCAAGATAATCGGTCTCGCAAAACCTTAAGATTCTTTCCCTTTCTGACTGGCTGCGTGACGCAAGCGATAACGTTCTTGCCTGCTGTGACGAAGGTTGCAGGTTCGAATCCTGTGATAGTCAGTTGCGCAAATGCAAAGTAGCCGTGTCAGTAGATATACTAGTACGTTAAAAATGCCCTTCGGGGCAAAATACGTGCACGTTGGCGTCTCTAAAAGCCACAGCAACTAAATCGGACGAAAAAACAAGATCATTGTTATCTCTTTCCTTTTCTCCCTGTGTGGCTCATAGTCCAGTCAAATTAGACAAAAAGTAGTCCTGACCCGGCCATTTGGAATAACAAGCTAAAAATTGGTGCAAATGTCAAGGATGATGTCCTTATCAAAATCCCAAAAGTTCCAAAAAATCCGGGTTGGGGAAAATCCGCCATCTTGAAAAAACAGACGCCATCTTGGATTTCGAGTTTTGAGCTTAGCGACCGAACGCACGGTTCGATTTTCTTTGTTCGTGTGTCAAATTGTTTATTTTGCCGTCTATTATCTATTACCACCTATAATACCTGTCTTCTTACCGCTGTGGAGATGTGCAGAGATGGACAGCAGTCTTGTATAGTAACCTTCGACCAACCACTCCACGCGAAGGCACTGGACATCGTTCATGCAGCTGAAGAAGGTAGCCCGTTGTCACGTCTCGTTTTGCGTCTCGGTGGTTTTCACTTGCTCATGTCGTTCATGGGTGCAGTGGGAACCATCATGAGCAGGAACGGTTTGGAAGTTCTCGGGGAGACTGCATTCGCAAGGAATACGGTGACCCACAAGATGGCCGGCCATGCGTACGCTAAAGTTATCCGTGCGCATTTCTTAACACAACTCTCATTGGTGATCTTGATCCTTCCGGATCCTTCAGGAATGAAAGGAGACCACCTTCTCACGGATCGTTTGAAAGAAACGCAAAATGATTTGCTTTCGGGGAAGATTTCTGTGGACGACGTTCTTTCGTCAGAGTGCATCGGCGAACCAGCAAGTTTGTTCGACGCAAATCTATAAAGCTTACTCTCATCTGAACGACGGACAGCGAAACTGTGGGTGCGATATTCTCCAATGGTAGGCATCATTCGGCTGTTTGTTAGAGCTCAACGTTATGGGGACTGGGCCCCTCATTTTTTCTGTGTCCAAAGAATGATACCGTAATTCCACTCTGCGGGACACCTGAATTATGCGAAGTACGCTCACATTTATCTTCAGCAAATGCTGAAGCTGGAGGACGTTCTGGCAGCCTCGGAATACCACCAATTTGTCTACCAAGGCTACTTCACTATTAGGAGATCTGACAAATGCTGGTCAGGCATATGGACTGGCATGACCATTGAGCAGGTGTTGATGAGAAATATGACGGCAGCGGGTGGGCTAACACATGGACGTGGATTGACGGATAGCGTTATTGCTCAATGGGTTTGTGCCATGCCTGCGTCTGCAAGAATAATTGATGCCATTGAAAGTTTTTGCGGAGTCTTCTCAGAAACATCCGATCAACATGTGGAACTAAGAGAGTCTCGGCACGTTAGAGATAAGACAGACGTTGGGAAGATGCTGAACTGGCTCCAGCCTCACCATCCTTTCGACAGTTTCCTTATCTACGGGTGTGGTTGCCGAGGATACTGTTAACTGTGACGAGGCTCTTCCCCGAGGTCTGCATGTAATGAAGTCGATTGAGGGTCACCGATTCTTGCCAGTATGTCTAAAACAACCAAGATCAAAGACAGTGTCGTTGAAATCAACACTTACCAACTTTTTCATCGACTCCTGTGTGTCGTACTTAACGACGATGACCTTGCAGGGTAACTGACGTACGAACTTGCAGCGAGGCCTCCTTCTCTCTTTGACGGAACATTGATGCGAAAAGGAAAGAAGTCCGCATTGATCGCTGTTCTTGAAAATATGGCGCCGTCCATGAATATCTTACCAGACAACGCGGTGTTCACAGTTGACGGTGGATTCCTGCTGCTTCGGGTTGTGTGGTCGCGTCCAGCAAATTTCAGCCAAATCTGCCTCCAGTACGTCAAGTACGTGAACAATCACTTCGGTCGCAATGTCACTGTGGTCTTCGATGGTCTTCCAAGCACTCAGGATGAAGAACATTTCAAAAGAAGCGGCAGATGCTGTAATTGACGATGCAACACCCTCAACAATGCCGCAAGGAGCGTTTTTGACAAACGTCAAAACCAAAGTGTGATTCATCGCTCTTTAAACAAAACACCTCATAGAAGCTGGTATCAAGGTTGTTCAAGCCCCCGATGACGCGGACACACTTATAGTGAAGACGGCTGCGCAAGCTGCAAACAACGGTGTGGCATCAGTTATCGTAGGCGAGGACACCGACCTTCTCGTCTTAATGGCTTCTACGCCCAACCATGGAAGTAACGTCCGAATGTTAATACCAGAAATAAAAAATGCCGAACCTCAGATCTTCAGCAGTGAGGAGCTGATCGCCGATCTTGGAGATCTCCGTGACTACCTTCTGTTTTTCCACGCAGCAACTAGATGCGATACCACTTCTGCTCGGTTCAGAAAAGGTAAAAAAGGATCCTTCAAGAAGCTCCAAGAAGATTCTTCTTTAAGGGAAAAGGTGTCGGTCTTCAACCAACCGAATGCTACACACGAGGAAATCGCAGCAGCAGGAGAATATTTCCTTCTCGCATTGTACGGCTGAGATATTCAAGACAACCTAAACAATACCAGGCATCGGATCTACCTGAGGACAGTTGCTAAGCAGTCCATCAAAACAACTTTGACTTGGCTACACTTCCACCTACATCCGCAGCGGCTAAACTACAGTACATTCATACCGGATTTACCACCAGGTAAGGACAGAGATCGGTAATTTCTTCTTGATTTTAAAACTGAGGTTGTAACTAGCGTCTTTTAGGAACTCTTGGTTGAAGTGTGGATGGGTAATCACCTGTCGGAGAAAGAATGGGGATGGATGGGGCTTAAAGGTCAGCTGAAGGAGAACCAACACTGGAGCGTGTTCTTCAAATTATATCCTCCAACTGCAAATGACATGGATGCGCAAATAGCATGGACTTGGCGGGCTCAGACATTTATGACGACCTCACACCTTTAGCTGACACGTTGCCATAGAAACGGTAAAATACAACAACAAAGATAAAATGAAGCCCTTTCCCTTTTTATTTTTGATGTGTAACATCTTTCCGCTCGGTTGCTGGATAGTTTTGTGGGAGTGATTTTGAAAATTGAGGACGGAAGTGGATCGGTACGATCGAGCTGGCAGTGGTGGATCGAACGGAAGTATGCACTGCCCGCTCGATCGATCGAACGGAAGTGTACTAGCTGGCAGGGGTGGAAAACGGAAGTATGCACTGCCCGCTCGATCAATCGAACGGAAATGTAATAGCTAGTAGTGGTGGAAAACGGAAGTATGCACTGCCCACTCGATCGATCGATCCAGCGAGCAGTGGTAAGACCCAGCTGGCAGTGGTACGAGAAACAATGAGCGCGCGGTGTCGAAAATTGATACCATGACGTACTCACGGCCATGTGGAATGTATATGACATACTGAACGGTAAACGCTCATGCGAACTCTGGTGTCAAGTGATTGAAACAAATGACATGGTACATGTTCGAAGTCTTGGTATCAGTATTTAAATGGTAAATTGCCTCAATATCAAACATTGTAAGTAGTCGGCATTGCCGGTATTATGGCTCTGCACAATGGCTATTCAAATATTAACCCACATAACGGTAATGCAGTCATCAATATAATATAATCGTTGTGGTTATACGAGAATTGAGCAAGCCTTCATGAACTATTACTGAATACATTCCCTTTACTCACAAGAGGGCCTATTCATAAGCCATTTTAAACTCAATTTCACGCAGGTACATTATCGAAACAAACAAAATATAAATGAAACTTCATTCCGTAATGCAGTATTATTGGAACGTGGAAATAAGTCACCATCTTGTGCACAAAATCTGCGAAGTCGAAATAGCCGTGGGGTTAGTGCTTATGACTGTGACTCTAGAGATCTTGGGTTCGAATCCCGGACGGAGTAGATATTTTTGCTACCAGATTATCATTTTGAACGATATTTATCATATCAATATGACTCATTTTAACAGAATCCATATGAAATTACGTGTTGGTCTGTGAATGAAGAGGACCTGTTTTATAAGGTATTTAAGGTTATGTGCGGTGTCGCCACTAATGATCCATATCGTATTCTTTATTTAGGCTAGCGCTGGTGGAAGCTACAAATCATCTAATAAAATGAGTTCCGTATTATCAACTACAATATCTGTAAAACACTCCCTTTTACAATAGATTAATATTTGCGCCAATAATAGTATAAATTACTGATGTATCAACTATTTCATGTGAGGTTTCTTCTATGTCAGATATTACATATCATATGCAACTACTGCAAGGCTCGTAATTTTTTACTTTTGTTAATCAAAGCAATGCTTATGAAGTTTATAATCTCTTCAGGACATGCATTCCGTCAAACGTTTCATAAAACAAGTGAATACTGCGTCGTTTCACCAAAAAAATTGTATTGCTTGTTGTGTATTTGTGTCATTTTTGTAAATAATGTACATTGTGCCCGCCTTCATTGTCATTAATGGTTTGTATTCATAGTAATTTCCATGATAAAATAGGATTTAAGTTAATTAATGGCAATCTTTTTAGGTCAAAACGCATGCTTTTGAACTTTTTTACTTATATAAACTTAATTGTTGTTTATTAAAAATATCCATATTCAATCGTTTTTGTAGTCTAGACGATCAAGTATCGAAAGTTAATTAATTTGACGTAAACACGAACGCAATCGGACTGGCCGTTCTATCGCTATACAGAAAACTTGTAAAATCGAAGATGGCGGCTGTTTTTTAAAGATGGCGGATTTTTCCCAAGTCGGATTTTTTGGGACATTTGGGATTTTCATTAGGACATCATTTTCGACATTTCCGCCAATTTTTAGCTTGTTATTTTAAATGTCTGGGTTAATGTCTAATATAACTGGACTATCAGCGGTAACCCTCTTGCTTGCTGAGCCCAAAGTTGCAGGTTCGTAACCTGGCGCAGTCAGCTGGCATTTGAGGGTGCGCAAATGCGAGGGAGTCGTGTCATTAGATTTACTGACACGTAAAAGATCCCCTTCGGGGAAAAATTCCGGCACCCCGGCGTCTCTAAAAGCCAGAGCTGTTAAAATGGACCTAAAACCAATATCATTATTACTTTTCTCCTTTAGGCAGACGACCCATCATATGACCCCGCGCGGAGATTTCACAGGATACTGCACAGTATTATGTTTTTGAAATATGATGTAAGGTATTGTACCCATGTGAGTAATCTCGATGGAAAATATGCTTCTGCCTCCAGCTAGCATCAGGACCCGGGCGTGTACCGTCTCCCCATTGAGCAGTTGCATATTTTGGATTTGAGGCTAAAAGGTATCAACTCTACAATGATAAGGCACAACTCTATTCTAAAACTTTAATTCAGGAATAAAATTCAAGGCTTCAAACAAACAAAACAATCCCCATAACCATAAACCAAAATCAAATAAAATTTACTTCCACAATCCACTGATATGAACATAATATAATCATAATAAAATCATATGATAACACAAACCTTTACCCTTATATCAACTTCACCATAATACTTTAGTGCGCTGATGCACATACATCTTCAGAAACAAACTGTACTTTAATTCTACTGTCATCCAATGTGACTTCATTAATTCTACCAAAGTATTTATTCCTTAACCTTCATCTTAATTTGACAATTATGTGTACCGTGTGTGTTTTGATCCTTCTCCTCCCACCAAATTCTTTACATGCATTACCCTATTCTGGTGTTGCACAGCAGTCTACGTACAACTCCATAATTATGTAAGCTACCCCTATACTTCCTCTATTTATATAATTCCACTGCATGCCGTTTGTGATTTCATCTTAAAAACGTTAATTATTCCTATGTCGGATGGTACAATTAAACTACCTTGCGCGCGTAGCCTGTGGCATCTAGTAACCAACTTCTGAAAAAGTTGTCAGTGACAGTACAAATACAACGTCTAACCATTCGTTAGATAGCTAAAATCATGAACCATCAGGGTGATCTATAATTATCAATGTGTTCTTAAACCACATGGCTTCATTACTCAATACAACAATATTTCATTTCATGTCATTAACAGGGTCTAAAATCTGCCCGTCTTAAACCTTCTTTCACGATTCGCTTGACTGTCCCAGACCCTCCTCTGAGCGGCCTGCACACAATAGAAGTGGAGTGGGGTTCCAACGTTACCTCGACCCTCCCTTCCTGTCTCAAGGCTTTCTTCACCAAGCAGTATAAGATTTTATAAGACAAAATACTGTGGTCCCAAAGACACACATATCCCAATGGACTTTAATTGAATATTATGCAAATAGGTACTGAATGAGCTTTACATTTACTCCTATCCTGAGGATAATAATATCTGGCACCAAATAGGCCCATTTCAACATGAAGGTACGAGGTTCATAAAACATTGGTCTAGTAGGTAACCGGTGTCTTAAATAACTGCTGCGGTCAGCCCATGCTGCCGTTATGAGGTTCGCTTCAACGAGCCGAATCACTCAACAATAAGTTCTCGGGGAATCAGATAGAGTGTAGAGGTGTCCATCGTTTGCCTCTCACCTATCACGGGATTCCAACCCGGAACATTCCATATCCATCATCAGAGTTAGGGTGCAATTCACTAAACACTCTGGCACAAAGCACATCTCCAATTATGCCCACGGCATACGAGATTTCATACGTCGAATAGACCACCTGGTTCCTGACCTTCGTCCTATAATATTAAGAGAAATCTATCAATTACTCTGTAGGCTTTTCACATAAGCTGCAAAGTCAATTCACTAAAAGCTCTTCCATTTCCTGGCATAATTATATTCCCACTAATACAATATATTCTGATATAAAACTCTTTCCTTAATCCCGTAGTGTAATCTTACTGTATAATCTTACTGCTTAGATCGATAAGTCTTGCAATTAGCGTAACTATTTCTTGCTTACAACATTTTTTTTACCTGATGCGTTCATTCATAACTTTATTATTCGTTATTATTATTATTATTATTATTATTATTCTCACTGACATAAATTACCAAAATCCGACACAACTAAACATCTTAAAACTCGAACAACCGTGTTCGTTTCATTTACATACCTGATTTGCCATTTTTTAATTAATAGTGGTAACGATTAATCCACTCACTGATGCAAATTAACACCTCAACTCTATAAAAATCAACACAATAATGATTAAACCTGGAGAGTCTATCTCCTAATCTGATTCTTACTGGCATCTTTATAACTCTGAAATCACATTACATGCAGTGGCCTATACCTCTACTTAAACATAATTTGTGGGGTACTCACATATATCAAGGCTCATCATGGTGGCTCCCACCACTCATATCCTTCCGGGTCGCCCGCCATATGCAGATTTAGTGCGACATTTGCATCTTGAATACACACATTTTATGATACATTTCTTCCGTTAACCACACGACACTTTGCATTTCTATAAAGAAGCTATTGCTTCCAAAACACATGACACTTTATAACACTTATTAAACCATTAATTTAAAAGATATATCACATATGATTTATACATAACACACGTCACTCTGTACACTTTTCATAGGTTGAAATTCCCTAGCAAAGATATCAAAATTGCAGGTGTCGACGGCATCTCCCGTGCTCCTACCAACTCCTGATTGAAAGTCTGGTTCATCTGCCCTCGGAATTCACCAAGAGTTTATCCATACTCCTACGGTAAGCTCCCTGATTTGCATAAATATGCTAACTTCCGTGCTGAGCGTTACTATTTGGTATTCTTAAGACATTACCAAATGCTTCGTAAAGTTCCTCCCAGCGCATTCCAGCGTAATTAGACATGTATTATCAGTCAATATTTTATACATTGCGCTTAACACTGTACATAACTTTACACAGATTATTATTTACAATAGTTCTGCAACTTATCTCACACGTTGCTTCCTAAGTGAACACACCATTGTTCGCACTGCTGACAAAAACTCTGTAGCGACGACTGTCTGCGACTCTCCGTGACAAACTGTGTCCAACTGGGTAAACTGCGTAAGACTGGCGTTAAGACTGGGGTGCTCTGCCAAGGGTCGACTCCCTTATATTGGATTCACACAAAAAGTAGAGCTAAATTTTCCCGCGCTATCTCGACTTCTCTCCCAGCATGATTCTGGTCTCGAAACCATGCTCATCGGGTTCCTTTTTCTTCACTGATCCGAGAACTATCCGCGTGCTGAAGAATCGCTCGGCCAATTAATTAATATTAATTCCTTTCTCCATAGCGTGGGGACGCTGTTTCACTGGGAATCCCTGGCGACCTCTTCAAACTCAGCCGCGAACAACCATAGTCTCTGTTCTTCCGCACTTCATTAAATATGCGTCAATTTCGCAGATTAAAGGCTCTAAAATTAGCCTCCTGGCTAAAGATTCACCTGTGTGCCACTCTCATGTCATTGCGTTACTCCAATCACGAGTAATAAATGATTTTCCTTGGGATCTCTCCCCACTCTTCTCCGTTCTATTCTCAGTCGGGGAAAAACTGGGTCATTATTCAAGCCCCCAACCTCTTCCAGACGACATAACGAGGTCAGCAAGATTGACGTGGCTCCAAGGAGCACCTCCCACAATTCTGAGCCTATTAGTAAAACGTCAAACTCTGCACTTTCAATGCTCCAAGCCCAGCATAGCCTACTCCGAGTAGTCTAATAATGCTGTATTCCGCTCAATTTCCCTGCATTATTTTAATAAATAATTTCATTATCAACTGAAATCACACCAGTGATTAAATATACACTTCTCTCTAGGGGTTTTTACAATGAAACTCCCTCAACAGACCTCGGGTTCGTTCCCTGGTGGAACCTTTATACTGAGATCACAGTCTCTGAGATCCACGTTCGATATCAGTCAGCATAACCCCCTCGGGTTCAGTATTGTACGATAGAAGTGCGCTTTGTAGTAAGTGTACTATACACACTATGGAGTGTCTCCAATGACTGAGGCATGCTGATGAAGGACATTCATTGTGCTAAACGTTATGCTGTTGTTTATTGATACTTGATAGGGCGCGGTCAGTACTTGGAGGGGGGACCACCTGGGAACCCCACGTGCTGTTGGCCACACAATGGAGTGTCTCAAATGACTGAGGTATCCTGATGAAGGGCATTCATTGTTCTAAACGGTATGCTGTTGTTTATTGATACTGTTGAGCCCCGAGGGTCGATACGACCCTAGGACCTCAGACATCCACGCACCCCCGAAGGGATTATCAACATACGCCCCTGAACCTGCAGGCGGCCACACAAACACACATCCCTCAACGGTAAACCCCATCAGCAATCTGCCCAACATCTCACACCAGTTTCTCCCCAAAACCACCCCTTAAACCGAAGCCAACAGCCGGCCATACAACGTCATTACACGCAGCTAGGCAGAGTTCAAGTCTCAACTCTTGCCTAACAAGTTGCATAATCCACACACACGTACCCGGGAGCTAACTGGAGCATCAACAAGAGTGATGAAACGTCCACTCAGCAAGTCCAAAACTATAAGAAAGGGACCCGAACCGAACCCATTGTCTATTGCCGCCCTAGGCTCTGTTCGACTGGGTTCCGGTTCGAGTCATCACCACAGGTAAGAGTGTGCTCAGAAATCCTTATACATAATTGTAATCCCTCACTTCACACCCACATTTACATTGTATTTTATAACCAGACTGTGTCACAGCATCCCACACTAAAAGGGACATCACAATTCACAAACACTGATCAAATAAACCATTGATCAGTAACTTACACATTTGTCGTTTATTACACTTGTCTTCACGTCCTGACTTCCCCCACCCCTCTAACATTCCTAATTGCCCGTGACCGTCAGTCAGAGAAGTGCTAGGTAAGGATTTCCATTGTGCTAGCATTGGAGTACTCAAGCGGCCAGGCGATACCGCCCACTCAGCAGGTAGGCTCCTAGGATACTTGCAGCTGTATGTTTAGTGCTGCAATTAATCCCATCTTGATCGCGCATCCCTCGAGGACCAATCCACCCCCGTAGAGCTAACCCCCAATTCCCCACATCCTTTGACAAACACCTACACTCGCGGTTTCCCCAATTACGCGGAGACTCGCATTTTTTGGACACAACCACTAAATTGGACACTAACTCAGTTTGTTCGTCTCATCCCTCCAACCCCGAGACAGAACAAATAAATGGTGGAGACGCTGAGTAGTTCCCATGAGAAGGGTAGTTACCACTCAGTATGGGTCTTCAAACAAAGAGGATCTGGAACTACGACCCGGGTACTAAAGACAGTCAAGCGAAATCAGCGATTTTTTTTTCTAGAGTACGACACGATAATTTTTACGGGGACCATATTAGGCCATATCAACCCCCCACACGCTAGAAAACTTCACAATAATTAGCCAAGTGGCTAGAGAGAGATTTTTCTCTAAACCGACAGACAGTGCCTATTTTTTTCTTTGGCTAGAGCAGCGAGCAAGGTATATATTACGAGCGCTACACACTTATTAGCACCCTCCCAACCCACCCCAGATATAGAATTCATTTTGAGGAGTAAGTACTTCTTCGCAGAAGACATAGTAAACATAATGGCCGTCACGTAGATCACAGTCGTATATTATCCCCCACACTATAATTATACGGCAACATATACTAAGCATAAACTTATACAGTATGGCACCGCATGCAGAAACAACAGGGTTAATAAGCCATAGAGTCGCCTCTATGGCGCAAATATTATTCACCTTGCTACTAAGGAACCAAGACCGTATACAAAGGCGACAGGCACAAATACGGGCACTCCAAACAAAGTTAAGAGTAATACAGGGCAAACGGTCACGCACCCCATCGGAGGATAGGAAAGCGCAGTTGAAGCGCGCACACAAACATCTAAATGAAATACACAAACACCTGAACAGGGACCATGTTCGAATTAGCAGAATACACGACCGGTTGATTACGGTATATGGCCCACCACACTCTAACACAACCTTAGAATAAGAGTGCACTACACGACAATATATGCCCAGTATAGGGAGCTTATTCGTGAACAGGCACTCCTCCATCTAGCGGCCACAGAACTGTATAGGACATAGACACATTTACCAAAACATTTGCACAGATGTCTATCTCTTCACATGACGACACGCGAAGGAAGGAGGAGGTCATGGCCCGGAACAGCGAGCTTGCCACTCCGACCCCCAATATACCAACACCTACACGTCCCAAAACGCCAGTTCAATGGGCGATTCCACCAGAGCGGAGATGGACACTGCCATCTGCACCCCCCGGCGCAGATAGAAGGGTGTTGCTTTCAACCCGTCAGGGTGCAAAACGCACACCTCTGCTCACTGCCCAGGCTCAAACACAAAGCACACGGGGCATAAGGGTAGCTTTAATACCCACCCCACAAGGCCATGTAGACAGGAGAACACACACCCCTACAAACACTGACAGAGGTGTGCGCCGTGAAAACAGCTCCTCAAGGACACGCGCACTATACCCAACGAAGGGGCAGCATGGTACACAAATCCCCAAACTCACTTTGCTGGAAACCCCTGTAGAAGGCAGCAAAGAAAAGCTTACATGGCTACCAGGGGCCTATGCCGTCATCACGGGTCGAAGAGAGCCACCCCGGATAGCAAGGGCATTCAGACTCTAGGCAAGAATAATTAGCAGACATACAGGGGAGACCCAAGACCATTAAATAATAATAGGGCCGAACAAGTATGCGTCAAAGGACGAAACACAGCCTGAACCAGACATACGTTATACATAATCCACGAACGCTCCCAAACTTTTGCATGGCACCACAAGAATAACGTAATTTTCTTTTCTTTACCAAGGTATAATGTTAATCAATGTATATGTATTTGTGCAATGTGTTTGCATATGCATACATAGAAAAGGGGACTATACCCTACCAATGCATAAGGCGCATGAATGTTCTATGTCATATTTTGTATGCCACATTCTAAACATTCTACAGTATATGCACCATAAATCAGGAATTCTTTTATCCACCACAGCGTTTAGGCAAGCAATAACATTAGAGGGTAAACTCACGAGTTAAGGGGAAAACGACATATTTTTCGGGGGCACAAACTTATCAAAGACACAATCCACGCCCGGAGAATGAAAGCGTACCATACACGAACAATGACACTAAAATAAGGCCGGAAAAGCCACAAAGAGAAAAGGAAACAGCTCCACTCATAAAAAGGGTAAGAAAGCCAAGGTATAGGACTCGGACCGCGAGGACCTAATCCAATTACATAGGACATAAAAACGAAACTGCCACCGACACCTAGTGGCGACATACGTACTAGAAGGGGCAAGGACACACACACATAACTACACGACTAACATACACAGACATAGTAGAGACAGTTGAAGACACACAAATGTATGGAGGTGAAGGGTTTTCCTCTATTACATGAAGTGGCAAAGGAGACCGCACCATTAATCAGGGCGGGTCCCGTACATAATCGTTCAGCATGAGTAAGATTGTAAACACACATGCAGGCAGGCGGCCGGTGAAAGCTACTTGCCTCAGCGCGGTAATAAGGAACCATTGCTGACCCAGCAGGAAGTGCCTTCACGGACACGGCTAGATCATGAAGGCCACGAAGGTTAGCACCGAGCTTACAAGCATACAGCAGCACGGAATCATTCAGGCCAACTCAAACACGGGCAAAAAAGCCAAAAGCAAAGTACGAGGGACATTCAAATTATACAAAACACCCACACTAATGAAAAGTCTGCCACGCGCATTTCAAATACACAATAAACGCCACGCGACGGAAATTAGCAAAATAAGGGTCCCGAGGTACCGGCACAAGGCATATGCAGACGCATAGAGGTTGTACCATACATTTGCGGGTCACATTAAGTTCACATGCCTGGGAAACACACAACACAAACATAGTAGGTAAACTACGACCTCCAGTAGAGCAGGCGTACCTAGGAACAAGTTACCCAATGACACCTAGTCGCAAACCACGCTACCAGAGGCCACACAGTGACACACACACAGTAACACCGGTTAGACACGGGCGGACATGGCACATAGGAGTTACACGTGGTCAGGGGTCCAAATTCTAGATAAGAACGGACGGCCCAAGTGGTAAAAGGGGAAGAGGTTGACCGACAGAACATCACGCAACCCCAAATACATAGGGCATTAGACCTGCAAAGGCCTCAAGCTCACACAAATATAGACACAAAGTAGAGCTGTATAGGGCAGAAGTAAAAGAGAAAGTATCGACCGACTGAAGAGCTATCCGGCCTCAACGTATAGTAATACACCTACACAAACGTACATCAGGAACAATAGAAACATAGTTCGCGGTAACCCATCATTTAATACAGAGGTTGGGGACATCACACGTTAAATTCAGCATATAGGGTTTTTACGATATTTCAAAGGCGTAATCGAAGCGACGTCAGAAACTAGAGGAAACCTAGGAATAAATTTCCCACCAGGTTTGCACATTGCAAAGTCAACACATGGCGACATACGCACAGTGGCGTGAAAGCATATTTTTATTATCATTTCCACACGAGGCTGGAGAAATCAACAACACACAAACAAGCGCATGCAACACATACAGCAAATTCTTTAGTGACGACACCTAACACATACCGGAAGAAATTTTTCAGCCGCGGCGCGTGCACGACCTCACACAAACATGCTGACAGTCAATAACAAACAAACTCCCGGAAGAAATACATTTGCAACACCTGTTTGCGTCAGAATGGGAGGACAGCATTATAATAACAATAGACTATATGCTCTCACTAGAATACTAGCACATGTATACAAGGCCGAAATAGATCACAGTGGCAACATTATTTCAAGCCGCTCACTGACCACGTTGGACAGACATACAAGGAAAGACTGTGGCAGTGAACACTGAAGCTACATGCTAGCAGACACCGGCCCACGCGGCAAAGATAAGCCAACTCAGATATCACGGCATGCTCGGGCGACAGGCCAGCCGGCAAGCGGACTCGTGCGTAACTCACGATGCGCGCCACGGCCACGACCGTCCCCTGCCATATGCGCTCAACACTTAGGCAATTGCACACAAACACACACAGACAATTAGAACTAAGGGCGGTAGCACAGCCATTACGGAGCTGACCAAGGACCTAGCCCAGGCGCAGAACAATAAATTGACCCCCACGATAGGGTGATCATACATTTTTTCTATAAACAGAAGACTGTAGGGCCTAATGCACACAGATATATAAAGGTCACGGCTGAATACAAAGCAGATAGGCCGCCCACATGGCGCAAACGCGCAAATTTTACACATTTGGTACACTAGATATGTTTTATAGGGCGCAAATACACCCCAGGGGTATTATAAAATATAGGTACAGCCATCACGATACACAGAATGAACAGGGATAGCCAAAGGGCGTTAACCAGACGGTTAGGCATATGAATAGAGATAAGGGATGAGGAGCCCACAACGACAGTAAACACATATTTTAATAGCGCTAAGGAGCGAAGAGAACACAATATGGCCAAGAGAGAATGGATACATAGTACAGAGAGCAGAAAAGTATCGCACTTACAATTCCCCATAGAATAGCACACGGGCAAAGATCCCTATACCATACCTAAATACATCCTAATACATAATACCAGTTTACACATATACACAATACAGTAATTGAACACGAGGATTGTAGACGTTCATGCTTTTCACAGTAAGGGTCATCTGCACCCCGCGCCGTACGGTTCTCACCCGAATAGTAGGGGTGGTTGGACGCAATACAGTTGCTGCATATACATCTATTTTACATAAATGCAAGGCCAATAACAAACTAACCAAGATTTGCAATAAAACCTCGCTAACAACCCCATATCCAGTCCCAACCTAATTAACATGTGATATACAATACAGAAATATCAGCACAAGAGATCCAACTGGACCTGGAAGGGCGAAATAGGTCAATGCGGGTCGAATGATCTACAATCCCACTCACTGTACACAAAAGATTACATACATTGTACACAAAATATTACATACATTGTACACAAAACATTACCTCACATAGTTACACGAAATTACTCCCCCAAAATAATAAAGGATCTGAGGTCACACTAGGTGGTGACGAGTATATACGTCACGACGACGTAAAGCAACACAGAAAGGCAGAGCCAGGGAAGACAGTAGTAGACCCTGACCCAGACTTGACATCATAGTTAGATGTATGCTAAGTCACTCCTCGGAGGCGTAGAGCGTAGTCTTCCGCTCGCATGGAAGTGAAGAAGTGCGCTTGGGGTACACGGAACTATCCCAGGTCCACACAAGTCCTTAAGCGGATGTGAGGCGAAGAGGATGCCCGGACGCTAAAAATTCCCGGATGATATTATTTTCTCGGATAATTTTTCCCGATTGATTCTGTTCCGGCCCGAGTAAATGGAGGGTAGCGACCCCCAGAGCGTAAATGGGAAGTGCGGCGAGCCCCCAGAGTTATAAATGGAGGGGAGCGACCCCCCACAGGGGTTTGGGCAACCCATTAACGATCAAAGTGATCAATAAGGCGGCTATAAGCCTGATGGAATCGAATATTAACCATGGATATCCGAGCGAAAAGCAAATGCAGCAATTACACAGGCCTTCACACATACAAACACATTAGTTATTAAGGGGGGAAGTCGACATCTAGGTTTAGGAGGATAGGGAGAAAGGACCTAGTCCGATTACTCTGTTGGGGGACCAGCCCAGCAGAGTATGCCTATGCCCGAAGACCCTCGATTTAATGTAAGGAGGAAAGTGTAAAAGGACTTAGGCCTGGCGGCCTGGTGGTTATCGAGACCACCAGGAAGATGCGCGCACGAGCCCCCTTAGGTAAGGAGGGACGTGTAGGGCCTCGGTCTGGCTGTTCTGGAGACTCCGGCGTTTCAAGAATTTGCAAGCACGAAACCCCCGAAAGGGAGATATTCCTCAGTCAAAATTTAACAAGTCAGTGCTGTGCTAAAAGCAGTACCTGACAGAGCATATTTCGGCACTAGGTTAAGTAAACATTTCGAACAATTTGTTTATATAAACAAAGATAAGTATGTAAGTAGCTGTAAGATACACGACGGCGGCGTCGCACACCCACTAGGTGGCGTGTAAGCCCGAACAATGGAGAATAACAATAGGGTGAAAGAAAACAGGTCGACAATAGATCGACATAGCGGCGACAAGCGTCGACGAAAACGACGTCGACGACGCAGCAAATTCAAATACGCCGCGACGTGATATTCCGCGAGCAAACTACTTGTAATACTCCGCGACGTGATATTCCGCGAGCAAACTAATTGTAATACGCCGCGACGTCCGAAGAGGTCTCTAGGGCGATGGCACCGAAGCCAACCCTTAAAACAGCGCTGCGCGATGTGCACAGCAACAGCATTTTGGCCAAGGGCATAGTACCAATGTACTTTATATTACAGATTTTAGCTCCGTCGCTACGGCAGAGATCATCGAAAACCATGGTCACAGGTAATGACAATGCGCAAAGGCAGCAAAATTTTCCTATAATAATACACTTGTTACACTACACCGCCCTATAGCGGGCTACACATTTACAAATACACTAAAGAAGAAGAGAGCAGTACAGATAGCATGGTAAGATCCAGCCGGCTTAGACTAAGATAGGCTAAGTGGCGCCAAGGTAGAATACATGTTTTATGTGCACTAAATGGTTATAATATATATACTATGCATATACATGTATAATAACATTGAATCCCATTTCAGACGACCAAGAAAGCAACAGCAAGGCATCCATTGCCAAATAAATGCCTAATAAACCATTCTTTCCAGTTGAAGCAAAAAATTGTACACATACCTGTTGTAAATATATTTCCCAACACCAAACAGATAACTATACTCCTATAGTATCACTCACATACAAATACATTATCTATCGTTCTTCAGTCACGCCAATAAGGTGACGGCAACGGTGCTCAGCAGCAGACAGCGGGCGTGGGACGCTGAACGCCACTGGCACAAACCACGCCGACACTTACATAATGAGCGACATGCGATGGCCAGGAACGGTACAGTTTTGTAAGTGCCGAACCTCGCCATCAGGGTGAATTTTCTCCCGCCCACGAGGAGAAGTTCACTAGGATAAGGTAAAGAGGGACTAGCGAAGTGAACACTAAACAACGATCCAGAAAGGCCGAGTAAAAAGAAAGTAGATAAGGTATAGAGAATAAGGGTTAGCCGGCATAAGAGAGGATGGCGCAGAAAATGGCCGCACAAAAGGAGCTCTAGAGAAAGATGTTATTAGATTTTATTTCATATTGTATTTTATTTTGTATTTTATTTTGTATTTATTATATCACAGCTTACGAAATCATATGCATAATGATCAACTGGAGAAGCATCACTAACCGCATCACCAAGAAATTACAATTATCAGCATATGAGTACCATTGGCACATTACTATGTCACATCCATTATCACTGTATTAAAACACATTGTATATCACACTGCCACACTGTAAACATTCAACACACTTGTTTTTCTTTCCTTTCTTCCTAATAACGATAATTTGTAAAGGAGTTCTATTTACCCAAACACAATAAACTTATTTTAATGTATACCCCTAAAATTACACCCCAAAGCGCCTATTTTCTTTCTTCTTCACTCTTTCATACATTATACTTACGTGTCATAGCAAAGGTAAACGAAGAAGGCAATTTTTTCATCCAGCTGCAGGGCAGCATCACAGCAATCACCGATGTTTTTTCCCCTTCTGTGAAAATGCGAATTAATAATTTCCCACACCATGTATTTAAAATATGTATTTTTAATTTCAATGAAAAAAAAATGTGATTGATTAAACACATATGTAAAGCATAAACATTGTTCCTCACCTAATACCTACCCCTTCATGAGCACACTCTAACTACACATCAACAAGGAGCCAGGACTACACGACTACACTCCACCTACACACCAGGAACAACACAGCATCGAAGAAGAGGAGAAGGACCAGGAGGATAAAGAAGAAGAGAATGGAGAGAAAAACTACCGCTAACTCTCAATCCAGCTCGCGAGGACTCAAGCTAAACGCCGACGAGGTCTTGTTGAGCCCTGAGGGTCGATACGATCCTAGGACCTCAGATATCCACGCAACCCCGAAGGGATTATCAACATACGCCCCTGAACCTGCAGGTGGCCACACAAACACACATCCCTCAACGGTAAACCCCATCAGCAATCTGCCCAACATCTCACACCAGTTTCTCCCTAAAACCACCCCTTAAGCCGAAGCCAACAGCCGGCCATACACCTTCATTACACGCAGCTAGGCAGAGTTGAAGTCTCAACTCTTGCCTAACAAGATACATTATCCACACACACGTACACGGGAGCTAACTGGAGTATCAACAAGAGTGAGGAAACGTCCACTCAGCAAGTCCAAAACTATAAGAAAGGGACCCGAACCGAACCCATTGTGTATTGCCGCCCTAGGCTCTGTTCGACTGGGTTCCGGTTCGAGTCATCACCACAGGTAAGAGTGTGCTCAGAAATCCTTATACATAATTGTAATCACTCACTTCCCACCCACATTTACATTGTATTTTATAACCAGACTGTGTCACACGTTCCCACACTAAAAGGGACATCACAATTCACAAACACTGATCAAATAAACCCTTGATCAGTAACTTAAACATTTGTCGTTTATTACACTTGTCTTCACGTCCTAACCCCCTCCCCCTCTCCTCTGACATTCCTAATTGCCCGTGAACGTCAATCAGAGAAGTGCTAGGTCAGGATTTCCATTTTGCTAGCATTGGAGTACTCAAGCGGTCAGGCGATACCGCCCACTCAGCAGGTAGGCTCCTAGCATACTTGCAGCTCTTTGTTTAGTGCTGCAATTAATCCCATCTTGATCGCGCATCCCTTGAGGACCAATCACACCCCCGTAGAGCTAACCCCCAATTCCCCACATCCTTTGACAAACACCTACACTCACGGTTTCCCCAATTACGTGGAGACTCGCACATTTTGGACACCACCCCTAAATTGGACACTAACTCAGTTTATTCGTCTCAACCCTCCAACCCCGAACAGAACAATACTGTATTTAAACATCGTGTACACCATTGTCATCATCGCGATGTACTGGTGTGTCTATTCAATTTGTCATAAACCTGGGTTCTGTGATCGCATTAGTTTATATATGTCTCAGCATATGATAGAGCCAGTAAAACCTATTTATAGCTCTTGTGATCGTGAACGAATTTACGAATATTGGTGAACTTGGGCTAAACCATAGAGCAGCAATTTAAGAGAATGGTTGACGCACTTTTAGACAATGTAGGATCTTTGAAATGAATTCGAAGAAAGTGTGATTGTGGGTAAGTTGTACGTTAAATCCAAAGTTGGGCAAAAGAATCACAAAATGTATTTTCGATACAAACTTCAAAATACAAGAGCTGAATCCTTAAGAATACAAAATACAAAATAGTGTTGTAAAATCAAATTGAAAATATTGATCAATGTCAGTAAATAATGCTTTCAAACCATTTGAAAAATCTTAATGGAATGGAAATCATTTTCGCTGGAAGTATGAGGTATTTTCAGATGTATTTAAAATAAATATTTTATATTTTGTATTTTCAAGGATTCAGTTACACAGCAGTCATTCGATGTAAAACAGATTTTACTGAAAATGATGCTACCTTCCACGCGACCATACCAGTTCCCGTAGGAACTACACACCAAGAAAGTGGATGTATGGGAGGACTTATACACTACAGACGCAATGACGATGTCCAATTGGAAGGGAGCAGAATATGAGCTAAGGCAAACCATGACCCTGTTTGCCGTTCACGGCTTTCAACATAATCTGTGCCTTAACAAGAGCTATCATGACCCGGATATGACTTGTGTGTGTGAGTTATGTGGGACCATTTGTGTGAGGTACCATGACGAAACATTCAAGAAAAAGGTTATGTCCTTGACAGAGTTATGTACATTATCTTGTAATTTGTGCGATTCCATGGCCATTGCCTTCTACAAAATACTTCATTATTTTTGTATTTTGAATTTTAGCATTGAAAATTCCTTTTGTGAGTATTTTGCCCAACTTTGAATTAAAATCTCAATAAAAGTCTTTATTACTACTCATTCTTGCTTGTACGTGCCGTACAGCAGGATTTCCTTATTTTACAATAAACATTTATGGCCTTTGATTGTTCTTATCTATTTCTTAAAACATTGTGCCTTCAAATGCTATTGTATTTCAAACAGCAAGTACTTACATGCATGTGGATATCGTAGGTATGTCTACATCTTATTATTCCTGGGCAATAAGATGCAATGTTCTATGTGGTGGGTTACTTTAGTGGCTGAATGTCCCTCGTAATGCCAATTTTACGAGAGGAATTAAGGAATTTAAGAGAAAGTAATTGTATGAATGAAGATGAATGAAACTGGGCAGTGAGATTCAAAGAATTGGCCTTGGTCTATAAAATGGTACCCTACAATCATTTGACTGGAGTCAACAATGGGAAACAATGGAGAACCATTTCAAGGACAAGCGACGGTGGGATTCGAATCCAGTCATCCACCTTTTCTGCAGATAGCTTGGTTGTATGGATTTGCCCTGCGTCTAATCGATCGTAGCTAATACATTCGATAGTGTGGATACCGTAACCTAAAAGAATGGTTAAACATGCACTTCATAACAGTCATTATAAAACACTTAGGCTATTCCCCTATTGATTCTATTGAAATTTCTGTAAATGATAAATTACTCAAAGACCCAGTTTTTCAAAACTGAAGGCTTGCATAGTCTTATACTGCAGATCGTGAAGGGAAATATCAATGGAGAAGAATAGAAAGACGAAGGATTCCTTTTGTTGATTTGATAAAGCATATTTCGGCATTCTTTTTTTTATCCGTGCGCTAACACAGTCCTCGATTTATGTCTCCCCTACTACGTTCTGAATATATTTTGCATTTCATTAACGAAAAGTAGCTTTCACCGTCACATCAAACAGATCAATGGGTGTGCAGGGGATGATGGCGTCCATTCGTCCTAAATTAGCTGACATGGGCACTGCCCTGCGGGAGTCCCCGCCAAGAAATTACTTAATGAAGGAGCAGGATATCACTTCGACTTCTGTTTCCACTATTTGTCTTAGTCATTCTTCCCACATGTTGAAGGATTTCAACCTATTCGTTGCCATGGGTTCACAGCTGAAGTGATTTTTTTCCGTTTGAATGTTAATTAATCTATAAATAATTGGTATTGCTTATATCCATTTAAGTGATAAATGACCTAAGAACTCAAAGAAAATTAGACCGACGATCCCATGAAAACTTCACGTTTCTGTAGCATGTTGCAACATATCCGAAGACATACGGTGGCTAGCTCTCTCAGTTGCCATGTGATTGATTACCCTCACTCATTAAAATGAATGATTTAATAGTTCTGAGTGCTGGTAACTAAAGAATAAGGCTTTTTGGTTTATTCCTAGCAAATCATAATATTCTCAATAGTGCATAAATGTGCCATTTTTAGCAATTTCCTTTGAAATATCGATTAAATAAATAAATTTTTGACTGCCTCTGTGTGCGTGTGTCTGTTTGTCGGACTGTCTGTGATGGGGGGGGGCTCCCTTATAACCGATTACTTGCTTAGCGGATTTGCAATGGAACATGGCGAGAACTTACTACTGTCCCGTTCGACCCCGACCGCACCTTTGGAATCTCGATATGAGACACCAATCCAACATGGCAGAAGCATAAAATATTTCACGAGTATTCAATATCTCAAACCTTATTAGAGCAATTATCTTGATATTTTACCATTATAGAGGAATTTAAAACAAGTTCGTTGACAAGACTTTTAACACCGCAAGAAATCAAAATTGTGGCCAGGTGAATTATCAAAATTCAACTCTCTCTACCCGGTTCCTATTACAGCTATAGTACTACAATTTTTCACCCTGATAGATGGACAGAAACAAATTTATTGAAATGAATTTCAAAACGGTGGCTACGCGAATTTTCAAAATTCAATTTGTTTTACTAGGGATCTATCAGAGCTAGGCTATAAGCCATAAACTGTGTACCATGACAGAAGACTATAAAACATGTAAATTGACATGACTTTGGACACAGTGACAGGAAACAAATGAATATGGCGGCCGTGGGCAGTTTTGAAAATTCAGTTCCTGTTTCTCAACATATTACAGCTATGAACCTGGAAGCATATACGTACAAGAAGTGAAATTCAGATTTGTAACAAGTATATCCGTGAAGAAATAAATAGCCTATTTTCATACATCCCACTGATATTTTCCATTAAAATTCTCTTGCCTATTACAAGGATTTTCCGTGCGAAATATTAAATAGTTTTTGGTTCGTGACATGTGTCTTTACCAACACCTCTACAATAAGAAGTTATGTGCTAACGATATTGAGAGCTATACAATATAGCTTTTAATAAGGGTGAGTGAGACTCCTCCCGCGAGATGCCATCTATCTGTAATGAACCAAAGGGATACATTTTTAGAAAAGTCAAACGCATGGCATCTATGATTTTCGAAAAGCAAGCTACAAAATGTATAGGTTACGAGAAATTAAAAATAACGTTCTGAAATTTCGAACTGATGCATCTTGAACTTTTGAAAATAATTGGAATATTATTCGATGTCTCTAGGAGTATACTAAGTTCTGAATAAAGAGTAACTGTGCCAAGTTATTCAGGATTAGGGAAAGCCACATATTTGTTCTTATTTGAGGGGGGAGGAACATCTTTCATGGTCACAAGATTTAATTTTTTAATGAATTATTTAAGTGAATAATCTGTTATTTTTCGTTTGGTGAAAACGAAATGAAAATATCTTCAATACTTCCAGAGATATGCCCCTAATGTTTCATTGCTGTCGCTTAAGTTGTCTCTTTAAAATCTACCCTTAGGTAAGTTTGAAGCTCGTTTCCCGAAAACTTTATTTTCGCACATCGTTTACAAGATAACTCAAATACTATCAGAGATATCTCAAACAAAGTATGCACATTAATTGTGTATATTACTAATAAGAACAACATACAACAAAATATTTTGTGTATTGAGCCCGATCAGACGGGAATGTCGGGGGACCGCTGACCACCAACGACCTTCTCGACGTCCCCATCCGTCGAATCCATACACTCAGAGGAAGGAATATGTTCTCAGACTAGCCCGCACGAGACTTCTACACACGGGTAGTGTGGGGTTGGGTGAGAGGTCCGTGGTTATGAAAAGTCAGCCAAAAGATATCATACCCCCAAAAACTTAAAGCTAGCAATAATGAGACCAGTCTTAAGTATAATATCATAAAGTGTATTCATTAAGAACAAATTCCTAACTTACTTCGGAGGGTACAAATTGGCTAGTCCGCAAATCTAAAATAAAAAATAAATAAACAATTAATTAATTTCCTCAACTTAATTCAAGTTAAAGCCCCTCGAAGACATTTCACTAAATAATTTAACTGCAGTCAAGCTAGTAATGCGATACGTAAACAGTTCCTTAAGCAGTACAAAGGTTCATGAAAAATAACGATAATCCCACCCTGAATCTACAGCAACACAAATGAATTTAATCGTCGTTAATACCAAAGTGTTCAATTACATATAATATCACCAATAAAAATGTCTAAGCTATGACGGTATCACTTCCAGCTTTAACATTATTTTAATTTGGTTAGCTAAATCTTTTTTTAACTCAACTGTAGGCGAGATGCGCCCACATCAAAGGAAATCAAAGCTAGCACGACTTGAGTCCTCAAGAAATTACATTATCTAAGTAATACATACAGAGTACATGAAATGGGTACAAAACAATAAATAAAAATACAACTCCTAATATTTGTGCTTCTTTTCACATACCTGCCTGCCCAAATTTGATGCTGTTTACATCAAATTGTCATCTGCACATGTTCAATAGGGTTGCGAAAGCGTAGTGAAAACTTCGACTCATACCGCGTGATTCCTAATCGCCTGTGTCTTCAGGTTCTCACAGCGATTACAATCAGTCGTCTCAAAATCTTGTAATATAATCTGTCCTATTGTGTCTAAATACCTATCAATCGATCGAATAAAGAAAGAACGTCACAGAAATACAACGTCAATAAATCAAATATTAGATAAACAATCAATGATTAATTTAGTTTCAGTAATTAGATCAAATTTTAGTCAAAGAATTATGCACCATGATTTTTAGCTTCGGTATTAGGTCAAATATTATTCCCTCATCTTATACAAATTTAAGTGTATTTAAATAGATGCAGTACTCCACAACATGTGTTGACTAGAAGTAAAAACACTCCAGTCTTGTCATAAAAAGTTGAGCAAATTGCTCTCAATTTTTACACGTTAGCGATCCACAAAACACATCGTCCTAATGACGTCACATAATGGCTCTAACAGCTCATTATCAAATCGGTTGACTGGGCAAAATGTCCTCATGTCACCCTAATTCAATCACACAATCTCGCTCTACTAGCAGAATACCTTGTAGGAATAAAGCATCTAAGGTAAGAAATACACAAACATTACATCGCCCTACGTTTTACATCTCAAGTCATTTACATTTGGAATGGAGTCTATCCGTTACTTTATTCATCAAATTTAAATCATGGTCCAATCCTCTCCTGAAACATTGTTATCGTAGTTGAATATAGCATAAGTTTTTCAGATACAATAGGAATATACAGTGACAAGTCGGCTGTGACCTCAAACATTCCCCGAACTCAGGACATGGCATAAGTCAAGACTAAGCCTGTTAGTATTCATTTAGTCGGCTCACAAAATTGTAATCGTTTTAAACTGTGCCTGGCTTTGTCCTCGTGAACACAGATGTGCACACTGAAACAGGTTTCATCTAGGAGATATCGAGTGTCCTTTGCCTTGTAAATATAACAGGAATAAAATCTAGTTGGCTGTGTCAAACGCACTCTTATAATGTGACATTCTCATTCTTTCCAGCTGATACAAAGCACGTCGATCAAATCTTTACTTCACAATGAATTCATACGGGCTATTCCAAAGCCTTTGGAAACATAACCAAGATTCCAAACAAACTTAACTTAATGATAAAAACAGTGTGCAACTCCACAACACATTAAAGTGGTATGTGAAAATCTCTCTTGTATTGCATTCGTGGCTTAGCTCAAGCCTTCACAAACATAAAAAGCGACCAAATATTACGACTTAGAATATATTCCATGCACACATTATAGGGGCTGCGTGGCGCAGTCGGTAGAGGCGCTGAGCTTCCAACTGAAAGGGAGTGGGTTCAATCCCCACTCAGGTAGTGGATTTTAGAAACAAAAACTACCACTTTCGGAAACGCAGATAGCCCTGGGTTTCACTCAGCCTACACCAGAAATGAGTACCAGGGTAATTCCTGGGAGCAAAGACGGCCGGGCATGGAGCTGACAACTCCATCCCATCTAGTTCCGATGTCGCAAAAAGTAGCAGCCTCTACCTTCCACTACTCCCAGGGCCCCCATGGCCTGTACGGAGTAGGCTTTGCTTTTTGCACACATTATTGAATTAAATAATAAAATATTTCGTAGAACTAAAAATCTGAATATCGCTGTATATGATTGCAGGAAGAAAACCAACAGAACTGCAAACAGTTGGAAATGAAATATATTCCGCTCATAATTCATGAAATTAAATATGTGTGACTTCCTTATACCCTTTTAAGATTGCTTCATACATAATTATATACAAGGGATATTGGTGAACTGTACTGCATGACCTGCGCAGTTGTCGAAGCTGTTGAATAAGAATGAGATTAAACTAAACTACTAACTGCCTACCTATTGTACCCATGTGAGTAATTTCCATGGAAAACATGCTTCTGCCTCCAGCCAGCATCAGTCCTCAGGCGTGTACCGTCCACCCACTGAGCAGTTGCATATTTTTGATCTGAGACTAAAAGGTATCAACTCTACAATGATAAAGCACAACTCTATTCTAAATACTTTAATTCAGCTCTAAATCATGGCTTCAAACACACAAAAAACACAATCCCAACATTATAACACAAAACAAAGCAAAATTACTCCTACAATCCACTAATATTCACACTTTATCCTTGCAAATCCAGATGATTATTCATTCATTTACCCTGAGATTGACATCAAAATTCCTTCTCAAGTGCGCTGATGCACATGTAAATGACACATAAACTGTACTTATAATCTTATGTCACCTGTCGTGACCTTTTTCATTTCACAAGCTTAATTGTTTACTCTCAACACATCTTAATTCTCATTATGCGTACACTTGTGTTTCGTATCTCTTTTCCCACCAAAATGCTTTACCATGCATTAGCCAATTCATGGGTTGCACATCAAATTTACTTGCAACTCCACAATTATATGTAAACGTACCCCGTTCTGCAGTTCCCTTCTGCAGCCCCCCTTTTCTACAGTTCCACCGTATGCCGTTGTGATTTCAATTTCAAAAGTTCCGTTACCGCTGTGTCGGATGGTATATTATGCTACCCTTGCGTGGGCATAGCCTATGGCATCTAGTGCCGACCTTCAGAGCTAAGTAATACTGTCAGTATAAAAAATGTAACTTCCAACAACTCATAAGTTTGCCAAGTATTACGTTATAAGAACGATCCTTAATTAACAATGTGTTTCAATCCACACAAATTCATTATACAATACAACAATGACTCTTTTAATTACGAACAGGATTTCAAAGTCTGTCCCTTCTAAATGTCAACCTTCAATGGTCGTTTAAAAGTCTCCCCCTCGGAGCTACTTGTATACAATGGGACTGAGTCGAGCGGTCACAACACGTGCGCTGTCCCTTCCTGACTCCCTTCTGCTTTTATCTCCAAGCAGTAACAAGATTTTAAATACAATAGTGCAGTCTCAATGACCCACATATCCCATATGATTTCAACTAAATTGTATGCAAGACAGGTTATGGGCGTGTTTAAGTATTTATTCCTAACCTTAGGATATTAATAACTGGCCTCAATAGGTCCATTACATTATATGAAGGAACGAGATTCATCAATCACTGGTCGAACTGGATAGCCGGCATCTCATTAAATGCTACGGTCAGGCACATCCTGCCGCCAATTAAATTCGCTTCCCAGGAGCTGAATTATTTCAATAACAAGTTCTCGGTCGACATCAGGTATCATGCAGAGGTTTCCATTGTTATCCTCTCATACACCACAGGATTCGAACCCGGAACATTTCATGGCAATCCACAGAGCTAGGGTCAATCACTAAAATACGCTCTGGCCATAATAAATATCTCTGTATGCCCTAGGCTATACGAGATTTCAAACGTCGAATAGATTACCTGGCTTTCGTGACCATTGTGCTATGATCTCGTCCTTTAATTAGTAAGATAAATCTATCAATTACTCTACAAGCTTATTCACAAGCTGCAAATTCAATTCTCTATTAAACTCTTCCATTCCCTGAATTCCTGTATATTTATTCCCATTATCACAATATACTCTGATATTAAATTGCTTTTCTTAGCCCTTCAGGTATAATATTACTGCTTGGATAGATAAATATTCAAATTAGCATATATATTTTGCTTACAACCATTTTTCCCTGATGTGTATTCGTTTATTCCTTATTATTATTATTATTACTGACATGAATTACAATAACCCGACACAACGTAACCATTTTAATAACCGAACATCCGTGTTCGTTACGTTCAGTTTTTATATAACTGAATTGCCATTTTACGATAGTGGTAACGATTTATCCACTCAATGATGTACAAAAACATCTCAACTTTACTAAAATCAACACAACAATACTAATTTGAGGCTCTACCTCCTAAAATTGATTCTTATTGGCATATATTATAATTTTTGAAATCACTCAACATACAGTGGACTATAACTGCTACAAAATCATGGTTTTTGGGTACCTACATCGGCTAGTCATGTGGCTCCAACCACGCATTTCCTCCAGTAATGCCTGCCATTATTTGAAAAATTAGCAAGGCATTCTTACACTGATAACACACATTTTACATAACTTTTGCCATACAAGACACACGGCACTTTTCCTTTCCATATGGAAGCTGTTGCCTCCTTATTCACACAACACTTTATAGCACTTGTTACAATATTAATTTTACAGATATTTAACAGATCATCACTACAATCACACGCTCACTATTTACATTTCTTACTAGTTGACTTTTCCTCACAAGATATCAGAAATGCAGACGTTGAAGATCTCCTCCTCGCTGCTATCCACATCCTGATTGAAAGTCTCGATTCTCTGCCTAAGAATTCCTATCGATTCCCCAGACTGTCTATCAATCTCTATCCTTCGATAAATTTCCTGAAATCGCATAAATATGCTTGCATATCGTCCTGAGCGTTAATTATATTGGTATTCTTATGAAATTTCACCAATCGCATAATAAAGTTTATCTCTGCGCAGTCCAACATCCTATGACCTGTCTAACCAATAGTTGACATACTGCGCTCAACCATTGTACATTGTACTTGTACAAATTATCACTCTCAATTGTCCTACCTTGTTTATCACACGGTACCTTTCCTACGTGCACAATAACAATCGCTCGTAATGCCTACTATACAATTATGGTGCGACTGTCCTTAATAAATGGTATTAAAAATGTCTTACTGCACGGCTCTTCATGTTGAAGTCCGAGCATCCCTTCTCGAGTTCGGTAACGCGCACTTTACACTAGACTGCGGTTCAACTGATTACATTACTCGTTATTAATTCATGACTTAATGCATGATTATATGTTGCTGCACTTAGAATGTTACAGTCCGCGCCTTTCTTCTCTGAGCTAGGGTGACGTGCTCCTCGCTCTCAAGTATGGTTCGACTGACTCGACTGACCCGACTGACTCGACTGACTCGACTGACTCCCTCTGTCCTGGGTCCACCCCCTTATATTCGTTTGGAGAGAAAAAGTAGACCGAGAATTCCCCTGCAGTGTCATCTTTTCTCACAGTATGATTCTGGTCTTGAATTAACGTTTATATGGTTCCTTTTTCCTCGCTGATCACAGATCTGTATGCGTGCTCGAGGATCGATCGGCCAATTAATTAATATTAATTGCCTTTGCCAGCGCGTGCCCACGTGGCGTCATCTAAAAATCCCCGAAACCACGGTTAGATCTCTCCGCTAACCTCCAATTACTGTGCTACTGCGCGTTCCATTAAATCTGCCTCGATTTCAATGTTTAATGGCTTGATAATTAGCCTCCCGGCTAAACATTCACATAGGTGCAAACCTCATGTCACTGCGTTGCTCCAATCACGAGTAATCATTAAATTACGCTGGTATCTCCTCACTCCACTAGCCTTTCTATTCTGAAACGGGGAATAACTTGACAATAATTTAGCCCCCTGACCTGCTCCAGACGACTTAAGTAGGTCACGTAGAGTGACAAGGCTCCAAGAAGCTACGCCCCTTTTCCAGAGTCATTAGACAAACGTCAAGCGCTCCAACTTCCGTGCTCAAGTCCAGAATTGTATGCCTCATACAGCCCAATAATGCAGTATTCTACTAATATTCCCTGCATTATATTAATAAATAATGTCTGCATTAGTTCATATCACAACAGTGAGTTAATATGTATTTTCTCTAGGGGTTTTTATAACTTAAACTCCCTCAAAAGATCTCGTGTTCGTTCCTTGCTGGAACCTCAATTCTGAGCTCAACTATCTCTGAGAGCCACGTTCGACACCAGTCAGCCTAACCCCATTGGGTTCATATTCCCCTTGCAAAACTTATAGAAGTCAATTGCAAGTGACCTTCTGTAAGTCACCGGCTGACTGTCCCAACCGTCTGTGTTTACACTAAGCGGTCCTTCACCTCGTCTGTCTACGAATGGGTCTGTCTACTTCCCCCTTCCACTCTGGGCTCAGCCCTTAGACATGCATTCTCTTGGCGGAGGGTTTCATTCAATGCTTCAACCTTCCTAGCAACTTCGACCATGTCTTTGTAAAGCAGTCGCAGATACTGGCATTCCGGCTGTCCGCTCCCTCCTCTGAGCAAGCTGCTTGTCTCTCTTTCCGTCCCGCTGCGTGAGCTTTCAAGCCTGACTGCCTGGTCGACTTTGCTGTCCACGTCCACTTGGGTGTGTGCAGCTATTATTTCCTCTTGTTCATCAAATTCCTCTGGAGAGTAATAAATTTTGAGGTTGGCCGCATTCATAATGACCTCGTTTCCCGTTTCTAAATGCTTTATTCTATATGCATTATTCTGTAGGTCTCTTATCTCCTCGAACGGGCCGTGATATCCGAAATTGAACTTTTTATACTTCCGTGCTTCTGGATCTGAACTGGCGGGCCTCCTGACTAACACTTTTTCTCCAACGAGAAGCGGTCTGTGATATCGCTTCGCACGATTTCTTCTCTGGCGTCTCTCAGCCTGTGCATGGAGATATTCGAAGGTTCGCTGGATCCTCAATTGTCGTCCTCGCTGTGCGTCTACAGGTAATGGAATAACACCAGTCCATGGCCTCTCCGGTCTCTGATCCAAATGTAGAGTCACGGGCACCTGACCTGTCGCCTCATGCACAGTATTATTTATGCAGTATTCTATTACATCCAAGAAATCGATCCATTTCCAGTTCTCTTCAGAGCAGTAAATTTTCATATACTTCTGTATCTCTCTCATAACGCGTTCAACAGAGCTAGCCTCAGGATGGCGAATGGTAGATAGAATCTGCCTAATTCCTAAATTTGCCAATTCCCGACGAAATTCTGCGCTAGTAAAACAACTCCCGTGGTCTGAGAGTAGGTTATCCGGTTTCCCAAGTATCGGAATAACTCTCTCTTTCAAACGTTTCAATACCTGCTTTGAGCTGGTCTTCTGTATGGGGCATAATACCACCATTTTTGAGAATACATCCATGGCTACAAAAATATGTCTATTGCCTCTACGTGCTCTAGGCAGTGGCCCAAAATTGTCTACACTCATTAGCTGCCTTGGCTTCTCTGGTAACAACGGAATGGGTCGTTGTCTCATTAAAAAGGGATTTGGCTTTACCCTTTGGCACAAACCGCATGTCCTAATAGCATTTCTCACAGTTTCTCTTAACTTCGGCCAAATGAATGCTTCTTTCAGTAGAGCAGTTATTTTGTCTATACCGGGATGTCCAAACGCTGTGTGTGCTAGCCACACCAATCTCCTCTGCAAAGATGCAGGAATAACAATTCTTTGACGGGTATGTTCTACATCATCCCACTTGTGTAGCATCTGATTTTACCATACATAGTCTGTTGATAATGCCTCTGCCTCTCTGTATATTGCAGTTCCCCTTGCTAAGCGTCCCTCGAAGTAATCAATCATCATTTTCAACCACGGATCTTCGCGTTGTAGGTTGGTAAGATTCTTCAAGTCATCCAAGGTCTTCTGATCTCGATTTTCAATCTGGATGGCTAGAGTTTCCTCTTCTCTTGGATATCGGCTTAACATGTCCGGCATTACATTCTCTTTCCCTGGACAGTATTCTATTTCCACATTGAACTGTTGAATATACAGGGACCATCTTGTCAACCTCTGGCTAGACAAATCCGTCTTAACAAAAATGTTAAAGCTTTATGGTCTGTTCTGAGGACGATTTGAAAGCCATAGATGAGTTTGCGCCAGTACTGCAATGCGTACAGAATTGCGAGCAACTCTATCTCTGTGATCGTGTAATTTTTCTCATGGGCCTTCAATCTCCTGCTTATAAAGGCAATAAAAACTTTCTTCTCGGGCTTAACAACATTTTCCTGGAACAGCATCGCTCCTATCCCAACAAGTGATGCATCCGTCTGTATTATGAACTTGTGGGTATAATCAGGGTATCCCAGCTTCACATATTCCAAAAGCATTTGTTTTGACCTCACGAATGCTTCTTAACATTGCTCCGTCGAATTCCACCTGCCGCCTTTCTTCAATAGATCCTGCAGGGGTGCCACAGTTGTAGTATAGAAGGGCAGTGGTTAGCAAAGAATCCAATTACTCCCAAATACCGTCGGACGTGCTTTACTTTCGTGGGTCGAGGAAAATTTCGAATTACCTCTAATTTCTCTGGGTTTGGCTTAACTCCATTTTCATCGATAACGTGCCCTAGGAATTTAACTTCCCTCTGACAGAAGTGCGATTTCTTGATATTAACCTTAAAATTAGCTTCCCGAAGGTTATCCAGCAACTTCTTCAGGTCTCTCATGTGCTCCTCCAGAGATTCTGATGTGAGTAGAATGTCGTCTACGTATCTGATGATACTCTCTTTAACATCATCTGATAGATCGCGATCTAACGCCCTTATCAGAGCTGAACCAGCTGTTTTCAAACCAAAAGGTAATCTTAAAAACGTGTATGTATGTTGATCAAACATAAATCCTGTCAACAGACTAGTTTTCTTCTTCAATTCAAGATGGTGAAAGCTCGAAGTAAATATGGTCTTCCATTTAAACTTTCTGAGGATTTCTTTAATAGGTGGCATTTGGTCAAACTCCGGTATTACCTTCATATTTAAATGCCTCAGATCCAGGCATACTCTGACAGTCCCGTCTGTCTTAGGTACAATTACCAATGGGCTTACATAAGGCGTAGGTGTTTTCTCAATAACACCGGCCTCCAACATCTTCTGAATTGCTTCTTTGACCTTAGCATAGTGCTTTTCGGCTATAGGGTAGGGTTTCTGCCTAAATGGTGTCCAGTCGCTAACTTGGAAAGAATAAGTGAAGTTCTTTATACGACCAGGTCTCGAGTCAAAGACTTCCTTCTGTTCCAATAATAATTTCTTTAAATTTTCTTTATCTCTTGGACCAATTTTGGCTTCTTCTAGTTTTTCCGAAATATGTTCTTCCAGTTCGGGCTCCAGATCTTTCTCCATGTCTGCGGCTAGTGTTTTCAGTTCATCTTCTAACTGTTCGATAGCTAACAATTCTTCCTCAGCCATGTCTCTGTATGTATGCCATACTTGTTCATCTGTCCCTGGTTCATTCTGTTTGAGTGAGACCTCTAAGCCTTCGGCTTCCTCGTTCACACGGAACATCACTCTGTCCTGTGATAGGTCTATTACCACTCTGTATTCCCTTATAAACTCTGCCCCAATAGTAAGGTTAAACGGCAATTTGTTTACTAGTAGAAAACTCTGTGAAAATATACAGCCTCCTATCTGTAAATCTAGGAATACCTGATATTTGCATATCATTGTTTTGTCAGGAATGACACCTTTTATTTTGACACTTGAGATAGGTATTTTCAAAACATTTTCTCTCTGCGCTATCTCTTTATACAAAGCTTGTGTCATAAGACACACCGTTGAACCCGTGTCTAACAGACTTCTTATCTTCAACCCTGCCACTCTTATTAATATAATGGGCAATTTTCTTTTGATCAAGAGTTGTGATCCTCCTGTATGCTCGATTAATTCTTCCGGTTTGGCTATCCAATTAATGATGTTGACCGCCTTACATCCATCATTCTCAAATTCTTCTAATTTTGGAGTTTTTTTTCTACAGCGCCCGTCCCCTTATAGTTTCTTCTCTCCTGTTCACTGCGCTGTAACTCCAAACTTTTGGCTCCGTCTCCATACCTGTCTGGTGACGTCCTATTTTGCATAGCTTCTTGCCAGCGGACTTGCTGCTTCTGGGGTTCTTCTCCCCTTTCATTGAGGTATTGCAATGAAGCGTGATAACGTTCCTCTACCTCGTCATCAAAGTTACGTCTTCTTTCCTGGGGTCTCCAATTCCGATTGTTGCCTTCTTGGATATTGTTACCTCCATTATTTTGGTACGGTCTACCCCTTGTATTCTGTTGATTCCCAGAATGTCGGCCTCCTCTTCCTCTACCAGCATTTCCTTTGTACTTCGGTTGCCATCTTCTGGGTTCATGTTCCCATTGACGTCCGTTGGAATCTAACGTTTCAGTGCTAGTAGCTTTATTATTTTTCGGAGCTTGGTACTGGTCAGTCTGCGTGTTGGTCACGTGTACCTGTTCAACGGTTCGATTCTGACGCATAGTATTGGATGTCGTGAGGTCCAGTTGTCTAAGGACTGCCTCCATTTCCATAGCGGTTTTTGCATTTGCCGAAATCAGCAGCCTTTGGATTTCATAAGGAAGTTGCTTGGCAATAGCAATACATAGCTCCAGCTCGCTAGGTTTTTGGTCAAGTTCCTTAAACCGACACATCTGAGATATGAAGAATTCAGCGTACGTCGTTGGATTGTTGGTGCTGTTTCTTTGCGAATACAAATCCAATCGTAAATTCTGTTGGGTCATCGGGTCCCAGTATCGCTTCAAAAATGCTTCCCGAAACTCCTCGACAGTATCGAAGGTATAACGGAAACTGCGAAACCATAACGCACATTCTCCCTCCGTTTGTTCCTCTATGGCTCGTAGCTTGCGCTCTTGTGGTATCCGCGCATCGTTTAAATATTCAGACACTTCTTTCAACCAATACTTCGGTGTCATATTACAATGGCTACCTGAAAATTTTCTTGGTTTCTCTTCGCTTGCTCTAATTACATTTATAACTTGGGTGTGCATAGCATTTTCATGCGGCGTAGAGGCTGCAACCGGTGCACCTGGCGTCATATAAGTACTTTCACCTGGGCCTGTAGCACTTCTTATTATAGGTTGGGTTTCTAAATCTGCCCACCTGGTTTTCCTCATATCTTCCACGCTGCCTTCACTGGACTTAGGATCTTTCATTAGGGTTTCCTCCTGTGCTATTATCCTAGTCTCCATTTGATTGTGGCGCATCTCTGCTCTTTCCAATCGAGTAATTACCTCTTTTTCTATTCTGGTAAGCCTATCCCTATTTTCTTCTGCCACTTGAAATATTTTCTTCTTATCTTCCTTCAGGCTTTGCTTGATATGGGATATGTCATCCTCTACATCTTCCTTTATTTGAGCAAGTGTCTTGTCGCTTGCCTCTGTCTTTTGGCCTTCTCTCACTTCGAGTTCTTCTCTCAACCCTTTAATTCCTCTTGGATATGTCCATTGACCTTTGATATTTCATTTCGGACCTTAACGATTTCCCCTCTGTTCTCCTCTTGCCTTTTGTTAACAATAACAACGTCGCTTTGAATTTGGTTCAGTTCTTGATGAACCGTGCTGACCCTTTATGTTGCCTACCAGCTCTTTACTTTCGTTAGCGATAGCCTTAATCTCTCCTATTTCCTGACATTGTTCTAATATGTTCTGATCCTGCTTCTTAAGATCACCGTTAATCGCTCCAGCATAACCTTTCAACTTCTCGTCCCATTTGCTGTCATTTTCTTCTAGTCTCTGATCTACCGTTCTAGAAAATTCTGAAAACTGTTTCGCTTGGCGTTCGAGATTCGCCTCATTTTGGATTTGAATATCCTTAATGTCATTAGACAGCGCATCTAACCTACTGTTCGTTTCATCCTGCGCGTGCTTACATGCCTGTAAATTACTTTCAAGTTTGGCTTCTATCGCCTCGAAACGCTTATCGGTCTTAACCTGCATTTCTGATATAATGCTTACAACGGTTTCTGTTACCTCGGTCTTAATTGTTTCTTGCATTTGACCTAGCTTAGCATTTATTTCTTCCTGATTATTATTCGTTGCCACCTGATTGGCATCTAAACGATTACTCAGTTCAACCTGATTATTATTCATTGCAACCTGATTTGCATTAATTGCCAGCTGATTGGCATCTAAACGATTGTTTATTTCATCCTGGAAAGCCTTGGCTTCCAGTTTATTCTGTTCGTTAACAGCGTCAAAATGCTGTTTTAACTCTGCAATCCCCTGCAAAACTCCCTCCGTACCAGCCATTCTTACAACAATACACTTTGAGATATAGGCAGGCTTCCTGGATACATGTGTGGATTCGTTTTGAAGAGAAATACAAGACACTGTACACATATTGTAAGATTGTACTTAAACATTGGATTTTTGGATAAATTGTGGATTGGGTGTGTAGTGCTCATACCCTTGGGTAATTCTCTTCTCAATAGAGAGATTCTGCGTTACTTCAAAAGCCTACTGAACTCAAAAATCACTCAAACACAGTTTGAGGCAAAAAAAAATATTGTTTTCACCTGAAATACTATAAAAATCTATGGGGTTTCCCTAAATCCCATAATCCCCACGTTGGGCGCCATGATAAATAAAATACAGACCTGCGCCTATGGTGACCTGTATTTTAACTAGCCCATATACCAGCGCCATGATAAATATATAAGAGGTGGTCTTACCATGTTTTATAAATGAAGGTCAGGTCTTGCAATGCCAAGATATACATATTGCACTAATTAGGCGATTCCACGATAGAATAATACCGGCCCATATTACCTGGTTCATGGTAAGTATAAGGTGTTTATCGAAATTTATATTGTTTGTATCGGAGGTTAGCTAAGGTTAGGTGCGGTCACTCCCCTAATTCATTTTATTCGTTAATTTAATAGAGTTGTTTACACTAGATCTTGACCGACTTAAGTTGTACCTAAAGCTCAAATCACTGTACAGGACAACAAATTCCATGTACCCATGTGAGTAATTTCCATGGAAAACATGCTTCTGCCTCCAGCCAGCATCAGTCCTCAGGCGTGTACCGTCCACCCACTGAGCAGTTGCATATTTTTGATCTGAGACTAAAAGGTATCAACTCTACAATGATAAAGCACAACTCTATTCTAAATACTTTAATTCAGCTCTAAATCATGGCTTCAAACACACAAAAACACAATCCCAACATTATAACACAAAACAATGCAAAATTACTCCTACAATCCACTAATATTTACACTTTATCCTTGCAAATCCAGATGATTATTCATTCATTAACCCTGAGATTGACATCAAAATTCCTTCTCAAGTGCGCTGATGCACATGCAAATTACACATAAACTGTACTTATAATCTTATGTCACCTGTCGTGACCTTTTTCATTTCACAAGCTTAATTGTTTACTCTCAACACATCTTAATTCACATTATGCGTACACTTGTGTTTTGTATCTCTTTTCCCCCAAAAATACTTTACCATTCATTAGCCAATTCATGGGTTGCACATCAAATTTACATGCAACTCCACAATTATATGTAAACGTACCGCGTTCTGCAGTTCCCTTCTGCAGCCCCCCTTTTCTACAGTTCCACCGTGTGCCGTTGTGATTTCAATTTCAAAAATTCCGTTACCACTGTATCGGATGGTATATTATGCTACCCTTGCGTGGGCATAGCCTATGGCATCTAGTGCCGACCTTCAGAGCTAAGTAATACTGTCAGTTTAAAAAAATGTAACTTCCAACAACTCATAAGATTGCCAAGTATTACGTTATAAGAACGATCCTTAATTAACAATGTGTTTCAAACCACACAAATTCATTATACAATACAACAATGACTCTTTTCATTACGAACAGGGTTTCAAAGTCTGTCCCTTCTAAATGTCCACCTTCAATGGTCGTTTAAAAGTCTCCCCCTCGGAGCTACTTGTATACAATGGGACTGAGTCGAGCGGTCACAACACGTGCGCTGTCCCTTCCTGACTCCCTTCTGCTTTTATCTCCAAGAAGTATCAAGATTTTAAAGACAATAGTGCAGTCTCAATGACCCACATATCCCATATGATTTCAACTAAATTGTATGCAAGACAGGTTATGGGCGTGTTTAAATATTTATTCCTAACCTTAGGATATTAATAACTGGCCTCAATAGGTCCATTACATTATATGAAGGAACGAGATTCATCAATCACTGGTCGAACTGGATAGCCGGCATCTCATTAAATGCTACGGTCAGGCACATCCTGCCGCCAATTAAATTCGCTTCCCAGGAGCTGAATTATTTCAATAACAAGTTCTCGGTCGACATCAGGTATCATGCAGAGGTTTCCATTGTTATCCTCTCATACACCACAGGATTCGAACTCGGAACATTTCATGGCAATCCACAGAGCTAGGGTCAATCACTAAAATACGCTCTGGCCATAATAAATATCTCTGTATGCCCTAGGCTATACGAGATTTCAAACGTCGAATAGATTACCTGGCTTTCGTGACCATTGTGCTATGATCTCGTCCTTTAATTAGTAAGATAAATCTATCAATTACTCTACAAGCTTATTCACAAGCTGCAAATACAATTCTCTATTAAACTCTTCCATTCCCTAGATTCTTGCATATTTATTCCCATTATCACAATATACTCTGATATTAAATTGCTTTTCTTAGTCCTTCATGTATAATGTTACTGCTTGGATAGATAAATATTCCAATTACCATATATATTTTGCTAACAATCATTTTTCCCTGATGTGTATTCGTTTATTCCTTATTATTATTATTATTATTATTATTATTATTATTATTATCATTATTATTATTATTACTGACATGAATTACAATAACCCGACACAACGTAACCATTTTAATAACCGAACATCCGTGTTCGTTACGTTAAGTTTTTATTTAACTGAATTGCCATTTTACAATAGTGGTAACGATTTATCCGCTCAATGATGTACAAAAACATCTCAACTTTACTAAAATCAACACAACAATACTAATTTGAGGCTCTACCTCCTAAAATTGATTCTTATTGGCATATATTATAATTTTTGAAATCACTCAACATACAGTGGACTATAACTGCTACAAAATCATGGTTTTTGGGTACTTACATCGGCAAGTCTGGTGTCTCCAACCACGCATTTGCTCCAGTAATGCCTGCCATTATTTGCAAAATTAGCAAGGCATTCTTACACTGATAACACACATTTTACATAACTTTTGCCTTACAAGACACACGACACTATTCCTTTCCATATGGAAGCTGTTGCCTCCTTATTCACACAAAACTTTATAGCACTTGTTACAATATTAATTTTACAGATATTTAACAGATCATCACTACAATCACACGCTCACTATTTACATTTCTTACTAGTTGACTTTTCCTCACAAGATATCAGAAATGCAGACGTTGAAGATCTCCTCCTCGCTGCTATCCACATCCTGATTGAAAGTCTCGATTCTCTGCCTAAGAATTCCTATCGATTCCCCAGACTGTCTATCAATCTCTATCCTTCGATAAATTTCCTGAAATCGCATAAATATGCTTGCATATCGTCCTGAGCGTTAATTATATTGGTATTCTTATGAAATTTCACCAATCGCATAATAAAGTTTATCTCTGCGCAGTCCAACATCCTATGATCTGTCTAACCAATAGTTGACATACTGCGCTCAACCATTGTACATTGTACTTGTACAAATTATCACTCTCAATTGTCCTACCTTGTATATCACACGGTACCTTTCCTACGTGCACAATAACAATCGCTCGTAATGCCTACTATACAATTATGGTGCGACTGTCCTTAATAAATGGTATTAACAAATGTCTTACTGCACGGCTCTTCATGTTGAAGTCCGAGCATCCCTTCTCGACTTCGGGAACGTGCACTTCGCACTAGACTGCGGTTCAACTGATTACATTACTCGTTATTAATTCATGACTTAATGCATGATTATATGTTGCTGCACGTAGAATGTTACAGTCCGCGCCTTTCTTCTCTGAGCTAGGGTGACGGACTCCTCGCTCTCAAGTATGGTTCGACTGACTCGACTGACCCGACTGACTCGACTGACTAGACTGACTCCCTCTGTCCTGGGTCCACCCCCTTATATTCGTTTGGAGAGAAAACGTAGACCGAGAATTCCCCTGCAGTGTCATCTTTCCTCACAGTATGATTCTGGTCTTGAATTAATGTTTATATGGTTCCATTTTCCTCGCTGATCACAGATCTGTATGCGTGCTCGAGGATCGATCGGCCAATTAATTAATATTAATTGCCTTTGCCAGCGCGTGCCCACGCGGCGTCATCTAAAAATCCCCGAAACCATGGTTAGATCTCTCCGCTAAATTCCAATTACTGTGCTACTGCGCGTTCCATTAAATCTGCCTCGATTTCAATGTTTAATGACTTGATAATTAGCCTCCCGGCTAAACATTCACATAGGTGCAAACCTCATGTCACTGCGTTGCTCCAATCACGAGTAATCATTAAATTACGCTGGTATCTCCTCACTCCACTAGCCTTTCTATTCTGAAACGGGGAATAACTTGACAATAATTTAGCCCCCTGACCTGCTCCAGACGACTTAAGTAGGTCACGTAGAGTGACAAGGCTCCAAGAAACTTCGCCCCTTTTCCAGAGTCATTAGACAAACGTCAATCGCTCCAACTTCTGTGCTCAAGTCCAGAATTGTATGCCTCATACAGCCCAATAATGCAGTATTCTACTAATATTCCCTGCATTATATTAATAAATAATGTCTGCATTAGTTCATATCACAACAGTGATTTAATATGTATTTTCTCTAGGGGTTTTTATAACTTAAACTCCCTCAAAAGATCTCGTGTTCGTTCCTTGCTGGAACCTCAATTCTGAGCTCAACTATCTCTGAGATTCACGTTCGACACCAGTCAGCCTAAGCCCGTTGGGTTCACTATAAAGTCGTGCGTAAAATGCGGTCATCTTAGACTAATCTACGAGAATCTACTCCTCTACAGAAAATGGATTTGCAACTCACGAACTCGATGGATTAATCTGAGCATCTGGTCATTGTTTTCGGCGACCACGTGCTCCACTCTCCTGAGTTTAATCGTTTCTTCTTTCTGCGTCCATGATTTATCCAATATTGGTATCTCTCCAAGGTTTATCTCTTCTACTCCTTCATAAATATAGTTTCCAACTGGAGATTATATCATACGTGAGTAACTAACCATTCCATCATCATGACGACACTGAATTTAATGACAGTTTACTCTTTTACAAATTAGACTGGCTCTACATTTATTCTGCACACAAATTAAAAATTGCCCATGTTCTGACACAGAATTTAAACACTGGTTGATCAGTGTTATTTCACTGATTCTATTACTTTTCCAAGACACTGTAAGTTCGTCTAATAATCATGATACCGCTATGGATTAGCCTCGCGGTGAAGTTCATAGTTCAACTTTGCACCAAAATGCAGAAAATTGGTATTCGTCCCGAATACTGTTCTTGTTCAATCAAACTATATTTTAGGCTATTTCTTTTGCACACAGCACGCAATAAATTCAATATAATAAATGATACATTCCGATTATAAAGTCACGTTTTTCCACTCACAATACATCACGACCGTGCCATGCGGGAACACGATTAGATTTGTCCCTTCCGGATCTGACTGCTTGAGTCATGAAGTAACTCTTCCACGTTGAGAAACAGAATCTTGCTTAAACACATTTGTGGCATGAGAATAATATTCTTCGCATGAAGAAAAATCGTGAATTAAATCTGCCTCTACCTTTAAGAATTCCAGGCTTTTACATTTCTATTGCAGATCGTGAAAGTTAATTCCTGGTGATGGGTGAGAGTCCCAAGAGTAAAACATCACCACTACGCAAGTCAAGAGTTTTAACAGGTCTCCTTCTACAACTTTCTTGGTGCATTCATTTATGATCCAGAAAATGTCATCTGAGATGAGCTCATCGGGCTCAGTATCAATAGTGATTCCCATTTAAGAGAACATTTCTTACCGAGAAAGTAAAAAAAAATTACAGTAAGAACTTGAAAATAAAATTACTTCCTGAATATATGTATCAATTATTTTGGTGTATATTGTAGCCGTGAATATTATCAACATTTCAAAAGAACATTCATGTAAATATTTTAAATTATGGGGTACTTATCGTTTAAACGCTGCCAACTGTACAAAAACAGCTGAATGCTTGGTGGACTAATTATGCAGGACTGCAAGCATATTATAAATTATGGGTTGTGCATATTAATGAGTGAACTGTGCTTAATAATCCTGCAAAGTTTTATTTCTTTGCAACATATAGTTTATGAGATATATTTTTTTAATCAGGAGAAATTGTCATACAAAAGGCGTACTTCCCCACTTAACAGTCCCCTAATACCATAAAAATGTCAGTATAGTTTCGGATATATTGCGAACTGCTGAAATGTATCGTATGGAATTGTTTGAATGCCAGAAGATGAATATTATAATCGTGACTCATTGTTTCAACCTACATTGTGTCACTTGTTTAGGTCATGAGAAATATAAACCTGATTTCTAAACAATTGAACAGGCGCCATTTTGTTGTTATCATATAAATTAAATTTCCAGTTTTGTGATTGCAATACTGCTATAATCCTCAAACCTTGTACAAGGCAAGAGGAATTTATAACTACTGTAGTTTATGATATGACTTAAAAAGAAACTAGCATGTAACCAAACTGGCTTGAAATCCAGAAAGACGAATTGACTTGAAATTTCATGTGGCCAACGTTTTGAGAAACATTTCACTAAATTGTTTTCTGTCAATCTATCGCGATGAAAAATGTAAGAATTATAATTGGTCCAGAGAAGATAGTATTTTCCCTAAATGTAAAAACATTATTTACCTTTTCTCGGGAGCTATTTAAATTATGAGTCTGAAATTTTATTTCGTTTTTGAGGGCTCTTAAACATATTTATTGATATTACTCTTGAGACCTGGACTAGCACTAAATCAAAATGACGTACTCAATTTTTTTAAAACTCAATTGCTTTTCTCAGAATCTATTACAGCTATAAATATAAAATCAGGTAACTTACCACAATAGGAGACTGTAAGACAAAGTAACGAATGTGAGAATCAGAGCCGGAGCAAATACGAAACCAATATTGCAGCCATGCACATTTTCACATTTCAATTGCATCTTCTCGGGGACGTACTACAGCCTGAATATTTTACCGTTATCTCTCTGATTATCAAAATAAAAGTTTATTTATTTTTATGAATTTCCATGGAATTTTGCGTTATTTACGCACTTCAGACTGTTTTACGGCAAATGTGCGGGATTTTGTTTCGTCTGTCCGTTTTACGCTCATAACTCCAGAACGGCATTGGGAAGGGTATCCTTCACAGGCCAGGCACCAATCATCCGTATAACTATGCACTGTATCTCTCATAAAAGTGGGGCTCTAGGGGGTAACCCTTCAAGATCAATTCATAAATGAGTGAAATATCAAGGTTCTCGTAAATGGAAGAGACAAAGCTAATTTTGAGTCCTTTATGTGAGAAGCAAAACTCGGCAGGTCCAAACACGGACCCCACGAATCATGTTCTAAGGCAATAAAATGAACCGTTTACGAGATATTTCTAACTTAGCACTCCAACTATGGCAGACGCAGCTGAAAGTTGCGGAGTGCAACCTTGACAACGTCAGCTCAAGGGATCTCATTTTCACATTTCAATTGCATCTTCTCGGGGACGTACTACAGCCTGAATATTTTACCGTTATCTCTCTGATTATCAAAATAAAAGTTTATTTATTTTTATGAATTTCCATGGAATTTTGCGTACCTATGTAGGAGGTACTACCCGTCCATTTATGCCTAAAATATTATATGAATATAATTTATGAACCCTCTTACTCCATTTAAAGCTACGTGAGTGTTTCAAACCTTAAACTAAATATCTACAAAAACAAAACTACATTTTGTTGAAGTATGTCCGAAACTTGATTTACTTCTTCAACATTTATACAAACATTCAAAATTATTTTATTCAACGCTAAAGTAAACTTCACAAATAAACTCTAGTGGTCAAATTACTAGCAAAACATGTGGCGCATACGTATCTAACCCTTACTTTCTTCTCATGAGGGTGAAACTCATAGAAGTATGAGAAAAACTACTTACGAAGCCAGCAAATAGATACCACACGTATATTCAAAAGAATGAGCTTATGGTCTCAAAATTAAAGGTTTTGATCATATACTTAGTGAAGCAAACGTTATACAGAAACGTTAACGCAGAGAAGTAATACTTACGATACCGTCTGACCTAACTGCCTGAAGGCAGGTTAAAATACGATCAACGAAGAGAAAATTAGTAATGATTACCGTTTAATTCCTCCTTTTTCGATAGAGGCATATCTTGTGATAAGAATAAATTGTTTTCTTAAACTAGGTCCAGCTGGAAACTGTGCATGGTAATTTTGAATGTAATGATTAGAGACGGGAATTTGCCTATTTGCCTATTTTATTCCTATGTTTAGAAACGTAGGCTTTCGAGATATAAATCCGTTGTAGGTTAATTTAGGCTAGATTTCATTGGTTTTATTGTGCCTATAAATGCCTATTTCAAGGGTCTGTGCCTATTTGGAGTATAATTGCCTATTTGATGCCCTTTGACTGCATTTTAAAGTGCATAATATTACAGCTTGTGTGCTCGACAGAATTATATTCTCATTTCTCAATATGTGTTTACCCCACGAACAAGAATGGGAATTCTCGGAAGTCACCAGAAATAGCGCCTGGGATCTCGATATTAAGCCTCCAAACTTAACAACCCTTCCTTTTGAATTTCGCTTTTCTTTATATTAAAAATTTACCCGTTAGTATGCGTGTGAATTAATATCATAAACTTTATGCTGATTGAATAACAAAAGAACTAACTTAGTGCCATGTTTTCGCGTTTTTCCAATCTCGATATTAAGCCTCCAAAGTTAAAAACCCTTCGTTTCAGGTATCGTCCCCTGCAACCTAACTGTGAATTAGTATACAGTATATCCTTTACGCGTCTGAGTGTGGAATGGGCAGGCAGTTAAAAGCAGTCAGGAGGGATGCGATCCAACTGGCAGTTAAAATGCCGTGGCGATCACTGTGCGTTGGTGCTGTAACCTATCTTGTGTTGAATGGGCAGGCAGTTTAAAGCTGCCAGGAGGGATGCGATCCAGCTGGGAGTGAAAATGCAGCCGCGATCAGTGCGTTGGTGCTGTAACCTATCTTCTGTTGAATGGACAGGCAGTTTAAAGCAGCCAGGAGGGATGCGATCCAGCTGGGAGTGAAAATGCAGCCGCGATCAGTGCGTTGGTGCTGTAACCTATCTTGTGTTGAATGGACAAGCAGTTTAAAGCAGCCAGGAGGGATGAAATCCAGCTGGGAATGAATATGCAGCGGCGATCAGTGCGTTGGTGCTGTAACCTATCTTGTGTTGAATGGACAGGCAGTTTAAAGCAGCTTGGAGGGATGCGATCTAACTGGCAGTGTGTGTAGCATGGCCTCATTTATAGATGGAAACTTGGTGGTCCCGTCTTGAGCTACTGTTGCCATGCAGCCAGGAGGGATGCGATCCAGCTGGCAGTGAAAATGCCGTGGCGATCACGGTGCGTTGGTGCAGTAACCTATCTTTTGTTGAATGGACAGGCAGTTTAAAGCAGCCAGGAGGGATGCGATCCAGCTGGGAGTGAAAATGCAGCCGCGTTCAGTGCGTTGGTGCTGTAACCTATCTTGTGTTGAATGGACAGGCAGTTTAAAGCAGCCAGGAGGGATGCAATCCAGCTGGGAGCGAAAATGCAGCGGCGATCAGTGCGTTGGTGCTGTAACCTATCTTGTTTTGAATGGATAGGCAGTTTAAAGCAGCTTGGAGGGATGCGATCTACCAGGCAGAGGGTGTAGCATGGCCTCATACCAAGATAGATGGAAACTTGATGGTCCCGTCTCGAGCTACTGTTGCTATGGAGATGGCCGGCCTTGCTATTACTTCATCAGTTTATTTTCTGATTTTATTAGCCATTGCTTGAGTGCAAAAAGGCCGAAATCAGAAGAATGAGAAAGACTATCGAAAATTCATATAGCCAGCCGTTCCTTCTGGGTCCTAAACTCTATGTATGCAAAATTTGGTTGAGATTGGTGGAACGGTATATACGGGACAAATCCACCCACCCACCCTCCCGCCCACATACATACATACATACATACATATAGACTTTCACTTTTATATATAAGTATGTTATTAAATTATAAGTTGCTTATTGTTAATTCTTTTTATAGTAATTAAATATGTTATTAAATTACAAGAATTGTTTTCATGCCTATTTTGTTGCCTATTTTACACGTTAGTGCCTATTTACATGCCTATTTTGGCTATTTTAAGAGCCTATATGCTTGCCTATTTTAACTGTTTTTAGTGCCTATAATTCTCGTCTCTAGTAATGATAACAAAAGCCTACAATTTTTCTGTAAAAATAACAAATGACAATGGGTTTCCTTACAGCTATACCAAGTATGCTAATATGTACAAAACGGAGTGTAAATTGTGCTAGTTAAGAGTGCCCATTCCATCTTGATTGTAGAAGATAGGAATTTTCCCCTGAATTTCCATGGTATTTAATTACAATTTGTCGGTGAGATGTTCTGTTCTACGATCACTTTGTAGGGTCCACTCATTTAACTCTTTGATGTCATGCCTGTGTTTAACTGTATGAATAGTTGACTATCAAAGCCTGCTTGCTGTGGAATCACTACAGCAATCGATTTCAAATGCTGCGCTGACTTACATACTGTAGTAAATCATACGAGCCTTCAAGAATGGAGTGTTCATTTAAAAGAACGCTGATCTGACGTGTCTGTGTTACGTAGGCACACCATAGAAGAACATGTCGATAACCTATGCCTATTGAATGCTATACAGGAACGTAACGAGTATATAAATACAAATCTTAAGAGAAATACGGTGGCGTGATAAAGGAAAAGTTTAAAGTTAAAAGAACACAATCGTAATGGAAACAGAAGAATAGGTTATTGGACAAAATGAAATGCCTTATTTCTGATAATAATAAAAAAATCACTCTTTTGCTGAATTTAGATTGTGCAAATAGCTATGGTGCTCCCATATTGACAAGTGTTGAATGAATAGTGATCATTCCTAATTAGGTGATTATGGTGGTAATAGATGCTTACCGGGATTGGTAATCATATATCTTAAACTAGGTAAATGATTTAACGAATTGATGTAATGAATACAAGTAGGCCTACATTAAAAAAAATTCAAAACAAGTTCCTTTTAAGAGAGTTCCCTCTTCCATAGCTGAATTTCCATCCATGCAGAGGTAAAATAAACATAATTTTGACAGCAATATTGTCATATGACTTACAATTTATTGTAATGGCAGAAAGAACAAGTAGTTACGTGAAGAAAAAAAAAATCTTATTTTCATATATCCTACTTATGTTAATTGCCTCTATCAACATAATAAATTTCGGAATGTTTGCTGTAATAGATTCGCATATATTGATAACTGTCTAACTATTCCGGATGGACGCCATTTTGGATTTTATATATATGTAGGTCATAGAGTTATGTACTATTAGATGAAGATTTTTGCGTAGGTTCATTATTCAAACTTCAATCACATGATTAGGACACAAGAAATAAAGAACGAGATTTTAAAATTTCGCACAGCCGTCATCCTAAAGTTATGAAAACAATTGAAATAAATTGTATGTCAGTGGATTAACATTTTTACAAGCATTTACCATACCAATTTTCACTGCGATCGGATAGTCAAATTGCGAGAAACTTCCATTTAAACATTTGAATTTCGCATCGTCGCCATGTTAGATTTGTGCTCATCAGACTATTGAAAGTCTTATGTGTATAGGCTTTATCAACACAAAAAATCCGTTTGATTGCTACCATAGTGTTTGAATTTGATGAAACAAGTCCTCCACCATTGTTTTAATTTGATGAAACAAGTGTTTAAAGTGTTGGGTAGTTGGATCACCAGGGCTAGGTAATAGAAGTACCCGGTGACAAGTAAAGGGGGTAATGAAATGGGGGGGGGGGAAGGGGGGGTTGGATCTAACGAGGTTTAGGTGATCAGCGGAGACGTCTAGGGGTCACAGAGGGCATACTCACCATTTTTAACTTAATGGCTTTAGTGCGCCAAGCGACTGCTAGCGCAGCCCTGCCCGACAGCATGCTGCAGCGGTGAATACCGGATCTAAGTCTAAGTTACAATCTACGAGGAAGGGTTCTATAAATACATGAAATAAGAAGAGAGATCCCTTGACTGTAGACTACGGAGTTTATTGGTACTAATGGGGTAGAGGGGAGCAGAACTAAGATAGAGGGGGATAGAAGGATGCAGACACAACTCACCTTACCACGTACCGTCGTCCATTTGGCGTTGAAGTTGGGACCCTGGTTCGGGCCCTGCCCGGCCGGTCCGTCATTAACGTAGCACTATAGCATTTGGAATTCGAGAGATGTAAGTGGCAAGCGCGTGCGTGTCCCTCTTATTTATAGGCTAAAAGCGTGGAGTCACTCCCGGATCAGCGAAATGTGGAGTGAAATGTCCTATATGACCACCTTAATCTGCTAGGCTGGTGGCCGTGGGGCTATGACCTGACATGCCCCTGTCTGCATGTCCGTGGCTCTGTACTTCCTTCTATCAATGTTAATAGATGCATGTAGATGTAGACACAACCCTTGTACGAGGGTTGGGTATTAACAAGACTTCTCCTGCGTTTATTTATTGGCCTCAATAACTGAATTAAACGGGGGGGGGGGGGGTGCTATTATCGATTTCTCTTCTTCTTTTCTTCTTCTCGTAGTATTATTTTTGGTTTCCATTCTTCTTTTCTACCCTTGTTTCTTCTGTTCTTCTACGTAGTCGGATTGGTAAGCGTATGTGTGCCGTGCGGGGTTTGGTAAGTGGGGTGGGCAATTTCAATGTACAGTCTTTCGATATTTAGACATTTGTTTGCATGACTCACTGTGGCATTTCTGACATAAATTTGTTGTTGTTTTGCATTGATTAAAAAATTAACAATGGATTTCAATAGCATCTGAGATTAAAATAAAATTAAATGGTGATTAAGGAAAGAGATGGTGTGACGAAGAGCATATAGGAAATTTAAGTTGTGGTCACCTCTCTCGGACTAGTTCGTGACCTGCGTAGACCTTCGCCAGGCCATGTACTGCCTTGAGGGTGCATGTACATCGGTAATTTTCCTATCATGTATGGGTGATGCTATAGGGAGTTTAAGTTATAGTTAGCCCTTTCGGACTAACACGTGACCTCTGCAGCGTGTTTAAAGAAAGAAAAAAAAGTGTAGTGTGTTGCTACACTAGGCCAAGTACTGTCGCGTGGGTTCGCTGATAGCATAAATTTTCCTACAACGTGGGGATGGTAAAAAAAATGAAAATATAACAACTCTATGGCGTGCTACCCCTGTGGGACACGTCCACGAATTGTGTAAAGTAGCATCATTTCGTGCACGGCCGTGAGGGTGCATTACCATGCTAAGTGTCTTATAAAGTTGAAAAGTTTAAAAGTGCGATTTAAAATTTACTTTACAAAGAGATTTTAATACGATTCATTATGTGAAAAAAATGGAAAAAATAATTGACTTTTGAATTTAAAGAGAAAATAGCTTATGGCTACCCTGCCAATATACGGCATTCCAAGCTACGATGTGTTTTCTTCGAACTGCCGTTTCCAAGTCCGTTGGCTCTTCTTTCTTGGTCCACGTTCACCTGGCTTATATCCTGCTGTTACGTCCTACAATAAATCAGGTAAACTGATACAGGGAGACACACAGACACTACAATCACACAAGTTACAGACAATCAGAGAAACAGACACTACAGGGAGTAACACGATAATAAACGCCAGACACTAACATTATCATCCGGGACTCCCACGATGCACTATATACGACCGGCACTACGACGGTGCACAACATTCGAACTCAGGTGCTCCCGGAATAAGGAACGCGGGGGTCCAATCATCATTCATCATGTTACAGTAAGTCACACCTGATATTTGCATTATATTTATACATTTGTTATATATGCAATCTAGGTACCCCTGGTACGTTAATAAATAATGTTACGGACATACAGTCGACCAGTGAATATGATAGCGAGCTTAAGTCGCTACCGACACGGGCCAGCGCGAAAAACATGACCCGTTATCATATTGTGTCGGCAATAACGCGAGGCCTGCTGGCACAAGGCAATAAGCTGCCGCATCGCAACTTCCGCCCGCAGTTAACAAGACCTAAGTCTTAACTAATGTCCTGAAGGAGAAAGATGAAACCACGGAAAGACACGTTCGAATCTTCAAAGCATAGACAGGGGAGGGCAACACACTAGGATTACACACAGGCGTCCAAATGACACACACAGACAGTTACACACAGAGCAGTTGCTAGGCGGTCAAAAGAGGCGACCGACTGAAAAGCATTCCCCTAATATATATCCCATTAGACCAACATGTCTATAAACTGTGAACGTAAGCAGATAATAGGGGATAACGACTTTGCACACACACAATGTAAAATAACATACAGAGCATCGAACTGGGAAACTTGCCGGTTCAGAGCGGCCCTGATATTCAGAGATTTCGACCCGGGTAAGTCATAAAACTGCGTACTTCAGAGAAATAATAGGAGCTAGCAAATCACATACACACACTGTGGAGCAAACACGATAGGATATCAAACCAGAGCCGGTATAAGTTCGGGGCGATCCGTATACACATATTTCGCATCACAGCATAGGTACACTAGGTTACAAAGACATGAACACACATGTGGATCAGATAGACCAACACAGGTCAACATAGGAGCAATAGTAGCAGACGTCGTGTACAGCCTGCATAATCGCTAGGACAAAAACTCGCCAGCAAAATATACAGATTGTCACTTTAAAATGGCATTGTGGTAAGATACAACAATATTTATATCCAGATGATGTTTTAGAACGGTAGTCTATATTACATAATTAGGTGCATGAATAATTGTTATGTTTAAGTATGAATATTAATATTCTTTGTAATTTTGAGAACACCCTTTCTAGTTAAGTGATATTATCACAGGGGGACGTACAAGTTACGAAAATTAGAGCTGAAGGATACACTAGAGATCAGGAAAACACACACAATGGAATAAATATTTCCAGGGACTAGCCAGGGGATACACAGTTTGAAAACCATTGCTAGGAAGCAGCTAGGGAATAGAGATACAGACACACAATCGCACAGGTTTACAGACAACCAAGGAACATAGACACCAGAATGGCACGGGTTGGAATACACTAGGAAAATAGACACCAGAATGGCACGGGTTGGAATACACTAGGAAAATAGACACCAGAATGGCACGGGTTGGAATACACTAGGAAAATAGACACCAGAATGGCACGGGCATAGGTAATAGGAGAACGGGGATAATTTTCTCAGAATCAATAGCCATAATTCGAGGATACACGTGTCGAAAGATATATACCGGCCATTGAAACTATATTTTTCTTTACTTTCTAAACGATGGTCACACGAGCCCAGAAACACAGTTGCAATAATAACATTGCGCTTATACGCAATACGTAAACACATTCCTAAATTAGGGGCACGTGACAGGTGACACACCGGAAGGCATTCCAGCCACGCGCTCATAAACTAAACATTGCAAAATGCTGACGCCAGTAAACAGACATCCACATAAAATATACACAATCCCAACAGAGCAACACTTACGCCATTGTTAGTGCCATTATTATTATCATTAATATCGCCATTATGGTCAGCAGCATCATTAACAGCAAATAACACAGCGGCGACATACACTACGATAGCGCACCATTTGATTTGTTCGCCCACACAATACGAAAACAAAGCAGTCATTATCATGCCACTATACGATTGGCGAACAGCAGTACGCGGCACTAGACATGCCCACAAGGCACTCTGATAACACAGGCCAGAAGCGTTCCAGCAGACAGTATGACGCCACCAAAAGCAATAGCGGCCATTAGCGCAGGCAAGCTGAACCAGCGAGACCGGATATAGAGGCATATGTCAGCATAGAGGCCAGGCCACGGGCGACCCGCAGAGGGAACCTCTATTTTTATAACAGATTGCGACTATTATGCCAACAAATAAATGCCTGCAATTAACGGCAAGAACTATTTGCCATAGCAGCTAAAAACTACCCCCCAATTATAGCAACAAACACGCTACTAGGGCACAGGGATTCTTACGCGCAATACGATGACTTTAGTGGCATTAGACAACTAGTATAACTGAAAAGCCAGCACACGCGGTAACATGGAAACAAAAAATACATACATAGGCGAAGACTGCCTGCAATCAGACCAGGCAGACCAAAGCGTGGAGAAGAGATAGATTTTAACAATCATTATTGGCAGCCATTTTATTCCAGGTCGCAAGGCAGCACCATCATACTATATGGGAATATTATTAGATTAAGCGAAATTATAGGAGCGAATACGAACACTGAGAGGACCCGCGCCATTGCTTATTGGAAAATATTATGATCGCTGCATAGAAATATATGACAAAGAGAGGGCAGACAGTTCAGGCACATATTCTAATTCCCCCAGAACCACCACACTTAGACAAGCGCCTTACACTTTTCCCATCCCTCCTACCATTAAGTAATCCCTACAACAATCACAAGGGCATTTCAGGAACTAAAACAGAGGTAACTGCAATTTAACCCCACTATAAACGCACAGAGCTCCACGCCTGAAGAAGAGAGGTGCACGGAAGTAGACAAGAAACGCTTGATATATATATATATATATATATCGACCAAAGCAGTACTAACAAAATATTTTTAACTAATATACCCCGCATGAGATATTTTTAATTTCTACAGCACGCATTAAAACACCCTGCTAACAAACACTTGGCCCTTACCTCGAGCAATAACTAATACACGCTCAAAATCCATCTACAAGCATGCAATCCCCATCCTAACACACCCATATTTTTAATTTAATATAGCTCGCATGAAATATGTTAAATTACTACAACCCGCATGGAAAAACCACCCTGACAAACCTCTATCCTAACCCAGAGCAATAACTAAAACACGCTCAGAACCCTCGCAAGCACGTTGTACCCGTTCGTCCGAGGCATGCAATGACCCATCTGCTATTACATCGCATACCTGGCATCCCAGGACAGGTAAAGTTGAAGTAAACACAAAATTAAAAAAGGAATGTGTCGGAAATTCAGCTGAAAAATCACAAAAGCAGAGGGTAACACGAGATAAAATATCTCCGGATCGTTACGGGCTCAAAGTTAATCAGAATATCAAATAAAAAGGACGCCATCAACTGAATACCTAGCAAACCACATCCTTCCTGGTTAAGCCTTAAATATGACAAAGGAAATGATTGGGAAAACACATCATCATGAGATCACAACTTAAAATAAAATAAAATAAAGTTTATATAAACTTGAGTGGTCCGACAGAAACAAAATAAATTCCTGCCTAGTAGTATGGTAGAGCATAACAGTTAGGATGTTAATTTTATATCAAATCATACCATCTCCGCACTGCTTCAAAAGAAAATATTCACGTGCAAAAAATAAAAATAGTTAAAGTTCTCTTGTGCTCTCAGGGTCACCTTAGAAATATGTATTTTCTTCACTGACATTTTGTGAGCCCTGTGACCTATCATTGTTTCAGATAACATCAGGCACGTGAATTTCAATTACATATTAAACTTTCTATCACACAACAAATTTTGTATCAACACTAACATATATGTAATCATTCATAAATGGCTTGAATATCACTGTTCCAAATGTTGGAATCCTAGTAATCACTCTTAAGATTAATAATAAATTTCTACACGTTATTTACACCACTTCTAACAACTACTCGGTTGTGAATCAGGAATCTGTTCTAATCATCTGTTATCATCATCATCTATAGAAAAATTGTTAACTGGTCCTCACATCGGCTATCGTTCAATTATCTGTTCTATTCAAATCAGAATTATTAATTTCCTTATCATCAGATCATTCAAATAATTATTATATTCATCATCTCATTAAATCATCTGCAAATCATCTCATTCAATTTGATTTTATTTCAACATCTTATTCAATTTATTTCAATCCATTCATTTAAATTATTTTTATAGTCATCAGCTTAATTAAATTTACTATAATCATCTTATTTAAATTTTTATAGAGTTCTCAGCTTATTTAAATTTATTTCAACTTGTCAAATTTATTATAGTTATCAGCTTATTTAAATTTATTTCAACTTATCAAATTTATTATATTTATCAGCTTATTTAAATTTATTTCAACTTATCAAATTTATTATAATTATCAGCTTATTTAAATTCATTTTTATGTTATTTTAATTATCAGCTCTTTTAATTATCATTCTATTCATTTATTCATCATTTTATTTAATTAATTATTATTCATTCTTATTATCAGGTCAGATCATCAATATGTTTAAACTTAAGATAATAATTTTATAAATTATTAGTATTATTATTAGAGAATCTTCCAATATAAAACTTCCAAAAAATATTTAAGATCGGTTACCGAACGTTGCCCCAAAAATCCAACAGTTCCAGGCTAAACCCTTAATACTCTCGATTGCCATGCCAAAAATACGTTGCCTTCACTAAATCACATTGGATCTCATCATCCAAAACTTTATCACTTAAATTCACTTCATCAAATCTCACATTTGAACACCATTATTTTTTCACATTATACCACAATTATTCAGCACATAGCATGAACTTCAAATATATACTAGACTGGGTTCGACGACCTCATGTCTGCATCAATAACTCCCATTGGCAATATTACAAATCTCTCTTTGGCAACATCACAAACTTGGCCAAAATTATACCTTGACTCATCATACAGAATGATCCACAAATGAGCCACTGGTTTCAGACAGTTGACGAAAATGACCTACAAGAATTGTAGTCAGTATTATCATGTCCATACAACTTCTTAAACAATAAGAAAAATTACCAAAGTAATAGTAATCCAATCCAAGATTTATTTTAATCCAGAGTATAAAATCTCAGTTAAGAACCTCAAAATATACTTCAAAAAGAACACCAACGTGTTATATTAACTCATATTCATAATATATGTTCATCATCTGTCTGTAATAAATTCTTAATAAGAAAGAACTCGTCTTAAAAGATTCAATTACTTGAAATCCTTATCAAAGGTATAAACTCACTCACAAAAGAGTATCAAATATTAAATATTAAATGACTGTACTCTCAAGAGAGTACTGCATAAAACTATTGGATTGGCAATACAAGAATTACAAAATGCAACCCTGCTGACATTTATTCCTAAATTATTTAACAAATATCAACTAATATTTGACTGGTAAATCAATGCTTAATTCTCCTACTATCACAATTGCACTCGGATGATAATATGGTATTCCTAAGCGGCGGGTAAGGCGTTCAACACCACACAGCTACGGAAGTAACAGGCCCCGTCTACGTAGACTAAGATGATAAATTCCTATTTTGACAGGTCAGGCGATCAACACCACACAGCTACTAAAAGTAGCAGGCCCCGTTTTCGTAGACTAATGAGTGAGTGCACATGATTGGAATCAAAAATATTCTACTTGTCACATAAATGCGATACTGATTCGCTAGAGCGAATTAAATTCCACATCTCAAAAACAATCCAATAAAGAAAAATCCCTGCTGATAAATCTCACATACTCGCTATCATGCAATAAGCTGACAAAAATCTAAACTATCCGACTGCAGGTCTCGAGTTTCGAAATACTCGATAAAACTCACCATGATCAAAAATACTATCACTTCAAGAAAAATAAAGATCAAAATCCTGTCTAATGAAATCAATAAATAGCGAAAAAGTCGGATAAATGTGTCTGCCATCTCATATTGTAACACCATATTTTAGCAAACTCCTCAAGATGAAGTAAAAAAATAATCAAGCCATGTCGTAAAAAAACATTCCAAAAGATATACAAGTGTGCCCAGTGTCATGTTAGAAAATCATATCAGTAATGTCATAGCTCTCACAATACCTTCATATTCCAGATATTTAATAGAATTTATTCCAAGATCGGCTATAATCCAATTATACGCAACAGATTCCTCGAAAGATCGGCGAAATCGTCGTATTTGCCACTGGCAATGCATTTGGCCCCGTCCAAACGCACATCGTGATGTAGTCACTCTTCTCGTCACTTTGCGCTTACATCACGTCTCTTCATGCGCCTAGCCTCACATGGTGGAATGAAGGATATCCATCACGGATATTGTCCAATAATCCCCACAAAGTTCAGTTCGAATGGGCCGCCCATTCTATTCTCGGATGTGCTACGCCACTGTTCGATGTAAAATTGTCGATTGACATTCGCTAACAATGTTCTCATCCACTATGGTTTAATTTCATTAACAGAAAAAATTTTTCAGAATGTAATGATGTTTTCTAGACACCCTGTATCTGTGTTCGCCGTGGTAATTATTTCCGTAATTGTTCATGAACCAACGTCATTTAGTGAACACCTCACTACTGTTTAATGTGCATGAAATCCATTGTCCCATTTTGCATAACGCAGCAATGTGTAAGCTGCCCCATGGTCGCTTGAAATATGCGATGCTGAAACACATCATTTTTGTACGCCGTAATATCGGTGAAATAACTTCAAAGTCCATTTGGTTATTAGTTGAGAGTGTATGAACTATTAATGCAATAAGTATCTGGACTGCTGAAAGTCTAATTCCAAATATCATGAACGTGAAAATATCGACTGCAATGTTCCACTACGTGACCACAAACTGTCACAAAATATCGCCCAATACATGACATTTCCTGCTTCACTATCTGTGTGTAACACGAAGTTAATCACTAGCCTCATTTTGCCCACGTTGTATACGACTATTCCTTGTGAATACTGCTGAAATAATGTCCGTTATTCCCAATGAAATGATGCTTATTTCTGCTGTAGATTATGAGCTGATAAATGTGTTGCTATTTGAAACACATGCTAACGCAACTCCACTGTTCAAAACTATGTTGTTCCCTATCACCGGCCACCTTCGCCCTACTCACAGCCATCGCGATACAATCTCCGTTCAGCCTGCTCGACTCTGCCGTGCTCCCAAATTTACACAATGCTAACTTTACGATGTGAACCTGCCAGACAGGTGATAATTAATGCACTGCACCGTATAGTAAACTGTAATACTTTCGACTTGCTACTAGATCAGAATGTAATAGACTCTAGAGCAGAATGTAGTAGACTCTAGAGCAGAATGTTTTAGACTGATTCCTCGTTTCACTGTCCTGCGACAACTCTCCTCGCTAAACACGTGACTCGCCACCCCTCAGCTGGTGTGAGTGTAGCCCCTACCTTTGTCCTCAGACGTCAGATATTTAGCCTCGGCCCATATCTTCGTTATGAAGCCATAACTCACAAATAAGGAGTTATCCACCTTTTCCAATGTTAATATCATTAATATTCAATATAATTCCTTTCTCTTCTGAGGTTAAATAATACGTCATTTCCAATTAATCTCCATAAATATCCAGTACTTCTCCCGTGATTCCGTGCGTTTGAGGGGTTGTGACTTCTTCTCCCATAGTCTTTACGTCATCTTCCCTCGTCGTCATTGGCTCGATCTCAGCGCAAACCTTTCTTCTAAGCAACAAAACTCAACTACAGCTGGCGTAGCCGATAGCCTCGATTAAATATCGGGTACATCTCTCCCTCACGTTTCCTTTTTTTTATTAATCCTGAAGAAACAGATTAGTAAAAAAAATACACTCAGGCATTCATTATATACAACATTTCATGTACTCGATATCTATCTAACCATCCTCATCTCAAGGGTAATGATATTTCCTAATGCTGTCTGCATTTATATTTTCAATAATTTCATTCGTGTCGAATTTAGCAATCCTATAGCTGTTATTTCTATACGCTTCGTCAATTCGGAAGGGACCAGCGTACAATGGCGCAAATTTATGGATTATTCTCTGTCGAAGATTCGATGTAACTGGCTTCCTGATCACCACCTCGTCACCTTCTTGAAATGGTTCATGAGCCTTTTTCCTGCGTGTCTTCTGGCTCTCTTCTCCGCCTGACTTCTAAGTCGTTCTCCTGCTATTTCGACTCTTCTTTCTTGGGTAGGTTCCGGATCCACTGGAGGCTTCACAATGCTGTCCCACGACCTACTAGGTTTTGTTCCATGATGAAGAACGGACGGAATCTGTCCTGTACTTTCATGTAGTGGAATTCAAACATAGAGTAAAGATGGGATTGACCTCCATCCATCGGTGGTGCTGTCTTGACACGTATAAACGTCACATCTTGCTAATCTCAGGCATAATTCTCTGTGCCTGGTTTCCCTCTGGATAATGGACAGAATTAAATGCATGTCTTATTCCCAAACGTTCCAGAGCAGTTGAAAATTCCATACTGGTGAATTGTGATCCATGGTCACTTAACAAAACCTCGGGTTTACCCATATTTGGAATTACAGTTTTCTCCAGTCTATTGATAACATATCTAGACGTAGGGATCGGACATAAAGATACGTATTTAGGGAATACGTCTACAGTAACGAAAACAAACTGGTTCTCTCTCGTCGAACGAGGAACTGGACCGAAAATGTCCGTAGCAAATAATTCTCCCGGCTTGTTAGGTAATATGGGTCCAGGAACTTCCTTCATTAGTGTAGATGAATATTTGCTTCGCGTTGAGGATCGTTTGTCCCATTTGCCTCCAAACAAACGTCTCCTAGGCAAGAGCTAGAGCCTTGTCTACACCTACAAGAGCAGCGGTTCGATATACCATCCAAATAACTGGCTTGACAAGCTTGGGAGGGGGGAGGGGGTCACAATTCTAAGATTGGTGTGATCGTTGTCAATATATTGATATATGAGACCTCCCATCATGTGATACTTCCTAGCTTCTAGCTCTGTGCGGTTAAAATCTGGATCGGCATTGTCCATCCTGCGTGTGAAGGAACGGTACATTCTTCGCAAAGGTGTATATCTCTCCTGCGTCTGAGCAATTTTTTTTCAACATCTCTAGGGTTCCCTGGTCATCCTGAACAAGATCTATGTGGTTGATAATCACCTCTTCACAAGGGTTTCTACTCAAAACATCTGCCAACAAATTTAGCATCCCTGGTCTATGCACAATGGTTGGGTTAAATTGTTTCAGGGACAGAGCCCACCTGGTGATACGGTCACTCGCTAAGTCCGTCTTCATAATGAATTGGAGTGCTTTATGATCTGTGATCACCGTATCGTCATGTCCGAACAATACCTTCTTCCACGTTTTTAGAGCATGAACAACTGCTAATGCCTCTAACTCTGTTGCATAATAATTCCTTTCACTGCCCCTGAGTTTGCGACTGTTGAAAGCCAAATATCTATGTTTATTCGCATCATCCACCTGATAAAACGATACCACTGATACCTATCTTGGATGCGTCTGTCTCAACAAAGAATCTCCTAGCGAAATCTGGGTATTCGAGTTTAACATTCTGGACCAATATGTTCATAGCTGACAAGAAAGCTTGGTCGCATTTGTCGTCCCACTTCCATCGATTTCCTTTCCTTCGCAAATCCCGCAGAGGTGCCATTACTTCGGTATATCCGGGACAATGTGTTGAAAAGAACTGACACATTCCTAGAAACTGCCTGACTTCCTTGATTCTCCTTGGGGTCGGGAATTCCGAAATAGCTACTATCTTCTTTGGATCGGGCCTGTATCCATCTCCATCGATCCTATGACCAAGAAATTCGATCTCCCCATAAAAGAATTGACATTTTTCGAAATTCACCTTGAAATTCGTCCTCCTGAGATATTCAAAAAGCATTCTAAGTTGCTGACATGCTCCACAGCTGTCTCAGATGCTATGATCAGGTCATTTATATAGCTCACGGCATGCTCTTTAACTGTCTCTGATAGATTACCATCTAGTGCTCGGATAATCACCGGACCACTGTTTACTCCAAAAGGTAAACGATTAAAGACATAAGTTTTATGCTCAAATAGGAATCCAGTATATTGTTTACAGGCCTCTGCTAGTTCTATATGATAATATGAACTAGTCAGATCGATAGTAGAAAAGAAACTCTTTCCTCCGAATCTACGCAGTAGTTCACGAATAATAGGTGGTCTGTCGTTCTCAGGAAGAATTCTCTCATTAAGAGCCCTGGCATCTAGTCATATCCTCAGCTTGCCATTAGGTTTCTTGACAACAGCCAAGGGATTCAGATAAGCAGTTGGCATCTTCTTAATAATTCCATCTTTCTCCATGTCATTTATCATCATACCGACTTCTTCTTTCCACTTGTTTGGTATGGGATATAAATTCTTATGATACGGTTTATCATCCATCAACTTGTTGCTGTAAGTAAAATTTGCTATGAGTCCAGGCTTATCATTGAATATGTTCTCGTATTCAGTAATTGCTTGATCAAATTGCTCTTGTATTTCCGGATTCAGCTTACTCTTCATGCCTGCTTTTCTCTCAATGGACTTCTCTAGGTTATACACAATCTCATCCAAAATATTCTCTCTGAAGAATGTCATTTTAGATTCCTGATTCTCAGTGTCCTCTTCCTGAAAATACATGCCTCTACTCTGCATATCTATAACCAGGCCACTCTCGCCTAAGAAATCCTCTCGTAAGATCATACCAAAATGTAGCTGACCTACCACTGGGGACATTTGCTCAAAATATCTGGTTCCAACTCTGATATCCAAGAGTACTTGACTTTTGCATTTAATGCTCTTGTCTCGAATCACCCCTTGAATCTTGCTAACAACAGCTGGCAACATCGTAACATCTCCTAACATTTTTAATTCTTCAAGGCAGCCTATGGATCACACTCACCATGGCCCCTGTATCCATTAATGTCATTATTTCTTTTCCCATGACTTCCACGCTAATTACTGGCGATTCATGTATATTCCCTCGATGGACTATATCTTCTTCTTCGATCAAATCTTCATCTTTAACCTGATATGTCCCAACTATGATGTTGGGTTCCAGATAATTAGAACGTTGATTCGAGATCAATTCGACGTGTTTTTTTTTCTACTCCACTTGTGCCTGCCCTATCGAGGTCTCGAACTAACTCTTCGGGCGGTGCGCTAGGTTGCCTATCCTCTTGCCGTGTCCTCACATACTCTTGACTCTCTCGGCGTCTTTCGTTCAGATTGTCTCGATTACCGTCGCCTTGTCGATTGGTTTGACTGAACTGCTGATTTGGATTCTGATTGCCATTATATCTGCCTCGTTATCGGTTATTATACCTGTTTCGATTCTGATTTCTGGAATCCTGGTTATAGTTGCGGTGTCTACTGTCTCGTGGATCCCGATCATATGGTCTCTCATATGTTCCTGATACCTATCATTCCCACGGACGTTACGAACATTTCCTCTATTTTCCTCGTTTCTCCTGTTTTCCCACGAAGTTCTCCGATCTGTTTGGACTGCATTGTCGACAACTACCGCATTCACTTCCTGCGCGTTCCTATTTGCATTCCTTGAATTTCTAGGTGTCATTTGAGCGCTTGGGTAGTCTAATCTGCGTAATATGTCGTCGTAATGTTCCAGCGAATTAGCACCAGATGCTATGAATGATCGTTGGACCTCTACTGGCAATTGCCTTGCTATCGCTTGCAACAATTCGTCTTCGGGTAATGGTAATGCCGTTTCGCTAACTGTGAAGTAAAGTAGTTAGCGTAATGCATAGGATGCGACGTAGAATAGCGTTTTGAATACATTTCGGTTCTTACGTTCAATTGATCCTCCGCACTCCAGAATCGTCATAAAAATGCTATGGCAAATTGTTCTAGGTTCGCAAAGTTGTTTCTAAATGCGCAAAAAACAAGTCAAAGCTGGCCCATCTAAGGCGCGTTCGACTACCCTTAGCTCTCATTCTTTGGATACCCGATGTTCCGCCATATAATCCGGGATATCTCTCAGAAATTCGACTGGTGTGACTCCCGTATTCCCAGAGAATTTTCTTGGTTTATCATCAAGATTTTTGATGATGGTCACCGGACCTGAATAACGTTCATTAGCATTAGAAGTGTTCAAAGTCGGATTAGTATTAACTTGAGGGGTTGAAATAATCCTCCCAGAAGTAACATTTTGTTGAGTTCGGTTATCCTCTCCTACATTCACCTCTTGACTATCAAAATTATGAGCTATCGGTGAGTGATTCATCGACATATCCCCCGTTGTTACCTCCTGAATAGTGAGATTACTTATGACTGATTCCAGTTTAGCAATTCTATCTTAAATCCGTGTTTCTCCTAACTTGAATTTCTTTTCCAGATTGTCTAATGAAATAACAGTCTGTGTTCTGTTACTTTCTTCGAGATCGTTCTTCAATTTATCTAGCCTTTCTTTGCATGTTGTCTTAACTGACGCAACCTGCTCCTTCAACTGGCCTACATCCGTTCTCAACTGAGCAGAATCCCTTTCCATCGTTTCTCTATTCTCGGTGAATCTAGTTTCCAAGTTCGCAATGCCTGCGATTATTTTACATTCAATCCCTGCACGTTTTTCTATTTCTTCGGCATCGACATCATTGTACCTCTCTTCCACTATTGCACCGACTCTATTTTTAAATAGCGCTAGGTTTTCGTTAACTTTCTGATCAACGTTATCATCAATTTGTTTAATGTCCGTCTGCAATTGGTTCCCTAAGGATTGTAAGTTGGAATTGCCCTCTCCTAAAACTTCCTTTTTGACTGTTCCGATTCCTGAACTCAATCCTTTAATTTCATTTCCTAAGTTCGTTTCTAAATCTTTAATCTTGGATTCAAAAGATACTTCAGAAGACAATTCTTGAATTTTAGCTACATCTGTTATTAAACCACCTATGTCTGATCTTAAATTCGATATATTTGATTTAATGTCTTTCTGAATAGACATGACATCTGTCCTCAAATTAATGATATTCTGTTCACCTTTATTCTCTAGCTCTAGAATGTTTTCCTTAAGATGCTTACATTTTCCTCTCCTTTCAATTCTACTGCCTTAATATCTGACTGTAATGCTCTTAAGATTTCTTCATTCTTTACCTTTAATCTAGTTTCCAAACTCTTTAAATTGTTTTTCAATTCTGTGTTACTTTCCTCACTACGAGCTTGTAATCTGGTTTCTAATAATTTCAAACTATCTTTTAAATTACTTTCGGTATTATCTTGCAAAGTCTTTAAATTATCTTTACTGCTAGCCTGTAAAGCTTTTACATTTTCTTCACATCTAGCCTGTAACCTAGATTCTGAATCATTTGTCTATTCTTTGACTTCAGTCTCCATTCTCCTAACATTAGCCTCAATGTTAGCCATACGGTTCTGCAACTCCCCTAATACCTTTACTAAATCGTCCACAGGCATAATTATAATGTGCAACTAAACGTTTTAGTTCAGAGAAGTTGGATGGCAAAACATCGTGACATATCAATTCCTAACTACACTTCGGTATGAGCAACAAGGATGACATGGGGTTAAACATGATATAACACTAATATGATTAACATGATCACTGGTATGGGCACACAAGTATATCGTCTGACAAAGTTTAATAAACTTCATAACACCATTAATGAAATAGAGATCAATCTCCTCGTATCCTCAATCTGATGTATTCCCATGAAATAAACAACATCGAAGCCCCAGGATTGAGAAAAGCCAATTCTCCCTCCTCTCTCTGTACCCGTTCGGCCGAGGCATGCAATGACCCATCTGCTATTACATCGCATACCTGGCATCCCAGGACAGGTAAAGTTGAAATAAACACAAAATTAAAAAAGGAATGTGTCGGAAATTCAGCTGAAAAATCAAAAAACCAGAGGGTACCACGAGATAAAATATCTCCGGGTCGTTACGGGCTGAAAATTAATCAGAATATAAAATAAAAAGGGCGCCATCAACTGATGACCTAGCAAACCACATCCTTCCTGGTTAAGCCTTACGTATGACAAAGGAAAGGATTGGGAAAACACATCATCATGAGACCACAACTTAAAATAAAATAAAGTTTATTTAAACTTGAGTGGTCCGACAGAAACAAAATAAATTCCTGCCTAGTAGTATGGTAGAGCATAACAGTTAGGATGTTAATGTTATAGCAAATCATACCATCTCCGCACTGCTTCAAAAGAAAATATTCACGTGCAAAAATAAAAATAGTTAAAGTTCTCTTGTGCTCTCAGGGTCACCGTAGCACTATGTAATTTCTTCACTGACATTTTGTGAGCCCTGAGACCTATCGTTGTTTCAGATAACATCAGGCACGTGAATTTCAATTACATATTGAACTTTCTATCACACAACAAATTTTATATCAACACTAACATATATTTAATCCTTCATAAATGGCTTGAATGTCACTGTTTCAGACCCTAATAATCACTCTTAAGATTAATAGTAAATTTGTACACGTTATTTACACCACTTCTAACAACTACTCGGTTGTGAATCACAATTCTGTTCTAATCATCTGTCATCATCATCATCATCCATAGAAAAATTACTAACTGGTCCTCACATCGGCTATCGTTCAATTATCTGTTCTATTCAAATCAGAATTATGAATTTCCTTATCATCAGATCATTCAAATAATTATTAAATCCATCATCTCATTAAATCATCTGCAAATCAACTCATTCAATTTTATTTTATTTCAACATCTTATTTAATTTAATTTATTTCAATCCATTCATTTAAATTATTTTTATAGTCGTCAGCTTATTTAAATTTACTATAATCATCTTATTTAAATTTTAATAGAGGTTTCAGTTTATTTAAATTTATTTCAACTTATCAATTTTATTATAGTTATCAGATTATTTAAATTTATTATTATTTTATTTTAATTATCTGCTCTTTTAATTCATTATCATTTTATTCATCTATTCATCAATTTATTTAATTAATTATTATTCATTTTTATTATCAGGTCAGATCGTCAATTTGTATAAACTACATATAATAATTTCATAAATTATTATTATCATTATTACAGAATCATGGATTATAAAAATTCCAGAAATTGTTTAAAATGGGTTAGCGAACGTTGCCCCAAAAATCCACCAGATCCATGCTATACCCTTAATACTCTCGATTGCCATTCCAAAAATACGTTGCCTTCACTAAATCACATTGGATCTCATCATTCAAACCTTTATCACTTAAATTCACTTCATCAAATCTCATATTTGAACAACATTATTATTTCATATTTTACCACAATTATTCAACACACAGCATGAACTTCAAATATATACTAGACTGGGTTCGACGACCTCATGTCTGCATCAATAACTCCCATTGGCAATATTATAAACCTCGCTATGGCAACTTCACAAACTTGGCCAAAAATATACCTTAACTCATCATACTGAATGATCCACAGATGAGCCACTGGTTTCAGACGGTTGACGAAAATGACCTACAAGAATTGTAGTCAGTATTATCATGTCCATACAACTTCTTAAACAATAAGAAAAATTACCAAAGTAATCGTAACCCAATCCAAGATTTATTTTAATCCAGAGTATAAAATTTATGTTAAGAACCTCAAAATATACTTCAAAAAGAACACCAACGTGTTATATTAACTCATATTCATAATATATGTTCATCATCTGCCTGTAATAAATTCTTAATAAGAAAGAACTAGTCTTAAAAGACTCAATTACTTGAAATCCTTATCAAAGGTACAAACTCACTCACAAAATAGTATCAAATATTAAATATTAAATGACTGTACTCTCAAAAGAGTAATGCAACAAACTATTGGATTGGCAATACAAGAATTACAAAATGTAACCCTGCTGACATTTATTTCTAAATTATATAACAAAGATCAACTAATATTTGACTGGTAAATCATTGTTTAATTCTCTTACTATCACAATTGCACTCCGATGATAATATGGTATTCCTAAGCGACGGGTAAGGCGTTCAACACCACACAGCTACTGAAGTAACAGGCCCCGTCTACGTAGACTAAGATGATAAATTCCTATTTTGTCAGGTCAGGCGATCAACACCACAGAGCTACATAAAGTATCAGGCCCCGTCTTCGTAGACTAATGATTGAGTGCACATGATTGGAATCAACAATATTCTACTTGTCACATACAAGCGATACTGATTCGCTAGAGCGAATTAAATTCCACATCCCAAAAACAATCCAATTAAGAAAAATTCCTGCTGATAAATCTCACATACTCGCTAGCATGCAATAAGCTGACAAAAACCTAAACTATCCTACTGCAGGTCTCGATTTTCGAAATACTCGATAAAAATCATCATGATCAAACATACTATCACTTCAAGAAAATTAAAGATCAAAAGCCTGCCTAATAAAATCAATAAATAACGAAAAGGTCGGATAAATGTGTCTGCCATCTCTTATAGTAACACCATATTTTAGCAAACTCCTCAAGATGAAGTAAGAAAATAATCAAGCCATGTCGTAAAAAACACATTCCTAAAGATATACAACTGTGCCCAGTGTCAGGTTAGAAAATCATATCAGTAATGTCATAGCTCTCACAATACCTTCATATTCCAGATGTTTAATAGAATTTATTCCAAGATCAGCGATAATCCCATAGTACGCAACAGATTTCTCGAAAGATCGGTGAAATCGTCGTTTTTGCCACTGAAAATGCATTTGGCCCCGTCCAAACGCACATCGTGATGTAGTCACTCTTCTCGATAGGAATCGAATCCGTCACTTTGTGCTGCCGTCACGTCTCTTCATGCGCCTATCCCCACATGGTAGAATGAAGGATATCCATCACGGATATTGTCCAATAATCCCCACAAAGTTCAGTTCGAATGGGCAACCCATTCTATTCTCGGATGTGTTACGCCACTGTTCGATGTAAAATTGTCGATTGACAATCGCTAACAATGTTCTCCTCCTGTGTGGTTGAATTGCATTAACAGAAAAAAATATTTCAGAATGTAAGCATGTTTTCTAGATACCCTGTATCTGTGTTCAACGTGGTAAATATTTCCGTAATTGTTCATGAATTAAGTCATTTAGTGAACACCTCATTACTGTATAATGTGCATGAAATCCATTGTCCCATTTTGCATAACGCAGCAATGTGTAAGCTGCCCCATGGTCGCTTAAAATATGCGATGCTGAAACACATCATTTTTTTACGCCGTAATATCAGTGAAATAACTTGAAAGTCCATTTGGTTATCAGTTGATAGTGTATGATCTATAAATGCAATAAGTTTCTGGACTGCTAAAAGTCTACGTCCAAATATCATGAACGTGAAAATGTCGACTGCAATGTTCCACTACGTGACCAAAAACTGTCACAAAATATCACCCAATACATGACATTTCCTGCTTCACTCTCTGTCTGTAACACGAAGTTAATCACTAGCCTCATTTTACCCACGTTGTATGCAACAATTCGTTGTGAATACTGCTGCAATAATGTTTGTTATTCCCAATTAAATGTTGCTTATTTCCTGCTGTAGATTATGAGCTGGTAAATGCGTTGCTATTTGAAACACATGCTAACGCAACTCCACTGTTCAAAACTATGCTGTTCCCTATCACCGGCCACCTTCGCCCTACTCACAGCCATCGCGATACAATCTCCGGTCAGCCTGCTCGACTCTGCCGTGCTCCCAAAGTTACACAATGCTAACTTTACGAAGTGAACCTGCCAGACAGGTGATAATTACTGCACTGCACAGTATTGTATACTGTAATACTTTCGACTTGCTACTAAATCAGAATGTAATAGACTCTAGAGCAGAATGTAGTAGACTCTAGAGCAGAATGTTTTAGACTGATTCCTCGTTTCACTGTGCTGCGACAACTCTCCTCGCTAAACACGTGATTCGCCACCCCTCAGCTGGTGTGAGAGTAGCCCCAACCTTTGTTCTCTGACGTCAGATATTTAGCCTCGGCCCATATCTTCGTTATGAAGCCATAACTCACAAATAAGGAGTTATCCACCTTTTCCAATGTTAATATCATTAATATTCAATATAATTCCTTCCTCTTCTGAGGTTAAATAATACGTCATTTCCAATTAATCTCCATAAATATCCAGTACTTCTCCCGTGATTCCGTGCGTTTTAGGGGGAGTGACTTCTTCTCCCATAGTCTTCTTTGTCATCTTCCCACGTCGTCACTGCACTGGTTCGATCTCGGCGCAATCTTTTCTTCTAAGTAACAAAACTCAACCACATCTGGCGTAGCTGTTAGCCTCGATTAAATATCGGGTACAACGTATCCCCAATAATTAATATTCATTCTTGAGCAATATGAAAACCTGCCAGTTTAAAGGGAACGCTCAATAATGCTATAACCTTCCAACACTACGCGGTAAAACCTACCATTAACAGAGATAATAGCATTCCATCGAAACCCAATAACACACAAAGGCATGTATCCACAAATTTACCTACTAACATCCTGCGCATTATGTACATAATACCAGCGTGGAAATCCGTTGAGCCGGACGTGCAGAGTAGATCATGCGACCTCATATAAAGAAATTCCATAATGCCCAATACTCCCTACATTACTCACACCTTATACAAATATTCCACCCCCGAAAACAAACCCTGAAAACACACGAGGTACCAAGGCAAGTAAATAATAAGAGCAGTGCTTCTGACGAGGAGCGCAGACCTCGGGGCAACAATCGCGATCTCTATGGAAATAGCCCACCATAGTGTCGGAAGTTGTTGAACCCACAACAAATTGATTAGGGAAGACGAAACTAGACGAGTTAGGACAGAACTAAAGACGGATAGGTGTCTAGCCAGCAGAATTTCCGACGCGACATTCAGCCTTAACATATGGTAACACCAGCTATACTGTGTGATGATGCCTTTGAGCTAGCCAGGACGCAGGTGATTTACCTAGACGACCAAATATGACTAGACTTTATAGTTAGGCAGGAAGTAAGTAATCACCCCTGATGCGTGGGAGGTAAGTCATACATCCGCGTAGGTAAGGAAACGGGTAAAAAATATTATAAATGAATTTTCCGCGATGATATAAATGAAATACAATGAATGAATATAAATGAAGATATAGCCTTATTTAATGTCGGGCAGCGGCCTCTTGGTATTAAATGTTCGACAGCGGTCGTTGAGGATTAAGCTCCAAATAATGATGATAATAAATGATCTATCGGGGACGCCCGTCAATCCGATTCAATTGGCGAGAAATAAATGATTGATCAATGGCGAAGCGGCATTGTAAGATCGAACAAAGAGAATTAGATGCGATTTTTAGCAGTAAGCGAGCGAAAAGGACATAACAAATAACGGCGAAGGCCCTGTCCAACAGACAGTATGGCCATACGAAATGTCATGACACGGTAAATTATTCGATACAAATAGGAGAGTGCACCAATAGTAGGCGGAGGACAGGAGAACACACTAAGAATATGCGAGAGACAGGAGCACACAAAGGATAGAGCCATAGAAGCGCCATTGAACATTAGACTATCAATATACCCGTAAAGGCTATGGCAGACATGGCATCCGAAGAGATATCTCCAGTACAGCAGACATAGGAGCTGATCGACACATGAACAGCGCTGCGCGACAGATGCTACGAGTGCATACATGGCCAGAGGGTTAATGATATTGATAATGATTGTATATTTTAATCCAGAAGTGTGCTCCATCGCAGCGAACAGCAAAGACAATGGTAGCAGGTAACTTTTACACACACACAGGAGGGATAATGGTAAGCCAGTAAGATAAGATTCCAGCCGGCTATAGAATTAAGAAAGCAAATAAGGCGCCAAAATAGTTTTTATGCGTTATACGCAGAAATTTTGAATATTTACATATGATATATGCGTCACTAACCATGCGTTCCCTTGCAGATCAGCGGACAGGAGGACATTACATTAGTACATGTACACTCATCTATTTCTTTCCAGGTGGCGAACAGATGTACATAGCTTTTGTATATATAATTTCGAGCGCCCAAACACAAACACGTCTTCCTCTCACCATAACACAAATCACACTTACAGTCCATCTTTACACCTTACACTAATTGCCCACAAAGGACGATAATACAGCCGTACCAGGATCATAGATATTTGTGGGATACCTATCAAGCTTGGGCGGATACAGAACGATACCTGCCATGAGGTATCAAATGCGGAAGTAAGAGCTGGCATAATCTTGTAAATGTCAGTACTTAATGACAAGATAGGCGCTCGCCCACAGGGAGTGACCTATATACCGTAAGCTATCATAGGAACGGCCGCATAGAACTAGAATAATTAAGGTCTTAGATGATAAGTCCAGCCGTCATGGAGATGAAATATGGCCAGGTAAGAGCTCCACCGCGCGAATGTGTTTTTTTTGTAGGTAGGGTACCAGGATGATGGCTATTATTATTATTATTACTATTAATATTACAGGTTGTTATTATGATTATTATTATTATTATAACAGATTGTTATTGTGATTATTATTATGATTATTACTATTACATGGTATTATTCTTGTGACTATTTTTATTATTAAGGCTATTATTACAGGTTACGACTCATGTGAGTACCATTATGATTGTTACTAATATTAGTATCCAGAGTATTATTGGTACAATGATTCCACAAGGATCACCATTATCAGTGGGACGCCGATTGATTTTACATGCACATTTTCATAACAAGACATGTTTATACACACGCTAGTTTTTTTTAAACACCAATTATTGACACATTTCATTTCTCCCTTTTTAAAAACACAATGTACGGGCACTCCAATAATATCCACATTCCATAATAAAACACTTTTACTACCTTTCCACATATAACCCTAATGGAGTGTTCATTTTACTTTCTCTATCATCTTTCTTACATTAACCATCGCATAAATAGCAATGATTTGTAATTTTTTCTGGCACCAGAGCCACCAACATATGTCTAACATGCCAGTTTTTTTACAGAAATATTAACACTCGTTGACCATTATATGCCAAATATTTTCGCACAATGTCAGTACTGTATATTATCTTCATCCTGTGACTACGCATAATTGTAAAAAATATTGTTTATATTTTTATCGCCATCATAACGGCATACAAATGCTAAGTTATATATTGTTCCACCCTTAAAATCCTACCCTACCTGAGAGTACACACACTTCTACGACACCAAGGTACACACACGTCCACACTCGCCGAAGCATCTACACCAGGCCCTGAGGAACGAGGAGAGAGGATAAGAAGAGTGTAGTAGAAGAGGAAGAAGAAGAGAGCCACCTCTACGTCTAAGAACAGTTCGCAGGGACGCGAACTAAATCGAGCCGACGTGTTATTAGGGCACTAAGAGCGCATAGCGCCCTTAAGAGATATACGCACATATACCTACAAACATACGACTAGTCTACGACTAACTCGACATCTATAATTACCAACAAGTACACCCCTGCTATCTACGCTACCCACAACTATCTGTCCATCACCCTACACTATTTCACCCTTTAATCCAACCCTAAGTTGTAAGCAACAACCAACAGCAATACACTTCTATTTCCACAAAGCTGGCAGAGTCATGCAACAACTCTTGCCAAAGCTTACGACACACATCAACAAGCACACAGGAAATGTTTACTGGAACGGTAATGTGCCAATACAGCAGATTTCAACACTTTGAAATACTTAAATATCCTCCCAAAACAGGAGAGGGGGTCTGTCGCATCCCGTCTCCATGCCAGTGCTCACCGTGACGACAACGTACCTCAGGTAAGTGTGTATCCCTCAGGGTGTCACCAACACTAAACTCCTACCCTTTACCACACCCTTTATACTTATAAATCATCACATTATTGTATCTCCCAACATTCAGGGGATCCAGTACACTGTCTAATAGCCTTTAGTAAATAAGTACTTTTACCACCGCCCGATTGTTGATTATTGATTCTCATCACATTTATTACTGTCCGCTGCCCTACACACACCTCGTCCAGTCATCACACTACCTCAAAATCGCTGCGCAAGCAATAGTAGCTTGTTCATTACCAGCGGCCTTGCTCTCTTAGCACGCCCAGTCACCTACCGCAATAACGCGCTGTCAGCAAAGCTTTAGATTGCTTATCGCGGCTCCCATTCCGCACGGCATTAGCTTCATTCTTGAGGGTGCATCCCTTATTTGTAATCCACCGTTCACAGAGCTTCACCCTTTACCATCCACACTTTCCAACACCCATCGGGCGGTCCCACACCATCCTCCATACCTACTCACCCGTTAGTTCTACCCTCACGAAAAGGGTAAAACAATAGATTAGTACATATTGAGAAGCGTCTAAATATTTCGGAATGTCGCCATGTTGGATTTTTATATGTGTAGGCCATAGAGTTATGAATTATTAGATGACGATTATTGCGAAGGTTCATTAATCAAACGTTGACTTGGATCGCATGATTAGGACACGAGAAATAAAAATATATTTTTAAATTTTGCATAGCCGCCCTATTGATGTTATGCAAACAATTGAACTAAATTAGATGACAGTGCATTACAATGTGAAAAACATTTGCTGTACCATGATTCACTGCGCTCGAATGGTTCAATCGCGAGAAAGGTATATTTAAATGTTTCAATTTCACTTGGCCGGGATGTTCGTTTCGTAGTTAACATGTTTTTGAAAGTCAGATAGCTGATTGTCTAGTAGCAGCCTTTATCACCGTACAGAATTACAAGGTGATATCGGAAATAGATTCGGAGATATACAATGCCGGTGAAATATTTCACAAAGCCGCCATGTTGGATTGGTGAGACGTAATAGAATTTGAAGGCCACGGTCGGGGTCGGACTAGTTAGTAGTATGTCCTTCCCGAGTTACATTGAAATCGCTCTGACCGCTTGGATTTTATTAGGGGGACACGCAGACACACACACACTCGGACAAAAGTGATCCCATAAGTTTTTTTTTTGTCATAAATGAAAATAGGTTAAAAATTATCATATTAATTCCCATTACATACCTACTGTACCTTCTAGATTTAAGGTGGAAAGGGTACTCTTAATTCATTCATTCATTCGTTTATTTACAATTGGGGGTGTGTTCCCCGGTGGCAAATTAGATATACATAACAAATAAATAACTGTACATAACAATTCACTAACAATTAAACTGGAGTATTTACACAAATAGTCAGTCTTTTCTTAAACACACCTATATGTCTGGAAAAAAGGCTCTAAGACTGCGGCAGGTAGAGAGTTCCAATTATCAACGGCACGGTTTACGAAAGAATATTTACCATAATTTGTTCGCTGTGGTCGGCCCTTAACTTTGAAAGGATGATCGCTCCTACCCATGTAAGTAGGCTTTTCCATACGTTTGCTAAGCTCACCCCATGCTGGTTGATTTGTATACGTGTTGTACATAGCGCAGAGTCTAGATTTCATCCTCCTAGCCTCAAGTGATTCCCACCCAAGTTTCATAAACATACGGCTCACACTGCTCCAGGGATTAAAGTCACTGAGCACAAATCTAGCGGCCTTTCTTTGTACCATTTCCAACTCATTTATGAGCCCTACTTGATATGGAACCCAAACCGCAGGGGCGTATTCCAGAATAGGTCTTACAAGTGACAAATATCCTAATTCTTTAGCAGAGGTACCACTTCCTTTTAATACCCTCATTACAAAGTGCAGAGATTTGTAAGCTTTAGAAACTACACATCCTATATGACTACTCCATTTCATATCATTTCTTACGTGAACGCCCAAATATTTGCAAGAATCTTCTTCTACAAGTATTTCCGAGCCAATGTTATATTGAAAATCTTGCCTTCGCACTTTCCCTATTTTTATTAGACTACATTTTCTTGTGTTTATCTTCATTTTATTTTCAATCGCCCACTTATAGACCAGGTTCAGGTCATCTTGAAGTACTGCATTGTCTTGTGAGTCATGTACCTTTCGATATATTACACAATCATCCGCAAACAATCGATTGTCACTACGAATCCCATTTGGTAAGTCTTTTATAAACGCCAAAAATAACAAAGTTCCGATTACGCTGCCCTGAGGGATACCCGACGTTACGGTAATTTCATCCGAGAATATGCCTTCGACTTTCACTTTCTGTGAACGACCCGTCAAAAATTCTTGGATCCATAAAATTACTCTTCTATCAATCTTCGTCGAAGCTAATTTATGGAGTAGCATGTCATGCGGCACGACATCAAATGCCTTCGCAAAATCTATAACCACGGCGTCGACTGAAACTCCATGGTGTAACGATTCGCTAATGTCTTGAAAAAGTGATAGCATCTGATTCTCGCATGAGTAACCTTTCCGAAATCCATGTTGCCTATCATTAAACCACGATAATGTTTCCCACTGTTCCCTCAAGTAGTCGCAAATGAGATGCTCCATCTGTTTACAAACGATGGACGTAAGGCTAACCGGCCTGTAGTTGCCCAATTCAAGTCTGCTCCCTCCCTAAAATATTGGGACTACCGTAGCTCTTTTCCAGTCATCCGGGATTTGCGCATTGTTTATGGACACATTAAACATCACCTCTAAGTATCGTGCCATGGCCCTACCTCCTGGTTTAAGTACTTCACTAACAATATTATCAGGACCCTTCGATATATTGTAACGTCATTAGACTACTTTCGATTTTTGCAAAAAATGAAAGTAGACTTATGAGATCAACACAGGGCGAAAAAAGTGTGTCTGTCTGTGTGTGTGTATGTGTGTGTGTGAGTCTGTGTGTGTGTGTGTGTGTCTGTGTGTGAGTGTGTGTACTCTGAATGTCTGTCCCCCCCTATCAATTCGAACACGGTGAATGCGAATTGAACGAAATTTGGTACAAAGGTAGCACTAGCAAAGGACACCTCAGTGTCATGTTTTATATCGCCGCCATCTTGACGGAAACGTAATGGTGGCCACACAAATGTTCAAAGCTTAAATCAAATTACGACTAACCTAATCATCCGATCTCTACCAAATTTTGCAACAACATACCTTTATGGGGGAAGCATCCTTTGACCAAACCTATAGGCCATCAGCGTAATAGTTTGCGGATGGCGGCCATCTTTGTGTGAAAATCGATTCCCCCTATTAATTCGAACACGGTGCAACCGAATGGAACGAAATTTGGTACAGAGGTAGCACTAGCAAAGGGTATCTCAGTGTCATGTTTTATATCGCCGCCATAGTGACAGAAACGTAATAGCGGCCACACAAATGTTCAAAGCTTAAGTTAAATTACGACTAACATAACCATCCGATCTCTACCAAACTTTGCAACAACATACCTTTATGGAGGAAGCATCCTTTGACCAATCTAATAGGTTATTAGCCTAATAGTTTGCGGATGGCGGCCATCTTTATGTCAAAATTGATTCCCCCTATTAATTCGAACACGGTGGAACCGAATGGAACGAAATTTGGTTCAGAGGTCTGTGTCATGTTTTATATCGCCGCCATCTTGACAGAAACGTAATGGCGGCCACACAAATGTTCAAAGCTTAAGTTAAATTACGACTAACATAACCATCCGATCTCTACCAAACTTTGCAACAACATACCTTTATGGAGGGAGCATCCTTTGACCAATCTAATAGGTTATTAGCCTAATAGTTTGCGGATGGCGGCCATCTTTATGTCAAAATTGATTCCCCCTATTAATTCGAACACGGTGGAACCGAATGGAACGAAATTTGGTACAGAGGTAGCACTAGCAAAGGGCACCTCAGTGTCATGTTTTATATTGTCGCCATCTTGACTGAAACGTAATGGCGGCCACACGAATGTTCAAAGCTTAAATCAAATTACGATTAACCTAATCATCCGATCTCTACCAAATTTTGCAACAACATACCTTTATGGGGGGAGCATCCTTTGACCAAACTAATAGGTCATCAGCCTAATAGTTTGCGGATGGCAGCCAACTTCGTGTCAAAATCGATTCCCCCTATTAATTCGAACACGGTGCAACCGAATAGAACGAAATTTGGTAAAGAGGTAGTACTAACAAAAGGCACCTCAGTGTCATGTTTTATATCGCCGCCATCTTGACGGAAACGTAATGGCGGCCACAGGCCACACAAATGTTCAAAGCTTAAATCAAATTACGATTAACCTAATCATCCGATCTCTACCAAATTTTGCAACAACATACTCTTATAGAGGAAGCATCCTTTGACCAGATGAATAGGTCATTAGCCTTATAGTTTGCGGATGGCGGCCATCTTTGTGTGAAAATCAATTCCCCCTATTAATTCAAACACGGTGAAACCGAATGGAACGAAATTTGGTACAGAGGTAGCACTAGCAAAGGGCATCTCAGTGTCATGTTTTATATCGCCGCCATGTTGACAGAAACGTAATGGCGGCCACACAAATGTTCAAAGCTTAAGTTAAATTACGACTAACATAACCATCCGATCTCTACCAAACTTTGCAACGACATACCTTTATGGAGGGAGCATCCTTTGACCAATCTAATAGGTTATTAGCCTAATAGTTTGCGGATGGCGGCCATCTTTATGTCAAAATTGATTCCCCTATTAATTCGAACACGGTGGAACCGAATGGAACGAAATTTGGTACAGAGGTAGCACTAGCAAAGGGCACCTCAGTGTCATGTTCTATATCGCCGCCATCTTGACTGAAACGTAATGGCGGCCACACGAATGTTCAAAGCTTAAATCAAATTACGATTAACCTAATCATCCGATTTCTACCAAATTTTGCAACTACATGCCTTTATGGAGGGAGCATCCTTTGACCAATCTAATAGGTCATTCGCCTAATAGTTTGCGGATGGCGGCCATCTTTTTGTCAGAATCGATTCCCCCTATTAATTCAAACACGGTGAAACCGAATGGAACGAAATTTGGTACAGAGATAGCACTAGCAAAGGGCATCTCAGTGTCGTGATTAATATCGCCGCCATATTGACAGAAACGTAATGGCGGCCACACAAATGTTTAAAGCTTAAATCAAATTACGACTAACATAACCATCCGATCTCTACCAAACTTTGCAACAACATACCTTTATGGAGGGAGCATCCTTTGACCAATCTAATAGGTCATTAGCCTAATAGTTTGCGGATGGCGGCCATCTTTATGTCAAAATTGATTCCCCCTATTAATTCGAACACGGTGGAACCGAATGAACGAAATTTGGTACAGAGGTAGCACTAGCAAAGGGCACCTCAGTGTCATGTTTTATATCACCGCTATCTTGACGGAAACGTAATCGCGGCCACCCAAATGTTAAAAGCTAAAATGTAATTACGACCAACCTAATAATATAGTCTCTACCATATTTTGCAACAACATATCTTTATGTGGGAAACATATTCTGACCAAACTGCAAGAACATCAGTCGAATAGTTTGCAGATGGTGGCCAAGTATGTGTGCAAATCGATTCCCCCTATCAATTCAAACACGGTGAAACCGAATTGAACGAACTTTGGTACAGAGGTAGCACTAGCAAAGGGAACCTCATATTTATTATAGCACGTTGTATTTCAACAAGCTACTACAACCAACATTCAATCATACTCCTTGAAAAGGACAAAGAGTTATAACAATACCCATGCATTTAGGATAAATTAGGCTATATGTTCTTTACTGAACATCTTGTTTTTGTATTAGTTTCACAATTGTTGACTGGTTTATTTGGAGAAGTGGAGCCCCTGATTCACCGTTAAGGTCCAACACACAGCTATTGGATTTATTGAACACACTACCATAAAAGACATTTAATTCATTAGCAATGGCCTGCTTCTCAGTAATTAATTTACCGTCACCGGACATTATCATCGACAAATTATTTGAATTTCCCTTTCTTCTCCTAACATAACTGTATTTTTTTCCACCCATCGCCTCCCGAACCAAGTAAACCTTGCATATAATTGTCATGAGCAGCCCTCTTTTTTAAGACGAGCTCTCTTGATAAGGAATTAAATTTCAACATATACTTGTCACTATCATGTCTTTTATTGTATAATTTCCTAATTTTCCGTTTAAGACTCCTGATTTCCCCTGTGCAATACTCAGGATCTGGGTTTTGTTTCAGTAATTTAAATGGAGCAAATTTATCAATAGCGCTATTTAAAATTTTCAAAAAGTTAGTCCACAGGATATTAATGTGATTTCTTTCCGATGCCCATCCTACAAATAGTTCATTCAAATACCCCTGAAATTTGCCCTGATCCTCCCTGCGATACTGGAATATGACCTTATTTGCTACATCAGAGTCTAATTTTGTAATGTCACCGTATCTAATATTTAATTCAACCCCAGAATGGTCACTAATTCCTGGTACTTTCAGAGAGTTAATATACAGCTCTACAGGCTTTACGACATAAACTTCTAAGGTATTATTGCCTTTAGTAGGGAAGTCAACCACTTGGGAAAATCCCACCTCCCTTAAGAATTTGTTTGCAGCGCTCTGAGCTTGACCACAGCTAGTTGAGTCACCAGACCAGTCTACTTTGGGGAGGTTTAAATCTCCGGCATTTATTATGCTCTTTTTCATAGCATTACCCGTACAAGTTTTATCATACAGTGTGTCGAGAAGCGAAAAATTATCTTTCGGTGCTCTATACGCCCCTATCACCTGAAGTGGGAATTTATTCCCTTTATCCGAAATTTGTACACATAACATTTCATGATCCGTATCAGCCCACTTTAAGAAACTAGCTATATATTTGCGCACACAAATAAATAGCCCACCACCTCACTTCCCCCTATCCCTTCTGTACATTTCGTAGGTCCCTTGAATTATTTCATTACTATTTACATCCTCATATAACCAAGTTTCAGTAGCATTGACAATGTCCGGAGAATACGTCTCTACAAGATTCCAAAATGCAATTAATTTATTTCCTAAACTCTAACAATTAACCTGCAGTAATCTTAGAGTCTTACCTCCGCAGCAAATATCCCGAAGTAGCTCCTTCTGTCCCCGTCGACTGGCAACCTCTGGACATGCTCCTCCTCACAATGGCCGGCACGAACCGATGACCCTGCCATGTAGGCTCCCTAGGTTGAAAGCGCCCCGTCGATTTAATGCAGCCCGTCTCGGGCGAAGTCACGGCCACCAATCCAGCAGTCAGCATCTACGTACACTAATCCCAGTAGTGCACAAACCCAGTCCATGCGGTCATTTATAGTCTTAACTCGCCTTAACGGAACATCTCCCCGCCGAACAATGCCACTCATTATAATTTTTGCATTTCTAAACTTGCTTTTAGCTTTTCTGCCTAGTTCGTAGAGCTCCCTCATGATGTAATCAGCTGTAGCCCTCTTCTTCAAATCGTTCGTCCCAACATGAAGCAACAACACTTTAACTTTGTCACAGTCCTCTACATTTGCTTCTTCCACTTGATGGGCAAGCTGGTCAATTTGAATCCCCGGATAACACCGCACTTTCGCACCTGATTTCCTCGAGATATTCGCACTCCATCGTATCATAGATTCCCCCATTAATATAACGTCATCCTCAGTTTGCTCCTGCACGCCCTCTTCTATTAACACCCCGTTTCGTACATATTTGCCTACCTGGTGTAGCTGTAAGGAAACCCATTGTCAATTATTATTTTTACAAATACATAGGTCCTAATTCCTTTAGAAAACAACCAATCATTCGATAATGGTATTTCAGAGTGCTTTATTTAACTAGCATTTTGTTTTTATTTGATGAAATGTCATTGATGTTGCTTTCCATGGATCGGACATTTCATTCTTGATTGAACGTATTGAATTTCCATTTTAATGTAGTTAGCATGGAAGCAGATAGTTGCTCGAAGATTAACTTCTTTCTCTCCCCTCTGCGTCAATGTCGCAGATTGGGTACCGGGACTCGACCCTGCAACCTTCAGCATGCGCTCCTTGAATATCGACTTATGAATATAATTATCATTATTACAACTAAATTGAATGTCTTGTTATTGCTATTTTGGACAGTGCTACCGTAATTAATATTATTATATAAATACAGTATTTCTTATATTTCAAACGCAGTAAGATCAAAATAAAAAAGTGATCTTTAGGCAGGTCAATTTCGTACATCTGTCAGCTGATGATCTCCATCTGGCCGAGTTACGATTGCATTATTTTTCATTCTTTTTCTATCTCTCTCATATGTCAGCGTACGACTGCGATGGACACCGTTTTTTGAAAAGTACAATAGGTATATACAGAAGTTTGGGACGGAAGTGAGTGGGTAGGGGGTAAGAGGTGCGTTTTGGCCACATTCCTCTCGTAACGCATCTCTCTGGCTCCCATAAATACACACAGGGACGGACAAAATATTATCTCATTAGACTTAATTCGAATGTTGAAAAAGGCTAAAATGCAATTAGTGAATTAACCTATTATTGCTCATGGAATAAGATATCATACCGTTCACAAAGCTTTTAACTTTCGTTTGATACATTAGCATGTTCGTTTAAATTTGTTTAACTATTGTTGGAGAAAACCAATTATAAAGGAATTATTGTGTTCTCATTATTAATGCTATCTGTGAAATTTCTTTTGAGAATGACAGCCTATAATTTACAGAATATTTAGCTATACTTTGATCATGTAATGATTTTGTGAATTATTCTGAGTGGCTTAGATTGTCCGTCAGTAGCGTTGGACATTCACAATATCTTATGTGTGTTAGCCTACTAAGTTACGTGTATATATAGAGTACGTATAAAGACATAAAAGATATGTATCAGATATAACTCTCTTGATTATATAAGGGAAGTGAAGGCCTTTTCTTTGGTGCCCGAAGGACTTCTTTCAAATGGCCATGGGCTCAACTGCAACGCCTGGTAAAGGCGGACCAACAGTATGAGGATATTATCAGGGAAATTTTGAAAGATTCCGTTCATATTTCATACTTATACATCAGCTTGTAGAAATGGAATTGTTATCGTCGACTTCCATGGTCACCGTACCGTACGTGTAGTGCAGGTTGTGTTCTTTTGAGGAAAAACTACCAATTACTGTATGACATGCGCAGATTGGTCGAACAAGACTATTAAGTCTGCCATCTGTGCGAAATGTTATTCACGAAATATTAAATTACGTGACCATAAAAAGTCGTTAGTTGTCTAATGTTATTCATAGTCCCCACCAATATTGATGTACTGTATTTGTCTCACTGCATCTGGAGATTCTACAAAAGCCCTTGACCTGGGTATGGACGAATGTGTGAATATACGGTTGCCTCAAATTCGTAATTGGCTGCAAAATGGTGCCCTTCTGGTATCCCATTGAACTCTGGGATGAATTGGGAATCGCTGGGTTCCAAGTTTGGACTGTATGGAGCGAGTTCAAGGAGTTTACAACCGAAAGTGGCAATATGGTTGATCTATGCTGCTGCCGTGACGAGTATTGCGTTGACGTGCAGGAGGATGACAGCTATTGTGAAAGAGTCATATATCATCCGCTGTATTGTCCATAGTAAAACACTACGCCAGCATCCAGCACGAATATATCTGTTGCCTAGTCTGTAGCACAGCGCTGCTCCTACGCTGCAGGATGAAGGTAACAGTCCCACAGCAAACGAGGCAAAATTCTTGCGAGAACCCTACAGACTGACCACCCTCTAGTTCTACACGTATTCCAAAAATTAAGTGGGGATATTAGTTTTCTGAATCTTCACGTAGCAGTACAATGTATTTATTGCACTGTTTTACAGTTTGAAGCCAATAGTTCACCCATTGTTGATCCCCAGATAGTGAAGGGGAAATATTGGACGTGGTAAATGACATTGGCAGGTGACTGGTTTTGAGGGACCACATCCCATTTGCTGGCTAAGGGTAGGAACCAGTCACCCCACCGCAAGTAATCTCCACCTCTTGTAGGTTCAGATTTCCTCTTTTTACAGTTTCATTGAAGCTACCTTCCGTACTTTAGAAGCAAATATTGCTTACTTTTTGAACTTGCTATTGTATCCGTAAGTTCCATCCACAACACTTCCAAAAAATTTATTCAAGTTCTAATCAAAAGTTTGGGCCGGGATACTCCCTGCCCCGTGAGTATAACTGATTGAATGTGGGGTCGATTCCCACTTAAACCACCATTGAAATGATATTTCATAATTTTGCTTTTCTATTCCAGGCAAATGCCAGAATGTTACTGTACCCGTATTTATCATGAAGCTGACTTGTCGAAATCCGAAGATCAAGAATGGATCGTAGAATCTTGAAGGCCCCGGCTAGAAAACCTGAAAATCCTACCGACAAGCATTTCTATGATAGATTCAACAGCCTTATGATCGCGTTATGGGCTAACTACTGTGAACAAGGATGCTAACTACTTTCGGAGAGTGAGATCCTTACCGTAATCTCGGGTCGGAACGGGTTAAGGGTGCCATATACCATGATCCATTTCCATATCACAATATCCTTAATAATTAAAATAAATCACGCATCTCCGTCGTATAAAAAGAACGAAATTAAATTTATTAACAAAGATAACAATAATAAAATAAAATACCTCCAATAAATAATTAAATAAGGCTCGCACGCCTTCAAATACGGATGTGATAAGATCGCACATGACCTTAAGAATCTATACATCTCCTTCCTTCAAAATGGAGTTCAATAAATAAAAATAAAATAATTAAATTTTATTGAAAAGCACTATTGATGTTCCACACGCAAAATAAAAACAATCATTAACATTTCAAAAAGTTGCTCTATACAACATAGAACTTCCTACTAGAATACACATCCACAAATCAGCTGGACTAGTGTCGGAACCTACCAGCTGTTCCAGGCACGACGCCATTACAACCAGCGATCAGCTGTTTCCATTTACGTAACTGAACCCTCAGTTATTCATTTACTCAATCCACAAATATACTTACACTCTGTTACATCTAAATAACTTCCATTTGTCAACCGAAACATCACTGGAGAATAATAACCGCCTCCATCTCGGCTTATACACGTAATAATTTCACAATACACTGTCATACCAGACAAACTATCACTTACCATACTGTTTCACACTATAACTTCTCTTCTCACATCAAAACAGGTATGTTTACATAGTATTCGCTTATTTACAACCCCGATAATAATTTATCATTATTTTAAGACCTTAAAAGTCGAAAAATAAATTTAAATAAATTTAAGTAACTATATAAAATATTTACAATGGAGTATTTCCACAAGTTTAGATTTAAAACTGTTTATCTGTTCTATTGTTCAATAATAATTCCATTATTATTAGTCATTACTTGTTTAAATAATTTTTTACAATGTTTATGTGTATTTGAATACGCTCACTTTATAAGTTAATTTCAAATGTTTATTTAAATGTTTACTTTATATGTTCACTCTAAAAGTTCACTCTATCAAACTGTCTTAGTAAGGTTTATTTGTCAATTCCGGTCTAATATGACCAATCATTTAAGTACAGTTCATATGATTATTAATACGCAATCCTTGATTATGATTTAATAAATATTAGGAAACAGAGGTTATCAACCACCTCACCTTGCTTTTCCGCAAGCATACTACTTTTTCAATCGCTCAATAATGTATACTACAACAAATATGCGTTACCACAAACTCATCTTCATATTAATCCAATGCTTCAATCAGCATGATCTTAATTCACAACAATATATTAATGCATGACTTCCAAAATACGGAATAACCCTTCGTATTTGAATTCAATATTTCCTTTCAGACCTCCTTCTCAACATACGAGGCACGTCCAGAAAGTAAGTTCCGTTTGGGAATAAAATTAAATTGTGTACAGATACAGAAAAATTATTTATTGCACAACATTCTACACCTCTTAAACTACTTTTTCACATAACTGCCGAACTTTTGCAGCCATTTGTCATAGCGTAGCACAAGTTTTTGGATACCTTCTTCATATAAGTTTGCCGCCGACCCGTAAACGAGAGTGAAGACTCCCCTGTAAGATATCCTACCGTTTGGCCGCAACTGTTAGGCAAATTGCGTGCTTACCAGGAGAACTGCGTATGTTTAGGAGATCTCCTGACCACATACGCAATTTGCCTAACAGTGGTGGCCAAACAGTAGGATATCTTACAGGGGAATCTTCACTCTCGTTTACGGGTCGGCGGCAAACTTCTATGAAGAAGGTATCCAAAAACTTGTGCCACGCTATGACAAATGCCTGCAAAAGTTCGACAGTTATGTGGAAAAGTAGTTTAAGAGGTGTAGAATGTTGTGGAATACATATTTTTTCTGTATCTGTACACAATTTAATTTTATTACCAAACGGGACTTACTTTCTGGACGTGCCTCGTATATGTATACGGTATAACATTCCCTCGTATATTCTACAATAGAATTCACATAGATTCTTTCTATTGCTTTATTAAAGCGTTACCACAATATTTGCATTATATTTCGTTATCACAACATTATTTGTTGTTCACACTGTATTTCAGTAAATAGTGATCATTGAAGTTTGTAAAATGATTGATCTCCCGCAAGTTTATTTCGCAAAGTTACTATAATATAAACAATTGTTTCTAATATTTAATAATTATACATTTAAGTCCCACCGTATTGATTTTATGTCAGAATTCTGCATAGTTGCAAAATCACGTCAACATTAGACCATGACGTTGCTAAAATGTTACAATAACCTCACTGTATTTAGTATTCGATTTATCTGAGTTATGTCTGGATCAAGATGTTCCCTACATCTTAAAAGTCAATAAAATCTTCCACGAAGATATATTTCCGCTCTAAGAATAATTAATGAATGATCAATGCTTTCAATAAATTTATAAAATAGTCAGCGGATATAACGAATATCATTTCAATCCAAGGTCTTCGTTGCAAATTTCTATTTGACATAGCGTATCAATATCAAACAAATTCTTGCCAGCTCATCGGAGCGTTACTAATTTCAAAACACACTTTGATATTTACGTCAATAACGATCGATGAATTCTTCCTTCTATATAAAAATCTTCTTACAGAAAAAAACAACTTTATTAATCCAAGCGAATAGAAAAATTCGTCAAAGACGAAATCCTAAATAGAAATCCAGAAAATAAAAATCCAAATTCGAATGAAATAATTCAAGAAAAATTCTTAAATTGTGGAAATTGAAATTCCATTAAATTATCTTGAAGTTCCAAAACTGTAGAATCGAAATCAATGTTGGAAAGAAGAACAAATTCATCCAACATGAAATTCAAATTTAAATAAAATCGAAGAAATTCGAAGTCATACAACAATCACAAAATATGGAAGAATGGTGCTCAAAGATTTGTCAAACTACTCTACACTACTAAATAGAAAATCTCGTCGTTCTACCTTGGAAGACACTAGAGGCAGCAATAGGTATACGAAATACCCTGGTGGTCCAGTATATCTGCACAAGACAAGTCTCGAACTGTTGATCTCCACTTCGGACGAACAGCTATCTCGGGATGCGAGCTCACGTTCCCAGACCTGCTTCTGCTCCATCGGGGTGCGAATTGCTCTCCTCCTGACTCCCAAGAATACCATGCTTAAAGCTTTAGATGGGTAAATCCCTATCTGCTTCTTTGTTCAAGAGTTGTCTTCGTTCTTGTGCGACGCTTCTTGTAGTTAACAATCTAGAGCAATATCGTTTGTAGATAATCATGATTACTGACCATTAAATATTTCATAGTTGGTGGAAATATTGTAGGTCTAAATATGTTCGAAGTAGCTTGAAATAATTTTGATGAAGCTCAATGGAGTTGCTCAGTGAAATCATCTCACTTCTGTCTAATGTATTCCAGTCTTCGTAGAATTACAATTCAGCATTCCGTCAAAATTCTTATTAACATTCATAATGGAAATCTGTAGCATAATGATCTCGCTGTTGATATGTATTACCACAATGTTCATTCATACACGTAGCCTAAATAATGTCAATGGCTTCAATTCGATATTAAGGAAGTTCGTTTCACAGTATAAAACGTCGTAACTTGCTTCACTGCAGATCGTAATATTTCAATCTGAGTGGGCCTAACTTCACGAGTAGCTTTTCATTCGGAACACAATCGCTGAACATACTGTAGCAAATGTCAGTATAATGCACTGATAATGGTTCGTAATTCAATTAATGTTCAAGCTTCACTGAGAATTAATTATAAAGTGTTCGTCTTAATAGCGAAACACGCAAGTTTCTCTTCTCATTTCTGTGGTGCAATCTTGCTATTGTCTTGAGTCCGGCCGTAACTTTTAAACTGACCCGAACAGCGGTCGCGTCAAGGGTCTCACTTTGCCCGCACTTCGCTTAATCTGAATATGCTGGGAAATTAAAACTACCAGTGACGCAACTCTTCTCCTTGAACGACAACGGAATAAGAGCCACAATTCTTTGCGTCAATCTCCCACCAAATCTTATCTCAGCGCAATTTTCCAGTAGTGGGGAGAAGAAGCGCGCACCTGTAATTATCAATAATACACTGTACTGCGTACTTCTCCTGCCATAATAATTCTGAATACTTCCCTTCTATAAATTTAGCTATATATTCAAATAATTAAAACTTCTTTATAGGTCCTGGGAGTGAATTGTTAATTAGCATAATTAAATTTTCAGAGCCTTCCGATCATGCAAATCTCTTCTCATTGGCTAATCCACTGCATCCAGTCAGATAATTATTATCGTATTCCTCCTAATATTGGCGCGGTCGTAGTTTGTTGCTAGATGAAATGACCTCGGTCGGCGGTTAACTAATGCACCGTAGTACGTGCCAACCCCTCGTTGCTGTGTAGAAACTGGTTTCCGAGCGCTCTCCCAGTATCAAAGTTTCAATGCAAATCACTTATCATGGGCTTGCAAATAGACACAAAATTTGCCCATAATAATACGAATCCGGGCTCATTACCTACTAAGGCCACGCCCGACTCCTGAGTATACTATAATTGCACACGCTGGTACAGGAACCACTAATATACATGTTAATATATAGATTTGCCACGTACTTGTATATCTCGTAATCAAAATTTTCCGTTTGAGGCCGTTGCTGTAGCATTTATGCAACGTAGCGTGACCCCTATGCCGGTATATAAGCACGAACACGTAGGAAAAGGATTAGAGTGCCCGTTGTGTCTTGCCGAGGTGCGTGCGTTAAATACGGCAATGGAAAGTATGGCGACATTATTACTTAAGATGTCCAAACAGGACCAACGTGCATTTATTAATTTATTGGCTACCGAAGGACAACCACCGGTGGACATCCATCGGAGAAGGACGAATGCGTATGGGACAGCATGTCTGTCGAAAACCACCGTTGTTTTTGATTGCCAGGTTGATTACAAGGAAACTGGTGTCGCCATCACTGGGCTACGGTACTGCGTAACATTGGAGAAATAACGCCATGCAATTATGGCAAAACGCCCGGAAAATCTGTGACAAGTGGTGCTGCTTCATTATAACGCACGTCCTAATACCGCAAAGATCGCAACGCAGAAAGTACGCTAAATCAAGTGCGAGACACTCAAGAGTCCTCCATATACTCCTGATCTCTCCCCCATGCGATTATCACGACTTTGGTCCCATAAAAATGGTCTTGAAAGACCGACGATTCCTGGCGAACGCGGATGTGCATTAGGCAGTTACGAACTTCTTCACGCAGCGGGACACGGTTTTTTTTACCACACGGGGAACTTCAACCCAGTGCGTCCGTGGGATGAGTGTCTCAATTGCCTGAGTGGCATACCGATTCCGTACTGTACGGTCGTCAAATCGAAACTTTATGATCAAGTCTTATACACGGGTCTGATAGCCAGCATGGAACAAGAAAACGGTGTGAATGAAACAACTCTTCCTTCCGTATGATTCAAAGCACTACGGTGCTTATGAGGCAATTATTCTCGTTTATACATTATCAAGTATGAAATCTATGTGACGGATGATTTTTATGGCCGAATGGCCTTAATGACGCCAGCCTCTTAAAAGGAGGTAATGTAACCTGGAAATAATGAAGAGCAGAGTAACTTCAATAGAGGTGGGAAGTAAGCAGCCATGTCTTGTTGGAAGGTACAGACGTTTTCCTGGAATTGGATGTGGTAAGTCACGGGATACCATTCAAAGAAGGTCATGAAAGACAGAACCGCGTAATGAAATAAAATGAAACCTTTCCTTATGGTTCAAGTCTGGGTGACTAACAAATACCGATACGTGGTATTATTTCCTAATCCATGATTAGTCGTGGACTCGTCAAGGTCATCTTGCGGATAAGTAGGCAGGTTCACCACCTCCAATACTGATGTGTAAAGGAGCATCGATGCGATAAGTTGAATGCCCACAAGGAGAATTGAAAACCGATATTTGCATGCCATTTGGGAAGAGTGTTTCTTCATGATTTTCACAATGCATACTAACACAGCGGCCAAGAAATATTGCACGTCTCTACAAGGCTAGTGTTATCGTTTCACCGAGGGGTTTCATAGAAAATGGTCACCAGCTCCGACAGCTTGTTGTGTACAGGTCTATTTGCGGCCTAAGTTAGTGTATCAACTGGAATATTATGTATATTTGAAATGCCAGAGCCTTTGATTTGGAAGAAAGTATCCACCAGACTAAGAATGGCAACATTCTTTCATTTACGTGCAACTGACAGTTAAATTGGCAGCAGGACGCTACGAAGGGCTGCAATCAAGTCAGAGAAACTGTTCTTCAGTGTAGTTAATGTATTTTTACCAATAACCAAATTCAGCCGTTGTGTGTACCTGATATCCCAGTAGTTCTGTAACTTATTATTGGCCCGTTACCCTAAGTCTCTGCCATAGGAGCTGTTTTCCCCAAAAGCTAATAATTTATTTCCTCTTATTAACACTATCGGCTTTAGGATGATATTGCAATTTATGTTTTATATTTTGCCTTCACTTCGGTTTATCCATGGTAGCCAAAACTTCAAGTAATTATCGACCCTTTACTAATATTAAATGATGGTTCACATTGCAAAATTTCCGCATCGCAGTGTCTTTTATTCCACAGCGTTTAAAAGATTGTACCCGTCAAACGGGAATGACGGGTGAACGCAGACCGCCCTCTCGACTGAGAGGATGGGATGTGTTCTCAGTCTATCCCGGACGAGACTGCTAAACAAGGGTAGTTTTGGGTGGAGTGAGTGATAAGTGGTTGAAATAACAGCCCAAGGAACACACACCAAAAATAAAAATCTAACAATAAGAAGTTCAGTCTTAAGTAGAAAAAACAGAACATTAATTCATAAAGAACAAATCCCTAGCCCACTTCGGAGGGTGCAAATTGGCTAATCCAAAAATCTGATTTAAAAATCCCTTAGCTTAATTGAGGTTAAATCCCCTCGAAGACGTGTACACAAAACTAAATAATCAAGAATCAAGCTACGAATGTGATACGAAAATATTTCCCTACGCAATACAAAGGTTTATGAAAAATATCAGCAAAACAAGTGAATTTAATCGTTGACAATAGCAAGTATTCAATTTACATTTAACAACACCAATAATGATAGCTAAACTAGGATGGTATCACTTCCAACATTCAGTTTTACTTCAATCTGTCAGCTAAATCATATTTTACATTAAACTGTAGGTGAGACGCGCCCACGCCAATAACAAAGAAAAAGGCTAGCTCAACTTTTGAATACAAGGTGAAAAGAAAACATCTCTCTTGTAACACACAAGTTTTGACAATTGGGAAAGCACAAAGAAAATAGCATTCCTAATGTTTTTGTTGTTTGTAAGTCTGTCTTCCCTGATTAAGTACTGTTTGCACTTGTCATCTACGGGCGTGTTAAATAGGTTAGCCATATCGTAGTTATAACCACGTCTAACATCGCATGATTGCTAACCACCTGTGCCCTCAAGGTTATCAGAGCTATTACAATTCGTCGTCGCAAATATAGTGTATTCTGTCCTTGATAATGTCTCTAAATATGTGTCGAGTGCCCATCTGAAGAATGGAGGTCGTAGAAATAAAAGTATTAGATCAACAATCCACTTCAAGTTAAATTCAGATTAATACGTTCAGTTTAGAAAAAAGAAAATTACGTTCCTTGATTTTTGTACTCCGATTTAGTTCAAGTATTATCTCTCATCATTAGAGACGAGAATTATAGGCACTAAAAACAGTTAAAATAGGCAGGCATATAGGCTCTTAAAATAGCCAAAATAGGCATGTAAATAGGCACTAAAGTGTAAAATAGGCAACAAAATAGGCATGAAAACAATTCTTGTAATTTAATAACATATTTAATTACTACAAAAAGAATTAATAATAAGCAATTTATAATTTAATAACATACTTATATATAAAAGTGAAAGTCTATATGTATGTATGTATGTATGTATGTATGTGGGTGGGAGGGTGGGTGGGTGGATTTTTCCCGTATATACCGTTCCACCAATCTCAACCAAATTTTGCATACAATAGTTTAGGACCCAGAAGGAACGGCTGGCTATATGAATTTTCGATAGTCTTTCTCATTCTTCTGATTTCGGCCTTTTTGCACTCAAGCAATGGCTAATAAAAGCAGAAAATAAACTGATGAAGTAATAGCAAGGCCGGCCATCTCCATAGCAACAGTAGCTCGAGACGGGACCATCAAGTTTCCATCTATCTTGGTATGAGGCCATGCTACACCCCCTGCCAGCTAGATCGCATCCCTCCAAGCTGCTTTAAACTGCCTATCCATTCAACACAAGATAGGTTACAGCACTAACGCACTGAACGTGGCTGCATTTTCACTCCCAGGTGGATCGCATCCCTCCTGGCTGCTTTAAACTGCCTGTCCATTCAACAAAAGATAGGTTACTGCACCAACGCACTGTGATCGCCACGGCATTTTCACTGCCAGCTGGATCGCATCCCTCCTGGCTGCATGGCAACAGTAGCTCAAGACGGGACCACCAAGTTTCCATCTATAAAAGAGGCCATGCTACACCCACTGCCAGTTAGATCGCATCCCTCCAAGCTGCTTCAAACTGCCTGTCCATTCAACACAAGATAGGTTAGAGCACCAACGCACTGATTGCCGCTGCATTTTCATCCCCAGCTGGATTGAATCCCTCCTGGCTGCTTTAAACTGCCTGTCCATTCAGCACAAGATAGGTTACAGCACCAACGTACTGATCGCGGCTGCATTTTCACTCCCAGCTGGATCGCATCCCTCCTGGCAGCTTTAAACTGCCTGCCCATTCAACACAAGATAGGTTACAGCACCAACGCACAGTGATCGCCACGGCATTTTAACTGCCAGTTGGATCGCATCCCTCCTGACTGCTTTTAACTGCCTGCCCATTCCACACTCAGACGCGTAAAGGATATACTGTATACTAATTCACAGTTAGGTTGCAGGGGACGATACCTGAAACGAAGGGTTTTTAACTTTGGAGGCTTAATATCGAGATTGGAAAAACGCGAAAACATGGCACTAAGTTAGTTCTTTTGTTATTCAATCAGCATAAAGTTTATGATATTAATTCACACACATACTAACGGGTAAATTTTCAATATAAAGAAAAGCGAAATTCAAAACGAAGGGTTGTTAAGTTTGGAGGCTTAATATCGAGATCCCAGGCGCTATTTCTGGTGACTTCCGAGAATTCCCATTCTTGTTCGTGGGGTAAACACATATTGAGAAATGAGAATATAATTCTGTCGAGCACACAAGCTGTAATATTATGCACTTTAAAATGCAGTCAAAGGGCATCAAATAGGCAATTATACTCCAAATAGGCACAGACCCTTGAAATAGGCATTTATAGGCACAATAAAACCAATGAAATCTAGCCTAAAATAACCTAATACGGATTTATATCTCGAAAGCCTACGTTTCTAAACATAGGAATAAAATAGGCAAATAAGCAAATTCCCGTCTCTACTCATCATGTGCTTAAATAATCCACTACCAGAACAACATGTGCTGGCAAGTAGCAAAACCACTACTCCAATCTTGCCACTAAATATGTGAAAAAGTTCTCATCTAATACACTTCAGCGACCCCCACAATGTGCCTCTAACAGCCCACCTTATACCATAAACCTCGGTAAGGCAAGGGCAAAACGGCCTCAATATCCCCGGAATCTTAATCACATGTCGCCCTAATACCCAAAAACCTGTGGACAATAAAAATCTGCTCAACTAAAACTGTATTCTACATACACAATAATTACGTCACCCTATTTGATACATCTTTGGTCACACATTAATATGGGATCTCCTCATTCAATAAAGGAAAATCATGTAACAAACTTCCACAAATACCTTCATCATAGTTGAATACTAACAGTTGATGTTATGATACAATAGAAATAATCAGTCCTAAGCGTCAGTGACCTAAAAATATGTCCTTCTCGAACCCACGACATAGCGTGTATAAAGCAAAGCCTTCTATAATTGTCTTCTGTAGTCTCATCTAAATTGTAAGCTGTTCAAATGCATGGCTAGCATATACCTAATTCACAGGTGCGATGACAAAACAAGTTTTCGTTGTGTAGCCGACTGTCAATATGCACAGCCTGTCCAACTTGCAACATCAACGATCTAGCTGTCTAGCGTAGTGTTACATTATTTATTGCAGTTTCTTTCCCTTGCTTAAATAACAAAACAAGTTCGACAGCTCACTGTCACATTATTCACAACAGGTTAATACTGGCTTCACCAAAGCCCTAAGAAAAGTATTTCTTTCATGTCAGGTAGAATGAGCATAAAGATAAAATAGTGCGCTACTCCATGCCACTTTCAAATGATACGAAGAACCTCTTCTATTATTTACATATGGCTTTCCTTAAGCCCTCACAGTCATCCAGTCCTTCCAAAACTCTCAAACGAGAGATATCATACTCGTTCTCCCCATATTTCTGAAATAATGTGGTGTCTTTAACACAAACCTGGGATGGCTACAACCTAGGCCTCAATGATTCTTATCCTAATTCCAATTTTTTTGTTTTCAAATAACAGTGTACTCATTAGACCTTCCCAAAGTGTCTAAATTACAATGATTTACAAAGATGTTGTGGGGGAAAGATGTTTCACTGCGTGACCTTTGCAGTTAGCGAAGCTGTCGTAATATAAATCGTCTAAACTACTGAAAATTGCCTTCCTCCCAGTTGTGCGTAACATGTGGTCTATAATATTACTCTACGAACATCTGATACCGTACAAAAATTCATGTTAAAAACTCACATGGTCGTTGGAACGTGTTGGTGCATGTTTTGGCTTTAGACATCGTACCTAGCTCCCATGAGCTTTACCATCATTTTCGTCCGTTCATGGTATTGTTTCCAACTTCGGCAACTTCCCAAGCATATCTACACTACTCCATTAGAACCACCATATCAATTATGGAATTATCAGCCATGTGGCCGATGATGAGCAACCAATTAATCATGGTGCAGATGAAAGCACTGAATTTTAAATACAGTTTTTACTGTGATAAACCTTCCTGATTCTGAACGTTCGCGGACAATGTTGCTAGAATAACCATAGTAATTTGCGCCACAGAATTTACCACACTGATTGTACTGCGTAATTCACTGATGCTAATACTGGCAAGACAACAGAAAATATTCGTGATTTTTCACGTCAAATTGCAGTCCTAGTAAAATTTAACTGTTAAGCGCTTCTTTCAATTGTTCTCTGACTTATCATACTACCGTGCTCTCTCCAATATTGTGTCAAAATTCTCCTTATGCACTTGTTCACCCGATCATGTGGGCGTCAAGTCCTCGGTTCGACTCGACCGACATTTACCAAAAATCACATTAACTATTTTCATACACGGCTCACTTAGCCTTATACTTGTACAAATACAATTCTAATACACACAATAGCGTCGCCAAAATAGGAAGATCCACTCAGAAAAAAAAACACCACGTCTTACTTCACATAAGAAAAATCCATCTGCCCCCGTGCGAGAACACAATAAGAGTAAGTTCTCTTCTACCGGATATGAGCAGGTAAGTTGACAGATCACTCATGAGTTATTGAGCGACTAAATTCACGGTTCGCACATTGGCGACATAAATTAATGTGTCGGGAAGAATCTCCAAATAAGTCCATATTAGTAGGTATAATAGGCCGAAGCTGACACAGGGGCATTTTCGCAAGATGGCGGCCACGCGCAACCAACCCAATGCAGGTCGTAGAGAGAGTCATAGCTATCACAGGGGCTACTGCGAAAGATGGCCGCCGCGTGCAACCGATCCCTGGGCCAGGGGCTAATGCGCAAGATAGCCGCCATGCCCTGAGACCGTGGATGACGTCAAAGGGAGAGATTGGCCGAGTAACGTTGCTAAATGGAATATTTATTATTAATAATAATATTATTATTACAACTTATTATTATTATTATTTTTATAACTATTATTATTAGGTAATATTTGATTGATCTGTATATAAATCGGTAGCTAGTCCAAGAGGGTAGTCTGAGTGGGAGAAGGGGAATATTTTAATAGCTAGATTTAGAATGATTATCCGCTAATTATTATTACTATTATTATCACCGGGTGAGTTAGCCGTGGTCGTTACGGCATGACTAATGGCCGTCGCTCACATCCGGGAGGCGAGGAGGTTCGAATCCCCCCGCCGGCAACCTTGAAGATGGTCTTCTGTGGTTTCCCATCTTCCTTCCAGGCAAATGCCGGGGTTGGTCCCTAACTATAGGCCACAGCCGCTACCTTCCAACTCCTCGCCCTTCCCTTCCAACTTTCCTCCCCAACGGTACTTGTAGCTCACCCATTGGGTGTCCGTCTCGAAGCAGCTACAAAACTGGCGAGCCGAACATGTCCTCGGACACTCCCGGCACTAAAAGCCATACGCTAAAAAAAAAAAAAAAACTATTATTATCCATTAGTATTATTATTATTATTTATGTATTTACTTTATATTTTTATTGAATTCTTTATTTTTATTATTTATTTAACTATTTAATACTTATTAGAATTTGTTCTTATTATACCAACACGTTTTTACACACGAGTGTTACGACACTCTCTGATAGTTCCGACAGGGTAGCAGAGCTGAGTATCTTTAGTCGATAAACCATGAATATTATTATGATTTAACTCACGCACGGTAATGCATGTAGAATGACGATTACACTTTAGGTTAAGACTAAATCTCTCTAGGTCTTTCCCCGACCTTGCTTGATAAGAACACACCATAGTAGGTATAATAGGCCGAAGCTGGCACAGGGGCATTTTCGCAAGATGGCGGTCACGCGCAACCAACCCTATGCAGGTCGTAGCGAGAGTCATAGCTATCACAGGGTCTACTGCAAAAGATGGCCACCATAAGTGTGACGTTACACTTCCGGCAACTCGCGGCCATGCTTGCTATGAGTGAACGCGAAACACCGACACAGAGAGTCGGTCAACCAAACACGGTGGTGACTAGCGGGGGACGGTGAGGGTAGTATTATTTATTTAATTTATTAGTTATTATTTATTACGTATTACGTATAGCATTTATAGTTGACTTACTGGAGTTTCAGCCTCATGACATACTCAAACTTTGAGTGGTTGATGTTAAGCCCCTCACAGAGGGGGTGTAGTGTAATGGCTACTAGTGTGTAAGACAAGGCTACAACCCTTGCGGTGTAGTTACCAGCGCTCTCTACCATTTTTACGATCTGGTTGGCTTCAAGTATGTGTGTAAAGCATATCCCACCATGTGTAAAAGAGAGGAAAAGTAGTTGACTTACTAAGTTCAATAGTAAAAGGGTTCGAGATGGCTTTCTCCCCATTCTCCCATTAGAGCAATCATCAAAATCTTATGCACTAAGAGACTAGACGTTAAACAACTCCCTCTCCTCCCTTTCTTTTTCACCCTCGTATATGATATTAATAACATCATCCTATTGACTCAGGATGTCCCTAATCCTAAACTCGTTGTGCGTGGCGGTCATCTTGCGCAAGATAGTCTGCTCGGCTACACTTCACCACCATTCTCTAGTCATCTTTTCTCGACCGATTAAAGATACTGCCTGTTCGGCTACCCTGACAAATAAATAATACTACCCTTACCGTCCCCCGCTTGTCACCACCGTGTTTGGTTGACCATCTAAAGATACTTCCACTCCACTCTCCGTCTCGGTGTTACGCGTTCACTCATAGTAAGCATGGTCGAGAGTTGCCAGAAGTGTAACGTAACACTTATTGCTAGGTATGTTGTATTATTATAATGCAAGGTCGAGGCAAGGCCTAGAGAGATTTAGTCTTAACCTAAAGTGTAATCATCTTTCTTTCATGGATTTCCGTGCGTGAGTTAAATAATAATAATAATAATAATTATGGTCAATCGACTGAAGATACTCAGCTCTCCTACCATGTCGGAACAATTAGAGAGAGTGTCGTAACACTCGTGTGTAAAAACGTGTTGGTATAATAATAATAAATACTAATACATATTAAATAGTTAAATAAATAATAATAATAATAATAATAATAATAAATATTAAATAATTCAATAAAAATATTAAATAAATACATAATAATAATGAAAAAAAATCCACAGCCTGCTTCCAGTCTCCGACCGGGTCAGGAATGGAATGAATGAAGCCCCCATCTAGCGGCGAGGCTATTAACTGTGCCGGCTGCCGAGGCCTGACGCACTCCTCTGGGGCAATGATTAAATGAATGACAGATGAAATGAAATGATAGTGGAGAGTGTTGCTGGAATGAAATTTTGACAGGGAAAACCGGAGTACCCGGAGAAAAACCTGTCTGCCTCCGTTTTGTCCAGCACAGATCTCACATGGAGTGACCGGGAGTTGAACCACGGACCCAGCGGTGAGAGGCCAGCGTGCTGCCGCCTAAGCCACGGAGGCTTAGCAAATACATAATAATAATAATAATGAATAATAATAATAATAATAATAATAATTAGCGCGTAGTCATTCTAAATCTAGTTATTAAAATATTCCCCTTCTCCCACTCAGGCTACCCTCTTGGACTAGCTACGTATCTATAATACAGATCAATCAAATATTACCTCATAATAATACTAATAATAATATTAATAAAATTTATAATTTATAATAATAATTATAATAATAATAATAATAATAATACATATTCCATTTAGCAACGTTACTCGGCCAACCTCTCCCTGTGACGTCATCCACGGTCTCAGGGCTTGGCGGCCATCTTGCGCATTAGCCCCAGGCCTAGCTATGACTCTGGCTTTATACGATGAGCATAGGTTCGGTCGCGCGTGGTGGCCATCTTACGGAGTATGTGTTAGATATGAATCTCTCCCTATACGACCAGCATAGGGTTGGTTCCCCGCGGTCGCCATCTTGCGCAAATGCCCCTATGTCTGCTTCGGCCTATTATACCTACTCATATTTCACCAAATACAGTTCAGGCATTTTAATTGCCTCAGTGTGTTGAATTAATTAAATTTTCACGGCATCCCGTGCATGTTCTTCCTTGTTCAAGGAGTAAATAAATCTACTACTCAGGTCAAAACTTTCATTTGGAGTGGGTTCGAAGTTCTGCCGTGCATTCCAGCTGTTGTCCAACTTAACATCATCAAAATTATAATCGGAGATGATCCGTTCGGGCTCAAGATATGTCAAACACATATGGTGATGCTGATAACAATTCTTTCAAACTTCCAACAGCTTATCCCAGTTATTTTTGGGATCGACAAAGGAAGCACGGTTCATTTAGGCTTAGGGTGAAAGTTAAAGGCAAGATTATTTTCCTGATGAGACATGGTTTTCAAAAGAAAACACAACCCCACTCTCACCGGATTTCAAACCCTAACCAACCGGGTGAAGGATGAGCAGCTGTACCATAGTGCCATCACGCTTCCTAAATTGATGATGTCTGCTAAGTAGTCAGCCCAGAGATTGGTTGGATTCTCAAATCGCTCCACCATAGGTTATGTCAGTAGAAACCCACAGAAACCAACGCAGAGCAATCGTGAGGTGTTCTAGGCAAGGTGAGGAGTAAGGTAGTTCTCATTGCTTTCCTCACAAAGTCAGAGTAGCAGTACCGTTATTATGAGTTGAAACTTCGTCTACATACACACGCACAAGCTGTCCCCTGAATAGCATTACTCAGCACCCACTATACCTCAGTCGCTTCCGTATGAACACAGCTTGAATGAGACTAAGATACCAGCGAAAGCGATATTGTGTCAGTTAAACAGGTATATCGGGGAACCATCGACCACCGACAGCCCTCTTGACACCCCTATCTTTCAAACCCACACACTGAGAGGAAAGGATGTGCTCCCAGAGCAGTCCCGCACGGAAAATTAACTCCGGTAGTATCGGGATGGGTGAGAGGTAAATGGTTGTGGTATCAGCCCAAAATGTAGCAAATCTAATATTAATTATGTAAAATTTCAGTAAAATATATTTTAAAATTATAAATACCTAGCCTGCTTCGGAGGGTAAAACTCTCGGCTAGTTTGCAAAACTAATTTTAAAAAAAGTTCGTAATCTGGATTAAAGTTAATCCCACTCGAAGTCCTGTTCACAAAATAATTAATGCTAAGGATGTGACACGTAATTAAATCCCTACGCAGTACAATAATTCGTGAATAATAATAATAATAATAATCACAGTCTGAATCTATTGCAAACCAATCCAATTTTAAAGTCGACAATAGAAAAGTGTTTCATTTGCATTAAATGGCACCAATAAAATACCAAAGTTACGATGGTGTCACTCCCAACATTTAATTTACGTTACTTCAGTAGCTAATTCCTATTTGATGTTAAACATGTAGACGAGAAACGTCTACACAAAGAAAATACAAGTCTAGGCTCAACAATTTCATAACAAAATAACAACTATTTATATCACTCATACTACAATCAATCATAAATTAATACACTAAACACTCCTACTTTTCTCACTATTTGGGTGCCTGCCTACGCAAAGTAGACACTGTTTGTGTCTAATCAACATCTGAGTGTGGTCAAGTTAGATTGGCAACAGTGCAGTTGGAACTGCGTCTCACGTCGCATAAATGCTAATTGCCTGTAACTGCAAGTTATCACAGTAATGCAACTGGTCGTCTCAAAAAAGTGTCGTCTGTCCTAGATATTGTGCCTAATGTGCAGCAATCATCTGTTCGAAGAGTGTTGGTCATTCAATAATAATAAAAGTTTAACAATTCACATCCTAGTTAGTTACCGGATTATTATATTCAATTTAAATGAAGAAATTTCTTTTTCAAGCTTTGTATGTTCAGATGTAGTTCCTTATTTATCCCTTGCAGTGTGTTTAATCACCTAATGACCTTATTACACCTCTTGACGAGTAGCAAAACACACTAATCCAAGCATGTCTCCACAAAAAGTGAGAACACTCACTTTACCTCGTACACGGCAGTCACATCAATAACACTCACCTTAGCGGTGAAAAATGTGTGGCTCCATTGCTAGCAAAACCTTATGGCTGACAGGGTAATCCTTACACTGCCAACTTATACTCGCACACATTCTATACGACCGATCATTGTCAGCTCTATCACTTAAATTGTCTTCTACAGACTCATCAATAACACTGCCCTACATTATACAATCGGTCATGAAAACTTGGCAAGGGATCATCTTATTCATGTCTCAAAATCATGACTATCGATCCTCAAACCTCCTAAATAATCCAAAAAATAGTGAAAGTTATCATAAATGTATTAATATACCGCTCCTACAGCTGTGACCACAAAGTATCACTTCATCGAACCCACGCCTCAGCGTGAAAGCACCTCCCTTTGATCATAGTCATATTTTTTTTTTCTTACATAGTTTCATTCTGATATAATAAAGAGACCCACTACTCCTGCCAGGTATGTATTCTCACAACACAGCGTTAAAAAGGTTTTTCAGATTGTCGGCAGGGCCACACTGCCCCTCAAATACACGTAAACAAAATCATAGCGATTTAGTTGGCTGGTTAACATTGTAGTCCATTCCCACCATCCACCAAGTATCAAAAATAATGAAAGGAGTTCCAATCCTCGCTTCACATATGTACAAATCCACTTGGCTATGCCAAAACCTTCATAAAACACTATAATGTATTCTTCCCAAAGATGCCTAAACGAAAGAGTTAACACTAGCTTAACCATCTGCAGCATAGAACGATAGATTAATTCATTTCTATCCACACATGTGGCTCCTAGAACTTTACAAAATGTTCATATTGCTTCCAAAGCCTTCATAGAAATCATTGTGTCTCCTGAGAACCCTAAAATAAAGATATAACGACAACAGATTCACTCCTGTGTTGCCAATCGATAGGATAAGTTCAATCCTACTTCAGAATAATGTTACATGGCTGTGCTAAGACTATAAAAATGTTCAGTGCCTCTTGAGCACCCCAAATGAAAGAAATATCAACTGCCTAGATCATGCAGTATTAACTGATACGATAATAATTGTAGAATTTCATGTGACTCTACTGAAGCCAACCTATAAGAATTTGTACACACTTCGTGCTATTTACAAAGCTCCTGGTTTGAAAGATACGTCACTGCATGACCTTCGCAAGTATAAATCCAAGAATACCATATTAATTAACACGACGCCTACCTAAATAGTTGTGCGTTGAGTGCGGTCACTTAGACTAATCTACAATCTCAAGCCCTTTTACAAGTTATCGGCTGGAAAAACGCATATCATCGCTGAAGTTGGCTGGTTCGGATTTTGACCTCGGTCATCATGTGGGCCCTGAACTCGCTCCTCCAGCTTACCATTGCCTTTTCCTGCGATTCTTCATCATGTGATTCCCAATATCGGCATTTACCTCATCATTAGGCTCTACCCCATGACGACATCTTCCCAAATTGGATACAGTTAGGTATGTGGTCTGTTGCAATTGCCATTTTCCTGATGACATTGATATTAAAAATAATCACTCAATTTAATGTAAAGTTTGGATTCGACAAAATGCAATCACAGCTTCTAAACTGATGCGGATATCTAAGCAAATATTACCATTTCTCATCCAGCACAGATTCGAATACGCTATTTTTATATCGTGACACACAGATTCTAACACATTAAAAATCGTTCCTATTCAGCGAGATCTGACACGAAAATCACAGTTTTTGCAAAGATAAAGATGGCTAGTGTTATCGATTGAAATTTTACTACAAGGATGAATATCCTCACTTTGATCTTGTAATTAAATACACCTCGTGGTACTTCCTTAATGTCCTCGACCTTACACCATGCGGTCGTTCTAAGTCCTTAGTTTGACTTTTATTGTAAATGAAAAATATCGCCCAAAATTCAAACATGTCAGTTCTGCTGGCTACAACAGCGTTCTGTTGGCAAAAATACACTCACAATTCGCTTCAATACTCTCTTGAAAGAATCAGATTAACTCTGATATTTTTAAACCACGTTTATCACATACAATACGAATAATCACCCGCCTTCGTGTGGTAACACGATCGGAGTAAGTGTGCTGCTGGTCACACGTTCTTCATGGGTTCAACTCTTGAATCATGTAGCGACTAAATCCACAATTCTCCTTTCTGCGACGTAAATTACTCATTTTTTAAATATCAAAATCCAGGGATAAATTCAAATAATTTCCAGTGTATTCGAAACTATTAATAATGTTCATATATTATTTCAATTTCCAAAAATATTGCCATGGCCTGCTGTACTGTTTCCTTCCTGTCTAGGTAATATGCATATTCACATCTGACGTCAAAAATTTAAGTTGGAGAAAGTTCAATGCTTCGGCGGTGGGTCTTGAACCTCGTTCAACATGACTTAAGTAGAAAGTATCATCAGGCACGTACAATACGGGATCAATATTTTGTTCTAATGTTCTGTTTCATAGCAATTCATTCAAAGTGTCAGTTGTAACTCTTCAGTTGGTCAACACCAAAGTTCCAGATGATTGGGCGGGGTACAGTGTAGGCTAAATAGGTTAACAAACATCCTAAAAAAATCCAATGTAATAGTTATGATCACTGTGAAAATGGGGCGCTTTAAGACAACCTACGAAAAATGATTTACTTGACGATAAAGGGCAATAGGCAGTAATAATAATAATAACAACAATAACAATAACAGTAATACTATTAATAAAAATTATAACAATAATTCTAAATCGCTGTATTATATTAGTGATCATAATACATGTACGTTTTTTCCCTGGCGTGTTTACTTACTTACTTACATTGTAACCCCATCCAGTCATCGGACAAATTTGTGTTCACCGACTGAAGAGCTGAAGCTAATAAAAAATACTTTACTCCAGCCTGTGCCGACAGACATTGCCTGAACAAAATTATGCATCTATCATACTAATATAATAAAGCTGAAGAGTTTGTGTGTTTGTGTGTTTAAACGCGCTAATCTCTGAAACTACCAGTCCGATTCGAAAAATTCATTTTTATATGATAGCCAGATTCAAGATGAGTAGTTTAGGCTATGTAGTATTAGGCTACACCTCTTAGGTACCGGTAACCTTAAAGATTGATTTTTGTTCAGTAAGTCGGAAGAACAAGCGCTACCGAACAGCTTTATCCGCATTCGCTGGCGTTATGGTTAGTGATACGTACACCTTTTCAACGATCTGAACCAAAATGTGTATACTTACCCTTTGGAACCCTGCGAGTAACAATGTCTACGTAAAATTTATGACAGACCTGTCCATTCACTGCATTTAGGCCCTTTGGCACAAATCTACACCTTTTCACTGATCTGAACCAAAATTTTGATACTTACCCTTTAGAACCCTGCGAGTAACACAGTCTGCATGAAATTTCGGACAGACCACTCCATTCCCTGCATTTAGGCCCTTTGGCACAAATCTACACCGTTTCACCGATCAGAAACAAAATTTGTATACTTACCCTTTGGAACCCTGCGAAAAGCACTGTTTACATGACATTTCGGACAGACCACTCCATTCCCTGCATTTAGGCCCTTTATCAAAAATCTACACCGTTTCACCGATCTGAACCACATTTTGTATACTTACCCTTTGGAACCCTGCGGGTGACACTGTCCACTTTAAATTTTGGACAGACCACTCCATTCCCTGCATTTAGACCCTTTATCACAAATCCACACCATTTCTCCTAATTGCACCAAATTTTACATACACTTCGAAACCCTGCTGGTAACAGTGTCCTCTTGATGTTTTGGACAACGCTCTCCATTCTCTTAATTTAGAATAACAGACAAAATTAATTGAAAACCACGCATTACGGCCCTAGAACCATTCATGTCCGTAGTAGTGTAACTGTAAGAGTATTTTAATAAGTCTATTGTTGATGGGCAGTTCTGGCTGCATCACGTCACCCCTACCAGTGTTCTGGTGTAGAATTGCGAAAATAGTTGCAACTTGCGCTTTTTATAAATTGCAGTCACGGAGAGTAATTAATGCAAAAAGATTTCGTAGGCCCCTTAAACAGTTCTCATCATGAAAATATTATGCCTCTGTATAAGTGCAATAGTGTTGGTGTAGTAGACGACACTATTGGTCTCTAAATTTCTAACAGCCAATGAGATATAGGCCCTAGGCGGTGTCTTTTATTACACTTACTCATCTTTCTAATATGTTATTTAAATTTGTTTGTAAATTACGTGAGTCAGTGCTGTAGTTAGTAAACAGCTGTTTCCCTATTTATAATTAACATTATTATTGTTACGGCTGTGAGTTTGTGTCATCGCTCGCCGCATGAGTCACAACTGCCCCAGGGTTGGGCTGTGTGTGCTCTGCCTCAGTGTATTACGTGCGCGTTACGCAACGGGCTGCGAAGTGAAAGGGATGGTCCGGAATATTCGTGACCCAGCCAGTGAAGGAAATGTCGAGAAGCCGTGTGTCCTGGACGATTCTAGAATTGATTGAGTCACCAGCCTGCTATATAAGCGGCTTCAACAGTGAGGGGGCCGAGTTTTCTGTGGGTGTGTGTTTCCGAGCTAGTGCGTGTTTTCCTGAGCGACAGAAGTGTGGTGACGAAGTGCCGTGTGAGTTACGAAATCCAGTGACATTCTTTCCCAGCTTGTGAACAGCGTGCAGCAAGTTATCGTAAGTTACTGTAGTTGGTGTACATAAGGGAGAGGAGCAGGTAGTTTCTGTCAAGGCCACCGTACTCATTAAGACGGTTTAATTTCTGTGGTTTGTTGACAAGTGAAAGGGCCAAGAGCGCTCAATGAAGAGACTTGAGGAAACTGGAGTAAGGTTCCAATTGCTTGTATTTGCTGATGAGTAGTGTAATTTTCTGGCCGCAATAAAGTTAATTATTTATTTAAAGGAACAATCTGTGTTGTGCTTCAACCCACGGTAATCCAGTTAACAAAAGGGCCACTAGGGGGGTGGCACGTAACAACTGGTGTCAGAAGCCGGATTACGAACTCAAGCACAAGCACAACACCTGGCGGTCCTGGTTTCAAAACCCGAGCAGGTCATTTTCTCTAATTTTCCTGTGAGTGCATGCCCTTTACAAGACAAACAACTAAAATTGAGGCGCAATTGGCAGCATTGCTAGAAAAGTTAAGTGGCATGGAAACCAAAATGGAAGACGGCCAGAAGAAGATGGAGGACGGCCAGAAGAAGATGGAGGATGGCCAGAAGAAGTTAGCAGAGGACCTGAAGGATGGCCAGAATAAGTTAGCAGAGGACCTAACCGCCAAATTTCTGGATGGCCAGAAAAATCTGGAAGAGTGTCTGCTGACGAAATTAGAGTAGAGCCAAAGGAAATTAGAACAGGGCCTACGTGAGGAAGTCGCAGCAGTGGAAAAGAAGTTCGACGCCTTACAAGTGGAAGTTGCCGAGCTGCGCCAACGCCCGCTGATGGGGGTGGAGGAGAAATTCTACGCCTTACAAGTGGAAGTTACCGAGCTGTGCCAACGCCCGCTCATGGGGGTGGAGGAGAAATTCAACGCCTTACAAAAGGAAGTTGCCGAGCTGCGCCAACGCCCACTGACGGGGGTGGAAGAGAAATTCAACGCTCTACGAGAGGAAGTTGCCGAGCTGCGTCAACGCCCGCCCACCGTTACACCGGGAATATCAGGAACGGGACATAGCAGAGTGACGCCCCTAACCTTCGACGGAAAGGTCCCGTGGAGCACCTATTTACGTCAGTTCGAGGCGGCCTGTTCCATAAATAACTGGAACAACACAGGAAAGGCTACAGCTCTCATTGTAGCGCTGAGAGGTGACGCCCTTAACGTCCTTCAGGCCATTCCGACTGGATCCCAGGACTACGCTTCACTGATCGCCCATATGGAGAACCGATATGGAGATAGCCATCTTCAGCAGGCCTATCAGATGCAGCTCCGGACCCGGGTACAGAAGAACGCGGAAACCCTGCAGGAGTTCGAGATGGACATCGCACGCCTCGTAAGGCTCGCCTATCCAACAGCGCCGGCCGACTTTCTGGAACAGATTGCGACGCAGACCTTCACCGACGGGCTACGGGACTCAGACACTCAACAGGCGCTGCGACTCGCGCGCAATAAAACCCTGGCAGATGCGCTGAGCCACGCACTTGAGTTCGAGACGGCAAAACAGGCATCTAGAATGCACGCGTGGGTGCGTCAAGTGGACGTCGACGAACCAGAAAAATCCAACGAGACCAAGCCCCTAGCCGACGAATTGATGGAGGCGCTAAGCCGTTTCTTCGATAGTCGCGGCACCACCAGCAACGACACAGCCGGAAGACAACCGGAGAGGCGGCCAGGAAGAGGACTACCGACCTGCTGGACCTGCGGTAAGAAAGGCCACCTGAGCAAGGACTGCAGTGATCGCCGCCGCCGAGGGTATCCGACGGGAAATCAGTCGTCTGAAAACCGCGCGGCCCAGGGAAACGAGTATTAGCCAGCCTTGGGGGGCAGAGGTTGTCTTGTGACAGTCGTCAAGCCCCGGCAGTCCAAGTGCATGTGACGAAATTACGGAGGGACAATAGCAGCCTGATGGTCGACGGAGTCGTCAACGGAGAGAGCTGGCCCATGCAAATCGACACGGGAGCATCGAGGACCATCGTCAATCCCACCGTGATCCCGAAGTGGAGAGTGCAACCCACACAAAGGAACCTCCAGCTAATAACCGCGACCGGAGAGACCGCACCGGTACATGGCGAAGCATCACTGGAGTTCGTCATTGGTCGACGGGCGATAAAGCATCCAGTGCTTGTGGCTGACGTATCAAATGAAGTGATCATCGGACTGGACTTCCTGGACCAGAACAACATCATCTTGGATCTGAGTGCCAACACTCTGCACTTCGGAAGTGAGAAGCTTGCTTTGCAACCAGCACACGAGGCCGTCGCCGCACGACGAGTAAGGCTGAGAGAGGACGTCATCATTCCCGCCAGGACGGAAGTCAGCGCTGCCGTAATGGTCGACGGAACAGCTGAGGGAGTGGCGGCTGTCATCGAGCCAAAATATGAGGACATCCAGACAAAAGGATTGCTAGTTGCCAAGACTCTCATCAAGACGACGTCTCGGCCGTACGTCCGCCTGTCCAACCTGAACGACTACGATATTACGGTTCACCAGGACACCAACCTAGGAGTCTGCGAGCCCGTTACCTGGATTTCCCGCATCACAGACACGACGGACGGACACCTGCAGACGGACAACCGAAGAAGACGCGCCCTGCCAGAAGAACTACAGAAGCTGTACCAAGGATCCCAGGACCATTTAGACGAGGAGCAATCACGCCAACTTCAGGACCTGCTACGCGAATTCCAGGATGTCTTCCCCGTGGGGAGCAATGACTTCGGTAGGACAAGCTTGGTCCAGCACAGAATCGACGTTGGGGGCAGCGCACCGATTAGGGCCCCATTCCGACGTGTTCCACTCGCCAAGCAAGCTGAAGTCGACCGGATGGTAGAGGAGATGAAGGAGCAAGGAGTGATCGAGCCATCACATAGTCCTTGGAGTTCTCCGGTCGTGCTAGTGAAGAAGAAGGACGGTTCCACCAGGTTCTGCGTGGATTACAGGCGGGTGAATGACGTCACAAAAAAGGACAGCCACCCTCTTCCCCGGATCGACGACACCCTGGACACCATATCAGGGTCAAGATGGTTCTCCACCTTGGATTTGAAGAGTGGCTACTGGCAGGTGGAGGTCCACCCTAAGGACCGCGAGAAAACGGCATTCTCTGTGGGCAGCGGGCTCTGGCAGTTCACCGTCATACCATTCGGTCTGTGCAACGCCCCTGCGACCTTCGAAAGGCTAATGGAGTCCATTCTGAGGGGACTACACTGGAAGACCTGCCTGGTCTACCTAGACGACGTCATCGTTCTGGGGAGAAGCTTCGAGGAGCACTACAGCAACCAGAAGGAGATCTTGACGAAGCTACGGGCTATCCTGCTGAAGTTGAGCCCCAAGAAGTGTCAGCTCTTCCCGAAGCAGGTCCAGTACCTTGGGCATATTGTCTCCGAGGAAGGGGTGCGCACCGACCCAGAAAAGACCGCAGCTGTGAGGGAGTGGCCAGTTCCGAAGGACAAGTCCCAACTACGAAGCTTCGTGGGACTCTGCACTTATTACCGTCGCTTCGTGAGAGGATTCGCCGACATCGCCAAACCTTTATATCGACTGACTGAGAAGGACCAACTCTTCACGTGGACAGCAGAATGCCACAGTGCCTTCGAACAACTCAAGCAGGCTCTGTGCACCGCGCCTATTCTGGCCTACCCCAGACCTGGAACAAGGTTCATCGTCGATACCGATGCCAGCGACTTTGGCAAAGGGGGGATCCTGTCGCAAGTAGTGGATGGCGAGGAGAGAGTAGTGGCCTACTTCAGAAAGGCCTTTTCAAAGCCAGAAAGGAACTACTGCGTCACCAGGAAGGAGCTGCTCGCCATCGTGAAGACCATCGAACACTTCCACAAGTACCTGTACGGGCAAGAATTTCTCATCAGGACCGACCATGCATCCCTGCGGTGGCTCCTGAACTTCAAACAGCCCGAGGGTCAACTCGCGCGGTGGTTAGAGAGGCTTCAACAGTACAACTTCGAGATCCAGCCCAGGAAAGGCCAACTGCATTCTAATGCCAACGCCCTGTCACGAAGACCGTGCACCGAAGACTGCACCTTCTGTACTAGGAGGGAGGAGAACACCGGGATACAGTGCCGACGGACTACTTTGGAACCTCAAGGGAACTGGAGCCGCGAATCTTTCACGCGGGCACAAGCAGAAGATGATGACCTGGGACTGATAGCCGAATGGAAGAGGGCCTGTGTCCCCAGACCCGGGTGGAACATTGTGAGTGACTGCAGCCCAAAGTTTAAGTCCTACTGGGCGCAGTGGGACTCGCTGATTGTAAGGGATGGCCTCATCTGCCGCGCCTGGGAGAGCACCGACGGGAAGACATCTCGGGAACAAGTCGTCGTTCCAAAGGCTATGACGGAGTCCTGAGGGAAGTCCATGGAGGATCATCTGGTGGACACCTAGGAATAAAGAAGACCCTGGAGAAGCTGAGAGAGCGGTTCTACTGGATCGGATGCCGAACTGACGTGGAGAACCACTGCGCGAGGTGCCACGATTGCGCAGCCAACAAGGGCCCAGGACGAAGACGACGGGGTCCACTGAAGACCTACAACGTGGGCGGCCCCATGGAGAGAGTGGCCATCGATGTTGCTGGGCCATTCCCGTTAAGCGAGGCAGGGAACCGCTACATATTGGTCGTCAGCGACTACTTCACCAAATGGCCGGAGGCGTATGCGCTCCCTAACCAAGAAGCCACGACGATCGCAGAGACCCTGGTGAAGGAATTCGTCAGCCGGTACGGAGTACCCCTGGAGCTGCACTCCGACCAAGGGAGGAACTTCGAGTCGCAGGTGTTCCAGAACCTATTTGATTTGACGTCTAATAAAATTTGTTTCTCACCAACCTTCAAAATTCCAATCAACAACCGTGTCACAACTCAATCAACAAGCCATTTCACCAATTTTCATTACAACTCGTTTCTCACCAACCAAATATTTTGATCAATTTTTCTTTTTCACTTCTCAACTGCTGGGAATCCGGAAGACGAGGACAATGCCGCTACACCCTCAGTCCGACAGGGATGGTAGAGCGATTCAATCGCACCATCGAGAACCATCTCCGAATAGTCGTCAGCGAGCACCAGAGGGATCAGGACAAACATCTACCACTATTTCTCCTGGCCTACCGCGCCGCCGTGCATGAAGCCACCGGGTGCACACCAGCCAGGGCCATGTTTGGGAGGGAGCTCCGTCTACCTGTCGATCTTGCCTTCGGCCGACCTGGGAATGATCCAGTCCCGGTAAGCCAGTATTGTCAAGAACTGGTCGACCAACTGGAGGACGTGCACGTGTTCGCGAGGAGGAAACTGCGGATCGAGACCGACCGAATGAAGACCCGATACGGCCAACAGACGGATGCCGGCGGATTCCACGAGGACGAACTGGTCTGGCTCTTCAACCCATTACGGAAGAAAGGCCTGTCACCCAAACTGCAGATGTCCTGGGAGGGCCCGTACCGAGTCGTGATACGGATCAACGATGTCGTCTACAGGATCCAGCGGAGCCCTAGGGCGAAGATGAAGATCGTGCATCGAGATCGCCTGGCAGCCTACGGAGGGACACAAACGGACCAATGATTGATCGGGACGATCAGACTTTTAGGAAGGGGGTGGTGTTACGGCTGTGAGTTTGTGTCATCGCTCGCCGCATGAGTCACAACTGCCCCAGGGTTGGGCTGTGTGTGCTCTGCCTCAGTGTATTACGTGCGCGTTACGCAACGGGCTGCGAAGTGAAAGGGATGGTCCAGAATATTCGTGACCCAGCCAGTGAAGGAAATGTCGAGAAGCCGTGTGTCCTGGACGATTCTAGAATTGATTGAGTCACCAGCCTGCTATATAAGCGGCTTCAACAGTGAGGGGGCCAAGTTTTCTGTGGGTGTTTGTTTCTGAGCTAGTGCGTGTTTTCCTGAGCGACAGAAGTGTGGTGACGAAGTGCCTTGTGAGTTACGAAATCCAGTGACATTGTTTCCCAGCTTGTGAACGGCGTGCAGCAAGTTATCGTAAGTAACTGTAGTTGGTGTACATAAGGGAGAGGAGCAGGTAGTTTCTGTCAAGGCCACCGTACTCATTAGGGCGGTTTAACTTCTGTGGTTTGTTGACAAGTGAAAGGGCCAAGAGCGCTCAAGGAAGAGACTTGAGGAAACTGGTGTAAGGTTCCAATTGCTTGTATTTGCTGATGAGTAGTGTAATTTTCTGGCCGCAATAAAGTTAATTATTCCTTTAAAGGAACAATCTGTGTTGTGCTTCAAGCCACCGTAATCCAGTTAACAAAAGTGCCACTAGGGGGGTGGCACGTAACATTATTATTACTGGAAAATGACCTGAATGTTACGTCCATTATTCTGTACTACCTTCTCACCCCCACTACAACCACCACCACGAAAAGTTATATTTTTTCAGTTAGTTAAATTATCATGTGCCAGATCTGCAGTAGCATTCATTATCATCCATAAAACAAATAAATCCACCGGGCGAAGCCAGGCACTACTGCTAGTGTATTAATAAATGGCAGTAGGCCTGAATTATAATAAGTAGGTCCGTGAAGAGCTATAGAGCTTATATTCATTTATATTAATTGCCTCTATCAACATACAAAATTTCAATTTAGTTTGATTCCTGTAATACATTCGTAGATATTGAGAACCGTCTAAATATTCTGATGGTCATCATGTTGGATTTTTATATGTGTAGGTGTTAGAGTTATGTACTATTACATGAACATTATTGTGTACGTGTAGTATTCAAACATCAATCGCATGATTAGGACATAAGAAATAAAAATAAGATTTTAAAATTTCGCAGAGTTGCCATCTTGTGGTTATGAAAACAATTGAAATATATTGTATGCCCGTGGATTAAGTTTTGTATAAGCATCTACCATACCAAGTTTTACTGCGTTCGGATGGTTAAATCGCGTGAAACGTCCGTTTAAATATTTATATTTCGCGTCGCCACCATGTTAGATTTGTGCTCACCAGGTGATTGAAAGTCCTATAGGTGAACGTATGTTCATAACCTTCATGAACAACAAAATTTCAGTTTGATTGCTATCATAGAATAATAAATATTGAAAACCATCTAAATATTTTGGTTGGTCGCCATTTTGGATTTTATGTTATGTGCCCGTTGGAGGAGGTTATCTGGTCATCACCAACCGTAATGTGACTTCCCAGATGACCCCTGCCTCGAGACACATTGCCGGAGAGGATCGAAATGCACTCCTTGTGGGACTAGCTGGCTAAAGACTCTGCTTCCCTAAAGGATCAGGTTCCCATCACAGTGATTATCCGAGACACCCAAAGAAATGCACCCCCAAAAGGTCAAACTACTAAATGATTACATCCAGACTTAAGACATGCTCATGGCTTACTTATTTTCAATGCCAAACCCCTATCCTACAGTCGGAGGGTTTGGAAAAAACGGCTAATCCGTAGCTAAACGAAAAAAACAAACAAACAACTCCTTAAGTTAATGTAGAACCCTCTCGACTGGTCCTAAATACAACAAACTGAAAATCTAAGCTGGGGAAATGGTCCTGAAACAAAATGGTTACACAAAGGCAGATGGTGCTCCTGGGAAGAAGATATCTTGTTAGAAATACATGTCAAACTTGTCAGAAAAGTTAAATGACTGGTGCCATCCCATATTTACATTTACGATTTAATGATTTCGAACTAAACCTGCTTTAACTGATCAACGGCGTTAGACTTCCGTGATAAACAAACTAAAGAAAATCTAATGATTGTCAGTCATCATTACAGTAACATGTTACAATTATGTACAACAATAGAGAGATTACAATACAAGAAACAGTAGGGTAAACATGGGAATAATATGTTAATAAATCAATAAATAAAACACACAATTAGAATCTTCTTATTCCTGCCTACTGAGAGATTAATAACTGTTTGTCATCCACCGTCATCGATCAGTGTATTTGAATATGAGAATCCAAACTGCTCAACAACAGCAATCTCCTGATCGAGTCGCGGCCCATAAGTTCTGAACTTTTGGTTCGCTGACGATCTCCGTCGAAAAATCTATCTGTGTCAGCTACTAGGTTTTCCAGTAGGAATAAACTTAAGCTCAATGCATTGGTCCGCTCGACTAAAAAGACAAGATTAAGATTTAACAGGGATTAGGAATTAACGGTAGTATTAGCCTCGTCGGTTTAGGAAATAAATTGATGTTCATGATTTAGTCCTAAGTTTAGTGTCGTAGATTTATGAGTTCATTCGTTATGATGGTTGAGCAAATGCAAGGCTTCGCATCAGTGTGCTACCATCTCTTGGTACACCTCAGCCAAATATACGTGGCTCGGCACGTTAACAATAACACATCGGTGCTCATAAGAGACCGTTACCATTCCACCGCGGTCAAACTTGTTCTATAAGATAGATTTGCCGGCCTACACTAGAATAAATATGGTAACCAACCCAACTTCGTGTATCAATGACACGGAAACGAAACATTCACTTTCAAGTGAGAATAAACAATGGCCTTAAATGTCAAACCTATCAAATGGTTACTCATATTAGTATAATTCATGACAATAATAGACTGGGCTCGCTCACAAATACCTGAGAGGATGTTTCAAAAACAAATAATGCATGATTTAGCAGTACCCCTGTACTGGGACATTCTTCAAAATAATCGATACTTGATCAAGGTCAATAGCATGAGCGTTCACAAACATAGCTCGTAATGAACATTCCTAGCAGTGTCTAGAGAAATAAATAAAATAATGTCTTGTCAACTGTCTTGCAATTGAGATCGTACGTAAACTTGGGTAATACCACAGTCGCGACCTTGGTTAGAATCTGTCATATGCCTCCAAGTGCTCTGTAATATCCATGCTACTGCGTGTCAGTGAATTCTCAAAATAAATGTCTTTCACTGATTTCAATTCATATTGGGTTCACAATAAAAGTGCATGAGTGACCCTAGCATCCACTCTGTATCATAAGGCACATGTAGTAAAGAATAGAATGTTGTTTTAGACAGATAAATCCCAATAATAATAATGTGTTTGGTTTCTGAAAACCAAAGAAGCTTAACGGAAAGATATCTCTCCCCGGTTGAAAGTCTTTGTAAGTGTACATCACCACTGCTGCTTACAAAAATATGCACTGCGTACAAGGCACGTTTAAATGAGTTTTATACAATTTTTCACACCTAAACCTCTGGTGGAAATTATTGAAATGATAAGATTATCGTGTAATCGGGAATTATGAGTAAGTAAACACATGGCTTGACTCATTTACAACGATGTGGAATCATCTTAATTCTGGTGGCATACTGCTCACTCTAAGAAAAATGTAATTTACAATAACAATGTAGGCTGGGGACCTCCCATACCTAAACGATACGTCCTAAAATGTAAACTAATAAAGGTGCAGAGGCGTGCTGAAATAATGATCAAAGGGGGACTTCGGAAAATATGAAAGCAATAATCAGCTGGAGCTGAATTAAAAATAATGCCCCTGTCAAAAATGACGAAATTCATCTTCCGTTATGCGGAATTACCATTCGAAAACAATATTGCACCGTGTGAAACACACAAAAAGTTGGTGACTAACTCTGTCCAGGAACGAAATGCATAGAAGCATGTTAAGCGTGAAATCACCATCGAAGGTGGCCAAATAGAATGAAAAATCCTACCTGTTGACTGACAATAACGTTACGGCTGCTACAAACTAATCCACCCATGACCATTCACCGTACATAAATAGATCTCAGATCATAACTTACAGCTATTTGCAGATCACCTCATCCGAAAGAAAGGATTGAGGGGTTTTCCTTTTATCCAGGGAATCCAAAGATATCTTCGCTGCTTGGCTATAAGCATGGTTGTCCATAGGTTTTCCTCCATGGTTGTAGTGTGGCTTAGATATTAGGCGTTCCTCCCATTAGAATGTTTAGGCCATCATCGTCTTCTTAATTGAGACAGGGCAATTATGCTTCTGCACGTGGTGTAATGAAGGCATCTTGTATCAAATTGTAGAATGACGAAACTGCTTCTAGCGCATTGATTCACTGCTTTTATACATCAAATATACCAAACTGCATCAAATAAAGGCCTTGTCTGCTTGATCACAGAAACTTGATTTTTGACACCAAGCACGTGTCTACTCACAGAATATAACACTCTACACGTGGTACATATTCTATCTGCCTGTATCGGCTTAATCGTGGGTGTACTGATTCCAGCCTTGCACAGCTCGATAATATTAAATAAAAACTAATTGATATTGTGACTAGATTTCACTGGTGCATCACAAGTACAAAAAAACACTAAGCTTCACAATGGTCGGCCATTTGGCGTGCTGTAACCAAGTGATCATTCACTTATCACTGAGTAAAAATATCACAGATTTAAACATTTTATGTGGACTGTTCACTTCACCAGCAAACTTCGTGCTTAAAAAATACTGTGGTCATGTTGAAATACATAATCATATTCCTGACAATGACGTCTGCGAATTTTGGTCAACTTTGGACCTCAAAATGACGTGTGCTCGACACGCGAATACAAGTAAGAATCATTCCTTCACGGAAGCAGGCGTTCCAGCTCTCTCACTTCCGAGTCATTTAGCAACTAAGTTCTTTCCTCTCGCATGTCTGCGACGATATACCTTTGGTCTTAATACCATAAATAAAATATAGGCAGATGAAAATGTGGCTAATTACGCAGTATGACTTTTGATTATAAATTCAAGGGTGCCCATTAAAGAAAGATTCCTTAATCATGATGAGTAATTATCCATAGCTTCTTAACAAAGTCAGAAGAACATCTGATGTGGTGGCATGCTTCTAGGATGCGTTCATAACTCTCTGAAAAAATACAAGCTATCACCAGCATGAGCTATTCGGGCTTAATGCCTAGGCCATAGAGTTATGTACTTTTAGATGACGATTTTTGCGTAAGTTCAGTATTGAAACGTTCCCTTCGATCGCATGATTAATATACAAGAAATACGCACTTAATTTTAAAATTGCGCACAGCTGTCATTTTGAGGTTATGTGAACAATTGAACTAAATTAGATGCCGGTAGATTAAATTGCCTTTAAACATTTACTGTACCAAATTTCACTGCGTTTGGAAGGTTAAATCGCGAGAAAAGTCTATTTAAAGTTTCAAATTCGCTTGGCCCCCATATTCGTTCTGTAATTAACAGGCTTTTGAAAGTCCAATCGGTGAATTGCTGGTAGTGCCCTTTATTACCGTACAAATTTTCAGGGTTATATCGGTAATAGTTTCGGAGATATGGAATGCCGGTGAAATATTTCGCACAGCCGCCATGTTGGATTGGAGAGAAGTAATAAAATTTAAAGGACACGGTCGGGGTCGTCCTAAATAGTACTATGGCCTTACCATGTTTCATCGAAATCGTTCCAGCCGTTTAGAAGTTATTTGGGGGGGGGGGCAGACACACAGACACACACACACGGACAAAAGGTGATCTCAGCCTATTTCTTTTTTCATAAAATGAAAATAGGCTAAAAATAATAATATGCTGTCACTTTCCTATTCACAAAAATGTTGAACTACTGACTGGACAGTTCCTGGACTTGTTTTGAGGACCACTAGAGACTTACCGAGAATATCGACTGAAATTTGCTCTATACTTTTCTTTAATATACTGTACCAGTACATATAGTGCATTATACAGTCGGTTTCATGGAAGAATCCTAGTTCTCTATACGAACATCCAGGAGGTAGCTTTAAACTGTGAATGCACATTATTATAATAAATAAGATATTTTGTGTACCTTTGTTTTGCGTTTCTATTAAAATAAGAAAGGTTTCCATGGCTAAAATGAAATACTTATAAATATTTTATGCAGTGAAAGCTCATGTTTACACACGTTTACTAGTGCACGCCATGAGAGATCAAAATACTGTAAAGTTAGATTTCCCAGCATGAGTAACGGTGTTAATAGAGACTAATGTTTCTTATTAGCTGCCATGATGGAGCTAATGCCAGTGTGAACCGTTTGTATTCATTATCGAACTTCCTGCGATCACAGCGGCCTTTGTTCAACAGAGTAAACCGAGGATTGTGTGAACAGAGGATGTCATGTACAAATAGTCAATCAGTCATAAAGAATGAATCAAGGCATTCATAGCTAATTGAGGATGACTGATGAATTGAAATGAAAACTGGATTCTGTTTCCTTACTATAGCTGTGTTTTGAATTCGACTCAAACTCATGGAATCAGGTCTATTAGTTGTGGACAGGTAGGAGTAACATCTGACAATACAGCCATATATTATTCTGTCTCCGACGAACTTCACGGAGATACTTATTCTCCTGATCAGATACTGAGCGCTTGCATACCCTGCTGAAGTGCCAGTGGTGTAGTTGTATTTAACTTACTATATATGAGCGAAAATAATATTTGAATAGTTGCCGTGCGATACCGAGCGAATTACACACATACACATTGACCTTCAAAATACTGCGGTCGCTATTGATTTCAATTGAAGAAGCCATATGCAATAGAGCACACGTCCACTGAACACAGTTCTGAGAGAGTACGTTTTTTTCGTTATTTCATTATTAAATGTATACAGACATGTTATTTTTTTCCAGTGCTAGAAATGACTCCCAGAAAGGTTGTGTGAGGGAATTGGTTTTGTATGTCAAATGACATCTTCTGAAACAGAATATAAAGTACTTGGAAATATGTCATTTTGCAACTTTCTTAATTTATTAAGAATTGTAAAGACATTTTGAAATAACAAAACAAAGGTTATGTACAAAATGCATTAAAGCTATAGTTATTTATGATCTTCTAATCATTGTTAGTGACACAAAGTTTACTGCAGCTGACTGTATTATCACAAGTAAGGTTTTCCATAGAGTTATGCACTATTAGATGACGATTATTGCGTAGGTTCATTATTCAAACTTTGACTTTGATCGCATGATTAGGACACAAGGAATAAAAACTTTATTTGAAAATTTCACACAGCTGTCAATTTGAGGTTATGTAAACAATTGAACTAAATTATATTTCAGTGCATTACAATGTGTATAAACATTTTCTGTACTACGTTTCACTGCTTTCGAATGGTTAAATCGCGAGAAAAGTCTATTTAAATATTTGAACTTTGCTTGGCCGACTTGTCGTTTCGTACTTCACAGATTTTGTGAGTCAGATTGGTGCACTTCTAATAGCGCATTCAATCGCTGCAAAAAACTTCAGGGTGATATCAGTAATAGATTCGCAGATAAAGAATGCCGGTGAAATATTTCGCACAGTCACCATGTTGGATTGTTGAGACGTAATTAGATTTGAAGGTCACAGTCGGGGTCACACAAAATAGTACTATGACCTTACCGAGTTTAATTGAAAACGCACCAGCCGTTTAGATTTATTACGGGGAGGAGGGACACTCACATACACACACATATACGCGCACACACACACACACGCACGAACAAAAGGTGATGTCATAAGCCAATTTTTTCACAAATGAAAGAGGCTAAACATAGGCCGTTAATATGGCAATTATAAATAGAAGTCATTACTAAGTAGTTCAGTACTACAGTAATTAAGTTGTTGGACTGGTTCCAGTGTGTACGCAAACTGCTAAATCTTGATATCTGAACAGTTGCCGTGCAACACTCTTGATATCTACGCACTTTAATGATACATTTACTAGATCTCTTACACATACACGCATTGCCCTTCAAAATGCTACAACGCTATAGTCCTGCTGCTGCAAATTCATCTACCCATTGATAGATATTGGCACTCACCAACCTTCCAAATTATTAGATCTTGGGATCAGTTTGGATCGTGTGTTGCCAACCAGTACACTTAGTGTCCTCCAAACTCTATCTACCCTTCGTAAGCTGCTGGTGCCACTTACAAACCTATGATGACCAAGGCATCGTCCCTGTGCACTTGCTTTGCCATATAGACATTTACATAGTGAATTTGAAAAATGTTAGGGAGAACTTGATGTCAGCCCGTTGCTCAAACTGCGACATTATCGAGTTACACCTTTCAAAACAGAATACGTAATTCAGCTTACAGTGAATGCACACAACTTTCTCTGCTGGGTCCAGGGAATAACTAACACGGCACTATTACACTGCACAATATTTTAACTGTAGTTCACCGCATCAAAATTATGCACCTGTCCACGAATTTATAGACTTGTCTACGTAATTCCGTAAGTGAAAAAAAAAAATGTTAAAGCTGACGGCTAGCTCTTATCATTCATGCCTGTTGTCTCTACCATAGTTACGTTAGCAATAATTCCTTCCGCTTGGCCGATAAGCTATCGCTTTCTGTCTGCCAAAGCAGTGTTTATGCGGGGGAAAGGGAGCAGTCTGCGGCAATAATTGGTTTGAACAAGGTCTCGCAAGACAGTTTGTATCGAGCTTCACTTGGTGCAACACGTGAAGTTAGAGTTGTGGCAAATAATATTCCAAGTTTTTCTATTCCACACCGAGTGTTTAATATGACTTGCTTGACCGCACAGAAACCGCTCGTGCTGTATCGAGATTATTTGAAGAGATTATTTCCCAGGTGTTCAAGCCCCAAGTCGTAAAACGGTTTATAAATAGTTCGTATATTTCGTGAAACGAGACGTGTTCTTGATAAGGAGCGAAAGAGGTGACGTACATTACACTCATTGGACAGCGCTTGGAAAAATCCCCTATGAAATGTCTTAGCCATATTTCTCAGCAAACGGGGATATCTTTCGTTTCATTACAGAGGGCTACATAGTTACTTAATTGAAAACCCTACAAATGTACAGAGTTGTAAGAACCTAAACCTGGTGGTCCTGTATCTACAGTAGAATTATATTTTGTGAATGGAGTTTGAATAATATTAATGATCGTAAAATTGATCCTACTGTACTCCCATCTTATTTTCGGATGAAGCGTTGTTTCATTTGCGTGGGTAAGTACATTCTCAAATCTGCCGATATTGGAGTGTCGAAAAACCTAATCTGCTTCATGATGAAAACGTAGTGGTGTGGTGCGCAATTTCTGGTGATAGAAAAATAGGTCCAATTATTAGGACAAAATTAACAGTGATGGATATGTGAGGAATATTTTGCATTCCATTTTTGCTGAGTTAAGTGAGAGAGAATGTAGTTTAGAGTGTTTTTATTAGGACTCGGTGACGACTCATACAGCCAATATTTCATTGCATTCAATTCAACAAATGTTTGACAACATAGTTATCAGCATTATCATATGGCTCTCAAGATCCCTGTGACCATTATTTATGTATGTGGAACGTGAAAGAAATAAAGCGTATAAACCGAATCCACAGTTTAGACGTACTTAAGAATGGCATTTGTCAAGAGATCATTTAAACCTCTCAAAGGAATGCAAGTCACGGTTGATTTCATAAGACGATGCCAGAAATGTGTTGCAAATGAAGCCAAGTAGTTACAGCATCTCCTTTTATTGACATGACTGTGTAGGCTACATGAACTTTAAAGTGGATTTGAATTTATTAGGTACGGTATTTACTCTACGTTGTCATACAACGGGCGCCCATATTAATCGGAAAGCGAGAAGTGAGAGCTTTTCGGCCAAGCAGGACCCTGCCTTAGCTGTGGAGGCATGATATATGGTTGATCATGTAGTGATTGAGAAGGTGAATGCATTGAACTGACCTACCTTCTCATATTTAGATGATTTTATTTTCATCGAAGGTCTGGGTAATTACTATTGATTCGTGTTACGTGAAATCGAGATGTTATGGGCCATGAATCTTCTTAGTCGTGTCCTTTAGGCTAGGGTTCAGGTGGAATTATTAGGCGGTGCAGTAGTCAACACAGGTAGTTAATTGCGGCAAGGGATTGTGTGTGGATATTATGGCTATTGGCAAATATATAGAACCGTCCTTGTACTGTGGTATTTCTGAATATTTCGTTATCCTGTGAATGAAAATGGGGATATCCGAAGTGTTTAATACGAAGTAACACTAACCCACATTCAGTTCCCCTGAGGGGCAGATGACCTTGTAGTTCCGCCCCTTAAAGCAACAATAACTAAACTAACTAGCTCAGTTCCCCTGTTTATTTAAAGCATATGAACTGTCCCTTAGGAATTCCTTCAAGCATATACGTTTATAAATGCATTTACTGGTAACTTAGTAAAAGTAGTGTTATATAAAGCACTTAACATTATTTATATTGGTATCCTCCGTCGTATAATGCGATACGAGAAAGGTGTTGGTATTCAATATGGGCTGTTGCCGGACACAGCTAAAGGTCATACGGGAAATGTCAGACTAACGCCAAGGCCTGAATTAAAATATCATCTTCTGTAGAAAAATAAGCCATCGTATTCCTATTTGAAGGTGGAGAGGCAGAATTCACGTGCAAAAGTAATTTCAAAATTCGTCCATGTTCATAAAAGCTCTTCCTGTTTAATTGGTAATTATATCAAAATTCTACGATTTATTCATACAATATGAACACAACGGAATTAACTGTAGTCGCTTGGTATATGTAGCCTAGCTGTCGCATATCACATTTGCACTTCAAATAAAACACAGTCAACATTAACCTCATACCGTACAAGGCTGCAGGCTATGATTGAGGCACAATAACTAAACTAACTCAGTAAAGGAGTGGTCTTCTTTAAGATACTTTACTTGTTGAAGTCACAAGATTATCATATTGAATATTACGCACATTCCCATCTTAAATAACAAAACATTAAAATCAATTATTCTTAATCTAATGAAATAATATCTTAACTTGGCAGTAACGTTGTACCGGGTAGGAACTTATTTCAAGTCAAGGTACGATTCCATCGATTAATTAAACTCAACATAGCGGCAATGCACACTATTAACATTTAAAATAGATATAAAAGGATATAATTCAGCGGTGGCCTCAAAATTCTGTGAAATGTTAATACCCAAAACTCACCCTGCAATAAATTTTCAAAACGAAACCTGGTAAGAAAACAGTATCGTTCAAGTACGCACTCTGCTGGAGGAACCAGCCCATCAACTTCCATACTGTTAAGATATAAAATTGATATTGCAGTAAGCAGGCAAGTTTAGAGTGGTTCAACCAGGCAGTCGGGAACATATGATTCCCCATGTCAGGAAGCTCCCAAGGATGAAAAATGATGTAAAGATTTATAGAAAACCTTGCCTAGCAAGCTAATGATACATCGTATTACTTTGTGTGTGCATTACTGTATGTTGTGGAGCATAAAAATAATGAAATGATGCACGGGGTGGATCCACGTACGGTGGGAAGTTCTCCCAGAGACGCAAATTCTTTAAGTATGCCTGATTGAATATGGTCAAAATTCAGTGACTTAGCCCATCCTTGGATATAACAAAGTATACACAACTTACGAATGACTTTACTATTTTGATGGCATTCAGATTTATGGTAGTGCACAAGAGACTACAGTTATCGAAGTCCCATACAATGGGTTGAAATTTCAGACCCTTAGATTGCACTGTGAAAATTATGTATAGGATACCATTAGTTATCACTGAAGTACAGTAGACGTTCCCTCGTTTCTTCCTCGCCTATTTCGACCTAATGTGCAGTACGTATCAAGTTCACAAGGGTATTGCAAGTGAATGAAATCACCACACAAAATCTTCTGGCTTTAACTGCATAGTAATGTCAAATGATACCAACGATACATTTAATTTTGAAATAATAGTAGACAATTTGTTATTTACGGAAAATGTTGCTATATTTAGCATAACTATTATATTCTCCTTACGCACGAAATTACAGCTAAATAACACCTACCCATTGCCAGTCGTCAACTGGAACTCGTCTGACCATCTGGTCTTCGGACGACCGGGGTTTCTTCTTCCATCTATAGGCTCCCAAACTGTAATTGAGTAGGCCCACCTAGCGTGACAATATAAATATAGACCTCATTAAAATACAATATACTCAGTATTATATCCAGTATTACATTCATTTATCAAGGTATATGTTATTATAAAAATGTTTTTGAAATGATAGTCGGCCTTTCCGTATACTCTATACCTTAACACTTTTAAGAAACATGGAGTCATATTGCATTTCCAAAGTATTATAAAACTTCAGACCAGTGACTTTTATCTGTTCGGGCCTCTAAAATATAATTTAGTTGGCCAACGTTTTGGAACTGATAATGCCATAGCCTATGAGGCCACACGTTGGCTGCGACAGCATCCAAAAGACTTTATTTGATACCGGCTACCAAGGACTTGTAAAGAGATAGGATAAGTGTCTGAATGTAGAAAAGTGAAACAAATGTCAGGACGATACGTTGAGAATGATTGCCTCTATCCAGTTTTAGAATGTATTTATTCACTTACCCTCGTACATATCAATCCTGTACCACTGACAGTTATTGTTTATGAACCTCTTGATTCAATCATTTGGATGGGAAAATATTGCGGATTAGTGTGAAGCATTTAAGGAACATGAATCAAATCTTCAACTAGCTGAGTGTTCTACCTAGCTGAGTTGGGAAATACAAACGTTTGAGCAATAACAGTGTGAGCCTGAGGTGCATTTATGTGTTTGCTGTCCCTCTGAGTGTCAGTTGGAGTTAAGGCTTGGTGAAGGTAGAGCAGTGGGTAGCGTAAAATATACTGCAGTCGTGCTCTAGATAAAGACACATACAAAAAAAGAGGAGCTACAGCCCATGAAGGGCATAGGCCTACCAAGCGACCGCTGCCCAACCGTTTGACCTGCAGATTATGGGGCGACGAGTGGTCAGAGTGTTGGGTCCCCTCGGACGATAATCTTGATCTCCGTGACCGGGGCACTGCCTTACTGTTAGACAGCCTCTCAATTGTCCTCACGAGGCTGAGTGCACCCCATTCCAACCCTCACGTGAGTATCTAAAACCACTGATGGAGCCGGGAATCGAAACCGGAGCCTCCAGGTTCGAGGCAGACGCACGACCCCAACACCACGGGGTTACTCATAGTAATATTAATCAACAGTGCAATGAATAATTCGTCAGGAAGAAATATTTTCAATTTTAAATCATATTTTAGCAATGAATATAGTTTTCTTTGAAGAAAATATGTACATTCCTAAAATATGAAATAAACAGTAGCTAAATAGTTTAATCTCTACTTGGTATAAAACAAAGTCCCCGATTCTTGGATGTTACGGGTAAATTCGAGAACCACTGGATGGATTTTGAAGCAGTTTTCACCATTCTGTAAAGGATATCTCGAGAATGATTTCTGTAGGAAATAATTTATTTATGATTAAAGGAAGCCGAGCAGTAATGATTTAAGTGGAAAAGTCGAAAAAAAACCTGGCGTCCAAGCGCATTGTAAGCTTACGCTGGACAAACCGCTAAAAATATCTAAATACTATGAGTGTAAGAATTGTTCAGCATGAAAAGTTTTACAAAAAAGTCTGCGAGAGCATATGTCTAGTATCTTCAATACATCGCCCACGATTAGTCCAGTCAAATTAGGATTTTTTGCTGCATTAAATCATGTAATTCCAAATGTTTCTGTAATGTGTATGGGGAGGTCTCCTGAACAACACCTAATAAAGTCCCGTCAATTGCAGGTGCCGCGAGGGGTGGGGGAGCAGAGTGGGGCTCAAAGACCCCCTTTTTTAATTCTTGCCGCATAACATTAAAACGGTGTGTCGCAACGAGATATTTATTCTTTTCAAACTTAAAGGTAATTAAATGCCCTACAACATGGTATAATCATATTTATCTCTGTGTGTTACCGTCTCCGAGATATGAGCCGGTGAACATAAAATATTTGCAGAAAAATGTGAAGCACCTCACGTTTCTCGTCAAACTTTTCCGTCCAATCCGTTTGCCTTCCATTTAACAGGAAACTCGTGGGGAAGGAAGTCATAGAGCATTAAAATTCCTTCTAGAATAAATATACTTATGCTAATTTATCTTCGACCAGTCAAACGTTAGAGCGTTTTGACTTAACGGGGTCGGTTTCGAGATTTTGGAAGCGAAATGCTCATTATTTTACTTTCGTTTTCAACTGCTTTAATCACTGTATCACGTTATTTATTGATTATGTAAACATAGATGGTAATATCAACCATATAACTAATAATATATACCTAGAAAGTGTATGAACGCAGTGGCGTATATATGATTATGTTTCGGGGGAGCCCAAAATTTCGGAAAACAATTTCGTTTTTATGGGAACTAAAACATGATCAAGATCTAATAATTTACTGTCCAGCCCATCTTAGTATGAATATATATAATTATATGTTCTGAAAAGTTCATTATATTTGGTTGTTCATATTCTTTTTAAAAATTATAAGTTATAAGTGACATTTTTATTTTCTTAAATTAACACCACTGTTACCCTCTTAAAATAAAAATAAATGTATTTGCTGGACAAATTTGATGCTAAATTATAATTTGTTGTGTTAAAACTGTAGAAACACACTGCAGGAGTTATAATAGAGCAGGTAGGTGGCAATGAAGACACGTTTGCTTTCATCTTGGCTGACGATTTGACGAAGCACATGTAAGTGCGAATGGAAATTAAGAAAAAAGGTTATGTATTTATCAAACAGCATGCTTCAACGAAGTTAGTCCATGCAACACAAAATGAAATGTACCTGTGATAATTGCGGTCATGCTCGTGAAGTGGTGTCGGATACATCAGTAGGAACATATTTTGTTCCCTAGTTTCATCGATGTATTTTGGCGTGGACTTGGAGCCATAAAAACTTCAGCGATGCTCATGGTTTCGTTAAGATACCGCTCCAAATATTTGATTTTCTTTACTTTTTCCAAAAATAGCAGAAGTGGTATCACATCCAGTGAAGCCATGGATTAATAGGATGTACTGACAGAATGGCAAGGTCTGAAGTTGTTGGGAGGAGTACAGGCTGTCATCTGTGTTGCCTCGTCCAGGCTTCATGAAAAGGACATTTGTGTCTCGTGGTGTGAGTGCCATGAGTAAGATGAGCAGGTCTACGTCCTCGACAACTACCACCACAGTTGAATGAGGGGTATTTTAATCCACGCCTGACAATGCTGCAGTCAGCGTCTCCTTGGGCTATAATGAATTGTATACTTTTGTACCGCAGGCCTGCGCTAACTTAGTTATCAGATTAATTTTGTTCTGTTCGTTGGAAAGGAAGCTTTCCTTCTGAACAGTAGCCACCATGTTCTCATCAAAGTCAGTATCCACTGATGTTTTATTGATGCTCTCCGATGTTGTTCGCCTCTTTACGTAGAAATTGTGCCTTAATCAACGTCAAACACAACAGCAGAGTTGTAGCCGTAATGGTTGATAACGTAAGACACATTTTGGTTGCAGATGGAGGCGAACATAGTGTCGTTGTTCCACTTTACCCTACGAAGAAGGAAGCCACCATTGATTACCGCGGAATAGTTCTTCAGGGTGGTTATTAGACTACATGAAGGAAAGGCATCGTACAGAGCGGACTTTTTCGTTTTCCTCATTATCCCTTCGTCAAAAAGAGTCGAGGGAAATAGTGCTAACTCACACTTCAACAGCTTCTCTACATCCCCTTCACTTTTCTTGTTAATTACGGTTCTCTGGAAAATCGTTAAAGGCTCGACCACCACTACTTCATTGTCCAGTTTGATAGTGTTGCTCATAGCAGCCAAAGGGACTATTGCGTTTCTCTTACACTGCTTAATTTCTGCAAAGTTACTTCCAACAAAGTCCCCTTTGTAGGGGTTCTGATTTCCAATGCTTGGTAACAGTTGATGTTGCTGGGTTCTATTACTCCGGTTGAAAGGGACATCAAAGAATCACGTACAGCAAAAAGCGGATGATCAGCCAAATACTGTGCAAGCTTTCTTCTGTCTTGGTCATCTCTGCTCATTCATGATGCTCAGAAGTTGAGATGCTGTTCTTCACTTACAGAATGGACGCTAGCAAACATCTCAAGCTTAGTGAAGAACACCTGTAAGAGCCCCTCCAACCCATTTCGCCAACACAGAATCACTCGTGCCTCTCCCTCGAGTTAGTCCCCCTTCACTTTTCACATCACACATCAATGTCACTTCAATCGCCATATCAGACCACACTCCAGCCATTGGTGTATCAGCTGAAATAGCCACGGTCTATGAAAATCTCTGTAGTTTTCAACCGTACCGTATTGGGAAAGGTATCAGTCACTTAGGCCTATCCCATGTTATCTCATATTCCAGAAGATTATTTCCTTTCCTGGGTCGTCAGATAACCCTCCGTTTATGTCTTCTGTTGTCCGCGCTTGACGGTTTTAATTCTATGTTTCACCGTATCTGTCTTTACTATCTTCCAGTATCAATTCTTTCCTCTCCTTCTTTCTTATATTCTTATTTGTGGGATATCATAGGATACAATATCATAATAAGCTTAACCTACGTATCTTAATATTATGTACACAGTGTATTAAGTACATTCTATTTCAGATGGGGAGGGGTCTTATACATTCATATTAAAAGGATATGAAAGGCCAAAGCTATATTTTTAGTGTTTATTAGTGTTCCAAATTAACAGTTGACACATAGGCCTTTTCATATATATATATATACAGTATATATTAGTTACATGGGTAATAAATACCATTTATGTTTGCATAATCAATAAATAACGTAATACAGAGTGTTAAAGCCGTTGAAAAGGGAAGTAAAATAATGAGCAGTTCATTAGCAAAATCTCCAAACCGACCCCCATACGTCCAAACGCTCTAACGATCGACACATCGAATATAATTAGCATAAGTATATATATTCCTGAAGGAAATTTAATGCTCTGCAACTTCCTTCCGTACGAGTTTCCTGTAAAATGAAAGGCAAACGGATTGGAAGGTCAAGTTAGACGAGAAACGTGAGGCGCTACATATTTTTCTTCAAATGTTCCATGTTCACCGGCTCATACTGTATCTCGGAGACAGTAACACATACAGATCCATATGATTATACCATTTTGTAAGCCCTTAATTTTCTTTTCGTTTAACACTCCAGTGGGCGCGCGGAGTACAGGTGTCCTCCAGTGATTTTGTTTTGCGTGACTACAAGGGTTGGCAACACTCGTGACCTTGAGTGACCATATACCTTTCTCCCTACTCACCCTCTACCCGTCAGTGCATTGTCAGCTTTAATGCTCCATAGTTGTCGCCGTCACCGCGTGTTTATTTGCGCTGTGCAGTAGTGGAGGACATCTGTCCTCCGCGCGCCCACTGGCGTTACAGTTTTCTCGGATATTGCTGAGGTATTTTTTCTTTTGTTTCATAGTTTTGAACGGCATAACGATTTAATTGAAATAGTTTATGCGTGAAAACAATAATGACAAGTCAAAGTGACCGTGAACAGGTACGCCGTTGGCTAGATGAGACTGAGGATATCCAGAGCGTTCTGGGGGTAGAGGATGAAGATGAACGAGAAGAAGACTACTTGAAATACCACTCAGCGACTAGAGAAAATGAAATCAATGCATAAGAAGGCCTGGCTGATATTCCTGACGACTCTGGGGAAATGGAAGTGGTAGAAGAAGCAGTCCCTCCTGTCCCTTTCGTCAACCCAGAGTTTTATTGGGGAAAAGATCGCACATCAAGGTGGTACTTAGAACCTCAAGGTGCCCAGACTTCTCATACACCCAGACATAACATTATGCCAGTTTTTCATCGCACAGGACCTCAAGGGTCTACGAAAAATGCTATCTCTCCAGACGCTGCTTTACAGTGTATTATTGATGATGAAATGGTGAAAAAATTGGTCATTGTACTGCCCCCGTAATTGAATTATATAGAGACCACGGTGGCTATATTTGAAATTATAAGGAGAGTTATGGCTGTCATAGTTATGACGTGGGTAGTCATGACGTAAGCACGGATGACGTAAATGTTATACCAGCAGGCTACTTGAGCTGAGATTCTCAGTGACGTCAGCATTTAGTCGAGAATGTTCCAAGATTTACGACGCAGTCGCAGGAAACGAGGAATTCTGCTGAGGAAGAAACTATGCTATTGGAGGAGAGGCATGAACCAATCAACGATAGTTTAAAGGAAGACGGAGATTGCTGAAACTATGGTATTTTTATTACTTTTGGAATGCAGAATTGTGGAAATCCATTTGCAGTAGAAGCATTGATTTGGAATTTTGGTGAAATTTATTTTCAGTTTTTGAATTTTGAAAATCCGTCATGTATTAACGAAGTTGGAACTTTTAGCGATGACGTAGTATCACGCTTTGGAAGGGATGGAAACGCCCCTCGAGAAGTTAATAAAAGGGCTTGCGCAGAAGAGAGGAGCCTCTTTCGTTCTCTGATCATTCTGAGATCGCATTCTCAGATCATCGAAGTACAATTGTGAAAGTTCTTTTCTTATACATTCATTATAGTGAGACGTCGAAGTGAACAGCAGTGAAAAGAATCGTCTTTATAACGCGTGGCGAGGCCACTATATTAACGAGATCCAAGTCAAACTAGGTGAAGTTGAAACGGACCTTAGAAAGCTTCTACAAGTTTAGCTTCGAACAGTTAGCGGTCACCGATAAGCTAATTGTATTGTGCAGTGCTACATGCAGTTATAGAGAAAAGCTGAACAATTTCGACCGATTAATTTGAAAGATATTAGCAGTTTTATACGACTGACAAAAGTGATTATCTCGCCACAAGAGAAGCACTTTTGTATAGCCAGAATCAACGCAACGGCTGACGCTGCGAGTGGAATAGAAAGACTTCAGATTGCTTGGTTACAGAACGATACAGTATAATGGAGCAATTTAATACGGCAGTTTGTTCTTCTAACACTACAACCGAAGAGCAGATGGAAGGCTAAAGGGCTTATTGCAATTGGGACATACTTCAACGGAGTAAGATAGCGACATGGAACTTCGCTAATTGCTATTCCACACAAGCGAACATGCGGTGAATACCATCTACACCCATGTTTCGTAATTAAAGGCTGAATACCATCGAACAGCCATAGAAACAATTTCATACTCTGAATATGAATAATTTCTTCGGAAATTTCTACAAAACTTCATGACGATTGTCTACTGGAACTTCAGGGAATTTTTCAAGAGAGGTCAGGGATGTCCCGACTCACAAAGAAGATTATTGCCGGAAGGATGTCTATTCGTCTTCAAGGAGCAGAGCGATTTCCGGAGAAGGAAGCAGTTCGATTCTCCGAGGGTGCTATTTCCTATTTCGAGGATGGAGCTCAACTTTAACGTGGTGAAATGGATCCATCAGCAGTCTTCTTTGGGGAATTTTCCTCTGGAACGTCAATCGGCAGATAAGGTAGTCGTGAACGTTTATTGTATTTGAGTTTATTAATGAGTTTTGAGCAATCATTTTTCCCATATTTTTATCCTCATGTTTTTTGCCCTATTTTCTTGTTGAGATTCTTATTCTCAGTACACCTTGATGAGTTTTGCCTTTTTCGACGATTTATTAAGACATTGTTATGTCATGGGCATAGTTAACGATTTTGGATCAGTTGAGACTGATATTTAGATTTTTCAGTCATTAATATTTTTGTAGTCACGATTTGACTGTAAGTTAATGATTTTTATGGCAGATTTAAATTCAGACAGCGTGTCACTTTATTAAAGTAATTCTACCCCAGTTTAATTACTTTGACCAATTTTCTGTCATCATCAAGAAGGAAGAACATTTAAATGATTTTAGAGCGTTAAAATCTCTTACGTTGTCGACGATCTTGGAAATACTAGTCGTTATTTGAATTGATTGCAACACAGACATTTATCGTCAGTTATGAATGAACATTGCATCATAGACACTCTTGTGAAAGATTAACGTTAATAATGAATTATTGAATGCATTAAAGTCTAGTACTTTTGTTAGGAGTTTTTCTCAATTAGAGATTTATAGAACGATGTTTACATTCCCCAGTCTAATTGGATTCTATTCGACTACTTTGCATTTTAGTCGCACTTTATTTGAAGATAGTATTTTCATACTACAATTTCTTTTAAGATGTTAATCTTAAATTTTGATAGACCAGACAGGCGTATATAAGCGTATTCACTATTAAATTTGTTTGTGATTGGCAAGTTTTGACTTCATTTCGGTTCATGAATGAAATCCACGAAGGTTAAATAAAAAACAGTTTTGAAACAATTAATGATTATAAAAATTTTTAAGTGGAACTATGAATGTATAATCGCTAGTGCAGCGCGTGTTGAAAGTCGCTGAGGTATAATGCCCTTGAATATGAAGGAGGTTCCCACAGGAATTAATGTTAAAGAATTATTTGTGGAAGTTTTGTAAGTTATGTGGAAGTTTTTAATGCCATATAGATTAATATATGATGGATTTTGGGCATATTTTTAATGCAGTTGGTGCATTAACTTGTTAGCGAAGGATTTTCCGCTGGAGTAACATTGTCATAGTTCGTTGAAAATTAATCAAGTGATTTACTGTTATAATTAACACGAGTTTTGAAAGAATTTGAGATAAGATTTTGAATGAAGGTTGCCGTCACAAATCATTATTAAAACCTTTATTAAACTAGATTGTGACATTAATATGTATAACTAACCTTCATTGGTCGATTATATTAAACACGATTATGAAAATTACCAACCGAATGAACATGTGGTTAATGTATTTCTTAAATTAATAATTTAAACAATTTAAATGTTAATATTGTAAATAATTGCTGTAAATATTTTTGAAAATAATGTGAAACGAGAGTGATGTTAAAGGCGTGCTTATAATATTTTTATTGTCTTTGACAAATATTATAAACAATTTCTAATTGTTATAAATAATTTATGTGATTTTGTTATAAACATTTAAGAGCTAATTAAACATTTGGATTGAAGTTAACAAGTTTAAGAAATTAACATAATGATCCAATAGGATGTGAGCAAAGTACTTGAAAGATTTGCGTAAATATAATGTGAGCTGTCTTGTAGACATTTAAAAGCTTGAGAGTGCAGGCTGTATTCTTACGTAACGTAGCATGTGAGAAGGGAGTGCATTTGACCAGTATGCAACAGGCTGGAGGGTAGCCCGCAGCTGTGCCAACATCTGGTTCTCAGAGAGTGAGGTCGTCCACACTCTGGCCTTGCGACTATAAATACCATTCTCATGTTTATTAAAAGGAAACCAAATGCTCTATATATGTCACACCCTGACGTCCTTTTCCAATCCAATGGTGTTATGAATATTACGTTATTTGGAGCTCTTGGGAGCTAAAATGTTTTATATCATGTTGTATGATAATTTTTGCAAGTCCTACTGGAGGACGTAGTCAGATTGACTTGGGCTACTGATAGCCACGTTTATTTTGTTGTGTTACCCTTTATTTGAAATAAAGCTTTTGTACAGTTCAAAGTTCTCGTCTTCGTTATGGTTCATTTTTAAATGTCATGGTGGAGGTTATTGTGTGAACAGACTTTAGTGATCCTGTTGTCAACTCAAACCCCGAGATAATTAAGAGGTGAGTAACGGTAAGTATGAACCCCCGTCTATTTTGGTGTGTTCCACAATGATTTCCTGTGAACTTCTGTGCTCTTATCTCGATAGTATCTGTCAGTGCCATTTTCATTGATGTAACTGTGCCGGTGCGATTGATAATTGGCAATCCGATTGAGGGGGGCGGATATCTGACAGCCTACTATCCAGGTAAACGGGGACAGAAAGATTGGCGCAGTCAACGTGTGGGGCATGTTCAACAACACTGGATCACCAGGTTGAACGCCAGAAAGATTGGCGCACCTAAAACGTTGGGGCTCGAATTCGACAAAACTGGATTACCAGGTTGAACGCCAGAAAGAGTGGCAAACCTAAAACGTGAGGTTCGATTAGACTCAAATAAAGAGGTTGATTCTTTGTTAGATGTCTAGGCCAATTGTAGTATTTAAGAGTGTGATTATATAGGAATTAAATGTTGTATTGTGTTAGGAAAATTACACTCATAAAAGATCAGATCTTATACAACTTGAGAAAGGTTAAATAGGCTGAAAACTTAGAAAAATCGCCTATAATCTGGAATCTTATTTTATTTGACCGGCTTATGACATTTTAGTCATATTAAAGATAAAATTAATTATTTGGATTGTAAATGTAAATTATTTGTGTTAGGATATTTTAAAATGAGCCAAAGAAATTTGAACATGTGCTTGAGTTTGTTTCAACATGAAGTATCGTCGAAGGTTAATTATAAGGTAGTTATAAGTTAGATTTAAGACAGAAAGTTGATCAAAATTATATATGGTGAAAAGTGTTGCTCAAATGTTGTTATTTTGCTCTTTTGATGTATGTCCCTACAGCAGTCCATTTTTGAATAATATTGTACTGGCAGAGGAAAGTATGAGGTTTATGTTAGAAGAATTGAAAGCTAGCATGAATGAAAGTGCGAGGGAGATGTCTGCTAATTTGAAAGCAAGCATGACTAGTAGTATGAAGCAGATGTTGAATGAAAGCATGAAGGAGAATAATAGTAATTTGTCTGCTAATTTGAATGCAAGAATGGAGGAGAATGTTAGTAATTTGTCTGCTAATTTGAATGCAAGAATGGAGGAGAATGCTAGTAATTTGAATAGTAGTATGAAGGAGATGGAAGCTAGGAATAATAGTCAAATGGAGGAGAATATGAAGATTCTTCATACTAGTGCTGCTAATTTGGAGGATAATATGTCGCGTTTACAGATTAATACCCTAGGAATTGAGAATACTGTAACGGACATGCGTACAGACGTGTCTAATATCCATAAAGATGTGTCTATTGTGCATAAAAGTGTTGATGATGTTAAATTTGATGTGTCTAAGGTACAGAAAAACCTTACAATGTTAAATTTAGATGTAGCTAATGTCCGAGGGGATATTTCTTGTGCTAGAGCCGAAGTTGTTGTTGTCAAAAATGACGTTGCGACTGTCCAAGACAAGGTCGAGGAAGTCCAAAAAGAAATTCAAAAAGCTAGAACTGATGTATCCAATGTTCAGGTAGACATTAATAACATTCGTGCGGATATAACTGAGGTGCAAAGTGACATAACTAAGATTCAGGTAGAGGTCAACACAGTTTTCGTAGATATGACTAAAGTCCAAACTGATGTAAATAAAGTCAGGGAAGAAATCGAAAACTCAAAAACTCTTTGTACGCGTAATATAACTGCATTAGCGACTAGACTAGTTGATGAATCAGTTAGAACAACAACGTCTTTAGCAGAGTTGAAGTATGATGTAGAGGTCATGAGAACACAGGTATTAGACCACAATAGAGTATTAAAAGGGGATATCGAAGTAGACATAGCCGAAATGTTAACAGCAAACGTAGCGGTATGGAAAGACGAGTGGAATAAGTCAAGTGGGGAACATGTAACCCAAATTCAGGAAAGGATTGAAAGAAAACTTGCCAGTACGCAGATAGAAATTAACAATGAAGTAGTACAGATTAGGAAAGATTTAAGCGTCAGGATAAATTCGCTATCCGAAAAACAAGTTGACGATAGAACACAACTAGATCAGGATATGCAAACTTTAAAATCTACATTAGAGGAACAGATGCATAAAGTTGTCTCGGATGTAAATGAAACGACGAGTAAACTGAAAAATTTGAAGTTAGGAGAGGCTAGTTTAATGGAGAACTACAAAGAAGAGATTATCAAGAAAGTCTTAACGGAAATCACTGACAAGGATACAGAAGGCTTAGCTTGCGAATTGAATAGGAATTATGCTAGAAGACATAACCTAGATCCAGAAGAGAGAGACGTGACTCCTGAAGAACGTGTATCCAGATTCAGAGAGGAGGATGACGAGAGGAATATGGAACCTGAGTGGAACTATCGAGATAGTGGGAAAAACTATCCGGATTCATATCCGAGGAACGTGACGGTCATCAGGAATTTCGAAGACAAACCACAAAAATTCAGTAACACTGATAGTTTGACACCTATAGAGTATGTAAGGAATCTCAAAGATTATTTCATCGAAGCTCACATTCCCAGAGAGAGAGAGATGAAGATAGTAGAGAGATATCTGATTGGAGGACCCCTCGAATGGTTTCGCGCATTTAGATACACATTCAGTAACTTTGACGAGTTTGCAGAGGCATTAATCAAACGATTTTGGTCCATAGAAGCGCAGAATTCGTTAAGAGCGGAGGTGTATTCAAGAAAATACTCAGCTACTCTTCCAACGAGGTACGCTGATTTCTTTACGAGTCAGTTGTCCCGCTTGAGATTTTTGCAACCCCCATTGTCCACGGAGCAACTAATTGATGCGATTTCTCGTATGCTTCCAGTTGAGGTGAGGAGACTTATAATTTCGTCCAACTTCAGGGATTTATCCAGCATGGATGAATTACTGAGAAGGTTAGACTACACAAGTCCAATGCCTAACGTAGTACAGAAAGGTCAAAGGCAGGAGTTTAAAGAAATCAATACGGTATATATGGACCAAGTCCAACAAACTGACAAGCCAGAGCAGGAGAAAACTGACAATGTAGGTCCTCACAGGAATAATCAGTTTAGATATTACAGATCACAAGGTTACCGACCGTATCAACAGAGAAGAGGTTGGAACTACAACCGAGGAAACTACAATGGAAGAGGCAGATATTACAACAATAATGGGTATAACCGTAACTATAATAGGAATAACCAAAACCAAAATAGAAACCAGAATACTCAAGGTCAGGTTATGACACCCGATCAGTATCAGCAAAGAGAAAAGGAAAGCCAGCAATACTTAAAAGAATTAAGGGATAAAGAAGCTGACAATCAAAAGAAAAGGCAGGATGTTGTAATCGATCCTGGGCCTTCTACGAGCCAGCAGAATTTTGAGGTCGGTAACACAAAAAAAGACGCCGATTTCTCAACGTCAGTGAGAACCTGTAAATACATTGCCACACCACACCTGATTACGATTAATGAGATATACGAAGTTACCGATGAAGATTTACTAGAAGAGAGGGGTATTGTTAAAGAGGAAAGACCATGTGCATTACCTATTATTGCTGTACGGATAGATGGACAGCAGTACAAAGCCCTGATGGATACTGGTGCTATTATTTCCATCATTTCAGAGGAATGTTATCAAAGTCTGCTAAGAGGAGAGAACATGACAGTCCTACCTGTTTCTACCGTCAAAGTGAGAGGGATATTCCAAGATAAGGCAGTGAAATGCAAGATTCAAGTGTTATTGAACTTTGAGATCAATGGAAGGAATTATGAACAGATCTTCATTGTGGTGAGCAAGATCAATTTTGATATGGTGCTTGGAATCGATTTTATATCGAAGGTCGGAGCTATTATTGACATGAAGAACAGAAGTATTAGCTTTAATGATGGGTACATAATCACAGAAGAGATAGAAGAACAGGACGTGAAAAACAGTCTGGAAATAGACCTTAGGGAAGAAATTTTGAATACAATAATTAATGAAGTGGAAAACTTAGAAGAAATACCCAGTAGAAAAACTGAAGGATTTGAAGAAATTCAGGGGGAATTTGCGGATCTGATAAAGGAATTCCAAGATATTTTCGATGAAAAGCCTGGATTGATTAAGGATTATAAGTACAAGATAAGGCTGACAGATGAAACCCCTTACCAGAAGAGAATATACCCCATTCCTGAGAAATACTATCAAGAAGTACGAGGGTTAATCAGAAAAATGGAGGTAGACGGGATTATTAGAAAACAGGCGTCGTCTTATATAAACCCCATCACAGTAGTGAAGAAAAGTAATGGTCAGATACGTCTTTGTCTCGATGCCAGGACCATCAACTTGAAGATTCTTCCAGAAAATGACAGACGACCCAAGATTAGAGATCTGCTTCGGAAATTCAAAGGGAGAGCTTGTTTCAGCGTTCTTGACTTGACGTCTTCATTTTATCAAGTTCAATTAGAAGAGGATAGTATGCAGTACACTGGATTCCTATTTGACCAGACGTCATGGGTCTTTGCCAGAATGCCTTTTGGAATGGTTAACAGTGGACCAGCACTTATTCGAGCACTTGATAGTAAGCTCACTGACGAAGTGAAAGAAAATGTAATCTGCTACATTGACGATTTAATCGTATCTTCACCCAGCGCCGCAGAACATTTAGTGCACTTGAGAAAGTTGTTCGAGAATTTAAGGGAGGCCAATATCAAGGTGAACTTTGGAAAATGTCGATTTTTGAAGAAGGAGATAAATTACTTGGGGCATACTATTGATAAAGATGGATATCATCCAAACATGAAAAAAGTAGATGCGATCACGAGATTTCCAAAGCCAACTAAGGTAAAACAAGTTAGAGAATTTGTAGGTGCATGCCAATTTATTAGCAGCCACTGTCCAAGATACTCGGAAATTATGGCTCCTCTGTATGACTTACTCAAGAAGAACAACAGATGGAAATGGAGTACCGCTGCAGACGAGGCTTTTGAGAAAGCAAAAGAGATGCTCAAAAATAATGTGAAACTGGAGTACCCAGACTTTGAGAAGGTGTTCTATATTGAGTCTGATGCATCAAGAATAGGCATTAGTGCAGTCTTATACCAGAAAGACGAGGCAGGCAACAAGCACTACATTGCGTTCACTATTCGGAAGTTGAAAAAGCACGAGGAAAACTACTTCACGACAGAGCTTGAAGCGTTAGCTTTTGTGACAGCTTTGCAAGCCTGGAAGAAAATCCTGCTGGGACATAAGGTCATCATTATTACTGACCATAAAGCACTACAGTTTATGTTGCAAACTGACATGTCAAGTGATAGATTGACACGTTGGGCTTTGTTCACCCAACAGTTTAACGCTACTATCGTCCACCAGCCTGGGAAAGATAACTTACTGGCTGATGCTCTATCACGTAACCCTATTAAAAATGTGCAGATACACCATGTACAATTGGAGCATGAAGATGAAGAAACCGTTAGGAGGTTAGCCCGAATCGGTGTGTCACAGAAGAGACACGCTCCAATAAGGAAAATGTACAGGTTCCTCAAGGGTTACATGGACAATACGGATGTTGACTATGAAGCTACACGGAGAAATTCACGACACTTTGTCTTGAGTGGAGACATTGTATGCAAGTATGCTGACTCTGCGCATACAAAACTTCGAATAGTCGTGCCACCTAAACTTGTTGTCAATTTAGTGTGGGTAGCTCATCATGCAACTGGACATGCCGGTTTAGATAAAACTCTTAATACACTTAAAGAGAGATTTATCTGGACTAACATGCGTTCCAGCATTGCCAAGGTCATTAGATCCTGTGACAAATGTCAAAGAGCAAAGTATGCTTCTGCTTTATTAAAGGGAAAACCGAAGGCGATGATTCCTTCTAAGCCAAACGAACTTATGGCGACGGATATATTTGGCCCCTGTCCGAAGGGATACCAGGGTAACCAATACTTGTTCGTGACCGTGGATGTTTTCTCAAAATTTGTTACAATGAGTCCCATGCAGAAAGCTAACACGAGGAACGTAGTAAGCAGACTGGAAAATGCTGTATTTCCTAAAGCTGGTATACCGGAATATCTACTGTCAGATCATGGAACGCAGTTTACGTCCGTGGAATTTGCAGCGGATATGGAAAGGCTTGGCATTAAGCACTTATTTTCAAGCGTGCGTTACCCTGAATCGAATTCCTCAGAAAGATATATGGCTGAATTTTCGAAATTCTGTCGAATTTTCTGTCCAAATGATCATTCTGGTTGGGTGAGATTTGTACCCCTTATTGAGGAATGTCTGAACTCTACAGTGCAGGAGAGCACAGGAGAAGTGCCAATGCGACTTCATCTAGGAAGAAACCCAGAAAGACCGTGGGATAATCTTTTCAACCACATACCGAGAGATCCCGACATAGGAAGGCAGCAGAGGATTGACAAGGCAAAGGAACAACTCCAGAAAGCAGCAGAGAAACGATTGAAAATAGTAGCTGGAAAACGTTTTGGTACACCCTTTCAAGTTGGAAATCTTGTATTATTACGCAGACCTGTTAAGGCTGATATGACCAAGAAAATCTACCCCAAATTTGGATTAGTGTTCCTGGGGCCGTTTAGGATTACAAACGCTTATGGAAACAACTGTTATGAACTCTACGATGAAGAGAATAATGTCGTTTACGGCAAATTCAATGCTGGAAATTTAAAAAGATACTATCCTAGAGTAAGCCAGTAATAATTCAATTTCGTGTTCAAGAGAGTTGAGATACTTGTAACATTGAGTTTAAAAACAATTTGCAACTGTTTTTAAAACGTGGTGAGAGGAGAATGCCCCCGTAATTGAATTATATAGAGACCACGGTGGCTATATTTGAAATTATAAGGAGAGTTATGGCTGTCATAGTTATGACGTGGGTAGTCATGACGTAAGCACGGATGACGTAAATGTTATACCAGCAGGCTACTTGAGCTGAGATTCTCAGTGACGTCAGCATTTAGTCGAGAATGTTCCAAGATTTACGACGCAGTCGCAGGAAACGAGGAATTCTGCTGAGGAAGAAACTATGCTATTGGAGGAGAGGCATGAACCAATCAACGATAGTTTAAAGGAAGACGGAGATTGCTGAAACTATGGTATTTTTATTACTTTTGGAATGCAGAATTGTGGAAATCCATTTGCAGTAGAAGCATTGATTTGGAATTTTGGTGAAATTTATTTTCAGTTTTTGAATTTTGAAAATCCGTCATGTATTAACGAAGTTGGAACTTTTAGCGATGACGTAGTATCACGCTTTGGAAGGGATGGAAACGCCCCTCGAGAAGTTAATAAAAGGGCTTGCGCAGAAGAGAGGAGCCTCTTTCGTTCTCTGATCATTCTGAGATCGCATTCTCAGATCATCGAAGTACAATTGTGAAAGTTCTTTTCTTATACATTCATTATAGTGAGACGTCGAAGTGAACAGCAGTGAAAAGAATCGTCTTTATAACGCGTGGCGAGGCCACTATATTAACGAGATCCAAGTCAAACTAGGTGAAGTTGAAACGGACCTTAGAAAGCTTCTACAAGTTTAGCTTCGAACAGTTAGCGGTCACCGATAAGCTAATTGTATTGTGCAGTGCTACATGCAGTTATAGAGAAAAGCTGAACAATTTCGACCGATTAATTTGAAAGATATTAGCAGTTTTATACGACTGACAAAAGTGATTATCTCGCCACAAGAGAAGCACTTTTGTATAGCCAGAATCAACGCAACGGCTGACGCTGCGAGTGGAATAGAAAGACTTCAGATTGCTTGGTTACAGAACGATACAGTATAATGGAGCAATTTAATACGGCAGTTTGTTCTTCTAACACTACAACCGAAGAGCAGATGGAAGGCTAAAGGGCTTATTGCAATTGGGACATACTTCAACGGAGTAAGATAGCGACATGGAACTTCGCTAATTGCTATTCCACACAAGCGAACATGCGGTGAATACCATCTACACCCATGTTTCGTAATTAAAGGCTGAATACCATCGAACAGCCATAGAAACAATTTCATACTCTGAATATGAATAATTTCTTCGGAAATTTCTACAAAACTTCATGACGATTGTCTACTGGAACTTCAGGGAATTTTTCAAGAGAGGTCAGGGATGTCCCGACTCACAAAGAAGATTATTGCCGGAAGGATGTCTATTCGTCTTCAAGGAGCAGAGCGATTTCCGGAGAAGGAAGCAGTTCGATTCTCCGAGGGTGCTATTTCCTATTTCGAGGATGGAGCTCAACTTTAACGTGGTGAAATGGATCCATCAGCAGTCTTCTTTGGGGAATTTTCCTCTGGAACGTCAATCGGCAGATAAGGTAGTCGTGAACGTTTATTGTATTTGAGTTTATTAATGATGTTTGAGCAACCATTTTTCCCATATTTTTATCCTCATGTTTTTTGCCCTATTTTCTTGTTGAGATTCTTATTCTCAGTACACCTTGATGAGTTTTGCCTTTTTCGACGATTTATTAAGACATTGTTATGTCATGGGCATAGTTAACGATTTTGGATCAGTTGAGACTGATATTTAGATTTTTCAGTCATTAATATTTTTGTAGTCACGATTTGACTGTAAGTTAATGATTTTTATGGCAGATTTAAATTCAGACAGCGTGTCACTTTATTAAAGTAATTCTACCCCAGTTTAATTACTTTGACCAATTTTCTGTCATCATCAAGAAGGAAGAACATTTAAATGATTTTAGAGCGTTAAAATCTCTTACGTTGTCGACGATCTTGGAAATACTAGTCGTTATTTGAATTGATTGCAACACAGACATTTATCGTCAGTTATGAATGAACATTGCATCATAGACACTTTTGTGAAAGATTAACGTTAATAATGAATTATTGAATGCATTAAAGTCTAGTACTTTTGTTAGGAGTTTTTCTCAATTAGAGATTTATAGAACGATGTTTGCATTCCCCAGTCTAATTGGATTCTATTCGACTACTTTGCATTTTAGTCGCACTTTATTTGAAGATAGTATTTTCATACTACAATTTCTTTTAAGATGTTAATCTTAAATTTTGATAGACCAGACAGGCGTATATAAGCGTATTCACTATTAAATTTGTTTGTGATTGGCAAGTTTTGACTTCATTTCGGTTCATGAATGAAATCCACGAAGGTTAAATAAAAAACAGTTTTGAAACAATTAATGATTATAAAAAATTTTAAGTGGAACTATGAATGTATAATCGCTAGTGCAGCGCGTGTTGAAAGTCGCTGAGGTATAATGCCCTTGAATATGAAGGAGGTTCCCACAGGAATTAATGTTAAAGAATTATTTGTGGAAGTTTTGTAAGTTATGTGGAAGTTTTTAATGCCATATAGATTAATATATGATGGATTTTGGGCATATTTTTAATGCAGTTGGTGCATTAACTTGTTAGCGAAGGATTTTCCGCTGGAGTAACATTGTCATAGTTCGTTGAAAATTAATCAAGTGATTTACTGTTATAATTAACACGAGTTTTGAAAGAATTTGAGATAAGATTTTGAATGAAGGTTGCCGTCACAAATCATTATTAAAACCTTTATTAAACTAGATTGTGACATTAATATGTATAACTAACCTTCATTGGTCGATTATATTAAACACGATTATGAAAATTACCAACCGAATGAACATGTGGTTAATGTATTTCTTAAATTAATAATTTAAACAATTTAAATGTTAATATTGTAAATAATTGCTGTAAATATTTTTGAAAATAATGTGAAACGAGAGTGATGTTAAAGGCGTGCTTATAATATTTTTATTGTCTTTGACAAATATTATAAACAATTTCTAATTGTTATAAATAATTTATGTGATTTTGTTATAAACATTTAAGAGCTAATTAAACATTTGGATTGAAGTTAACAAGTTTAAGAAATTAACATAATGATCCAATAGGATGTGAGCAAAGTACTTGAAAGATTTGCGTAAATATAATGTGAGCTGTCTTGTAGACATTTAAAAGCTTGAGAGTGCAGGCTGTATTCTTACGTAACGTAGCATGTGAGAAGGGAGTGCATTTGACCAGTATGCAACAGGCTGGAGGGTAGCCCGCAGCTGTGCCAACATCTGGTTCTCAGAGAGTGAGGTCGTCCACACTCTGGCCTTGCGACTATAAATACCATTCTCATGTTTATTAAAAGGAAACCAAATGCTCTATATATGTCACACCCTGACGTCCTTTTCCAATCCAATGGTGTTATGAATATTACGTTATTTGGAGCTCTTGGGAGCTAAAATGTTTTATATCATGTTGTATGATAATTTTTGCAAGTCCTACTGGAGGACGTAGTCAGATTGACTTGGGCTACTGATAGCCACGTTTATTTTGTTGTGTTACCCTTTATTTGAAATAAAGCTTTTGTACAGTTCAAAGTTCTCGTCTTCGTTATGGTTCATTTTTAAATGTCATGGTGGAGGTTATTGTGTGAACAGACTTTAGTGATCCTGTTGTCAACTCAAACCCCGAGATAATTAAGAGGTGAGTAACGGTAAGTATGAACCCCCGTCTATTTTGGTGTGTTCCACAATGATTTCCTGTGAACGTCTGTGCTCTTATCTCGATAGTATCTGTCAGTGCCATTTTCATTGATGTAACTGTGCCGGTGCGATTGATAATTGGCAATCCGATTGAGGGGGGGCGGATATCTGACAGCCTACTATCCAGGTAAACGGGGACAGTACTAACTAACATTTACATACCGGTAATTAAAATTCGCCGTCAGTTTGTTCGAGAAAGGGGTGTCAGGCCCACTGATTCGCGGGAATTCGTGCATTGATTGGTATATTATATCAAGCTCGGGCTTTGAAGGCTAGAATGAGAAATGTTTTTGGAATGTGGGATAATTCACACGGCACGGGAGTAGAGGCTGTTTATGTAACCATGAGCTGAAAAATGTTTCGATTTCTTTTACGTTGTCTAACAATCGATAACGTACACAACAGAGATCAAAGAAAATCTTTTCACAAACTAGATGCTTTTAGAGAAATCTTAGAGATGTTCGTGCTCAATTGCAAGAATGAATACAAACCAACCACATTGATGAACAGCTAGTTGCATTTAGAGGAAACTGTCGTTTCCGGGTGTATAGGCCTATGCCTAGTAAACATGCGAAGTATGGGATAAAGATCTTTACTATGGTGTCCACAACAACATTTTATGCTACAAACCGTTAAGAGGATGTAGAGAAGCAACCAAACGGCCCTTTAAGAAGAAGCAACAACACGTCAGACTTAGTTTTGAGTTTGGTGCAGCCTATTTCAGAAACCAATAGGAATATTACCTGTGACAATTGGATCGCATCTGTACCCTTGGAAATGAAGCTACGGGAAGAAGAAAAAGTAACTATGATTGCTTCTCTGAGAAAGAACAAAGCAACAGTTCCCCCAAATCTTCTACCTGATAAGTCAAGAGAAGTCCAAAGCAGTTTGTTTGGCTTTCAAAAGAGCTGTACATTTTATCTTACGTACCGAAGAAGAACAAGGCTGTGTTGACAATATCGACTATGCATGAAAACATGGCAATCGATCCAGATGCAGGTCATTAGCGGACACCCATGATTATTTTATTTCCAAACTAGAAAGTAATAACATCATTTATATATTTTTTATTTATAACATGAAATGTATATACTTATACAGGTTTTTGTAACATTTATAACATACAAACTTACCAAACGTATACACGTATTTGTCAGATGTATCATAATTGTATATTTCCTACTTAATATTTCGTAGAATACACTTTTTTTTAATGAAAAATGTGTTTAATATATTCCTACCTAACCCAAAACATAAAATCATGATCGCTAAATATATATTTCATAGGGTAAAATGGCAAAACCAAGTGGAGGACACTCATCCTCCACGCGCCCACTCGCGTTACGGCAAACCGCGCGCCCACTGGAGTGTTAAAAAGTATAACAATTTCTGTGCGACGCACCATTTTAAAGTTATGCGCCAAAAACTTATAAAAGGGGGCTTTGAGCCCCCCTCTCACACCCCGCGGCACCTGAAATTGACGGGACTTTATTAGGTGTTGTTCAGGGAACCTCCTCGTACATATTCCCGAAACATTTGGAACTACATGATGTAATGCAGCAAACGCATCATTTTTGGTCTAATTTGACTGGACTATATAAGCGTTTTACGTTTTAATTTCTTCCAACCATGTCCAATCAACTACTGAGGCGACAGTTTACGAGCTAGCTAAGGGCGAGTCTATTAACCCAGATACAGCCAGCAGCAATCCGTTGAGTCGTGTTGAGTTAAGACTTCTGAGAAGGGTGGTTGTGTTTGGAGTTTCCCCGGAATGCAACTCGGGTTTTCTTCATTTCGCCTGTGAAACACAGTCAAGTTCAGATTGGACGGAAAGGGAATTTTAGTTTCATTCACCTCGCCATTCCCTGGAAGGGCAACTCTCATTTCGCCTGTGAACTTTTCGTTCTTCAAAATTCACAGTCAATTTAAGATTGGACGGGAGGGGGATTATATTATGTTAAATTATACTGATTGGTGTATAATCTCTACTCAGTATAAAACAGAGTCCCCGAAGCTTGGATGTCACGGGTAATTTTGAGAACCACTGAATGGATTTTGATGCGGTTTCCCCATTCTGAAAATTATATCTCGAGGAAGGTTTCTGTAAAATAAAGTTATTTACGACCAAAGGAAGTCAAGCACTAATAATTTCAGTGAAAAGGTAGAAAACAACTGGCGTCCGTGCGCTGTTTAAGCTTACGCTGGGCAAACCGTTAAATATATCTATATACTATGAGTACAAGAATAGTTCAGCATGAAAAGCTCTACTAAGAAGCCCGGGAGAGGATATCTCTATATTCAATGCATCGCCTACTATAAGTGTTTTTACGTTTTCAGTTCTTCCAACAATCTCCAATCAGTTATTGAGGCGATAGTTTACGAGATAGCTAGGGGCGAGTCTATCACACCAGTTACAGCTTAGCTAGCGGACGAGCTTATTGCCCCAGATACAGCCAGAAGCACACTGCCGAGTCGTGTTGAGTTAAAAAGTTTAGAGAAGAGTGGTTGTGTTTGGAGTTTCCCTAGAAGTGCAACTCGGCTTTTCTTCATTTCGCTTGTGAACTTTTCGTTCCTAAAAAATTCACAGTCAAGTTAAGATTGGACGGAAGGGGGATTTGTGTATCATGCACCTCGCCATTCTTAAATTACGTCTGACAAGAATTTGTTGCACGTGCATCTCCAAGATAATATAATTAATAGTCCAGTCAGTGAATTTAACCCATCATGCCGAGACGTAAAACGGATATTGGTCGTTGTTCATTGACATTGGAAAAAATCGCTTATCACGTAATGCATCCATAACTGTTCCCGGGCGAATCCGGGTCGGGTTGCTAGTATATGATAGAATATGATAATTGAGGTGCCTAGAATCAAAACCCGCCAAATCCATATTTTATGAAAATTGAGATAAGCTTTGTTTCTTATAGCTTATGCTGCGCTGAATGCATTAAAACTATTATTCTGTCACAAAGCCCGCTACATCCTACAGTAAACCGAAGTCAAAGTTGAGGCTTAGTTGCAATATCCGCCAAGTCCGAAGACAGTTTCACCATTTTTGGTTACAAAACCCGCCACATCCACATCAACCAATAGGAGCTCCCAGTTCCGCCATCTTACCTTCCATGATGCTTTGCGAAGTGTTTACTCATTACCTCCCAGCATTAGTCAGAGAACGTACCCCAGCCTGACGTGATCTGAATGGTTTATATTGTTATACTTTCCGATAATAATAATTTGTTTTGGATAATTTTGACAAAGAACAAGAGAAAATAACATTTTGGTCCGGGGTGAAGTTTTCCACAGGTCTGACATTTACGAACACAAACGTGACACGAAACCTCACGTACAGCCAAAAGACATAAACAGGGAGATTGTCCTTTAGGCACAATAAGTGAAACATGTTTCTAGACTGCTTTCGAAGCATTTTGGGGAAAGATGAAGGAAAAATGAAGAGTTGCAGTTTTATTGCAATCTTCAAATTTCAAATTTATTAGGGCTCTTTGGTATCAAAACCTGTCAAATCCAAATGTTAGTAACAAACACGAAGGGAATGATGAAGATTGTGAAACTACTATTGAGGATGAGGCAGAAACAGACATTGTGTAGCTAGAACTTGCTGTAAAGAATGTGATTTAATAAGCGGCTTCGGTGGCGTAGTTGTTAACATGCTGAGCTTCTATGCCTAAGATAGCGGGTTCAAACCCGGCCGAAGCCGTCAGATTTTGAAGAGCGTTAAAAATCCCTCAGTATGCCGTCCTTCGGAGGGGAAGTAAAGCCGGCGGTCCCATTTCATATATTTATGGCATGTTAAAGAACCTTCCACTAATTACACCTGTGTGGTGCTAAATTGTATAGGAATGTAAACAACGCTCTTAGGTTTCTACGTTCGTTGCCTAGAGCCGACTGCGGTGGCTTCTAGTGGCTAAGTTCTGAACTAGGTCTAGTAGTCGTTGACGGTGGCGTTTGGCGGCTAAAGTAGGAACTATTTGAAAAATTCAAAGTTGCAATCCTTACTTGTATATTAAAAAACAGATACACACACTTATTCAGCCATCACAATTAACACCGGTTATCAGACAGATTCTACACACATCCAAAGTACACGGGGCTACATGACCGCGTTGTCGCAGCCCCTAAACTGAGGAATCAACCAACCGTGATTTAATAGTTGAATGACGATAGTTTTGTCTCTCAGAACCTGGACTATATGAATTGAACATGAATTTAATTGGACGTTTTTCCTTATTATTAATATTCAGTACTGTACAGTAGACTATTATTACCCTTTCATGAATTGATTGCCGGCGGTGGAGATGGGAACTATTCTCTGTTTACTTGTGTCTCACGTCAGACTGCTTCGTCGACAGGTACTGTTACGCGAGTAGGATATGACTCAGCTCAAGTACCCTCAGTCATCGTTTAACTGCCATGGTGACATGAGCTCCTGTGACGCTTATCTGACTTTATGCAGCTTGACCTATGTGCAGACTGCACTCTGACATCGCTGTGTCCTCCGCTTCGCCCTACGGGGCTCATGCTACAATAAACATAAACGCTGGCACAACCACGCTCAGCGGCAATCGAATATTGAATGGGTAATACTAGTTTTATTCTGTTTCTGTTTATTTTTACTAGCCAATAATCTTTGTGCTAATAAAGCACAAAAATGATACGATTTTTTATTTTATAACCTAACTTTAGTTAACTTTCATTCAAAATATTAATTTCTTAGTAAAGCTTACGCAGTTTCTACAATCTCATCACAACTTCAGATTTATTAGGGCTTTTTGGTATCAAAACCTGCCAAATCCAAATCTTAGTAACAAACCCCGACAAATCCGAATTATTGCTTTATATTTTTCTAGATAAATTGCTAACTATCCCGGGGATCAGCTTCGTACTTCGTCACTGTTCTTAAAAATAATTAATTCATTTTTTAGTGAAAAAAGTATTTCTTTCTAGGTATTGGTTTGTTTGTGGCAGTTTTTGCCACTTTGCCATAAAAGTGAAAGAATGGATTTGGAGGGTTTTGATACTCGGCACCTCAATTGTTCTTATGATCATTGGAATCGATTCATTAAGGAACTTAAATATACTCAATTTTGGTAACTCCCTGACTTACGGGTTGTAACATGAAGCTTCATAAGAAAACGCTCTATACTTACTGCAGGCCAAACGTTTCCGGACAGCATAAACATTTCCGTTATTTAAAGAATGGGGGTGGAATTAAGCCTAATTTCCAGATAATTTAAAATATATTGTGCCCCTTTGACGAGAATTTCGGGGAGCCATCGACCTTAAATGACCCTTCCGAAACCCCCATCTCCCAGGAAGACATATAGGACGGGAAGGAATGCATTCTTGGACTGGGAAAGCACTCAAGAAACTGTACTCGGGGGGTATAGTGTGTAATAAGAGGTGAAACTACCAGTCCAGAGGAATACAAACACAACAAATACAATAAAGAGCCAAGAATTACATTTAAATCGCACTCAGTTTATTCAAAAAAAGTGGCACACCCCCATATACTGCAGAGAGGTGAAAACGGCGAGTCCGTGCTAAACAATGTTGATAATAATGTTATTCGTCTCCGTTCGACAATCCTAATAAATTAAGCTTCTCGAAGTCCTAAGCAAAAATGGAAAATCAAAGAATGCAATCTAAAAGAATGACACGTAGATCATCTCTATACAATTACTTCGGAGATTCAATGGTAATAATATTACAAGCAAGATTCTACAGCAAGGTGAGTTACTTACTTGTTTACAATGCAAGGTATCAGTTACATTTAAAGCATAATAAGTTTAAAGCTACGCTATGATGGTGTCATCTCCAACATTTAACGTTATGGTCATTTAATCTATTACCTATCGTACGTTAATAATAGCCATGATGTAAATGAGGTGCATTTCATACAAAATGTATTTCCAAGCTAAAGCTATGCTCATTATGAACCTTACAGAACGCATGAAAATCTATTCTAATTTACAACACAAATGAATAACATGTAACCCTCTTAAATTACTTGCGCAATGGGCGCCACTGCTCCTACCTTCCTACATCGCAAATCCACTGTTTGTGAACTTGGATCATATTTTGTGTGGGAGAGAAAATTAGGTCGGCGACTGCATGAGTAAAACATGTCTAACGTCGCATTATCAGGTTAGCTACCGCGTTTAAACACGTAACTATCTGATTGTCGTCGTTCAATAGGGAAAGCTATATTTGTATTTAAGTGTGTCGAAGAATGAAGTCTAAGTTATGGTCATCAAGGTCCATTTAAGTTTATAGGTTTATTTACATTTTATTAGACTTCCTAGCTCTTGGTTTATATTCAGTTTTAAGTTGAAAATCCTGATATTTGATTATTACCTTCTTGTTTATCAGATTAGTTCAATCCTATCAGTTTCATTGTATTTTAATGACCATGTTAAACTCGTATAGTGTAAACAAATGGTGTCCCAAGCATCCAATATAAACACATCATTGGAAGAAAAATCAATTCCAAAACATCAAATAGCACTCCTGTGTGCTCCATCAATAACACTGACCCGTCGGTCATCTGCTGTAATAACGAGACAAAAGCGTTCACGTCATCAGCTCATAAAGTACCAAAACTTGTACTAGCATCTCAAGGTAATCATATCCTACCGCTGTAGTGCGTTTTAACATAACATGGTTCTGACTAAATTTATACAATCCAAGCTTGAGGATAAGGTTTAATCCTGCTGTAATTACAGCTGTGTACTCTGAACTTATAGGAAGGGGCATCATTTACTCATATATCAGACGTCTAATGTCTGGAAAACTTGAATTAATAAACCTTGGTCTTTTGCTTACAGTCCTATAAAATGACCCGCTCCTTCGAACTCAAGATAGCCTGCTCAGCTCATCTCGCAATGTTACAATTCATAGCTTGTATGCCAGTCGTCTGAATGTCGAATTTATAAAGTTATTATTTCACTTCTCCACATTCCATAAACAGGTTTTGCAGGTAGTAATGTCTAGTATTCACTGCGCTCACAGCCTTCTAAGTAATTTTATCAAGAAAAGAGTGCGCTGTCATCGCGTTCACAAGGTCAAAATAAACATAAAAAAGTGTGACATTGACTTCCTTTCACGGCCAACAGGTGGTTGTTGAGTTTACTGCTCCAGTAAAAATGCAGTCATACAGATACGATTATATAACAAAATCCTACACGTTAAAATGTGTTGGTTCGATGTTCTTCCGAACTAGAAGAAGTTATCCCAAGCAATTGCAAATGATACGACATAACTTGTGGTTACTCCACCACTAGGAATACTTTTTAATAAATAAGCCTACCTAAGAATGTGCGGCGTAAGGTCACAATAAACTAATCTAATCCCCATTACAAGACCGTAAATAAAAATATGTTTCGGCTGTCAGCCAGACTCACGTGCGTGCTTCACATTTCTTCAGAGATATTACTTGCATGGTTTATGTAGCAAGTAAGGCATAATGGTGGAATGCCTGTAATACACGTGCCTTCCTCATAGGGTGATTCAGCCATCAGTGAACCATTTATAGTGTGATCCAGCCGTCGGTAAACCCCGCCATCCTGTGGGTTTTATTCCATTGCTAATGCCATAGTAGAAGAAATAATTGGCATTTCCTCATCGTGAAAAATGTGTATTAGCGATGCCATGATGCTGTTGAATTCGTTAGTTAGCACTGAATTTACTGTGAGATTGTAACTAGCAATTGCACGCTGAAGTTACACTTATCAGCGGGTAGCAAGTAATAATGATCATAGATTTTCCGCTCACAGAATTTAATATCAGTAGCTTGTGCCATTGTGCACACTAAAACTTCGTGACTTTAATTCACACTTAATCAGTTCTTTACTGGATTGCACTGTTCCTAGCAATATCGTTGCACTTCTAAAAAACGTGGTTGGCAGCGTGTTCGATGCCTGCGTAGAAATGTTATCAGAAATATTACAAATATTCAAAATTTGCTTTCACTTGTGGTTTTTAATCAACTTAACAGGTTTGCTGCACGCCAAAGCGTATCTCAGTTCTTTGGATTAAGCTGTATTTGACAGATATTTCTCGATTATGTCGAGCACAATTCTAACGTGGACACAGGACCATGCCTGCAGTAAGTTGCACGTCAAGCCTAGACCATGCTTGCGATAAGAGTGATTCAGCAAGAAGCCGGATGCACTAGTTAGCCACCAGTCAAATGTGCGACTGTAAAATATTTATGGCATTCTTGGTAGGTTATTAATATTCATGTTTCCTTTCCATAATAAATCAAATTATGCTTCTGTGCATCAAAAATATATACAACATTGGTTAATAATAACATCCTTATCAAATATACAAGAATATTATACATTCACGGCGCGGCAACTCATATGAATCAAATGAGCGCTACTTATGCCTTTTCCTTGGAAGTCTCTGCTTCTCTCAAGGATGGTAAACTCTTCATGAGCCATAGAAGTCACATGGCAAATGTGATTTCGGGTTCAATATGTATTCTTAACATACAGAACCTGTTTGTAGGAACTTACATTATATTTTTAAGCACAAAAAGCAAATACACATCACAATTTCTATTCGTCGAAAAATCCACCCTTTGCTCGGAGGACACTCTTCACTATCTTTTGCATCCGTTGAAGAAGTTTCTGCAGAACTGATGAAGGAATATCATTCCAGGCAGTCTGAAGAGTCTTTCAAAGATCTTCCTCTGATGTAGGACATACTCTTCGCACCCTGCGATCCAGTTCTTCCCACAGGAGCTCTATTGGGTTTAGATCGGGGGACTGAGGTGGCCATTCCATGTTTATGAGTTCTCCTGCTTCCTGTTTCACCCTGAGATAATTTTTGCAGGATATTGACGTGTGTTTGGGGTCATTATCTTGCTACAAGGTGAACCCGAGTCCAATCAGTCGTTTGCCAGATGACACTGCACTCCTGAAAAGAATGTTGTGATAGCCTTCTTTCCTAAGAATTCCCTTTATTCTGCACATATCCCAGTTCCATTAGAAGAAAAGCACCACCAAGCCATCACAGAGCCCCCTCCATGCTTGACTGTAGGAATAATTCAGTCGGGATGGATCTTTTCTGCTCCGTTCGTCCGGACATACACATGACATATTTGCCCAAATACCTCAAACTTGGACTCATCCGTCCACAACACACGTTTCCAATCTTCAAGAGTCCATTCCTTGCGTGCAATAGCCCATTTTAGTCTTTTTCGTCTGTTGACTTTCCTAAGTAACGGTTTCCTCGCCCCTATCCTGCCCATTGAATTGGCTTTCCTAAGACGACGCTTCACAGTGGTGACAGAAATTTCGTTGTCATGGCTCCTATTGAAATCTGCTTGAAGTTCACCTGCTGTGAGCCTTCTGTTTCTCTTGCTGGACAATATTACCGATTGGTCCTCGGCCTGGGTAGTGACCCTTGGTCTTCCACTTCGTTTCTTGTCCTGATTTGATCCAGTTTTCAACCATCTTGATATTGTGTCATGAACAGTGGATTGCGCAAACTTTTATTTTTTGGCTATATCGCGGATCAAATAGCCCTCGTTGTGAAGAGTATTCACTGCGGAACGTTCTTCTATATTTAGAGTACGTCCTCGTCCCATTTCTGCAATAACAATGGGGAAAACTGAATAATTATGAAGTATTGATGGGATTTCATGGAAATTTATGCTTGAAAAATTGTAGTGTACCATTTATAGCTGATAGACCTCTATAACATTATAAAGTACATAGAAAAATTACCTTTCTAATAGTTCCCACAAAGATTTTAACACAACAATTGATTTCAAACCTTCAAATATGGGTTTATTTCTTACTTGTAACACAGACAACACACAAGTATGTTACCTAGCAACTGATCGCTAATCACCTTATGGGACAGTATTGGCGCCAACAATGAGATTTCACGGCAGTTTCTGATCAGAACAAGTGCCCGTGTGTTCTGCAACTCTAGTAAATCACTTGGGTGAAGCAGGTAAAGTTTCACAATAGGATATAAGCATAAAATACAGAATTATCAGAGTGTCCGGAAACTTTTGGCCGGCAGTTATCAAATAGGGAGAGAATCTTCCCTTAACATTAATGCATATAATTTATTTCTAACGAAATATTAAACAAGAAGTTCCGTGACGAACTAAAGAGCCTACTTTACTTAAAATTTAAGATTCATGCCAATCATTAATCTATCTAGAATAATGACGAAATTAAGTTGGTAATATCGAAATTTCTAATTAGTTCGAAATACTGTATAACTGGCATAATGTAGCCTAATAGAAAACTACAGTTGGCCGTCCTGTTGACTGAATATATTCTTAGTTCCATCTCTTATGGTACAGAATACAAAATTTGGTTGAAGTCCAATGGATGGCATGGACGTTACATGCAGTTAAACATTGGATCTACAGCACGCGTACAATCATGTTGGCAACAATGACATACGTGTATTGGTCAGAAATAATCTGAAATAATATGGTCTATTGTTGTGTCAATTTTGAATGAAATCCATTAGTTAGTAAAGAAGTTACATGCATTTTAAAATTGGACCTATCAGTTGGCTTAGAATCATGTTGGCAGCACTGGCGTAGGCCTATATTAGTTACCCCAAATTAATATAGAATGACAGGTACTATACGTGTGTAAAGTTTAGAGCTATTGGCTTGCATACTTTCTGATATATTGATATTAGGGTTACAAAAATAGAGACATTATTTATTAACAGTTGGCAGCCCTGGTTACTCTTAAGAATCGGCACAGTCATATCTGTTATGGTACACATGGCACACACGAAATTTGTTTGAAATCCAAATGATAGTATAGATGTTACATGTATTTAAAGTTGGACCTCTCAGCAGGCTTAGAATCATGTTGGTAGCACTGACGTATATAAGTTACTCCAAATTAATATAGAATATCAGGTACTATACGTGTGCATAGTTTAAAGCTGTCGGCTTGCATACTTTCTGATATACGGGTATTTGGATTTAAAAAAATGAGAGCATTTATTAACAGTTGGCAACCCTGGTGGCTCATTAAGAATACGCTCAGTCATATCTGTTTATGTACACATAGCACATACGAAATTTGGTTGAAATCCAATTGATAGTGTAGAAGTTATATGCATTTAAAATTTCGACCTATCAGCAGGCTTATAATCATTTTGGCGACACTGCCATGTATGGCCTCCTGGAAATAAAACTGCAATATTATTATCTATACGTGTGCCAATTTTGAAATAGCTCCCATTCATACCTTCCAAGATATCCAACATGGAGCTCAAATTTCAATTGCGATTTTTCAGCAGTTGGTAGCACTGACATCATTTTCAAATATGGCCGTGAGATATTCAGGTATAGATCTTTACTCCTACCAAATTTTGTTTCGATTGCTGTAGCCGTTTAGGAGTTTATAGGGGGGGGGGGGACACACACAGACAGACCGACAGACAGACACACATTTGCCCGATCCCTTAAGTCAACTTTTTCCTCATTTTTGCAAAATGTGAAAAGTAGGCTAAAATACAGTATATAGGCTGCATAATGTTCCGCTGTAGACTTAGGGCCGACGATTGCAAAATATTAACGCTTTCGTAGTGAGCTGTATAGTATACCTCTTGAGCATCATTCCTAAACCCTTTACAATCCAGATTACAGAATTACGGATAATACTCCGCTTGCACAATGCAAACAATCGTATCCCTGAGGCAACATTGTGCCCAGGGCAAGCAATCTACTGCAGGTCACATGTAGCACGCACCTCATATTCATGGTATTAAGGAGATTTTCCGAGCCCACGTTGTCCCATAGCTCCCACCGAACTAAGTTTACCTTGCGTCTCTCTCGTTGAACGGAAGCGTGCCTGATTTGATATTTTATGGTGTCACAGTACAGGTCGTAGTACTAAAATATTATTTTACAGATCCAAGTAGAAAATGGAAATTGAAAGAAGTAAAACCATTCTTGGAAAACTTATATCTAAATGATGCTTCCATATTGAAGAAGAACGTTTCTGGGATTCATTGACTATTGCTTCTGGACGTATTTTTGTGCAAATTCGACTTGTGCTAGATTATTGATTGTTTATGAAATCGTAATTGACTGTGAAACCTCATGAAACAATTACTACCGGTATCAATTTTGTTAAATTACTAAAGTAAATATGTTACATATTGAAATACTAAAGCGGTACCTCGTGCCTCGCTGGCATCGGGAGAGCGTGGGTTCGATTCCCACCTCGACCGTCCTGAAAATGGTTTTCGTGGTTTCCCATTTTTACCACCAGGCAAATGCCGGGACGGTTCCTTTGGATAGGTCCACGGCCAATTTCCTTCCAATATACCTTCCCTGACCCGTCCTGAAAAGAAAAGTGCATGGCTATTGGCTGCATTAATAAAATTATTATTAAATACTGGTAAGGAAAGTTATCTGCTTCTAAAAGGAATGCTAAGATAACTAGAAAATGCAGGCCAAATATGGGTGATATTTATAAGCTTTATTCAAAAACACCCATTCAGAAATGTTTGTGTCTGAGTCACCAATCAAATAACGCTTCTTCATAAAACTGCAATTAGAGATATGTCACCTGGCTTCTACAAATATTCTTCATTGAGGCAGACTTATTATAAGTCATGCCTGGTCAAGTATGGTATTACAAGTCAAGTTGTGTTACGTTTTTGGAATTTTTACTGACCAATCTGCAGCTTTGTATGTTACTATAGAAAACTCACCTGAAAAATGTCTACACAAATTTATCAGGTATTTATTATAATCAGTAGCAGACGGCGTATATTTTTGCTGATCAGACTGATTTAGCATAATAATGTATAATGAAATCGAATAAGTCGATGTTTTTCCATTTGAAATTTAGTCTAAATACCCGTACTGTATGTAGAAACTAGGATCAATATTTATTTTGATCGTATTATTTAATTTTAAGAATTGAAATATTTCCATCTTCTTGGTTAATGCCGATACAGGATTGGAGACGGAAGAACTTCCCGCCATACTATAGCATACAGGGCATTCGAAACAATGTGGAAGGTAACAGGGTCACAAGCAGTTACACCCCACAAGAATAGAAACCACCTCTATCAACAAACGTCCCACGGTGGATCGTTCATGTTATCAGCAGTAACGGAAGGAGAATGTCGTATTAAATTTGGGGTGAACATTTATGTGATGCCTCAACTAATTTAATATATCCCCAATCGTTACGAGTTCGAATATGTCGATTTTTCTTGCTTCATTAAAGAAGCAAAGTAGGCATGCTGGTAGACCTCGTTAAAATAGATATGTAGATCTGTAGTAGCGTGCTCTCAGATACTATGCGGAGCAATAAAGTAAGAGCATCCCTCTTAACTTAATGTTATAGACATGACTTCTGCACCTGTGTCGTCATGATCAGCATATTCTTCCACCCGGTAGAGCTATTTCTTGTTCTTCCAATGACATTATACTAGCCTGTAACTCAAAAACCATTGATCTTAGGGTTTATATCCAGTGAAATGTTTTGTGCTTTATTGTGCTGTTTAATTCATGTCCCGGGTATTCCACTTTCTTTTGGGAAAATTTGCATATGCTGATTGAAAGTGAAAGGTGATCCAGTTTGAAACATGAATACTTAATGAACTCTTAGGGAAGGGCATCATAATCGCAAATCTTGTCGATTTCAACGAATTGAGAAACAAATTAGTTACAAGGCTGTTAATGGCCATCTTCCCTGTAGATGAATAAAGGAAATGTAACTCGTAGGAACTGTAAATTAGTCCACAATAGTACTGTGCCCGTTTGTCCAATGGAACAAGCGATGACCCGGCTCACATCTCGGCTCCATCAGATGAAACGGTCCAAGAGCGATTTAAAAGGAAACTGGTGAGTGGATTTTGGTTCGCAAAAATTCTTGGGTAGGCAAGAGACAAAAGCGTCTCGGTTCGCTTACGGGTTGGGGTTGGAAGGGCTCGTCGAACCAAAAAGCCAATGGCTAAAACAGCAATTTGAATGACCAGACTAGAAATGAGAAATCCTGGATACAATCACTGCTCCTTTATTGGGTCAAATGGGCATAAAAATAGAAAAAGTGGCTCTAACCTAGCACACACGAGTTCAAAATGTTAGGTCGTGTACCGTTATTTCTGGTCCGAAATACGATAAATTCTCACTCTGCTACAGAGATACCGCCGGACCTAGTTTTGAGTAAGTGAGTATCAGCTGCTAAGCACATATGATCACTCGTCCGAACTAGCACGATACGCCGCTTGGAGCGCGCAGTGGATATTGATCTGTTTTTCGAGTGGAGAGATTGAGAATTTTATACCCTCATTAAAAGGAAATAAGACATATTTTAGCTGTAGAATGTGCATTGGAGATCAATATTTTATGGCAGAAAGATCATGCACACTCTCTTCCGTGGAAATATCCACTATTGCTTTAATAATATATATCAATCATATTGCCGTATCACAGAGCGATCTCTTCGTCACGCCTAGAGGGGGAAACCTGAGCAGTGGATAGTCGCTGCAGGGCAGGGAGAAGCAGATCTCAATATAGCTTTGTCGAGTAAGTAACTACGGAAAGAAATTACTCATAATATAATAATTTTGACAAGTCAGCACCAACTTCGGGCCTAGTCAAACATGCGTGAGTGCGGGTTTGAGTTAAGAACACTCATGACATCCAGTCCGGTGTCGGAGAAGGACTTGGAAATTTAACCATGTCGTGTAGTTTACGCAAGCAATGTATTATAATAGCAATCTGTTACATTTCAAGTTTTTGAAACGAATGTGTGAACAGAGAATAGGGCGCAGTGATACATAACGGAACTATATTTTTTATGCCGCTACATACAGAATTACTCCAAGTGTTGTGTTTCTACTGCAGTTCAGATAAATGAACATTTCAGTGAAGATCGTTTATCATGTGCTACGTATTGGAACGCGAGGCGTTGGGAGGAACATTCATTATGCACTTTGACATTGTAGCCATGACAGGCTAAGCATGAACGTGGACACTGCTCTATAAGCAATACAGTAGGCACTACAAATGATCACATTGCCGTTTCCAAAGTGTGGTGTTCACGCTACGCGGTTTTCTTGCATGTGGTCAACGGACATTCGAGGCCATGCAACCGCAGCTGACTATGATTTCATCCGTGTTCACATTCAGGCATCGCGACGTTGTGAACGCGAACGTGAATTTTTTCGGGCGTATTGGAGCTGTTCGGTGAATGAGAATGACCATTTCCACTATGAGGAAGCAGTCCGGTTACCAGCCGTGGTCCCGGGGAAGGAGAGATGGTGGTCCCGAGTTCGTTCGCTGGAGACGAGGAGGAACTGTTCGATCCTGCTATTTGTAATGGAACTAGATGGTAGGGCATATCCATGTCACTTTTCGCCTTCAAAATTCTCCAACAAGGTAGAAGAATGCTTATTTACGTATCGTTGCAAAGTAGAGACATTCCAGGGTGAACAAATTGCCATCTTTTATGCTTCCTGTTTTAAATTAGATTGGAGTGAAGCTTAGGCTTGATGATGTCTTTCAAGTCTGACATAATTCACAATCGAGTTTAGACCTGATTAACAGGTGCACTCTTTTTCTGAACTTTTATATTGGATATTTTGATTTCAGCTTTAGTAATTAAATACATTCAGTAACTAGATATGAACTTCTATATTGTAAAAAAGAGGATTTTCTTAGGAAGAAGAATGCGATTTTCCCTAGTGGAATTGAATTTTGTGGGATAAACATTTTAAGGATTATAATTACTTCTAAATTTTTAATTTTAATGAAGCTTTGACTTGAGTTATCAGTCGCATTATATTTCGTGTTGGATAGTTGTGCTCCAAGAGCACTGTTAATGCATTTAGCATTATGATAATAGTTTCGTTGAGTTAATAGAATGTGAAGTTTGTTCATTCTATTATATTGGGGAATTTTTCTCTTGGGAAGAAGCGTTGTCGTTCTGGATTCTATTGAATCAATAGATGCTAACCTGAGTCATTACTTGGATTAATGCTGTAGGTCCAGCTCGGTTTTCGTAAATTCTCTTGAGGGGTATATCCCTATTTTCGACTGATAGACTTTCATTTCCATTTTTGTTGTCACGTGTACCTTGATCATCGTTGAATTCAATTTGGAATGACATTACTGTATCTTGATTCAGCCTTACGAGTTTTTGAGTGGATCATATTTATAAGGGAAGTTACTGAAGAACATTAATAACTTTTGATCCATATCCCACGGTTTAATTTTAAGTGGAGGCGTATTTTTACGTGACTTCAGGTACAACTCTGTGAGGCAAGCATTATTGTAAATCAGTGAAATTTATTAAGGATCCACATACGAAATGAATACATTGCATTTTATTATACAACGATATATCTTGGTAAACACATCTGAATACAACTGGATTCTAGTATATGAATTAAATAATCATTATGGGGGTGATATAATAGTAAGAAACGTCTATGGACGTAAAATGTTATGTGTATGGGAATACTCAGTGGAGTACAGTAGTTTTGTGATGCCATTGTGAGCATAATGTATAAATCATGTTTTTAAGAATATTCTTCGTGAAGATGGTGGTAGTAACCACTAGTATTAAGCTATCGTAGATGTCTGGTATGACTAGTCTTGTATGACTATAATATCCTTAAAGTTATGGCGATTTAAGGATGTTCTTGTAAGAATATAGTACTCAATGCTTTCATTATAATTTTGTTGTGGTATTGGTAATTCACATTTTGGATTTGTTTTAGTCAAGCCTCACGTTGTGTCTTTTTTCTTCCCCATCTATTAGTTTCTGAGATCGTGTCATATTAAAAATTTCAAGCAGGAATTTGTAATGACAAATAATTTAATGAAGATAATTCTGAAGATTATAAGAACGATGGTAGTTCTATGAAATTAATGAACTTTGAATAATGGATGTACTATTATACGTCTCCTTAGCTTGATTGCTTGATTGATCAACCAAACAACACATAATTTTCAAAAGCAATGCATATAAGATAATGATATGGCACCAATGGTGTGTGCAGGATTACAATATCAGTGGCGTTCACGCTTGAAAGTGTAATATCTTGTTGTAAATATGTATATTGGTGTAACTTTCATTTGCGTTACGGTCAATTTTTCAATTATTGGAAGAACCATGATGATGATCTCATAGGGTTATCCTTTGTTGTGTTGAAATTATCATTGTATATATTTGATATTTTAGTTAAATGAGGATAGAAGGCATTTCAGTCATGGGGCCTGTTGATGCATTTTATGACACACTTCTAATGTTTCCATATTTAGGGTTGTGAGTGTCCATTCAAGGACGTTTTTGACTGACTGTTAGTCAATTCTCTCTTTTTGAATACAATTTGTTAATTTCTTTTAATCTTTATTAAGAGGTCGCATTAAGAGTACCATTGCTAGGTATTTATAAAAATCCCCCCACACCTAAGATTATGATTTTTCATGATTCTCGTGTTCTTTGAGCAGTTTCCTGCGATGCTCTGGTTCTGCTTAATGCCACCTCTGTTAGGAATTACCTCCACCCTGATACTCCCTTCACTCGTTGGTAGGACCTGGGGGTTTTTCTAGCCGGGGATTTTCAGGTTCGACGATCCAGTTACCATCGAGGGATCCCAACAGGTAATTTACGGTACAGTAAGTTTCCCCCATAATCGTGGGGATCGAATATAGATACCGCGTCTTTATGGGATGCGCCAATTAAGGAAGTTGACGATTCAATGTGTTGACTCGAATGAAACTGGAATACCAGAGAGGAAACAATAGATCGAATCCGTTAATGTTGGAGATGTCGTACCTCGTGGCGGGGCATCCGACTGGTGACATGACGCCATTTCATGATAGCTTCGAACCTTGTCATCGAACACGGGGAGGCGTCATAGGCTAGTCAATTCCGACTCAATTACAGCGATCAATTATGAATTCGTTGAATTAACGTCAGGAAATAATGGTATACCAATATTTTTTTGCACAAAATGTTGGACTTCATTCGTGAATAAAGCAATTACGGGCATTCTCGATCTACATGGTATACGTGTAGAATTGCAACCATTATTAGATTTTGATGATTTTTAAGTGGTGCTACACTCTTTTGGGACTAATATACGACTAGAGCCAAGATCAGTGAAAGAGATTCATTGGTTATCTTAATTGAGTTGATATGTCGAGTGGGGCACTTGATGCACCTCATGTTTGAGCTTCATTAAAAATGATTCATTTTTCTTGCAACTGGCCGTTGGGTATTTCCGAACCGATTTTAAATGTAAAATCACATTTATTAATTTAAATATTGTCATGAGAGGGATATTTTTTACATATACTGACATAAATCATCACGCATCTTATGAATAGATTATGGGAAGTCCATGATTGAAGCATTCAGCAATTGATATGTAGTTTTAAGTTTATTTTAAGTTAATGCAATACAATTAAGAAGTTCATTTGATGGCTAATGTGGTTACCTTGTGATGTCTATGCTTTGTTTGGTGAACTGGTGTCCATGTTTTTTCAGTATTTTTGTGTGATATTTAACATGTCTGGGAGTGACGAGACAGCGTCTCCTAGTGAGTTTAAGAAACTTTTTGATACGATTCAAGCACAGTTTGACGGCATTCATGAGAAGATTGAACAATCAGAGTAAAAATCTGATCCAAGATTCTCTCGCAAGTAGCCAAAATAAAATGCAGTCAGACATTGGTGATGTACGATCTGATATAGTTAACTTGAAAGCTAAATTAGAGTCTGAGATCGATAAGGTTCAATCTAAAATTATTAAAATAGAATCTATCCAGTCCCATATGCAAGCTAGTCAGAATCTAATGCAGACTACTCCAATTAAAATACAATCTGATGTCGAAAAGGTTCAGTCCAAAATTGTAAAGATAGAGTCTAGCCCGTGTCAAATGCAGGCGAGTCAGAACCAAATTCAAACATGTCAGAATGTAATTGAAGTCAACGTGAATAGTGTACAGACATATGTATCTAATATTCCGTCTAAAGTGAATATTGTAGAAGCTAGAATCTTATGCAAATCCAAATTAATGAAATTGAGAAAACTAATAAGGATTTCCAAGTGCAAGTTAGGTTAGCTTTAGAAGTTAGTAACATATTACCTAAATATAATTTGGAAGCTTTACAATTGCAATTTGCTAATGACACGATCCATGCTCAGGCCTCCCTAGAACAACTGAGAACTGAAATGAATTATTTTAGAACTAAAGTTAATGATCACAATAAGGTAGTAAAGGATGATTTTGATATTGATTTTAAAACGATTGTGAAAGAGAATATAGGTCTATTAAGAAATGAGATGCTAAAGGTCACTGAAGATTATTTTATGGACCTTAAAATTGATTCAAAACAAAACTTGCCACTATCAAATTAAATGCTAACAAGGAATTAATTGATTTCAGGGAGGACGTTGATAAAAGTATTAATGTTCGACAAAATTCTCAAATCAATGATTTAACAGGTTTTAAAACTAGGTTCAAGCCCATGGAAATTGAAATCGGTCAGAGTAAAATGGAGTCAAACGCAGTCAGGGGTAGAGAGACTTTTGAAGATAATGTTATTCGACCGCAACTAGAAAATTTAAATTAAAATAAACGGGAATGTTAACACAAAAGGCTTAAGGGAACAATTGAGATCATTCAGGAATACCGACTTACAAGTTGCGTTAAGTCAATTGAAACATAGGAGGAAAGAAAGAAGAGGGATTATTCTACAGGAATCTCCGAAAGGAGGAATCAGACCAAGGTCTAATGCGACGGAACAATTCGATTTAACACTGTCCGAGTTAACGCAGTCTAATACTAATCGTCAATGGAGTAGAGAAATAACTCCAGAAAGAATTAAGGATAAGGATAAAGGAAAAGGAGGAACTAGAATTTAGAGATCTGTAATCCTGCACCACTGTTTTCGAGATATACTATGACCGTTTTACGGATGCCCTACGACCGCACAAGTGCATATCCTAACAACAACCGAGCACAAGACGAAAAAATATCTCGGGGGAAACTGTGAGCAAATAACAAAAGTTGTAGAATAAAATAAAAAGCTCTGCTGTTCCCAAGATGCACACTACAGCAAGGATAGAAGGCATAATTTCAAGAATCATGAATGACCTCTGTATTAGTTTAAGGTAAAATTGTATCAATTTAATTGAGCCATTCAACCATCCTAATCTTTACAAAGGCTATCCTCTGGGAGAAAACAGAACACCAATCTGAAAAAAAAACACCCTGCGCTTCCCCTGGGATCCTATACTATTTAATCATAGGCATTAAAAAACGTTCCAAAAATTCATTAAATATGCAAAAATCAACGATTTGCTAAATATGCACTTACATTAGAATACCCATGGAATTATTAGTCCATCATGGAATTCCGCTATATTTTAAATATTATTTACAATATTCAGGATGTGTAGATCATTTTATCGTTCTAATTAACACCTGAATAAAATTTTATTTTATTTATTTATAGAGTTCCACGCGTTTTTCATATTTCCAAAATCTTGGATAATTCTATCAGATATTTTCTTCCATGTAAAGAGAAGAAATTCCAAACATTACCAGAATTATTAATTACGCCGCTTAATGCAAGTCAGCTTATGCGAAATCAATGATTGCTCCATTAGAAATAGAATACAATTTAAATTCCATTAATTCCACCAAGGAATATTCATATCAGCATTTTCTAAATTATTGATCTATGATTTATTATCAACAATAAATAAATTATGGGATTAATTATGCTTGTGATGCTGTTAGCAACTTAGTCTTATTATTCAAATTATTTTCAAATACTTATGGATGATTTATAGCCTTTCAAATTTTATCGGAATATGAGGCCGCATTTATAAATGCCCCATTTCTATACGCACTTCATCAATCTGATTTATTCCATAATGTCCAGATATGGCAAGATTATTAAACATTTTAATCGATCTGCTGGTTTCTATCATTCGATAAGAAAATATTTAATTATGGTTAGAGCAAATTAAAGCAGAATCTAGAATTCCGCTGATGACATGATCCGGTTAGTGTCATAGGGTGTCATGGGAATACCCTTCTTTTGAGTAACATGAGGCTAACATCCTCTAAATTCCAACATTTCATTATATTCAACAAATCGATTTATTTTATACATTATTTTCACATATCGAATTTCCATCCAGTAATATTTATTGTATTAAATGGATTATCTTAATAATTCATCGGATAGAAATGCACGCACGCATTCCCAAATCAACTCATCACCCTACCAGGTTAATCATATTGATGTCACAAATAAATGTTTCCAGTAACCTGTTCAATTATCCGCTTGTCACCATAACGAAATCCTCCTAATTGATACAACTTGCTCTAATAAAAAAAACTACGTTACGATCTCTCTATCATTCCAATGTGCATTAATTCATTATTTACCTCTTATTTTTCGGATATCATTAACTCATATTTGTTTAATTGAACATCACATAAATTGTTGAAACTCATCAATTAATTTATTATTATTATTAATATTAAATATATTCAACAGTCTCAAAATAATTAATTCTCATGGTTATTGCCATGTCCTATTTATCATAAGATCCATTAAATTGTTATAAACGTTATTCTTTAATCCACATGTCCTGACAATTCTGAATTATCATTATTAAAGGAATCCTGAACCACAAGAAAATCGAACTCATTTTATGATTAATGATAATCATGACTCATCTAAGATGAATTAAATCTAGACGAAAAATAATTAAATTTAACGAATCAAAGTTACCAATAAACTATCCCAAAAACGGTAGTCTATGAAAATAATGTGCCATAAAATATGCTCCGACCTGTACAACAAAAATCAAGATGAAGCTCCTATCCAAATAGTAAAGGTGGATGCCTTCGAAAAAATATCATCATTCAACGATATGCCTATCGTGGATATGCTAACTCAATAAAATCTGAAGTGTAGAAAAACATCAAAGGGCTCCATATCTTATGCTCCAGCATAATGTAAAAATAATTTCTGTCATGCAAAACGATTCCTACATGGTTGAAAGGAATAGTCTACTGTCTGATATTCACCGGTACTAGCTACTACAAATATAGAATCTGTGGCTCACTTCCATTTTCAGATGTTCTTGAAGAAGGCTCCTATGCCTGTGGAATGCCCTTGGGCTAGGCATAATGTCCCACGGAATGTGTACAAGTCACCTCCTGGTTCCGCTGGTCCATGGCCAAAGTCTGCACACATCTGCCTCCATCGTACGCCCAATTCGATTTAGTGCACCATAATAACGGCTCGACTCATGGTAATTTTCAGAAGTTCATTACGCTGTATCGCTACCATGACTTCCTGATCGAATTTCTTTATCACCATAACCATTGCTATGCAAAACACGTATCTAAAACTTTCAGTGGTTTCACGACAATCACCCGGTGTTTTACCGTTCCAATATTATCCCCGTTATTCCAATAATGTTGACGGTCACTTGCTTATAATCTCTCTATAGTTATCGCAGTACACTTACACACCTGTTCAGCCTTATTTTCCATTTTATCTGGCATCCAGTAATATATAAAAAAATCCCTTGAGGCCCTATCTGAATAAGGATTACTCTTCCGTCGGATACGCATTGCATAATCCTCTCCAGTCGTACACTAAGCTTTACTGTGGTTTAAGGCATTATCTTCACATAACTTGGGTTAGGAGTTAGTTCCAGCTCGTAGGCTCAACTATGCTGTGAGATCGGGTATAACCCAACACAACCCTGCACCCACAAGAGTTGGCCTCATCTAGAAAAACAATCATGAGCGCATTGAAAACAATATCTCATTCGTAGGCTACTTTTGGCTCTCTGGTTCGGTACTCGTAACCAAGATTAATTTAACTGTCCGTTCATGCTCGATTGACTGCATGAAAACGAATGTCACTCTCTCACGTACTGCCTGCTTCAGCTTCTCAGCTTGCCAGGTGACAACCTGCGTACGCAAATCGCTGCTCGCGCATCTCCTTAGATATGCTCTCTGTAGCTGTAAATCTCAACTATGCTAGGCGCTCGTTTCAAATTCAAACAGTGCAGTGATAAAAAAAAACTCCTCCGTAACAGGCTACAGACGCTCCCTCAAAATGGTCACAATACCAAGAAAGAGATATAAGGAAGAGGCTATGGAAACAGTAGCCGAGGGGCCATTCCGCATAGCTAGATGCTTTCGGAACAACTGCTACGAACTAGTAAGCATGAACGTGAGAGAGACCATAGGACGATTCAATGGTAAAAAAATGCGCCACTATTACAAGAAGGCAGTTTAAATTTCGTATATGGCGGTGCAATGTGGTAGGAATATCTGGAATGATGAAATAAAAGCCTAGCCAAATTTTATTTAAGGCGTTAAGTGGCAGATGTACTGTCATTTCTGGTTCGAAATACGATACATTCTCACTCAACAAGTATCTGCTACTGAGATACCGCCTGACATAGTTTTGAGTAAGTGAGTATCAGCTGCTAAGCATATATGTTCGCTCGTCCGAACTAGCACGATTCGCCGCTTGGAGCGTGCAGTGGATATTGATCTGTTTTTTTAACGGAGAGATTGGGAATTTTATACTCTCATTAAAAGGAAATAAGACATATTTTAGCTGTAGAATGAGCATTGGAGATCAAGATTTTATGGCAGAAAGATGATGCACCCTCTTTTCCGTGGAAATATACACCATTGCATTAATAATATATATAAATCATATTGACGTATCACAGAGCGATCTCTACGTCACGCCCTAGAGTGGGGGGACCTGTGCGGTGGAGAGTCGCTGCAGTGCAGGGAGAAGCAGATCTCAATATAGCTTTCTCGAGCAAGTAACTACGGAGAGAAATTACTGATAATATAATAATTTTGACAAGTCAGCACTGACTTCAGGCTTAGTCAAACATGCGTGAGTGCGGTTTTTAGTTAAGAACACCCATGACATCCAGTCCGGTGTCGAAGAAGGACTTGGAACTTCAAGCATGTCGTGTAGTTTACACAAGCAATGCATTATAATAGCCATCTGTTACTTTTCAAGCTATGGAAACGAATGTGTGAACAGAGAATAGCGCGCAGTGATACATAACGGAACTCTATTTTTATGCCGCTACATACAGAATTACTGCAAGTATTGTGTTTCTACTACATTTCAGATATATGAACTTTTCAGTGAAGATCGTTAATCATGTACTACGTATTGGAACGCAAGGCGTTGGGAGGAACATTCGTTATGTACTTTGACATTGTAGTCGTGGCAGGCTAAGCATGAACGTGGACACTGCTCTCTAAGCAATGCAGTAGGCACTACATGTCATCACAATGGCGTTTCCAAAGTGTGGTGTTCACACCACGCGGTTTTCTTGCATGTTGTCAACGGACATTCGAGGCCATGCAACCGCAGCTAACTATGATTTCAGCCGTGATCACATTTGGGCGTCGCGACGTTGTGAACGCGAACGTGAATTCTATCGGGCGTGTTGGAGCTGTTCGGTGAATGTGAATGACCATTTCCACTATGAGGACGCAGTCCGGTTACCAACCGTGGACCCGGGGAAGGAGATATAGTGGTCCCAAGTTCGTTCGCTGGAGACGAGGAGGAACTGTTCGATTCTGCTATTCGTAATGGAGCTAGATAGTAGGGCATATCCATGTCCCATTTCGCCTTCGAAGTTCTCCAACAAGGTAGAAGAAAGTTTATTTATGTAGCGTTGCAAAGTAGCGATATTCCAGGGTGAACACATGGCCATCTTTTATGTTTCCTGTTTTTGGTTAGATTAGAATGAAGTTTAGGCTTGATTATCTCTTTCAAGTCTGACTTAATTCACAGTCGAGTTTAGACCTCGTTCAGGTGCACTCTTTTTCTAAACTTTTATATTGGATATTTTGATTTCAGCTTTAGTAATTAATTAAATTCAGTAACTTGATAGGAACTTCTATATTGTAAAGAAGATGATTTTCTTAGGAAGAAGAATGCGATTTTCCCTAGTGGAATTGAATTTTGTGGGATAGACATTTTAATGATTATAATTACTCCTATATCTTTAATTTTAATCCACTTTGACTTGAGTTATCAGTCGCACTGTATTCCGTGTTGGATAGTTGCGATCGAAAAGCACTGTAAATGCATTTAGCATTATGATAATAGTTTCGTTGAGCTAATAGAATGAGAAGTTTGATCTTTGTATTATATTGGGGAATTTTTCTCTTGGGAAGAGGCGTTATCGTTCTGGATTATATTGAATCAATAGATGCTAACCTGAGTCATTACCTAGATTCATAGCGTAGGTCCAGCTCAATTTTCGTAAATTCTCTTGAGGGGTACATCCCTATTTTTGACTGACATACTTTTATTTCCATTTTTGTTGTCACGTGTACCTTGTTACATTTTGATCATCGTTGAATTCAATTTGGAATGACATTACTGGACCTTGATTCAGTCTTACGAGTTTTTGAGTGGATCAGATTTATAAGAGAAGTTACTGAAGAACATTAACACCTTTTGATCCATATCGCAGGGTTTAATTTTAAGGGGGGACCTTACTGAGTTTTCTATGTTTTCTATGTTTACATGAAATTCTAGGATTGAGGTGTTGTTATTAACATAAAGAACACCCCAAAATTTGATCCGGATTGAATTGTTAGTTTTGAAAATATCATCATTTAAAAAAAGAAAATTGTTAAATTTCAAAATGTTCCAGGTGCACCAATTTTACATTTTCCAGCTCAAAACCTTTTCATTATAGTTAAGAAGGACTAATTAATAAATTATATAGTCTGGTTAGTACTTCTATGTTAAAAAGGTTATTTTGGTACATTGTATAAAACTTACAAAAAACTCCAGTATTCCATGGCCTGGCACTTCATAATTCAATTATTTACCAACCATTTTCAAAGTGAATACTAAAAATTATGAATACTATAAAACTGTATGTGTATTCAAAATGTCAAGTTATTTGGATCAAAACGGATGCGTATGGAGCTCTTTGAACACTGAAAAAGTACACTTTCGAGAAAAAGCCATTCTAGTAAGCAGGCACGTTTGAATTGAACATACCTGCCTCAGAACTTGCCATCACCATACATATCCCCTTCCTTGTACTTTTTTCTTTATTCTGCCTTGGGTTTTGCCAATCTCATCTTTTTCTAGCAGTTTTTGTGGTCATGTTTGTTCTTAGCTATGCTCTTCTTTTTCGCACCTCGTGTATGTCCTTGCTTATCTTATGTACACTGTCACTTATTTCTCTGCCTAAGAGGGACATTTTCAGTTTCTAAGTAGCAAGTGCACCCATATTAAATACATTTACAGCATTGCCATATCTACTCTTGATTTTGATTTAGGTTTCGATTCACTATCAACAACTTCAGCAATAGATTTGTCACCCCATCGCTTCCTAATATTTACATTAGCCCGTTCACTCTTTTTTGATTTCCTGCTCCTAGGCTTCTTCCAACAACTACAGTATGAATGGAGTGCATTTTACACACTACACACCACAAAACCAATAAAATAACCACAAATCAAATAGGTTAGGCTACTGCAAGTTATAAAATCACGAGGCAAAACTTCAAAACATTAACAGTTCCTCACAAACCATGTGCTTCCTGTTCCTCGTAATCACATCATAACTTAATTTGGACTCAATTCAAAGAAAGCGATCATTTCCAGTTACTATAGACTTTTAAATAATTAAAATGAATTTACGTAACATCTCCAATCAAGTTTCCAACAGTAAAGTAAAGGAAAACTAAAAACAATATTTTCAAACAGGCCTAGTTTCTAATATGAAATGTGCGTCTGGTTACCGTATACACCGAGATATGGCAGCACTTATGTATTCTGTACAATACCTGAGCTTTTGCCAGATAATTAAGACATAAAAATACGAATAAAAACAGCGTATATCTAACATGAGCACAGGAAATGAGGGCGTAGCCTATTAATGCACCATGCACGCACAATTTAAATGACTCCGCAAGATATTTAAAAATGTTCGCTGATTTAAAAAAACTAGTATCCAAATGTGCTCAGATGTCTGGACTACCAACTTCTGACAAAAACTCATATTCGTTTTTTGGCCGTATTGGGGCTAAAAAACTCAGTCGAGTCCTCCCTTAAGTGGAGGCGTATTTTTCGTGAATTCAGGTACATCTCTGTGAGGCAAGCATTATTGTAATCCAGTGGAATTTATTAAGAATCCACATATGAAATGAATACATTGCATTTTATTATACAACGATATATTTTGGTTAACACATCTGAATACAACTGGATTCTAGTACATTAATTAAATAATCATCATGAGGGTGATATAATAGTAGGAAACGTCTATGGACGTAAAATGATCTGTGTATGGGAATACTCAGTGGAGTACTGTTGTTTTGTGATGCCATTGTGAGCAGAACGTATGAAACAGATTATTAACAATATTCTTCGTGAAGTTGGTGGTAGTAACCACTATTATTAAACTATCGTAGATGTCCTGTATGACTAGTCTAGGACTCAAACTGTGCAGTAGGGGGATGATGAGAGTTTAAACACCTAGCGTCGGCAGTTTTTAATTTGCGCGCGCCTGAGCCAAGTAAGATGGTCGGTATTTCGTGAACCCATGGATCGATTTTGACGTGTGACGTGTCAAATGGCTTATCTCGAATCCCTCTTTACTCTGATAATAGCTTAAAGTTTTTGAGGATGAGGAAAACAGAGTTTTTGAGGTAAAACCATGATTTTAGACTTTGTGTTATATCCTGCAAACCAATAACATTAGAGACGTTTGCGACGGGTCGTAGGAATCAGAGTGACACCCCCTTTTTGAATGTATTTTTGAAATTTTGAGAAAGGGCCTAACGATACTTTTGTTGAAAAAAATATTTAAAAACATTTTTTTACCTGTCTAAAATGTTTATGAAGGGTGGTTGTTGAGAGAGACGTTATCGCAGGGCATGTGTTTCAACTAGGCTATCTCCGGCAGCGGTGGTGGTATTCCAATACAGCAATCGATATTTCGGCGGTTGGGTTTATGACAGAGCGAGGGTTCGTTTTTCCAGTATTTAACCCCCCAAGGGAATCTTTAACGTGTAAACGATAATGTGTTACATGACTAATGATAATTCTATGATTAGATGAACGGCAAACTGAACTTGGTTATATGTTGGTTGAAGCGAGTAGAGAAAACAAACTTGTTGGAGAGGGGGAGACTAACAGGATGTGAATGTCATTTGAGCTTATTGGAATGCGCTGATCTGACTTGACAACAGGTGCAATGGAAAACTACATAGACGCAGAGGACGCTTGAAGGTCAAACAATCTGACAATCGTGGTGGGAGAGTGAAATGCATATTCACACGTGTGAAACCACATGTAAGCTAACAAGTCACGTCCTGTTTGCTTCGTACGAGAGAAATGCTTGTTGATGTGTAATATGACCTGACACACAGGTGTTCACCTTGGACGTTAGCTGTACACGTGCACGATAACAGCTAACAAGTCACATCCTGTTTTGGTTCGTACGTGACAAAATACAAGTTGAGGTGTATTATGATCTGACCCAAGTGTATACCTTGGACGTTAGCTGTACTCGTGTTTGGTAACAGCATGGTAAAAGCGTGGGAATCGCTGAGTCAGTAAAAAGTATGATGCAACTTGTGGGAATGATGTCACAGCCAATAGCTAGGCAAGAGCTGCAAACAGCAGTGGTGGAGAGGGAGGGGAGTGGGAGGGGTGGTGTAACAGAGAACACAGGTGGAGAGAGACAAAAATATGTGTTGCTCATAATACATGTGGAGCTGTGGACTGTACACATAGGGCTATAGGTTGTGTACAACATGACTGAATAAATAAATAAAAGGCACATGAGTTCACATAACATGTAATTCATTAATCCAAAAATTAAAGGCTGAGCTAAATCCCAACCATTTTACATAGCGTTTGTTTCCTTTTTGTTTCAACACTTTCTCCACAAGGTAATATTTTGGAATCGCTGTCTTGCAAAGTTCTTGGAGATAAAACTTGCCTTTTATGGGTTGCTGGTTGAGGGCCTCGAGTAAATAGGTGACTGGGCAGTCCAGGTTGACTTAAAGAATTCGAAATAGTTCAGTCCCCCAATTTGGTGTGTAGCCCTTATAAAAGGCTGACTTAAATTTGCTCACTTGAACAAGGTCCCCGATGTTGAGGGGGTAACGTTTAGGGTCTGCTGTTTTTAAGAGGTTAAACAGTTTATCCAGTCGCGGAATATTTTTGCTCACGAGTCGTGGCTTGGTCCCAATTGTTCTGTGTTTGGTGTCATTGTAACGTGACACTAGCTCAGGTAACAAGTCCAACCAGCGATATGAGCCTTGAGCGGTAAACGCTTTCCACATATGAGTTTCCAATGTTCGGTTAAACCACTCGACCTCACTGTCTTTGAAATTGCTGTACGTGGTGTAATGTGAATATCCACATATTTTTGAAAACTGGATAAATCCTTGTTGAAAAATTATTTTCCCTGTTCGGTTCGTAACAACTGCGGTTGACGTTTGGATTTTTGAATAATATGTTGAAATGTCTTGGTGACTAGTGGCCCAGACTTGCGATGCACAGATTGAACAAAGTCCATTTTGGAATACACATCAATGGCTGTCAACATATAACGTACACCATGGTTAACGCTAGCATAAGGAATCATTTCCACAATGACGGCTTGCCAAAGTTCATCTACACCTCGTCAAATCTCCTTGAGTCGTTGATAGTGACGTCTAGCTGGGCGATGCAACTCGTGAGCGATGCTCACTTTGATGGGTGAGGGCTTAAACAATAATTTTGGCATTTCGAAGTTCTTCTTCAATTTCTTGAATTTCCCAATCGTGACCGGTAAGGCCAGCTTGACGTGAAGAATGCAACAGCAGTAGTCGTTGGATGAGCTTACTGGGATTATGCCAGTATGTAACATCCACAAGGGGTTTTAATGGTTTAAATATCACTCCTGAAGCGGACACTTTACGACGAACACTTTGACTGGTTGGAAATATTTTTGCAATGATGGCTGTATATTTTTAGAGATATTGGCATTCACTTGTTTAGAGGGATCATACTGTCTTTTTGGGCATGAGTATCCAATAAAATGGATTTATATTTGGCAAGGGCTTGTTGTGTATAATCATGCGAAGAAGGGGTACGAGAAAATAGTAGCCTTGACAGACCTGGTGTTAATTTATAATTGATCTTTTTAATGACGGCACTAGTACGAGCGAATTTAATCGATGAATCACCAATTTTAAAACCATCCTCCTCATAGCGAACACCATATGTGGTATCTGTATTTCCAGTAAATAGATCTGTGAGATAAGATTCCAGTGTTAATCCATAATATTTTATTAAAATGTTTTTGAGTTGAACTTTATGTTGAGGTGTGGCCAACAGTTGTGACAATGGTGTTTGCATGTAAGTGGAAGGTGTTTGAACCGTGACCAAGGATTTCTTTTTTCTTTTTACTCTGCAAGGGGCGAGGATTGTTTTTGAGGTGTAAACACTTGATCATGCTCATCCTCAACATCGCTAACACTAGTCAATTCCTCCTGTTCCCCTTCCGCTTCCACAGGGTCCTCGTGCAGCGTCTGTGTGTCTTGTGAAACAATGGGTAGTTTTTCAAATGGCTTGAAAGAGGGTCTAAACATGGCTTTTAGCGGAGGTGCTAAATGGTATTGAATAAACAAAGCATGATCAGCACGTGATCGTTTCAACTGACGAAACTTTCGGCGAATAGTATTTTTCGCTCTAATAATATGCTTTTTGATTTGACTCTCTGCTAACGCCATGGTATTGATAAATGACTTGAGAGGGAATGAGACCGTCCCTTAAATAGAAATAAAATGATCAAACCCTAAGCGATAACGTCCTTGGTTGAGTTCACTTTGTTTGTCAATCACTAAACAGGCATGGCGTTGGGTGTTCTAGCACTTGCTACAAAATTCAGTAAATGTTTGAAAACACATATCAGGATAGACATGTTCATTATAAATGTGGCGACTATTGCGCTCATCGTGGCGAAATAAAACAATGAAATTGGCATTGTCACGAACAAGTTGTTTGGACATTTTAGAATACGTTTGTCCCCGATAGAAGCAATCGATATTTTTGTGACGACCCATGCTGGAATAGCTTTGAATGATGCCTTGTCGTTCAGTGGATACATCATCGAAAATCATGAGTGAATCAGGCTTTACTGCATCCGGGGCAATAACATTTTCTTGCATAGAAAATGTAAAATAACCCATATTCTCAGTTTGTAATTCGGACATGACTTGATCCTGGTACACGTAGGGGGGTTAGTAGAGATATTTTACAAAAATATAAATATTTTGAAAACGCAGACCATTGGGTGCTGTGATGAGCGTGAGCAAAAGATTGGTCTTTCCTCATCCTGAAGGCCCCACGATGATGCAACGACTGGAAGACGGGAACAGTTAATCGTGGCGTTCTTCATGTGATGTGGGATAGAGATGGTAAACCATATCCCCCACGGGCAATGACTCTTGCTGCTTAATAATCTTCATATCATCTAAGGGTTAAATAGCTTAGCAGGCTGTCTATATACACGGAACCATGCCTTGCCTTAGAAAGAGTAGACCCCTACAACAGGTTGACGATGGATGTGTTTGGACGTGCATTCACGGCTAAAGCTAGGTCTAACTCCATACATGATCCTAAACAAGAAACAACCCTGCTAATAAACACTGTGTGAATAGATTTGTAGTACCACGCACTAAACAGAGAGATTATGAATTTAAGGGAAAGCGGTTAACCCATGTGAAACATCCTCAAGTGTCTACAGATGTCACTACAAAAAAAGTATGTGGATAACAATGTGTATGCGCTATATAACCAAGTGCCTCAGCCTACTGTGAATGGCTATACAGCTAATCATCACCGCATTATTCACGTGGAAGACCCGCAAAAAGATGATGATGTCTGCACCAAACGTTATGTGACTTATCAAATGGAAAGTCTTTATAAATTTATCCTATCCGTATTTTTAGTGTATCTGACAAATTAAAAACCTGAAAATGACAGAAATCATTTACTACTAGTCCATGACCAACACTCGACGCATGTGCTTGCTTCATGATTAAGACACTATCGATTGCACTATGATGGAACCATTCACATCAAACAATCCATGCCTAATGAAAACCATTTACATGTAGAGATAAACGGTCATAGGATGCTGGTCCATAACCATCAAACGGTTCATGTAGGTGATGAATTATACTTTCATCTCTTGCTTACATGGGATGAAAAGCAAGCGGGAAAAACCATAAACGATTTCTCACTTTACGTGGAACTTGAATAAACATCCATTAAATAACAACCTCGCGTTAGTTGTCACTTAAACTTTCTTGTTAAAGGTTGTTGGTCATCATCATGGTGAAACAAAGATATATCGGGAAAAAGACTAAAAACAGGACCTTGTCATTGTCAAAGCATGAGCTTAAGGCATTAGTGGACAAGCCCTTGCGAATCAAAAAAATAAAAAATATTGTGTTGACCATAAGGAAAGCCCTTCGAGCAGCATAGAGTCGTGTTATTCCAAAACGTCAGCGACAGGTTTCAAAACAAGGGCGAGTGATTCCCGTCCCCAAACGAGCGGAATTTTTACCTGCATTATTTGCCGGTCTGGCTGCTCTGGGATCACTTTCGGGTGGGGTAAGCGCAGTGGCAAAAACCATTAAAGCTGCACAGCAGGGCAAGCAACAATTAAGAGAAAGTCAGCGACACCATGAAACGATGGAAGCGACTGCTATGGTGGCTAGACACGCCAATTTATAGCCAGTCTTTTATCAACAAGGATTTGGGATTTCGCCATCTCGAATTTTTTTAAAAAAATTAACTACAGCCAAAGCAAGACATGCCCTGACCCATAAAGAAGTCAAAATTTATGCCAAACAACTAAAGCTTTCTCATTTTCGAGGTGTGTTTATGCGGAATCAATTACCACGACGAACATGGAAAGAGGAATGTGCAGTTTTAAATCTAGATGAAAGTACAGGACCAGGAACTCATTATGTAGCCTATGTAAAAGAGGGATCCATGGTATGGTACTTTGACAGTTTTGGAAATCTACCCCTGCCCATGGAACTAGTGACCTACATTGGAAACAAGGCCAAGTTATATTATAATGTAAAACGTGAGCATTCACAGCCGAGCGTGTGGTCGTTTGTGTTTAATGTTTTACATAAAACACAGCATAAGCAAGAACGTCAACAGTATGTCGGTAGAAAGTAAGACGTTTACACTGGATCGACGTGGACCTGACGTCAGCCTAGACTTTTACCCGCCTTTTGAATTGAGTGGAAGACCTTATGGTTTGGGACTTGTTTGTCTTAGAACATACAATAGAATATATAACATACGTAAAAATGTGAACAACAAGTTTAACTATAATGATTCTGTGCTCACTCTAAACCCTGGTGGATATACGATAGATGATATTTATGGACACATTTATGTGGTGCTGATAAACGAATATGGTTTAAGGTCTTTTCTTGATGGGACACACAAGTTTGAACTAACAGGAAATACAAACACTCATCGCTGCAGTATTTTCTCTACGTTTAAGATTGACTTTGAATCACAACCCGATTCCATTGGCCCTTTACTAGGATTTAAACCACGTGTGTTGGAGCCCAACAAAAAACATGATCCAGACTATAAAATGAAATTGATTGAGGATCATCACGTGTCGGTGACGTGTAATATTATTAGCAACGTATATACCAATCAAGAACCATCGCATTCGCTTTATGACCTTATTGTGACATCGCCCACTTGCTATATAATTCGTGAAAACCCTCCAGTAGTGCTCTTTGATTCTGTGGCTGTTGATTGTATTAGTATGATAACGTTAAGACTGATTAATAGAGATCAACAACTCATTCAACTAGATTCTACCGCACCAGTGACTTACAAGTTAGTTCTTAAGCCACTATGAAGCTGGTGTATAAAGCAACAACACCGTCTAGGATTGGTGTTAGTTGTTTGTCAGATGAATACACGTTCACATCTAAGGACAGGCAGATTTTACACCATTTGGGTTAACACGTCAACCCCCATGATGAATTGTATCCTAGAAGTAATGAGCCGCATCGAGGAGCAAGAAGGGTCGGTATGAATAGATCCGCATTCCTATCAAGCTCAAAAACTTGGACTCAATAACAATGATGAAATTCAATTTGTTATCAACAACCAAGATATTTACACCCTACCACATGAAAGTGTCATTCAGATTGAAGGTTGACTCACCAAAGCCGATGGCTCTACACCCACCACATCCATGTTAGCCAACCATGCTTTTGCCCTTTTGCTGCTAAGGTGCGGTATGTAATTAACGATATTGTGGTGGATAGCACTAGAAATGTGGGTATTTCAAGTGTCATGAAACTATACCCCTCTTATAGTGACGAAGAAGGAAAAACACTTTGCTTGGCAGGTTGGTCCCCTGACTCAGCCAATGACTGGATGGTACACACGGATGGCACCTTTAATGGATTTTTACCTCTTAAACTTATTTTAGGCTTTGCTGAAGATCATCAGCGTATTGTGGTCCACGCAAGGGAAGTGCTTTATCTGGTTAGAGACAGGAGTGATAATAATGCACTCAAGGAAGACGAAGATGGACCTATAGATTGAAAAATTCAACTACAACGAATGCTATGGAAAGTACCCCATGTAATCCTTGCCGATAGAAAAAAAACTGGACATGCTCAAGATTGTGGGAAGAGATATGCCTTTACCCATGGAATTTAGAAGCTGGGCGCTTCATGAGTACCCCATATTGCCCACCACCAACACACAGAGTTGGTCTGTAAAAACCGCACGCCATACAGAGAGACCTCCCTCCATTATCGTGGGTTTTCAAACCAATCGCGAGTATCAAAAAACCAAAGATGCTACGCAATTTGATCACCTACAATTGAGAAATTCACGTCTTTTCCTCAATGGAGCTGTTTTTCCCTTTGAAGGACTCGATATGGATGTTTCAAAAAATAAGTTTGGCCCCATGTACGACTTGTTTTCTAAATTTAGATGGTCATATTATTAAGAAGAGAATTGCCCCATGGTGTCACCCCAAGCGTTTAAGACAAGGGCGCCACTGATGGTCATTGACTGTTCCTACTCGGAAGAGTCTGTCAAACAATCCAATATTGACATTCGACTAGATTTTGAAACGCATGACAATGTTCCAACCAATACCACCGCCTACTGTTTGATCATTCATCACAAACAAGTCAACTATTACCCACTGTCCAACCAAGTGAAGAGTGTATAAATAACTGGCCAACACATGCCAAGCAGCTCAGTCATGCCTTGCTTTAAAAGCCTCAACAGGTATCACAACCATGAATTTAATACCTGAGGAACAACGTTTCAAGACCTTTGCGACATGGCCTGTGCCTTTCATAAACCCTCAAGCTTTGGCAGCTGCTGGTTTCAATTATCTAAAAACAAGAGATCAAGTGAAATGTGTGTTTTGTTCCATTACCATAGACCACTGGGAAGAGAGTGATGAACCTACGCAAGAACTTCAGCGATCGTCACCAGCCTGCCACTATCTGTGTAAAATGGAGGTTGGTAATATACCTTGCCATTCAAGCTACCCCTCACTAGTGCCTCTGAGTGATAAAAAAGTTATGATACGTGGCGTCAACGGTGCTTCGGTGAGCAGCTCACAGACAAAAACACCCAGTTTCGAGACATTGGGACATCCTCAGTGTTATGGACGTTATAAACACAAAATACTGTATTGTTGTATGAGTTGGTACTGTCCCTATCCCAGAATGACAAATGCATGTAAAACTTGTTATGCCAATAAAATAATGTAATAAAAATAGATTGTTGTTGTTGTTATTTCTCATGTTTCCTATCATACCCCAACCTCATTTTTGTAAACTAGAATGGGATGTAAGTCAATGTCATGGGTACACGTTAGTCATTGATAGTTAGACCGTGGTCAGTTGGACTTGGTCCAGACAAGTGTGAACATGTTGCAGACACTGATTGTGGATTGTCAGTGGTTTAAAATTGGAGATAACAAATGTATATTTAAAGAAGTGAGCATGATTGATGTTTCTACCTTTTGGGTTTCACAATCTACTCATTTGGTATTTAAACCACCCTATGCTTTCGAGTTGTTGTGTGAGAAAAATCGTAAACAAACCCAGTGGTTTGGAAATCATAGGCAACTAGACTAGAATCAAGGAACCATTTCGTATACGCACCTGGACATGGTAATGAAAGCCCACTTGTCCTCTGGCCATGTGGTATTTGTATTGGTAATGAAAAACGCCAATGGCTACAACCATTTTTAGCGTATTACTGTCAATGTATCGATATCATGGACTTGGGCTGCCCCTCACTGAAAACACTCATGGACCGCTGTTCCTGTGGTAACATTACCCATAAAGCCCTGGCCCATGTGTGGCTATTGTTTCATTGGCTAATCACCAATTCCTGCTGGGAGTTGTTAAATATAATTAAAACTCAAGATGTACATGTGAATGACACCAGTGAGATTCCTACAAGCAACGTGTAAACATCTACAGGACGCAATACCATGGAGAAAGAGGATGCTACTGATAAAGCGATTGGGAACTTCTTTGTATGCAAAAAGTAACTAGACAGTTTTACCAAAGAGGAACTATTGGCGCTTCCCAAGTCGTTTATTTATTAAGTGGCAGCGAGTGCAGTGAATGCAATCTGGCAACATGCACCAAAATCATGGACTCAAGACCGTGTGTTAAGTGAATTGCAACCATGGACGGATTATGATCACCATAAGCAAGTGGCCATGGCAAAAATTCCCTTTATGCAACTGTGTGCTACTTGCCAGCTAGTCAAACTCTAACACGGTCATAAAAGTCCGTGTAATGACTTTGTGTCATCATTCCACGGGTGTAATGGCGAGAAAAGCAACAACAACAACAACAAACATCGTCTACAGAGGAGGAGGAAGATCAAACCTTTTCACCATCAATGGAAAAGGATATGCCAGACCTGTACTGGCAATGGAATCATTGACAAAGTTATTCAATACATACCTTTTGAAATCCACCTTTTTGGTTATCGTTTTTTTTTTTTTTTTTTTTTTTTTGTGAACCTGGAACTTATCTTGAAGAACGTTTGCAGAGTGGTAATGTACCCATTAATCTTCTGGTTCAAGCATGCAAAGAACATAATCTTTCTTATCGTCATAATCATCCTTGTTTAAGATGTGTGGTGGATAATGTGTTGTTGAAAAAAAAGCTAAACAACGTTTGACATCCTGTGATGCCTCACTGGAAGAGAGGATGGCAGCCCTCATTGTGATTGTTGCTATAAAAGGAAAGTTAATGATGCACGGACATGAACATTGAGGAATTGGCATTTGTTTGTTTTCTATCTTTTTGTAAATCCCTATGGCTATGAAATAAAAAGAAGGTTTTCCAGAGCATGATGATTTTTAAAATCATTTTGAAGTTTTTTTGTATTTTGTTGATATGGAAACATGAATTTCCTATTTTTGTATATCACTCTTAACTCGTTTATGATTTAGTCCATGTTGAAAGTTTAGTTTTGTAAAACACACATTTGCTGATTTCAAATTTTTGAAATCGTCTTGATGGAAGCGCTTGGCCATGGTGATAGTGTAGTCTCTTTCTGTTTGTTTCCAAAAACGTCGAGGCCTACTACTGCTTCTGCAGGTAAGGCTGTTTTACAAAATAATGCCTATATACCACTGCATTTCAAAAAACAAAACTATTAAAAAAACTATAGTATTCTATTTTCCATTTGCAATATACATTAATTTCCCACCATTCTACCTTGTCGTTTTTGCTCTGGTCAAACAATCAATTCTACCTACACAAAAGCTTTCTCTCTCTCTAGTCATACATTCACACAACCATACTTGTCTTTGGAAACAAATACAACCACGCTATTTATTTCCAAAGAACATCCTTGACATGCACACTCATCCCAAAGAAATTTTAGTTTACTATATAATATTTCACCACTACAAAAAAATCCTCTTAATTATTTAAGTTACTAAAAAAACAAATAGCACCTTTGTACTGCGTTGAAAACCAAATCATACTATTTACCATTTACCATTCTCAACCCAGTCAAAATTGAAAATTAAAAAAATAGGGTTGCACAGGGCTTTAAAGAGCAAAAGGCCTAAGGGGTTTCTACTATTTACAAAAATCCACAATTTACAATGACAAATACCAATGTTTACAAAATACAAAATCTACTAGTTACAAAAAGCTATGTCTCTAAACAATCAAACAGAAAAATCACACCTCCTCCTCGTTGGCATAACCCCATGGTATACTAGTGAGCAGGTCACTCGTCCACACCATTTTGTTATCCATTGAGGCTAGGGTGCGTTTTCTCTGTTCCACAAGATACAAATTATGGTTGTTGGATTGTATCCTGCACTGTTCATGCAACATAGCTTTGCCAGTTTGTAAAACCGCTAGGGAGTGGTCTACATGTAGCGATTTTACCACTGCCCTACCAATACCTTTTGCTCATTTGGCTTCCTTACAGTCTAGTGTGGGATAGGCATACATCTTGGAGGCCAAACCAACGAATTCCGTCATAATGGAATCAGCGCATTCATATTTAAAAACACCCATTACCTTCTTGTTTTTTATGGGTAGCTGAAACACATTGTCAGAGGTGTAGGAAGAAGTGTCGAGCCAGTCAATATGTTTCTTCATGACGTCATAGGGGTTGCAGTGGCGAATGTGGTAAATAAACGAGTCCGTATCCATATACAAAACAGATACGTCCTCAAAATGTTGTTTGGCAAACTCGTAGTGGAATCGATACATGACCGATTTGGAAAAGTCTAAAATGACTTGACCCAAGTAAATGGTCTTATGCATGGTCACACTGTCCCTCCTCATTTCAATGGTGGCCAAATTGTCATCGATAATGTTGATAGATTTGAAATTTGGCTTGGCAATGTACTGCCGGGCACCCCACTGTCCCTCACAGGCATTAACCAATTTAATGTCTCGGTATTAGCGGACATTTTCCATAGACTTGCCATAGATGCAGTTGTTCATTAATTTTAAAATTAATTTCAAACTGCTGTGTTGCCATTTGTCGGTGCTCTGTGTCGAGTCGCATATTTGGTTCAAGCCATGCTTTTTGTGCAAAGGAAATACCTCTATGTATTTTCTTCAACACTAAGCCTACGGCTAGCCATTGCACCAACATTTGGATATGAAGCACATACCGATTTTTGTTGTAAAGTGTGCCCATGAGTTTTTCAATTTTCACTTTACTGTCAGAGGGGACCATTCGCTCTAAGCAGAATGGGAAATAATCATGTTTATCATACCATAATGAGGGATATTCAACATCCACTTCTAACACATAACCACGGCCTGTTTCTTGGCTGGCCTTGTTCACATCAAAATGTGCAACCTCATCCTCTGTCAGCCAAGCTAAATCCCCATAGGGCAAAGGCTGGCTCATGGCGTAGCCATGTAGGAATTATTCTCTTCGGCATGCCGCTGGTTAAACGACACAAAACCGCCGCGAATGCCCTTTTCAAAGAATAAGACCATATCTACATATGTAAGTAAATCCAATTCCACTTGTGTGTATTATAAAGCTGCATCAAACGACAGGCCAAGACTTGTATAATAGTGAACAGGGTCGAGGACATAAATGTGTTGACATAACTCACGGAACTTTTCGAACACATCTGTCAGCAGCAATACATCGAGTTTTAGGTAATGCATAGCATATACACCTAGCGTCTTGGTATGAAACACTCGCCAAACTTGCCACGCATGTGCATAGTCTTCATCGGAAACGGTACTGCGTGTTAGTATCGAGTAAAATTTATCTTGTGGTTTGAGAATTATTTGCTCTAACACGTCCCAGCTGTTACAAAAATCATAGGGAAAAATACCTTTCCGAATACACAATTTAAATTGCTCAGGATTTTCGAAATGCATTCTTGTGTATTTTAATTCCTTTTCATCCAAGCCATTGACAAGGCTTTCTAGTGAGGATGCCATACACTTAAAGGAATCCAAAAATCGAATGCAAAATTCGCCCAACCGCCATGTCAAGGCTGCAAAACGTTCATGGTTTTGGGGGATAATTGAAAACGAGCCCTTGCTGACATGACCCAATTCACGAATCTAAAACTGAATATCATTATTTGCCTGATTGTGGATAAACAAAATGATAAATCTTGGAGCTGGGTAATTCACATTACACTTTTATGGGCAGCTCCACGAAATTCCCCTGTAAAGTGCGAGTGATCTCTGACAGCGTCTTCAGCACTGACCAGTGGCTTTTCACAAATATGGCATGTAGTGGCATGCTCAAACTGTTGCTGTTGTTCTGGAGTTAGGCGCATGGGTACTGGGAGGTCCCATAATCCCTGTACATGATCTGCCGACTTGACAAGTTGGTCCAAAAACCATTTCGCACAATCTGGTCCCTTATGGGAATCGTAATAGGATTTTGTGGGAACATAGGGGTCACCACGCTAAATCCTATAGCTAAGGGTTCGTGTTTTTGAATGGGTGTGGTTGAGTTGATGGCAGGATTTGGTTCACATCCCGCCATGGATGTGGTGAGAATTTAAAAATCAGCGTACACCACATAGGGGACAGTATTACGCTTGTGAATATTTTTGAATTTCAACACGGCATTATCCCCTTATGGCAATATCAGTCTCACCGCTTACTGAGAAACTCAATCTACCCTATGACCTTCCAAAGAGGTAGGGTTTATAAAATATTGGAGGCAACGGTCACAGATATGTTTTGTACGCTTGTCCTTGGACATTTGGCTCCTTAGCAATCTACTTACGCTTTTAATTAGACAATAGTGATTCATCTCTCCATCAGACATATATAAAAGATAAATGTGGTGTTGTTTTGGTTCTTTTGTGGCATAAAGAGGACCCACAATGTCATGACCATCAAGGCCATACACCATGAAAGAAAAGTCCTGCTTATTCTGTCCAAACCTATGAATGTCGGTTAAATTTAAATGTTTAAAGTTAAATGTTGTTTCAATTGATCAAACATTGCCTTGTACTTTCCTGGTCGAGAACCATTACGGTCTTGTGCTGGCTGCATATACGCAGCCACACACCACAGGAAACATTTATCATCCAAATTTTTAATATTTACCACTGCCTTTTTCAATGTTATTTCATGTGGTAAAGGAATATGTCTAGACACAGCATTGAAAGGGTTCAATTGACAAATATTGATTTGCAAATAATGAATTATTTCTAACGCAAGACTAATGGGTCATTTTTGCAGTTTATCAAATTTAATCAGCAGAGCATTGACCATGTTGGATTCATACCACTGTTCCAAATTATGGGCTATGAACAGCTCTTGCATTTTAATGCAAATATAAAATGTCTCTTTATGCTCCTCGTCCTTCGTTTTATATAAAAAATCACACACCAGTACTGTATTCACCTTTAAAGCTGTATGCAACCCTTGGGCTATACAAATTTCATTTTTTAAATTAAAAAACAAGATTCTAAAATTAATTTGGGATTAAACTTTCCCTAACATTGACCACACGACCAGATCACACACGCGATTTAAAACAACTGTTTAAGGGTTGACAAGTTAACGTAACTGCAACAATAAAAGACATTACTTTGAAAGAACACTCTCGTCTGAGTTTTCAGCTGTAGATTGCTTGACAATGGTTCCACCCTAGAGCCTCTTGGTTTTCAGCTGCAGTTGCTACAGTGGTAAAGTTTTTTCTCCAAATTCCTAAAAAGAAATAAAAATAAACCACCATAAGTATATCAATTCCATATAGTTTATGAATTTCACAAACAAAACAAATTCAAACAGGTTATATATATAAAAATAAATCTCACCTTGACTTGTAATGCATTGCTTTATTCCCATCTCGTTGGCTAGTGTGGTAATGGTTTCCGTCTCTAGCTGTCCGTCTTTCTCTCTCTTTCAATTTCTTTCCCACACCCACAACAGCTATACACGTTATCTGCAAACAAATAAACATTCGTTTATCACTTTATCAATCAATAAATAATTGCCTATAAATATATAAATCAATAAATATATCAACAAATACTTACCCCACAACAAGGTTAAGTATTTTCCACCAACACCAAAAGTGTTAAATAATACCTTGTGTTTCACACAACGCTGTAGCGTGTTCAAAGGTAGTCATATAAGTGAGAGTGGAAATGTTAACGACGAGTCTTTTATATGTCGCGTTGCATGTATAATCATTTTTACCAGGCTTTAAATATCCTTTTATCAAACACGTGTACAGCTAACGTCGAAGGTGAACACCTGTATGTTAGGTCATATTACACATCGACAAGCATTTTCTCACGTACGAAGCAAACAGGATGTGACATGTTAGCTTACATGTGGATTCACACGTGTTCACATGCATTTCACTCTCCCCTCCCACCACGGTTGTCAGATTGTTTGACCTTCAAGCGTCCTCTGCGTCTATGTAGTTTACCTTTGCACCTGTTGTCAAGTCAGATCAGCGCATTCCAATAAGCTCAAATGACATTCACATCCTGCTAGTCTCCCCCTCTCAAACAAGTTTGTTTTCTCTACTCGCTTCAACCAACATATAACCAAGTTCTGTTTGCCCTTCATCTAATCATAGAATTATCATTTGTCAAGTAACACATTATCGTTTACACGTTAAAGATCCCCTTCGGGGGTAAAATATCGGAAAACTAACCATCGCTCTGTCATAAACCGACCCGCCGAGATTTCTTTTCCGTTATTGGGATACCACCACCGCTGCCGGTGATAGCCTCGTTAAAACACATGCCCAGCGGTATCGTCTTTCTTAACAACCACTCTCCATGAACATTTTAGACAGGTAAAAAATAGTTAATTTTTTTTCAACAAAAGTGTCGTTAGGCCCTTTGTTCAAATTTCAAAAATATATTCAAAAAGGGGGGTCACATCGAGTCCTACGACCCCTCGTACACGTCTCTAGCTTTATTGGTTTGCAGGATATAACAAAAAGTCTAAAATCATGGTTTTACCTCAAAAACTCTGTTTCCCTCATTTTCAAAAACTTGAACCTATTATCAAAATAAATAGGGCTTCTAGACAAGCCATTTGACATGCCACACGTCAAAATCGATCCATGGGTTCGCGAAATATGGACCATCTTACTTGGTTCAGGCGCGCGCAATTTAAAAACTGCTGACGCTAGGGCTTTAAACTCTCATCATCCCCCTACTGCACAGTAGTTTTTGTCCTAGAGTTGTGAAACTTGGCTTGAGAGTAGAGGGGTTAAAGACCATTATGATATGTCAAACATACTTTTTTTGTTGTTGTAAACTTTCTAGTTTTGGCGGCTTCGATAACGTAGTCGGTAGCATGCTGTGCTTCTATGCCCAAGATAGAGGGATCAAACCTGGCCGAAGCCGTCGGTTTTTTAAGAGCGTTAAAATCCCTCAATATGCCTTCCTTCGGAGGGGAAGTAAAGCCGGCGGTCCCATGTCATAGATTTAAGGCATGTTAAAGAACCTTCCACTAATTGCACCTGTGTGAAGCTAAATTGGATAGGTTAAGAATGTAAACAACGCTCTTATGTTTCTACGTTCGTTGCCAAGAGCCGACTGCGGTGGCGTCTAGTAGATAAGTTCTGAACTTGGTCTAGTAGTCGTTGACGGTGGCGCTGGGAGGCAGAAGTAGGAACTATTTGAAAACTTCTAAGTTGCAGTACTTAAATAAAAAAACAGATAACACACACTAATACAGTCATCACAATTAACACCGGTTATCAGACAGATTCTACTCACACCCAAAGTACACGGGGTTGCATGTCAACGTTGTCGCAGCCCCTAAACTTAAGAACCAACCAAACTTTCTCGATTCCAAACTATACGAATTTCAAAATTGAAATTTTTTCAAAAAAAAATCAAAAATATAAACTTTTATTCTAACGATGAAGCACATAAGCCATTGTGCAACGTTCTATCATGTTTGGTTTTCAAAAAATCGCCTACTTTCAAAAACAAAATTTTCAATTAAAAAAATTAACGAGTTGTCCATAGGAAAGAGGGCGTTAGCCAGAGTCCTACGACACGTCATTTGTCAAAATCCGACCATGGGTTCGCGAGCTATTAATTATTTAACATTCGCTTGGCCGCCATGTTTGGTTTTGGGCACAGCCGCGTCGAGTGAAGCAGAACCCGTCACTCCTCCCTACTGTCTTCCCTATCTAATAGTTTCTGAGGTCGTGCCATATTAAAAGAATTCAAGCAGGTATAAGTAATGATAAATAATTTAATGAAGGTAATTCTGAAGATTATAAGAACGATGGTAGTTCTGTGAAATTAATGAACTTTGAATAATGGATAGACAATTATACGTCTTCTTAGCTTGATTGCTTGGTGGATAAACCAGACAACACTTAATTTTCAAAAGCAATACATATAAAATAATGATATGGCACCAATGGTGGGTGCAGGATTACAATATCAGTGGCGTTCACGCTTGAAAGTGTAATACCTTGTTGTAAATATGTATATAGGTGTAACTTTCATTTGCGTTACGGTCAATTTTTCATTTATTGGAAGAACCGTGATGATGATCTTATAGGGCTATTCTTAGTTGTGTTGGGATCATCATTGTATATATTTTATATTCTAGTTAAATGTGGATGGACGGCAGTTCAGTCCATGGGGACTGCTGATGCATTTCATGACATTACACTTCTAATGTTTCCATATTTAGGGTTGTGAGTGTCCATTCACGGACGTTTTTGACTGACTGTTAGTCAGTTCTCTCTTTTTGAATACATTTTGTTAATTTCTTTTAATCTTTATTAAGAGGTCGCATTAAGAGGACCACAGCTAGGTATTTCTAGAGTTCCCCACACTCCAGAGATGATGATTCTTCATGATTCTCGTGTTCTTTGAGCAGTTTCCTGCGATGCTCTGGTTCTGTTTAATACCACCTCTGTTAGGGACTACTTGCACCCTGATACTCCCTTCACTTGTTGGTAGGACCTGGGGGTTTTTCTAGCCAGGGATTTTCAGGTTCTACGATCCAGTTACCATCGAGGGATTCCAACAGGTAAAGGGTAGGTATTTTCGGGTATAGTCGGGACCAAGTCCAAAAAGAAAAATCGAAAAATGAAAATAAATATCGACGCACATGCATATATTCAAACACTGTCCAAACACAATCACTAAGTTTTTATTCGTGGCATTTGGTCGAAGAAGGGAAAATATATGTACAATTTACAATCATTTTACTCTATAAAATTAATGACGTTTCTCCCTTATCGGACCGCAAAATTAACTAAGCAATATTATAAATATTGAAGTAACATCATATCAAAATATCATCGTGTAAACCTTAATTTAAAAGCACTCACAACATCAACTAATCAGTTTCATAATTATTGTAATATTATATATCAAAATTGCAACTTGATCCTGAATTCAAAAAAACAGTCATTCGACTAAGCATTGGACTAAATATAATTTTTATGTTCAGGTATCTACATCTTTAATCATTATTAAATTTATTTCCTTCACTTTAATCCTCGATGTGTTCAGATATCGTTAATATATCATTACAACATCCGACATTCCGGAAACAGATTATGAAACTTATAGTGTGGTCACCTAATATCCTTTGCATACATTAAATAACACACCTGTAATAGACCTCCGTCATCGAAACCATTCCATCTAACTCCATGTGTGAGGATCTAAATGACCTTCTTAGAGAGCCCGCAATCAATCATTCTATAACTCTACTTCAATATCAAACATTCAAAGAATTGTAACACTTCATTTAGATTAAGGACCACATACTTATAATCTACTCAGCAGTCATGCACTGATCTGCGAAACATCACCATCCAAGCACCCAGCTTGACGGAACAGTACCTCATTACAATTATCAATTAATTCCACATGCTATTAAACCACAAAAATCATACACTGTCTGCATGTAGCATAGATCTACACTTAACATGACATGTAACTTTTACCTGGACTTCGAAATCTTACGGTATTACGAAAGCTTCCTCAAGGAACCAGAACTAATTGCTCCTAATCGTCTCCGGCACATCGTTTAATTATAATTTCAATCTTAAACTGACCAAGACGATATCCAGGATGGCACTCATTCATTGACCATGGTATTCGACCATACTGTCGATAAGCTTATTATAAGTATGCATGGAGACTTCATCAAGTTTTGTTCAAATTAAATATTACAGTTCCCAACAACCGTCTATGGTAATGCATTACACAATGAAATAATGATGCTTTAAAATGATATAAACATCTCTCATATTATCATTATAGAAATCTGGTTTATTATTATTATTATTATTATTATTATTATCATCAATTTCGAAATTCAAATACATTCTACATCTCATTATATACTGCTATCTAATGGCATTATATGAGCTCTAAATGAAGTAGTCCTACAAGAAATCTATATAACTTAAAAAATAAGTGATCCTAAAGGCGTTAAGTATTACGTTCTCAAGTCATCGATGGCGTGGCTATTTGAAGACGATTTCCACGATGTACAGGAAAAGAATAGGCGTCTTATTTTATGCATGGCGTCATGGTGCGTCCATTCCCTCGGAATCTCCAATGACGGCGGCGTCCATTTGTCCTGGCAGTGGCATCCCCGTCCTGGCGGCGGCATCTCCATACGCCTCCCAGCGTCCTGGTGACGGTATGCACCTCCGGCATCTAGCGCTTACATGGCGACGTCTTCCTCCGTCAGGCTGCTGTATCCTATTCCTCTCGACGGCAGAATCTTCGTACGTCAAGGCTTTTGGTCCACGCTTCCGTCTCATGACGACTCTTCATACCACTGCGGCCCCTTCATGTGCCTAGACCTCATCGTATGGCCGTTCACGTTCATTTAAAGTTGGTTAATTCCATACGTTTGCATGTCCATATTTTTACAGTTCATATACTCGTAATGCTGCATTTTAATGCACCGTAACAAATCACTTCAATGTCTGTGAGACATAGCGCTCTAACCAGCTCCCGTGTTCGAAGTTATTTACGTAAAATATATCGCCGCGTGGCCTGAACTGTCTTCACTTCCCGTTGCGCGCAGCTGATTGAACTGACCTTGGCCCACTATTAGTATTGTCATTGCGTCCATCAATCCTCAATACACAAGGTCAACGTGAATACAGCCTTTTGTAATATCTCGTGTCGCGGCTCACATACAAGCGACGTTCTTCTGTCTCTGAAAATATGCACCTGCAGTGCTGGCTCTCGTAATACTATTTTATTCAAACGTTATTGTGTCCATACACGTCCAGATATTCACATGTTCTTTCGATTTTTTCCGGCTTTATCGTAAGCATATAGACTTAATTCCCACTAGCGGCATTTGTTCTCACATTCAGATATGCACAGTCTCGTTATGTTTAAATTAGCGTGCATGTGTCCGACACTTCATAAAATTACTATATCGCATAACCACGTGCAAAGAAACATTTGGTAGCAAAATAATGGCGATTCATATTCACGTGTAATCCTACACGTCCTGTCTTCACGACACTGGCTCGTCGCACTGGCATTGATCCGACCGACCTTCAATTCCCGGCTCGGACTATAAACGCATGTACTCACGTATTCAAGCCGTATTAACACATTCAATACTCAGCTTATGCGGCAGTATTACACCATATACTGCAGCGATACAACTATCAAGTCCTCTGCTGCGACACTACTCTGTCATGCACTGCTGCAATAATATTCACTCGTATTCTGTGGCGATACTACTCTGCCTTATTTTGCTGCGACACTACTCTGTCAAGACCAGACACAGCCCTCTCCACACATAAGGGTAGGAGGTAGGAAGTTATACAGTTCTTTTCCCCTACTCTGGTGGTTACATTGGCAAATACCCTCCTATTTTCTTCATAGTTACCTTTATTTCTATTGCACACAAATAAATAAGTGTATTGATGGGTTACTCTCTCGTCCGTAGGGCAAAAAAATCATATTCATCTCGGGCCATAAATAAAACTATATGAAATAAATATCATCCAGCGCCATCATCCGTGGTTTTCACACATTGATTAACCGGCATGCCATGTTCCTAACTTGACTGGTCATCCGGAAATTCGCTCGACACGTCACTCCTGACGTCACGTCAACCTCTCAGTTCCAGCGAGTTCCAGATTGTTCTGGATGCGGAAATCAGCCCAGGTCAGATCGGTCACATATCTCCCGCGGCCTTCAAAATTTAAGCGGTGGTACAAAGCTTATATTTCTCTTCATAACATTCAAACATGTGAAGGATCTCTTAATCAGCTCTTCTATGTTGACTCCTAATGGACTGGCGCGTGATACTTCCGTAAATTTGCAGCATTGAAATTTCCAACAAGTACATTCGTAGCATCATTAACAACTGTAGCAATTGTTGTCCATGACTTGGGCCATTCTATGAAGTCCAATATATAAGTGAGCAAATTTTCCATACACCCTGAGTGGCAAGTTTGATGAGATTGGCTTTCGAATAAGAACCATAAAACCAAATCGAAGTGGTTCGCAAAATCAGCGACCAGCATATCTTCTTTCCCGTTTCTGAGCTTGTAACAGCGTCCTCTCTCGAGCTAGTTCGTTTCTTCGTTGCGCTGATGGCTCTATCTCTGGTGGCACCTGCATGACAGCAGGCAATGGGCTACTGGGTTTCCTTCCATGATGTAGAAGACAAGGAATTTTCATCGAGGTCTCATGCGTTGTCGATTTCAAGCAACGTTCAATTATGGGTACTACCTCCATCCGTCTATGGTGCTGCACAAGACAATAAATTCGGGAGTATTTCCCAATTTCTGTATCAGCTTGTCGAACTGTTCCTGGATTACTGGATTCAAATTCTCCGTCACGTCAGCGGATATATGGGTAGGTGTTCCCTCTTCGCCTTCCACGATGTTCTCTAGAGTGTTCTCCAAGAAAAGTGTGCTCGAGTTTGTGTTTACATCTCCTTTCAACCCTTTGCTTAGAGATTCAGTCCGACATACATAATTCTGTCCTGTATATTTATAATCCAGCCATACTCTGACATGAAGGCAACTCCCAAAATTATCTGCAAATTGATGTTGGAGATTGCCACAAACACGTGCTAATAAAATCTCTCACTAATATTGATCGTCAATAGGGCCTGAAGTTTGCATTTTACTGAACGATCAGGGATCACGCCTCTAATCTTCACGTTCGCTACTGGTAGTGTATACACGTGTCCTGCCCCCTAATCTCATCTACACAAGACTGAGATAGCTTGAAATATTTCTGGAGGATCAAAGTGCGAGGAATTTCTTGAATTGGCGTTTTCTTTTGTAGATCTGACCGACTTGTACCAGGCGTTCGGTTATCTTCTCTCGGCGGTGTGGATGGTTTACTCAGTAACAGCTGCAGATACTCCTGACTTTCTCGATGTCGGTCATCATAGCTCGGTCGCATCTCTTGCTGACGAGAATCCCTGTTCTCATTTTGCCTCTGGTAAGGTTGATTAAATTGCCTTCGCTGATAATCTCCATATCGCCCGTTAGTATTATTGAATCGGGATCTCCTGCGTTCTTCGTAAGGTTTATTTCTCAGCCATTGTCGAATATATGTTCTACCATAACTCCTATCTCGGTTTCTATAATATCCTGCGTCTCTTGGCCTATTCATTTCCCGCCGTGTTTGCTCTTCCATCTGTTCTACCTTGTTAATCACGACCGTTTTTACTTCTCAATTTTCCTGTCGCCCAGACCTCGATTGTAGCTGCGAACTAGTATGAACAAGTTTCCTAAGTATTTCGTCACATCCCTCTAAGGTTTCGGCTCCTGACGCTATTACCACCTTCTGAACTACTATGGGTAACTGTCGTATAATGGCTTGGACCAACTCGTCTTCTGGCAATGGTGGAGTCAAATATTGTAGTTAGGCGAGCGGCGATGCAAAATACCCCGCGTATCTCGTAGAATTAGGCGTCGCGTTTCGTAGAGCATATAGTTCAGCCTAAATGATTAATTGTTCTTCCGGGCTCAAGAAACGTTTAATCAATAGTCGTTCAAATTTCTCCATATTTGTGAATGAATATCGAAATGCATGGAACCAAGTAAATGCAGTAGATTACAAAGACCTTTCGATGACTCTTAACTCCCTGTCCCGTGGTATCCTATTTTTAACCAGATACTCGCCGATCTCTCTTAGAAATTCGATCGGTGTATCATTATTGTTCCCTGAGAATTTTCTCGGCTGGTGATCAATACTCTTAATTATCGTCACGGGTCCCGCTGTATTTAAGTTAGGAAATTTGACGCCTCCATCCATTCCTCTTGAAAATGGGATATTTTCACCTTTGGACCATCTAACTCTTTCTTACTCCGGTCTATCCTTCAACTGTTTCATTTCCGCTTCCAAATCGGATATTCGACTAAGTTTCCTCCCCTGTTGGATGATACACCTTTCCTCTAACTCAATAACGGAAGTATCAACCGAATCACGGACATGTTGGACTAGTGTTGTATGGTTATAGGCAATTTTCTTGTCATACGTGTCCTGAAAATAATGAATCTACTTGTATCTGTATGTTTTACGTGTCTGTTGCGACTGCTTCCTTCCAAACGGACACGTCCCGTTTAATATCATCCAAGGTTTCCTCATTAGACCGGCTAATCTGTTGAATTCTCGCCGTCAAATCGTCTCCCATAACTTTGATATTATCGTTCAATTTGACTTCCAATTGATCTCTCGAAGTGAATTCTGAGTATCTCTAATTTGCCCTGCCAAAGAATCTTTAAATTCCGCGGTAGGCTAAGCATTTGGAAAGTAGTTTCTACCTTCTTATCTAGCAAATTAATTTTATTGTCTATAGATTTCTCTGAATTATTTAAAATAAGTTGTACAGTATTTTTTTCTGCAAATGAGACTCTATCCTCTTAAGATTGGCTCCCATGACATCTAATAAGTCAGTTTAAAATCATCAACTTTAATTTCTAATGCCTCCCCTGATTCACTAGCACCTGCTTACATATCCTCTTGTGTCCTTTGTACCGCTGCTAATCTAACACCGACACCCTCTTGTGTCGTCTGTAAGCGATTCATATTGTGCCCGTTCGCAACCCTGGGACACATACGGATCGACTCTAGCCTCCCGTTGATCCGTCCCAGACCCACAAACTGACCCCAAGAGGGATGCACCCGGGAACCAGTCGTCTCCCACGAGACGCCTAATAAAATCTCGGGGTGGATGAATTTGGTTCGAGATAACCGGCTCCGGAGCACTATCGGAAAGGTGGATAAAAACACAAGGCCAATATTTAAAACATGATCCTAAATGTATATTACAAACAAAAATGCAACACAGATAACATAAATATCGAACTTAAATATATACACAAGTAACCAATGAATAGCTATTATCATAGACAAAGCATGCTATAAATGCCAATATAAATACGATGATTTACAGTATAAATGAATTCAGAATATATGAATTTTTTTCATAAATTAAACAGCCAACCTGAAGAATAGTGCTGAAGCATGTAACAAATGCTTATAAATGGATTCAATAATATGTGGATTTTATTAAATAATAATTAATCGACATTAGTAAAGTTGCTGAAACATGCAACAAATGCTTATAAATATGTTCAATAATGTGTGGAAAATTGATTATAATAAATAATGAACATTAGGAATGTTGCTAAAGCATGTAACAAATGCTTTATAAATATTGCAGGTCATAGATTTTATTATTGTTGCCGAAACATATTATTTTCATAGGATTAAACAGCCTGTCCAGAAAGTACGAATTTATACTATGTGCCATGATGTTCCACGCGACATATCGTTGGAGCAGTGAGAGAGCACTTATATGGGGAAAGCTACAATACACCGGTACGTGCATAATTGACAATGTATACACTGCCATCCACGTTAGTAGTGTGTTTTGATCGGTTCTGGCCCCTCCACCTCCACACCCTCCACACAAGATGGCGGTGGTGCGATATCTCTCGAACTTATGGTCGGATTTTGACAAATGAGGTGTCATTGAACTCGGGCTGACACCCCCTTTCCAATGGACAACATATTTCAACCCCAAAAATAAAACCTACCCCTACTAGAGGGTGAAATTGAATTTTTTTGAGAATCTCTCTTTCCAATTGCAACATGTGAGAGTTTGAATGCCGATATGGAATGTAACGTTGTTCTGCAAAGCAATAATCAAAGAGGGGCATATTAGGCCTTGAGGTGAGAGACCCTGTTATTGTTGACGAGCCCCCTGCTGTCGGGCCCCTGTTGATGGGTTATTGTTGATAGGTCCTTGTGGATGAGTCCTTGTTGACAGGTCCTTGTGGACGAGTCCTTGTGGATGAGTCCTTGTTGATGAGTCCCTTTGGACTTATCCCTTTAGACCGGTCCCTTTGGATTGGTCCCTATGGACTGGCCTATGGTCCCTAATGCTATGATGAAATTAAACGTTGTTCCACATGAAACGCATGTGAAGAGCCGATTGCTACTATGAATTAACATGTTTGTTTTTTGTTTTTACGCATGCGCACTTGAGGTTTTTGTAAGCGGGCGGGCTTTTTGAATAATGATTTATAGATGAGTTATTTTTAAAAAAATTACCAAAGATCCAAAACTAATATCTCATGAATCAGTAAGGCTAGGGACCTGTAGGAGAGGTCGTTGGACTTGTGGTGACATTCTGTTTTTGAATATATTATTTATTTATGTCAAGAGGGTCAAGTGAGGTGTCATAGGACTCAGCACGGTCAACCCTTTTCCATGACCAATGAATTTACCCAACAGATCTAAGGTCATTAGCTTTTTAATATCTCATGAATCGATAAGGCTAGGGACCTGTATGAGAGGTCGTTGGACTTGAGGTGACATTCTGTTTTTGAATATATTATTTATTTATATCAAAAGGGCCTAACTGCACTTTTGTTAATATCTCGCTAACTAATAATCAGAGAGGGTCAAGTGAGGTGTCATAGGACTCAGGATGGTCAACCCTTTTCCATGATCATCGAATTTACCCAAAAGATTCAAAACAGCAAGGTCATTGACCTATGATTTTATAAACTAATAATCAGAGAGGCTCAAGTGAGGTGTCATGGGACTCAGGATGGTCAACCCTTTTCCATGACCAACGAATTTACCCAAAAGATTCAAAAAACAGCAAGGTCATTGACCTAATATTTTATAAACAAATAATCGAATATCTACATGTGAGGTGTTATAGGACTTAGAATGGTCAACCCTTTCCCATGGCCAATGAATTTACCCAAAATACCCAATACATCAAGGTCATCGACCTGAGATTTTATAAACTAATAATCGGATACGAACATGTGAGATGTTTACCATGTGTGTGATGAAACATAGCTAGGTAGAGGAAGAATTAGTGTAGGCTACATGTATGGTGATTGACAAGTCTTTTACCATTGAAACTTGTTTTTCAGATCAAACTGCAGTATAGAGAGAGTATAGGTTGTAGGTATGGGTTAATAAATGACGAACGGTGTACACACAAACTCTGATTTATCGATTCAAGAATTAAGAGTAGACTATATTTAATTGATTGGTTAAAGAGGATAGCTAAAACACAAAAATGCTCAGTGGTTACCGGGGCAAGATGGTCGCTACACACACACACACACAACAAGCTTTAAATACTTGAGGCTAATAATCTATACACACACACTCGCTTGTTCTAAACTAAACTGTGTTGCTGTCAGTGCTCAGACAGTAGGCTGATGACAAAAAATGCATTGCTAACAGAAATATAATCATTTCCGGTTGTATAATGTTACCAGCTATCCATTTTGTGTTGCAGTGTTAAGCACTTTTAGCTCTTGTACTGGTGGTCTTAACTCAATTTCCAGGTCTGATGCCTAGAACGAGTCAAACTAAGAAACAAGGGCAAGGTGGTGTAGTGGTTAAGCTGTTAGCCTTTTCACCAGGGTTCGATTTCAGGTTAATATGCATGACATAAACATATTAAACAAAACAAAACAGAGATAACGTTCAAAACTGATTACATTTGTGTCTTTCCAAATTATTACTTGGATTACAAATACAAAGGTGAACTGGGTTTGATATACATTAATGCTGCCTATCACACACTAGACTGTAAGAAAGCCAAAAGAGCAAAAGCGTAGGTAGAGTAGTGGTAAAATTGCTATATGTAGAGAACTACCTAGCGGTTTTATGAAATGGCAAAAGCTATATATCGCATAAACAGTGTAGGATACAATCCAGCAATCAAATTTGTATCTTGTGGAACAGAAAAAATGCACTTTTACCTTGATGGATAGCAAATGAGTGCAGATGAATGACCTATGCATTAGCCTACCATAGGGTTATAACCACGAGGTGGAGGTGTGACTTCTATATTTTATTGTTTAGAGACATGGCTTTTTTGTAACCAGTAGATTTAGTATTTTGTAAATATTCATTTTTGTAATCGTAAAAGTAGTGGAAACATTTTTTTGTAATAGTAAATGTTAAATGTATAACTAAAAGTTATTTGGGATAAGTGTGCATGTCAAGGATAAATAGCGTGCTTGTATTTGTTTTTCAAAGACAGGTATGGTTGTGTGAATGTATGACTATAGATAGAATGATAGAGAGAGAGAGAGAGAGAAAGTGTGTGTGTGTGTGTGTGTGTGTGGGTAGCATTGATTGTTCAACCAAAGCAAACACGGCAAGGTAGGATGGTGGGGTAATTAATGTATATAGCAAATGGTAAATAGTATACTGTAGTTTTTTTACACTTGTGTTTCTTTTAAATGCAGCGGTAGATAGGTGTTATTTTGTAAAACAGTCTTACCTACAGTAGTAGTATTATTATTAGTAGTAGTAGTAGTAGTAGTAGTCCTATACGTTTTTGGAAACAAACAGAAAGAGAATGCATTATTGCCATGGTCAAGCACTTCCATTAAAATAATTTCAAGAAAATTTTAATCAGCAAATGTGTCTTTTACAAAACTAAACTTTCAGCATGGACTAAATCATAAACGTGTCGTCTGTGATATGGTAAAAAATAGGAAATCCATGTTTCCATATCAACACAATTTTAAAACTTAAAACTGACCTTTAAAAAATGTAAGTGGGAAATTGACAAATGTGTAAACAACAACAAAATGGAAAATTCTTGTTTCCGTATCATGAAATCCAAAAACTTTAAACTGACATTTTCAAATCGTGTACATGGAAAATTGACAAATGGCAATGTGTGAAATGTGAAATTGAAAAACAAATGAACAAATGGCTATCATTATTTAAAAAAAATAAAAAAACCGTCGTGTTCTATCGTTAAAGTTTGAATCAAACCACATCTACTTATTTGAATCACCCGAGACTGAGTAGACCTGTTTTAGTTCTAATATACTTTTAAAATTTTATGTTAAAGCTCGAATTGAACTCAAGAGCTTTAGAGTACCAGCTAACTATTATAACCGTTACGTCACAAAGACAACTTTACACTACTCTTAATGAACCATAATAATAAAAAGAATAATAAATATTGATTTTTTTTAAGAATGAACATTGTGACACTGTTTCTGTTGCACTGTCTGCTAGCTACTAGCCACTAGCTGGGGTCTTAGAAAACGATACAGTTGACATTTTGCAATGAGATGTGACATGTTTCAAAGTATAGTATTATGGGTTGCTGTTGAGTAAAAACTAATCCTGTACAAGGAAGCAAGGGTTCGAACCCCTTACCTAACATTACTATTGCCTGAACATGGCTTGACGACACTGTATTATTATGATACTCGGTACACAAACCATAGATAGAGTGTATTGTTTAAGATCACTTTCTTTCTGATCATAGGTGGAGATTGTTGATGGTTAACAATGACATTAATATAGTAGGACGTGGGTAGAGCAATTAAGAAAAAACAGACAATACCCATACAATATTTTTATTCATTTAATATAAGTACTTGTACAATAGTTACATTCAAAATACATTTCTTTTTTCTCTATTACTATTTAGTCCTTTTTGATTCTCTTGCATATGAAGGGTAGATAACCTTGTAGTTCAGCCCCTTAAAACAACAACAACAACAACAACACAACCTTTTGCATAGTTTGTGATGTTGATAACTCTTGAGATGTGGAAGATGGATTAAACATAACTTTTACAGCAGGGGTTAAATGTTGCTCAATAAACACTGCACTATTTTCAGTAGCAACATTTTTTTCTTGTACTAGCTTTTTAGCATTGTCATGATTAATTGTTGACACCAACAGTGTTTCATTTGGTGCACTACATAGATGATCACTCACACTTAAAACCTTACCATTTCTACTTTTTAGATTGCCTCGACATCTTTTTGACCTCTCTTTTGAGCATCGCCAAAATATTATTCCTTTTACATTTTGACGATTATAGTTATAAGAGTAGCCTTTATAGAGTACACGTTGTTTACCTTTGTTAGTTGTAGTAAGTTCCATAGTAGCAACTAACCTGTTAGTATGATTTGCTCACTACAAAGGTTATAACTGTTCTGATAATAAAATCATTTAGCTTTGGCTTTTATATTTAATATGTACAGTTTGAAGTGATAGCAAAAGTGAGAGCAAAATGGTAGCATAGTGGTAGAAAATATAACATGTATTGTTAAGAAATAGTTTAAGCGGTTATGTGGATCCATTACATAATAATTTTAGCACGACGAAGCTCATTTTCTATATCCAATAGTTCTTCCTCATATTCAGTATAACCAGCCTGTTTATAGACATGCAGTTGCTGAAGCCGCCGGATTAGCTTACTTGGATTGTTCCAGTAGACAAATTTAACAAATGATTTTTTAGGTGTAAACAAAGCATTGCCATTATCATTATTATCTTCATCATCAACATCATCATCATCATAACCATTATCATTATCATCATCATCATCATTATCATCATCATCATGATCATTATAATCCTCATCACTATTACTGTATAGTCCTTTTTGATCCTTTTGCAATACCACATTTTGCACAGTTTGTGTTGCCTTTGATAATGTTGGGAGTTTTTCAGACATTAAAAACTGTCCTAACACGACTTTCTGAGGAGATGATACATGCTTCTTAACAAACAATGCACTATCTTGAGCTGCAATATCTTTTTCTGGGACAAGTGTTTTAGCATTTTGAAGAGTTTTTTTAAACAGCAACGATGTTTTATCTGGTACACTACATTGATGATCACTCACACTTAAGACATCACTATTTTTACTTTTCAGCTCACCTCGACACTGTTTTGAACGATGTTTTGAACAACGCCAAATAACAGTTCCATTTTTATTGGTTCGTTTTACAATATATGTATATCCTTTATAGAATGCGTATGGCATACCATTGCTATTTGTTGATACTTCCATGTCAATTGTCAAGCATGAACTAATCTCTAGCAAAGTTCACTCGATAATATAAATAATAGTTTAAAGTGAGTGCAAAAGTGGGTGCAAGTGTGGGTGCAAGAGTGGGTGCAAGAGTGGGTGCAAGAGTGGGTGTAAGAGTGGGTGCAAGAGTGGGTGCAATAATGGGTGCAAGAGTGGGTGCAAGAATGGGTGCAAGAATGGGTGCAAGAGTGGGTGCAAGAGTGGGTGTAAAAGTAGGTGCCGCTTATAGTAGGCATGAATTTTACTAGAATGTGATTTGAGTAAATGTAATTTCTAAACCCAAGTAGTGAATAGTCAGTTGGTTTTGATCTATGCAAGCGTAAACATGTCACATACACTGGTTATGGATACTCAAGGCTTTAAGGTCAACGAAAACAAGTACAGTATATATTTAAAGAGGTGGCTATCATTGATTGCACAACACGCGGGTTACCATATCTTTTTTTCGGACTAGTGTTTTAACATTTGATGTATTTTTTTAAACAGCAACGATGTTTTATCTGGTACACTACATTGATGATCACTTACACTTAAGACATCACTATTTTTACTTTTTAGTTCACTTTGACACTGTTTTGAACGATGTTTTGAACAACGCCAAATAACAGTTCCATTTTTATTGGTTCGTTTTGCAATATACGTATAACCTTTATAGAATGCGTATGGCATACCATTGCTATTTGTTGATACTTCCATGTCAATTGTCAAGCATGAACTACTCTCTAGCAAAGTTCACTCGATAATATAAATAATAGTTTAAAGTGAGAGGAAAAGTGGGTGTAAGAGTGGGTGCAAGAGTGGGTGCAAGAGTGGGTGCAAGAGTGGGTGTAAAAGGGAGTGCAAGAGTGGGTGCAAAAGTGGGTGCCGCTTATAGTAGGCATGAATTTTACTAGAATGTGATTTGAGTAACTGTAATTTCTAAACCCAAGTAGTGAATAGTCAGTGGGTTTTGATCTATGCATGCGTAAACATGTCACATACACTGGTGATGGATACTCAAGGCTTTAAGGTCAACGAAAACAAGTACAGTATATATTTAAAGAGGTGGCTATCATTGATTGCACAACACGCGGGTTACCATATCTTTTTTTCGGACTAGTGTTTTAACATTTGAAGTATTTTTTTTAAACAGCAACGATGTCTTATCTGTCACACTACATTGATGATCACTCACACTTAAGACCTCACTATTTTTACTTTTTAGTTCACTTTGACACTGTTTTGAACGATGTTTTGAACAACGTCAAATAACAGTTCCATTTTATTGGTTCGTTTTGCAATATACGTATAACCTTTATAGTATGCATATGGCTTACCATAACTATTCGTTGATACTTCCATATCAATTTTCAAGCATGAAATAATCTCCAATAAATTTCGCTCGATAATAGAAATAATAGTTTAAAGTGAGTGCAAATGTGGGTGCAAAAGTGAGTGCAAAAGTGAATAGCCTAACCTAACCTAACCTACAACGTGTGTTCAAAAATTTCAAAATGGCGGCCGTAGCTTCACTTAACCTAACCTAACCTAACCTAACCTAACTTAACTTAAACCTACGAGGAGTGATCAAAAAATTTTCAAAATAGTGGTCATAGCTTAACTGAACCATGCCTAACCTAACCTAAACCTACGAAGTGTGATCATAAAGTTCCAAGATGGCGGTCGTAGCTTAACTCAACCTAACCTAACCCTACGAGGTGTGATCAAAACGTTCCAAAAATGGCTGCCGTAGCTTAACGTAACCTTTGAGTCATTTTTTTACGGGTCCCGGAGGACGGGTCCTTGTTGACGGGTCCCTGTGGCGGGTCCCTTTGACATAATTTGGAAAAAATGCAAGGGCCAGTCCATAGGGATTAGACGACACGTTTATGATTTAGTCCATGCTGAAAGTTTAGTTTTATAAAACACACATTTGCTGATTAAAATTTTCTTGAAATTATTTTAATGGAAGTGCTTGGCCATGGCAATAGTGCATTCTCTTTCTGTTTGTTTCCAAAAACGTATAGGACTACTACTACTAATACTACTACTACTAATACTACTACTGTAGGTAAGACTGTTTTACAAAATAACACCTATCTACCGCTGCATTTAAAAGAAACACAAGTGTTAAAAAAAACTACAGTATACTATTTACCATTTGCTATATACATTAATTACCCCACCATCCTACCTTGCCGTGTTTGCTATGGTTGAACAATCAATGCTACCCACACACACACACACACACACACATTTTCTCTCTCTCTCTCTATCATTCTATCTATAGTCATACATTCACACAACCATACCAGTCTTTGAAAAACAAATACAAGCACGCTATTTATCCTTGACATGCACACTTATCCCAAATAACTTTTAGTTATACATTTAACATTTACTATTACAAAAAAATGTTTCCACTATTTTTACAATTACAAAAATGAATATTTACAAAATACTAAATCTACTGGTTACAAAAAAGCCATGTCTCTAAACAATAAAATATAGAAGTCACACCTCCACCTCGTGGTTATAACCCTATGGTAGGCTAATGCATAGGTCATTCATCTGCACTCATTTGCTATCCATCAAGGTAAAAGTGCATTTTTTCTGTTCCACAAGATACAAATTTGATTGCTGGATTGTATCCTACACTGTTTATGCGATATATAGCTTTTGCCAGTTCATAAAACCGCTAGGTAGTTCTCTACATATAGCAATTTTACCAATACTCTACCTACGCTTTTGCTCTTTTGGCTTTCTTACAGTCTAGTGTGTGATAGACAGCATTAATGTATATCAAACCCAGTTCACCTTTGTATTTGTAATCCAAGTAATAATTTGGAAAGACACAAATGTAATCAGTTTTGAACGTTATCTCTGTTTTGTTTTGTTTAATATGTTTATGTCATGCATATTAACCTGAAATCGAACCCTGGTGAAAAGGCTAACAGCTTAACCACTACACCACCTTGCCCTTGTTTCTTAGTTTGACTCGTTCTAGGCATCAGACCTGGAAATTGAGTTAAGACCACCAGTACAAGAGCTAAAAGTGCTTAACACTGCAACACAAAATGGATAGCTGGTAACATTATACAACCGGAAATGATTATATTTCTGTTAGCAATGCATTTTTTGTCATCAGCCTACTGTCTGAGCACTGACAGCAACACAGTTTAGTTTAGAACAAGCGAGTGTGTGTGTATAGATTATTAGCCTCAAGTATTTAAAGCTTGTTGTGTGTGTGTGTGTGTAGCGACCATCTTGCCCCGGTAACCACTGAGCATTTTTGTGTTTTAGCTATCCTCTTTAACCAATCAATTAAATATAGTCTACTCTTAATTCTTGAATCGATAAATCAGAGTTTGTGTGTACACCGTTCGTCATTTATTAACCCATACCTACAACCTATACTCTCTCTATACTGCAGTTTGATCTGAAAAACAAGTTTCAATGGTAAAAGACTTGTCAATCACCATACATGTAGCCTACACTAATTCTTCCTCTACCTAGCTATGTTTCATCACACACATGGTAAACATCTCACATGTTCGTATCCGATTATTAGTTTATAAAATCTCAGGTCGATGACCTTGATGTAATGGGTATTTTGGGTAAATTCATTGGCCATGGGAAAGGGTTGACCATTCTAAGTCCTATAACACCTCACATGTAGATATTCGATTATTAGTTTATAAAATATTAGGTCAATGACCTTGCTGTTTTTTGAATCTTTTGGGTAACTTCGTTGGTCATGGAAAAGGGTTGACCATCCTGAGTCCCATGACACCTCACTTGAGCCTCTCTGATTATTAGTTTATAAAATCATAGGTCAATGACCTTGCTGTTTTGAATCTTTTGGGTAAATTCGATGATCATGGAAAAGGGTTGACCATCCTGAGTCCTATGACACCTCACTTGACCCTCTCTGATTATTAGTTAGCGAGATATTAACAAAAGTGCAGTTAGGCCCTTTTGATATAAATAAATAATATATTCAAAAACAGAATGTCACCTCAAGTCCAACGACCTCTCATACAGGTCCCTAGCCTTATTGATTCATGAGATATTAAAAAGCTAATGACCTTAGATCTTTTGGGTAAATTCATTGGTCATGGAAAAGGGTTGACCGTCCTGAGTCCTATGACACCTCACTTGACCCTCTCTGATTATTAGTCAGCGAGATATTAACAAAAGTGCAGTTAGGTCCTTTTGACATAAATAAATAATATATTCAAAAACAGAATGTCACCACAAGTCCAACGACCTCTCATACAGGTCCCTAGCCTTACTGATTCATGAGATATTAGTTTTGGATCTTTTGGTATTTTTTTTTTTAAATAACTCATCTATAAATCATTATTCAAAAAGCCCGCCCGCTTACAAAAACCTCAAGTGCGCATGCGTAAAAACAAAAAACAAACATGTTAATTCATAGTAGCAATCGGCTCTTCACATGCGTTTCATGTGGAACAACGTTTAATTTCATCATAGCATTAGGGACCATAGGCCAGTCCATAGGGACCAATCCAAAGGGACCGGTCTAAAGGGATAAGTCCAAAGGGACTCATCAACAAGGACTCATCCACAAGGACTCGTCCACAAGGACCTGTCAACAAGGACTCATCCACAAGGACCTATCAACAATAACCCATCAACAGGGGCCCGACAGCAGGGGGCTCGTCAACAATAACAGGGGCTCTCACCTCAAGGCCTAACATGCCCCTCTTTGATTATTGCTTTGCAGAACAACGTTACATTCCATATCGGCATTCAAACTCTCACATGTTGCAATTGGAAAGAGAGATTCTCAAAAAAATTCAATTTCACCCTCTAGTAGGGGTAGGTTTTATTTTTGGGGTTGAAATATGTTGTCCATTGGAAAGGGGGTGTCAGCCCGAGTTCAATGACACCTCATTTGTCAAAATCCGACCATAAGTTCGAGAGATATCGCACCACCGCCATCTTGTGTGGGGGGGTGTGGAGGTGGAGGGGCCAGAACCGATCAAAACACACTACTCACGTTGTGGCTATTACCTGCTCACAAAAAATGCAAACGACATCTCATATATCGTGGCAACCATGGCTCACGGAAATGAACAATAACCTGGCAACTATGGCTCTTAAATATCATAATCTGTCGTGCCATCTACCGCTCATGAATACAATAACAACACCACATATGTCGTGACAATTATGGCTCACGAAATGTAAACAATAACATCTGTCGTGGCAACTACCACTCACGAAGGTGTAAACAATACCTCAGAAAATGCATCATACTACAATGGCGCTTCAGGAAAAACACTCCTGCGCCTGAAATATTTCTCTTCCCCTGACCTCATGCTCATTTTTCAATTAATAAAAACAAATCATAGACTGTCCCATCATGTCAATATTACGACCAACCTCGTTTCAAAGGATCATTAAGGAAGACGATGTCAAATGCCTGTCATAAGATAGAAATTAGCCTGTAAGAATATCTGAAAAAAAGAAGTCTATCTTACAATGAATTTGGACCCGTCTAATGTGAATAGATCTTAACTAAATGTCAACCTACGAGAACCGAATAACCATGAAAGAGCGATGAATTTAAACAAACAACACGATAACCAGTTGATGCATTGAATAATAAACTTGTCGCACGCATGTTCTTGTAAAGGTCTTGCTTCCATGACATCATAAATCCTGTAAAGTCGACTAGGGTCATTGTGGCTTGCCTATAGACGGGAAACTGTCGACCATGCTGGCATCAGACGTAGGAAGTGTGGCCAAAAACTATAAAAATAAGGAACGGAAGACTCACCCGTTATATACATGATTTCAAGATGTCAGCTATGCGCTGCATTTAAACTATTATACTTGTGGCTTATATCAGCAAAGTCCCTTATATGGTACTTCATTCTTACACAGTATCGTTTTGTTTTCGCAATGACAATCTAAATGAAACATTATTACGTTTTCATAGTACGCCCAGCCACCATCCTGAAAATTTTTCAGTCTCTGTTATTTTGCATTTGGCATATAAAGAAACATATAAATGTCTAACCTGTTACGAATATTTGTTGTGGTAGGTTTAAATTGCAAAGAGTTATTAATTTAAAATTATGAAATTTCAGGATGGCGGCTGCCTGCTATGTTCAATGTGAGATACTAATGTATATATGTTAATAATACGCCCAGTAGCCATCCTGAATGTATGGAGTCGATATTCTTTCACTTTGGGCATACAAAACGACTTATTAGTTTCTACCATCTTACCAAGTATCTTTATCAGTGGTTTAAGTGGCGAGAGTTATTAATATATTTTGAAATTTCAAGATAGCCACTCTGCGCTATATTCAGTATGTTAACCTTTCCACTAACACAAGTGGGATCCTTTATAAGATATTCATCCCTTGCCACGATTCGTCTGAATTACGTGGTTACATTCAGAGTTACCAAATTTAATGTTGTAATCGTTCACGAAATCCACCATTCAGAATGTATGTGTTCAGTTACCTTGACCATACATGGCCACATATAATGTCCTGCTCTTAAACTAATTTTCGTTTCTGCAGCTCATAAGTGTTGGAAGTTATTTTGATATATAATAATTTCAAAATAGCGTCTGCGCGTAATATTCACTCTCATTTAGTCGTCACGTTGGTAGCAGTGGATTCATTTATAAAGTTAACTGAATTTGATGTACTGTGAACTTAGATTCATGGGATCTCAATTTATGGATTATAATGCGTGCACGCTTCCCACGGCCACCATCTTGAAATTACTCCGCTGATAACCGTGTAGTTTGAGCCACATACGTTTCCCATGTGTAGGCTTGTTTTCCTAAAATTTGTAGAGAAACAAGGATTAGGTTGGTCTGAATTCCTTATAAGCATTCAACACTTGGTTGGCCCCATTGGGTATTCTTGAGGATGATGGCAATATGGAGCATGATATTGGGGTGAAATATACCAGTTCTGTCTGTTTACTGAATTTGATGTAATACGATTTCGTTGATTGAGAATTACTAGAAAAGGGGAGGGGTACACGTACACAGGCAGACACACGGAAATCAGGCCCGTGTTGATCTCATGCATCTGATTTCATTGTATCCTGGCATTGAATGCGGCTATCCTGACTATGGAAATCCCCAGTTTTTTCGAAACTCCCTCGAGACAAATGCCGCGGTAGTACCTTATTTAAAGTCCCGGACTAACTTATATACCTCTGCCTCTAACAGTTCTTTCAAGCATCACAATAGTAGTAACAGAACATGCATGTGTATGTACGTGTATGTATACCCCTGCCTGCTTCAAGAGGGGCATAATATTTTGCATAGTCTCTTGATTTGCATTTTCATGAATTTGTTGATCAATATTATTGTAGGGTTCTGACGAATCTGAAACTTTCGTGAAGGTAGGTCATTCCGGAAAGCAAATGCATCAGGTTTTGTTGTGTCACTTAGTACGAATTGATACAGTGCCAGGACGATTATAGGCTTAATCCCTTGTTCCAAAACTCTGCTGGTATCTTGAGGATTACTTCACAAGTATGGTTGCTGGCTTCTAATAAGTGGCTGACGAGGAAATTCTGATTGATACAACGTGGTATTTTTGGAAGCTATTTCAGAAAACAGCACATGTTTCTACAGTTTTTCCAGCATTCTAATAATAGTAATACCACACCAAACTGTTTTACCCAGAAAACGAAGACTTCACTTCTCAAACTCAAACTCCAATAACATTCATACAACCCTACTTCTCGTGTGTGAGTTAAAAAAAGAAACGAAGAGAAGGAAAAAAGAAAACTTCTTCACAGACAAAATGTAGCAACGATACTATCTGGAGGTTCATGCATCGTGGCAAGTATTTTGGGCGATGTTTCTATTCTGAAAGTAAGCATGTAAAAGTTTAAACGCCGGTGGCGAAGTTTTCGCGGCAACGTGCAGGTGGTTGGAAGTCCCTAGAGTCCATGTTATTGCGCAACTTTGTGTCTCGAGTCTCCAGTCACCGCTTGCTTAACTTTTTAAATTCCATAACAGAACCCGACCGTGAGCTAATCTCTTGTTATTACAGCCACTTTGTGCTTAGATTCTTACCTCTGCCTTCCTGCACTTCTGCACTAATTATTTTATAATTACTTTTTAAATGAAACAAGCAAACTTAAGAACTTTGGAGACACAAATTCCTTATGCTATTGCCAGTGTCGTATTTCTAAAAGTTAACTGCGGCATGCAACAATAGTAATCACGATTGCGAGAATAAAACACATGCTCTTTCTTCGATAACTTCAAACAGTGTACGGGTAGTCAGTATTGGTTGGACTTTCTTTCAAAATGAATTAGTGGGATAACCATTCATTCATTAGTTATTCCTGTTATCTTGAGATTTTTGATATTTTATTTCCATTTAACGAAAATATCATAATAATAATACTACTACTAATAATATTTAAATTGCGAGGCTGTCACAGATCAAATACTTAGACACTATTTCACTGAGACAGAAATAAAAGAACGTCCCAGAAGAGAGTTAATAGAGACAATAAAATGATTAAACATGTATATAAGCCTCACTGCCTTTGTATCAATCGAACTAAAATACACTTACCGAGAGGGTTTAGGGGCAAGTAAAATCTATTTTCAAATTACACAATGAGGTACTCGTACATATTGGGCACATCAATCGAGGTTCCTTGCCAATCGGACAGCTTTTGCAATGTTGCTTCCTTATAGTACAAGCAATCTATGTCGAGAACCCAAGCATGTTTCATAGCTTACTTAAATGCAAATACTAAAATTTCACTAAGGAAATTTAGGCATTTGAATAGTAATAACAAATAATAATAATATTGTTCCAAGTGGTGTATATACTGTGACGGATTGACCTGTATGTTTCAAGCAGACTTGGTCATAGAATTAGAATGATGTGCTATATTATATTTCCAGGCAGACAATTTAATTCAGAAAGAGTGTGGAAACAACTCAATTTCATATCCGTATCCTCAGTATCCTTGTTATATTTTGGTAAAATTTACGTACATTTAAATCACAAAAGTTTGAAATAAATTCAAAACAATTAAATTTGGGAGGAAAATGATCCTGTCACATAACCACTAAGAAATTTTATGATGTCCTTAGGATATTTGGATATAGTCAGTGTTTCATTTCAATGCTTGGTTATTGAAATATCCTTCACATTTACTTCCTTTTAGACAGTGGCATGTATGAGCGTTTGTGAGTTAAAATACCACTAGTTAAAACCAGTCAAAATATGACGGTCAATGGGAAAATATTTACAGAACGATCTTCCTATATACGACATTTAATTTACGATTACTTTTTGACACTATTTCAATTTTAAGGACATTGAATGATAGCACTCTCGATATTGCAACATACAACTGGTCATGACTGGAACTTTGATGAGCTAAATAGAGACCTACAAGTTCCAGAGTTTCCCCTTGAGCTTTATTGAATTTTATACAGATGACAAGCGAATTGGAAATTGGCACCTCTTAATGACATGGATGTGTTTCAACGCATGGAGTTAAATCCACTCGAAGGATTAGAGCTCTCAGCCTAAATTTATCTGCGAATATAATTTCAAAAACCAATCAATTTACATCCTTATTTCTTACAATTAATCTGGCTCCATTTAGGAGCCCTTGGGAAACATTCAGATTTATAAGGAGAATAACTATGGTTTAACTTTAAGAGTACGAATGTGTGACGGGAAACCACTTAATTCTAAGGAACTAAGGAATTCTGTAGGAAACTGGAGTAGCTGGCTTTCATCTTCAGTATTTCTTCTGATAACGTTAGTGTATGTTTTGAAATACTGGATGATTTCTATGACATAAAAATAAATTTCAATATGGTGTTCACTTTTTGGTGTAAGAATGCAAACTTTCGAGAAATTGATTATATTCTTCACAGAAGTGAATGTTTCATCGTAAATATCAGTCTCGATATGATCATGCACAGGATGGTAATTCAATAACAATAGATTCTTCATCATCCATAATGTGACAGTAATGGTTATTTATTTGTAGCAAAGAAATCAAAAATTTCCATTTCATCCGGTTTCGACCGCATGCTTTTATTTATGGAGCGTATCTTGAAGAAGGAGAGTATTTAATACAATTGTGAATAATTGTGAATATCTACCTGAAGTCTCCTACAAGAACAAGAACATTCCCACAAATAGGGATTATGACTTTACCCATATATTTTAGAAGACAAATCACACACATGAATGAATATTTGCCATTTGGGCTTCAACCTATATTATGAGCCGTCCTGATCGAATATCGTCAGCTGCTTGGAATTTAATAGTGTCCGGGTCCTGAACTCTCATTTAAATTTAGAGGAATGCTAAATGTTGAATGTAAGGGATGTGCTCTAGCAAATTATTATGAAGTGTGCCTTCCCTGATACAAGTATTTTCTACATCATCAGGTGTGACTTGATTAGCTTCTGAATAGTCTAATATATACAAGTGGTCATAAGAACCGTCAGTTGTATTTTAAGAATATAAGGAAGAAATGCGTTGATCTGCAATTACAGAAATTTTAAAATAATAATGGACCGTATTCACCTGGCACGGTAACATTGGCACCAAATTAAACGAAGGATATGGCATTGTTGTGCTGTCGAATATTTTCAGACTGTCAAGTATTTCATATTCCGGTAGATCAATTTTAACAGCAAAAGCCAATGTGCCCAGGAGTAGATTTCTCGCAAGAGAAATTCAATGCAGGTCAATGTTTATATTCGTTCGTCAAGAAACCTACACTGCACTGCATACTATTAGGAATTATTTCTGAATAGCAGATTTATATTGGATTTTAAAAGTGGCGTCGTCGTTTCTACGATTTCACACTGTTTTGTTGTTGTTGTTTTTTGCGTCTAGGCCTATTTGTAGTTTAAGTAAGACCGGCCAATTTTATTTTTCGTCGAACGGTTTTATTTACAGTAGCATTTCTCCCCATGTTAAATTCGTATTCGATGACACTAGAGTATCCTGCATTAACGGAGCCGCAAAATATTACATGACAAATATTACATCCATTGCCATAACCAACAGCGTATTAGTTATTATTGCTTTAAGGGGTCGAAAGAGCCAAGTCATCGACCCCTTATTAACAGCATGGTTAGACTCATTGTTATGTAACCTAAACTAAACAAATAATCAATAAACAATTGACTTATACAATGAAGTTCAACATGACCAGCCTATTCACCGTCCGGAGACTTTCATACTCGAGATGATTGTTGAGGGAAATGGGATGAGACTCATCGCCAATAATAAAATCCTTATAATTATCCCAGTCAACAACGACTTTTGCAATATTTTTCAAACGCAGCTCTCGATGACGTTGTTCATTTTGATGTAAACTGTATGAAGTTGCTCTAATGTAATTCACATTACCTGTTATAGGTTCAATCAATTGGGTTTCCATGACAGTAAATTACGCAGGGGAGCAGATATACACTTCTCCAGCTACTGGACAGAGCATAGCCTCATTCCGCCAGCCACCATAATTTAGGCAATTTTAGTATTATATGTCACATGCCTGTAAACATCGTATTTACACAGGGAAGCCTGGTGTATTCTTTGGAATACACGGTAAGATAGAGTAAACTTTTACTTCTCTTTGATAATTCATTCCTTCCTTTTTCTCAAACACCAACAGTGATCTTCCAATTTCTCCTTGCTGTTTATGATTCTCATGTTACTTGTGAGTCTGTTCTAGATATATATCTTCCATGACCCTCCTAACGTCATCTAGCAGCGAATCTCTGAAGTTCCTCAATTCATCCCTGTACAAGAGGACTTCCTTTTCAATCTGGCCACCAGATCTCGTCGCCATCGCCAGCTATCATCTCCGTGATCAAGAGAACTTCGTCTACTTTTTCACCCACCAGGCTGCGATAGTGTCGCCTACTATCAACTCTTTGAAGACCATTTCATCAAGAAAAAATGTATTTTTTGTTAAGTTGTCTATTCTTATATGTATTCCTTTTGTCTCCTACCCCCACTCCTTTCCCTTCCCTGGTCCCTCCGTGCTTCGCTGAGCGTGTCTCACTTGAACGCCGGCAGTCGACTCGGTCAGTTGAAGCTCAACTAGAGCTCACCTCCTCAACTCAAGAGGCAATCTTTTAATTCCACGCCATGTTGGAACTTTAATCTCAACCGTCAAAGGGAACTTAACCTTCGCCATGAAGCAAAGATAAGTACCGACTTCAGGTTTTAACCTCATTCTCATCGTCTTTTAATAACTACATGCTTTTAATGATCATTTTATAGGCAGTGTGAGATCGCTATATTTGGGGCAATTATCATCCTTCGCGGGATCTTCTATGTTGGGCTTTTGTCTGTCTAAGCCAATCTTAATAGGAAGCAGCATTTCTTATGCTTATTAAATGAGAGATCTTCTCACAACGTGGGATACCATTGAATTACCCACTGTCTCGTTCCACCGCTGGAATAACTTTGGCCCTATTCTTCAGCCAGGATTGCTCTGGAACCTTCCAGAATCTGCACTCTATCTACCAGTCATACCGTCATGTATTTTCCACTCACTTGTGGGTATACTTTTTCAAACTAAGGAATCTTTCTTATGAATTACTGATCAATAGCTAATTTTTCTTCCTCCGTTAGGATTTTCTCTGGTGCATTTAACGATAATCTACAACTTTCTCAAGCAATGGACTCTCGCCTATCTAGTGTAACTAGTTATTTTCCACCATTGCAATAACATTCTTTGCCATAAACTTTTGTGTTACTACAGTGAACTTTTCATCCATTTCAACAGACTATAGTGAAAAACAGTGTTTGTTCAATATTTCATCCGCGTCGCGTTCGTCCGATTATTATAAATACGGCCATGAACACTTATCCTCAACCCCATTTGATCTTTCCCAAACCTCTTACTAACAAACCATAATAATAAAATTGTTACTTTAGGTCTTTTTCAATGAGGTGTCACTCTAAAAACGTGCTCTCCCTTTTTTGCTTATGTATCATTAATTAATGTCTGTAAAACTTCGTGTCTAGTACACGCTTTAACTTATATTGTTTCTCCCTTCTAATCAGGGAATACAATTCTTTCAACTCATAAGTGAGTTAATTCTAGGTTTCACGAAAGGGAAACTTGCCCCATTTGTCTCGTGATTCCTACTTAAACATAGGAGGTATAGAAACTTTCTTTCGATTTTTCTCTTTAGGTTTCACAATAAGTGACCTGCCCCATTTGCATAATCCAACCAAGTAATTCAGCTTTAATATAAGAAGTTATAGGAACTTCTCTTTTATTCATCCTGCTTTTTGTTGTTGTTACTTCCGAAGTTGTTACTCTTTCTAAGATATTTACCTAGAATTTCTTAAAAGTACACAACTTGTACTTGATTAATTGTCTAACTTTAATCAATTTAATTGTCTTCAAATTTTTCATTTTATCTTCGCCATTTCAAAATCTTGCGAGTATTTTAAAACATATAAAAGGTTTGAAACCAAAAGAATTGTTAATTGCCTGGCGCAAGCTTAAGATGTTCTTCGGAGGTCTGTGACCCCATTTATTACAAAATCTAAATTATATATTTGTCAAAAAACTATTACCCAACATTGTTAAATAAATTCAATCGTTCTTTTTTGCTTTATCATTTCTCTGACATAACGGTTAGGCAAGATCCTGTTTTCCTTGACTCTTCTCACTTAATGCAAATAAATCTCTTGATAGGGTTTTCACCACCTGTTGCATTTGAGCAAGAACTCTTAGTTGGTAACTTGGTAAAGTCTCTCTTAGCTTTAATAGCAAATTCTAACTGGCCAGTAAGGCAAGCATAGCTCGCTACGCCAGCTTCCTGCTTGTGGAGATTCTCTCCAACACTTATGGTTGGTTTTTCACAATATAAGTGTTCCTCCTTGCCTAAACTTTTAGTCGGCTTCTTGCTGGGTAAAAGCTTAGCCATTTCCAAATGCAACTGTTGGTTTACTTACCAAAATTATTCCCAAAGGTATAATTGTTTTATCCCTATTCTTCTTGGAAGCATTTGGTCGCCCTTTAGGAACTCTACGATTTCTAAAACAATAAATATCGAAACCGATTCAAATTATTGGCATTCTTCAAATTACATCTTCAAAAACAAATTCCTTTCAACAGATATACAATAAATCTGTTACTCTTTGCCTTGCCAGACCATCACCCTTCCCCATAGTAGGTATATGTATGCTTGAGATGTAATACGCTAAAGTCACTCTCTTCCAAACCGCCCAAGTTCCAGCTGCGTTTACCGTTAGCTTTGCCCAGGTCCCTTCTCACTTTAGGTATCGGAGAGCGGATTTGCAGTGGCAGTCGCCCTTGAGTATATTCATAGTTAAACTTATAACTTTTGTAGGACTCGCCTCCTATTTCTCCATCCTTTTACTCCAGTCCAAAACCCACTTCCTTTTCTTTATCATTTTCCCTTGGTGGTTAGGTTATTCCTAAGCCAATAATCTACCCAAAATTTGGTGCCGAAATCCGGGAGAGTCCTTTTATGTCATTTTCTATTCATTTTCAAGGGTTATTTGACAATATTTTGCAAATCATTAATTTCTGCTTTGAATCATTCAGCTATAACTACATCGTGCAAAGCCTGTGAAGTGGAAAGAGGCCACTCCTGTCTCCTTTGGTGTGTCCCCTTCTTTCAACTTATTTGCTGCTGCCAGCCTGACAGCATTTCCAAGGTTCCACAGTTTCGTAAGTTATACTTTAATTTACCTACTTTGCCATGGCTCCTACTGAAAAGGATAAGGATGAAAAACTTACTTCTAAACGAGCATCCTATAAAGGGCAAATTACCCGATTCAGAAAATACATCAAAGAGCTAGATCCCTTAGAAGCTCAATTAGATTTGTTGAAACATCGTGTAAGGGATTTTGAACGTTCATATGAAAATTATTGTAACATCCAAACTGAAATAGAAACTTGTAAGCTTAATCAAACCGAAGATCGAGTCGAAGTAGAAAACCAATATTACGAAGGTATAGGTTCTGCTTTCAAAATAATACGCCAACTCGAAGAAGAACAGAAAAAAGACGGCTCTGTTCTTGGTTCCCTTCACGAACAACAAACCTCTTCTCGCGATGGTACTCACAAGCCCAAACCAATTCTACCTAAGATTGATTTACCCCACTTCTCTGGAGACGAATCTACTTGGGATTCTTTCTATGAATTATTCTGCTCTCTTGTTCATGACAATGAAGACATTCAAGTCATCTACAAGTTTAATTATTTGAGATCTATCCTCCGAGGTCAAGCTCTGCAGTTAGTTGAAGCACTCCCTTTAAGTGCTGAAAATTACCCCATTGCCTTTAACTTATTGAAAGAAAGATACGGAAATTTGCGGTTACGAATTCAACGCCATATGAAGGCTCTATTCAACCTACCTGCGTCACAGCACAATGACGTCACTAGTTTGCATACTCTCAATGATACCACACAACTTCACGTTAAAGCTCTGTCCCAATTAGATCAACCCACTGAACACTGGGACACTTTCTTAATACATTTAGTGGTTTCTAAAGTTGATGTTGCTACCCTCAAAGCTTCGGAGATTGAACTTTCTAGAGAAGACGATTACTCTTACGAGCATTTAGTCACTTTAATAAATGCTAGATGCCAACTCTTAACCGCTTTAGCTAATCATAGTGAATCCTCATCCCCTAGTTCTAAATTTGAATTAATGTCTATTAAACCTAAAAGCGAACGCTTAGCGTCTAGTACCCAAAAACCTGGGTCCAGCTCATCTAAACTTAAGTCAAACACCACTGGTTACCCAACTAGGTCTAGTGAACGCCCTATTGCTAGCTCTCTCGTTTTAAACACTCAAAGCGAACCCCGCAAGAGCTTAAATGAACCATGAAAGTGCATACTTTGTAAAAATTCCCATGCCTTATATCTCTGTAAATCTTTTAAAGAACTGTCAGTCGACGACAGAAGAAAATTAGTTTCTTAGAATAAACATTGCTTCAACTGCCTAGCACCCACGCATTCTGCTTCAAATTGTAAGTCCACAAGACTTTGCTTTCATTGTGAAAAAGCTCATCACACTTTACTACATCGTCATGATCAGGCAAGGCCTTCGACAGCATCTACTTATCAGAAAATTGACAATGCTAACAGTTCCAATGCTTCATCGTACATTCAAAATGCCAAGTCCATACGTAGTGCCCAAGTACTATTGTCTACTGTCCAAATCGAAGTTCAGGATAACTTTGGCAACTGGGTCCGTGCACGCGGTCTTCTTGATTCAGCGGCAACTCATGATTTTGTGTCTAATTCTTTGATTAGAAAACTAGGCCTACCTGTAAACCCCACTTCTATTAACGTATCGGGCATTAACAGCTCAAAATCGCAAGCTTTACAGTTCTCAAAGCTAACAATAAGAGACATTTGTCACAGAAACAACTTTCTCAAACTCAATTTTCTCATTCTCAATAGCATTGGAGAAGACACTCCAAGTCACTCTGTGGATATTTCAGGGTTAAACATTCCCTCGCATTTAAGGCTAGCCGATCCTTTGTTCAACGTACAAAACCCCATTGACATACTCTTTAGTGCCAATGTTTTCTGGAATTGCCTTCGTAAACAGGTTCGCAAGTTATCCTCAAACGTGGTCGCCAGAGACACTAATTTTGGATGGATCGTCACCGGTCAACTTCCCCATTATTCTCCCCAACCCGCATCGCAATGTTACTTCGCCAATACTGACCTGGGATAGTTCTGGAGGCTCGAAAGCGTTGATTCTCCTAACGTGACCTCTTCAGAAAATTAATTCTGTGAGCAACTTTTCCTGAACACCACCACTCGCTCTTCTGATGGTCGGTTCATTGTTCAAATGCCAAGATTACATAATCCCCCTAAACTTATTAACTCTCAACCCAAAGCTCGAAAAGCTCTCTTTGCTATCGAGAGCAAATTCAAAAAAGAACCTCTCGTTAAACAGCAGTACACCGACTTCAAGGATGAGTATGAAAGCTTAGATCACATGGAAGTTGTTAACAAATCTGAAGACGAATTTCACCCACCAATTGAAACGGTTTTCTTAAATCATCATCCCGTTTGGAAAAACCCTCTTGAAAAGGATAAAATTCGAGTTGTTTTCAATGGTTCATCACCTGACGTTAATGGCAACAGTCTTAACGATACTCTTTGCTCTGGTCCTGCTATTCAGTCAGATCTATCTGCTATATTCTTAAACTTTCGATTATTTCCCATAGCTGTTATAGCGGATATAAAACAGATGTACCGTCAAGTTTTAATTCAGCCTGAACAACGATATCTCCAAAGAATCTTGTGGCGCGATGAAATCAGGAGGCCCTTTAAGGTATTTCGTTTAAAAACGGTTACTTATGGCTTAAAACCTTCCGCTTTCCTTGCTATCCGATCCCTAAACTTGTTAGCCTCTCAAGATGGTCATTTATTTGATTCTAAAGCTTCTGAAGCACTTACTACGTCATTCTACGTTGACAATTATTTGCAGTCCTTCCCCACTCTGGAGGAAGCTTCTTTTGTGTCATTAGAACTTCAGGCATTGCTAAAGAATGGAGGTTTCCCACTTCATAAGTGGAATTCCAACTCCCATGAGTTTCTCGCCCAGTTTCCTATTGAAGACGTAGATCCCTCCTCTGACGAAATTTGTGGAAACTCCGAATCCATAAAAACTCTTGGAGTTCATTGATGCACTAGCACTGACACTCTCATCTATAAAGTTTCGTTCGCAGAAGAGCTCCCTAACACAAAAAGACAAATTCTCTCTGAAATTGCAAAAATTTTTGATCCGCTTCAATTCCTTGCCCCAGTTATCGTCATAGCCAAACTTTTCATGCATGAGCTATGGTCGTTCAAATGTGAATGGGACGACACTGTTCCCCTTTCTTTTCATAACAGATGGCTCTCTTTTCGCAGCCATTTGCTTGATCTTTCCCTTATTGAAATTCCCCGGAATTTGATTAACGCTCAACCTAATACATCTTTTTTCCTTCATGTATTCGCGGACAGTTCCGAAAAAGCCTACGGTTGCTGTGCATATTTGGTTTATCGCGGTCCATTAAATGGATCTTCAGTTTCCAACCTTGTTTGTGACAAATCGAAAGTGGCTCCTCTTAAAACTATCACTTTGCCTAGGCTTGAATTGTGTGCTGCACTCATGGCCCAGAACTTGTTAAGAAATTACGGGAAGTTTTAAAAGTCGAATTCTCGCAAATCTATCTTTGGAGCGATTCCATGATCACCCTTTCTTGGATCGCCAAAAACCCCTCTCATTGGCAAACTTTTGTTGCAAACAGGGTTTCCAAAACTCAAACTCATTCTTCGGGATGTCAATGGAGACATGTGGCCAGCACTGACAACCCTGCCGACATTATTTCTCAATTGGCAGCTTCCCAGTTGTACTGGCATGGGCACTCGTGGTTAAGTGAAGACTTTTCTTGTTGGCCTTCAAAACCACCTGCTACAAACTTCAACTTGCCTGACACTAAAGTATCTATATCTATTGCTTCGTGTCTTGTTTCCAACGTTTCTCATCCCTTGTTGTTCCGCTATTCTTCCTTTCACAAATTAATTCGAATTGTCGCCTATCTTCTTTGATGGAAATATCTTGTGGTTGACCAACCTCTTCTCCCCAAACCACACCTTACCAATCATGAATTGAATCTCGCTACCATTAAGATTTTGCAACTAACACAGCAAGAAGCCTTTTCTTCTGAATTGTCTTTACTTTCTTCTAAAAGGGATCTTCCCAAATCTAGTCGTCTTCTTGCCTTAGCCCCGTTCCTTGATGACAATAGGTTACTCAGGGTAGGTGGTAGACTCTCGCAATCTTTGCTCTCTGAGGACAAAAAGCATCCTGTTATTTTGTCTTCTAAACATCACGTAACTTCCTTAATTATACGTGACTTTCATTATCACAGTTTGCATGTTGGTACACGTACACTGCTTTGCCTCTTAAGGGAAAAGTACAGGATCATAAATGGAATTCACGAAGTTTCCTCTGTAATTCACAAGTGCATTCCTTGCTTCAAAGCGAAACCTAAAATCAATACTCAATTAATGAGCGATCTGCCCTCCTTTCGCACTTCTCCTATACGTCCATTTGCTCTAACTGGTGTGAACTATATGGGTCCGTTCCAATATCAACGCAATTCCCCTGAAGCTAAATGCAAATTGTTTGGTAAGCTCTATCTTTCTCTCTTTGTTTGCATGGTTACTGGCGCGATCCATTTGGAACTAGTAACGAATGCCTCCACTTCTTACTTTTTAACAGCTGTCTCTCGCTTCGTTGCTAAGCGTGGTGTTCCTTCGGAGATGTTCTCTGATAACGCTTCCACTTTTCAAGGCGCAGCTTCCTTGTGGAAGAAAGCTCTCACATCTTCTCCTGCCATGGAACAGATCTCTAATTTTTCCTACTCAAAGGCTTTCAAATGGCGTTTTATACCTCCCTACGCTCCTCATCACGGTGGTGGGTGGGAATCCTGCGTAAAGCTCACTAAACGTCATTTAAGAAAGGTTTTAGGTAATCGCATTCTGACTTACGAAGAATTTAATTCACTGTCCGTTCTGATTGAAGGTGTTGTTAATTCTCGCCCTTTAACTCCGCTTTCCAATGACCCTGATGACCTGCTTCCACTCACACCTGGTCACTTCCTTATAGGCACTTCTCTTTCTGCCCTCCTCCCCTTTCCAGCTCTTACAGGGATTCTAATCTACCTATTGTTTTGCGTAAACTTGAAGCCCTCCGCAATTCTTTCTGTAAGAGGTGGAACTTGGAATACTAACTTCCTTGCAACGGAGACAGAAGTGGTTTCTTTCCAATCCCGACATCAAAGTGGGGGACTTGGTCCTGGTTAGGGATGTTTCTCCTCCACTGGTCTGGATTTCTGGTAGAGTAACCGAGTGTTATCCTGGAAGGGATAGGAGAGTCAGGGTAGCCAGAATCTTGACCACTAACGGTCACATCATAAGACCACTGTCCTTCATTGCTCCATTACCTTTAAATTTTTAATTGTTTATCTCGTTCTCTGTTGGTGTTTCCTCTCCCAGCTTGGTGTATTCTTTGGAATACACGGTAAGATAGAGTAAACTTTTACTTCTCTTTGATAATTCATTCCTTCCTTTTTCTCAAACACCAACAGTGATCTTCCAATTTCTCCTTGCTGTTTATGATTCTCATGCTACTTGTGAGTCTGTTCTAGATATATATCTTCCATGACCCACCTAGCGTCATCTAGCAGCTAATCTCTGAAGTTCCTCAATTCTTCCCAGTACAAGAGGACTTCCTTAACAATCTGGCCACCAGATCTCGTCGCCATCGCCAACTATCATCTCCGTGATCAAGAGAACTTCGTCTACTTTTTCACCCACCAGGCTGCAATAGTGTCGCCTACTATCAACTCTTTGAAGACCATTTCATCAAGAAAAAATGTATTTTTTGTTAAGTTGTCTATTCTTATATGTATTCCTTTTGTCTCCTACCCCCACTCTTTTCCCTTCCCTGGTCCCTCCGTGCTTCGCTGAGCGTGTCTCACTTGTACGCCGGCAGTCGACTCGGTCAGTTGAAGCTCAACTAGAGCTCGCCTCCTCAACTCAAGAGGCAATCTTTTAATTCCACGCCATGTTGGAACTTTAATCTCAACCGTCAATGGGAACTTAACCTTCGCCATGAAGCAAAGATAAGTACCGACTTCAGGTTTTAACCTCATTCTCATCGTCTTTTAATAACTACATGCTTTTAATGATCATTTTATAGGCAGTGTGAGATCGCTATATTTGGGGCAATAATCATCCTTCGCGGGATCTTCTATGTTGGGCTTTTGTCTGTCTAAGCCAATCTTAATAGGAAGCAGCATTTCTTATGCTTATTAAATGAGAGATCTTCTCACAACGTGGGATACCATTGAATTACCCACTGTCTCGTTCCACCGCTGGAATAACTTTGGCCCTATTCTTCAGTCAGGATTGCTCTGGAACCTTCCAGAATCTGCACTCTATCTACCAGTCATACCGTCATGTATTTTCCACTCACATGTGGGAATACTTTTTCAAACGAAGGAATCTTCCTTATGAATTACTGATCAATAGCTAATTTTTCTTCCTCCGTTGGGATTTTCTCTGGCGAATTTAACGATAATCTACAACTTTCTCAAGCAATAGGCTCTAGCCCATCTAGTGTAACTAGTTATTTTCCATCATTGCAATAACTTTCTTTGCCATAAACTTTTGTTTTACTACAGTGAACTTTTCATCCATTTCAACAGACTATAGTGAAAAACAGTGTTTGTTCAATATTTCATCCGCGTCGCGTTCGTCCGATTATTATAAATGCGGCCATGAACACTTATCCTCAACCCCATTTGATCTTTCCCAAACCTCTTACTAAAAAACCATAACAATAAAATTGTTACTTTAGGTCTTTTTCAATGAGGTGTCACTCTAAAGAAGTGCCCTCCATTTTTGCTTATGTATCATTAATTAATGTCTGTAAAACTTCGTGTCTAGTACACGCTTTAACTTATATTGTTTCTCCCTTCTAACCGGGGAATACAATTCTTTCAACTCATAAGTGAGTTAATTCTAGGTTTCACGAAAGGGAAACTTGCCCCATTTGTCTCGTGATTCCTACTTAAACATAGGAGGTCTAGAAACTTTCTTTCGATTTTTCTCTTCAGGTTTCACAATAAGTGACCTGCCCCATTTGCACAATCCAACCAAGTAATTCAGCTTTAATATAAGAAGTTATAGGAACTTCTCTTTTATTCTTCCTGCTTTTTGTTGTTGTTACTTCCGAAGTTGTTACTCTTTCTAAGATATTTACCTAGAATTTCTTAAAAGTACACAACTTGTACTTGATTTATTGTCTAACTTTAATCACTTTTATTGTGTTTAAATTTTTCATTTTATCTTCGCCATTTCAAAATCTTGCGAGGATTTTAAAACATATAAAAGGTTTGAAACCAAAAGAATTGTTAATTGCCTGCGCAAGCTTTAGATGTTTTTCGGAGGTCTGTGACCCAATTTGTTACAAAATCTAAATTATATATTTGTCAAAAAACTATTACCCAACATTGTTAAATAAATTCAATCGTTCTTTTTTGCTTTATCATTTCTCTGACATAACGGTTAGGGAAGATCCTGTCTTCCTTGACTCTTCTCACTTAATGCAAATAAATCTCTTGATAGGGTTTTCACCACTTGTTGCATTTGAGCAAGAACTCTTAGTTGGTAACGTGGTAAAGTCTCTCTTAGCTTTAATAGCAAATTCTAACTGGCCAGTAAGGCAAGCATAGCTCGCTACGCCAGCTTCCTGCTTATGGAGATTCTCTCCAACACTTACGGTTGGTTTTTCACAATATAAGTGTTTCTCCTTGCCTAAACTTTTAGTCGGCTTCTTGCTGGGTAAAAGCTTAGCCATTTCCAAATGCAACTGTTGGTTTACTTACCAAAATTATTCCCAAAGGTATAATTGTTTTATCCCTATCCTTCTTGGAAGCATTTGGTCGCTCTTTAGGAACTCTACGATTTCGAAAACAAAAATATCGAAACCGATTCAAATTATTGGCATTCTTCAAATTACTTGTTCAAAAACAAATTCCTTTGAACAGATATACAATAAATCTGTTACTCATTTTCTTGCCAGACCATCACCCTTCCCCATAGTAGGTATATGTATGCTTGAGAGGGAATACGCTAAATCCACTCCCTTCCAAACCGCCCAAGTTCCAGCTGCGTTTCCCGTTAGCTTTGCCCAGGTCCCTTCTCACTTTAGGTATCGGAGAGCGGATTTGCAGTGGCAGTCGCCCTTGAGTATATTCAAAGTTAAACTTATGACTTTTGTAGGACTATCCTCCTATTTCTCCATCCTTTTACTCCAGTCCGAAACCCACTTCCTTTTCTTTATCATTTTCCCTTGGTGGTTAGGTTATTCCTAAGCCAATAATCTACCCAAAGCCCACTCTAAAGGCTGCATTCCTGGCTATGTCGACTCTGAAAATACATTTTATTATGATCTGAGGGCTGGAACAGGGTACATTCAGCCTCAAGAGATAAAAATGAGGAGATGTAGGATCCATTTCAACCTCTTCTATCTTGGATGTGGTTTTCCCTTTTTCCCCACTTCCACTCCAGGCAAATGCCACGATAGTTCCTAACTTAGGGCCACGGCTGCGTCCTTCCTAATCCCCATCATAATTACAAAAACATTCATTAATACAGCTATCATAATATCACCGGTTATCAGACAAAATCACACCCAAGTACACGGGGTTGAATGACCACAACGTTCAAGACCATCAAGTGATACTGTCCGCCATGTGTCTCTCATGGGCGAAAGCGAGTGTGCGCACACGCGAGTGCCTGGAATACCGCATTTTTCTTTAATAATTACGAACTATATGGCAAGGTATAACGCGGAGAGTAAAATAGGTTTATGACAATGGAATGCCAATAGCATGAAAGAAGAATACGAAAAATAACATATCCGAGGTGGGATTCACACTCTCTTGACTCAGCATAATTTAGAAATACCCTCTCGGCACGCCAGAAGATCGAGGTAGATTTCACCAGGCAAAAAGTAATATTTCAAATTTACTAAATTGGCCAATTGTTGTATAATACAGACGATGTACATGTTTAGCATGAGAAGCCACCTCATCTTATAATTATTTTATAATCTACTGCTATTTATCTTGCACTATCACAACGGCCGACCAGCCGGACAGAAGTTGGAGATAACACTGTCGTTGGCTCGTCTGTAGAACGATACGGCTCTCAAAATATCAATATTGCTTTGATGTCATCCATAGTACAGTCAGCAATGATGTTTGAGACTAATTATCGGCTTAGCACTTCCCTCATCAACTTGGTATATTCATCGACAACGTTTTGCTCATCATTTGGCGTAAGGGTGGGTCATGTAAAAAAGATCATTTAGACAAAACATTTAGGTAATGTATAGTAGTGTTGTAGTGGGAAAGCTACGCAACTTCTTTTTGAACCCTCCTCGTATCGACCCCGAACCTGATATCTCGCTAACCAAACATGGGATTAGAACATACAGGGTGTCCTTGCACTCGTAGTGACGCCCCCTACTTTCCTATAGCCTCTTTATTTAATTAAGAGACCAAAACTAAAAGGTCATTCGCGAGTAGTGGGGTAGTGTTGGTTTTCTCAAGTCGCGCTCGTGCTTAAATATGTATGCCTATGTTGGGGAAGGGTTAGGTGGTGGGAAAGGAGTAGGGTCGAGTGAGGGGTCGTTTAGATGGTATTTTTTCGCTCTATGTGATGGTGAGGTTCATTTTTAAAATGGATGGAATTTGGAAACGCCATTTGGGGTAAACATGGTGTTTTGCCATTTTGGCGATTAGTGTTTTTTTTGTATGCCTGCGAACTTGGGGATTTTGAAAAAGAGCGGGCTTTTTAAATGTCGATTTATAAATGAGTTTTTTAATATGTATTTAAAGAAACCCAAAAAAACTAATAGGTCATTGGCTTTTTACTATCTCGCTAACCAATAAACGGATTTAAACCTATGAGGTGTCGTAGGACTCGTGGTGAACTCCCCTTTTCTATGGACGGGGTATATCCACTCCAAAATAAAAACTACCCTTACCCGGGGGTTGAAATAGTAATTTTTATGTATGCCTGCGCACTTCAGGGGTTTTCTAAGAGAGCGGGCTTTTTAAATGATTATTTATAAATGAGTGTTTTTGATATGTATTTAAATAAACCAAAAAAAACTATTAGGTCATCGGCTTTTTACTATCTCGGTAACCAATAATCGGATTTAAACCTATGAGGTGTCGTAGGACTCGTGGTGAACTCCCCTTTTCTATGGACGGGGTATATCCACCCCAAAATAAAAACTACCCTTACCCGGGGGGTAAATATTATTTTTTGTATGTGCGCGCACGGACGGCTTTTGTCAAAAGGACCTAACTACACGTTTGTTATTATTTTCTGAACCCCTAATGGGATTTTGCCATAGGCAGTATCCTAGCCCTGGGGGTGACGCACCGTTTTTGAATGTATGATTCATTTTTGTCAAAAGGGCCTAACTACACTTTTGTTCATATCTCGCGAACCAATCATGCTAGGGACTTGTATGAGGGGTCCTAGCACTTGGGGCGACATCCCCCGTTTCGGGGTGAAACTAACCCACAAAATTGAAAAATAAATATCTTGAAAACAAAGAACCCTAAGAATAGGTGTAATGGCTTAAAAATAGGTCATGACATACGCTTTTACCTGGATAGGTCATTTCACCCCTAAAACAGTAAATAGTGAATTTACAGGGGGGTAAAAAGGTGTTAAACGGGTAAAAATGACAATTGAACCTAAGATCTTTTGTTTTTGATGAAAAAGAGCAGGGGGTGAAAACAACCCCCTAAATTGAAAAATCAATATCTTGAAAACGGAGAACCCTAAAATTAGGTGTAATGGCTTAAAATAGGTCATGACATACGCTTTTACCTGGATTGGTCATTTCACCCCTAAAACAGTAAATAGTGATTTTACAGGGGGGTAGAAAGGTGTTAAAAGGGTAAAAATAATAATTGAACCCAAGATCTTTTGTTTTTGATGAAAAATAGCAGGGGGTGAAAACAAACCCCAAAATTAAAAATCTATATCTAGGAAACGAAGAATCCTAAAATTAGGTGTGATAGCTTAAAAAATAGGGGATGATATAGGCTTTTACCTCGATTGATCATTTCACCCCTAAAACAGTAAATAGTCTTGTTACAAGAAAAAAACGTGTTAAACACCTAAAAATGATAAATGAATCTAAGATCTTTTGTATTTGATGAAAAATAGCAGGGAGGTGGAAACAACCCCCCAAAATTAAAAAATCCATATCTAGGAAACGAAGAAGACTAAAATTAGGTGTGATAGCTTAAGAAATAGGGGATGATATAGGCTTTTACCTCGATTGATCATTTCACCCATAAAACAGTAAATAGTCATGTAATGGGGGAAAAACCTGCTAAACACCTGAAAATAATACATGAACCTAAGATCTTTTGTGTTTGAAAAAAAATAGCAGGGGGTTGGAAAGTACCCCCCAAATTGAAAATTAATATCTAGGAAACGAAGAAGCCTAAAATTAGTTGAGATAGCTTAAAAATAGGGGATTATATGGGCTTTTACCTCGATTCATTTCACCGCTAAAACAGTAAATAGTCATGTTATGGGGGAAAAACGTGTTAAACACCTAAAAATAATAAATGAACCTAAGATCATTTGTGTTTGAAGAAAAATAGCAGGGGGTGGAAACTACCCCCCAAATTGAAAAATCAATATCTTGGAAAAAAGAACCCTAAAATGAGGTGTGAAAGCTTAAAAAATAGGCCGTGACATACGCTTTTACCTGGATAGGTCATTTCACCCCTAAAACAGTAAATAGTCATGTTATGAGGAAAAAATGTGTTATACACCTAAAAGCATAAGCGTTTTGTGAAACCATGCTTTAATGGACATGTGTATGGAGGATGATTGTTATTATTATTATTAGGTAATTATGGATTAATGTGTGTATAGATAACTAACCAGTGGGGAGCGTGATGGCGCAGGTGCTTAGTTGCTCGTCTTTACCCGGACGGCTGGGGTTTAAATCCCGGTGACAGCGGGGTGGAATTTTCACCTGAAAAATCACGTGGCGTTAGGAAGAGCATTCGGCCTTAAATCCCCGGCCAAAACCAAAATGAGCCTGGTTGGCTCCGGCGACTCAAAATAATAGGGAAAAGCCGAAGAAAGAAAAAAAGAAGAAGATAAAATGGTAACTCACCAGTAATAGTAAACATTTGTTTGAGGTGTTGAAGACGTCAGGATGGCCAACCCTTTGCCAAGGTTCACGAATGGACCCCAAAAAGTTTTACCTGTCAAGACTCAGTGTACCCTGTTGCAGACATTAGAAAGAAAATCGAACCGGGCCCTCTGTGGTGACAGTGGACTTATATTCATGATGCTTTTTAAACAAACATACGCTTGCATACTACCGCTGGGTTGAATTTGCACAGAGACACTGGCATTGGTTTGTGTAGTGTGCCTTGGTGATAACAGCACAGCGACCTTGTCAGCAAGTTTCATATTACTCGTCTGCTTGATAGTGGACTTGCTCTGCACCGTGTTATCATACAGGACATGACTAGATCGTTGTTAGGTTGGCAAAGGCTTAGTGAAGCTTATTGCAACCTTGAAATGAATGTCATGGTATAGTCGGGGTTGGAAGCCAAGACCTTAGGGTTGACAACCAAGTAGGTTAACCACTACACGGTGAGATGGTCAAATAATAATGTAACAGAACATATAGAAACGTTTTCTGTAGTTTAACGAATTGGCTAAGAGCCATACAATGAGAGGTGTAGGTAATGGATATTGAATCCTTAGCTGATGACTATACTACTTGTAATCTATAGCCATGCCCACGTATAAGCTATCATGTTAGAAAAAGAATTGTATGGTTGTTTTAAACGGAGGATAATTGTGTTTACTGTGAAACACAAATCTGATTTTTAAAATTAGTTTATGTCCTACATGATGTTTGAATTCTTTTTTTATTTATACTTTAGACAAACGCTAACATATTTGTCATTCAGATGCCATGTCCGCCTCAATTCCAATCCTACACCGTACGCTGAAGTTAAAATGAATAATGATCACGTTACAGACAGCCAGTTTCAAAGCCATGAGAACTAAGTGAACAAAGAATAAAATTCATGAGCCAGTGAGGAATTCAACATGCTGTCCTTTGGACAAAAGAGAAGCGTTCTACAAAACTTAACCACCAAGCTGTCCTATCGACCCTCAATGGTTTGGGTCATCGTAAAAATGAAAATTAAATCTAAGCTATAACTAAAACTAACTACACTCTTATATACTAGAAGAAGAAATAGAAAACAAAAGGACAATAGGCCAAATAAAGGACAGAAGGAATAAAAAATGGCCCTCAACCCTCAAGCATGTGGATTGATGGAGTTGGAAGGAAGGAGAGCCATGAAAGGCAGATAAAAAAGTATAATAGGAGAGGCTCTGGCCCAGAGGTAATGGATAAAGAGGAGGAAAACTGGACTCAGCTCAGAAATCACTTGGGGTCGCCAACTTCCAAACAGATCAGCCGTAAGCCCCTTGAGGGTGTAGCCATATGCAGAGTAAACCGCAAGTGGTGGGGCTATATACACCCTACCTTCTTGAGGGGGGGGGGGCTTGAGCAAAAGACAGGAAATAACATGAAAATAAAAAACAAGGCTGCCTCCTCACAATAGTTGGATATCTGAAAAAATAAATAAACAAGGGCCAATTGCCTCGGATGTAGGGTGCCGGAGCTATGTAGAGATGAAACGATTAGCTCAGGACAGGGAGGCATGGAGGGCTGCATCAAACCAGTCAAAAGACTGAAGACTCAAACAACAACAATGAAGTTGCAAAAGGAAGAGACTCCCTAGGCCTCGGATACCCTAATCATGTTTGGGTCGGTAGAGAACAAGAGTTGAGCAAGTGTGGTCGACAGGAAATAAGACAGGGAGGAGCCTAGCACAAGTTAGTGGAAGCAATGACGGTCTCAGCTGGGACTCCGTGATCGTCAACCTACATGACACTAGATATGACGCCCAGGGAAGGAATTAAAGACCTTTTTTGTTTTATATCACTGGCTTTTAAGGACGCTAAAACATGGCATGCCTTATAATGCAATACTGGTCCTAGGGAATGCAAAATTGTATTAGAAACTCAGCTAATAATAGTGTGCATTGCCATTATTATTTTCCCGAGTACAGTACACGGGACTGATAACCATGATTTCCAAGCCACTAAGTAAGACAAAAACAAATGATTTTCATTTTCCAATGAGTTGGGGTGAGGTGAGGTGAGTTTTCTATACACCAAACTGATATGGTTTCCCACTTCTACTCCAGGGAAATGCACATTTGATGTTATGAATAGTGAAATGGTTTGCAACTGCCCAATGCTAGGACCTGATTAGTGGCTTCTAAAAATGGAATGGAATGGAGTATACTTCCCCCAAAACCAACAAGAGGAGTGTTCGATCCCCCACAACAGCCATTCTTAAAGTCAATATAAATGGCTATGCACTTCAGGTCAAGACGTTCTCCTCTCTTCAACCCTACCCCTTGGTGGTGAAAGGCACACTCTAATACAACCATCATAGTGACAGGTTATCTGTTAAATACCTGACTATCCCCATATAAAATTAGCTGAATATAGATGAAAATTCACTAAAATTTACCAAACTTACCCAAAGTGGGCTACAAACCATGAAATGTATCCATTTTTTTTTTTGTAAATTCACTAGATGTACTCGAAAATTCCATAATATTGCCTTTACATGCATGCTTTTATGTTGCTGTTTTTGTTTCGTTTACCACACTCCCTGCAGACAAATATCTTAACATGACTTTCTGTTAGGCTAGGACATCTACATTGGACGTGATAGTTGAGTTTCATCTTTCATAAACTCGTCTCTGAGGTGGGTGTCAGAAAAGACATTCAGCTGTAAAAACCACACTCTGACATAGACTTTCATAACCTCTTACGTTGAGGTTGATAACACTAACGACATTGAATGATTGAACGGTTTCCTTTTCACAATTCCTGTCTATACTTTCCTCTTGAAGGTTGCTAAAATGCAATTAAATTTAATAAATACTTTAAGATGGTTTCATTTGTTTAATGATATGGTGATGATGATGGATATATACGTTAAGACTAATTTTTGTTAGGTCCTGACTGGCCTTGCAATAAGAAATTCACAAACCAAACATGGGTTATCTACCAGGGGAACACTTTGGCCACTATGTTGGTTACTGACCAGTAATTACAGTTCTAGTAATGAGACAGAAATCCAACACAAACAATGAGTGCGCAATGCGGTGGAGATTGGTACCACGATGTACTGTCGGTTATGTAGCTATGTGGAATGTATACCACATATGGTTTACTTGAAGGTTTGCAGGTTCCATTAAAGATATTTCTACAATAAACCATTTTCAAATGGCCATACGTTGGTGTGAAAATATTTATTATATGATATTTTATGTAAACAATTACGATTTATAAAATTTTGTACGTTTACTTTATTCTTATTTAATGTAAGCACTGGAGGCACTATCGACCAAAATACAGCACTATCTGGAATGTATATTGCATACTTGAAGGTTTGGTGATCCCATTAAAGGTATTCCTACAATAAATGATTTTTAAGTTCTCGTTTTATGGCATGATTATTTAATATATGCTATTTGCTAATAGGATTTGACACTGGAATTATTTTACAAGTAGTTATTTTAATGACCAACAGAGTTTAATGTTAACAAGGCACAGCTCTATTTGAAATTTTGAATAACATATTGCCTGTTATACATCATATGCAACTACTGTAGGGCTTGTGATTTATTTAATGCCTTTAACCCTATATTAAACACTCAGTTTGCAATACTGATCACTGCAATGTTGCTAAAAAAAATTGAAACAAAACAAAAATCAGCATTGAAAAACCTAAAAGTGGTTGAGCATATATATACTGGGGAAAAGAAAAGTTTTGTAAACACTAATGTCCAACAAGACTTATTAAATCAGTAACTGTCAGGGTGGCCGAGTGGTTAAGGCGTTTGACTTAAGATCAAATTTCCAAATATATAAGGAAGCAAGGGTTCGAATCCCTTCCTTGACATAACTATTGCTTGAACATGCAAGAAAACAAGAAATATACACAAACTATGTTTATCATTTTAATCAATTTTTATTATTCTTTACAAGAGATAGACACACAGAATACAGCTCTTTTTGTTTATCATTTCTTTTAAACATAACACTTGTTGAAAATTATTTTTTAGGGGATGGGGGTGTTGCTACGTTGACCCATCACACTATAATAGCAGATTTACGAAGTTCATTTTCTATATTTAATAGCTCTTTCTCATAACCAATATGACCAACCTGTTTACAGGCATGGAAGAGCTGTAGACGTTCGACGAATATATTAGGATCGTTCCATTTGCTATTTTTTATGAATGGTTTCAGAAACTCGGGAAGCAGTTCATCATTATCACCATCATTATGATTAGCATCCTCATCATTATAATCATTTTCATAATGATGATCATTATCATCGTTATCATTACCATCATAATTTCCACCTGTGTCCACAGTCTGTTCAATGGTTTGAGTTGCCTTTGATAGTGTTGAAAGCTTATTTTTAGATGTGCTAGAATGCTTTAACATTGTTATGTTATTATTATCCCTATTACCTTTCCCCACTAACTTCTTGATGGGGTATATTGTCTCTGATAAGTTTGAGGGCTTTTGAGTTGTGGGTGCGTGTCTGAACATGGGTTTCACAGGAGGTGTTAAAGGTTTCTCATTAAACAACTCGCTAACAACATGAGTCCGTTGTAGTGTATTAAACTTGAGGTTAATATTATCTTGAGCAGCACTATCTTTCTCTTGGACTTGGTTTCTTGCTTTGGTTTGGGTTTTCCTTACATTTAGACTAGCGTGATTATTAAGTTTACATTCATGATTGTTTGAAGAAAGTATGTCCAATTCTTTCGTTTTAAGCATCCCTCGACACTGTTTCGATCGTTGCTTTGAACAGCGCCAAATAACAGTTCCATTTTTATTGCTTCGTTTCACAATATATGAATATCCTTTATAGTATGCATAAGGCTTACCATACCTAGTCACTGATACTTCCATATCAACTGTCAAGCACAAACTAATCTCTAGTAAAGACAACTTGGTAATAACAACAATAGTTTAATGTGGGAGCATATATACATGCAAAAAGTGGGAGCAAATGTGGGGGGTAAAAAGTGGGAGCAAATGTGGCAGCAAATGTGGGAGAAAAAAATAACTGTCAGCAAAAAGTGGGAACAAATATGGGATCAAATGTGGGAGCAAAGCAAATATAAAAAGTGGGAGCAAATATGCTAAAAAATATGTCAACAAATATACCAGGAAAGTAAATACACAAGTCAAGATAGATTAAAGTGCAAAGAAAATATGGAAGTAAATATGAGAGCAAAAATGGTGTTTTTCTAAAACAACTAGACATAACAAACTTAGTCATAACCTAACCAAACCTAACCAAACCTAACCTAACCTCACCTAATCTCACCTAACCTCACCTAAGCTAACCTAACCTATACTAACCTCACCTAACCTAACCTCACCTCACCTAACTTCACCTAACCTAACCTAACCTAACTTCACCTAACCTAACTTGACTGAACTTTACCTAACCTAACCCATCATAACTTCACCTAACCTAACTTTACCTAATCTAACTTCACCTAACCTAACTTTCAACTCTCAGATCAAAATTAAATTCTAGGCATAGTTGAGTTGGAACCCAAGACTTCAGGGATAACACACAAGTATACTAGCCACTACTCCGCAAGATGGGCAAATTATCATGCAACACAACATAAAAATAAAAGTTTCCTGTAGTGTAACTCATCGGCTGACAACCATAGTTTGGGAATTCAAACCCAAGACCTCAGGACTTTTGTTTTGAACATTATCAGAAATATTATTCCATTTACATTTTGCTGCTGCTTATAGTTATAAGAGTTGGCATTAATATGGGAAGCTAAAAAGTGGGAGCAAATGTGGGAGCCAATATGGGAGCCAATATGGGGGCAAAAGTGGGAGCAAATATGGGAGCAAATGTGGGAGCCAATATGGGAGTCAATATGGAGTCAAATATGGGAGCAAATGTGTGAGCAAATGTGTGAGCTAATCATCTCACCTCGGATATCACCAGTGAGTACTCATATCCACCGCTAGGTAGCGGAAACATACTTTGTGTGTTGTATGTAACTATTTTACAAAGTTTGACTGCATGCAAAACGTCCTTGTATAAGCTGTGCATATATGGGTGTAGTCTTTTGTGTGTCGTCTTAAATCCTTACACGTATCACAACGTATAAAATAGGATTTAAGACGACACTCAAAACACGTTTCATATTCATTAAGTCCGTTATTATTAGAACCATTTCTGCCAACAGATGCTTACTGCATATGGCAAGGCTTTACACTCCTGGGTTAGTCAGTCTTTCTTGCTAAGGATCCTCTATATACCCTAGACAAGGCTATACATGGTAGTTCTGAACACTTAGTCTTAATTGTATATGAAAATTATAATCACAGCTTATACAAGGACGTTTTGCATGCAGTCAAACTGTGAAAAATAGTTACATACAACACACAAAGTATGTTTCCGCTAACTAGCGGTGGATATGAGTACTCACTTGTGATATCCGAGGTGAGATGATTAGCTCACACATTTGCTCACTCATTTGCTCCCATATTTGCCTCCATATTGACTCCCATATTGGCTCCCACATTTGCTCCCATATTTGCTCCCACTTTTGCCCCCATATTGGCTCCCATATTGGCTCCCATATTGGCTCACACATTTGCTCCCACTTTTTTTTGCTTCCCATATTAATGCCAACTCTTATATCTATAAGCAGCAGCAAAATGTAAATGGAATAATATTTCTGATAATGTTCAAAACAAAAGTCCTGAGGTCTTGGGTTTGAATTCCCAAACTATGGTTGTCAGCCAATGACTTACACTACAGGAAACTTTTATTTTTATGTTGTGATGCATGATAATTTGCCCATCTTGCGGTGTAGCGGCTAGTATACTTGTGTGTTATCCCTAAATTCTTGGGTTCCAACTCAACTATGCCTAGAATTTAATTTTGATCTGAGAGTTGAAAATTAGGTTAGGTGAAGTTAGATTAGGTAAAGTTAGGTTAGGTGAAGTTATGATGGGTTAGGTTAGGTAAAGTTCAGTCAAGTTAGGTTAGGTGAAGTTAGGTTAGGTTAGGTTAGGTTAGGTGAAGTTAGGTGAGGTGAGGTTAGGTTAGGTGAGATTAGTATAGGTTAGGTTAGGTGAGGTTAGGTGAGGTTAGGTTAGGTTTGGTTAGATTAGGTTAGGTTATGACTAACTTTGTTATGTCTAGTTGTTTTAGAAAAGCACCATTTTTGCTCTCATATTTGCTTCCATATTTTCTTTGCACTTTAATCTATCTTGACTTGTGTATTTACTTTTGCTAGTATATTTGTTGACATATTTTTAGCATATTTGCTCCCACTTTTTATATTTGCTTTGCTCCCACATTTGATCCCATATTTGCTCCCACTTTTTGCTGACAGTTATTTTTTTCTCCCACATTTGCTGCCACTTTTGCTCCCACTTTTTACCCCCCACATTTGCTCCCACTTTTTGCATGTATATATGCTCCCACATTAAACTATTGTTGTTATTACCAAGTTGTCTTTACTAGAGATTAGTTTGTGCTTGACAGTTGATATGGAAGTATCAGTGACTAGGTATGGTAAGCCTTATGCATACTATAAAGGATATTCATATATTGTGAAACGAAGCAATAAAAATGGAACTGTTATTTGGCGCTGTTCAAAGCAACGATCGAAACAGTGTCGAGGAATGTTTAAAACAAAAGAATTGGACATACTTTCTTCAAACAATCATGAATGTAAACTTAATAATCACGCTAGTCTAAATGTAAGGAAAGCCCAAACCAAAGCAAGAAACCAAGTCCAAGAGAAAGATAGTGCTGCTCAAGATAATATTAACCTCAAGTTTAATACACTACAACGCACTCATGCTGTTAGCGAGTTGTTTAATTAGAAACCTTTAACATATCCTGTGAAACCCATGTTCAGACACGCACCCTCATCTCAAAAGCCCTCAAACCTATCAGAGACAATATACCCCATCAAGAAGTTAGTGGGGAAAGGTAATAGTGATAATAATAACATAACAATGTTAAAGCATTCTAGCACATCTAAAAAGAAGCTTTCAACACTATCAAAGGAAACTCAAACCATTGAACAGACTGTGGACAAAGGTGGAAATTAAGATGGTAATGATAACGATGATAATGATCATCATTATGAAAATGATTATAATGATGAGAATGATAATCTTAATGATGGTGATAATGATGAACTGCTTCCCGAGTTTCTGAAACCATTCATAAAAATAGCAAATGTAACGATTTGTGTATATTTCTTGTTCTCTTGCATATTCAAGCAATAGTTATGTCAGGGAAGGGATTCGAACCCTTGCTTCCTTATATATTTGGAAATTTGATCATATTGGTTATGAGAAAGAGCTATTAAATATAGAAAATAAACTTCGTAAAGCTGCTATTATAGTGTGATGGGTGAACGTAGCAACACCCCCATCCCCTAAAAAATAATTCTCAACAAGTGTTATGTTTAAAAGAAATGATAAACAAAAAGAGCTGTATACTGTGTGTCTATCTCTTGTAAAAAAATAATAAAAATTTGATTAAATTGATAAACATAGTTTGTGTATATTTCTTGTTTTCTTGCATGTTCAAGCAATAGTTATGTCAGGGAAGGGATTCGAACCCTTGCTTCCTTATATATTTGGAAATTTGATCTTAAGTCACACGTCTTAACCACTCGTTCATCCTGACAGTTAATGATTTAATAAGTCTTGTTGGACATTAGTGTTTACAAAACATTTCTTTTCCCCAGTATATATATGCTCAACCACTTTTAGGTTTTTCAATGCTGATTTTTGTTTTGTTTCATTTTTTCAGTAACATTGCAGTTATCAGTATTGCAAACTGAGTGTCTAATATAGGGTTAAAGGCATTAAATAAATCACAAGCCTTACAGTAGATGCATATGATGTATAACATGCAACATGTTATTCAAAATTTCAAATAGAGCTGTGCCTTGATAACATTTAACTCTGTTGGTCATTAAAATAACTACTTGTAAAATAATTCCAGTGTCAAATCCTATTAGCAAATAGCATATATTAAATAATCATGCCATAAAACGAGAACTTAAAAATCATTTATTGTAGGAATACCTTTAATGGGATCACCAAACCTTCAAGTAAACCATATGTGATATACATTCCACATAGCTACATAACCGACAGTACATCGTGGTACCAATCTCCACCGCATTGCGCGCTCATTGTTTGTGTTGTATTTCTGTCTCATTACTAGAACTGTACTTACTGGTCAGTAACCAACATAGTGGCCAAAGTGTTCCCTTGGTAGATAACCCATGTTTGGTTTGTCAATTTCTTATTGCAAGGCCAGTCAAGACCTTACAAAAATTAGTCTTAACGTATATATCCATCATCAACACCATATCATTAAACAAATGAAACCATCTTAAAGTATTTATTAAATTTAATTGCATTTTAGCAACCTTCAAGAGGAAAGTATAGACAGGAATTGTGAAAAGGAAACCGTTCAATCATTCAATGTCGTTAGTGTTATCAACCTCTACGTAAGAGGTTATGAAAGTCTATGTCAGAGTGTGGTTTTTACAGCTGAATGTCATTTCTGACACCCACCTCAGAGACGAGTTTATGAAAGATGAAACTCAACTATCACGTCCAATGTAGATGTACTAGCCTAACAGAAAGTCATGTTCAGGTATTTGTCTGCAGGGAGTGTGGTAAACGAAACAACAACAGCAACATAAAAGCATGCATGTAAAGGCATTATTATGGAATTTTCGAGTACATCTAGTGAATTTACAAAAAAAATGGATAAATTTCATGGTTTGTAGCCCACTTTTGGTAAGTTTGGTAAATTTTAGTGAATTTTCATCTATATTCAGCTAATTTTATATGAATTTGAGGTAGTTTGAACCATTCTTAAGTAAATCAATGGAATTTAAATAAATCTGGTAGTCATTTGTTGAGTTTTGCTGGAATTTTGTGCCATTTAGTCAATTTGCGGAAAATTTAGTGGATTTTAGGCAAATTCAATGTATATCTGGGGATAGTTAGGTATTTAACAGATAACCTGTCACTATGATGGTTGTATTAGAGTGTGCCTTTCACCACCAAGGGGTAGGGTTGGAGAGAGGAGACCGTCTTGACCTGAAGTGCATAGCCATTTATATTGACTTTAAGAATGGCTGTTGTGGGGGATCGAAAACTCCTCTTGTTGGTTTTGGGGGAAGTGTACTCCATTCCATTCCATTTTTAAAAGCCACTAATCAGGTCCTAGCATTGGGCAGTTGCAAACCATTTCACTATTCTTAACATCAAATGTGCATTTGCCTGGATTAGAAGTGGGAAACCATATCAGTTTGGTGTATAGAAAACTCACCTCACCTCACCCCAACTCATTGGAAAATGAAAATCATTTGTTTTTGTCTTACTTAGGGGCTTGGAAATCATGGTTATCAGTCCCGTGTACTGTACTTGGGAAAATAATCATGGCCATTATTAGCTGAGTTTCTAATACAATTTTGCATACCCTAGGACCAGTATTGCATTATAAGGCATGCCATGTGTTAGCGTCCTTAAAAGCCAGTGATATAAAACAAAAGAGGTCTTTAATTCCACCCCTGGGCGTCATATCTAGTGTCATGTAGGTTGACGATCACGGAGTCCCAGCTGAGACCGTCATTGCTTCCACTAACTTGTGCTAAGCTCCTCCCTGTCTTATTTCCTGTCGACCACACTTGCTCAACTCTTGTTCTCTACCGACCCCAACATAATTAGGGTATCCGAGGCCTAGGGAGACTCTTCCTTTTGCAACTTCATTGGCCCTTGTTTATTTATTTTTTCTGATATCCTACTAGTGTGAGGAGGCAGCCTTGTTTTTTATTTTCATGTTATTTCCTGTCTTTTGCTCAAGGCCCCCCCCCCTCCTCAAGAAGGTAGGGTGTATATAGCCCCACCACTTGCGGTTTACTCTGCATATGGCTACACCCTCAAGGGGCTTACGGCTGATCAGTTTGGAAGTTGGCGAACCCAAGGGATTTCTGAGCTGAGTCCAGTTTCCCTCCTCTTTATCCATTACCTCTGTGGCAGAGCCTCTCCTATTATACTTTTTATCTGCCTTTCATGGCTCTCCTTCCTTCCAACTCCATCAATCCACATGCTTGAGGGTTGAGGGCCATTTTTTATTCCTTCTGTCCTTTATTTGGCCTATTGTCCTTTTGTTTTCTATTTCTTCTTCTAGTATATAAGAGTGTAGTTAGTTTTAGTTATAGCTTAGATTTAATTTTCATCTTTACGATGACCCAAACCATTGAGGGTCGATAGGACAGCTTTGAGGTTAAGTTTGTAGAACGCTACTCTTTTGTCCAAAGGACAGCATGTTGAATTCCTCACTGGCTCATGAATTTTATTCTTTGTTCACTTAGTTCTCATGGCCTTGAAACTGGCTGTCTGTAACGTGATCATTATTCATTTTAACTTCAGCGTACGGTGTAGGATTGGAATTGAGGCGGACATGGCATCTGAATGACAACTATGTTAGCAATGTCTAAAGTATAAATTAAAAAAAAAGAGTTCAAACATCATGTAGGACATAAACTAATTTTAAAAATCATATTTGTGTTTCACACTAAACACAATTATTTTCCGTTTAAAACAAGCCATACAATTCTTTTTCTAACATGATAGCTTATACGTGGGCATGGCTATAGATTACAAGTAGTATAGTCATAAGCTAAGGATTCAACATCCGTTACCTACACCTCTCATGGTATGGCTCTTAGCTAATTCGTTAAATTATAGAAAACGTTTCTATATGTTCTGTTACATTATTATTTGACCATCTCACCGTGTAGTGGTTAACCTACTTGGTTGTCAACCCTAAGGTCTTGGCTTAAAAACCCCTACTATACCATGACATTCATTTCAAGTTTGCAATAAGCTTCACTAAGTCTTTGCCAACCTATCAACGATCTAGTCAGGTCCTGTATGATAACACGGTGCAGAGCAAGTCCACTATCAAGCAGACCAGTAATATGAAACTTGCTGACAAGATCGCTGTGCTGTTATCACCAAGTCACACTACACAAACCAAAGCCAGTGTCTCTGTGCAAATTCAACCCAGCGGTAGTATGCAAGCGTATGTTTGTTTAAAAAGCATTATGAATATAAGTCCACTGTCACCACAGAGGCCCCGGTTCGATTTTTTTCTAAAGACTGCAGCAGGGTACACTGAGTCTTCACAGGTAAAACTTTTTGGGGACCATTCGTGAACCATGGCAAAGGGTTGGCCATCCTGACTTCTTCAACACCTCAAACAAATGTTTACTATTACTGGTGAGTTACCATTTTTTTCTTCTTCTTTTTTTCTTTCTTCGGCTTTTCCCTATTATTTTGAGTCGCCGGAGCCAACCAGGCTCATTTTGGTTTTGGCCGGGGATTTATGGCCGAATGCCCTTCCTAACGCCACGTGATTTTTCAGGTGAAAATTCCACCCCGCTGTCACCGGGATTTAAACCCCAGCCGTCCGGGTAAAGACGAGCAGCTAAGCACCTGCGCCATCACGCTCCCTACTGGTTAGTTATCTATACACACATTAATCCATAATTACCTAATAATAATAATAACAATCATCCTCCATACACATGTCCATTAAAGCATGGTTTCACAAAACGCTTATGCTTTTAGGTGTATAACAAATGTTTTCCTCATAACATGACTATTTACTGTTTTAGGTGTGAAATGACCTATCCAGGTAAAAGGGTATGTCATGGCCTATATTTTAAGCTTTCACACTGTACCCGTTCGTCCTGGGGATGCGATGACCCATCTGCTATTACATCGCATTCCTGGATTTCCAGGACAGAGCGGAGTTAAATGAACACCTAGTCAAATAAGGAATGTGTCGGAAATTCAGTTGAAATATCTCAAAAGCGGAGGGTAACACGAGATAAAGTATCTCCAGGGTCGTTACGGGTTTAAATTTACTAAAAAAAAGTGCAAATATAAATGGGCGCCATCAACTGAATCCCTAGCAAACCACATCCTTCCCTGGTTAAGCCTTAATTAAGACAAGGAAAGAAGTAGGAAAATCACATCACCATCAGATCACAACTAAGATAAAAACAAATTTATTCAACTTTGATAGTCAGACAGACATATTAAACACTCATCCTACCTAAGAGCATGGTCGAATGCCAACGTTAAATTGTCATTGTCCAGAAAATCGAACCATCTCCATTCTACTCTAAGTGTATTTAATCCACATAAAATAGGAAAAATTTCTAAAGTTCTCTTGGGTTCTCAGGATCACCGTAGCACTATGTCTTTGAGTCACTGACATTCGTGATAACTGAGACCTAATTTCTCTTTAAATTAACATCATGAATGTGGATGTAAAAGAAATATTATTAATCTGTCTAAACACACATATTATAATCACATATTTTAAATATCACATAATTTATGGCTTGCATGGCATTATTCAAATGCTGAATATGTTAGTAAAATGCTCCTAAACATAAAATAACTAATTTACACTATTTACACTGTCATTAATCATTGCTGGTTTGTGAATCACAGAAAATCCACTATTCATTGGTTGTAATCATCATCATCATCATCAAAATTAAATATTTAATTCATCAACACAAGTTGCAATTCTCCAAATCATTTCTCAATTAAATTTATTTAAATCCATTTAAATGTATTAATCATCAGCTTCTTTAGTTAATTATCTCCTTCTAATTCAGTTATTCATCATCTATTCAATCATCTATTAATTTATTTAAGTCAGCTTATTTATTCAATCTTTAATTCATCCATTTATTTAATTCATTGATTTATTCCAAAATTTAATTTATCAACTTATTTAAATTTTATTCATCTGGTTATTTAGATTTTTATTATTTCATCTAGTCATTCTGATTTTTATTTCATTAGGTCAGATCATTAATATGCTTAATTTTCAGATTATTATTTCATTAATTATTATTATCCGAAAATCTTGTATTATCAACATTATTTATTTGTTTAATTTCCTAACAAATTGTTTAATATGGTTTATAGAACGTTGTCTTACAGTTTTATCACTTCCAAGTTATATCTCGTATTTAATTATCATGCCAAAAAATATTATTGCCTTCACAAATTCACGTTGGATCTCACTATCCACAACTACATTATATATTTTCAATTTATCAAATATCACATTTGAATACCACAATTATTCCACAAAACTCCATAAATATTCAGCGCACAGCATGAATCTCAAAAATAATGCTAGACTGGGATCGACAACCTCATGTCTGCTTCAAAATACATTAGCAATATTGCAACTTCCACTCGGCAACTTCCACAAAATGCCTATCACAAACTTCACTTAATCACGTTGCATGATCTACAAAAATACATAACTGGCTTCAAATTATCAACGCACACAATCTCCAATGACTGTAATTAATCTGATCACATCTAGACAACTTCTCAAACAATTAGGAAAAATATATTACCTCTGTAATCGTAATCAAATTCAAGATCTGCTTTCAAATAGCATAAATTCTCTTAAGATTCTCATAATTCACTTCACAGAAAAACACCAATGTGCTATAATCTCTCACATCGAAATATGCAATACTGATCTGCCTTAAAATAAATCTGACCATTAATGATTCATCTTATAAGATTCAATTACTTTAAATCCTTCTCAAAGGTATCAAATTCAATCATAAAAATTATCAAAAGCATCAGCTGTAACAGCTGTTAAACTGAAAGTACTCTCAAAAGAGTATAGCAACAAAATATTGGATTGGCAAACAAGAATTACAAAATGTAACCCTGCTGACATGTATTTTTAATTTATTTAACAAAATTCGACTGATATGTGACTAGTAGTTCCTTGTTTGATCCTCTTACAATCTCAAGTACACTCGGATGATAAAAATGAGTTCCTCAATGGCAAGTAAGATGAGTAACCACCACACGATCGTATAAATACGAAAGGCCTTGCCCCGTCGTCTAACATGATAATGCCCTGAACGATGGGTAAAGATGTGTACCACCACGCAATCGTATAAATACGAAAGGCCCCATCTCGTCGTCTCATGAGTGAATGTACCAGATTGGAATCAACAAGTCTCTAGTTGTCATATAAAAGCGATATTCATTCACTTGAGTGAATAACATCTTAATATCTCCAAACAATCCAATGGAAAAATCCCTACTGATGAATAATACACACTCGCTAGTATGCAATGAACTGACGAAGTGATTTAAATAATCCAATTGCAGATCACGAGTTCGAAATACTCGTCACAAAAAAATAATTATCCAGGAAAACTATCCTTACTGGAAAATGTCTAAAAGACCAAACATCTGCTTAATAAAGCCAACCAATGGTGAGAATTTCGTATAATGGTGCCTGCCATATCATATGGTAACGCCATATTCTAGCAAAATTCGGAGCAAATAATGTCTAAGCCATGTCTAAATAATCGTAGAACTCCTACTAGAAAATATATACATGTATGCCCAGTGTTCATGAAAATATCATATTAGAAAGTCATAACTCTTACAGTACCTTCTCATATCAGCTGTTATTATATTTCAAAGATCGTCGATTTTTTGTGTGTAATAAATTTCTCGAAAGATCGACGGGAATATCGTTTCACCCACGCGATAACGATCGCCTTCATATCCCAAGTGAATCAGCTGTTAGACCTCCTCTTCTTCAGGAATCGAATCCATCGCTCCGTGGTGCCATCGCGTCTCTGTCTTCGTTTACTCCGACATGATGAACTGCATGTTATCCATAATGGATACTGTCCAAAATCTTACGTAAAAGTTCATAAAAGCAGCGTACCCCATATTCCTCTTCTATGTTACGCCACTGTCCCATATAATGTTCGGTTTGCTTGTTAAAATTTCAATCTCCACAGCGGTTAAGTCTCACTTGTAGAAAATAAATTTTATTTATGAGAGTGTATAAGTTTTTGAAATACCCTGTAGCTGTGTTCGTACTCGGTATTTTATGATAATTCATGAAAAAGAATTCTATTAATGCACGTGCCAATGTTCATAAGTGCATACAATTGTAACAGTTTGTTTGCTTAAAAGCGTTAATGTTGTTTAGACCCCATGGTCGCTCTACATATTCCGTTATGAAATGCATAGTCGTAATGTAATTTGAATATCTAAGTTCATAATTGCAGTATATTGTAATTATCTGCCTGCACAATTCTATTACTGAATACAAGTCCCAACTCAATGTTGTAACTGAATGTTGAAATGAAGTTCAGCTTCTTTAATGTTGCCTGCGTATAAAAGTCGGAACTAGCCCGCTCGGATCTACTGCATTGTTCCAGAATGAACTATGCTTAAAGCCGGCCTCGCCATGCCGCTTTGCTATACTGTTCTGCGTTATAAAATGCAGCTCAAAATAAAGTTCTCAAACTCGTATTACAATGCTGTTCTGAACCCCGGCTTTTTCTCCTCCGTACACGGCCCGTACAGCCTGCCTCTTAACCGGTCTTCTCGCCGTCTGCCCTGCGTTGCTCGCCTGGGCTCAATGACCTACTTCCTGCTCACTGCTTGGTTTAGTAATACTGTCGCCTTCGCTTTACGTAACCAGTGCTGTTCACCGCTCGACTTTACCATACGCTCTGCGCATGTGTACCACTTCAGCTCGCTGGCTGAACTCGACTGACGTGTCTGGACTGCGTTAAGGAGCTCGTACCTGGCGCAGTCACGTGATGCTCTCCCACTTTCTGCTGACGTTCGTCACGAATATAATCTCGACCACCTTCATCTCGGCTATTAAGTTATACAATAACTTACGGGATTATCTGTCTTTCTTCAAGTTATTACAATATATAATGCTTGACATTTCTTCTCTTCTGAGATGATTAAATATACTGTTCCATAAAGATCTTAATAAAACTGTATATTTCCTCCCATAATTCCATCTACTTGACTGGCAATGCATTCTTGATCCTTGGCCTTCTACGTCATTTTCTAATATTCTCCTCTACTCGATTTGAGCTCTATCTTTATAATTTTCCCCATAAATCTCATCTATGGCTTTATGTCCGCTGGCGTAGCCGATAGCCTCAACTGGGTATCGGGTACATCTCTCCCGTACATCTCCTTTTTTTTATCAGGCTTGAGAAAAAAAATACACTCTCAGGCATTCTATACACAACATATGTACACGATAGCTCTATAATCCTCTTATTCAGCATAATGATACGTTCTAATGCTAGCTGCGTTAAAAGTCCCCACAACTTCATTAGTATCCATTCTGACAATCTTGTAGCTGTTATTTCCGTACGTTTCATCAATTCGGAATGGACCCGCGTACAGTGGCGCAAATTTATGGTAAATCTTCAGTTGAAGATTCGATGTGACTGGCTTCGTAATCAGCACCTCGTCATTTTCTTGAAATGGCTCGTGAAACCTCCTTCCTGCGTGTCTCCTGGCTCTCTTCTCCGCCTGTCTTCTGAGTCTCTCTCCTGCTATCTCGACTCTTCTTTCTTGTGTAGGTTGAGGATCTACTGGTGCCTTCACGATTCGGTCCCATGGTCTATTATGTTTCAATCCATGATGAAGCATGGACGGAATCTGTCCTGTGCTTTCATGTATGGTGGAATTCAAGCATTGACTAATGATGGGTATCACTTCCATCCATCTGTGGTGTTGTCTTGACACATATAAGCGACACATTTTACTAATTTCTGGCATAATTCTTTCGGCTGGATTTCCCTCTGGATACCGCACAGAATTAAATACATGCCTAATTCCTAAACGTTCCATCGCAGTAGAAAATTCCATACTGGTGAACTGTGAGCCATGGTCACTCAACAAAATTTCAGGTTTCCCCATACTTGGAATAACTGTTTTCTCTAATCTGTTGATCACGTACTTGGATGTAGCTTTCTGGATTGGAAATAGAGATACGTATTTAGAAAATACGTCTACTGTCGCCAAAACAAACTGGTTTCCTTTCGTTGAACGAGGAATTGGACCGAAAATGTCCGTAGTGAAAAGTTCTCTCGGCTTGCTAGGTAATATTGATCTAGGAACTTCCTTCATTAGCTTAGATGAATATTTGCTTCGCTGACAACTGTCACAGGTCTTTATGACATCGCGGATCGTTTTTCCCATTTGTCTCCAAACGAAAGTTTCTTGGGCAAGAGCCAAAGTCTTGTCTACACCTACATGAGCTGCGGTTCGGTGTATCATCCAAATAACTGGTTTGACAAGCTTGGGTGGGATCACTACTCTAAGTTTAGTATGATCCTGATCGATATATTGGCATATAACACCTCCCATAATATGATATTTTCTAGCTTCTATCTCAGTTCTTCGAAAATCTGGATCAGCGTTGTCCATCCTGCGTGTCAAAAAACGGTAAATTCTTCGCAAAGGTGCATATCTCTTCTGAGTTTGCGCTAACATCTTCAACTTTTCTAGAGTTCCCTGATCCTCTTGAATTAGATTTATATGGTTGACAATCACCTCCTCACAAGGGTTTCTGCTCAACACATCCGCTAACAGATTTAATTTCCCAGGTTTATGCACAACAGTTGGGTTAAATTGTTGTAAGAACAGAGCCCATCTAGTGATACGGTCACTTGCTAAGTCTGTCTTCATAATAAATTGGAGGGCTTTATGATCTGTGATCACCGTTATGTCATGTCCAAATAACACCTTCTTCCACGTCTTAAGAGCATGAACCACTGCTAATGCCTCTAACTCGGTTGCATATTAATTCTTTTCACAATTCCTGAGCTTGCGACTGGTGAAAGCTAAATATCTGTGTTTGTTGGTATCGTCCAACTGATATAGGATCCCACTGACACCTATTTTGGATGCGTCTGTCTCCACAAAAAATCTTGTTGCAAAATCTGGGTATTCAGTTTGATATTCTGGATCAACATGTTCTTAGCTGCTAAAAACGCTTGATTGCATCTGTCGTCCCATTTCCATCGATTTCCCTTTCTTAGTAAATCCTGCAGAGGTGCCATCGTTTCAGTATTTTCAGGACAATGTGTTGAAAAGAACTGACACATTCCTAAAAACTGCCGTACCTCTTTAAGCTTTCTTGGGGTTGGAAATTCTGAAATAGCCATGATCTTCTTTGGATTGGGCCTATAACCATCTCCATCGATTCTATGTCCAAGAAATTCGATTTCTTCATGAAAGAACTGACATTTGTTGAAATTCACCTTGAAGTTCGTCCTCCTGAGATCTTCAAAAAGCATTCGAAGGTGCCTGATATGCTCTTCCGCTGTCTCAGACGCTATAATCAGGTCATCAATATAGCTCACTACATGCTCCTTAAGTGCATCTGATAAATTCTCATCTAGTGCTCGGATCATCACCGGACCACTATTCTTTACTCCAAAAGGTAACCTATTGAACACATATGTTTTATGATCAAATAAGAGCCCTGTATACTCTTTGCAGTCTTCTGCTAGCTCTATATGATAATAAGAACTAGTCAAATCAATCGTAGAAAAGAAACTCTTTCCTCTAAATCTGCGCAACAATTCACGAATAATAGGTGGTCTGTCGTGTTCAGGAAGAACTCTTTCATTAAGGGCTCTAGCATCTAGGCAAATCCTCAGCTTACCATTAGGTTTCTTGACAACAGCTAAAGGATTCAAATAAGCATTCGGCATCTTCTTGATAATTCCATCTTTCTCCATATCGCTTATCATTGTACTGACTTCTTCCTTCCATTTATCCGGTATGGGATATAAATTCTTATGGTATGGTTTGTCATCCATCAATTTGATGCTGTAGGTAAAATTTTCTATGAGTCCTGGTTTATCATTGAATATGTCCTCATATTCTGAAATTGCTTGATCAAACTGCTCCTTAATTTCGGGATTTATCTTACTCTTCGTGTTAGTTTTATCCTCTATAGTCCTTTCAATGCTGCACACAATCTCATCCAATATATTCTCTCTAAAGAATGTCATCTCGGATTCCTGATTTTCTATGACCCCTTCTTGAAAGTACATGCGCTTACTCTGCATATCTATGATCAGGCTGCTCTCACTTAAAAAATCCACTCCTATGATCATATCGAAATGAAGTTGACCCACAACTAGGAACATTTGTTCAAAATATCTGGTTCCAATCCCAACATCTAAAAGTACCTGACTTTTACATTTCATACTTTTGTCTGGGATCACCCCTTGAATTTTGCTAACAACAGTAGGCAACATCGTAATTTCTCCTGACAATTTTAATTCATCCAGGCAGCCTATTGATATCAAGCTCACCATAGCTCCCGTGTCCACTAATGTCTTTATTTCCTTTCCCATGACTTCCACACTAATAACTGGCAATTCATGTCTATTCCCTCGATGTACTACGTCTTCCTCTTCAATTAAATCCTCGTCCTTGACCTGATACGTTTCAACCATGATGATTGATTCCCAATGTCTAGTATTCTGCTCCGAAATTAATTTGTCGTTTTTTTTCCTTCACTACTCGTGCTTGCTCGATTAACATCTCTAGTTATCTCTTCGGGTGGTGCACTAGGCTGCCTACTTTCTTGCCTTGATCTCCCATATTCCCGATTGTCTTGTCTTTCATTTGGATCATTTCTTCTGCTATCCTGCCTATCGTTCTGATTAGACTGCTGACCTTGGTTCCAGTTGTATTGACCTCGATATCTATTATTGTACCTATTCCTATTCTGGTATCTGGAATTCTGATCAAAGTTCCTGTATCTACTGTTTCTTGCGTCCTGATCGTATGGCCTCTCATATGGTCCTCGATATCTATCATTCCCGCGAACGTTGTGAATATTACCGCTATTCCCTTCGTTCCTTCTGTTTCCCCAGGAATCTCTTCTATCAGTCTGTGCTGCGTTATCGACAACTACCGCATTCACCTCTTGCGTGTTTCGATTCTCGTTCCGTGCAGTTCTGGGTGTGATTTGAGCGCTTGTATAGTCTAATCGTCGTAATATATCGTCATAGTGCTCAAGTGTGTTCGCTCCCGATGCTATGAGTGATCGTTGTACCTCAATCGGCAACTGTCTTGCTATAGCTTGCAAAAGCTCTTCTTCTGGCAATGGAGGAATCAAAAACTGCAACTTAGCCAATTTCGAAGTAAAGTAATTAGCATAATGCGTTGGATGTGACGTAGAGTAACGCTTCGAATACATTTCTGCTCTTACGTTCAGCTGATCCTCCGCACTCCAAAATCTCCTTAAGAATGCTATGGCAAATTGTTCCATATTCGCAAAATTGCTCCTGAATGCGCGAAACCAAGTTAACGCAGGCCCGTCTAAGGCGCGTTCGACTATCCTTAGTTCCCTTTCCTTGGCTACTCTATGTTCCGCCATGTAATCGCGAATATCCCTCAGAAATTCGACTGGTGTGACTCCTCTGTTTCCTGAAAACTTCCTTGGTTTGTCGTCCAAATTTCTGATGATGGTCACTGGACCTGAGTATCGTTCACTCGTACCAAACGTACTCCTATTCGAATTCGGATTATCTTGAGGGGTTGAACTAGCCCTTTCGAATGTTACATTCTGTTGCGTTTGACGGTCTTCTCCCACGCTAACCTCTTGACTGTTCATACTGCGGTCTATCGGTGTCTGATTCATCGATACCTCCCCCGTTGTAACATTTTGACTTGTGAAACTCTCTATCATAGATTCTATTTTAGCCATCCTATCTTCTGTTCTTTTTTCTACGGTCTTGACCTGAGTCTTCAAATCATCTAACGACGTAACATTCTGCGTTCTGTTACTCTCTTCTAAATCGTTCTTCAATTTGTCTATCTTATCTTCGCATGTAGTCTTTAATGACGCGACTTGTTCCTTTAACTGATCAACATCTGTCCTAAACTGAGTTGAATCTATCTTCATCGCTTCCTTATTCTCAGTAAATCTCGCTTCCATGTTCGCCATACCTGCGATTAATTTCTCATCCAACCCTGCACGTTTTTCTTTTGCTTCGGCATCGACCTAACTATACCGTTCTTCCACTATTGCACCGACTCTATTTTTAAATAAAGCTAAGTTTTCATTAACTTTCTGCTCTATATCATCATCAATTTTCCTAATGTCTATCTGCAATTGGTTTTCTAAGGATTTTAAGTTAGAATTAACCTCTCCTAAGACTTCCTCTTTAACGGTCCCAATTACTGACTTTAAACCTTTAATTTCGTTACCTAGATTCATTTCTAGACCTCTGATTTCAGATTCGAAAGATACTTCAGTAGACCACTCTTGTATTTTGCCTACATCTGCCACTAAACCATCAATGTCGAATCTCAACTTCGATACTTCTGATTTAATGTCTTTCTGAATAGACATAACATCTGTTCTTAAATTTAGAAAGTTTTCTTCTTCTCTAATTTCTAAATCTATAATATTCTTCCTTAAAATTTGCACATTTTCCTCTCCTTTCATTTCTACTGCTTTTAAATCTAATTGTAAAGCCTTAAAGATTTCATCATTCTTTAATGTTAATCTATTCTCCAAACTAGTTAAATTGTTTTTCAACTCTGTATTATTCTCTTCACTACGAGCTTGTAATCTAGTTTCTAATAATTTAAAACTATCCTTCAAGTTAGCTTCATTAGCTTTCAAATTGCTTTCAGTACTGGTCTGTAACCTAGTCTCTAATGACTTTAAATTTTCTTCATTACTAGTTTGTAATAATTTTAAGTTTTCTTCATTACTAGTCTGTAATAACTTCATTTCATCCCTACTACTGGACTGTAATCTTTCTTCCAATAATCTCAAATTATTTTCGTTACTAGTCTGCAAGGACATCAACTCATCTTTACTATTTGACTGTAACCTAGTCACTAATGACTTTAATTCATCTTTACTATTTGACTGTAATCTAGTCTCTAATGACTTTAAATTATCTTTCAGATTGTCTTCATTACTAGCCTGTAAAGCTTCCACATTTTCTTTACATCTAGCTTCTAACCTAGCTTCTGACTCATTTATCTGCTCTTTAACATCTGTTTCCATTTTAGAAATAGTTACTGCAATACTAGACATGCCATTCTGTAACTCTCCTAACACCTTAGCTAAATCTTCCGGTAACATAATTATATTTTTCAATGAACGTTTTATTCAGAGACGTTAGACAACAACACACCACAATGTATCAATTCCTGCATTCACTTGGGTATAAGAAAAATGACTTATAACTAAACATGATATAACACTAATATGATTAACATGATCACTGGAATGGGCATACAAGTATATTGTCTGACTAAGTTTAATAAATTTTATAACACCAGTAAATGAAATTGAGATCAATCTCTCCGTAATCTAAATCTGATGTGATTCCATAGAATAAACACAATCGAAGCCCCACAGATGGGTAAAGCCAATTCTCCCTCTCTCTCTGTACCCGATCGTCCTGGGGATGCGATGACCAATCTGCTATTACATCGCATTCCTGGATTTCCAGGACAGAGCGGAGTTAAATGAACACCTAGTCAAATAAGGAATGTGTCGGAAATTCAGTTGAAATATCTCAAACGCAGAGGGTAACACGAGATAAAGTATCTCCAGTGTCGTTACAGGTTTAAATTTAATAAAAAACATGCAAATATAAATGGGCGCCATCAACTGAATCCCTAGCAAACCACATCCTTCCCTGGTTAAGCCTTAATTAAGACAAGGAAAGAAGTAGGAAAATCACATCACCATCAGATCACAACTAAGATAAATACAAATTTATTCAACTTTGATAGTCAGACAGACATATTAAACACTCATCCTACCTAAGAGCATGGTCGAATGCCAACGTTAAATTGTCATTGTCCAGAAAATCGAACCATCTCCATTCTACTCAAAGTGTATTTAATTCACATAAAATAGGAAAAATTTCTAAAGTTCTCTTTAGTTCTCAGGATCACCGTAGCACTATGTCTTTGCGTCACTGACATTCGTGATAACTGAGACCTAATTTCTCTTTAAATTAACATCATGAATATGGATGTAAAAAAATATTATTAATCTGTCTAAACACACATATTATAATCACATATTTTAAATATCACATAATTTATGGCTTGCATGGCATTATTCAAATGCTGAATATGTTAGTAAAATGCTCCTAAACATCGAATAACTAATTTACACTATTTACACTGTCATTAATCATTGCTGGTTTGTGAATCACAGAAAATCCACTATTCATTGGTTGTAATCATCATCATCATCAAAATTAAATATTTAATTCATCAACACAAGTTGCAATTCTTCAAATCATTTCTCAATTAAATTTATTTAAATCCATTTAAATTTATTGATCATCAGCTTCTTTAGTTAATTATCACCTTCTAATTCAGTTATTCATCATCTATTCAATCATCTATTAATTTGTTTAAGTCAGATTATTTATTCAATCTTTAATTCATCCATTTATTTAATTCATTGATATATTCCAAAATTTAATTTATCAACTTATTTAAATTTTATTCATCTGGTTATTTAGATTTTTATTATATCATCTAGTCATTCTGATTTTCATTTCATTAGGTCAGATCATTAATATGCTTAATTTTCAGATTATTATTTCATTAATTATTATTATCAGAAAATCTTGTATTATCAACATTATTTATTTGTTTAATTTCCTAACAAAATGTTTAATATGGTTTATAGAACGTTGTCTTACAGTATTATCACTTCCAAGTTATATATCGTATTTAATTATCATGCTAAAAAATATTATTGCCTTCACAAATTCACGTTGGATCTCACTATCCACAACTACATTATATATTTTCACTTTATCAAATATCACATTTGAATACCACAATTATTCCACAAAACTCCATAAATATTCAGCGCACAGCATGAATCTCAAAAATAATGCTAGACTGGGGTCGACAACCTCATGTCTGCTTCAAAATACATTAGCAATATTGCAACTTCCACTCGGCAACTTCCACAAAATGCCTATCACAAACTTCACTTAATCACGTTTCATCATCATCATCATCTTGTACAGTCTCCAGCCCCAGGCTGGGTCTGTTTGGAACATAAGCCTCGCCACTTAGTCCTTTCTTCCCACCACCTCTCCGCTGTCACTCTGGTCCAGTCCTCGCCTCTCTTCTTGACACATTCCTCCACTCCTTTCAGCCATCTATCTCTTGGTCTTCCCCTTGGTCGTTTCTTCTGCATCTGCATCTCATGTATCCTCTTGGGAATCCTCTTCTCATCCATTCTCTTTAAGTGTCCATACCACCTCAGTCTTGACGTCTCAATCCTACCTTGCAAGGGCTCCTCTTTCACCATTTCCCTGACCTTTTCATTCCTCAACCTGTCTCTTCTTGTTACTCCGATCCTACTTCGCAGGAACTTCATTTCACCTGCCTGTATTCTGCTTATGTCTCTTTTCTTCATTGTCCACGTTTCTGAAGCATAGGTCAGTATCGGGATATAGTAGCTTCTGTATAACACTTCCTTGCTTTTTTGTGGGACATCTTTATTCCACACTAAGCTCCTAATGCTTCTCAGAAATGCTTCTGCCTGTCTGCCACGTTCCGTAATCTCTTTGTCATTTCTCCCATTTTCCTCCACTATACTTCCCAAGTACTTGAGACTTTCCACCTTCTTCAGCTGTCCACCTCCAAGTGTTATCCCACTCATTGGTCTGTCCTTTTTCCTGGTCGTTAACAGGATCTCACATTTACTGATGTTGAACTTCCATCCGTACTCTCCCACTGTTTCTTCCCAAGCCTTCAATTGCTCCTGAATTTCCTCCTCCTTGTTTCCCCAGACCATGAGATCATCTGCAAACACCATTGCTTTCATCTTATCTTCTCCTATCTTTCCTGCAATCCGTGTCATTACCTCGTCCATAACCACAATAAAGAGAAGGGGTGACAGCGCACTACCCTGTTTCAGGCCACTCATTTGTCTGAACCAGTCTGTTCTTTCCCCTCCAACTTTCACACAACTCACACTTCCACAATACATCTCCTTCACTCTGCCTACAGTCCCTTTTTCCACTCCCATGTTTTCCATTGCTTTCCAAACCTTCTCCCTACACACACTATCATAGGGCTTTTCGATGTCCAGGAAGGCCATCAACAGATCCTCTCCAAATTCATAGTGGTGTTCCTGGAGCTGTCTCACTGAAAATATGAGATCCACTGTTGATCTCCCAGGTCTGAATCCATACTGCTCCTCTCTCAATTTTCTCTCCACTTTGGCTCGTATTCTACTTTCTAATATCTTTTCATATATCTTGGCACAGTGAGATATGAGTGTGACTCCCCTGTAATTTCTGCACTCCTTTCTGCTTCCTTTCTTAAATATTGGGACAATTAATCCTTTCTTCCAATCTTCTGGGGTCTTTTTCTCCTTCCATATCACCCTCATCACACGGTACAGCCACTGTTTCCCAACCTCCCCTGCTGCCTTCACCATTTCAACACTCATTTCATCCACACCCGGTGCCCTTCCTCCTTTCATCTTGTCTATAGCCATCTCCAGTTCTCTCCAAGTCAGGTCCTTTTCCATTCCTGTGTTGTCTTCTCCATCTTCCAATGCATTGTCTTCCTCCCTATGACCACTTAATCACGTTTCATGATCTACAAAAATACATAACTGGCTTCAAATTATCAACGCACACAATCTCCAATAACTGTAATTAATGTGATCACATCTAGACAACTTCTCAAACAATTAGGAAAAATATATTACCTCTGTAATCGTAATCAAATTCAAGATCTGCTTTAAAATAGCATAAATTCTCTTAAGATTCTCATAATTCACTTCACAGAAAAACACCAATGTGCTATAATCTCTCACATCGAAATATGCAATACTGATCTGCCTTAAAATAAATCTGACCATTAATGATTCATCTTATAAGATTCAATTACTTTAAATCCTTTTCAAAGGTATCAAATTCAATCATAAAAATTATCAAAAGCATCAGCTGTAACAGCTGTTAAACTGAAAGTACTCTCAAAAGAGTATAGCAACAAAATATTGGATTGGCGAACAAGAATTACAAAATGTAACCCTGCTGACATGTTTTTTTTAATTTATTTAACAAAATTCGACTGATATGTGACTAGTAGTTCCTTGTTTGATCCTCTTACAATCTCAAGTACACTCTGATGATAAAAATGAGTTCCTCAATGGCAAGTAAGATAAGTAACCACCACACGATCGTATAACTACGAAAGATGATGATGATAATTGTTGTTTTAAGGGGCCTAACATCTAGGTTATCGGCCCAACTACGAAAGACCTTGCCCCGTCGTCTAACATGATAATGCCCTGAACGATGGGTAAAGATGTGTACCACCACGCAGTCGTATAAATACGAAAGGCCCCATCTCGTCGTCTCATGAGTGAATGTACCAGATTGGAATCAACAAGTCTCTAGTTGTCATATAAAAGCGATATTCATTCACTTGAGTGAATAACATCTTAATATCTCCAAACAATCCAATGGAAAAAATCCCTACTGATGAATAATACACACTCGCTAGTATGCAATGAACTGACGAAGTGATTTAAATAATCCAATTGCAGATCACGAGTTCGAAATACTTGTCACAAAAAAAAATAACTATCCAGGAAAACTATCCTTACTGGAAAATGTCTAAAAGACCAAACATCTGCTTAATAAAGCCAACCAATGGTGAGAATTTCGTATAATGGTGCCTGCCATATCATATGGTAACGCCATATTCTAGCAAAATTCGGAGCAAATAATGTCTAAGCCATGTCTAAATAATCGTAGAACTCCCACTAGAAAATATATACATGTATGCCCAGTGTTCATGAAAATATCATATTAGAAAGTCATAACTCTTACAGTACCTTCTCATATCAGCTGTTATTATATTTCAAAGATCGTCGATTATTTGTGTGTAATAAATTTCTCGAAAGATCGACGGGAATATCGTTTCACCCATGCGATAACGATCGCCTTCATATCCCAAGTGAATCAGCTGTTAGACCTCCTCTTCTTCAGGAATCGAATCCATCGCTCCGTGGTGCCATCGCGTCTCTGTCTTCGTTTACTCCGACATGATGAACTGCATGTTATCCATAAAGGATACTGTCCAAAATCTTACGTAAAAGTTCATAAAAGCAGCGTACCCCATATTCCTCTTCTATGTTACGCCACTGTCCCATATAATGTTCGGTTTGCTTGTTAAAAGTTCAATCTCCACAGCAGTTAAGTCTCACTTGTAGAAAATAAATTTTATTTATGAGAGTGTATAAGTTTTTGAAACACCCTGTAGCTGTGTTCGTACTCGGTATTTTATGATAATTCATGAAAAAGAATTCTATTAATGCACGTGCCAATGTTCATAAGTGCATACAATTGTAACAGTTCGTTTGCTTAAAAGCGTTAATGTTGTTTGGACCCCATGGTCGCTCTACATATTCCGTTATGAAATGCATAGTCGTAATGTAATTTGAATATCTAAGTTCATAATTGCAGTATATTGTAATTATCTGCCTGCACAATTCTATTACTGAATACAAGTCCCAACTCAATGTTGTAACTGAATGTTGAAATGAAGTTCAGCTTCTTTAATGTTGCCTGCGTATAAAAGTCGGTACTAGCCCGCTCGGATCTACTGCAATGTTCCAGAATGAACTATGCTTAAAGCCGGCCTCGCCATGCCGCTTTGCTATACTGTTCTGCGTTATAAAATGCAGCTCAAAATAAAGTTCTCAAACTCGTATTACAATGCTGTTCTGAACCCCGGCTTTTTCTCCTCCGTACACGGCCCGTACAGCCTGCCCCTTAACCGGTCTTCTCGCCGTCTGCCCTGCGTTGCTCGCCTTGGCTCAATGACCTACTTCCTGCTCTCTGCTTGGTTAAGTAATACTGTCGCCTTCGCCTTACGTAACCAGTGCTGTTCACCGCTCGACTTTACCGTACGCTCTGCGCATGTGTACCACTTCAGCTCGCTGGCTGAACTCGACTGACGTGTCTGGACTGCGTTAAGGAGCTCGTACCTGGCGCAGTCACGTGATGCTCTCCCACTTTCTGCTGTCGTGCGTCACGAATATAATCTCGACCACCTGCATCTCGGCTATTAAGTTATACAATAACTTAAAGGATTATCTGTCTTTCTTCAAGTTATTACAATATATAATGCTTGACATTTCTTCTCTTCTGAGATGATTAAATATACTGTTCCATAAAGATCTTAATAAAACTTTATATTTCCTCCCATAATTCCATCTACTTGACTGGCAATGCCTTCTTGATCCTTGGCCTCCTACGTCATCTTCTAATATTCTCCTCTACTCGATTTGAGCGCTATCTTTACAATTTTTCCCATAAATCTCAACTACGGCTTTATGTCAGCTGGCGTAGCCGATAGCCTCAACTGGGTATCGGGTACAACACCTAAATTTGGGGTTCTTCGTTTCCAAGATATTGATTTTTCAATTTGGGGGGTAGTTTCCTCCCCCCTGCTATTTTTCTTCAAACCTAAAAGATCTTAGGTTCATTCATTATTTTAAGGTGTTTAACACGTTTTTCCCCCATAACATGACTATTTACTGTTTTAGGGTTGAAATGACTAATCTTGGTAAAAGCCCATATCATCCCCTATTTTTTAAGCTATCACACCTAATTTTAGGCTTCTTCGTTTCCTAGATATTGATTTTTCAATTTTGGGGGGTTGTTTCCACCTCCCTGCTATTTTTCATCAAAAACAAAAGATCATAGATTCATTTATTATTTTTAGGTGTTTAACACGTTTTTCCCCCATAACATGACTATTTATTGTTTTAGGGGTGAAATGATCAATCGAGGTAAAAGCCTATATCATCCCCTATTTCTTAAGCTATCACACCTAATTTTAGGCTTCTTCGTTTCCTAGATATAGATTTTTCAATTATTGGGGTTGTTTTCACCCCCTTCTATTTTTCATCAAAAACAAAAGATCTTAGGTTCAATTATCATTTTTACCCGTTTAACACCTTTTTACCCCCCTGTAAAATCACTATTTACTGTTTTAGGGGTGAAATGAGCTATCCAGGTAAAAGCGTATGTCATGACCTATTTTTAAGCCATTACACCTATTTTTAGGGTTCTTCGTTCTCAAGATATTGATTTTTCAATTTTGGGGGTTGTTTTCACCCCCTGCTATTTTTCATCAAAAACAAAAGATCTTAGGTTCAATTATCATTTTTACCCGTTTAACACCTTTTTACCCCCCTGTAAAATCATTATTTACTGTTTTAGGGGTGAAATGACCTATCCAGGTAAAAGCGTATGTCATGACCTATTTTTTTAAGCCATTACACCTATTTTTAGGGTTCTTCGTTTTCAAGATATTGATTTTTCAATTTTGTGGGGTAGTTTCACCCCGAAAAGGGGGACGTCGCCCCAAGTGCTAGGACCCCTCATACAAGTCCCTAGCATGATTGGTTCGCGAGATATGAACAAAAGTGTAGATAGGCCCTTTTTACAAAAATGAATCATACATTCAAAAACGGTGCGTCACCCCCAGGGCTAGGATACTGCCTATGGCAAAATCCCATTAGGGGTTCAGAAAATATTAACAAACGTGTAGTTAGGTCCTTTTGACAAAAGCTATCCGTGCGCGCACATACAAAAAATATTATTTACCTCCCGGGTAAGGGTAGTTTTTATTTTGGGGTGGATATACCCCGTCCATAGAAAAGGGGAGTTCACCACGAGTCCTACGACACCTCATAGGTTTAAATCCGATTATTGGTTACCGAGATAATAAAAAGCCGATGACCTATTAGTTTTTTTTGGTTTATTTAAATACATATTAAAACACTCATTTATTAATAATTATTTAAAAAGCCCGGTCTCTTAAAAAAACCCTTAAGTGCGCAGGCATACAAAAAAATACTATTTCAACCCCCGGGTAAGGGTAGTTTTTATTTTGGAGTGGATATACCCCGTCCATAGAAAAGGGGAGTTCACCACGAGTCCTAGGACACCTCATAGGTTTAAATCCGATTATTGGTTAGCGAAATAGTAAAAAGCCAATGACCTATTAGTTTTTTGGATTTCTTTAAATACATACTAAAAACCTCATTTATAAATCATCATTTAAAAAGCCCGCTCTTTTAGAAAATCCCCAATTTCTCAGGCATACAAATAAAAACACTCATCGCCAAAATGGCAAAACACCATGTTTACCCCAAATGGCGTTTCCAAATTCCATCCATTTTAATAATGAACCTCACCATCATATAGAGCGGAAAAAATACCATCTAGACGACCCCTCACTCGACCCTACTCCTTTCCCACCACCTAACCCTTTCCCAAAATAGGCATACATATTCAAGCACGAGCGCGACTTGAGAAAAACCAACACTACCCCACTACTCGCGAATGACCTTTTAGTTTTGGTCTTTTAATTAAATAAAGAGGCTATAGGAAAGTAGGGGGCGTCACTACGAGTGCTAGGACACCCTGTATGTTCTAATCCCATGTTTGGTTAGCGAGGTATCAGGTTCGGGGCCGATACGAGGAGGGTTCAAAAAGAAGTGGCGTAGCTTTCCCACTACCACACTACTAGGGCTATTGCCAATTTTAAGCGGATTTGATATTGCGGCTATTAAGGGAGGTATGATTTTTGTCTAAATAAAACTCTATTTTTCTCACCCCTTTTTTCAACGGGTGGTGCTATCAAAAAACTTTACAAAGATAGGTTTTTGGCCCTTATCCTTATCTCTTTGAATGGATTCGATATTTTACTTATAAAGAAATTTATAGCGATATTTAAATGTTTCAAAAAAAGCCTGCCACTTCCACCCACTTAATCCAATTTTGCGTATTAACGAACTCAACCGCGATATTATTAGGTGATATTTTATGTACAAATTTCAAAGTTACTGGAGGAAAATGGCGGTAGTTATCGAGTCCACAAAAAAGTGATATATAAAGTACATAAACAGTAGATAGATTTATAAATCATAAATAAACATTTGAACTGATTTTGGGGATTAGTGGATGTGAAACGCGAAGATATTTCGAAATTTTTCGGAAGTCGAAATATAGTACCCATTGCAATAGGTATCATTCTTATGAATTCTACCTAATTCCAAGCCTGCAACGCTATCGGTTCAGCCACCCAGACAATGGAAAGGGAGCGATGAATCATTTTAGGTAAACAAGTTATACACCCAACTGCCAGTTTGAGTTCTGCAGTATTTCCCTTCGATTATAATTCTATACCTGTAAAACTTGTGGGTACATCATACGTGTATACAATATTTCCCACCCTTTATAATTGTCAAAAACAACGACCACAATAAAATGTAATGGATTTTCTATCCGCTATGCCTTACATGAGCAAATGCGATTGTGCGCACGTGCGAGTGCCGGGAACATTGCATTTTACTTTAATAATTTTAAAATATACGATAACGAATGTCTGTTCATTTAAAGACAGTTTAAACATCTACAGGCCAAGAGCTTTCTTCAGAATGCTTTACGAAGTCAATTGGTTCAGCCGTTTTCTCAATCTCGCTGTAAAAATAATTACCTTATTGTTTTAAATATACAGATTTAGATTGTAGAGAAAGACAGGTGATGAATCAATTGAGTAGAGAGATCCACTTTGGAGCAAAATAATTCCATAAATATATAAAGAAATATTTCACTCATGAGTGATTAAATATAAATTTATAAGAAACTACATGTTACTTTCTAACAATAATTAGGGTTACAAATAATTTATGAACTGGGAAGTTTAATTCTAATGCTTATAATTTGGTCACTTTTTTACTCGAATACCTAAGCGTTCCAGTCCATGGAAAGTCATGCTTGATACTTCTGGCTAATTTAACGAACAATCTAACTTAGACCCCTTTGCATGTTGAGAAACACTGCAAATCGGAGATGAAAACAGCCACAAATTATTGCACAACTTGTTGATGCTAGGTGTAAAGTGTGTCTTCAAATGTGAATTACAATAACTAAAATTATAAAACGTAGGTATTACTCTTCGAGGATTTATTTCATGGATTAGCGCCGCCTTAGCTGCAGGTTAAATAATGCACATGATAGAACCATATTTGTGCCACGTATAAATTACAGAGCTCGTTAAACCTCGGATACTAGCGCGGGCTACAGATGTAGCCCAGTGATTTATTTTGTTGTAGCGCAGAGTATATTCTTTGCTAGGAATATTGAGAAACTCTGTAGCTGCCTGTTGATGCTGCATTTAAAAGACAGGTGTGTTTCTCACTGAACTAATTGCACCAAACTGACACCAGATGCATTAGAAGTCGTCTGGGCTACAACAGTAGCCGCGCGAGCATCGCTGATTCAGAATTGAGCGTACGAAGGAAACGTTGCCTCGCAGGAGGTGGCCATGCAGATGACCTTCATATCAGTCAGTGTTTAGATGAAAGTAGAGATAGGTTGAGTGTAGTGGAAATAAAGTAGGCTGTTGCTTCTTGTGTGCACGAGGATTGGATATATCAACAAGGAACAGATGTGCGAAGTGCAATAAAAAACTTTTCGAATCATTGTGTGCATTTGCACCGAAGTCTTGGGTGACAAATTTGTGTGAGCATGCTTATGGATTTCCTGAACAGTAGATTGTAGCCCAAAGGGCAAAAATAAAATTCAATAACTCGAGAAGAAAAATTTATGAAAATACTGAAATTGTTCATAATAAGTGCTGATTTTCTAAGGAAATTATCTAACCTAGTACTTTTTGTTTATTTCCAATCCAAATATGCACTAATGTATGTATTTTGGTTTATGTATTTTGTTCTAGTTCCATTAGTTTTATTTTTGTTGCAGTTTTACCGAAGATGTACGATAAAATTGAATTTTCTCCTTAGATTTGTATTTTCTCTCCATATGAAATTATAGGCCTTCATAAAATCATCAGATTTATCTTAGAATACTTCTACATACTACTAGTTATCATATTATTAAAACTGAACCCCAAAAATAACTTGTGCAAGTCCATCCAATCGAATAACTCTGTGGGCTACATATGTAGCCCGAGCGAGTAACGCTGTATCTACACACATCAAAAAAAGTTTTGCATCACCTCGGTTCCCAGATCTCCGGCATATAGACGTTGACTGTGTATATTGTATCCAAGATACAGTCCCTTTGACTGTTCATAGATGTCACTAAAACTGCTCAAAGATGTAAACAACCATGCATGAGCAGGGCCTATTAGACGGAGGGGGTACGACAGCCGATCAGTTCCAGTCATTCCACCAGGACGAAGGTACGCTGCTCATGTTGTCTGTAGTTCTACCATGCCTAGAAGGTCAATACCGCAGTTCGATCGCGTCCGCATTGTTACTTTGTGTCAAGAAGGGCTCTCAACAAGGGAAGTTTCCAGGCGTCTCAGAGTGAACCAAAGCGATGTTGTTCGGACATGGAGGAGGTACAGAGATACAGGAACTGTCGATGACAGGCCTCGCTCAGGCCGCCCAAGGGCTACTACTGTAGTGGATGACCGCTACTTACGGATTGCCGCTCGGAGGAACCCTGACAGCAATGCCACCATGTTGAATAATGCGTTTCGTTCAGCCACAGGACGTCGTGTTTCAACTCAAACTGTGCGCAATAGGCTGCATGATGCGCAACTTCACTCCCGACGTCCATGGCGAGGTCCAGCTTTGCAACCCCGACACCATGCAGCGCGGTACAGATGGGCCCAACAACATGCTGAATGGACCCCACGGAATTGGCATCACGTTCTCTTCACCGATGAGTGTCGCATATGCCTTCAACCAGACAATCGTCGGAGACGTGTTTGGAGGCACCCTGGTCAGGCTGAACGTCTTAGACACACTGTCCAGCGAGTGCAGCAAGGTGGTGGTTCCCTGATGTTTTGGGGTGGCATTATGTGGGGCCGACGTACGCCACTGGTGGTCATGGAAGGCTCCGAAACGGCTTTACGATACCTGAATGACATCCTCCGACCCATAGTGCAACCATATCGGCAGAATATTGGAGAGGCATTTGTCTTCATGGACGACAATTCTCGACCTCATCGTGCACATCTTGTGAATGCGTTCCTTCAAGATAACGACATCGCTCGACTACAGTGGCCAGCATGTTCGCCAGACATGAACCCTATCGAACATGCCTGGGATATGTTGAAAAGGGCTGTTTATGGACGTCTTGACCCACCAACCACTCTGAGAGATTTACGCCGAATTGTCGTTGAGGAGTGGGACAATTTTGACCAACAGTGTCTTGATGAACTTGTGGATAGTATGCCACGGCGAATACAGGCATGCATCAATGCAAGAGGACGTGCTACTGGGTATTAGAGGTAGTGGTGTGTACTGCAATCTGGACCACAAATGCTGAAAGTCTAGCTGTATGATGGTACAACATGCAATGTGTGGGTCTCATGAGCAATAAAACGAGCTGAAATGTTGTTTGTGTTGATCTCTATTCCCTTTGTATTTAACGGTTCCGGAACTCTTGGAACCGAGGTGATGCAAAACTTATTTTGATGTGTGTATAACTAGCGCGAGTTTCCGAGGGTTAAGTAATACGGTTGGAGGTGATGTAAGCATACGATCCCAGCAAATAGTAGACTATTAAAAACGTTCAACTAATCGATGGGAGGGATAAATCCTTATAGAAACTTAATAAATATATAAAGTGAGACTCTCATATTTCAAAGGAAAGAAGTAGGCCTACTCGGCATTAAGCGGCTTTTATGCAAATCTTAATAAATCACATTTACATTCAAAACTCCCTGAAAGATTAAAATGAAACAAAAGCTATAACTTCGAAGGCATACATACATTGTAAATTTCATACATGTATACATAAGGTGCATGCGTACCTACATAGGCTACATACATTTATAGGCTACGTACATAAATACATACTTGTATACCAGGTGAATCAGCTGCTCCTAATAATATTGTTTTATGTAGCCCAAATGACGCGTGTTGTCAGTAAGGTCGAAATTTCTCTGCTTGCAATCCATATGGTACTAATACACTTCAAGCATATCCAGAAAACGATACTGAACACTATTATTTTTCCGTCGATGTGACTACAAGCTGATACGGGGAATATACTTGCAGTGCAATAGTACCATACGGGGTGCAAGCACAGAAATATTAACCTTCATGACAACACGCGTTAGTTGGGCGGCACAAAACAATGTTATTAGGGGCAGTTGATTCACCCTGTATATAACGTACAGTATATACATACGTACATAAATCCATACAAACATGTACATATAAGGTACGTTCATATAAATACAAGTACAGTAGTTCCGTGAAGAACTAAAGAGCCTATTTTCATACAATGAAGCCAGTATTTTCCATTTTAAAACTTTCCGACCTATTAATGGAGTAAATAGCTTTAGTTCACTACATTCATTCAGATAGAGTATAGAGCATCAATTTCAATTTCAATACTCAATATCCAAAACGTTGTAGCCCAGTCATTTCACGCATGGAACATACACATTTTAAAACAGCAAACTGGTCTTTCTACGTAACTGGTATTCTTACATTAAACCTTTCATGAAATTTATCGCACATAGTTGACCCGGTTGCTAATCACTCAAAGTGGAAATATGAAAGATATAAAAATAATGTTAGTATGGTACCGTATTTCAAGTAAATTATAATATGTTTACTATATTTGCACAGTCAGTACCAGAAAAAGAAATGCAACAATGCTCCAGCTCTGGCCATTAGAGTTTGTAACATCTCATTTTGCATGACCATGTGAAAGTCTATAATTAGGGTTATCAGGTATGCCGAAAAAAAACGTACCGCCACAGCATCCCTCCTCCTTAGCGGGTAACCTTTTTCTCTTCTCCCCAGGTCTTGCCTTCTTCTAGTGACTCAGTGTGGACAGATCTTGGCCAAGAAATCTGTCCTCTGGATCAACTGTGATTAATCTGTTCCCATTTCGATTCAGGTTCTATTCTTATTTTAAAATTTCCACTGCGTTGTTACTTGTTGAAATACACAGTGAAAAGAGAGTGATTGTTCTCAGTCGTCATAAACAGTAGTGCAGTAATTTTTGCTAATACGTTTCACGACCGTACACTTATCAACAAAGACCATCTGAAAATAACGGCCGGTTGAAATCCATTCGAGCACAAGCGACTGTTGTCAGTTATGTTTCAAGACTTTATCTTGTGGTATCTGCGCGGAACCTTTGTGGGATGCATCAAAAGTGCTGAGCATTTTCCTTCGAGAGATATACCGTATTAAATACAGCATCGTCTTATTTACTCCCTCAAAGAATAATGAGAACAGGAGATTTAGTCATCCAAGATGATTATCCCTGTACTCCTTTAATCTAGTCCCCTTAATAAGCTTGTTTAATAACTTCCTTAGTGACATACTTGGCTACTATGCAAACACTTTTCAATTTCACGCTTTCCTGATTAGGAATCAAGACGAAGTTTATCGTGACGTGATAATCCCCTACTCTTTACATTAATCAGAGCAAGAACAAAGACTAATTGAGGCCCTCTTTTCCCAGGTGGGCAGTGATGAATTTAAGTGAAGGAATACACAGCATTAATTATAATCACTCAATGATTTAAGTGTGTTTGTCGGCTGTCCTTTGTGTCTATACGGATACATTTAAAACAAAAGATCTCCGTAACTAATTAGTGACAGGGGACGGTAACTGAAAGAAACTCAATCCCATTCCACGGAACAAAATATTGTGAACAACCCCGCTTTGTGAAAGGGTGCCCTGGTATTATAAATATAGTGGAGTTATCTGTGTCTTCATTTTAATATAGGACTAGTCACTACCGTAGACCTCTGATCCGTTGCAATTGCCGACATTCTATTTTCTGTTATAGGAATGGTAACGATCTGCTCACAATAAAACGTGGAACGTTATACCGTTGATTTGATTATAATTGAGATCATCATCATAATCTTCATTTCCCCTTTTCCAGCTGACACTGGGAGGGGGCAAATATGGTTCCTCTCCAGTTTTTTTCTGTCGTTCCATCATTCCTCTTCCGACACGGTGTTTCAATCCAGGTTCCGTTTTCTTATGCTGTACTTCACCGAGTCCATCCAACGCATTCTTGGTCTTCCTCGTCCTCTCTTCCTTGTCATCCGTCGTTCCAGTGCTCGTCTTGGTAGCCTTTCTTCATTCATCCGTTTGACAGGTCCAAACCATCTCAATCTGTTTTGCTCCAGTTTGTCATTTACAGTAGTTTCTGTACTCCCAGTTCATTACGTATATCTTCATTTCTCAATCTATCTCTTCTCGTTTTCTGAACCATACTTCTCAGGAATCTCGTCTCAGTTACCTGTACTCTGCTCTCATCCCTCTTAGTCATTGTCCAAGTTTCTGCTGCATATGTCATTATAGGAACAAAATATGCTTTGTACATAACTTCTTTAGCCTCTTAATTGGTATATTCTTGTTCCGTACTAGTCCCCGCAAATATGGTTCAATCATTGAGATAACAGAATTAAATTTACTTGATAGTCGACTTATCTCATTTTGCAAAAATGATGAAAACTTAGACTTATGAGATCAAACCAGGAAGATGTGTGTATGTCAGTCCTTCTGCCTATGTATGTGAATCCCCTCCTCTCAACTACTAAATGGCTGCAGCTGTCGAAACCAAATTTGCCTGAGTGAAGGTCTATACATGACAGTGCTGACACGATGATTCTACGCCTGCTGGTAAGTTCAAAGTTGAATTGCATGTAATTTCCATATTATCTAAGAGACTTCATCCAAAATTCGCGGCTGCCAACATGATAAATGCTATGTATTATTTTGAACTCTAGCCTCAATATATCAGAAAGTATGCAGGTCAACAGTTCTAAATTGTCTGAACTTATTGAACGTAATATGCAGATTATTTTTAATAATGAAGTATTAGTCCAAGGAGAGAAGTGATTGGAAACGGACCCTGTACAATAGTAAACAAATACAATTTAAGTTTACATAACCACAATTATTTCCATTGTTTGTGTTAATTGTGTAGGACTACGTGTGGTATTGACCAATCGAACCATATTTCAAAAGAACATTAATTAAATAAGAACTTTGAATAGCACCGCACATTAACAAAATAGTGTTGACAGCATTCATATCAGAAGCTTGTTACAGAAACAGTTAACGAATCAAAGTGTTATCATACTTAACCGCATAAACAATATTAATAATAAATAGCGCATGGTTTAAAGAGTGCTACAGACAAGCTGAAAAATAATCTCTTGTAAAAAACATGACAAATTACCGAAATTTATAAACAACTTTATGTTCGACGATGTCGAAATGTAGATATTATATTTCAGAAAACTGTATCATAATGAGGGTCATTTTAACACTATTTTACATTATGAAACACTTTCTCCCACCTATCTGAGCTCAAGAAACAGTTGTGTGACCAATTAGGTAAAGATAGCATCGCATCTACGCTGACATCCACGGCCTCCTATTTTAAATTTCACTGCGTGCCTAGCGTCATAGTAGGGTATTTGAGGAGGCCATGGTCAAATACAAGGTATTCTCTGCGTCTCATGCGCTCTGTTCAGTACATAAAACTGGCGAAATCTCGACTGATATTTATGAATATTTATGTTCGAATATAAAATAGTTATAATTATCGTCGAACATAAATAGTCGTATGCAACTCGCCTATAATGGTAATTAAGACATTCGTATGAAAATTATAAAACTCGCTTCGCTCGTTTTATAAACATACTCGTGTCTTAATTATTGCCATTAAAGGCTCGTTGCATAATGTACTTTATATTTCTAATTTAATAAATGTAAATATTGTTGTACATACTGTAAGTGTAATACATATCCGCCGAACCTAATCCATGCCTAAGTGAAAAGTATTTGATGATGGTCGCTTTACGAACGAGACATGTCATCCCATTAATTACCTACTATTTTTGTTCAAATATGTGTTAATTAAGTATATAGATAAATCATGAAATATTTATTTCAGCTTAGGTTGTTGAAATGTTTGTTGCTCCCCGCCAAATGTAATTGGGCATAATCCTGTTGCCAACTAAAAAGCAATTCTGTTAATAGATTAATTTTGAGTAACCAATACATGACAGTATTTTAGATGAATTGTGATCAGCCCTCACATAACAGTATTGCCAACATGAATCTACGTATTCTGATACGTTCCATATTTATCTTCAAGGAGCGTCCATATTATATGTTGGACTTCAACCAAATTTCCTATGTTTCATTGGGTACCCTTAGATATGGAACTAGGCACACATTCAGGATCGCCAGGACTGCCCTCTGTTCATAATACTTTCAGCATTTAAGTTCAGCAATTACGAAGGCCAACGGTTAGAAACTTTGCAGAAATATATAACATAATATATCAGATTAATTTCAAGTAACCTATATATGACAGTATTGCCAACATGATTCTACACGTGCTAAAATTTTCAATGTTTAACTCCATGTGACTTCCACATCAACGAATGGATTTCATCCAAATTTGGTATATGGAATGTATTGTTAAGGACATAACTGCGCTTGTTCTGCTTGCTGTGCTTATTTCGTTAGGCGTAGTTGCAGGTACAGCTTGGTACTTCCCTGTTTTTAGTGTGGTGTGCTATACAGCCAGGCATGCTCGCTCTTGGATAGAATTATCACCATGTATTGTCTGCAAGAGTACTATTCTGATTGACATCATTAAATTAATAATGCATAAGTCTGCTATACTTCTGGAATTTATTACCATATCTCTCTACAAAACCAATTTAGTATCGTTGTTGTATTTACTAATAATGCCAAAGGATATTACTGTCCTTTGTCTTGAGTCCCTTTTTACTGTTTATCAAAGTGTTTTTCTTCCAGTCTTTTTATAAGGAATTTGTATAGTTTATGAATGGTATTCCATGTATTAATTAATTAGTTAATGTTTGTATTTACGCGTATTTATTTATTTACTAGCAACCCGGCCCTGCTTCACCCGTGAAAAGTTATATATGCATTACGTGATAAGCGCTTCTTTACGATGTCAATGAACTACAATCTATATCCGTTTTACGTTTCGGCACGATGGGTTAAAATCACTGACTGCAACAAATTCTTGTCAAACGTAATGGAAGATGGCGAGGTGCATGAACAACAAATCCCCATTCCGTCCAATCTAAGACAATCATAGTGGACGATATATTGAATATAGAGATCGTATCAGACTTTTGGAATTATTCATCTCCTCCTAATTGTCCCTTTGTAGAAGCGTACACGAGACTAATATTCGGGGGTGTTCAGTCCGTGTCGTAAGGATGGATAAATTTGTACTTTGCTTCCATAATCACAAGATAAAATAGAGAAAATATGACTAACAAGAAAAGATGACCCAAAATTTTAACAAACAAACATCTTTAATACCCCGATAAATAGACACCATAACAACACAAATAACCCAAATGACACCCTTATTAAATCACCGAAAATAATCAATCAAAACAAACAGTTAATTATGAATGAAATTACAGCTGCAAATGCTGTCCAATAAAATAAAATACATGGACCTAGTCCTTACTTCTCTCATTCTTGTGTCTTTGCGTGCGACGGTTTATGACAAAACTTAGCCTAGGATGAGTACGCTGGTCATGTGATATGCCTCCCTAGAACCAAGTCGCAGGTTGCATATCCATGAACGATTTCACCAGACCTTGTTATCGGGTTCAATGGCTAACAAGTAAATAATTATAAAAGGACTACGCTACCCTTAACTATAATACTTCCGTGTGAAGTCTTACCTAAATGCTAAACGCACACACAATCAAACTGCCTAAAATATAGGTCTTAAATACACATATCGTGATTCCTCAATCGTGGTCATCAGCAGCTAACACTGGGAAAACCGTCTGTTTCCCGGACACAACAAAGTTACAACTTGCACACAATTATGCTTCAAAAATTATAACAAAATTAATGAGACAGTAGCTAAACAAGAAAAACAAAATACAAATCAACAAATTCTTGAACTGAATTTTTGATATGAAGAACTGCCAAAATTACTCATCTATGTTGCTTCCGATTATACAAACTTCAATATTGATCGTTATCTTATATGAGCACAAAACACGCCCACTAATTACCTCAGTTATCTTTATCTGTGATCTGAGCTCGCTGTAAGGACTCTAGTAGCCCTAGTCAATGTGTCGCAATACCTGGCAGGTCATTGTCTCAAGCCAACAGCTTTGAGGACCGTAGAAATTCAGCATAAAAACCAACTGAAAATAAAACACCTAAATCGCCGATTCGTCCCCAAAAATAGCATCCCGCAATTTAGGACTGTAGAATAATTATCAGTAGCAACTCTCATGAGTGCCCTGATTTCGAAGACTTGCAGCCGATAGGTAGGTGACCCTTGTCACACCCCGCGCAGTGTAATAAGTCCTTGCCATGGTTCCATACCTCTCCTTCATTAAAAAAAATGCTTCAGATCGCAGACAATACCTCACAGAAATGTGTTCCAACAACACGATAATTAATAATAGGTGCTCCAAAAATTCAAAACAATTACCACAGAAGCATACGGCTTCCTGCTAAAAAAAATATGCAATATTGCATAACATGTGTAATCTGAAACCTTCACAGCAAAATTCCATATTTTCCCCCCAATTCTATAGTTACGTTACCTAACCAAAGCTTCATTTGTCACCAACTATCCTGTTCATTCCTGTGCTGTATTTGCCAAAATACACACACTGTACACGCGAGTACAAGTTAACCTACTGTCCCGCACAAGTCTTACATAAAATACAACAGAAATACAACGATGATTTCCACATTTAAAATAGTAGCCGGTTAAAACCAAACACACACAACAAGGAAAATACTACAAAAATACAAAACTATATACAAGGATTCCCGATATCCAAAGCGAAGGCTACATAATGAAATAGATCATTTGGTACTCATCCTAATGGCTTCCTTCAGAACGTATGCATCTCGTCATGACCCCTCCATGATGCTTAACAAGCAACCATCGTCATCGTAGTTGATTTCAGCATAGACTTCCTTCCTTCAGATGTGGGTACCACGTTTTCCATCGTTGATGTTTCTTTAATGAAATGTTTATCAGTTTGAAATATATTCCTCACAATATTATCCCTTCTAGATTGCTCGAGTAGATTGCTACATCCATCTACAAGTCCTATGAGCAATATTAAAACATCGACTGGCCCTAAATTTATAGCAGGGTGCTATCTCAATAAATCTTCACACGCAAAACACTTAAAATAATATACACACGAGATGAATTAGAATACATCTCCTAAGAGCAATGCTTAAGTTCAAAGTCCAAGTTCTTTACTCTTAGCTGACTCGAAATTTCGCTAAATCCACCGACATGGATACATCTTCCAAAAAATAACGTAGATTTTGCAGCTCAAAAGTGCGTAGCTTGCGCCTTCAAAGTGGACAGTCAGAATGAGCTATCGAAATGAACCTCTAAAATGAGCTATCAAAGTGAGCCTTCCAAATGAGCTTTCAAAATGAGCCTCCAAAATGAGCTATCAAAGTGAGCCTTCAAAGTGAGCCTCGAGTGAACTCTTCACTCCGTATTTATACATTATCAGCCCGAAAGTGGGGATGGGACTAGACAAAATATCTATCTTTTTAAGCAGATGTCGCACGGACATACAACTTGTATCATTCAACTCGCCTTGGTGCGAACCGTACTCCTCTTGCGTGCGGGCCTGATTTTGATCAGTGGATTGATCAAAATCGAGTTCCTTCCATAGACCCAGATGACAGCGTGCTTCCAAACGAGCGCGAAGAGGTCCGCGTGCCCTCCTCTCATTCGTGGGTGCAATTCACGACTTCTCACTTTATTTCAAGACTCCCCCCAGTAGGCTTTGACGATAGTATTTTTTCAATAGTTCACTGGCTTTCTTCACCTTCTCCCTCGCTTACAAAGACATTTTCAAAGTGATTCATATGGTCTTCGCGCCAAACACGGTTCTTGACCTCCGTTCTAACGGTGTCCAGGTTTTTTGTACTGTTCTGGCTGCATTCCAATACAACCCTTCCTTCATTGTTCTCGCAGGATGTGAGGCGCGCCTTGCTTCCCCAGTTAGACACTTATTTCGACATAATTTTCCGGCAGTGCCTTCAAAAATTCCATCTTACATCTCCACCATGAGCAAAACTATGAACACTAATATCATGATAATTATATTGAGGGTTAATTCGTCCTTTTCTTAGGAAAAATCGAAGCGATGCATTGATTCTATTCTTACATACACTCATACTGCACGGTACTCGTTTTCCAAAATGTATCCTGACAGTGAGGTGTCCCCGTCTCTCCACTAATGAGTTTCCCAGAGCTGACTCATGACGACACCGCCTGCCATCCACTCGCTACCTGCCTTGCTTCATTCATCTCCGCTCTCACTCTAAACAAGTTTGACCTCGAGTCTCTTTCTATTTTTTTAATAAACCATTACTTCCTTCTTCCAGCTGCTTGCTTCACTCTCCCCGTGTCTTCTGGTGTACGTCACTGGTACAGTATTACATTTGCGTCTGCGATGTCTTCCCTGATTTCATATGGTTCCGAACTGTGATACACATTGAGGTTTTCAATATTAAAGACAGACATTGTCCCCGTGCTGACTTCTTGAATCCGGTATGCATTGTTGCCAAGATTCCTAACAATGCGGAACGGTCCAATGTATCTCTCACTGAACTTGGCCAGTACTTTGCTTGCTGGGTCTGGTACTGGGGGCTTTTTCACCAGGACCAATTCCCTAATTTGTAATTCCCTGTGGTACTTCTTTCCTCTCATTCGTCTCAGGCGCCTGTCTGCTTGGTTTTTCATATACTCCACAGTCTGTCTGACTCTTATATCGGGTGCTAACATTGGATCTCTAGGACAGTTGAGAACAGTGTCCCACGATCTCACTGGAAGTCGGTTGTGGTGTAGTACCAATGGTATCTGACCAGTTGACTCATGCTTGGTAGAGTTCTTACAGGTTTCAACATCACCCACGCTGTCTACCCATTTATAATGAGCGATCGGAATGAAAATACGATAGAATTTGAGAATATCCCTGATTGTTCTTTCCAATGGATTCGCCCTTGGGTGCCTTATAGAAGATAGCATGTGTTTGATTCCAAGATCAGCGATTCCCTTCTTAAATTCCGCGCTGGTGAAGTAGCTGCTGTGACCTGATAATAAGAATTCAGGTTTTCCTAGCACTGGTATCACCTTATTCCTTATCCTGTTTAGTATTTGTTTTGAAGTTGTTTTTCGGATTGGACACAGAACAACAAACTTCGAAAACACTTCGATACATACAAATAGGTATTTACATCCACGTCTTCCCCTAGGAATCGGCCCGAATGTGTCCACTGCCACTAATTCACAAGGTTTTTGAGGAAATAAAGGCTTTGGAATTTGTCTCACCAGGTAATTGTTTAGCTTCGTCCGCTGGCATGCGTCGCAGGTTTTAATGACGTCACAGATCGTCGTCCTCATGTTCGGCCAAGTGAAATTTTCACCAATCGTCTCTTCTACTTTGTATACACCGACATGGCATAAGCTGTTGTGTACATGCCAAGTCAGTACTCTTTGCAATGTAGCAGGTACTAAAATCCTGTACTTGGTGTGGTCCTCGTCTACGAATTTATGCAGCTTCCCATTTATCGGGTTGTACTTGTCTTGCTTAGCTATCGCTTCTTGATGTGCCGGTGTTCCGGGCTGCAGTTCTCTCCTGAAGTATTTCATCATCATCATCATCCATGGTTCCTTTTCTTGTTCCAGAGCAATATTCTTCAGTTCATCTAGGAATTCCCTGTCCTTGGTGGTCAATTCAATATGTCGGACATCTACTGTTATCTCGTCCTCAGGATTCGGGTTTCTGCTTAATGCGTCAGGTATCACATTCATTTTACCAGAGCAATGTTATATTTCTTTGTTGAATTGCTGTATGTATAATGACCAACGCGTGACTCTCTCTCTCTCATCATTGCCGTTTTGAACATAAACGTCAATGCTTTGTGGTCTGTCCTCACCACAATTGGATAACCAAATACAATCTTCCGCCACCGTTGTAAAGCGTGAAGTATCGCTAGCAGTTCCAATTCAGTCGCGGTATAATTCTTCTCATTTTTGCGCAATTTGCGGCTTATAAAGGCTAAATATGAGCGGTCCTGGGTATTACTTGAATTTTCTTGATAAGGCATAGCTCTTATGCCAATAAAGGAAGCATCTGCTTGAATGATAAATTTCTTCTCAAAGTCTGGATAACCAAATTTTATGCAGTTGGCCAAAACTTCCTTGGTTGCTTGAAATGATTTTTCGCAGCTACCGTCCCATTTCCATCTGTTAGCTTTCTTCAACACCTCCTGCACAGGAGCCACGGTCTCTGTATTGTGCCCGTTTAGACCGGAGTCCGCACGACCACATATGCATTTTACCAAGAATCAGTCAGCACGAGAGTCAAAATATCCCGGGGCGCCAGATGGGTTAAAGCTAATCGCAAAAACGACATCAAATGAAAAAAATGCTTTACTGATTTTTGGCTCAATGCAACAATAACGATAGAAGGAGATTCAACTGGGCATAACACATCATGTAAAATTACCTCATTTTATTCTGAATTTAAAATTGACTGCAAAAATAAAATGCTCAAAGCAGCATCATTCATGTGTGGCGACCCACATTACTATTTACACAATGTACAGAAATTTTCCAACACATTGGACAATTATCTTTGGAGACACAAGTCTGATTATCAGTCCTGTAGCCTGTGTTCCAAAATTATATCCATTATTTATGATTAAATCCAGTTCAAATTTAATTGTCTTTACTGGAAATACTGTAGTTCACTGGTTGAATTTTTACATAATAAAGAATAAGAATAAGAATAAAATACTATCATGACAAATCCGGGTTCTAGCAAAATCAAAGTCTTAATGGAATCCGTAAACAAGGTTGAAATAAGAACTGATGGTTTTTAAGAAATAACCTTTGGGTCATTCATACGACGCAATGTGTAGTTCCAATACTCCTTCTTTAACACTGAGTCATCGAACCTGCTATTTGATTGATGCTCAAATAAAAACCTCCTCATTCCTGCGACTTAAACATGCGCACCTGGGAATGGCATTTCAACTACTCCACACATATAAATTTTCTTCCCAAAATTTATACAATAAATCAAGCCTCTGCTTGTTATCAACACTGGAAGATTTATAAACTTACAAGTTTATTTTATTTTACCATTCAGTTCAACCCGTGAAGTTACCATACTTATGATACTCTCTATTTCACTTTCGAATGTGTATCTACGTCATGATTTTATATAAATACAAAAAAAAATCCTAATTGATACAAATATCATTTGCTTCCCGTTTCCTGCCTCTCCGTGTTATCTGAAAAATATACTTTGCTCATGGCAAATATTAACTGTTCAACCAGAACTGTAATGTTGGTTGAATGCGGGCTTGCGCTAACCACTCTCCTTCGGAGAATCACCTGTTCCAAACTAGAAATGATTTAACTACTTCATAAGCTCTCTCTCAATGAATGTGATTATTAGAAAATATAAGATCCAAGAATTATTTATAAAAGTTATGAAAATCATTATTATTATTATTAGTGGATTATTATTATTATTAGTTATATTATTTTAAATATATTTAATTATTATTTCATTATGTGAGAATCCACATGTTCGATTCTTCGAATATGGATAAAAGATCCATTTCTCAACAAAAATAATTATTAACTTTTACAGTTACATCGGCTGATTACCGTGATTATCAAAAAATATGAAACATTCAAATAAATGCTCGTTCTGCTCGGTCATCGATCCTAAACTGTTCTAAGTGCTGAAAATACTTAGAATAACTCTAATATGTCTTGCGTAAATCATTGCAAGGTTTAAATACGAAGAAAAACAAATGTGTTGGTCATCTGCAGAAAATGAGTTTGTTCCAATTAGCTAGGCATAATATAAAGTCAAAAGTGGCTTACATTTCTCGTTGGTCTTGAAGCGTAGTGAACCTGGTCTGTACCAGATTTATCCAGATACATGCCCTATCGGACACGCACGTCTAATCCTTGTATCGGCCGCCATTATATACCCACAATCTGTCTAACACGACATAGTGGAAATATTTCTTGAAGTTTGAAGTAACTGCTGATCCATTTTAATATTGGCTTCAATTAAATCCATAGCCTTTCTCTTAAATGGGGTCAGATCCAAGTGATCTATTCTCAAATACGTCAGTTGTAACATAACTCACGGTAATCTTTTCAGTACAAGAAAACACTGACAGTCTAAATCAATCAACGGCTGTTCTGAAGATCGTTCCCTGGGCATGGCTTATCACCATCTATCATGCGCGAAGCAACTTATAGTTTCCCTTCGTCGGCTAATGAACAACACCGTGATAGACTGGCCTTCAATCTACTGAAAGATCGGAGTGGTTATTAATTTACAATTTATGAAACTGACTAATTGGACTAAAATATCCAAGTATTAAATTATTATTACTGGACTGTGACAAAGTACTTTCTAGACCAAGTCTAGCATATGTCCATATAGAAATAAAATATTTCACCAGTGTCCGTAGAAAAATAACAATCACCTTAGTGATTCTCTCTGCCGGAAACTTACTATGCTCCACATGTATCGTAGCACTTTTGTGACTATCACAATTTAAAGTTATCTTCTGCGTAGATCCGGCAACCATGTGCCTTGGCTCAACGTGGCAGTAGCACCTTGTCATGCAAGAGCTTGGTTCGAAGTGAGCTGATGTTGCTTGGGCCGGCCGGCTTTTATTCAAAACGGTCAGGACCACGCTGAATCACGCTGAAATATGGAAAGCCTCATATCTCTGGTGTCCCTGGGCCGATACACTTGAGACTAAGTGCATTCTCTTTCATTTGGCCGTGCCAGTAATCTGATCCAAGTCTCAAGTCTCTACTTCATGGCTAACTATTTAATCAACAAATAGTCTCGACCTCTGCTACTACTCGCTACGTCACTTGACATGCTCTTGGCTGCATAAAGTTTCCATTCCCTTCTAGAAGTAATGGAGCGCGATATTCAAATATCTCAACTTTCAAAAGCTGCTGTAGCCTTTCCCTTGATATCTAGGTGTCTGAATCTTGGAATACCCATTCCTAGAGTTGGGCACATCCACCCCACACCTAGCAAAAAATAAAAATTGGAATTTTTTTATTTTTCCTACCTACACATAAATCATCTGGTTCTTGAATAATAAATCTTCAAATTCGCTGCATTATAAGTTCCCACGATGTTACCAGTTCGTGTATTGGCGATTTCATAGCTTCCATTGTTGTTTACTTCCACAAAATCATCGTCATTTGGATCCATGTCTCCCTGTAGAAAACGAAAAATGTTTCTAAAACGTCGGTCTCTCCTCTGGGATAAATGCAACAATCTTAACCTTCTCAAGGTATCCTCATCCTCCTGCGTCAGGTTAACTTGAAAAACCTTAGATGTAGACTCCACTGCTCTACTCAATAAATCGGCTCCAACGTTCAACTTTCCAGGAGTGTGTTCAATAACTAGGTTGAATTGTTGAATAAAAAGTGACCATCTAGTTATCCTATCACTGGCAAAGTTTGTTCTCAAGATAAACTCCAATGCGTGGTGATCATTCCTCACAATTACTGAATGTCCAATTAACATTTTCTTCCACGACTCCAACGCGAAGATTACAGCAAGTGCTTCTAACTCTGTGGTGTAATAATTCCTTTCTGATGGACGAAGTTTCCTGCTTATGAACGCCAGGTAACGTCTCTTGTGATCGTCATCTTCTTGAAGAAGAATAGCTCCAATCCCTACGGTGGATGCATCGGATTCTATGATGAAATTCTTGGTAAAGTCAGGATACTCTAATTTCACGATGTTTACCAATAACCTCTTGGCATCTTGAAATGATTGTTCACAATCTTCATTCCATTTCCATTTGTTTCCTTTTTTTAATAATTCCTGCAATGGAGCAACCGTCTTGGTGAAGCTTGGACAATGCCCTGCAAAGAATTGGCATGTCCCGAGAAAACTGCGGACATTCTTCACTCTAGTAGGTCTAGGGAAATTTGCAATCACCTGTATCTTTGTCTCATTGGGACGGTATCCTTCACCATCCAAAATGTGGCCCAAAAATTTTATTTCCTTCCGAAAGAACTGACATTTTCGAAGGTTTACTTTAAAGTTCGCTTTTCTCAAATCTGCGAATAACATCTGAAGATGTAATAAATGTTCCTCCTTAGTCTCAGATGCAATTAGGATATCATCTATGTAACAAATTGCTATCTCTTTTACTTCAGGACTCAAGTTTTGTTCCAGTGCTCTGATCAAAACAGATCCAGATGTTTTGACCCCAAATGGTAGACGGCGGAATACATATGTCTGCTGGTCAAACATAAATCCTGTAAACTTTTTTGGAATCTTCATTAAGCCTAATGTGGTGGTAGGACGAAGTGAGATCAATGTTAGAGAACCAGACCTTGCCTTGGAATTTCCTTAACAGTTCCCTAATGATTGGTGGTCTGTCATACTCTGGCAGCAATCTTGAATTCAAATTTCGCGCGTCTAAACATAGTCTCAGACTTCCATCTGGCTTAGACACTACTGCTAATGGATTGACATAAGAGGTAGTGTACTTTTCAATCACATTGTTGCTTTCCATCTCTTTGATAAGCACTTTTACCCTTTCTCGATGCTTTTCCGCTACCGGATACAATTTAGCATGGAAAGGTGCATCATCATTTACACGAATACGATATTCAAAATCTTTAATTTCACCAGGTTTAATATCAAAAATATCGTGGTACTCTTCCAAAAATTTTCCTAGCTCTGGGGACTCCTTCTCAGTGTAGACTTCTCTTACTTCAGCTTCATGAAAGATCACAGACCATTGAGCATCTCCCTCGATGTCTTCCTCTTATTTTCCCTCGAAGTTTATCTCTTCGGTATTCTTGAATCTGATCGTCTCTGTCTCCATGTCTATCACTGCTTGATATTTCTGAATGAAATCCGCTCCCAATATCATGTCAAAAGCCATGTCCTTCATTACTACAAACACATGTCGGAAATCATGTCCTCCAATAGTAACACATAAGTATAATTGTGTTTTACACAGAGATATTTTGTTGGGTATTATTCCTTGGATTTTAATTCCTGATACTGGAATCTACTCTAAATTCTCTTTGAGCTTCCACAGAATATAAAGCTTCTCGCTCGCAAGACAAAGCATAGCCCCAGTATCAATTAAAGTATCGACAGGCATACCGAATACTTCGCATGATATGATTGGCATTTTAAATCTTGTACCCATTTCTTTCCGTTCGTTATTATGTTGAATTAAGTCATCATCCTCTGCTTGCCATTTAATAATCCTGGAAGTGAAAGTGTTTAAAATTCTATCTTCTACTGTGAATTCGAAGTTTTTTTCTTTTCTATTCCCCCGGGATTGTTGTGTTCCCGATGGACCTGGTTCATCTGGCTTCTGTTCCAAGAACTGCAAGTTTTCTTGGTGTCTTCCTTCCAAGTTCTCCCTCGTCTCCTTATTGAACTCTTCATTGGACTGACGAGTGTTCACATTCCCTCTGTTATTGTAGTTATTGTTTCTACCATAGTACCTTCTTTCCTGGTACCTTCCTTGATTATCCCTTGGCCTTCTCCATCGAGTATTATATCGATATCCACCATCCGGTCTCGCATAAGGCTTGTAACTGTATCGGTTATTGTACTGATTCCATCCTCTTTTACCGGGCTCTTCCCTCGGCGTTTTCTCTTCTCGCCTCTCTCGAATCTCTCGAGGTGTTTGGGAATAACTGTCGGCCATAACAGCGTATACAGCGTTGTTATTCTTTCCTCCCTTCTGATAGAAGAATTGAGCGTTCGTGTGGTCAAGTTTCTGCAATACCTCGTCAAATTGCTCCATATTATAAATGTCAGCAGCGATCAAAGTTCTTTGGACGTCTGCTGGAAACTGACGTATTAATGCGGTAATAAATTCATTATCTGGCATCGGCGGATCTAAATGTTGTAGTTTAGAAAGCTGTCCAGAAAAGTACGTAGAGTATCGAGTAGATTGTGACGTCGAGAATCTCTTTGAATATAATTCTGCTCTGACTTGCTGTTGTGTTTCCGGGGACCAAAACTTTTTTAATAACCCACGGGAAAACTCCTCAAAATTGGTGAGAGTTGACCTAAAAGCTCTAAACCAAAGAAGTGCGGGACCTTCCAAAAATTTCCCTATCACTCGGATCTGTCTTTCCTTAGGTATTTTGGAATCTTTTAGGTAATCACCTGCTTCTCTCAAGAATTCTACGGGTGTCACAGAATCTCGCCCTGAAAATTTAGAAGGCTTATCCACTACATTCTTGAATACAGTTATGGGGTTGGATTGAAATACTGACCTGACCTCCTCCTGTCTTCGACTATCAGTTTCTCTAGCTGCTCCTAGGTTTATCTGTATCTGTTCTTCTCCCCTTACACTTGGCATTTTCAACAGATGGTCAGACTGTTTCTCGTCCTTGATTTGGGTTTTCATAGCCTCAATTTCCTTATGGTTTTCTTCTGCCATTTTTGTAATTGCTTCGGTTTCCTTACAGTTCTCCTTGACATCAGTGGATATCTGGTTCATAACAGCCTCGTGACTTTTCAACGACCCTGTCACATCTGATATGTCCTTCTGAGTTGCTTGAATATCTTTGGAAATTACTTGAATATGGGATGACAAAGATTCCCTAATTTCCTTGATTCCCTCTTGGTTCTCCAGCTTGAGTGTGTCTTTAATCTCATCGATAACTGTGGTTTTAATTTCAGTTTGTAATTCATTAATCACAACTTCTCTTATTTCTCCAATTACGAGTTCTTTGAATTGTTCTGTCAAACGTTGAACAACTAGAATTGCCATCTCATTGCTCTCTTTCTTCACTCTGACTTCTAGGTTGATCATGTCTTCACCAACTTTCCTAAGACCATGTTCTATCCTATCAGCTAAGCTTTGGGATCTTAGATCGGCATCGCGAAATTTATCGTCCATTAAACTTGCGTTAGTGGCTAATGAAGTTTCGAGCTCATGTGTTTTTTCGCAAAATTTAGTCATTTTACTCTCAAGTGACATTTTCAAGATTTCGGAATTCTCTTTAAATTTATTTTCCATAGAATTTAATTTACTATTTAAATTTTCTTTCAAGTTATCTTTTAACCTGCTTTCTAACAAATCGGAACTTTCTTTCAAGTTATCTTTTAAAGAATCAGAACTTTCTTTAAGTTTATCATTTAAACTTTCTTTAAGTTTATTTTCTAAAGAATCAGAATTTTCTTAAAGATTATCATTTAAACTTTCTTTAAGTTTATTTTCTAAAGAATCAGAATTTTCTTTAAGTTTATTTTCTAAAGAATCAGAATTTTCTTTAAGTTTCTTTTCCAAAGCCTCTGTATTTTCTTTCATAATGGCTGCTACACGCCGTCCAGCTTCTTTGGAACTCTCTTCCAAACTCCTCATCATCCTCATCATCTCTTCCATAATTTTCAATTATTATTCAAAACTTAGGGGAATACATATTGGCAGACACAAGCTTATAATTAGAACAAGAAATATGAATAGCTAATTGGAACACTCTAATAAAATGAGATTTGTCCTAATGTCGACGTGATGGAAAAACAAAATTCTCCACTTTTACGAATTACATCTACCACAATATCACAAGAAAAATGTGCAAGTTCTCAAATATCCTCCACCTGGATTCTAATAATGCGTATGTCCAGTCATCGAACGTTTACTACTGAATTTACTTGACGCCCTAATGGTTAAGCCATTATCAAAAATAATCAAACCCATTCTAATTATTAACCCAGTTAAATTTTTAATTTTCCCCACTAATTGGGTTTCCTACTAATTTATTCATCCAAACCAGACATCTCTCAACTCCCAAAATATCTATATAAAAATTATCACAATTTAAATCGGCATGCGATTGACCGTGTCTAACTCGAGCCTCACGTTCGAAGCCATTTCTCTCTCTATCTTATTTTATGTGCCCGTTTAGACCGGAGTCCGCACGACCACATATGCATTTTACCAAGAATCAGTCAGCACGAGAGTCAAAATATCCCGGGGCGCCAGATGGGTTAAAGCTAATCGCAAAAACGACTTCAAATGAAAAAAATGCTTTACTGATTTTTGGCTCAATGCAACAATAACGATAGAAGGAGATTCAACTGGGCATAACACATCATGTAAAATTACCTCATGTTATTCTGAATTTAAAATTGACTGCAAAAATAAAATGCTCAAAGCAGCATCATTCATGTGTGGCGACCCACATTACTATTTACACAATGTACAGAAATTTTCCAACACATTGGACAATTATCTTTGAAGACACAAGTCTGATTATCAGTCCTGTAGACTGTGTTCCAAAATTATATCCATTATTTATGATTAAATCCAGTTCAAATTTAATTGTCTTTACTGGAAATACTGTAGTTCACTGGTTGAATTTTTACATAATATTAACACTCGTAGAATAATTGTTCATAGAATTTTTAACTTTCACTTATTTTTCCAGTTTAAAAAAAATATTGTCAAAAAATATTATTATCTCTGAATCAACACAAATTATGTACACATATTAATAACAACATCTGAAAAGTATTTGACCATTGAGCATAGCATCGAAGAACTGTGCGAAGCACAACAAAATTAATTGTTCTTTTGACATTAAACGTTTCGAGAAGTGACTCGATTATGAACTTCAAGTTCCTAACAAAATATATGATTTCTGAATCATCAACTTGATCAATAAATTGTTGGACCATTCAACTATTCGATTCTCCACTTGGAATCATTATTAAGAAAAATATTTATATTTGTGGCCATTTTAGTAACTTTCACAACTTGCAATTCTTTAACAGAATGCGGAAATAAGAATTGTAGCTTCATAATAAATTCATTTAGTTCATGGCACTAGGATTGAAAACATCCTTCAAATTATTCGTGGTTATAGAATTATTTTTAATTGGCAGTGGCCCATTCTATTATTTTTATAAGAACACAATATTCCAACAACAACGGCAAAGGTCTTCCTCTGAAGAAGAATAAAATACTATCATGACAAATCCGGGTTCTAGCAAAATCAAAGTCTTAATGGAATCCGTAAACAAGGTTGAAATAAGAACTGATGGTTTTTAAGAAATAACCTTTGTGTCATTCATACGACGCAATGTGTAGTTCCAATACTCCTTCTTTAACACTGAGTCATCGAACCTGCTATTTGATTGATGCTCAAATAAAAACCTCCTCATTCCTGCGACTTAAACATGCGCACCTGGGAATGGCATTTCAACTACTCCACACATATAAATTTTCTTCCCAAAATTTATACAATAAATCAAGCCTCTGCTTGTTATCAACACTGGAAGATTTATAAACTTACAAGTTTATTTTATTTTACCATTCAGTTCAACCCGTGAAGTTACCATACTTATGATACTCTCTATTTCACTTTCGAATGTGTATCTACGTCATGATTTTATATAAATACAAAAAAAATATCCTAATTGATACAAATATCATTTGCTTCCCGTTTCATGCCTCTCCGTGTTATCTGAAAAATATACTTTGCTCATGGCAAATATTAACTGTTCAACCAGAACTGTAATGTTGGTTGAATGCGGGCTTGCGCTAACCACTCTCCTTCGGAAAATCACCTGTTCCAAACTAGAAATGATTTAACTACTTCATAAGCTCTCTCTCAATGAATGTGATTATTAGAAAATATAAGATCCAAGAATTATTTATAAAAGTTATGAAAATCATTATTATTATTATTAGTGGATTATTATTACTATTAGTTATATTATTTTAAATATATTTAATTATTATTTCATTATGTGAGAATCCACATGTTCGATTCTTCGAATATGGATAAAAGATCCATTTCTCAACAAAAATAATTATTAACTTTTACAGTTACATCGGCTGATTACCGTGATTATCAAAAATATGAAACATTCAAATAAATGCTCGTTCTGCTCGGTCATCGATCCTAAACTGTTCTAAGAGCTGAAAATACTTAGAATAACTCTAATATGTCTTGCGTAAATCATTGCAAGGTTTAAATACGAAGAAAAACAAATGTGTTGGTCATCTGCAGAAAATGAGTTTGTTCCAATTAGCTAGGCATAATATAAAGTCAAAAGTGGCTTACATTTCTCGTTGGTCTTGAAGCGTAGTGAACCTGGTCTGTACCAGATTTATCCAGATACATGCCCTATCGGACACGCACGTCTAATCCTTGTATCGGCCGCCATTATATACCCACAATCTGTCTAACACGACATAGTGGAAATATTTCTTGAAGTTTGAAGTAACTGCTGATCCATTTTAATATTGGCTTCAATTAAATCCATAGCCTTTCGCTTAAATGGGGTCAGATCCAAGTGATCTATTCTCAAATACGTCAGTTGTAACATAACTCACGGTAATCTTTTCAGTACAAGAAAACACTGACAGTCTAAATCAATCAACGGCTGTTCTGAAGATCGTTCCCTGGGCATGGATTATCACCATCTATCATGCGCGAAGCAACTTATAGTTTCCCTTCGTCGGCAAATGAACAACACCGTGATAGACTGGCCTTCAATCTACTGAAAGATCGGAGTGGTTATTAAGTTACAATTTATGAAACTGACTAATTGGACTAAAATATCCAAGTATTAAATTATTATTACTGGACTGTGACAAAGTACTTTCTAGACCAAGTCTAGCATATGTCCATATAGAAATAAAATATTTCACCAGTGTCCGTAGAAAAATAACAATCACCTTAGTGATTCTCTCTGCCGGAAACTTACTATGTTCCACCTGTATCGTAGCACTTTTGTGACTATCACAATTTAAAGATATCTTCTGCGTAGATCCGGCAACCAAGTGCCTTGGCTCAACGTGGCAGTAGCACATTGTCATGCAAGAGCTTGGTTCGAAGTGAGCTGATGTTGCTTGGGCCGGCCGGCTTTTATTCAAAACGGTCAGGACCACGCTGAATCACGCTGAAATATGGAAAGCCTCATATCTCTGGTATCCCTGGTCCGATTCACTTGAGACTAAGTGCATTCTCTTTCATTTGGCCGTGCCAGTAATCTGATCCAAGTCTCAAGTCTCTACTCCATGGCTAACTATTTAATCAACAAATAGTCTCGACCTCTGCTACTACTCGCTACGTCACTTGACATGCTCTTGGCTGCATAAAGTTTCCATTCCCTTCTAGAAGTAATGGAGCGCGATATTCAAATATCTCAACTTTCAAAAGCGGCTGTAGCCTTTCCCTTGATATCTAGGTGTCTGAATCTTGGAATACCCATTCCTGGAGTTAGGCACAGTATATCCAGGACAGTTTTCTTTAAAGAACCCAGTCACTCCAAGAAAGGCTCTCACATGTTTCACTCGGGTGGGAGTTGGAAACTTCCTTATCGCCTCTATCTTCGCTGGATTTGGCCTCACGCCTTCTCGATCAAAAATGTGCCCCTGGTATAGTATTTCATTCTAGAAGAAGTGAGATTTCTTCAAATTTATCTCAACATTTGTGGTCCTTAAATTCTCCAATCGTTTGTCCAGATTACACATGTGCTCGTCAATACTTTCAGATGCAAGTAGAATATCATCGATATATCTCACGGTCATGCGCTTTACCTCTTCCGTTAAGTTCCTCTCCAGAGCTCTAATAAGTGCCGAACCCGCTGTTTTCAGGCCAAATGGTAAACGATTCCAAATAAATGTCTGATTATCGAGGAGAAAGCCTGTCAATAGCTTAGACTTTTCTTCTAATTCAATATTGTGGAATGAACTTGTGAGATCTACTGAAGTGTAGATGTGCTTTCCTCTGAATCTCTTCAGTACGTCACGAATTAACGGTGCTTTATCGTATTCAGGTATGACCTTGAAGTTCAAATTTTGTGCGACGAGACACAGCCTTGTCGATCCATTAGGCTTGGTCACAGCCAAAATTGCATTGAGATATGGGGTCGGTGATTTCTTTATCGCGCCAGAAGCTAGCCTTCCTTCTATGACATCCTTTACCTGAGAGTAGTGCTTCTCTGGTATTGGATATAATTTACTCTTAAAAGGGGCCCAATTATCTACCTGATTTGCATAAGTGTAGTTCAAAATTTTCCCAGGGACAGTATCGAAAACTTTTTTGTGCTTACGTAAAATAATTTCAAATCTCTTCTTGTCTGCATTCCCTAAATTTACCTCTCGATGTCGCTCCTGCAGTAGACTTTCAATTTCTGATCCACCCTTTTCTTCATCCGCTAATAAGGTCCATATTTCTTGCGAGTAGTCCTTATCTCCAAGTTCCACGACTGCGATGTCACAAGCGTCTTCTTCCTCCTTACATAATTTCTCACTGGTCTCCTCATTGATTGTTACCAGCATCCAGGTGTCTACTTCGTGCCCATGAGATCCCTCATCCATGTGTAAGTCAACATCCTTCAGTCCTACAATCTGCCTGAAGAAAACAGTATTGTTGTGCAAGTCGATTATTGCTTGGTAATCACAAATAAAGTTGGCCCCTAATATAACGTTGTAGTTCATTCTTGCCATAACCATGCAAGTCTGTGCGAAGGTATGATCGAGAATATCCAGTTCTATGTATGCCTGTTGCTTGCATACGATAGATCGCTCGGGAATTACGCCCCTTACTTTCATCTGCGGTACAGGAATTACTGGTACAAGTTGCTTACGTGCCAATTCTTTCATTAAAGCTTCAGATATCAGACTAACTTGCGAGCCAGTGCCTAAAGGGCATTTTACTCTAATTGCACCAATCCGTGCATAGATTACTGGTAGTTTCTAAATACTATTGTTCTGTGGTTTAATTTCCTCCTCCAGACAGTCTTCCGGCCATGCAACCCACTCAGCTATATGTGCGATAATTCTTCCATCGAGGTCATCAGTCCCATGCTGTTCCCTCAGGTTGTCTCTTTTTACTGAAGTTTTTTTTTTGTCCCGAGAATCTCTCGGTATCGCACCCTTCTCACGTCTTTCTTGTTGCCTTTCCAAGATTTCAGCTCCTTGGTCCCCATAATTATCCGGAATTCTGTGATTATTCATTGCACCTTCCCATCTATCTTGTTCATTTTTCTCAGTAGCATGAAGTTCTTGCAAATATCTCTGGTATTCACGATGTCTATCGTCCCATTCGCTCCTTTGGTCTCTTGTGTTCCCCCTCATATGATTCCTCTCGTTACGCCACTGACGGTCGTTTCTCGAGTAACCATTCCTACGATACGGAAATTCCTGTCTTCTATTATTCCCAGTGTCCTGATAATTTCTCCGGTGCGGCCTGTAATTATCCCGGTAGTTTCCGTAGTTGCCTCTGTTATCAAATCTCCCGTGCTACAAGTTGTTATTCTCCTGCCGCCACCAAGTTTTTCCACTATTCGTTGCTTGCGTTCTTGTGTTACTGTTATTATTATTACTACCCTCGGTAACGACTTCCGCCGTATTTACTTGCTCGCTTTGTCTGTGGCCCAGAGGCGGTAATTGCAAACTAGTTTCATCCAAGTGTCTCAGAATTTCCTCTGCCGCCACGGCCGTGGTTACGTTAGCCGTTACAAGGAACTGCTGTATGTTCATAGGAAGCTGTTTTCCTATGGTCATCACTAGGGCTTTTTCTGATGGCGGTTCATCAAAATCCTTCAGCTTCAACATTTGTTGGGTAAAAAAAGTCAGCAAACCTCGTGGGATGTGTCGAGTGATATTTGCGCGCGTATAAATCCATTCTCATGGATTGTTGCAACGCAGGGTTGCAATATTTCTTAAGGAAAGCGTCCTTAAAGTCCTGCACAGTCCAAAAGGTATATTTAAAGCTTAGGAACCAGATAAGGCATCCCCCATTCAAAAATCTTTCCACCATCCTCAGTGTTTAATTTTCTTGGACACCCTGATCATAAAGAAATCCTCCGGTTCACGCAAGAATTGTTTGGGTGTAGCGCCTGTACCATCCGTGTAACGATTCGGTTTGTATTCGTTCCCCCTTATGTCCTGAATGATTTGTGTAGGTATAGTGGTTTGTTCGGGTGTCGATGTCTGGCCTCTAAACTTCTCAAATGCTCTTGTAATGCAAGCTGCTTCTGGGCTCTGTTCATTACCCAGCGCCCCCTCTGTCCCGTTGCATGACCCTCAGCTATGTATGGTCTCCAACCCTTCTCTGTCCTTCACGGATGTAAACAAGGTATCTAGCTCCTGTGACCTCAGTTTTGCATTCACTAATTTGTCGTCTTGTTCCTGCAGTTTAGTTTGGACATTCTTTTCTAATTTTTGTAATCAGGCGAGGTTTTCTCCCAAATTCTTGATAATGGATAAGCGTTCTTCTTTACTATCTTCCCTCATTTGTTTCCAATCCTTGCTTATTTTAAGCTTTACCTCTTCAAATTGAGCTTCAATCTTCTCCGCATTTTCTTCCTGGTTTATTTCCATTCTTTCTAGCCGTTCCTCAAGTTGACTATTATTTGCATCAAAGCACGCCTTTAATTCTCCCTGTTTCTTCTCTATTCCTTTTAAACGTTCCGTTGCTTTCATTTCGGCACGCTCCGTCTCTCTAACTATGCCTAGCAAGTTACTGTCTACGGCTTCGATTTGTTGTTGCATACCCTGCGTATTTGCCACTACTCGATCAAAACGTTCCTTCAACTTCTCGTGTGCCTCCTTTACTCCCTCTGAATTGTAACTACATGTCTGTTCTATTTGCCTCAGCTTTGCGTTTACGGTTTCATCGAGTTCTCCGTTTTTTTTTGTCGAAACGTTCCTCCAACTCCTTCACACGACCTACTTGTTTGTCATTATTTCTGCTGACCTCCCCGGCTAACTGCTCCATCTGCTCTTTAGTGTTTTGTTTAATTTTATATGATAGCTGATAAAATTGTTCCTCGTTTTTCTCACTTTGAATATTAGATTGTTCAGAAATACGTTTATTAATGTCCTCAGATTGTTTCCTTCTCTGCTCTTTCTGTTGTTCCATGCGATTGTTTATTTCCGCAACCTGCTCTTTCTGTTGCTCCATACGATTGTTTTTTTCCGCGGCCTGTTGCGAAATACGGCCGTTTATTTCCTCCATCTGCACCCTACACTGTTCTTTAATTTCAGCTCTCAAATTCTCTAAGAGTTCTAGGTTTCTCGCTGTAGCGAGCTCCTAGATGTTAGGCCCCTTAAAACAACAATTATCATCATCATCATCATCAATCTGCCTGATCTCCTCCACAGACGCCATGACAACAAATAACAATTCACTTCAGAACTAGCGATCGTGCAAATAGATACACCAGTTTACGTCAAGCAAACACACAGCAATACATTTAAATATTTTAATCATACTAAATTCATTTACTTTATTTTTAACCTACCGCAATGCAATCAGCCTTAATTTTAATTTACTGTGTGTCATCCCTTATGATCGGTTATTAAAATTTCCATAATTTAATTGGCTTTACGTTATCCCACAGACTTAATTATCAAGTATAATTAATCATTCCAGGGTTATTACCCTCCTACTGCATATCAGAGTCTGTCATCACTACACAATTCTAGTTTACTTTAAGTTGGACGCCCGGATTTTCACACTATCTCAAATCAGCAATATCAAATAAAATAATGTGTCCCGTATTTAATATTTTACTGACAAACTCCATGATTCTACTTCATTTACTCATTAGGTGGAAAAACTTCGCCCGAATTACAAACTTTAAAACCTGAAACGGTGGCTGAACTTGTATACCAAATTTCTAACACTACGTTTCACACACATGCCAACCAACCTAACACGAAATTACCCCACGTTGGGCGCCATTCCTCACCTATGTCCCCTTGTTGAAGCGTACACGAGACTAATATTCGGGGTTGTTCAGTCCGTGTCGTAAGGTTGGATAATTTTTTACGTTTCTTCCATAATCACAAGGTAACATAGGGCGAATATAACTAACAAGAAATGATGACCCAACATTTTAACAAATAAACATCTTTAAAACTCCGATAAATAGACACCATAACAACACAAATTATCCAAATGACACCCTTATTTATTCACTAAAAATAATCAATCAAACAAACAGTTAATAATGAATGAAATTACAGCTGTAAATGCTATCCAATAAAATACATGGACCTAGTCCTTACGTCTCTCATTCTTGTGTCTTTGCGTGCGACGGTTTATGACAAAACTTAGCCTAGGATGAGTACGCTGGTCATGTGATAAGCCTCCCTAGAACCATGTCGCAGGTTTCATATCCATGAACGATTTCACCAGACCTTGGTAATGGGTTCCACACTTCAAGGGCTAACAAGTAAATAATTATTAACAGACTACGCAACCCTTAACTATAATACAAATACTTCCGTGTGAAGTTTTACATAAGTGCTAAACGCAAACACAATCAAACTGCCTAAAATATAGGTCTTACATACACATATCGTGACTCCTCAAGAAAAACAAAATACAAGTCAACAAATCCCTGAACTGAATTTTTGAAAAGAAGAAATGCCAAAATTAGTTATCTAAGTTGCTTCCTATTATACAGACTTCAATACTGGTCGTTAGCTTATATGAGCACAACACAAGGCCACTAATTGCCTCGGTTAACTTTACCTGTGATCTGAGCTCGCTGTACGGACTCTAGTAGCCCTCATCAATGTGTCGCAATACCAGGCAAGTCATTTCTCAAGCCAACAGATTTAAGAACCGTAGAAATTCAGCATAAAAACCAACTGAAAATAAAACACCTAAATCGCAGATTCGTCCCCAAAAATTGCATCCCGCAATTTAGGACTGTAGAATAATTACCATTAGCAACTCCCATGAGTGCCCTGATTTCGAAGACTTGCAGCTGACAGGTAGGTGACCCTTGACACACCCCGCGCAGTGTAATAAGACCTTGCCATGATTCAACACTCTCTCCTTCATAAAAAATGCTCCAGATCGCAGACAATACTTCACAGAAATGTGTTCAAACAACAAAATAATGAATAATATGTGCACCAAAAATTCAAAATAATTACCACAGAAGCATACGGCTTCCTGCTAAAAAATATGCAATATCGCATAACATGTGTTATCCGGAACCTTCACAACAAAATTCCATATTTTCCCCCCAATTCTATAGTTACGTTACCTAACCAATGCTTCATGTATCACCAACTATCCAGTTCATTCCTGTGCTGTATTTGCCAAAATACACACACTGTACACGCGAGTACAAGTTAACCTACTGTCCCGAACAAATCTTACATAAAACACAACAGAATAAACAGGGTGAGTTCCACATTTAAAATAGTAGCCCTTTAAAACAAAACGAACACAACAAGGAAAATACTACAAAAATACAAAACTATATACAAGGATTTCCAATATCCAAAGATAGGCTACATAATGAAATAGATAATTTGGGACTCACCCTAATGGCTACCTTCAGAACTGATGCATCTCATCATGACCTCTCCATGATGCTTAACAAGCAACCATCGTCATCGTAGTTGATTTCAGCATAGACTTACTTCCTTCAGATGTGGGTACCACGTTTTCCATCGTTGATGCTGTTTGAATGAAATGTTTATCAGTTTAAAATATATTCCTCACACTATTATCCCTTCTAGATTGCTCGTGTAGATTGCTACATCCATCTACAAGTCCTATGAGCAATATTAAAACGTCGACAGGCCCTAAATTTATAGCAGGGTGCTATCTCAATAAATCTTCACACGCAAAACACTTTTTAAACAGATGTCGCACGGACATACAACTTATATCATTGAACTCGCCTCGGTGCGATCCGTACTCCTCTTGCGTGCGGGCCTGATTTTGATCGGTGGATTAATCAAAATCGAGTTCCCTCCATAAATCCAGATGACAGCGTGCTTTCAAAAGAGCGCGAACAGGTCCGAGTGCCCTCCTCTCATTCGTGGGTGCAATTCATGACTTCGGTCTTTATTTCAAGACTCCTCCCAGTAGGCGTTGACGATAGTATTTTTTCTATGCTTCACTGGCCTTCTTCGCCTTCTCCCTCACTTACAAAGACATTTTCAAAGTGATTCATATGGTCTTCGCGCCAAACTCGGTTCTCGACTTCCGTTCTAACGTTGCCCAGGTTATTTCTACTGTTCTGGCTGCATTCCAATACAACCCTTCCTTCATTGTTCTCGCAGGATGTGAGGCGCGCCTTGCTTCACCAGGTAGACACTTATTTCGACTTAACTTTCCAGCAATGACTTCAAAAAATTCCATCTTACATCTCCAACATGAGCAAAACTATGAACACTAATATCATGATAATTATATTAAGGGTTCAATAACATAATATGTCAGATTAATTTCAAGTAACCTATACATGACAGTATAGCCAACATGATTCTACACGTGCTAACATTTTCAATGTTTAATTCCATGTGACTTCCACATCAACGTATGGATTTCATCCAAATTTGGTATATGGAATGTATTCTTAAGGACATAACTGCGCTTGTTCTGCTTACTGTGCTTATTGTGTTAGGCATAGTTGCAGGTACAGCTTGGTACATTCATGTTTATAGGGTGGTGTGCTATACAGTCAGGCATGCTCGCTCTTGGATAGAATTATCACCATGTATTGTCTGCAAGAGTACTATTCTGATTGACATCATTAAATTAATAATGCATAAGTCTGCTATACTTCTAGAATTAATTACCATATCTCTATCTACAAAACAAATTTAGTATCGTTGTTGTATTTACTAATAATGCCAAAGGATATTACTGTCCGTTGTCTTGAGTCCTTTTTACTGTTTATCAAAGTGTTTTCTTTCCAGTCTTTTTATAAGGAATTTGTCTACTTTATGAACGGTATTCCATGTATTAATTAATTAGTTCATATTTGTATTTATTTATTTATTTTCTGGCAACCCGGCCCGGGAACAGTTATAAATGCGCTTCTTTACGATGTCAATGAACTACGATCTATATCCGTTTTACGTCTCGGCATGATGGGTTAAAATCACTGACTGGACTATTAACTATATCATCATGGAGATGCATGCGCAACAAATTCTTGTCAAACGTAATGTAAGAATGGCGAGGTGCATGAAACACAAATCCCCATTCCGTCCAATCTAAAACACTTATATTGGACGATATATTGAATATAGAGATGTGCTCTCGCGTACACTTTTGTGGAACTTTTCATGCTGAACAATTCTTACACTCATTGTATATTGGTATTTTTAACGGTTTGCCCAGCGTAAGCTTAAAAAGCGCACGGACTCCAGGATTTTTTTCGACTCTTCTCCCAAATTGTTACTGCTTGGCTTCCTTTGATCATAAATAAATTATTTTCAACAGAAACATTCCTCGAGGTATCTTATACAGAATGGTGAAAACAGCATCAAAATCCTGGAGTGGTTCTCAAGATTACCCGTGACATCCAAGAATCGGGGACTTTCTTTTATGCTAAGTAGAGATTATACGCCAATCAGTATAATTTAATATAATATAACGTTCCGTCCAATCTTAAATTGACTGTGAATTTTGCGGAACGAAAAGTTCACAGGCGAAATGAGAGTTGCACTTCCAGGGAATGGCGAGATGAATGAAACTCAAATCCCCCTTCCGTCCAATCTTAACTTGACTGTGTTTCACAGGAGAAATTAAGAAAACCCGAGTTGCACTTCCAGGGAAACTCCAAACACAACCACCCTTCTCAGAATTCTTTACTCAACACGACTCAACGGTTTGCTGCTGGCTGTGTCTGGGGCAATAGGTTCGCCCGCTAGCTAGGCTATAACAAGGATGATAGACTCGCCCTTAGCTTGCTCATAAACTGTCGCCTCAGTAGTTGAATGGACATGGTTGGAATAAATTAAAACGTAAAAAAATATAGTTGGCGATGTATTGAAGATAGACATATGCTCTCGCGGACCTTTTTGTAGAACTTTTTATGCTGAACAATTCTTACACTCATAGTATTTAGATATGTTTAACGGTTTGTCCAGCGTAAGCTTACAAAGTGCTCGGACGCCAGGTTTTTTTCGACTTTTCCACTGAAATCGTTACTGCTAGGCTTTCAATGATCATAAATAACTTATTTCCTACGTAAATCATCCTCGAGATATCCTTTACAGAATGGTGAAAACCGCATCAGGATCCATCCAGTGGTTCTCGAGTTTACCCGTAACATCCAATAATCGGGGACTTTGTTTTATACTAATTAGAGATTGTAAATTTGGGATCGTGCAACTCAGCCAGATTTTATTTGCGACTGACCAAAATCGGAGTACAAAGAATACAACCTCCGACACCTTCCTGCACGAAGTAGAACAAAAGGTCAACAATCCCTTTCCTGAAAACGTGATCAGTCACTGGCCAATTATCAGCCATGTTCATGTTGTCACGTAGTTAGTCTTCCTATAATGCAATCATTTTCGAGAGATAATTAATCGATGTCTTTACTCTTAATATAGTAATGAAGACCATTATCAGGACCAAGAATGTTTGTATTTGTGAACGCATGTCAAACTGTAAATTGTTCCAATTTTTTTACATGTAGTGTCTTACATTTCCTTTCGAGAACTCCTTATACCACATGTGCTTCGTCAAGTGGAACCTATACGACAAAGAAAAATCCTGGACCAAATATATTTTCACCGGACAGATTAGGCGTGGAATTGTCCAAAAACAAAGGATTTTTGCACATTTACTTTTATATTTCTCTGGTTAACCCAAATGCTTTTCTGATCTTATCAACCAGTACTGGAATAAGCAGACTTTTCTACACTTAATTGTAAGTAATGAGATATTAAATAAGGGCATTATTTCGAGAATGATCCAATGACCTATTTCAGTATCCAAACACTTTCTGCTGGATTGATATTCAAAAATGTGTATACGGATATTATAATTCCATCGTTACTATGTGACGATTGGTGATCACATGGGTTATCATAGGCTCTCTTTATTTGGGTGACGAATTGACGCGTACTTCAACAATAATACTGGCGCGAAAGCATAGCCACTCCAATGTTTCTCGCTATATATATTACCGGCGGTTCCTTTTACTGTGAAACTGATTAATGGGGGTCGCATCTGTTGCCACGGCAGGCAGACGAATCGCTCACCAGTGTTTAGCTGTTGCTCGATTAATCATGCCCTTGCGCACCATTGTCCCCCACCTCCTCCCTCAACCCTCTCCCCCCCCCCCATACACCCACCTCCTCCTATAGTGACGTAATTGATTGAAGTTTACAATAGACTAGTTGCTCGATGACGTCATAACTATGATGATTATACACAAAGTTACCTCCCAAAATCTCCTTGTTTTACAGTCCTAAACTCTGTTGACCCGAAAATGAAATATTGTGACAATATGGCAACAATCATTAATGAATGGGCAGGGGGTAATATTGTGCTGAACCTCGCCATATTTCAGTGGAAAAATCACATCTCTCACAAGGGTTTTTATTGAATCAAGAATTGCCAAATCCTCAGTCTGTAAAATGTTGTGTTGTTGTTGATTCATTTAGGGGCTTTGTGACATCGTGGTCATGTAGCCCCGTGTACCTGTGTGTATGTGGAATTTGTCTGATGACCTTTAGTTTGTAAAATGAAAGTCATGTTGCTGAAAATAATAATTAAGGAATTATTTAATATAGAAACTGGTGATAATGTCTGATGAAATTTAATGAACTTTTTCGTGGCATTGAAGTTTATATATCCAGGATGGAAAACGTTCCAAATTTAACAACAAACCAAAAAATAAATTTTGCAGTTGGCATTAGTCAGTTTTTCGCATTTGATCATAATGCACTCTAAAATGGTACGAATTGCAAAGCTAAAATAGTTTCACACCCTTCTTCTCCACGCCGAATGATATGCTTACAACAAAGTAACATAAGCTTATACAACACCTCATTGTGAGGGTTAAGTCACTAGGCGAAAAGAGATAAGATAACTCAGCAATTCTTCAAGGTTTGTGCCGTGTCTTGTGTGGGGTTTCGCCTAGGACACCAAGCTGGTCCCTTTTTTTTTTAAATATAAAGGGACGTAGCGTTAAAGTTCGTTACTCCTGTGGGGTCCGGGCGGGGACATCAAGAGCCCGCCGATGAGCAAGCTTGGTGTTCTAGGCGAAACCCCACACAGAACACGGCACAAACCTTGAAGAATTGCTGAGTTTTAATGCACTGGCCGTGAAAGACAACATACCAGAGATAAGAGAGTTCAAATGCAGGGCAGACCGTTGTTATCAAACTGCTTTAATACGCTTCGTGGTCAGAACGATAACAATTATTCCCTCGTTTCCCCTCAACCGTACTGTGATAGCTCGCGGATTATTTTCTGAAATGTTTCTCATGTAGTCCTCCACAGGTGGCACACACGTACCTTGGTCTGCAAGCAACATCAGCCAACAAAATTTAAATATACTGTCAAAGAGGAAAGAAACTAACTCTCGTTGATAATTATAAATAAATACAGAAATTATTCCAAGAAGAAAGAAGAACGAAAACAGAGGTGCACACTGAACATTTGTAATTCCAAAGAACTGCCAACTGATGAAGGTGACATTTTGTTTAATACAGAAGGTGAACATCATAATGAGAACAAGTAGTTACATGACGAACTAGGGAAACTACTGCACTTTTCTATAAATTTAAGACTCAATCCCTAATCTTCTAATTAGACCTGGGTAAAATGCTGGGAGCAATGTCGTTATAAAATTGCTCAAATTATTACTGAAATAGTGTGACCTAATAGAGCAGTACAGTGTGATAAAATTGTTTCATTGCATGGATTCTGATATATTGAGAGTGTACGGCTCCATTTCCGACGGAGAGTTAAGGTAGTTGGTAGGACATAGAATGTGTACAAGTTCATCGTTGCAGAAAGTGCAATACCCCGCATCTGACATTGTTCTTCATTTCCATCAATTTCCTTATGAATGGTCATGACTCCCAGCCTTGCGTGAATGTGCCGTCCAATAGAACAACCACGCAATGTCAATTTTCTTGTGTATATGCATAAGGAGCAGGTAGTGCCGTGAAGAACTAATTAGCCTATATTCATATATCTTACGTATGGTAATTGCCTCTATCAACATACAAAATTTCAGCTTGATTGCTGTAATAAATTCGTAGATATTGAGAAACATCTCAATATTTCGGATGGTCGCCACGTTGGATTTTTATGTAAGCCATATAATTGTGTACTATTAGCTGACGATTATTGCGTGGATTCATTATTCAATCGTTCACTTCGATCGCATGAATGAGACACAAGAAATAAAAACTTAATTTGAAAATTTCACACTGCTGCCATTTTGAAGTTATGTAAACAATTTAAGTAAATTACAATGTGTACAACCATTTGCTGTACCATGTTTCACTGCACCAGGATGGTTATATCGCGAGAAAGGGCGATTTAAACAAATCAACTTCGCTTGGCTGCCATGTTGGTTTTGACTTGACAGGTATTTGAAAGTCACATAGCTAATGTTCAGCAGTGCCTTTTATCATCGTACAAAATTTCAGGGTAATTTCAGTAATAGTTTCGGAGGTATAGAATAACGGTGAAATATTTCGCACTGCCACCATTTTGGATTGGTGAAACATAATACATTTTAAAAGACACGGTCGGGGTCAGACTAAACATTACTATGACCTTACCGAGTTTCGTGGAAGTCGCTCCAGCTGTTTAGATTTTATTAGGGACACACACACACTTACACACGCACGGACAAAATGTGATCTCATAGGTCTATTTTTTTTTCATAAATAAAAAATGGGCTAAAATGAGCAATAAATTTATATTACAGTACAGTAGAAACATATATATATCCGTGTAGTAATGCACTCCTACAGTACAGTATTTTTAAGGATCATTTTTTATTGGCTACAGTATATATACAGGAATGTGAACCTAACGTGAATTGTTCAAACTTAATATGAAGTATCATTGCCTATATATGTGCCAATTTTGGAAGAAATTCATATGTTAGTATTTAAGTTACATGTACTTCAACATTGAACAAATCAGCATGTAGGCAACACAGTCATGTATGGATTATTCTAAATAAATCTGCAATCTTATGTTCTATGCGAGTACAAATTTTCCAACAGTTGGGCTGCATACATTCATTTATACCTGTATATATACTAGGGTTGAAATTTTAAATAGCATTTATCAACAGCTGGTAGACCTGGTGACTCTTAACAACAAGCATAGTCACATGTGTTTAGGTACAGAAAGCACAAACAAAATAACTAAACCCAGTGCCCGATTCTCCTGCTCAGAATTGGGGCCCGGCTCATCACCACAATCCGCGGCAAGAGTAATTGTAGTGCAATGAAAATCAAATAATTAAGTTTCAAAAACTATTTTAAATCGGGACAAAATCTCCATGCGTCCTAACTTTAGAGGTAACCAAACATACAGAATTCCATTCGATCCCTACAATTTAATTTAAGTTAAATCACATTTTCATTCCACTCATCTCTTATTATAGTGCCTAGTTGAGATAATTTCAGTTAAACAAAACAAATATATCCAGAACTGGATCACCTTCTAACTAATCCCGTTCAGTTTGAATTATGGAAATGCACTCTTATCTTAATTATATGCATTCGTAGTATACACGTCGTTCACGCTTGCTTTGATTATTACAATTAATTTACAATAAATTCTCAGCTTTTCCATGTTCAATCACTTTTCATTTCATTATTTCATTAAGTTACTGAAGTTTAATTTCATTATATTTTTGGTTCATTTTTACAAGAATCTTTATTATCGTCCAGGTATCAGTCCACTCTAACATTTCCATTTCCGTCAGATATTATAACAAAATTTTGATTTCCCAACACTTAAATTCTAGTAACCATGAACAAATGACTTTGTTCTAACTGATGTCTCATTGGATTGTTCACTTCTGAATTAGAAACTATCAGTTTCCATAATTTTAGTTTAAATTTACTTCTTACATCTCTTTGTTTGCGTAGATTCAAGAGCTTTTATTTCAACCATCGTTGTTTGAGTCTTCAGTCTTTTGACTGGTTTGATGCAGCTCTCCATGCCTCCCTGTCCTGAGCTAATCGTTTCATCTCTACATAGCTCTGACACCCTACATCGGAGGCAATCTGTTTAACATATTCTAACCTTGGTCTACCCCTACAGTTTTTGTCCTCGACCCTTCCTTCCATAACTAAGCTTGCTAATCCTGGGTGTCTTAGTATGTGTCCTACCAACCTATCTCTTCTCTTCATTAGCAGTCGCCAGAAACATCTCTCCTCTCCCACTCGTCTTAATACCTCTTTGTTTGTAACCCTATCTACCCATCTGATCTTCATCATTCTCCTGTAACACCACATTTCAAATGCTTCAATTCTCCTCTTTTCTGCTGCACCAATAGTCCAAGTTTCACTTCCATAGAGCGCCACGCTCCAGACAAAGGCTTTCAAAAATGACTTCCTAATACCTAAATCTATATTCGATGTCAGCAGATTCCTTTTTTGTAGAAATGCTTTCTTTGCCTGAGCCAACCTACTTTTAATATCCTCTTTGCTTCGTCCATCACTGGTTATTCTGCTTCCTAAGTAACAGAAGTCTCCTACTTCCTTCAGCTTTTCACCTGCCAATTTGATCTCCATAGAGGTTTCTGATTTATTTCGGCTGCATTCCAGTATTTTTGTTTTACATTTATTTATTTTCATCATGAATTCTTTCCGTAAGACGGAGTCCATACCATTCAAAAACTCATTCAAATCCTCAGGCTTGTCGGCCAAGATGACGATGTCATCAGCAAATCTCAGAGTTGAAATTATTTCTCCTTGAATCCTCACTCCCACTTTAAATTTTTCTCTAATTTCCTTCATTGCTTGTTCAATGTAAAGATTGAAAAGTATGGGTGATAAGTTGCAGCCTTGCCTTACACCTTTCTGAATACCAGCTTCTCTCTCATGTCCTTCAACTCGAATGGCTGCTGTCTGGTTTCTGTACAGATTGTATATCACCCTCCTATCCCTGTACTTTATTCCAATTGATTTCAAAATGTCAAACAATTTAGTCCAATCAACGTTATCAAAAGCCTTTTCTAAGTCTACAAAAGCCATGAACGTTCTCTTATCTTTCCTTATTCTACCTTCTAAAATCAGCCTAAGACTTAGTACAGCTTCCCTTGTTCCTACATTTCTCCTGAAGCCAAACTGGTCTTCACCCAACTCCGTTTCTATCTGGCTTTCAATCCTCTTGTAAATTATTCTAGACAGGATCTTTGAAGCATGAGTAATCAAGCTGATTGTACGGTAATCTTCACATCTGTCAGCTCCCACTTTCTTTGGTATAGGGATGATTACATTCTTCTTGAAATCAGGGGGTACCTCACCTGTCTCATAAATCCTGCACACCAAGTGAAATAACCTGATCAGACCTTCATCTCCTATGCAGCGTAGCAACTCAATCGGTATATCATCTATGCCTGGTGCTTTGTTCCTGCTTAAGTCTTCCAAAGCTCTATCAAATTCTGATCTCAATATTAAATCTCCTTTCGCATCCTCATCAATTTCCTCCTCCCTTTCCATTACATGATTCTCAATCTCCTTTCCCTTATACAAACTCTCTTCCATCTCTCAACCTTTTCTTCCCTGTCTGTTAGAGGCTTTCCATTTGTGTCCTTAATATTACAGCACTTAGTCTTCTTTTCCCCAAAAGTATTCTTAATCCTTCGATAAGCTGTGTCTACTTTTCCTAATTTCAGACAATTTTCTTTACCTGCACATTTCTCTTTCAACCATTCTTCTTTCGCTTCCTTGCACTTCTTGTTAACCTCATTTCTCAGACGTCTGTATTCTGCTTTCCCCTTTTCATCTCTTAGATTCTTGTGTTTCCGCCTTTCATCCATCAATTCTAGTATATCCTGAGTGATCCACGGTTTTCTACCTATTCTTTCTTTCCTACCAATGTTTTCTTCTGCGGATTTTGTTATTTCATTCTTCAGAAGTGCCCATTCGTCTGCAATTGAAGTTTGTTTAGGGTTTTTCATTAGTCCTTCTTTTATACTCTTCTTGAATCTTTCGTTTACATCCTTCTCTTTCAGTCTGTCTATTGCCCACCTTTTTGGCTTTTGACTTTTCTTCAGTTTCTTCAACTTTAATCTGCATTTCATTACAACCAGATTGTGATCAGAGTTTATGTCAGCACCAGGATATGTTTTACAATCCAAAATCTGGTTTCGAAACCTCTGCTTGACCATAATGAAGTCGATTTGGTAACGCCCTCACCATCATTTACCATTTAGTTCAATATCCCAATTTTACTTTAATTGGTAGCATCGTTTATCATTTTTAAGATCGCATAGATCATTATACATTATTATAATTCACTTATAATTCATCACTATTTTTTCCTTATTATTATTGCTACCGGTACTCAATAAATTATTTAAATTATTTATAATCCACATTAATTTGCACTTCAATTACTTTGTATTTGATCTAATTCATACTTTTTAATTGTTTCTAGAGAATATCAATCTAATATGTTGGACTACCATGTTCTGTGTAGCCAAGCCTTGATAATTTCAATGTTAATGTGTCCTATATTTATATTAACATCACGCACGTATATCCATTAAATATGTTATTTCTGCCTTAAATAAGCTATTAAATCTATGATCATAAAATGCCTACCTCAAATATCAACATCCATAATCGTAATTATTAATCAATCTTGATAAACTTTATTCCTAATTTCAATTTTGACGCGATAAATTTTGATATATTTCAAACTGCTAAATTAGGTGAGTTTTTCTGTTCCTTCATTCTCACAGCCGAGGTATTTGCGATATCTTCCTTCCGTCGTTGGTACCTCCTTCTCCCTGGATCCATGTTTCCCCGGTTTTGGTTCATCACACGGTCCCGTGGTCGTCAAACGAGTCCAATGGGTCCTGTTCCGTCATTATCCATTCCAGAAAACCCCCATGTTCTTCGTTTAGCCTACCATCGCGTACTCGTACGAATTTATAGCACACTGTCCGTACTACGTCTTGCTGATGGCCGTGATAACGATTTCCATCATTATTTCATTATTGCACACATTCTAAGTTCCTTGTGCTAACAGATCATTCGCGTTGTCTCTTTCTCAAAATAGCAGTTGGTTCGCTTGTCCTGCCAGTTTTACGTAGCCACAAAACCTTTACGTTAATTCTCTCGAAATAGCTTGCACTCCTCGCCATGTGATATCTGACCTTGCATCGAGTCCACTCACCTCCTTCGCCTTCACTTATTACGCTATAAACAAAGGAGGAAAAAATGACAGTCGCTTTCTGTGCGCGTGGCCTCAACTCGACTAGCGATCCTACTCGTAATATTCTGGGCCACGACTGGTAACATTCTGAGCCGATGAGTTATTTCGCTCGGGATTTAACACTGCATTTAATAGATGCGTAACCCTTTTCAATTCGTCCACTGTATCTACGCTGCGTTGAATGACCTGCGCATTTAATCGTGTGTGGCTCTAATATAAGTTCAGACCTACTAACACACTATGGTCGTGGCACAATACTTTCGTATCTTAATTTTCCAGCTACGTTTTCCCGTACCGGAGACTGTCCGTACGAATCACACTGTACTCCGAGCCGTATCCTATTGCTCCGCACTGCGCTATAATAAGACAAGTTGATTCTTCCAACTGCGAACAATAAGTAACCTTCTACTGGCTAACGTCCTTTCCTCCACGCCTCGCATTCATTCTTCCAGAGTGTTCTATAGTTTCTCAGTCGAACTAGTGTGTCGAATTAATTACTATCTTCTCGACGTTTCGGTGAAACACATCATTCTCTTATTTTTAGCCTACTTTTCACATTTTGCAAAAATGAGGAAAAAGTAGTCTTATGAGATCGGGCAAATGTATGTCTGTCTGTCTGTCTGTCCTTCTGTCTGTCTGTCTGGCTGGCTGGCTGTGTGTGTGTGTGTCCCTATCAACTCCTAATCGGCTGGAGCAATCGAAACAAAATTTGGTAGGAGTAAAGATCTATACCTGAATATCTCACGGCCATATTTGAAAATGATGTCAGTGCTACCAACTGCTAAAAAATCGCAATTGAAATTAGAGCTCCATGTTGGATATCTTGGAAGTTATGAATGGGAAATATTTCAAAATTGGCACACGTATAGATAATAATATTGCAGTTTAATTTCCAGGAGGCCATACATGGCAGTGTTGCCAAAATGATTATAAGCCTGCTGATAGGTCCAATTTTTAATTGCATATAACTTCTACACTATCAATTGGAATTCAACCAAATTTCGTATATTGTATATGTACATAACCAGATATGACTGAGCGTATTCTTAAGACCCACCAGGGCTGCCAACTGTTAATAAATGCTCTTAATTTGTTTTGTCCAAAATACCAATTTATCAGAAAGTATGCAACCCGACAGCTTTAAACTATGCACACGTATAGTACCTGACATTCTATATTAATTTGGAGTAACATATATATCTCAGTGCTACCAACATGATTCCAAGCCTGCTGAGAGGTCCAACTTTAAATAAATATAACTTCCATACTATCATTTGAATTTCAACCAAATTTCGTATGTGCTATGTGTACCATAACAGATATGACTATGCGTATTCTTAATAGCAACCAGGGCTGCCAAATGTTAATATGTGCTCTCTCTATTTTTGTTACCCTAATATCAATATATCAGAAAGTATGCAAGCCAACAGCTTTAAACTTTGCACACGTATAGTACCTGGCATTCTAGATGAATTTGGAGTAACTAATATACGTCAGTGCTGCCAACATGATTCTAAGCCTGCTGATAGATCCAATTTTTAAATGCATGTAACTTCTATACTAACTAATGGATTTCATTCAAAATTGGCACAGCAATAGATGATATTATTTCAGATTATTTCTGACCATTACATGGTTGCCAACATGATTTTACGCACGCTGTTAGATCCAATGTTTAACTGCATGTAACGTCCATGCTATTCAATGGACTTCAACCAAATTTTGTATTCTGTACGGTACCTTAAGAGATGGAACTAAGAATATATATTCAGTCACCAGGGCTGCCAACTGTAGTGCTCTATTAGGCTACGTTATGCCAGGTATACAGTATTTCGAACTAATCAGAAATTTCGATATTAGCAACTTAATTTCGTCATTATTCTAGATAGATCCATATAGATTAATCATTTGCATGAATCTTAAATTTTAAGAAAATTAGGCTCTTTAGTTCGTCACGGAACTTCTTGTTACTTTTATAATAAATTCTTCTCAATATTTATGTTACTTGCTAGTTTACTAAAACACTTCTTATAGCAATCGTAATGCTTATTTAGGTATTTCGAGCCTGTGACGTCACCGTGATGTCACTTCTCACCGCATCTTGCGCCATCTCGCCTTCTGCCTGCTTTAGGGTACTTTCTAGAATCTTGACACGTGTCATATCGGTGACAACTCATACATTTAGGAGAAGTAGGCAACATGTTCTTAAATGAACAACTTGCTTTTTGGTTATAATCCGACAGATTACAATGGTTGCGTATCGAGATACGAGTGTGAATGTTAGATTAGATTATATGAAGTGAAATGAGGATACATAGCTGAGCGTATACAAATACAATCACTTGCCAAAGTCAGCCATCTTTGATTGGTGGTATCTACAAGTTTCGCGTGTAAGCATAAAACGATCATCTTGAGCAATCGTTTATCTGTTCTCTTTTGATATAGGCTAATAATAATTATAAACTTAATAATCACTCAAGAACAAATAAATTAAGTTATGTGACAAATGTGAACCATCATGGTTTAATACTGCTCTCTGGTGGTTAAAAGTAAAAAAAAACACAGTCATTTGAAAATCCACTAACGCACTTGACTTAACTTGGATGACCGTGCCATCTCGTGGGAAATGGCGCTTAACAACATGAAGTTACAACTTGACTGTCATACCTCTGTCCCTTTCCAATCATGGTTCTTCAAACTCCTGGCGTTAACAGCGGGTAAACTATTTAAACGCCTTTGACACAAAGATCCTAAAAAGTTAGGGAAACGTTATGGAGAATGGAATTCCCTCCAAAAAAAAAGAAGAGCCACCTTCGTCACTGGTTCCTGTTCCCAAAAGCTGGGGTCAATCCCTTTCTTACGTCAACCATGGTTATGCCATCTACCGTCGCAGAATTCGCATGCAAACCGTTTGGTGTTCTCAAACTTGGATTTGCCATTTACGTGTCTCTGACACAAAGATAAACACAAACAAAAAATATTTTGAAGAATGATTTGCGAGAAACGATTTATGAAAAGATTTTTAAAATAAATTGGATTTGTTTAATATCAATCAATCGACATTTCGATTAATCAATCAATGCGTGCGGCGGCCATCTTACATACTGCGGCCACCAGGCCCAGCTTGACTAATAACGTTATAAAATACTGCGCGCCCGATAAAGAGTTAAAAACCTTTCCCCTGAATATATAAAATAAGTAACTCATTTTGCCATGCTATTTCATTTCTTTGTTCCATTCCTTTCTGTGTAGAACAGATTATAATGTTATATAATGCTGCATTGGTAAGTACTGTATTTCAGCAACTCATCACAATGTAGCGTAAAGTTTAATTCCATTTTTACACTATTTTGTAATGTGACAGCGTCTCTAAAAGCGAGAGTATTTAAAAGGGACGTAAAACCAGTAACATTATTTTTAATGTAATGTAACCCTTCACCTGTGGCTTTAGGCTATACGAACAAAGTAGGGAGAGAAGGTGCTAACACTTAGCTATCTCTGCTCACTTGCTTTCTATCTGGTATTGGCTAGTGTTTAATGATTACTGAAATATTATCCATTTACAAATATGATTTTACCTGGCAATGAATCCAAGCTCTGCCAAAAATATTTTCCGCTTTCTTGCGTTGTGGCTAGCATTATTGGCTGTCACCGCAAAGTTCCGAGTTCGATTCCCGGCTCTTCTAAGAAACTTAATTCTGATCTGAGGGCTGAAACCAGGTCCACTCAGCCTCGTAATGTATTACTGGGAAGAGGTGGGTTCGATTTTCACGTTGGCCATCCTGGAAGTGGCTTCCCAAGGTGTCCCAGATCTAAACCAGGCAAATGCAGAAATGGTACCTAAATTAAAGCCACGGCCCCCTCCGATCCAAATCTTATCCTAACTACGGATTCTCAGATAACTTCAGACATCAAAATAACACAGATTGTCATACTGATTCAACACACAACCAAGTACAAGGGGCTACATGACCATTCTGTCGAAAAGGCTCTACATCAGGTATCCTAAAACATTTTGTGACCGTGAACACCACCTTCTTGCCATACTAAGTAAGCGATCACCACTATAACGAATACCTTCATTATGATACTGTAAGTTAAATACTAGGGCAGATCAGAAAGTAGCGCACAATCTATTTTCACCCAAAAAGTTCAAATGGTAACAAAACCAAACAAATCACAATTGAACTTACATCTTTTACCTGCTTCTCTACATAGTCACCAGCTTTCTCAACACATTTCTGCTTCTTTGTACCAGTTTCATAATGCGCTGTTCGTAGATGTACGTTTGGTTGGAGTGTAGCCATCTGCGGACTGCTGATTTCACTTCCACATCTCTCGCAAAGTTTTAGCCAGCCTGAAATTTCTTCATGGGGCCAAGCAGAAGAAAATCCGACGGTGCCAGGTCTGGTGGATGGTGGAGCCCCTTCCACCCCAATTGGGCGATTTTCTCACGAACAGGACATGCAACATGAGGGCGGGCATTGTCATGAAGAAGTTTGACACCGTCAGCACTACTGTTGTGGCGTTTTTCACGAATCCTCACGATGGTATCCCATCTTGACGTGATGTGGGGGCTTGAGAGTCCAAATGATCCTGCGAGATATGTCGGCGGGAGCGTAAGCTCCTGGTAGGGACACCTATGCCGGACAGGTCAAAGGTGATGGGCCAGACTAAGAAGGATACCTTGGTCCTCAAGGTTGGGGATTGGGACATAAAATGTTACGGATACCTTACAAATGCCTCGGAATGCTGGTCACCCGATAACGAACTGGCAAAGGAAATGGCTAACGAGAAGGAAAGCGGATATCATGTTAGCGACACGGAATGTGTAAACCTAATGGAGACCTGCGAAATTGAGAGAGATTAGAGAAGAAATGGGAAAATACCGAGTGGAAATAGCCGCATTACAAGAAAAACGATGGAAATGCCAAGGAATGATAGTGTCAGGGTAACATACAGTATAATGAGGTACAGTGAAAGAAACACCGGGTATGGTGGTACATGATTTCTTATACAAAATTCAGTTAAGGCAAATGTAATAAACTTTACTGCTATAAATGAAAGGATGAGCTCAGTGTGGCAACGAGCAATTTTTTATCATCACCATGTTCTGTGCCTATTCCCCTAGAGAAGAGGCACAAGAAGAAGAGAGGGATACCTTCTACACGAAGTTTGATGAAGAGGCCAACAAACTACAAAGACATGATGTGAAAATAATCCTTGGGAACCTAAATGCCGAAGTCGGGAAGGAAGAGGTGTTCAGAGATAATATAGGGAAGGAAAGTTTACACGAAGGCAGTAATGCCAATAGGCTGCGGTTGATGGACTTTGCCATTGGGAAAGAAATGGTGAAAAGAACTTGACACCCAAGGAAAGATATCAAGAATGAGACCTGTATGTCTCCACACGGAGTTACAAGGAATCAATTAGATTATTGACAAACGACATGCATTAGATGTTATGGAAGTAAGTAGTTGTAGAGGAGGAGATGGGTACACAGATCATTACTTGGTAAGAATCAAGTATAGACAAAAAAAATCTGCAAGGAAACAAGAAAGTGAAAGGAAGATGAAGCATAATATCGCAAGGCTTCGAAGCAACAAAGAAGCACAAGGTGAGTATAGATTGAAAGTGGGAGAAAACATGGAAAAGAATAAGAACCTCTGGGAAGAAGGTAATGTGGAAACTAAATGGGAGTTGCTGAGAAACACCATCATTGAAGTTGCAGAGGAAACGATGGGGAGAGCTGAATTCAAGAGAAATATACAATGGTTCGATGAAGAATGTTCGGGGGCAATCCATGAAAGAAACGAAGCAATACAAAGAATGTTGCAACGGAGAACAAGACAGACAGTGGAGGAATATATAGAGAAAAGTAAAACGGCAAGCAATTTAAGTAGTGTTTAGAAAAGGCAGTATGAAAGAGAAAGAATTCAACAATTGGATAACATGAGGGAGAGTGGGGAGATACGAGGATATTATGAAATATCAAGAGTATTGAGGAAAGGATTCCAACCAAGAACAGTCTTTTATAAGGACAAAGAAGGAAATTGTGTAGGGGATAAAAAAGATGCTATAGAGATGGCAGGAATATTTCACACAGCTACTCAATGGATGAGGTAAAGAGGAAACAGCGTTTGGGTAATAAGAGGAAGATGAAGGAATTGATGAGCAAGACGAAGTGGAAACACGTTATTTAGAGAAAGTTGGAATTGAAGAACAATAAAGCCGCTGGAGAAGATGATATAGAAGCAGAGATGCTAAAATTCACTGGAGAGGTAGCGGTAAAAACAATACATGAACCAATAAAGGAAGTATGGACAAAAAGAAATGCCCAGGGATTGGACTGTAGGAATAATATGTCCTTTGTATAAGTAAGGAGATAAATCAGTATGCGGCAATTATCGTTGGATCACTCTGTTGGACGCAACATGTAAATTGTACAGTAAGATTTTAGCTTCTTGACTGGATCGTTCTGTAGAGAAAATATTGGGCGACTATCAAGATGGATTTAGGAGCAATCACCCTACAATGGACCACATATTTGTACTGAGACAGATACTGGAGACGTTTTATGAATATGATAAACAGCTGGATCAACTGCATATAGATTTTAGGCAGGCATATGAGAGTATAGATAGGAGATTTTTAAAATTATGAAAGAGTTAAAAATCCCGCTAAAATTGGTCATGTTGATAGAAATGACTACGTAAACCACAATCTGTAAGGTTAGATTAGAACAAGAGATGTCCGAAAAATTCATTGTAGAAAGGGGTTTGCGATAAGGAGATGTAATTTCTACATTACTCTTTAATGTAGCTCTAGAAAAGATAATTCAACAACTACCGATCAATCCTGGAGGGACCATATTTAACAGACAAGTGCAGGTGATAGCATATGCGGATGATGTAGCATTAATTGCAAGGAACAGTAAAGCATTAGAAGAGCGCTATGTCCTGTTGGAAGAAAGTGCACGAAAGTTAGGATTAGAAGTGAATACAGGTAAAACTAAGTATATGAAGATGGGAGACTCCAGAGAGGCAAGAAGAATGCCGTATATTAAATTAAATGGGAAAGAATATCAGAGAGTAGAATAATTCATATATTTGGGCTTAATAATAACGAAGGATAACAGAACATCAGTGGAAATACAAGAAAGAATAAAAAGTGGTAATAGATGCTATTACGCTCTGCAAAGCATGTTTACATACAGAAATGTTAGTAGGAATACGAAAGTAAACATTTACATTACAATTCTATGACCTGTGGTTATGTACGGATCCGAAGGTTGGGTACTGAATAGAAGAAAAGAAGACTGGCTGCGAAGATGGGAAAGGAAGATCTTGAGGAAAATATACGGGCCAGTGAGAGACGAAGGATGGAGATTGAGGACGAATGTGGAACTACTGAAACTCTTCGGACAAGCTGATATTTTTGTGAAAATTAAGCAGGGGAGGATGAGATGGGCAGGCCACGTACAGAGAATGCCAGAATCGCGTAGTGTCAAAAAGGTGTTTATACAAAGACCGGATGGAAGGAGGAGAAGAGGACGACCCAGGAGGCGGTGGATAGATGACGTGGAAGACGACCTTAGGAGTCTGCGAATCAGGAACTGGAGAAGGAACGCGGAAGATAGAGATGAATGGAGGCAGGTGATAAAGGAGGCCAAGGTTCTTCAGGGACTGTAGTGCCTTCCAGTAAGTAAGTTTTTCGTGAAGGGCACGACGCAACTTGAACCAAAGTTTTAATGTAGGCTGCAGCATTCACAGTGGTCCCATGTTCATCAATGTACACCAATAAGACACCACACATATCCCAGAACATGGTCACAAGCACTATCCTAGCAGATTGAATCACTTTGAATTTTATTTCGTACTGGGGAACCAGCATGTTTCCACTCCACAGAGGCCTGCTTGGTTTCGGGCGTGTAGTGGTACGCCCACAACGATTCCTGGAGACATTGTTTCGGTCCAAACAGTCGTCCACATACACGCCACGCGTGTCCCTGTCAATTTTATTCGGTTTATCCCCTTTGGCCCACAAATATCGACCTACTCTTCGCTGCTTTTCACAAGTTGACGACAGTTACATGCGTGCCATGTTTGTTTCGTAGTTCAGGCTTCCCTCGCTAGAGCTACACATGAAAACAAAATACCCTCTATTGCGCAAACGTCGAACTATATCGTCGTGAAATTTCATCATTCCAGCTGCAATAACAGGAGAGAAAACAATTATGTTGCGTTACTTTCCGATCTGCCCTCGTATAATGCAACAAACATGCACCTCGCTTTTATATTCCTACCTCCCTCCCCCTCAGAAGTGCTAAAATAGCTAGGGATTAACCGCTCACCAGGCATGCGTCATGCAGATAAGGTACATTTACGTGTGGACAGTCGAGTCATATCAGCATCTTTCTTCTTACTCATAAAACAGGGATGTCCAATAATTTTTACCGTAGATTAAAGAAATTCTATTTCACAAAATTAAAACATTCCTGACTGTCAAAACTTGTAATGAAAATACTGTTATTCTACTGTAGTTCGTGCCGCAAAATTTGAATTGGAGCATGGATCTTATGGGAGCTTGTACTCACGAGCACTGTTAGGCTCGTATGTTGAGAGCACCAAATCTCATTTAAAGAGCACTGTGATGCTCACGAGCACCAAGAAGCTCTATTTGAATCAACAACAACAACAACAACAACAACAAACAACAACAACAACAACAACAACAACAACAACAACAACCAAGAAATTTAATTCTGATTTGAGGACTGAACATTGTTCATTCAGCCACACGCATATAACTGAAAAAAGGGTGTTCGATTCCCAGCTTGGCAATCCTAGATGTGGTTCTCCATGGTCTCTTACTTCTACTTTCGGCAAATGCGAGATAGTACAAATGTTTCAGCATCCTCCTTCTCAACCAAATTTCCGGTTACATTTAGACATATTAGAACAGACAGCAAAGGAAGCATGATTATCGGACGTATTCAATACACAGCTTGTGACCACGATGTCCAGGCCCAAGAATGGAACAGCATCATCATCAACAAACACACCAACAGCTACATCTCCCTGACGACGAATGCAAATTTTACTTCAGCGATGAATTCTGATGAATCATCATCTTTTCAATAAAATGTTGAATTTTACATCTTGATCTCTTATCTGCCCGACCCTACAGTGCTCCACGTAAGGGAAGAAAAGCTATTAAATTTTCTTTTCTCGTACTTCAAAGCGATTGTTCATATAATGTTATAGCCTAGTTTAATCCTTCCTGTTAGGTTATAGCAAGTGCTAACCTATATCAATTTAGAATCCATTTCTCGTAAATGGGGGTGGGGGTGAGGAAATTATGTGAAGGGGTGATATTTTACTTCGAGAATTCCAAAGTTTATTGAAGATGATGGGGGGAGGGAGGCTGGTTTGGTGGTTGGCTTGCGGATCGAATTTCCCATTTACGACTGTCCTGGGAGTGCGCAAGGTAGCGGTGACGCCGGCATCATTACTTGGTGTGTTCGTCGTGAGCCCTCGTAAACTCGTTTTATCGTGCCGACTTTTTAAGAGAAACTTTCACTGTGAAGTGGACATCCCTTACGTCATCGGGCATGTCCATATGCTATTTGCTAGTACTGCTCTACGTAAATTTATGAGCCATTACATAATATTACCTCCGATAAGATATACTGCAACGGGGCAATCGCTGAGTACGTGATAAGAATGTAACGAGTGCAACAGCTCGGTAGTTAAGAAATGGACTAGTGATTTGCTTTCCTTCTCTTATTACCTGGGCACGAGTAGCGTCCCCTTATTTCTACTTGACACGATTGTATTTGTTTTGAACATTTATTACGGGAATAAAAAGAAGGAAACGAATACTTTGAAATTTGATTCTACGTACGACCTGGAGATGTGATGGTCGACAACATTCAGCAGCATAACCCTCTTGTTTTTTCTTAATTTATCATAATTTTGTAACTACCTACTTGAGTAGCCGCTTATGTTAGCGCACTATACAATAGAATCAAGGTCTCTCCAGAATCGGTCCTGGTGCTGACAGTGGCTGAGTGTGTTTTTCCCCATGTTATTCACACCCCCTCCAGGCAAATGGGGGGATAGTACCTTAAATTAAGTCCCGGTGCGTGTACCCTAACCTTCTCCACAATACAATTACACACACTACTACCGTATTCACGGGAATACACTTTATCAGACAAGCACAACACACAACTATACGGGGTGGATGACTAAGATATCCCGAGCCCCGCACATGAATTAACGGGAATAATAAGATCGTGGACTTACTTCTTAATTGCGTAATTGCCATTCATTAAAATTCGGGACTTTCAGAATTTTAAATATTAGGATGTCACACAAGTAATGTTGTTTTAAAATTTGGTGGTTTATAAGATACAGTTTTCTGGTACTTGATTCTCTTTGGTTCGCAAATGTTATTTACATGAGGTCATGACTTGAATTGCGTATATGGCGAAAATGTATCAGTCGTCAGTTGGATACACAATCACAAATGGAACTTACAAATTTGGAGGTAAAAATCATTCTGGAGCACTACTGGAAACAAGATTACAAGGCTGCTGCCGCGGCTCGTAGATTTTGTGAAGTGGAAGGAGAAGGTGTCATTAGTGAGCGTGTGGCAATACGATGGATTTAACGTTTGAATACTGGAGAAGAGAAATCACTACAGACTTACCACGTGCTGGAAGACCTAAACTATGAGATATTAAAAATAGGCTACAAGCAGAGTTTTGAAAAAAATCCGCGAAGAAGTATTCGTAGGCTGTAAGAAGAACATGGCGCATCAAAAGATACCATACATCGCCGATTAAGAAACATAGACTATCAAACAGAAGCTGCAGATGAATTGACCCCTGAACAGGCTCAACGTAGAGTGGTTATCTATCGTCAGCTTCTCGGTAACCCCATCGACGATAGATTTATCAGGAGAAATGTTACATATGATGAAAAATGGGTCTATAACTGCAACGCTGACGCCTCGAAACAGTGGCTCAATACCCGTCAACCTGCCAAAGTCATCCTTAAAAAGGATCGTTTTGGTCCCAACGCGATGACGTGTGTCTGGTGGAATTTTTAAGGAGTGATTCACTGGGAGTATGTTCCAAACTGTCACGCAGTCCATAATGAACCCTTAAATATTAAGTCATATTTAAGTCTTCAAATACTTTATTTCTACTGCTCAAAACCCAGCACAAGTTGAGGAAAAGTACGGCTCATATTTCACAAGAACAGGTAGCCAGAGAGGACAAAGTGGATCGCTAATGTTCCCTGTGGGGACAATAGACCGAGTTGTATTTAACTAATTCTGAGAATCGGAGGAGCAGGTGCAGCCTGAAAATACGGAACTTTGTCTTGAAGCTAAGATCAGTAAATTTCTCTTGTTCTGAAGCGAGAGAAGAAGAGCGAAGAGGTGCCAAAGAAGGAAAGAGATAGGATTCTACGTCACGGAGTGGGCGAAGTTCTGCGAGAGAAGCTTTTGATAATTTGAACGAACAGCCAATCAGGAACATGACGCGCTTTTCAGCGGGAAAGTAATTCGCACGCAAAATTAAGAAGTTAGTGATTTCACGATCGAACTTTGAGCACGCGAATACTTTCGTAATGTGCAGATTTGTGTGAGTTGAATGAGATGACTTGGAGGCCTGTAGGACCTGTTTAAAGATTTATCGAGGAGTACATTCCCCTTCTACTGAATTTTGTGGTATATCATATAAATATGCCGACGTGTGTTGAAGAAGACATTCCCATTTGTGAATCTAAAGACATTTGAGGGTGAAACTCTGCGCGTCTGCGTGGTACTTATTCACTCCGATACTTAAACTTTTTATCATTTCGACTGTAAATTTATGTTGTGTGCGAACCAACATGTGATGTATTGATTTCAGTGAATGTTAGGTGGATACATCTCCACAGTATTTAGGGCTAGTTTGCGATACTGCACAGGACAGTTATTGGTGAATTAAGTAACCGATACTGCAGTCTAGATAGATGTCTGATTAATAATATTAATATTTTTTCTGAAGCGAGATGTACGCCAACGAACCTGAAGAGAGGAAGCCACATAGTACATCAAGCTCTGTCAAGATGATGATGGGCTAGGTCTACATGATGGGGTGATGACAGGGGTGTCATCATGGCACCAGACAAGCTGAAGTGATGACTACAAATTAAGCAATTCCCGTAGATATTGGGAATTTTTTGTAAATATTTGTTTTGCTGCTCTTAAATGTAGATTCTTTAGTTTTGTGCTGACATAATTAGTTTTCTGGGCATCGCGTGACAATTTTTGTAAATATATTTTTGTGTATTTTTTTCTTGCTGTGGCTTTTGCCTTCTTTCTTGATTAGAGTACTTGTTTTTATGTTGGTTTGAGCACATGAAACCATTGTATAGATGAGATATTTATGGCAGAAAGATTAGAATTTTGGTAATAAATGATTCTTATGATAGGAAGTTATATTTAGACCAGGGGGAAGTTTTCTGTTTGTTTTATGAGTATAATTAATCAGGCTGTGTTATTTTGCTTTGTTTTGCTTTATGCAACTCTTGTTGTGATACGGAAGGCCGTTATCCTTGCCGTCTGTAAAGTCATTAGCCTTGTTTTAATCTTGTCATTTTGACATGTGTTCTATTGCTGATCTGCTGTATGAGCTAGTGTCAATGGTCAAGTCTATAGAAGTGTGTGTGCCATACGGTGATGAATCTTCGTAAAGTGAGCGGGTAGGTACATGGTGTTCCGCTACTGATTGCCACTTATTCCGGCATATGTAACTTACGGGGCATATCGCTGATGAGTCTGAATTCTTGATATCCCATGGTGTGGATTTTTCAAGATTTAATTATGTGTGTTGAATATGATAAATGTTACGTTTTCAGTTAGCCATGTGTGGCTGTTCCACGGTACTCAAGGCCTAGCAGGCTTGGGTCTATTTTGGTAAAGGCACACACCGGAACATGAGGGGTGCGCTTAACTGACAGCTATACAGAGATCTAGAATGTTGATAATCCGTAGCAGCTCTGCGCTGCATATTTTCCAGCTTGTTAAGAGTTAAGTGTCGAGCCTGACTGGTTATTATTAGTTGATTTAATATTTGGGATTTATTCATGCCATTTATCTTACGTTTTCCGGCCATATTTATCGCAGTTTGATTTCATGTTTTACGCCTGTTTAGGCATGGTAATATTTGTTGTCGTTTTTTGGTATTGTTTCGCCCAGGTTTATTCTGGTAATATTAGGGTAGCAATCAACTAACCCGTGCTTTCGTGTGTCACGTGATTGCTTATGTTGATTTGAGGGCATAAGACCGCTCGTACGGCTGGTATTTATTGTAAAATTCAACTCGTGTATTATTGTTTACTTTTAGAAGGGGTAGACTATATCAGCTGTTATAATTGTGTGTTGGCCATTTTAATTGTCTGTTCCCATATTGTCGTGATTCCAACCCGCAGAACGGGGATTCATAACTTATTAGATTGTTCGAACGGGAATGAATTCTCGTCTAAGTGTTCATTACTTTTAAGTTGTCTGACCGCGCACACAAGAAGTAAACAGGTTTTATTTTTCTTTATATCACTTTTTGATTATTTTTACATGTTTTTGTATTCCTGGAATACTATGAGATTTGTGTTAATCCTCTCTAGGAGACATTTTGGTTCACCGGTAGTTTATTAACAGCTGTCAAAGCTGATTTGGTGATTTTATGGACTGATATTTTTTATTCAGTCATGTCTGGTTTTCTTGGTTTTTCTTTGGAAAAATCAGGGTGATCCTCATTTTTATTGTTTGTTTCTACATGATTCAGTATTATATTGTTATTACTTAACCGGTGTTATGTATTTTATTCATAATATTAAGTTCCCATATGAATCCTGGAAATTAATAGAAGCACGATTCTCCCCTAATGCACTTTATAAAAGAACTGATCATGACCCAGAAATCGAGTCATGTGAAGTGCTTCTTTCCTAAGGGTACATATGGGATACTATCACGCCGAGCAACGTGGGGAATGATGATATACCTTTCAGAGCTTCCGAGGCGATTTTAGTGCGTTTTTAGTCTTTTTGTACAAGCTCGCAGATTGTCGAAATTGTTGAAAGCAAACTATAGGGCTAGACCAGCGGGAAACAATCTGTACCTGAAGTTATATCACCGGATGTGATGAATTTTATTAAAGTAATGTAGGCGAATGATTACCGCCATAAATGTGTTTGAAATGTAAAATCACGGAGTTTGTGTGAAGTTAAAATATGGAACATATTAGTTTGATTGAATTTATTGTGATGAAATATAGATCATGTGTTCCAGGTACCCATCCATTAAAATACATTTATTTAGAGACACCAAACTCCGAATTTATGTGACAGGGAGGTTATGCCTTAAAACTGGTTAATATTTGATTAGTTGGTTATCTTATTCTGAAGTAAGGCTAGGATTTATAACTGAATCAAAAGGGTTAAGATTAAAAGTAATAAGTAAATTATACTCAAGGATGCAATTTTTTGGGATTAATTGTAAATGAATTGAGTAATTAATGGGTTAAGATTTGTGTGTGTTTACATATATGTGTGTGTGTGACAAGGGTGTCACCCATATGTCATTGTCCCTGTATTTCTCAGAGTGATATTTGTATTGTGTGAGGATGGCAACTCTAGAAGGAATTAGAGTAGTAATTGAACTTGCGGCGGCTCGTACGCAAAAACAATTGGTAGAGATGAGTAAATAACTAACGAGATTAGTGAAGCTAGCAACAAACACTCAGAGGAGTTAGAAATTCAATTGGAAACTATAATTAAACAATCGAACGAATTAAAGACACAGATAGCGGTAGACATTAATCAACAGCTAGAAACTCAACTGGCAGGAATGAATGAAACCATAAATAAACAATCAACAGAATTAGAAACGCAGTTACAAAATCAGACCGCAAGAAATACCGAACAACTGGCATTACAAGAAGAGAGAAATTCAGCACAGTTAGCAGCGCTTTCGGCTGAAATTAAGGAGTACACAAAAGAACAGTTAATCTGCTTAGCGAGTGAGGTAGGGAAAAAAATGAAAAGCAAATTGTACAGATAAAAGGAGTTGAAGACTCATTTAGTGAAAAATTGCAAAGTCTGGACGATGTCGTGATGGCAAAACTTAGTCAGATCGAGCAAGCACGTTCAGTGAATACGTCAGAGATTAAATCGGCACAGGGTAGATTGGAGGACAGATTTGAGAAGATTGAAAATGGGGCACGGATTGTTGAGGATCGGATTACTACAGTGGATGGAAACATTAGTGGCCTAGTGAAAGAATTAAACAAGTTAGAGCTGACGTCAGGGAAACGGTGGAAAGGATTAGAAATAGAGCAGGAGGAATTAAGGAAAACTATCGAGCTGAATAATAACAACATTTTAGAGAGGCTTGAGAAAATCGAATCATATCAAAAATATCAATTCGGAAATGGATAAGAGATACGATAAAATGAAAGGACTGGAGCAAGATGACGGCGGAATCAAAGGATGAAAAATTAACCATGATTAAGAGGCTTAGCGAAAATTGTATTAGAATTCAGACAATCGAAGAAAATATGGAAAATAAATTCAGAGAGCAAGACGATCACCTGATCAAGAGTGAATTAAAATCGATTGAAAGTGGTACCATACTTGCTTCACTAGTCGAGAAAAACAAGGACGATAGCATTGAAAGAGAGGGAGCGGCAGATAGTCAGGAAACAGGGCGAAGTCCAGGCAGGGTAGACACTCAAGTGTTTCGGAATTATGAAGGCCGTGCATCAACACCACAGAACGGGCAGATACACAAGTAACACCAGTAATTCGTGCTAATGAATTTAGACCTAATAAATTTATACTGGACACGGGAACGACAACTAAAGCACTTTTAAAGGAACTTGAAAATTTCTACGCGGACCAGAATGCAAGCCCGATGCGACAGTTAAGAATGGTCGAATTTATTTTAGGAGGATCGGCATTGATTTGGTTTTAAGCTTCAGGCACACTTTTGAGACCATGGCTGGATTTAGAGGCGTTTCTCAAAAAGTTCTGGAGTGTGTCCCACCAGCAAAATCTTCGATTAAATTTTTATTCTAGAAAGTACCACAGTACCCAACAAACCAAGTTCGCGGAATATTTTACGAGGCAGATGTTAAATCTAGATGCAAGAATGCTCAGCATGCGATTGTTGCCAGAATATGACCAAGCGCCGTTCATTAGAGACGTCCTGAAAGGATTCAGAGGGAAGAGTATTTATTCGAGTGTGGACATGACACCGAGCTTCCTTCATATTAAGTTCGACTAGAAGTCCCAATTGTTGACAGGTTTCTTGTTTTACAATCAAACCTTCACTTTCCAAAGAATGCCTTTTGGTGTCAAAACAGCTGGGTGTGCTTTGATCAGAGCCTTAGATCGAAACCTAACTGATGAGGTTAAATAAATGACTGTGAGATATATCGATTATATATTGTTGGCTTCTGACACTGTTGAGAAACATATGGATAATTTGGACAAATTATTAGAAAACCTTCGCACTTCAAATTTCAAAATTAATTTCAAGAAATCACACTTCTTCAGGGACGAGATATTTACATTTTGGCTATATAATTGATAAGGAGGGTGTGAGACCAAACCCTGCCAAAATCGAAGCAATCAAGGATTTCCCCACACCTACGAGAGTAAAACATGTTCATGCTTTCCTAGGAGTGACGGGATTTTCCAAGGAAAATTTTCCGGGGTACACTGAGACGGTAGCCCCTAAGCAGCAACTGCTTAAAAAGAATAACAAATGGTTTTGGAATGATAGTTGTGACAAGTATTTCCAAGCAACGAAACTTTTGCTTCAAAATTGTGTAACACCGGGTTATCGAGATATCGGCCGTAAGTTCATTATCCGAGCAGATGCTTCATTTATTGGCATTGGAGTTATGTTGTATCAGGAAGATCCGAATAACCTGCAGAACCGGTTTTACCTGGAATTTGTAAGTCGCAAATTGCACAAACATGAACGTAATTACACTGTAACAGAGCTGGAGCTTGTTGCTATACTCCACGCTCTGCAACAATGGAGAAAGACAGTATTTGGTTACCCCATGATTATAAGAACAGATCACAAAGCTCTGACGTTCTTATTCAAGACCACAATGGTGAGCGAACGGATTACTAGATGGTCAATCTACATACAACAGTTTGACATCGTGATTGAGCACAGTCCTGGAAAATTAAACGTCATACCGAATGCACTCAGCAGGAACCCAGAAGCAGATGTTGAAGAGGAAGTCGTGGTGAATAATATTGAACTGACTGCTAACGATCGCGATTTTCTTGAAGACCTGAAAGAAATACCCAGAGAATAAGAAGCAGAACCAAGGATGCTCCAGATGATTCGTTACTTGAAAGGAGAATTGCAAACTGGAACACCAGCGCACCGTGAAGCACGATTGAAGGAGGTAAAAGATACGTATTTAAATAACCTACTACAAAAATGTATTGATGATGATCACACTAAGCTACGAATCATGGTACCAGCTGCATTGCAGCGTGGATTAACCTGGCACGTGCATGAGAGCTTGGGGAACGTCGGAATTGACAAGACAGGAGCAACTATTGCTGAAACATATACGTCACCGCGTATGAGACAACCATATGCGAGGTAGTGAAAACATGCGATGCGTGTCAGCGCACTAAACCGAACAATTATCTTCTGAAGCAATACCCGAAACCATTACTGCCGCAAAAGCCATGTGAGGTTGTTGCTATGGACACGTTCGGTCCGATTCCTAAGGGAAGAAGAGGGTGCCGACATCTACCTGTGTGTTTAGATATCTTTTCCAAATTTGTGGTTTTGTGTCCCATACAGAAAACCTCTTCCAAGCAAGTTCTAAGCCGAATCAAAAACAAAGTGATTCCAACTATAGGAAAGCCTGAATTTATTTTATCCGATCACGGGAGTTATTTCTCCAGCGCAGAATTTAAGAAATGAATGCCAGAACTTGGGGTTAAGCATATTTTATCTTCTATAAGACATCCATCCACTAATCCGAGCGAGAGAGTTATGAGGAATATTTCGATGTTTTCAGAGTATTTCTACCACACGAACATCACAAGTGGGTAGATCGAGTGAAGGATATTGAGATTTTCATAAACTCAACAAAACGTGAATCAACAGGACAGATACCGATGGTTCTACATCACAACAAACAACCAGGGAGATCGTGGGACAATATTGTCACTTGCCCACGTGATCCCGTACCAGCTCATGATTTAAGGGTTCAAAATACAGTAGTAAATATGAGAAGTCAGGCGGATCGACGACTGAGGAGAATCCGTGGAAAGAGGTTCCACCCGAACTTCTCGAAGATGAACTGGTCTTAATCAAATATCCACCGTTATCCGACCCTTCGAATACAGTATTTCACAAGTTTTGGGAGAGATATCTGGGACCTATCAGCATAGTGAAGAACTTAGGAAATAACGCATACAGAGTGCGAGAGTTAAGCACGGGAACGTTGTCTGTCTACAACATAGCAAACATGAAAATTTTCTATAAACCTGAGCCGTGGGAGCCAAGAAGGAATAATGCTGCTGCAACGAGTTATGTACACTTGATCTAGTACACAAACTATACGGGGCACATCTGAGCCAGCGCCTGTATTAGAACGTAAACATTGGGTTTGTTTACAAGTTGAACGAAGAGCATGTCTGAGTAAGATGTAATGACATGAATAAATGAGTGAGCGACAGCGAGTGAGAGGGAAGACAAGTCTCGCCTTAGGCAAAGTGCAGTATGGAATGTGATAATTAGCAGCGCGCGGCCGAGCACTGGAAGACAGCAGGGGCGAAAGGAAATATATGATTGACAGGGGGTGAGCCACTGTCTGGTTGAAGTTGATACATGGGAGTAAAAATTGACTTCTACTTAAGTTCAATTTCCACCAATTAAGGAGTGAATGAACCCTTAAATAGTAAGTCATATTTAAGTCTTCAAATAATTTATATCTACTGCTCAAAACCGAGCACAAGTTGAGGAAAATTAAGGCTCATATTTCACAAGAACAGGTACCCAGAGAGGACAAAATGGATCGCTACTGTTTCCTGTGGGGACAATAGACCGAGTTATATTAAATTAATTCTGAGAATTGGAGGAGCAGGTGCAGCCTGAATATACGTTACTTTGTCTTGAAGCTAAGGTCAGTTAATATCTCTTGTTCTGAAGTGAGAGACGAAGAGCGAAGAGGTGCCAATGAGGGAAATAGATAGGATTCTACGTTACGGAGTGGTCGGAGTTCTGCGAGAGAAGCTTTTGATAATTTGAACGAACAGCCAATCAGAAACATGACGCGCTTTTCAGCGGTAAAGTAATTCGCCTGCTAAATAAAGAAAAGAGTGATCCCGCGATCGAACTTTGAGCACGCGAATACTTTCGTAATGTGCTGATTTTTGTGAGTTGAATGACATGTCTTGGAGTCTGTAGGACCTGTTTTAAGATTTATCGAGGAGCACATTCCCCTTCTACTGAATTTTGTGGTATATCATATAAATATGGCGACGTGTGTTGAAGAAGACATTCCCATTTGTGAATCTGAAGACTTTTGAGGGTGAAACTCTGCGCGTCTGCGTGGCACTTATTCACTCCGATACTTAATTTTTTTTATCATAGTGCAATGCTAGCATTTAGGATTTCGACTGTAAATTTATGTTGTGTGCAAAGCAACATGTGTTGTATTAATTTCTGTGAATGTTAGGTGGATACATCTCCACAGTATTTAGGGCCAGTTTGCGGCACTGCACAGGACAATTATTGGAGAATTAAGTAACCGATACTTCAGTCTAGATATATGTCTGATTAATAATAATAATAATTTTCCTGCAGCGAGATGTACCCAAACGAACCTGAAGAGAGGATGACACATGGTTCATCAAGCTCTGTCAAGATGATGAAGGGCTAGGTCTACAAGATGGGATGATGACAGGGGTGTCATCATGGCACCAGACAAACTGAAGTGATGACTACAAATTAAGCAATTAATTTTGTCGGGGCGGTGTTACGTGCAATATTGGGAATTTTTTGTAAATATTTGTTTTGCTGCTCTTAAATGTAGATTCTTTAGTTTTGTGCTGACATAATTAGTTTTCTTGGCATCGCTTGACAATTTTTGTAAATATATTTTTGTGTATTTTTTTCTTGCTGTGGCTTTTGCCTTCTTTCTTGATTAGAGTACTTGTTTTTATGTTGGTTTGAGCACGTGAAACCATTGTATAGATGAGATATTTATGGCAGAAAGATTAGAATTTTGGTAATAAATGATTCTTATGATAGGGAGTTATATTTATACCTGGGGGAAGTTTTCTGTTTGTTTGATGAGTATAATTAATCGGGCTGTGTTATTTTGCTTTGTTTTGCTTTATACGGAAGGCCGATATCCTTGCCGCCTGTAAAGTCATTAGCCTTGTTTTAATCTTGTCATTTTGACATGTGTTCTATTTCTGATCTGCTGTATGAGCTAGGGTCAATGGTCAAGTATATAGAGGTGTGTGTGCCATACGGTGATGAATCTTCGTAAAGTGAGCGGGTAGGGACATTGTGTTCCGCTACTGATTGCCACTTATTCCGGCATATGTACCCTACGGGGCATATCGCTGATGAGTCTGAATTCTTGATAACCCATGGTGTGTTTTTTCAAGATTTAATTATGTGTGTTGAATATGATAAATGTAGCGTTTTCAGGTAGCCGTGTGACGCTGTTCCGCGGTACTCAAGGCCTAGCAGGCTTGGGTCTATTTTGGTAAAGGCACTCACCAGTACATGAGGGGTCTGCTTGACTGACAGCTATACAGAGATCTAGAATGTTGATAACCCGTAGCAGCTCTGCGCTGCACATTTTCCAGCTTGTTGAGATTTAAATATCGAGCATGACTGGTTATAATTAGTTTATTTAATATTTGGGAATTATTCATGCCATTTATCTAAAGTTTTTCGGTCATATTTATCGCAGTTTGATTTCATGTTTTTACGCCTGTTTAGGCATGGTCATATTGTTGTCGTCGCTTGGCATTGTTTCGCCAAGATTTATTCTGGTAATATTAGGGTAGCAATCGGCTAACCCGTGCTTTTTTGTGTCGCGTGATTACTTATGTGGATTTGAGGGCATAAGACCGCTCGTACGGCTGCTATTTATTGTAAAATACAACTCCTGTATTATTGTTTATTTTTTAGAAGAGTTAGACTATGTCAGCTGTTATAATTATGTGTTTGCCATTTTAATTGTCTGTTCCCATATCGTCGAGATTCCAACCCGCAGAACGTGGATTCATAACTTATTAGATTGTTCGAACGGGAATGAATTTTCGTCATTACTTTTAAGTTGTCTCACCGCGCTCACATCAAGTAAACACGTTTTATTTTTCTTTATAACCCTTTTTGGTATTTTATTTTAATGTTTTTGTGTTCCTGGAATACTTTGAGATTTGTATTAATCTTCTTTAGGTGAATTTTTTTCACCGGTAATTTATTATTGTCATTTTATGGACCGAACTTTTTTATTCAGTCATGTCTGTTTTTCTTGTTTTTTGGGGATAAATTCATGGTGATCTTCATTTTTATTGTTTGTTTATACTTGATTCAGTATTAAATTGCTCCTGTTTAACCGGTGTTATGTATTTTATTCTTAATATTAGGTTCCCCTATGAATCCTGGAAATTAATAGAAGCACGATTCTCCTCTAATACACTTTATACAAGAACTGATCATGACCCCGAAATCGAGTCTTGTGAAGTGCTTCTTTCCTAATGGTACAATACGTATCTTTATTCTCAATAACTGGAACGATAATATAAAAGTTTTCAGACGGAGATATCCAGTATTAATTAACTGAAACAGAGTTTTCCTACAGATGGACAATGCGAGACCTCATACTGCACGAACAACCATGCCAAAAATTCAGGAATCGGGATGAGTCGAATAGTTACTACATCCAGCATACAGACCTGATCGTTCGCCTTCAGATAACCATTTTTTTTTCGATCCATGGCCCATTCCTTGCGGTGAAGAAATTTCGTAATCATTGAAGCTGTGGAAGTGGATCCTACCGAATTCTTCGTATCAAATCCCAGAGACTGGTACCGTCGCGGGATAAGAAACCTCACTGAAAGATGGCACATAACAATAGAATCTGTTGTTCTCTGCTTTGAAGAATCGTTAAATGTCTAGTCAGAAAATTTTCACAAGAGAATTTTCCCTAAAAACGACATAACCTGTGAGACATCCCCTGTAGGCTATAACGAGTCAAAATTATGTTACACAATTGAGGAACTACAAATACTTCTGGTGATTAAGAATTGTTGTTTCATTTGAAGGGCTTTGACATAGAGGTCATTTATCCCCGTGTACTTGGCTGCGGGTAGAATTTGTCTGATAACCTGTGTTATTGGGGTGTAAGTAGCAGTGTACGTTTTTGTAATCCTGGTGAGGATTGGGGAGCCGGCAACCGTGGCCTCAAGTTGGGGACCATCCCAGAATTTGCTTGGAGTAAATAGTTTTACGGTACCGTTAATTTCGTGATCATGAGCCATGGGACCTCCATTTTTCGTGGAATCCGAACTACAAAACATGGCATCTCACTTTGAAAATCTCACATGCATTGACCGGCAATCGAACCCGGTCAACCGTGATGAGTAGCCAACAGCTTGACCGATGCGCCACCACGCCCCTACTATTTCAGGGAAGGCTGAGGTGGGAATGGAAATGACATATACTTATTTTTGTCTCACGGGGATGTGTGTATCCCGTTCCAGCCCTCAGACCTAATCCCAATCCTCGCCTGACTGACAAATACACACTTCTACAGACACCACAGACCACGATGTCAAAGCCCCTTAAATAAAACAACAATAACAGTCAACCCTGCGGCCGTGGTGCACGACTTAACCAGCACGGCTATGTCATGGGGCTCAGTCCAGTTTCAACTGGGTTGAGGATGATATGCAATGGATTTCTCTGTGGGTGGCAGGTGATTTTAAGGCCGGATGACCTTCCTGACGACAAACTAATGAAAATTAATGTGAGATCGAATGAAACTGGACAAACAGATGGATGGAAGCTGCCGTGGCTTATCAGAAGATACCACCCCATCATTTACCTGGAGTTCAAAATCGAAAAATAATTTAATAACCGCTAAAGTGGGGTTTGAACTACTCGGCAAGTCAGTAGATAGCTTGGTCCCATGGCCTATTGTTGTGCGTTAGTGAGAGCCGGTAAAGATGACAAACATAATTACTACAATATTGTCATCACATGCAAACTCCCATCTTTGTCTCCTACAAATCCCAGTGCTGATGTTAACTGCAAATCGTTCCATCGAAACCTACTAAAGATTTGCTAGGTTTTGGATTCCAGGCCTACTTTCATTTAGGCCTATGAAAAAATAGGCTTATGAAAGCACCTTTTGTCCGTGTGTGTGTGCGTATGTGTGCGTGTCCCCTATATAAAACCCAAACGGCGGAACCGAATTCAATGAAAATCGATTAGTGCATACTATCACTACGTCCGACCTCGACCGTGCCTTTCAAATTTTAATACGTTTTACCAATCCAACATGGCGACCACGTGAAATATTTCACTGGCATTCTATATCTTCGCAACAGTAACAGATATCACCATGAAATTTTCCACGGTTCATCTATGTGACCTTTATAAACCTGTACGTTACAAAACGAACATGGCGGCCAAGCGAAATTAAAACATTTAAATAGATATTTCTCGCGAAGCCTCCGTGGCTTAGGCGGCATCACACCGGCCTCTCACCGCTGGGTCTGTGGTTCAAATCCCGGTCACTCCATGTGAGATCTGTGCTGGACAAAACGGAGGCAGACAGGTTTTTCTCCGGGTACTCCGGTTTTCCCTGTCATCATTTCATTCCAGCAACACTCTCCACTATCATTTCATTTCATCTGTCATTCATTTAATCATTGCCCCGGAGGAGTGCGTCAGGCCTCGGCATCCGGCCCAGTTCCTATCCTCGCCGCTAGATGGGGGCTTCATTCATTCCATTCCTGACCCGGTCGGAGACTGGAAGCAGGCTGTGGATTTTCATTTTCAAATAGATATTTCTCGCGATTTAGCCACCCGAGCGCAGTGAAACTTGATGCAACAATTGTTTATACACATTGTACTTCACTGACATCTATTTAGTTCAATAGTTTACATGACCTCAAGATGGCGCCTGAGCGAAATATTAAAATTAATATTGTATTTCATGTGTCCTAATCATGCGATCGAAGTGACCGCTTGAATAATGAACCTACGCATTAATCTTCATCTAATGGTACAAAACTCTATGGCCTACACATACAACAATCCATCATGGCGACTATCCTAAATATGTTCTGTTCTCAATATCTACGAATCTATTCCAGCAATCAAACTGAAACTTTCTATGCTTATAGAAGATACTGATATAAGTCAATCTATGGATTATTTAAAAATTTGGTGAACACAAAACCAACATGGCGGCGACGCGAATTTAAAATGTTTAAATTGTTTTTTCTCATGAATTTTCATGCGAGTGCTGTGAAACTCGGCACGGTAAATCTTCATACAACCTTTAGTAGGCTACTGACGTCTAATGTAATGGTTTAATGATAAATTAAAAATGGCGGCTGTGCAATTTTTGTTAAATCTCCTTTTCATTTCTTGTGTCCTAAGTAAGTCCAGTAGGGTATTTGAAAATAGGCTATTTAGTTCTTCGCTGAACTTATTGTTTTAATCCCTGATCCTACTACCAAGGCTTCACCCACGGACTCGGTGGGAGATCAATCCTCTGCCGTTGCAAAGACGGAGTCTGGGAGCTAGACACACTATTTCAGCAACTGGAGATGGTGATAGGCCGATCAACCAGGCGACTGCTAACTTGGATATAATTAAGGAAATATCAGCGAAGGGATTTTGGACCTGTTGAAAGGAACCATCCCGGCATTTGCTCAGTGCTGAAAATAGGAAACCACAAAAAACATTTTCAGAGTGACTGAAGTGGGATTTGAGCCCATGCTCCCACGATGCCAGCAAGGCACGAGCTAGCGCGTTTTAGTGCTCTCGGCCACCGTGGCCGGTTTGGTTTTGGAATGCAATGTATAGTCCATTAGCCTCTGTAAACAGAACCATTAGGCCAGAACCATTTCGTCTTTGTATGATTGAGATTCCTGAGCTAATTCAATAGATTACACTTTACATCGTAACAATCTAAAGAACATAGGCTACTATTTATTTAATTTGAGGAAGTTCTAAATAATACAATGCTGCCTCATGTCACGTCACCCAGAGGGTTGTTCAACACAAGATAGAGAGAGGTCTTACACAACTCAGTGATAAGTAGGGCCCGGATGTTGATGACATGTCATCTTTTTACTGAGCTGTCTAAAACAATGCTGAAGCACATAGAAACTCCGGACCGGCCACCCTATTTTCAAATATGACATTTTTATTTTGCATCTTTTTGCATTATTTGCTATTTTTCCACTTTAAGAGCATTTTTTAAAGTTTGGTAGATTTTTGTGGTCATATTTTAGAGAAATCGGCCTTTTAAGGCATTTTTTTCCAATTTAGTCATGCCACAGCTTTATATGAGGGAGTTACGTCTCTCAGAGTTAAGAAGAAGCTAGTAGCTGATACAAGATAATTTAAAATATTGACATAAAATATTTCTGTATTGCTATTAGCAGAACAATATTTATCTTGGATGCAGAAGAACGGTGCCGTAGGTCTACAGATGCTCTTGTTTTCGTCGTAAACTAGTTATTAGCGGAATAGAATGTTACCTGCTTTGTTGACCAGTTGTGGCGGGGTAGAAAGGGGAAGGGGTGTATATTCTTGTATCAGTTCATTTTCTCCATTTTATAGGGCATTTTTCGAATTTTTGAAATATTGGTGAATTTATTAATATAAGATCATTTTCTACATTTTTAGTGCATTTTTCGAATTTTTTGGTCATTTATTACAGTCATTTTTGAAAATTTTAAGTGCATTTTTTTAAACTATTTACGGCATCAACATCCCGGCCCTAGTGGTAAGCAAAGATCTACGACTCTCCTTCAGAAAAGGAGGTGAAGCAGTTGCCATCTTTAAATCGACATAAATCCTTCGACACAGATTTTACAGTACATCATACAGCAGACGGAACTGTGGGAAATTGGGCCGGGTGACTTGGTATTCCTGCCAGCAAGATGGAGACAGGCGTCACGTTTAGACCAAGTGCTAGGTATATACTATAATATAAGTTATAAAATTTTTCATAATAAGACAAATACATGTATTTATTTAGTTTGTGAACAATAATAAGGTACATAGACATAAGCCCAATTTCATTCCTTCTTGGCATATCAAGTTTAAAAAAAATGCAAAATACATCCTTAAAGGAAAGATAGAAAGAAATAGAGAGACAAGTAACTATATGGCCTGTTTCCATATATCCCACTGGTCTACCACAGAAAAGCCCTTCTGCCTATTGAAAGAATTATCCTTATGATACTAAATAGCTTTTAGTTCACGATCTATGTCTTCAAAGATACCATTCGACTATAACGAGAAATTATGTGCTAGAATATGTAGCTTTCAATATCGGTGATTAAGACTCATCCCGTGAGATAGTGCCTTATTTCACGTCCCGGGCACCTACTCCATTCCTGTCCTTAATACAGTTACACACATCACAGTCATCACAGAAATACAGGTTATCATAAAATTCAACACATACCCATTTACATGGGGCTGGTGACTAAGACGTCCCAATCCTCTCCAAATCAATTAACAACAAAAGAAACCATGGGACAACTAAGGACGTTAATTTCGGAAATCTGTAACGTACTAACCATCTATCGAATCCGGTCCTTATTGCTTGGACTCAAGGAGGTAGGCCATTGTACTAAAACGCTTTAGTCTTCGTGATATTTGTAAATAACTATGTCTATTGATATGGAGGATTATAAACTAAACTTTAAAAGTGATTCCAGCAATCACGTTGCGTTTCTAAACATTCTGCTCCGGACAACTCACAGCACTGTACACCAAACTAAAATATTCTTCCATTTAATTTTGTAGGATTCTGGACTAAAATTAAACATAAACAGGCACTTTTAATATGATTTGCCTTAATGAGGCCATTTGTATTTCAACCGGAGGTGGATCATTAATTTAGTCTCTTCCCTTTTTAAGTTGGTTTTTGTGTTTGTTTCATAAAAACTCTTTCCGTAAATCGATTAATTATTAGCTTTTACGGACTGTATATTTATAAACTGTGAACTCGTATATTCTGCTGGACATACAGATGGAACAGAGCTGACGTTGACGTTGACTCGCGGAATATTCTCATAATCGGATTAAATAATACAATACAGAACATCAAGGAATTATTGTGAGTGTTGATTTTCAAAACAGTTAACACAAATTTAAGCATGGGCTGTAAATTCTCCATGCTTTTCCTGTGTTAAAAAAAAGGTTGTTTAACGAAATGGCCGGTCGGGGGTGGTGTTGATTTGAAATATATTGAAAGGTTTAGGGTCAAATTCATTTGTTTGTTTATTTATTTCTGAGAGTGATTTGAATTCGTGTTTATTCAATCACATTTGTGCAATAACATCACATTCCATTTCAGTACTAGGCCAGTTGGGCGCATTTCGTTGGGATTATTTGAGTGTTTTCCTACCCGAGTTTAACCCACGGGGGAATGTTTGAATATATTGCGGTCAGTAACACTGTTGTCAAAACGTGGTCTTCGGGGTACGCATTGAAACCCGTATCCAACAGTTCCTGTGTTCGTTACCCGGATCTGCTAGGAAATATTCTTATGGAATTATCACAGGGACCGGGTACACCGGGTTTCGTTAGATGAACTGATAATAAGGGCTTTGATTCTCATATCAGTCGTTGTAGAGGTGGTATTTGATGGTTTCTTCTATTTTCAAAAACAATGCGAGGATGGTTCCTAACTCAAAGTTGCATATGCCATCTTCTCTGTCCCAGTCCCACTGTATAATGCCAATGATCCGGTATTTGACTCTAACAATGTGTGCTCCACAGTGTAAAGAACACTTCCACTTTAGGGGTGGCTAGGAAATGTGGGACTGTTTCTAAGTTCAGCGAACGAGTCAATGGTACTTAAAGATGGACAATGGATCGTCCTCGTGACCTTGGTCGACATCGAATACCACATTCTGGAAGGTAACTCGTGAATATTACCGTGACGTACAGAATTACAGTTATAATTTTACTTCTAGCGATGCATCTTACACCGTGAAATATAAGTTACATTATTTAGGATAAGGCAACTACGTCTAAAAAGATCGCAAATTCATGAGACATTTTTTACTCTTAATATTAAAATGAATCTGCGAGCGTCCACGTCGTTGTGGAGACCCGGGATCGATTCCCGCCTCTGCCAATAAATTTAAATCTGGTCTGAGGGATGGAACGGGGTACACACAGCATCGTGAGGCAAAATTGAGGCAAATGCCGGAATGGCACCTAATTTAAGGCCACCGTTGCTTCCTACCCAAATCCTACCTCGATTATAAATACACACACTAGTGCAGACATCACAGTGACACAAGTTATCAGACAACTTGTACACACACCCTAGTACAAGGGGCAACATGACCACGATGACGCAAAGCTCCTGAAGAATGAACATAAACAACAAAGAATTTGCGAGCATTTTCTCAACCAATTTCATTCCTCATGTAGGCTATTGCCAAACAAGGACATAGTATTTAGCTTCATTTTAAATTGGATTAGCATGTAGGTATTGCGTGCTTATTAGATAACGAATGTCTTGTTATTTCACTTATATATATATATCTGGGAAAATCTTTATCATAATAATTAGATAGTTGAATACGCTTATCTTGAAGCACTTTCTCCTTGTCAACTATTTACCACGTAGATTAGAGATGAGCATAAACTTAGGTCATTTGCCTATTTCCAGCTGAAGCCTGAGAGCTGTGACAGCCTGAGCACTTATAATGAAGCTAACTTGTTAGCTCAGGGCTCAAGAAAGTGCTACGGCAACTAGGGAGGGGATGCAATAGATATCAGTGCGATAGCTTGTATAATGAGATGTGAGGCTGTAACTGAGTTACTTCTCCTGTTACTGCATCTTAGTAGAATGTAATTCGTTATATTTGTTATTATTCCTGCATACTGGATACACGAAATGTGGCTCCTGTCGCGGTACGCCGGATCACACTGCGCATTGCTTCCATGGATCCCCTCATGGTGTAGTGGCTGGCACTCTTGGATAACTGCCGTGAGATCCGAGTTCGATTTCTAGTTCTGTCAAGAAACTTAACTTTGGTCTGACGACTGTATCAGTCTCGTAAGGCGAAACTCAGAAGAGGGCATTTCAATTTACATCTCAATGGCCCTAGAAGTGGTTTTCAATAACTTAAATTATCTACTCCGGGCAAATATCGGTATGGTTCAAACGCAAGGCCACGACCACCTCCTCCCCAATCCTCGACTCAATTACAAATACACACAATACTCTATTACAAACACCACAATAACACAGATTTTCAGACAAATTCTACACATAACCTTGTGCGTGGGGCTGAAATAACCACGATGTCCAAGCTACTAAATGATACAACACCAACAACAACATGACTGAAATTATTGCTCAATGTTATTCTTTTGAAACTTGTCGATAGAAGTTATAATGTAACTGGTCCATCACGGATCAGAACATGAATATGCACTCTTCTTTGCTGCACACTCATCAATACGGATAAGGTATTGGTACTTAAAGCAGAGAGCATACTGTAGCTATCAGCTCGAATGGATATAAGCTGGTAGGTTTAACATATCATTGGCTAAGTATAAAAGCCTCCCAACATGTTTTGAGGTAGAACCAGCTTTTCATAAAGCAGCTTACGGCTGAGAACGGTCGAGTGTTTATATTTCAAAAAACATACATTGAACTGACGTATTCACCGCCATCATTCTTGACGCATATACACAGGATACATCATTGAACCTCAATCTGCAGTTTTACTGTGATTGTACGTTTATTGCTACATATATAATGACACAAATATACAAATGTTATTGTCTAAGAAACCTAATGTGGGAATACGATATTGATCACCTTGAAAACCGGAAAAGTAATTGTTGCTGGTGAAGTTGATTCTGGTATACATTTTCAGGGGCCGATAGCCTAGATGTTAGGCCCCTTAAAACAACAATTATCATCATCATCATCTGGTATACATTTCAGCAATTTGGCCTGTAAATTTTAATATATAACGCATTGAACACCTAATGATTTCTTCTAATATCTCACGACTTAAAAAGTAACTTCCTTCTTATTCGAGCCAATAAATCCGATGTGATAATATTATTCAGTATACATGCACCTTACATTGCATACCTTACAGTATAGCTATGTGTCGCCTCTCTGTGTAAGTTTCGCCTGGCTGCGTGGCTCAGCGGTGGCGTTCTCGCCTGCTGTTCCCAAGGTTGCAGGATCGAATCCTGGCGCAGCCAGTCGGCAATTGAGGGTGCGAAAATGCAAGGAAGCCGTGTCAGTAGATTTACTAACACGTTAAAGATCGCCTTCGGGACAAGATTCCGACAACCTGGCGTCTCTAAAAGCCGAAGTTGTTAAAAGGGACGTAAGACAAATAACAATATTATTATATTACGTGAGTAAGTTTGCCTTGAGCTTCATGTGGAGCCTCAAATATCGTCGTTTAAGGACGCCAGAACTTTCTACAATCCGCCTATGGTCGTCATATTAATAAAATACATACCGGTATTGAATATTGCCTGTCAATTTATGTAGCATATACTATGGTATTCTAGCCCTGGCATCCTTTCCTAAAACAGTTTTCCAGGAAGGACAAATTCATTTGTATTCTGATCAGTAACCTTAAGGATGGCAGGCAGGGGGAAATTTTAAGTATCCTCCAACAACAAACATACTATTTCACGCGCGTCCAGCTACGTTGGTTCTAAGGTATGATTTATACACTAGTCAAAAAGGGTTTTGCATATTGCATGATTTTGTATTTTCATTGCCGTATGACGACATTTAATTTTTGCACATTGGCTCATGTCTTAACTCTAAGATAACACGTTTGTTTGTTTGAACCGTACACTGTTATCGGACATGGAATTTGGCATACAACCTGCACAAATGGAGGAAGTGGCCAAATCCCTGCTGTGAGTGCTGTACATCGAAGCAGACCATTAGGCACATTGTCAAAGATTGCAAACTAAGAGCATGATTAGGTGACCCTAACGAGTATTTCAGTGCTACACCATCGAGCCTGAACTGGAGAAATAGACTGAACATAATGCTGTAATTAGTTTGATATCCGTGCTTCTGTGTAATTGTTATTATTATTATTATTATTATTATTATTTATGTTATTATTATTATTATTGTGGTTCAAGTTTACTGCCATACGCTACATAAATAATAGAACAGTTATCGGATAAATTACTTGTATTTCGTCCACAAATATTGCAATATTCAAAACATATTTTGACCGGTGTAGTTTCGCTAAGTTAGTTATAATTTGATTATGATAATCCTATTTATTATACATAAAGAACTCCTTAAATACTTACCGAAGGGTTATCTATAAGAAGATATAATTCTAATGCATATAGAACTTCATTCAACTAATTATAGTCATTTACTTCCTAGACTGATAACCAAGCAAATATAATAGAGGATCTCCACATAATCTATGTACATGAATATTTCTTGTTGCAGTGTGAATTGATATCGAGAGTTTCTTCTGTGAACATTGTACAGTCGCCGACACATTACATGTTCGCCCCTGGTGTCCATGGTTGTCCACAACACATACGTGTTGGAGGTAGAACATGCAACAAGGCGTTGCCGAAAGACGTTTGTTTCGTTGTCTGCAAATAGCAATACGACATAGCATGTTACGTTTCTCGGCTTGGGACATGTGTGTTGAGGACGCAATTTTTCTGGTAGCATGTATTAGGTCAGTGGTGGTGCAGAGCCACGAGGCTAGGAATCACATACCGCTACCGAAACACATTTAATAATAAATGCATGGACGAACTATATAATATTCACAACTATACACCAGCACAATGTTATTAAACACTGAATAAGGCATATCCATGATGCCACGAAAGCGTGCACGATTCCGCTGTATGGCAAAATCTAGCCGGTATGTCCATGTACCATGTTGTCCGGGATTGTCAACAACAGCCAACTCATTATTCTTGCCACTGCTTGACCATGCTGGTCAAGCACAGAGCAGCCAACCCACAGCAACAGAATTCTCTGAGTGCGCACTGGGAGGGATAATTATCACAGTAAAACACATATTATACAAGGAGTCGAGTCACAACATACCGACTTTCTTCAATAATAGAAAACGAGGAAAATTAAATTAAGAAATGTAAATACACTATGAACATTAATTTACACATCCCCATCTGCTGGGAGAGGGCCCAATTTGGTAATTGGTCTCTTAAAAAAAGCATGTAGGATGAGGATGGTTACGACACGAACCAGTCCATCGCCACCAGGATGAACGTTTTCGACGACAGCCACCTTCCAGGATAAGGGCGTCAGGTTGTCCTCACGTACAATGACCAGTGCACCTGGTTGTACATTTGGGCAGGAGCTGGTCCATTTGGTTCACTGTTGTAGATGATGGAGGTAGTCGTGTGACCATCTGCGCCAGAGCAGTTGGAGTCTCTGCTGCAAAATTTCCCATCTAGATAACAGACTAAGCTTAGTGGTACCTAGATCTGGCTGGGGAATGCTGGTTATGGAAGTTCCAAATAAATAGTGGGCAGGACTATAAATATGGGGATCAGCAGGATCAAACAAGAGGGCAATCAGTGGCCTGGAATTGAGGCATGCTTCAACTTGGTAGGTAAGGGTGGTCAGCTATTCATAATGTGATTTACTGTACTTGCTTATTGTTGTTATTAATCAGACCCATTGAATTATTATAATTATTAGTTGTGCTTTCACATATTGGCTCACATGTCAGATGACACACCTTGATTTACATATTATTATTATTATTATTATTAGACTTTTTTTTTATTATCAGCTTTTTTATAAGACATTTAGCCGTCATTTCAAAGTAATTCATTTCATTTGGCTTGAGGAACATAGCGAAGGGAAGTGCGGTAGTATTTCATAATTTAGGGATGAGAGGCTGGCGGCAAGAGGATTATCCATATTTTCTAAACAGTACCTTTTTTAGAAAATAGTTTCAGTACTATACCAACACATTAGTTTATAACATATCAAAAAATGAACTCTTTATCTTGTATAGTCCCTGAGAAAATGTTCCTTAAAATGCCACAACTTTAGCATTGTTAAGATACGGCTTTCCGTATACCCTTAAAACGGTCCAGTGAAGTAGACGCCGCAGTTAAAAATGGCCTGAGATCTTCAACTCGGGAAAGTGGCAGTTGCCTCATTAGTTGATGTGCAGGCTGAGCCTTTAACTTAAGACATACTAGGCAGTGGTCCATATTGTTTCTGACTGTTGGTTTACCATTGCCTATCCAATATCGCTGCCTTAACTATGAAAGTACAAGTTGGCAACCCGCATTTATTATACGAATATGCTCGTGCTCCACGATTAGCCTAGTTAGCTGATGACCTGCAGCTAATATCAACGATTTTTTTTACATTGCAGGCAAGATCAGAGTGTTCCAATCTACCTCCTACACGCAGAAGATGCATGCCATCTAGGATGCGACTCAAAGAAAGTAATTTGCTCTTGTTATTAAGAGGCTGTCCTTGTTCCATTTGGTGTATATGCCTTCCATATGCAGGAAGTTAAGACAATTTGATGCATTGGTGCAACGCTTGTTGTAATTCTTGCAGGGAGAGGTCAGCATTTATTTTTTCTTCTCATGCTCGTCTGCAATTTGTTGTAAAGTGATTACAATATCCTATTACACGCAGCAATCTGGTCAGTTTTGAAAACCTCGTAGTGATGTCGCCTTCTATTCTTGTTGGGATATGGCAGCTTATCTTGCATATCTCTTCCGAGACGGCTTGCTGTGTAGCAGCATCAGCTATGACGTGGCGCCTTCTCGTACCCATTTTGGTCTTTCCCACTATAGCTGATTTTGTAAGCGATCATTGGGATATACTCCTCTAGAAATCATGTCCGCTGTGTTATCGGGTGATGGTACGTGTCTCCACTCAGAACTTGTAGTGTTCTCTTGTATTTCAGGCACCCTATTCCCCACGAAGGTCTTCCATCTTGCAGAGGGTGCGTTTAACCATGCTACTACTATGGTAGAATCAGTTCAGAGATATGTTCGGCAAGTGTCCAATCTTAAAGCTCGGGTTAAATTCTTAAGCAATTGTGCCAGCAACAAAGCTCCGCAGAGTTCTAAGCGAGAAAGTGACAGTTATTTTCAAAGGGGCTACTCTTGATTTAGAACAACATAGCTTCATTGTGGTGATTCCATTCTTTTTGTGGATCGAAGGTTTATGCAAACTCCATATGCCTTCTCCGAACATCACTGAAGCTATGTAACTGGATGCTGACTACAGGATTGTCAACAAGAATTCTCCTGGCAATGCGGATGCTGTCTATGAAAGGAAGCTGACGTTGCAATGATTTCCAAATTTGTGACAACTCAGGAGACAACGGTTCGTCGCAAGCCATCTGATGCTGCCAGAGCTGCTTTAGAAACATTTTACAAAGGATGACTATAGGGCTGATGAAACCCAGCGGATCAAAAATGGTAGAGATGAGTGACAGCACAGTTCTCGTCGTGAACTCATGTGTAGGTGATACCAAGTGGATGTTGTTCACTATCTGGAAGTTATCTGCAGCAGGATCCCATAATAGACCTCGAGTCTTAACTTTGTCGTCATTGGCGAGACGTAGAGGAAGTTGTGTCTCTCTGAGCTCCGCCGGAACACTCTAAAGTACACCAGAATGATTCCTTCACCATTTGTGTAGTGGAAATCCCTTTGGAGTAGTTCTATGAACTGACGTTGCATTTCAAGTGCATCATCGATGTTTTGACATCCAGACATGCAATTATTTACGTAAAAGTCGTTAGCAATAACCTCTTCTGCCTTGGGGCAGACCTGGGCGCCTTCTGTGGCAAGCTGTTGTAGACATCGCGTTGACAAGTAGGGAGCACTTGCCATTTCGTAGGTTACGAATGTTAATTGATATCCTTGGATGGGTTCTGTCTGATCTCTTCTCCCCAAAAATCCGCTGGTAGGTACGGACCTGGGTGTATACTTGTATCCGTCTGTACATCTTGGCTATGTCGGCAGTGAATGCAATGGGATGAGCTCGAAATCTAAGAATTATAGAGCAGAGATCTTGCTGTATAGTAGGCCCAACCATATGTAAGTTGTTCTAAGATACTGGAACTAACAGAGCAATCAAATTCAATTCTTGTCTTTTCTGTCGAACTGGATTCTTTAAGAATGGCGGGGGCTTGGTGGCTCAGCGGTCTAGCTGTATGCCTCTCACCAAGGCGGTCCGGGTTCGATTCCCGGTCAATGCATGTGAGATTTTCGAAGTGAAATGCCATGTCCTGTGGTTCGGATTCCACGTAAAAAGGAGGTCCCGTGGCTCATGATCTCATGATTAACAGTCACGTTAAACTACAAGCTTCCTTCCTTCCTTTTTAAGAATGGCATGATGAGTGAGACATGTAGTATGTAGAAGTCGTAGCCGCGCAGGCTGGCTCCATATGCCTTAATTCTTCATACTCGTCCATAAATTTCACGTACTCTTGCTTCAGATCAGGATATCTACTCAGCCTTCGTTCAAGTAGCTGAAATTGCCTAGATGCCATCCTAAAGGAATCACCTAATTTGTCCAGATCTTCATGGAATTGTAAGCAAACCACAAATCTTCCAGCATGATATATTGTAGTGTGCTGTACAAAGTTCGCCTCACATTGTTGTTCTACTTTAGTAAGTGGAGCCTGGCCTACTTCCTCTATTTCCCAAACTTCTCAGGTTGATTCTGAATATCAACGTTCGTCTTCACAATGAATGATGCTACCAGCTGCCGTGGCATAGTGGAAGGGTGAGTCCCTGATTCATACCTCCCTGATAGAATCTAACCAAATTCGGTTTCATGTAGGGCAGGGTGATTGTAGTCCCTGATTAGCTTACCTGATCGGCAAATATAAGCCCAAATTTCAGCCCCTAACATAATGTCAATCTTACTAGGTCCTTGAAATGAAGGAACTGCTAGAGGAAGATTCTTAGGTAGGTTCCATTCAGCAGGATCAATAACGTGCCCTGGTAGGTCGTCAGTGACCTTGGTAAGTACCAAGCAATCAATTGATGTAGTGAAATTTTTGGTGTGAGAAGATATTTCAAGGGAAACACTGTCCCTCGGCTCTGAGATGGTGTCTTCGATTCCTTGAATTGGAACTCTCCTGTGTTGCCTAGGAAGTTTCAATCGCTGAGCACAGGGTTCAGTAATAAATCAGGATTGAGAACCAGCGTCAAGCAGCACCCGACATATCTGCCACCTTCCTGTGCTATCCCTACCTTGATAGGAGCTGTGGACAAGAGAATGTGCCTAGTTGGCTCTATTGTTGTGTTGCATCCATAGGTATTAGTATATTGTGCCACTAGTTGAAAATGCGGCAGCTGCCTGATCTACAGTCATTAATTTTATGATCCGACTTGAGGCAATTATAACACAAATTATTGCTCTTTGTAAATTCCCTTTGCACATGAACTGGAACTTGTGCGAAACTCCTACACTTATGAAGTGCCTGCGTCTGACTACAATACACAAATCGTGGATTTGTTGCAACATATGACTGATGGAATTGTATGCCATGTTTGTGCTTATGGGGAACAGGAGATTTAATATTTGTTGAACTTGGCTTAGGTAGGTTAGAATTTACCATCTCAATTGATTTCCAATTAGTTTCGAGAAATTCACAGAATTCATGCCAGGTTGGAAATGTCTTGGAGTTAAGTGTGGATTCATATTCCCGGCGTATTGATAGGTCGACTTATTCCAGGATTAATTGTGACACAAGTAACTCTTCTAATGGTACGTCCAATTGTAACGACTGTATAGCATTCAAATTCCTCAGAGCTCGGTTGAGAAGTGCCCGCAGATCACATGCTGAAGCATTGTTCATAGACGGTAATGTTAACAATTGCCTAAGATGAGCAGAAGCAATTAAACGAGGATTGTCATAACGATTAGAAATTGTATCAAGGGCTATATCAAAATTAGAGCTGGTGATTGGGAGGTTGGTTATGGGATCATGTGCTTCACCTGTCAATGAACTCAGTAAATAATGAAACCTTTGTATGTTGTCTAGATCTGCATTGTTGACAATAAGGCTCATGAATGTGTCGAAATAACGCCTGTAGTGAGTTACTTCACCATTAAATGGAAGGGATTTGAATTGTAGGTAATTCAATTCCTTTGGAGCCAGAACTACGTTTGTAAGTGGAATTTCGATTGTTGTCACCAGACCTAGCGCTGGCAGAACCATTGTTATTAACAGTCAATTTGGTCTTTTTTGTTTCCTGATTAAAATACATTCTTTCAAACACATCCCTATCTTCAGCGTGCAATTAAAAGTCCTGAAACAATTCCAACTGTATCTGAGCCCATAACAACTTATGATGTATTGTGCCCGTTTAGACCGGAGTCCGCACGACCACATATGCATTTTACCAATAATCAGTCAGCACGAGAGTCAAAATATCCCGGAGCGCCAGATGGGTTAAAGCAAATCGCAAAAACGACATCAAATGAAAAAAATGCTTTACTGATTTTTGGCTCAATGCAACAATAAGGATAGAAGGAGATTCAATTGGGCGTAACACATAAAGTAAAATTATCTCATTTTATTTTGAATTTAAAATTGACTGCAAAAATGCTCAAAGCAGCATCACTCACGTGTGGCGATCCACACTCCTATTTACACAATATACAGAAATTTTCCAAACACATTTGACAATTATTTTTTGGAAACACAAGTCTGATTAATAGTCCTGTAGACTGTGTTCCAAAATTATTTATGATTAAATCCAGTTCAAATTTAAATGTCTCTACTGGAAATATCGTAGTTCACTGTTTGAATTTTCACATAATATTAACACTCGTAGAATAAATGTTAATAGAATTTTAACTTTCACTTATTTTTCCAGTTTCAAAAAATATATTGTCGAAAAATATTATTATCATCATTGAATCAACACAAATTATTTACACATATTAATAACATCTGAAAAGTATTTGACTTTGAGCATAGCATCGAAGAACTGTGCGAAGCACAACAAAAATAAATTGTTCTTCTGACATTAAACATTCGAGAAGTGACTCGATTATGAACTTCTAGTTCCTAACAAAATATATGATTTCTGAATCATCAACTTGATTAATAAATTGTTGAACCATTCAACTATTCAATTCTGCACTTAGAATCATAATTAAGAAAACTTTTTATATTTATGGCCATTTTTAGCAACTTTCACAACTTGCAATTCTTCGACAGAATGCGGAAATAAGAATTGTAGCTTCATAAGAAATTCATTTAGTTCATGGCACTAGGATTGAAAATATCCTTCAAATTATTCGTGGTTAAAGAATTATTTTTAAATTGGCAGTGGCCCATTCTATTATTTGTGTAAGAACACAATATTACAACAACAACGGCAAAGGTCTTCCTCTGAAGAAGAATAAACTACTATCATGACAAATCCGGGTTCTAGCAAAATCAAAGTCTAAATGGAATCCGTAAACCAGGTTGAAATAAGAACTGATGGTTTCTAAGAAATAACCTTCGGGTCATACGACGAAATGTGTAGTTCCAATACTCCTATAAACCTGAGCCATCGAACCTGCTATTTGATTGATGCTCGAAATAATCTCCTCATTCCTGCGACTTAAACATGCGCACCTGGGAATGGCATTTCAACTACTCCACACATATAAATTTTCTTCCCAAAATTTATACAATAAATCAAGCCTCTGCTTGTTATCAACACTGGAAGATTAATAAACTTACAAGTTTAGTTTATTTTACCATTCAGTTCAACCCGTGAATTTACCATACTTATGAAAATCTTTATTTCACTTTCGAGTGTATTTACGTCATGATTTTATATAAATACAAAAATATCCTATTTGATACAATTATCAATTGCTTCCCGTGTCATGCCTCTCCGTGTTATCTGAAAAATATACTTTGCTCATTGCAAATATCAACTGTTCAACCAGAACTGACATGTTGGTTGAATGCGGGCTTGCGCTAACCACTCTCCTTCGGAAAATCTCCTGTTCCAAACTAGAAATGATTAAACTACTTCATAGGCTCTCTCTCAATACATATGATTATTAGAAAATATAATATCCAAGAATTATTTAGAAAAATTATAAAAATTATTATTATTATCATTAGTGGATTATTATTATTATTATTTGTTATATTATTTTAAATATGTTTAACTATCATCTCATTATGTGAGAATCCACATGTTCGAACCTTCGAATATGGAAAAAAATATCCATTCCTCAACAAAAATAATTATTAACTTTTACAGTTACATCGGCTGATTACCGTGATTTCCCAAAAATATGAAATATTCAAATAAATGCTCGAAATGCTCGGTCATCGATCCTAAACTGTTCTGAGTGCTGAAAATACTCAGAATAACTCTAACAAGTCTTGCGTAAATCATTGCAAGATTTAAATACGAAGAAAAATAAATGTGTTGGTCGTCTGCAGAAAAATAGTTTGTTCCAATTAGCTAGGCATAATATAATTCAAATGTGGCTTACATTTCTTGATGGTCTTGAAGCGTAGCGAACCTGGTTTGTACCAGATTTATCCATAGACATGCCCTATCGGACAAGCATGTATAATCCTTGTATCGGCCGCCATTATATACCCACAATCCGTCCAGTAAGACATAGTGGTAGTATCTCTTAACGTTTGAATTAACTGTTGTTCCATTTTAATATGGGCTTCTATCAAAGCCATAACAGTTTGTTTAAATGGGGTCAGATCTAAGTGATCTATTCTTAGATATGTCAGTTGTAACATAACTCACGGTAATCTTATCAATACAAGAAGACACTGACAGTCTAACCAATCAACGGCTGTTCTGAAGATCGTTCCCTGGGCATGGTTTAACACCATCTACCATGCGCTAAGCAACCTGTAGTTTCCCTTGCGTAGACTAATGAACACCACCGTGATAGACTGGTCTTCAGTGTACTGATAGATCCAAGTGGTTAACAAGTTACCAATATGAAAACTGACTGAAATGGACTTAAACATCCAAGTATTAGGTTATTACTGGACTGTGACAAAGAACTAATTCTAGACAAAGTCTAGCATATGTCCATGTAGAAACATAAATATTTCCACTAATGTCTGTAGAAAAAAAAAATCAATCACCTCAGTGATTCTCCTCGCCGGAAACTTACTAAGTTCCACCTCGTAGCGCAGCACTTTTGTGACTATCACAACTTTGAAAATTACTTCTGCGTAGATCCGGCAACCATGTGCCTTGGCTCAGCGTAGCAGCAACTTGCTCTGCAAATGCTTGTGTTGAAGTGAGCTATCGATGCCTCGGCCGGCCGGCTTTTATTCAAAACAGCCAGGGTCACGCGTCATCAGCTGATATCTGGAAATCATCATATCTCTGGTATCCCTGGTCCGATTTACTAGATACTAATCGCATTCTCTTTAATTTGGCCGTGCCAGTAATCTGATCCCAGTCTCAAGTCTCTACTCCATGGCTAACTATTTAATCAATAAATAGCCTCGACCTCTGCTATTACTCGCTACGTCACTTGACATGCAAGTATCGGTAAATTCTTTCCAATTGCTTCGAGAAGCAATGTAGCGCGATATTCAAATATCTCAACTTTTAAAAGCGGCTGTAGCCTTTCCCTTGATATCTAGGTGTCTGAATCTTGGAATACCCATTCCTAGAGTTGGGCACAGTATGACAGACAATTATATTAATCGCACTATTATGGCTTGGTTATCTAACTCTTGAAGTTCATTCACAAATATTGCTCTGCACGTGAGGCTAGCTGTAGCTACAGCACGTGTAGTAATTAATCGTTTTCTATTTGCCTAATCCATGCTGACAAACTATGAATAAGGGTAGAATAATTTAACAATGAGCAATAGCAGTGAGCAATGGTTAGAAAATAAGCCAGTCTAGGTACGTTTAGCTGTTATGATGTGAAGAATGCATCGCGTCGGTTCGGCAGCAAACGGTGATCCTCGGCGTAGTGTGGAGTGACCGCCAAAATGTTGTTGTTTGTAAATTCCAATTTATAGCAAGTTCACCACACTTCTACAATATAATTCACAGGTCGCGTATTTATACATAATCATCGCATCCGGCCCTGGATGCCCAATATGATGGTGACGCAATTTCTCTGGAAGCATGTATTAGGCCAGTGGTGGAGAAGGATCACGAGGCAAGGAATCATATACCGGTACCGAAACACACTTAATAATAATAATAAACTATATAAGATTCACAACTATTGAACCCTTTCTAAGAAGCGCATATAAATTATTCCAAATTTTATTTCATTACATTCTGATATTTCTGCCAGAATCATACAGAAGGCCAGACTGAATTGCGAAATGACGAGCTTAAATGGAGACAGTTTGGATGGACGTGCCCAGTCATGAAACAAAGAGATGACGACGATCGGAATGTTTGGCAGGTGCAAGAATAACTTTCTTTGTTTCCCTAGCGTCCAGAGAAAGATAGTTGCTGGGAGAAAGAGACGAGAAGAACTTTTAACCAATCATAGGACAGAGGATTCTGTTCAAATCTGTGACATTGACGTCATGAACAACCAATCAGAGAGGGACGCCATTGGTAGAGCCAAAAGCTGCATCTGACGCCGTCCTGGTGATAAAAAGCGGGAAGCTTGGATTAAAGAAGCCCATGATCAATTCTTGAGCACGACGGCACAACCGTGACCTGTGAATGATTTCGAGTTATTTGATACCTGTTGCATGCCAATAATCGCCAAATTATAGAAATTAGTGCTGGATTTCCCTTTCCCTCCGTCCTTTTGCCAGAATCTTTTAAATACTGTCGTTTGAGTTGACGACAGAGGCATTCTACTCGATTCATCATTGAGAGAGCTTATTCGATTTTATATTTCAGTCTTGAGAGACAGTCATGATTCATGTGAGCACAGCATAGTGTGGAAAGTTATCGAGTCATTGAAATGTATGTAGTCTACCATGACTACAAAATAATAGGGAAAGTTCTACGAATAATTTTGCACTAGACAATTGGTGAAAGAAGTAGCCTTTGGCAAAATTTAGCTAGAGAAAATACGTGTGACTATAACTAACTTTTTATTCAGCATCAAGATGGAACTCCAGGTCCAGAGTAAGATGTCGAACCAGAGTATCTTCGGCTTCATGTGGTCTAACATGAGCTAAGCGCTCTGAAGATAAGATGTCTGGCGATGTACGATGAGACGATGCAGAAAGAGGAATAAGTACAAAATAATTCTATTATTTGTCAAGCTGGTAATGGTTTTTATGGGACTAAAATTTTTGTGCAAATATTTTGTTTGTGTGTTTTAATGTAAATATTTTGTTACTGGCACACTATCGTAAATGCATGAACAGCGTGACGACTTGTATTTTAGTATTGTGGAGATATTTTTGTTGATATGCAAGTACACGGGGCACAGGCACACGACTGCGTGTTCTCTACCGTAAATGTGCGGCTAAGTGGCACAAATTGGGAATCGATATCATAACAGAAGCGAAATTGAATTTATTATAATAAATGTAATGATTTGAATTAAATTCTTTTAGTGTCTCTGGACACGAATCTAGGGATATCTGACTCGAGTACCGGCCTGTGGTATACCAGTGTGTGTTCAGCCCAAAGCTTTGTTGTGTCTGCATATGTGTTTTAAGGGATATTAGCTTGCGGGAATTGTCATATTCCGACTGCCGCTATTCCCGGGTCCGCATTTTAACCTCGCGAGGCAATTGTTGGGAAACCTATATGATGTTCTTGCAATCCAAAGTAATTGGCGAGATCTAGTGTATGCATTTATGTATCGCGATTTCAGGTGATGTAACGAGACCGCGCAAGTCACCTGTTATAAATAGCACGACACAAAGCTTAAAAGAGGGGATGGTTTGAACACAGATGTGGATGAGTGGTAAGGGAGGAATTTCTACCTGGCGGACTCTGATCATATAAGAGCATGCAGTGCTCATTAGCATAGACGGACCAGGTTTCCGTTTTTCGTAAAATGTTTGACTTATTTTAAATGAGAGCCTGTATAATGATAAAAGTATTGTAATCGATAAATGGGAGATGTTCGCCTTTTGATTGATTGATTCCCCCTGTGTTAACGTATCCCTGCTTTTATTTCATGTAAATATCAGCCGGTTTTAGGCATTCTATTTTTAGTTTGTGTACTTTCATGTTAATTGACCTCGGATGGTCTTGATGTTCCGTCACGTTGTTGCCATGTTTGTGTTGAGCATTTGAGCTCGAGGGCTCACTTGCGATCTCGTTGGAGATCTGTTAACTAAGTAATTTTTTAACGGTTGCGTGTGTCAGTAGATTATTATTCTTGTTCAGTTATTCTATATGTGCGTCTCATAAAACCATAATAATGGTTTGCAGTATGAGGATTTGCGAGAATAATTGGCTGTTCCATTTGTGAGAAAATCTTCATCATAGTACGTGTTCTCTTTCTAGCATAGTATACGCGCGCATACACGTTAATCAGACAAGTGGAATTTCTAATCGACATTTTATTTCTCAGGAGTGGAGCTTTCTAGGCCATTCAGATCCTTGGAATTTATGTACAGTGGGAGTGAAGTTCAGGGAGGACTGTGTTTATTTTTAGTGTGTTTTATGTTTGTTTTTACTCAGTTATTAAATGGTGTTTTTATCTGTTTTTCACTTATTTCTTAGTTTGTAGTTTTGCATATAGTCCTTGTAATTAGTAATGCAGTCGTTTGGTAATTGAGCTCTATTGAAAGCATACCCGGACTGAAGGCAGAATCTTGTATAAAGGCGCTGTTTTCCCCAAGAGCACATAGGCAAAGCTGACTATACCCAACGTGGGGAATTTCACGGTTTAAGGCATTTCTAGCGCATTTTTGATAAACTGACACGCCACAAGTGGAGGCAGAAAGTGACAGTATTTGAATCACCGGAAGTGAAATTTAATGTAACGTAAATACGGCGAAGGTATTACCGCCAGGGAAGTGAATTATACAGTAAAATCAGGAGTTGCAATGTAAAATACAGTACACGTTTTTATTTGTTGCATTAATGGTAAAAGTAATATCCGTGAGACTGGGCGCCCATATTAATGATAAAAATCAGCTTTGTGTAGAAAGACAACTCCATGAATGTAGTAGGAAGGCATGTAGCCTTACCAAGGCAATTAATACTTGATTAATTAGTCTGTCTTTGTAGCGTTTTGTAAGGCTAGTAATTTAATAACTGAATGTGTGGGTTAAATTTTAGATTATGTGAAATATGGAATACTCAGGGATGCTATTGGATTAATGGGATTGTTGTGGTAAATTTAAGCGAACTGAGTATGATTAAAATGATATAAATGTATGTTAAAGTGTATGAGCGTATCGGAGAACATCGACGGTTGGCATTCTCCCTATATTCTCAAGTGTATTGTGATTATGGCTTCGTTGGTTGAAATTTGGCAGGTTATAGAGAGTGCTAGGGCACGCACTCAGCAGCAAATGGTGTTGTTACGGCAGGAGATGGCTGGCGAATTTTAAACACAAATGGACAGTAATAGGATTGAACAGTCAGCCGAATTTAAGGCACAAATGGACAGTAATAGGGTTGAACAGTCGGCTGAATTTAAGGCACAAATGGTCAGTAATAGGGCTGAACAGTCAGCAGAATTTAAAACACAGATGTACAGTAGTATGGCTGAATAGTCAGTACAATTTAAGTGTAATATAAATGAACAGTCAGCTGAATTTAAGGCACAAATGGACAGTAGTAGAGCGGAACAGTCAGCTGAGATCAAACCCCAAATTAATGAATCTATTGGTACACAATTGACACTACAAAATGAATCAATTAACACACAATTAGCTCTACAAAATGATATTATTAATTCTAAATTGGCACAAAAAAGTGGATCGATAAACTCTCAACTTGACGCTCAAAACAACCGCAACACTGAGCAACTTGCTATATTTACGGCAGGAATGAAAGAACATACAAGGAAATAGCTTGTACTACTTGCCCTAGATGTAAGTAAGAACATTGAGAAGCAGGTTAAACAGATAAAGCAACTTGGGGATCAGTTTAACACTAAACTTAATAACTTAGACGATACAGTTCTGGCAAAATTGGCAGAGATTGAATTGGCATGCACGACTAAAAATAGCGAGGTTAAAACTGCTCAGGACAGGTTAGAAAACAGGTTTAATAAAGTGGATAAAATCACCGCAGTTATACAGGAACAAATAAAGGTGGTGGATGAAAACGTGACTGGCCTCATAAAAGACATAGGTCATCCCGAAACCCAATCAACAGATCGCTAGAAAAAGCAGAATTAGACCGTGAGGGATTAAAAGCAACTATTGAAGAAAATAATATACGCATGGAGGATAGATTGGAAAAGATCGAAGCTAGCCAGGACTCTAATAATCTACATATAGAAAACGTTAGGAAGGATTGGCGAAAATTAAGTAAGGACTCCAAGGAAGAAAGATTGGCAGTAATTAAGAAACTAGGAGAAAATCACACACGGATACAAACGTTGGAAGATGAGATGGAGGCAAAATTTAAAGAACAGGGTGACAGGTTGATAAAAGCAGAATTGTATTCTATGGAACATGCTACTCTTTGCGGGTCATTAGGAGAGAAAGGCAGAGATGGAAACAGAGATAACCCGGGGGCGACTCACTCAACAGGCAGTCAGGTCTACACGGAAAGCCCGCTTGCTAGGAACACGGAAGAATTTCGTAATCATATTGGCAGAAGTTCAAACCCTCATAACGGTAATCAGCACCCTCAACTTATACAGATCATCCGTTCTAATGAAATCAAACCAGCTAAGCTTATGGAAAATTCTGGAGTCACACGCAAGGTGTTCTTACATGAAGTCCAGGATTATTATAATGACAATAATATAGCTCCCGCGTGGCAACTGCGCATGATGGAGAAGTTTTTATCTGGAAATATTTTAACGTGGTATTTGAGCTTCAAATACACGTTTGAAAACTTACAGGGATTCAAGGAAGCTTTCCTTAAAGGGTATTGGTCTTCATTATATCATCAGGGGTTAAGAATGGAACTGTAATCCAGAAAGTACCAGTCTAATCAACAAAATAAATATTCGGATTTATTTTCATCGCAGCTACTAAAATTTAGGGATCTTGATAATCCTTTAAATGAAGCAGAATTAGTCATGACTATCGGACGCCAACATCCCGTTAATGTTCAGCAAGTGTTGGTCGCAGCTAACGTGTCAGACGCAATACATGCCGAGCAGATTTTGCGTCAGATAGATGAAACCACTTTCAACTTACACAATAGAGTTGGAAGACAGGTCTAGATGGTGAACACGACCGAGGTGATTAAGCTGAGCCAGGTAAACACAAGATCCCAGGCTACCAATACAAATACAAATATTTCAACACCCGTGAAAAGTCAGGATGATACCGAGAATAGACAGCACCAACGTTATGATAATAATCGTAATAACAACACACAATTCCAAGGACAGAATAGATTTCAACAGCGGGGATTTGAACAATGGAGAACAATCGGAGTCAAGAGGTACCATACAAAATATGGGGAGATCGAAATGAAAATCAGAGATGACAAGACCGCAGATTTGAGAATCATGAGGACTCTAGGAATTACCGAGATGACTGGAATGATAGGCATGCTCAGTCGCAGAGATACTTAGAGGAAGTTCATGCAAACGAGGGAAATGAGCAAGGACTATGGGAAAGTGACATTCACAATAGAGTAAATCCCGATATTCAGACCAAGGGGGCTGAAAGTCTTCAGCGACAACAGGATCGTCAGGTGAGTGCTTGAATTCAGGATGATGGAGGTCGAGAAAGTAATTAGCGTCTGGTCTGTTTACAACTTGAAGGGAGCAGATCTGGCAGGTGTGACGATAGCCGAGCAACAGAGAGGGGAATAGCCGCTGGCGAACCGCTGGGCATGCGAGCAACAGGCTGGTATATCTTAATGAATGGGCGAGAATGTAAACATTGGAACAAGGAAGACACTCGTCAACAAGCAGGGGCGGATTGACTGAGAACTTTGAAGGGAGGCTGACCCACCATTTTGCACCATGTGACTGTAGGAAGAAAATCGACTTCATTCTAAGTTCGATTTTTTCCAACAAGGAGTGTTGAGAACCCTTTATAAGCTGCGCATATAAATGATTCTAATTTTTATTCCATTATATTCTGATATTTCTGCCAGAATCATACAGGAGGCCAGACAGGATTGCGAAATGACGAGCTTAAAAGGAGACAGTTTGGATGGACGTGCCCAGTCATGAAACAAAGAGATGACGATGATCGGAATGATTAGCAGGTGCAAAAATAACACAGAAGGTGTGTTGGGTGCTGACTCATTTCAACCGTACTTTCTTTGTAACCCTAGCGTCCAGAGAAAGATAGTTGCTGGGAGAAAGAGACTGGGAGGAACTTTTAACCAATCATAGGACAGAGGCTTCTGTTCAAATCTGCGACAGTGACGTCATGAATAACCAACCAGAGAGGGACGCCATTGGTAACACCAAAAGCTGCATCTGACACAGTCCTGGTGATAAAAAGCGGGAAGCTTGGATTAAAGAATCCCATGATCGATTCTTGAGCACGACGGCACAACCGTGACATGTGAATAATTTCGAGTTATTTGATACCTGTTGCAGGCCTCAAGTCGCCAAATTATAGAAATTAGTGCTGGATTTCTCTTTCCCTCCGTCCTTTTGCCAGAATCACATAAATACTGTCGTTTGAGTTTACGACAGAGACATTCTACTCGATTCATTCTTGAGAGAGGTTATTCGATTTTATATTTCAGTCTTGAGAGACAGTCATGATTCATGTGAGCACAGCTTAGGGTGGAAAGTTATCGAGTCAGTGAAATTTAGGTAGTCTACCATGACTACAAAATAATAGGGAAAGTTCTACGAATAATTTTGCACTAGACAATTGGTGAAAGAAGTAGCCTTTGGCAAAATTTAGCTAGAGAAAACACGTGTGACTATAACTAACATTTTATTCAGCCTCTAAATGGAACTCCAGATCCAGAGTAAGATGTCGACCCAGCGTTTCTTCGGCTTCATGTGGTCTAACATGAGCTAAGCGCTCTGAAGGGAGGATGTCTGGCGATGTACGATGAGACGATGCAGAAAGGGGAATATGTACAAAATAATTATATTATTTGTCAAGCTGGTAATGGTTTTTATGGGACTAAATTTTTGTGTAAATATTTTGTTTGTGTTTTTTAATGTAAATCGTTTGTTACTGACACACTATCGTAAATGCATGAGCTGCGTGACGACTTTTATATTTGTATTGTGGAGATATTTTTGTTGATATGCAAGAACACGGGGCACACGCACACGACTGCGTGTTCGCTACCGTAAAAGTGTGGCTAAGTAGCACAAATTGGGAATCGATATCATAAAAGTTGCGCAAGTGAATTAATTAGTATAAATAGTAGAATTGGTGGTAAATCTTTGTAGTGTATAGATTTTTATTGTTACCCAGGCTGTGCCCAACTCTAGGAATGGGTATTCCAAGTTTCAGACACCTAGATATCAAGGGAAAGGCTGTAGCCGCTTTTGAAAGTTCAGATATTTGAATATCGCGCTACATTGCTTCGAGAAGCATTTAGAAGAATTTTACCGATAGTTGGATGTCAAGTGACGTAGCGAGTAATAGCAGAGGTGGAGGCTATTTATTGATTAAATAGTTAACTATGGAGTAGAGACTTGAGACTGGGATCAGATTACTGGCACGGCCAAATGAAAGAGAATGCAATTAGTATCAAGTAAATCGGACCAGGGATTGAAGAGATATGAGGATTTCCAGATATCAGGTGATGACGCGTGACCCTGACCGTTTTGAATAAAAGCCAGCTGGAGCAGGCATGGTTAGCTCATTCTAACACAAGCACTTGGCAAGCAAGTTGCGTCTACGCTGAGCCAAGGCACATGGTTGCCGTATCTACGCAGAAGTTCTTTTCAAGTCGTGATAGTCACGAGAAGTGCTGCGCAAACGAGTTGGAACTTAGTAAGTTTCTGGTGAGGAGAATCACTGAGGTGATTGATTTCTACAGACATTGGTGGAAATATTTATATTTCTAAAAGGACATATGCTAGACTTTGTCTAGAAAATAGTATTTTGTCACAGTCCAGTAGTAACTTAATACTTGGATGTTTAAATCCATTCAGTCAGTTTTTCATTATTTGTAACTAGTTAACCACTTCGATCTGTCAGTACACTGAAGACTAGTCTATAACGGTGGCGTTCATTAGTCTACGCAAGGGAAACTGCAGGTTGCTTAGCGCATGGCAGATGGTGATATTAATAAACCATGCCCAGGGAACGATCTTCAGAACAGCCGTTAATTGCTTAGACTGTCAGTGTTTTTCTTGTACTGATGAGATTACAGTGAGTTATGTTACAACTGACATATCTAAGAAGAGATCACTTAGATCTGACCCTATTCAAACAAATTGTTATGGCTTCGATAGAAGCTCATATTAAAATGGAACAACAGTTTATTCAAACGTCGAAAGATACTACCACTATGTCTGACTAGACGATTTGTGGGTCTACAATGGCGGCCGATACAAGGATTATACGTGCTTGTCCGATAGGGCATGTCTACGGATAAATCTGGTACAGACCAGGTTTCCTACGCTTCAAGACCATCAAGAAATGTAAGCCACATTTGAATTATATTATGCCTAGCTAATTGGAACAAACTATTTTCTGCAGATGACCAACACATTTTTTTCGTCGTATTTAAAGCTTGCAATGATTTACGCAAGACTTGTTAGAGTTATTCTGAGCATTTTCAGCACTCAGAACAGTTTAGGATCGATGACCGAGCATTTCGAGCATTTATTTGAATTTTTCATATTTTTGGGAAATCACGGTAATCAGCCGATGTAACTGTAAAAGTTAAATTTATTTTTGTTGAGGAATGGATATTTTTTCCATATTCGAAGGTTCGAACATGTGGATTCTCACATAATGAGATGATAATTAAACATATTTAAAATAATAATAATAATAATCCACTAATAATAATAATAATAATTTTCATAATTTTTCTAAATAATTCTTGGATATTATACTTTCTAATAATCATATGTATTGAGAAAGAGCCTGTGAAGTAGTTTAAACATTTCAAGTTTGGAACAGGAGATTTTCCGAAGGAGAGTGGTTAGCGCAAGCCCGCATTCAACCAACATTTCAGTTCTGGTTGAACAGTTGATATTTGCATTGAGCAAAGTACATTTCTCAAATAACACGGAGAGGCATGAAACGGGAAGCAATTGATATTTGTATCAAATAGGATATTTTTGTATTTATATAAAATCATGACGTAAATACACTCGAAAGTGAAATGAAGATTTTCATAAGTATGGTAAATTCACGGGTTGAACTGAATGGTAAAATAAAATAAACTTGTAAGTTTATTAATCTTCCAGTGTTGATAACAAGCAGAGGCTTGATTTATTGTATAAATTTTGGGAAGAAAATTTATGTGTGTGGAGTAGTTGAAATGCCATTCCCAGGTGCGCATGTTAAGTCGCAGGAATGAAGAGGATTTTTCGAGCATCAATCAAATAGCAGGTTCGATGGCTCAGGTTTATAGTAGGAGTATTGGAGCCACACATTTCGTCGTATGAATGACCCGAAGGTTATTTCTTTAAAACCATCAGTTCTTATTTCAACCTTGTTTACGAATTCCATTTAGACTTTGATTTTGCTAGAACCCGGATTTGTCATGATAGTAGTTTATTCTTCTTCAGAGGAAGACCTTTGCCGTTGTTGTTGTAATATTGTGTTCTTACACAAATAATAGAATGGGCCACTGCCAATTTAAAAATAATTCTTTAACCACGAATAATTTGAAGGATATTTTCAATCCTAGTGCCATGAACTAAATGAATTCATTATAAAACTACAATTCTAATTTCCGCATTCTGTCGAAGAATTGCAAGTTGTGAAAGTTGCTAAAAATGGCCATGAATATAAATATTTTTTCATAATGATTCCAAGTGGATAATTGAATAGTTGAATGGTTCAACCATTTATTGATCAAGTTAATGATTCAGAAATCATATATTTTGTTTGGAACTTGAAGTTCATAATCGAGTCACTTCTCGAATGTTTAATGTCAGAAGAACAATTAATTGTTGTTGTGCTTCGCACAGTTCTTCGATGCTATGCTCAATGGTCAAATTCTTTTCAGATGTTATTAATATATGTTAATAATTTGTATTGCTTCAATGATGATAATATTTTCGACGATATATTTTTGAAACTGGAAAAACAAGTGAGAGTTTAAGAATTCTATAAACATTTATTCTACGAGTGTTGATGTCATGTAAATAGTCAAACAGTGATCTACGTTATTTCCAGTATAGACAATTAATTTTGAACTGGAATTAAATATTAATAATTTTGGAACACAGTCCACAGGACTATTAATCGGACTTGTGTTTCCAAAAAGATTGTCAAATGTGTATGGAAGATTTCTGTATATTGTGTGTAAATAAGGGAGTGGATCGCCACACGTGGATGATGCTGCTTTGAGCATCTTTGCAGTCAGATTTTAACTTTAAAATAAACTGAGATAATTTTACCAGATGTGTTTCTCCCAATTAAATCTCCTTCTATCCTTATTGTTGCATTGAGCCAAAAATCAGCAAAGCATTTTTTTAATTTGATGTCGTTTTTGCGATTTGCTTTAACCCATCTGGCGCCCCGGGATATTTTGACTCTCGTGCTGACTGATTATTGGTAAAATGCATATGTGGTCGTGCGGACTCCGGTCTAACCGGGCACAAGGCTAGTGTTATTAAGTGCCTTTTTGCAATTTATTAAGTGAGGGGGTCGCCTGCCCACTCAATGTAATGATTTGAAGTACATTCTTTTAGTGTCTCTGGACACGAATCTAGGGATATCCGTCTCGAGTGCCGGCCTGTGGTAGACCAGTGTGTGCTCAGCCCAAAGCTTTGTTGTGTCTGGATATGTGTTTTATGGGATATTAGCTTGCAGGAATTGTCATATTCCGACTGCCGTTATTCCCGGGTGCGCATTTTAACCTCGCGAGGCAAATGTTGGGAACCCTATATGATGTTCTTGCAATTCAAAGGAATTGGCGAGATCTAGTGTGTGAATTTATGTATCGCGATTTCAGGTGATGTAACGGGACCGCACAGGTCACCTGTTATAAATTGCACGACACAAAGCTTAAAAGAGGGGCTGGTTCGAACTCATATGTTGATGAGTGGTAAGGGAGGAATTTCTACCGGGCGGACTCCGGTCAGATAAGAGCATGCAGTGCTCATTAGCATAGACGGACCAGGTTTCCGTTTTTCGTAAAATGTTTGACTTATTTTAAATGAGAGCCTGTATAATGATAAAAGTATTGTAATCGGTAAATGGGAGCTGTTCGCGTTTTGATTGATTGTTTCCCAGTGTGTTAACTTATCCCTGCTTTTATTTCATCTAAATATCAGCCGGCTTTAGGCATGGTATTTTTGGTATGTTTACTTTCATGTTCAATAACCTCGGATGGTCTTGATATTCCGTCACGTTGTTGCCATGTTTGTGTTGAGCATTTGAGCCCGAGGGCATGCTCTTGTTTTGTGTGGAGTTTTCTGACTCACTTGCGATTTCCTTGGAGATGTGTTAACTAAGTAATTGTTAAATGGTTGCGTGTGTCAGTAGATTATTATTATTGTTCTGTTATTCTATGTGTGTGTCCCATAAAGCCATAATAATGGTTTGCAGTATGAGGATTTGCGAGAATATTGGCTGTTCCATTTGTGCTCAAATCTTCATCATAGTACTTCTTCTCTTTCTAGCATAGTATACGCGCGTATACACGTCAATCAGACAAGTGGAATTTCTAATCCACATTTTATTTCTCAGGAGTGGACCTTTCTAGGCCACTCAGATCCTTGGAATGTATGTACAGTGGGAGTGAAGTTCAGGGAGGACTGTATTTATTTTTTGGGTGTTGTTATGTTTGTTTTTATTCAGTTATTAAATGGTGTTTATTTTATCTGTTTTTCACTCATTTCTTAGTTTGTAGTTTTGCATATGGCCCTTGTATTAGTAAAGCAGTCATTTGATAATTGAGCTCTAGTGAATGCATACCCTGGCTGAACGCGCCCCGAAGACAGAATCTTGTATAAAGACGCTGTTTTACCCAAGGGCACACTATATACAAGCACAATGTTATTGAACACTGAATAATGCATGTCTATGATGCCATGAAAGCGTGCACAAGTCCGCTGTATGGTAATGACTAACCGGCATGTCCATGTACCATGTTGTCTGAGATTGTCAACAACTGCCAACTCATCATTCTTGCCGCTGCTTGATCATGTTGTTCTTAACAGAGCAGCCAACCCATAGGAACAGTATACTCTGAATGCGCACTGGGATGGATAATTATTACAGCAAAACACATACCGGTATTATATAGACAAGAAGTCCAGTCACAACGTGTCCGTCGAATTGCCACATCAGTCGTCATGTCGTAATACATGCGCTATAATTTGTCCAGTGGCCGTGTAATAGTTTTTTTATTTGCCTCCAAACATACAGGCTCTATCAACAAAGGTGTGCGGTGCATGCTAAATCTCGAGTTATATCACACTCCTCTCTTATCAAGACTTCGAATCTCGGTAATAACATTTATGTTTATTTTTATTTCTAATCTCACATATTTTGCGAGTCATGTTACTTTTGGGTTATATTGTCATTATTGACATAGAGTATGCTTATTTGTGGCCCTAAATATGGCCGTTGAGTGGTCAGACTGTTCGAGGAACACAACTGCCATTATGCAATACCTCTTCAAGACATGTGGCCATGGAATCGATTGAGTACAGAAGTACACGCATTGTCACCTGCATACTCCTCGTCCCAGGCCACACTGACATACTTCCAGAGAGCGGGATTCATATTTATCGCGTAATCAGGCCAGGTCTTTACCATTACTCTATTCGTCTCGGCGCACATGTTACCGATGTAATTCATGTCTGTCCCATAAGCCAGTCGGTGAGATTGACCTGACCTTGTCTTGTGAACCAATCCTGTGGATCGGAGACAGAGACGGAAGTGACCTTAATATTTTATAAAACGTGCACATATTGCCGGTTTGTGAGAGCGTATCATTGTGGACGTTCTCGTTACTATGCAACACTCCTATCCCGTAAGAGCTCATTGAACTCCAACTCGCAACAGATATACCTACACAGCGGCGCGTCGATGCTTTGCCATGTATGAACGGTTGTGTCGCATGCCGAAAGGGCGGAACAAGCGTGGCGACCCATTGATCACCGAGGAAAACCTTCTTCCGTCGGAGACTCTACCCACTACGCTACGGTGCATCGCAAACTGGCACGCATAACACACCTATTTTTCTTCCTCCTACACTCCATCTCTCTCGTATTTAAGGCCGTTTGCCGGTTATGGTCCTATGCAGTTGCTTCCCAAACTCGTAGATACTTCATTTATGAAGGTAAATTCTCTATAGGTGAAGCTTCAGTGCCTCTATCGAAATTGGAGTCACATCATGGTTGCATGGAGCAATGCTTGTCAGTCAATTGTAGGAATAAGGATTTTAGTACGCTCACTTTCTTCTGTGTCAATGAGTGTATATCGTCTTATTAGCTTCTTGTACACATCTCATTCACTTGCACAAAATTTTATTAAAAAAGCACGAATCGTAGAAAGAACTGAAATAAGAAGTAATTTCTTATGAAATGATATCATCACGATATGGGCTGATTCTGTTCTAACAATTGAATCATTTATCACTAAACGTCCACCCAAAGAGGATAAGAATGATTAAGGCTATTTCATTCCATTACAGCAGTCTTAGTTAGATACAAATCACCTACAAACGTAAGTGTAAAGTCTACCAACGTAAGAGACTACGTATCACAGGAACCGCGTGGCCTGTAAGGCAAGGGCAACCTTCCTTCCCTAAGGAACTGCTCGATGTTTACGTATCACAGAATTTCCGCTCACTAAAAGCAAATTCATAGAATGGATCCTAATATTATTTGTTCAACGAAGCAACTCATATTTTAGTTGAAATATTACTGGATGGAGCTGCTGAAGTCCTGGTTTTGAATTATGACTCTGTCAAGAATTTAAAGTATTAGTAAGGTCATCATTGGGTCTCGCATCCTGCTGATGTGGAATGGCAAGCGGAGAGGAGGAGCTACTCATCCTACTACAAGTAAACTCCCGCTCTGGATGCCTGTTTAGAGAGCTATTCCGTAGAGATGGGCAGTAGCTTTCTTTTATACATCACTTACCGATATAGAGACACTCATTTTACCATTAAAAATCTGTATTTTCAGATTGTCTTTGTCATCACAAATATATATTCTTATATTCACACACGGGGTTGTTCATTTATGATCCATTACAACCTTTCCACCACGAATCACTAATTTTGACGATTAAATGTATAATTAAAATCGCAAATCATACGCATAAATATTGTTGGCTCGTAATTGTCCAGTCCAATCCACTTTGTTCTTTTAAAATGTTGTGTAAAACATAAATGTGAAATTAATTGACATAACAACGAAACCACTGTAATTGAGATGTACATAGAATGCGAGTTACGCGAGTATTCGATTGAATGATTACATTTATTATGGTGCTTTATCTCTTTTTGCTGCATAAGCCATTAGACGGGTTGAAATAACAATAATTACAGACGTGTACCTGATGAGCCGTGTTAGCGAGTTATAATGCTCGGGATATCAAAGCACGGGCGTTCTAATTTTGTAATATTGTGCCTGACTACAACCCGCACTCTCTTTGAATCCCAATAATGACCGCATAAAAGGTGGTGCTCGTCGGAGAGAAAAGAACAAATGTTTTGAGAACAAATCACTTTAGGTTATTAATTTTCAAGATGTAGATTTCTCTAAATCATGACAATTCGTCTAAATTAATCTCAGATTAGTTAGTTTATTAGTTAGTTATTGTTGCTTTAAGGGACGGAACAGCGTGGCCATCTACTCTTAATCGCAGACTCAAAACCGTAAATCACCAGAAGCTATTTTACAAATTATCATGCCAGGTACACTAGGTTCTATGGTAAATGTATCGCATTTGAATATGTGTAGTTAAGGAAACAAAAATAATAAACTAAATCCCATCCTCGAGAATTAACTTATAATTTAAATATTTATTGCATCAATGTACATTGAGCAAAGTGGATATTGATTTCACCGATATAGGACTTTGCCTTAGCGTTCAATATCTGCCATGAGCATGATCTATAATAATTAAAACCACAAAATACTGGTTGGATCCCTTGTGTATCTGACTGTCATAGTGATCGCCATTTACCGTACCATTGATAGCAACGATTATGTACTTCTGTAAAGAATGGAAGAAATTTAAGGTGCAGTTTAATAATCACCTTATTACTGTAATATAGTATGCTTGGATAGAAATGTACAATCACTGAAACAAAATCAATCAAAATATTATTAAATGAAAGGTTTTCCTTCCTTTCTTGTTTATTTATCGAACTCAGAACCCAGAGCCCAAACGCAACGAAATGAGTAGGGTAACCTTTTAATGTATAGCGCTTGAAAAGTTTCTGAATAAACCCACCATTAAAGACAAGGCCAACACGTTTACCAACGATAATTTTATTTTTTGTTTGAGCAACTGCAAATATTTAAATAAAATATAAGAGTTACGGGAATGTTATATTAAGGAATCTATTTAAATAATTTTGGTATGTTTCAAATTCTTAGTGTACCGACATGTGGCTCGATATTGTATTCTTTGACTTAAGATCTGAGAATTTCCAGGCTAAAGTAATGATTCCCTACTGCGCATATCATGCTGGTGTACAAATCAATGTACTTGAACCATTTGCTCAGAGGTCTGAAAATAGTAGTATTATAATATTTGTTTTATTTCAAAGATGTGGTAGGCCATTATTAAGCATGTTTGACAAAGTCGATTAGAATCATTGAAGACGCCCTCAATCGAAGATTTTTCTTTAAATTCTAAAAATCAAGGAAAGCATTATGGCTGATAATATTTCTCCAAGTTGTTTAAGGTGGCGCTAACTGAATAGTTGAACAAAACAATGCAGTTTCTTAATATCATCCTAACAAACAAACTGATGAATCAATTGTTTTGTATATTTATCAATATTTACCTTTTTAAGATAAAATAGATAAGTTACTGAAAAGGCAATATCCTTCACGATTACCAACTTTTCAATTAATTAATTTTTAAGAGGCAGAATATCAAGCAAAAGGTACACTTGTGACCTAACCATTAAAGTTGAATATTTGAAACTGAATACACATGTAGAAGATTTCATGGTTTAAAATCCAAGCTAGATTCACGGTTTTAGTTTTTTAAACGTATTATTTGTAAATTTCTATTTTATAAATAAAAAAAGCTTTGTTTATGAAGCAATGCTTTTGTATCAAATTAAATAAATACTACAGCCAATATTACAGTAATATTAATGAACATACGCATGTTAAGACACTGTAAAAATTTCAAGCAGATCGGTGCAGTAAGTTCTGAGATAATGTACTGTACCCGTATTCCTGGACTGATCCACCAAAATCCGCAGATGGAAAATGGATCGTAGCATCTTGAAGTCTCCGACTAGAAAAACTGCATAGAGCTACTGGCAAATACACTCCGGATAAAGAACAGGGGAAATAAACTGAATGTGTTATAGAAACAAACTACAAAACATGGGTTCTAATTCACTACTCGGGAGTACGAGAATCAAAAATCTCGGGCGTAAGGATAATAATCTGGTTAAAGGAAATACCTCCACCCTCTAGCACATTCCTCTACCAATACTCTACAAAAGACAAAGAAAAATTTCTAAAAAATATCAGGGAAACGCAAACACGTGCCTGCTTATTTATTAAGACTCGAATTACACTATATAAATGTAAATATAAATTCAAAATATTACGTAAATCTCTGCACATTAGTAAAATTAACTAGTTTCCCTCAGAAACAATCAAAATAAAGATCGCTTATACTAGTTCAAACAAATATAATCTTAATAGAACTCTGTTAACACAAAAAAGTCGATAAATTAACCCGCAAAATAAATGAATTTACCCATGACGTTGGCCTCCGCCATTACAACAACTATTTCTTAAACTATACAATCATAACTCTCGTCTCCTACTATCGTAAAAATCTGCATTTGAAGCGATAAAATCAACCTGCTTTAAATAACGATAAATACCTTTTTAAATATCATGTTAAACTTGTATATCTATTAAACGCGTTCTATTTATAACATAAATATATATGATTTATATCGTCAAAGACTATCTTACACAGAGATAATTTACAACAGCAACTATGCTAACATCAAACTTTGAAATGTTTTTACAACTCCTCCTAAATCATATTTATGCATATTTTCCGTTAAAACTCGTAAATCTCCAATTCTCTATGTCATATCTGAATGTTGTGACAATTCAGAATGCTATTATCCGTACAATGAAGTAAAGACATAGTTCATTCACATCTACTGGTCCATCAACTTAATAAAAATTATTAATAAAAAACATTACTTCTCGTCAAATAATTACCATTTCATCTGTATATCTCCGAACCATTTAAATAGAGCTCAAATTTACTTCAGCTTAACAGAGATCCGTTGTTCCTATAATTTCTATCAGATACAATTTCACAAAAATCAGCTGTCCTACTGTTTCAAGGATTTCAATCTTATGCCTATATCGATAACTATCTTAATCCTTCCTTCAATAATATCCCTTACATTCCTGCTTACAATTCTCTCTTCATAAACCATATACATTTCGCAAATCTGTCCTCACATATACTTCTTCATAAATACTGAAACATTGTCATCTTGCCCAGTGCCATACATTCAATACAGTCATCCGTCAACACGGGAATACTTGAAATATCTCTCACTGATATGCTCGCAGTTCCTTTCTTAAAAGTACAACCTTTGTATTCTCCAAACACATAATATAACGTTACGAAAGTCTTCACTTACAGGTAATACATGTTTCATAAAAATACTGTAGTCAAATATTGGTTCCTTCGATCTCATATTATAACTGGTAATATAATAAATTAATAATCTCAATATAGCTATTACTTTCCTCCTATACAAACATTGTTAATGGTAGCTTCAATCAGCTGCTATACTCCAATCGAGTAATTATTTCAACTTCATATTCTCTCAAAATGACGACGTTATTTCAAAAGATTGCAATGTTCCATTTCACTTATTCGTCTTCAATAAAATACATTCTTTATATGCGAATAACTATTCACAACCAGATTTGAGAATAAGTTATCCAAAATATAACTATACTCAGATCTTGAAATATATCTTAAAAGATCGCAGTTCCTCAACTTTCTACTCTGACAATGTAACTCTAGGATTACACTTTCCAATCGAAATCAATCTATCTTAACGAAACAATAATATCTCCGAAAATAAATTCGAGATCGCAATAGAAAATGGTCTAAACTTCAAATAACAACTATAAATCGTCGAACAACAAACAAAAATCTCAAACTTCGATAAAAATCGAGAATAAAAATCATGCATGATATTACGATGAGAAATAAAAATTAAAGACTTCAGAAAATCTTAAAAATGGTGAAAAATGGCATTCATAGATAAATGGTCGGATATTCTCTAGTGTATCTACATAACTACAATATGGGTTACTGGTTTGGTCTTGATTCTACCTTGAGTTGCGGCAAAGTTTTCTAGAAGTGGATTTCCCTCGTTGAACTTCAGAAACAGAGTGGTTTTGGGATACCCCTCTTCATGGCTGCGGTACTGCTGCATGTTGGATCGCCTTCTGAAGTCGTCAATCTCCTGGGACTGGTATCGAACTCCACACATCAACGCGTTGTTACAGCGCCCATTCTGCTTGGCTTCTTCTTAATGAGATGGGTCCACCCTGTCTCTCTTGAATCGAACCAGGACTACCCTGGTTCGCGCGTTCAGGAATTCTTCTTGCTTCTTAGTGCCGCGTAGTTAACATTTGTAGTCGTATCCATATCGTAATACTTGTACAATGACTTGCGTTGATTTATTGTGCAGGAGAGAAAAGATGTTCGTCTCCCCCGCGTTATTCATTGTTAAGTCATTTCAGATCTTCTCGGAGCCATCGGAGATTATGTTCCCTTATACGTTTTAGTAGCTCTTCTCACTCTCTGTAGTCATAATAATAAATGCCCCTCCCAAATTTGATTGGTTAATCATAGTGATGAAAGTAGAAATAATTTTCAACCACTTTCTATCGACGTCTCATACAAGTTTACGCGCCTCCTTCAAATATCGTTATTGCGCTTTCAAAAAATGTAGATAATAATTACGCAATAACAATTGCCGTAATTCTCGAAGCTTTGTCGTAATATTTTTCGTAGTTAGAACTTCTTCTACGTTGTACTGGCTTTATAATGAATTTGTACTGTGAATTGTTGCACTACCTAGGGAGACATACATCCCCGGTGAAATCTGTGGTGGAAGGAACCTCGAACTTAGTCGCATCCTCCCCATTCCAATCAAAAATATAGCGTCTCTATAAAAACTCGTCAAAATCGCGCGTTTATTCCAAATACTCATTACTTCGTAATTGTGCCCTCAATTACCTTCAAATATGTCTCAATAATTTTTATATGTCATTTTACAACCTTTTTGGTGGAGTAAAATGTTTAGATAACTCTCGTAATGAGAAATGCTAATTGTCGTATTTATTTTAACACGGCATTCCATTGGCTCGCGTTGATCACGTGTCAGACTTGAGGCGGGCTTGTTGGCGCGTGGCTGAATTCCTTCGGCGCGTGTCGACTCACCCCTCTTCGGTCCAGTTCGGTTTCCGACACGATCTTGCTGAGACCAGTTCTTGCGCCTCTAGCTTGTATTTATGCAGCGAATTATCTCATTGGCTGAGCTCGGTTAACTTGCTAGTTTGTAACAAACAGGTTACTTGTCACCATCCAGACTCGATAAATTTTATCATGGACCTTGTTCATAACTTTCAAATGATGTGATTTTTTACACTGCAAATAAGAGTACAGTATCTTATTTGCTTAAAAGTAAGATTTGAAAGTAATGGCTGTCAAAGAATGTCTGCAAAGGTAGATGGATAAAGACATGATAGAAGTTCGCCAAATTTGACAAACATCAAACAACCTTGTCTTAGAGACAGATTAGCATGTTTGCTCTAAAGGAACATTCTATGATATTTCAATAGGTTGAAAACCCAAAACATCAAAAAAGAGAAAAATGATTTTCCTTTCACCGAAACTTAAGTTAGCTCCACCTTAAAACCCTTACAGCTATATTGAAATCACATTGTCCCCGCATTCAGGAACATATATCCATAAATGCCTGTAATTGTGTGGTGAATAGCACTCATCAAACCTGGAAGCATGACAAATCAAGACACAAAACACAGAGCTTAAATTTATCTAGCAAGTTGGCCTCATCAGCCTATATTTTTCCGAAATAGGCTTATGAGATCACTTTTTGTCCGCGTGTGTGTGTATGTATGTGTGTTTCTCCTAATAATAGAAATAAAATCTAAGCGCCCGAAACGATTTCAATGAATCTCGGTAAGGACATAATATTACCTGACAGGGCCAGGTGAATAAGGAATTGCAATATCAGAAAATACAGACAACAAATTGTAAGTAAGAACTAATATAGCCTGTATTCATAAGATCTATTGGTCCTATCGATCTCAAAACTCTCCCGTCATTGAAATAGATTTCTCGGCATTATTTGGAAAATAAGAATACAACAGTTCAAGAATCTTGTTCAAGAGTAAGAGCAAGAGAAGTCCGTTTGCATAAAGAAGTGTGCGTATATTCTTTGAATTACGATCATACATTAGAAAATTCATACATATAACCTCAAAGTTCCACAACTTTATACAATCACCACCAGTGCATGAAGTATTACGTACAAGAACACATAACTTTTAGTATCGGTTAGGTATGATCTCTCCCTGAGAAATTGCATATTTCTCTAACGAGTCACGGAGGTTCATTTAAGAGAAAATAATATGCATGAATTCTATAGTTTATGAAAAGAGAGGTTGAGAAAACACCGACAAAATATTGAAAATAGCATAGTAGTTTTTATCGCAGAAATGTTTACAACGATCTGTGTAATCAAACACGAAGTGTAATTAACTTTTACGAGTAACGCATGCTTGTCATCGATAGTTTGTGGATACGACATTTAATACGCACACCAGTGCACTTATGTAATTGTATTTACATGTTTAATCAAGTTTCAATGGGATTGGATGAATAGTAATGGACATCATTTGGGTGATAATACGATCATCATCTACAATTTATGAGACGAGAACTTAGCACTCGGAAGTCAATACTCCCATGAAAACAAAACTCAAACACTTAACTATGAAAATCAAAAATTAATCCAAAATAATAAAAACTGAAGTAACAACACAAAACTATTTACATAAGCCTGGGCTCCAATATGTAACGCCTCACACGAAGATACAAAAATATCGAAAATCAGCTGATTGATCACTTAATCCTACATTTACGCCGTTTTCTTTAATGTTAAATGGAGTCAGGAAGAGATGCTGGTACGATATGTCTTTTGATTGGAGACTTCGTTGAGTTTTGATTACTCTTAACAAATTTTATTCAAGAGTACTAGAGATTGGCGCACTTGCTGTGTTGCATTTCATTTATTATTTTCACTGAATTTCCACTGCTGTTTGCCCAAAGCTTACTGAGCGGTATTCCCTCCACATTTCAAATACTGCAAATAGTTAATTCTCCCCTAGTTACGTGGACACGGCTGTGAGTAGGTGAATGATCAATATGGAGCAAGGTCTATATGTGGTCACATGATGAATGGCCAATAATGAGGTGATGTCGTCAACAGAGGGGCATCACATCCAGTTAGGGGTCCAGGCAATAGCTTGCTCAGGCCGCTACGTAATTGGTAATATATATACAGAAGACTGAAGGATGACGAGCTATATCAATGGCATTCAGGGATCTTGCAAGAGTGAGTATAGGTAAACTGTTAAATATTGCACTGGCAATCGACCGTAACAATTTACAATGCTAAGAAATAAATCTCTCCAGGGAATTTACCTTGTTTTTATTTTTTTTAATTTATTTTTTTGAAATAATATTTCACTTGATTTTTCCACGGAATAAATATTTTACTACTCATCAGATTACGGCATTGGTAGGTGTTTCAGGGCTTCAAATATCTATGCCTGGAACAATGAAAATTTTACAAACAATTTGGCACTAATTCTGTAAGCAATCCATTCGTTATTCTGGTATCCTAACGTGTATTCTCTCATAGGATACTAACACGAATGTGTAGACACTGGCCACTTATATTATGAAATTTATTCACATTTGTTTGCTGTTTCTAAGTCATCAACCTGGAGTGACAATCGTAATATTCGTAGTTTGATACGTCAAAATTCCAAGCCAGCCTACATTATGAGGAGTGTGTGAGAGTGATTGCTTCTCTCACTGTAACAGAAGGTTCTAATAGTAATACCATAGAGCCTATAAATAACACCTTTCTCAGCATTTACAGACACTGATTATGTTTAAAATAACACATTTATAAAGAACCGAAACCACCAATGCCATGGCAGATCAAACTACAAGAACCCTACCAGCGTAGGAAGTGTAAGGCCATCAGAAGTCACAAATAAGAAGTAGTTTCCCAAAGAAACAAATAGCCTGTTTCAAAATATTCTACTGATCGTTTCAATCTCAAAACTTGTCTTTCAACAATTAAACGATTATCAATGTGATGGACAGAATAGCTTTTGGTACATGACCTGCATTGTGAAAAAATATAGGGCAACAATTTTAAACCCGAACCTCAAACATTGTAGTCTTCATACACAATATCCATCAAAACAATACTTTTAGATTGCAAAATGATCTTAGCGAGGTAAGAGTATTGCGTTTCTTAAGAAGCTTTCAACGTTGCTCATATCAATACACCTCCAGCAATGAAAACAAATTATTCATAGTCAATTGATGACGCACTGTCTACAATATTATAATTACAACTCTAAAGAAATATGTACCATATTATTAAGCTCATGGTACTGGTTTATGAACTGTTATTAAGAATGGTTCAATAGAACATCTACATAGGATTTTTCTTTTCAGAAATAATTATTTGTATAATCTATAAATGACTTTACCTACACAAGAAAATTGGGCATTTGAGATTGTTGTTCCGCCCCTTAAACCAATAATAACTACCATGACATTGATGTTCCACCCATTACAAAACCAACATGGACACTACAATGCATATTTTAATTACACTCTAGAATATATGTATCAGTTAATTAGGTTTCCTCCCGTATATATACCGTACCTTCTTCTAATGTGTCACAGACATTTGTTTTAATGGAAGCCATAAACATGGCATACTATTCATGAAACGCAAGCCAAGGAATTCATTTCCGGGTGACAAGGATTGTTATTGTGGTTTGTTTAACGAAGGCTCATTTTGATCGCATAAATGGGATATAATGTTCAAAACATGTTTAAACATGTAGTTCTGTGAAGAATTAAACAGGCTATTTTCATATGTATTACTTATGTTAATTGCCTCTATCAACATACAACTTTTCAGTTTGATTGCTGTAATAGATTCGTAGATATTGAGAACCGTCTAAATATTTCGGATGGTCAACATGTTGGATTTTTATATATATGCCTTAGAGTTATGTACTACTACATGAAGATTATTGTGCAGGTGTTTTATTCAAACTTCATTCGCATGATTAGGACACACGAAATAAAAACGAGATTTCAAAATTTTGCTCAGCTGCTATCTTGTGAATATGAAAATAATTCAAATTAATTAGATGCCAGTGGATTAACATTTTTATAAGCATATACCGTATCTAGTTTCACTGCGCTCGGATGGTTAAATCGCGAGAAACGTCCATTTGAATATTTAAATTTCGCTTCACCGCCATGTTGGATTTGTGCTCACCAGGTTTTTGGACGTCCCATAGGTGACGGTGTATAGCCTCTATACACATGCAAAATTTCAGTTTGATTGCTGTCATAGAGTAATAAATATTGAGAACCGTGTAAAAGTTTGGATGGTTGCTATGTTGGATTTTAATATATGAAGGCCATAGAGTTATGCACGATTAGATAATGATTAATGTGTACGTTCATTATTCAAACGTTGATTTCGATCGAATGATTAGAACACAAGAAATAAAAACTTAATTTTAAAACTTCGCATAGCCGCCATCTTGAGGTTATATAAACAATTGAACTGAATTAGATGTCAGTGCATTGCAATTTGTAAAGAAATTTGCTGTACGAGGTTTCGTTAAATTTAAATGTTTCAACTTCACTTGGCCGCCACGTTCGTTTTATAGTTAACAGGTTTTTGAAAGTCACATAGGTAAATGTCTATAAGTGCTCTTTTCGGTGGCGTAGTCGGTAGCATGCTGAACTGCTCTGCCCAAGATAGCGGGTTCAAACCCGGCCGAAGTCGTCGGATTTTTTAAGAGCGTTAAAAATCCTTCAGTATGCCTTCCTTCGGAGGGGAAGTAAAGCCGGCGGTCCCATGTCATAGATTTATGGCATGTAAAAGATCCTTTCACAGACTAAACTTGTGTAAAGCAAAAATTGTTAGGTTAGATTTCGTCAGAACGCTCTATCAAAGTTCCAACGTTCACCACTAGGTATCATTGATATCTGGTGGCGAAAGTTGGAACTGCTTGGAATTGAACGGAACTTGTAGCTCGCCCTTTAGGGTGTTCGCTGGAAGCAGCTACAGACTCAGGCGAGCCGAAAATGTCGTCGGACACTCCCGGCACTAAAAGCCATACGATAAATGATAAATAAATAATAAATCACCGTACAGAATTTCAGGTTGATATGAGTAATAGTTTCGGAGATGTAGAATGCTGGTGAAATAATTCGCACAGCCGGCATGTTTGGTTGGTGAGTTGTAATAACATTTGAAGGGCACGGCCGTGGTCGCACAAGATTGTACTATGACCTAACCGAGTTTCATTGAATTCGCTCCAGCCGTTTAGAAGTAATTAGGGGGGAAACAAACATGGACACGCACACACACACACATACACACACACACACAGACAACAGGTGATCTCATAAGCCTATTTATTCATAAGTGACAATAGTCTAAAAATAGAAATACGACGATCTTGAAATTTTGAAAACAATTGAACTTCAGATGACATTGGATTAACCCTTACATTAAGATTCGCTATGGCAAACGCCATAAAACCAACATCTACTTGAAATTCACCGTGGCCGACATGTAGTTGTGTATTTTTCGAGTTTTGCCTCTTATGTTGAGGATTAAAATGGTGCGCACATCACAAACACTTTATCTCTAGGTCTGGTTATTTCAAGAGATTCTTTTCAGGCTACTCGTACACACAGGTAAGGACAAAATAATTGGTGAATGTGTGTAGGTAAATATTTGTTTAGTAACATTAATTCAACCCTAATTTAAAAACCAAATCAGAATGATAAGTACGACAGGTGGTGATTTAGAATCGTTAGGGATGATTTTAAAGGCTGGACGGTTTGATACCGGTAGAAAACTACATATCAGGTATATCCATTGAGAAGATGCAGGTAATTATGTTATGAAACACGTGTAAATTACAGTTAGCTTCTTATGCTATAATTCGTTCATGATTCCTCACTATCTGACAGAGAAATAGGTAAGAAATCTTGATGGTAAGCATGAAAGAACTTTGTTTATCAAACCTTAACGGGACTTGCAAATAAGCAACTTTTTCCACTTTTATAGATGATTTAAGGACGCCTTGTACTAATGCCTGAAACTTCCTTAACATTATGCGTATTTTTTAAATATTTTGATTAAACATTTTGGGCATTCTATTGCGGAATTTAAAGAAGCTTGGATGATTTCAACGTTATACACTTCAGGTTAGCATATTTTTGGAACTGTTGTTATGTAAACTGAAATGTATTTCTGTTATTTACGTGCATAGTTAATGTTCAGTCGCTAACTGAGACAAGGTTTTTGAGATAGAATCCTGTTGCTGCCTGTTAGCATTTAAGGGTGCTCAAATGGGAGATGCTTGGGTTAGTAGATTTACTGACACGTTAAATATCCCTTTCAGGGAAAAATTCTGGTACCCTGGCATCTCTAAACCTGCAGAAGACAAAATAGATATAAAATCCATAACATTATTAATAATGTTCAGTACTGTATATTCAGACCAGATATGAAATCTTACTAATGGATTGGCCAATCTCCAGGCTACTCCCCTGGAAGAAGATAGAATGGTTTTAATGTTCGAGTATGATTTATAATGAAGTTTTACTTCCCTAATAAATACTCCATGCCTTTCTCTCTTTCCTAATGTGGGTAATTGGTGCTCTCGTACGTTGAATATTACTGACTGCTTCTGCTGTTTGAGGGTTGCCTTTAAGGTCGAGCTCATTTTCTACTTAGTGGAAAAGTTCTGTCGTGTATATGAGGGCTCATTGTGCCCTGATGAATAGCTCAACTTATCTCGTGAATCTTTTGACTTTATTTCATAAGCTTTATCTCTGGAATGACAGCAAAGGGGAAGAGACAGAAGCTGCTGGGAAATTTCACTCATGAGCTACCAGGCACGTCTATCAACGCAGTGATACCTTCCTTTGTTTTACCATGATCTATTCTTGTACGGGAAACAAAGGGCATTAATGATATGTACAGCAAAGGGAAACTTGACATCACCTTCTTTGTAGTTTGCTTAGAGCATCCTCATTGACAGGTAAAACCTTTAAAGTATTCATTTAGCGCCATACAATCACAAACAACGCCTCTAGAGTGTTTATCCTTCGACTCACGGAGTTCATGATTATATCGTGCTGTTTCATTACGATCCCACACAAATTTTAATTGTCCATAGTCCTTATAATGTCTAAATACTGTATAAGCCATTACATTGTGCATTACATTACTCAATATATTGTGCCCAGAAATCTCTTTGGATATTTACGCCCATTTAGACTACAATCGCTACCATCTCTTGAGATTAACATAAATTGATGCAAAGTGCTTATACTGCCCTGCTCCCAATTATACGGTTTCTTACTAACCGCATTTCGTAAAACGTTTAGTTAAATACACGTTTCCTTGAGAAAAGTTGAAACGCTCTTTAAAAAATAACGACAAAATGCTTTTTAACAAATCGATTCCTAATTAAACGTATTTTGAAAACCGTTTTTTGATTTTAAATATAAAATCGATTTATTAATACCAGTTTTCGCTAAACTTTAATTATTTGGCCTTTAATGTAATCCACTTGTGTCTCCTTAATTTAATAAACTCACGGTATTGATATTGTGTGTTTGACGGGGGATATTGTCGGTAAAACAAACAACATTCCCTTATTCAGCGTTTAACCCTGCGCAGTATACCGGTATATCTCATTCCGGATAGCGGTAGTAAGTAACTACTCTGAAATATCATTTACTGTGCATTTATTCCTTGCACTAGAGTAGTGAATTCAAAAACCTTCGTAATACAGTACATCCTTCAGAATCTATCCTAACACCAATCGTCCCAAATATATATTAAATTAAAGTATACAATCATTTATGAGGGTGAATATTAGAGAAAAAATCTAAATAATTACGAAAACATTTATTTACTAACATATTAAACGTTTATTTTTTTAAATGTATAAAGGCTTCTATAAAAACGTTTTATATAAAAAATCGTTTTCTACGAGATTGTTTTTAACGTTAGTCGGGACACCGCACAAACGTTTCTGATTATGAGCCTTAAGTAATAGGGTTGTTTTCACCAGCTCTTTATTATTATTTTTATTTATCGTATGACTTTCAGTGCAAGGAGTGTCCGAGGACATGTTCGGCTCGCCTGAGGCCTGTAGCTGCTATCAGCGGACACCCTTAGGGTGAGCTACAAGTTCCGTTCAATTTCAAGTAGTTCCAACTCTTTATTAACGATTAGTTAGTAAATTCCTATTTAACTGAAATACGAGAGTTAAAATAATAATAATAATAATAATAAGGGTTTATAATTACTTAAATACGCTCCACGGCCCCCGTGCATGTGCAGACTATGTTTCCCTCTGGAGAAAAATGCCGGACAGAACACGAAGCGTGTAGCCCTAATCGTTGTTTACGATGTTTCCTTGATATATTATGGAACACAGGTTTAAAGGAAGTGGAAATCACAAGACCTCATGAATGTCACAAACCTAGAATGATATGAACAAATCATTTAGGAACGCTTTCAGTTGTTTGTGTCAATTGCTTACTTAACTATATAGCAAATTATCATTCCGTCGACTTCGTAGCGTCAATGGTAACGTTGCTGGCTGAGAATTCGTTTTGCAGAACTGGAAGGAGTTCGAACCCCACCCTCTCCGAAAATATTTTTTAAAATATCCGTATTCATCCTTCTTGGTAATAGTAACATGGAAGAGTCTTATTGTCACAAACTTATTTTATATTCACACGGAAGAAAGTAACATGAAAGTCGGAAACGAAGCAATTATGTGATTAATAAATTGCTATCAAGAAGATGTAAACGTGTTACTTATATGAAACCACATATCTAAGCTTTATTTACCTCATAGTGCAGCATACGGTTTTCATTCTATACCTTCTAGATTTATGACACCTCTGAAACAGTAGCCTACTGTAAACTGAAACACGTGGTTAGCTGCTTACTTCATTTTAACCAATAGTAAAATAAACGAATACGGAAATATGCAAACATATTCGCGGTGGGATCCGAACTCCCTCCAGATCTGCACATTCAATATCCAGCCTGCAATGCTACCACTTACGCCACGAAGGCAAACAAGCCAACCTCTACTAATTAGTTAACTGAAATAACCCGTCGAGTAAAATTGCCAATTCACACAGTCAAGGGGATAAACCAGGATGTAGTTTTACGGGTAGGCCTAATGTACTTTGCAAATTTCGCCCTTAAAGAAGGCTAAGGATTCACCAAGCCAACACATAAATTCCTTTTCGTGCATTTACTTTCAATTCGAAACAAAGTCAAGAAAATGTGTTTGGGGAACAACTTAACTTCATTGTCGTTCTCAAATATCAGTTATTGTGCCGTTGTTGTACGCCTGAACACCTTTTTCCTTCGGCCTTAACTGATCTCTAGGACTTGAGTGGTCAAGATTGACCAGTTAATTTAACGTTGCATTTGTCAAATTTGATGAGAAATTAGCTTTAGTGAAATACACATGCTGAATTTACAATTATTTAACTACGAATTAAGAGTGAATTTACGTTGGTGAATATAGCCTTAAGGCTCAATCTATTGGGGCTAACTGGTCTAGGAAAAAAAACACAAACAATCTGTTACATAGAATTTTAAATTCTCGATCTAGTCACGACAAACACACTGAATTTCTCTTGAATTAAGTAGTTGTGTGAGATGTATTATGTTGTGTAAACCTAATGCATGTAATTTTTTCAGGTACTAGGAAATTAATTGTAATTCCCTGCCACATCTAATTTAAACCACTCCTGTTGGCCGACTAAAATGTTTCCACTTACAGATATAGTTAGTCGGAATTTAAAATTTAAATTAAAGAGACTGTATTTAGGAAACCCTCTAATTTGAATATCACATCCACTCAAACATGTATTCGGTAATGCAGTCGTAATCCGTTTAATACTGTTGGTCATTTAGGAAAAGTTGACACGTACCCTCTATAACAGGTCTACCTGGACCCCTTATCGCTAGTGGAGGTATCATTTGTGATCAGCTATACAGAATGCCAGCCAAAAGTATTAATGAGAAAATAATACTGTTATTAGTCTTACGTCCCTTTCAACTACTGGGGCTTTCAGAGCGCCTGGCCCGCATCACCTAGGAGTTTGTCTGTCGTTACGGGTAGTATTTGGGAGAATATCCCTCTGCTCTATGAAACATCGTGTTACGAGTGCCAGTGCATTAGAATTAGAGAAGTGAACAGAGTGATGGAAGTGTAAGCAAGTTTGTGTTGCAGGAAATACGGCCGAAAAGCAGTTGTATTGCGGAAAGTGGTTTGTAATTCTGTTACGAAAGTAGAATAGGTGTACGTAGGAATTTTGAAATTTGCCATAGTAGTAAAATTAGCGAACGCCTGATTGTCGTAACACCTTAACGAAATGTTGCGTGAGTCACAACGCAGTGCAAGTCTAATATGTAGGAGAGTATGCCGCCTAGAGGATCAGTTGTAATCAAAAGAAAGCAGGTTAGTGACTGTTGTGCTGTGTGTTGAAAACCCGCCCAGACGTGAATTGATCTCACAACCACGTAAGATAATAATGACAATACAATGATTTCCAATTTAACGTGTAGTAAACATGTATCTAGAACATCGAGATGATCGAATGTTGGACCGTATAATTCTAGTGATAATTGAAATGGTTATAACAGACACCAACATGTGTTACTAGATCCACACACGGGATAGGATGGAGAGGAGATGGAGGAACGGAAAGGAGATGGAGACGATGCGCAAATCCACTGGAATACTATGGTAGTGCATTCATAAAATAACAATAATAAATAACCCCTGGCACTACAGTCCATGAAGGGCCTAGGACTACCATGCCACTTCTGCCCGGCCATTTGGTCTGCAGATATTGGGGTGACACGTGGTCAGCGCATCGGGTCTCCTTGGTCATTAATCTTGGTTTTTGTGGCCGGGCGCTGCCTCACTGTCAGACAGCTACTCAATTGTCGTCACGAGGCTGAGTTTACCCCGTTCTAGCCCTCACGTCATTTTCTATAATCCATGATGGAGCCGGGATTCGAATCCCGGAGCGGCAGGCGCACTACCACAACACCACGGGGCCGGCTGGTAGTGCATTCAGCTTTCCCAAATGCAAGCGAATGATGTGATGGGGACCATCACACAGCAGTCGGAACACCGTGTCGAGGTCTAACGTCAGTCCAAGTCGTGGATTCGATTCTTATGCCATGGGAGCATAATGACAGCAACTGGGACTACATCTCGACTTCTTAGGAACGTACAGGCCATGGATTGGAGTCATCTCTTCAAACAACAGCATAGTATGACAGACCAACGTGTATAAGTAGTTGGTTATACAGGAGTCACGCATCTTTAACATATTTTTTTTGCGTCATTGTTTTCTTGTCCTTTTCGACAGTTCGTTCAGTAATTCGGTAAGGATATTTTCGAATACACGTATATTTGACCTCCAATACCCATTTTGGTACATCTGTCCTCATTTTTCATTGCAACTTTTTTATTATATGAGATTGGCTAATCATTTTCCTTAGATATCTGTATTTCTTTTCATGAGGTCATTCAACGCGGCCCTGACAAATACAGCTGATATTAGCATTTTTGATATTCAAAAGTGATGTTCGGAAGGAAATATTTTTCGAAGAATATTAGATTTTCTGAGCAGCATGGCACTGACCTTTAGGACAAACAATAAGAAATGTTTCAAATGTTTATCACTTAGCAAATAAATATCATACGCATGCTTACAAGTTGATTGCCATAACACGCTAGCCCAACCATATGAATCCAATTTTATAAGTTGAATAATGTAAAATGATGGTCAAAACTTGTGACATTATGATTAGCTGATAATGTGTTAGAATTACAGAAAATAATATGGCAATGGTAGGTGTTGGTTTGTTACCAGAAGGGAATTCGGAAAAATCTTGCGGCTTCGGGCACAAATAGGGATCATCAGGGAATGATATGGAAAAAAACAATAATTAAGGTTTACTCTGAGAATTTAATTATAATATATAGATAAGCAATGAAAAATTAACACTTGTAATTCAAATATAATATTAAATTAGTAAAAGATGAAGTTAATTAGTAATTGCTTCGCCTGAAAACAAAATAAAGCTTGCAAGCTAAAATGCTTAAAAGTTTAAGAGATTAATAAAAACGTTCATGGCCATTTCGTTCAGAGAACATTCATTGGTTTTGGAAACTTATCTTTGTTCAAGAAGGAACTTCTTGCAGGTTATGGTAAGACCGGGTAGGTCCTTACCACCGATAGTTCTTGAAGAATGATACGCCAAGACCCGTCTAAACTTCCTGCTGAAGCAGACCAGCTGCGTAAAATTTCCAGTGGTTGGAGAATGATGCGTTCGCCCGTACAGGGATAGGAAGCAGGTTGTCGGTCTGGCATCCCCGGAGCACCTGGTTTGAGTTCCATCCAGTGGTGCAGGAAAATTATGCGTTTTACCCGCACAGGGCTAAGAAGCAAATTGTCGGTCTGGCGCCCCCAGAGCACCTGGGTTCAGTACCATCCAGTGGTGCAGGAAAATTATGCGAAGAGAAATGATGTCACCAGCGGAGAAGCGCCTCTTGGTAATAGCGCGACTCCTGATCTGGCAAGAAACACTCTATTTAACACGCAGATGAAGCAAACTGGGGTATCCCAATCTTCAGCGACGCCAAAAATTATTGCACAAACTTTCAATTTTGAACCAAGAAATGGCTAAGGAAACCTAGTACTTAGAATACAACAGGGGAGGGGAGGCAACCAGTGAACCCCCAATTAGAAAGTGGCCCGGCGTTTATGGCAAAAGATCTGAAGAATCATTAGATAATGGTGATAAGGGACGAGAATTAATTATGCTCTCGATAAAAATAATTAAAGAATTAAATTCTTCATGAGAGAGAGGATAGTGGCAAGAAACCCTTCTCAGATGCCGCTTAGTAAGCTTAATGCATGACTCTCATCGTCCACCTTGATGAGGTTCATAAGGGGGGATAAAGTGCCTCTTGAAATCTCTCTAGTGAGCGTAATTAGTAATCCTTTCTCTAGCAGAAATATGAGTAAGTGCTCTCTTAATTTGTTCAGATGTACCAACAAACTTTTTTGCATTATCAGAAATCACTTGCGAAGGAAGACATCGTCCGGCAGAGAATCTGGCTTCTTAAAAATAAGCAGTAGAAGCATTGGTAACCAGTTCTAAATGAACTGCACCGGTAACCATGCATACGAAAAGCGAAACATATAATTTTCCCAAAACACATTTCTTAGAATGAGGAGAGTTTTTCTATAAACAAAGGGGCCAGCATAATACACCCCCGTGAAGGCAAAAGGTCTAGCGGGAGCTGAACGAAATCTGGGAAGGTCACCCATAAGCTGAGTGGCAACGGAAGTGACTTCATGTACTCCGTTTATAGGCCAATACTTCTCACGACTGATAGAACGTAATGTGCGAGTACCGGCATGAAGATTTTGGCAATGATACTGCCGGATAATTAAGGAGGTGACGTGGTATTTTGAGGGAAGAATAATGGGATGCTTCTTATCTTCTGAAAGTTCAGACAAAGATAACTGTCCACCTACTCTTAGCACCCCATCTGAATCCATAAATCGAGCAAGTGAGGAAAGCCTACTCGATTTCTTAAGAGGTTGACCTTGACATAAAGTCTGATATTCGTCAGAAAATATTTCCCTTTGAGTAAACCATAAAACCTTTATGGTAGCTAAACCTAGCGCAGAAAGGGTTAAAATGGTTTAGAAATAAGGGGTTGGTCAATAACAAAATATATCCACCGAAGGAGATAGGCCATAACCCTTACCAACTTATGGAAAGAGGAATATCGTTGCAAGAGAAGGGGAGCGTCTGAAACAACTAGAGCAGATCGTGTTACAATCCCAGAATCCGGCGAATCAGATAATTCTGGAAGAGGAAAGTTCGGCAATCGGAAGGCCCTTGAAGAAGCCAGTTGGAACCATGCCAATATAATTTCAAATTATATAGTATGTGAGGAGAGCAACCACGTGAAATAACATCTGCGGGATTTTCCTCACTGGACATATTATGCCATTACTCCATATGAGACAACTGCTGAATTTTGGACACTCTGTTAGCGACAAAGACCTGCCAATGAGAAGGAGCCTTGACAATCCATGCCAAGGTGATGGCAGAGTCACTCCAAAAGACAATTTTGAAAAATTGAACTTTTAAAGTTTGACGGATTTTGGCCGCTAATTCCACCGCAAGAAGGGCAGTACAAAGTTCTAGGCCTGGCAAAGATAAAGTTTTAAGAGGGGCCACTTAAGACTTGGCAAAAATTAAATTCGAAAAAGAAGAAGACTGAACAAATTGCGGCAGACGACATATGCACAATATCCATAGGCCTTTGAAGAACTATCAGCGAAGACATGATGTTCATATTTCTCGCAAGAGGGAAAGGGGATTATCACACGCGGAATAATGATATTCGAAAGGTCCTCCAAACTATTTCTAAAAGATATCCATTTTTTTATGCATTTTATTTATATATTTATCATATGGCTTTTAGTGCCGGGATTGTCCGAGGGCATGTTCGGCTCGCCTGAGTCAGTAGCTGGTTTCAGCGGATACCCTAAAGAGTGAGCTACAAGTTCCGTTAAATTTCAACTAGTTCCAACTTTCGCCACCAGATATCAATGATACCTAGTGGTGAACGTTGGAACTTTGATAGAGCGTTCTGACGAAATCTAACCTAACAAATTTTGCTTTACACAAGTTTAGTCTGTGAAAGGATCTTTTACATGCCATAAATCTATGACATGGGACCACCGGCTTTAGTTAGTTTAGTTTGAACCCGCTATCTTGGGCACAGCAGTTCAGCATGCTACCGACTACGCCACCGAAGCCGCAATATAAGAGGGACTGGCTCATCCCAACCAGTCTTCAAAGACCAGAGATCTTACATTAAAAGTTTTGCCGTAACTATAACCGGCGCCAAAAATTGAAGAGGATCGAATAACTTCGCAATTTCAGACAGAATTTGCCGTTTAGTTTGCTGTTGGGTATCAGAAAAACTGACTTTAAAAAAATTTGAGGACTCCAATAAATACCCAAAGCTTTGATAGAATTACTTTCTTGAAAAAGTTTTACTGAGTCATTATGAGCTGAAGTTAATGGAAAGTTCGACAGAAATACCTCGGAATTAGAGTTCCATTTACGCAAGGAAAAAATCGCCTCCTAAAAGCAAAGCTGTTAAATCTTTAGAGACTTGAAGCGCTTCTGATACTGATTCAAAGGAATGAAGAAAATCTTCTACATAAAAGAAGACTTTAATGCTTCAGAAACTTTAGGAGAAAACATCGGCCCATCCTGGTCAGCTAATATCTTTAAAGTACGTACAGCTAAGAAAGCAGAAAGTTTCAGTCCATAAGTGACTGTTGTTAATCGAAATATCTTGACAAGTTTGGTATGTTTGTCACGCCAAAGAATTCTTTGAAGATCGCGCTGTTGTTGATTAATCACAATTTGTCGATACATTTGCTTAATATCAAATATCACGGCGATAGGAAATAAGCGAAAATTTATTAAGAGAGGAAAGATCTGATTTAATAGGGGGCCTGATAATAGAGCATCGTTAAACGAAATTCCGTTGGCATCCACTCGGATATTTTCTTTAAACGTGTCATTCTTCCAGACAGGATGGTGATTCAGATAAACGACTTCAGACGGAATATAAGAATGGTCATCCCTCTTAGTGACGACTTCCATGTGGTTGAGTGCTTCATACTCTTCCATAAATTTAGAATTTTGAATTTTGACAAGATCGCGTTCAAATTTGTTTTACAGCATAAAGTGCTCCGAGAGCTCTAGGACACGATTGAAGTAAAAAAAGGTGGGTTGTCCACGCGAGGCTTGGTTACAACAAATCCACCCTCTCGAGCCCGTGTGGTAGTTTCACAGAACAATTGTTCACACATTTCATTTTCAACAGGGGAAGGTGAAACTGAATCGATAGTTTCAATTTTCCTAAATCTTCCTAGGTTTTGATCCAAGCTAGTATTGACAAAATGACATTGTGAAAGAGTTTGGAGTGAATTGCGAGGAACTTGACCCTAACCAACCTAATTTGGTATGATGAGCGAACACACCTGGCAATATTTTGACTTTGGAGGTGAGGAGGCATTGCCAAAATACATTGGCACTAAGTAGAATATCTACTGGAGCACTTTTATTAAATGTTGGATCTGTCAACTGAATGTCATGAGGAAATTGCCAATTTCTAATTTCAAAGTAAGCGTTAGGAGTATTGCTACCAATGGAACCAATGCAAGACAATTTAAATTTAATGTTGTGTTAAAATGAACAGCATCTTTGATTTGAATTCTGACAAAATGCAAAGATTGAACATTACTATTATTGATACCAGTTATCTGAATCAATGAAGGTTGTTTTCGAAGACCAAGTTTTTGAATAAGGTGATCACTTATAAAATCTTGAGTGGCGGCATTGTCCAATAAGGCACGTGCTTCAAGCCATCTACCAGAGGAGTCCTGAACTGCCAATAATACGGTAGACAGTAGCACTTGGGAGCTACGGATGGACCCAAAGCTCTGGGTATAAGATTGTGCATTGGCATGTGGAGGTGTACTTTTAGAACTTCCGGGGGAAAAAGCCGGACGTGGCTTTTCATATCTATGAAGTTAAGTGTGATGTTGACATTGCAATGCATACACGTGTTTTTAGATAAGCAATCAGACAAAACATGCCTGTCTGACAGACAGTTGAAACAATATCTGTTCTGAGAGTATTTTACGTCTCTCGTCAGTAGAGAGAGTTTTGAAGGCAATGTATAACCTGTGAGAATTTGCGTAAAGAATACATCTGCTGTTTTATTTTGTGCAGTAAAGACGCTAGATTTGTTTACCTTTTTATCAATACTGACTGGTTTGACAACATGAGACTTGCTATTCGAAACACCTAACTTTTGACAGGCTACGGCTGACAAAGCCTGACAGTGATTATTTTTAAACTTAAGCAATGAGTCATAAGTATATGGCGTGTTGTTTGATATTTCAAACTCCCATACTTTCAAACTTGCCGGATCGAATTTAGAAGTAACTAACGGGACCAAGAACAAATCCCAAAGCTCTACCGGCTGATTCAAACGTGCCAGTGCTCTGACGTGTAACTGGGCCATGTCGCCTAAAGTTTGCAGTGTTGACAGATTGTCAGCGCGCAAGCCAGGTAAATTAAACAAGGCTTGAATATGCCTTTGAATGCATAATCTCTCATTACCATTCCGATCCTTAAGCAGATCTATGGCAATATTATAGTTTGCTCCTGTTAAAGAAAGTCCCTTTATAAGTTGGAGAGGTGGACCTTGCAACCCGGTATTTAATAATAATACAGATAACGCACAATGTGCAGATTTCATACATTAACCTCGACAGAAGACAATATGGGAGGTTTCTCTTTTGTCACAGTAAAGGACGTGGTATCTATCACAAAATTTGTAACACAGATTACAAATGCACTGGTCTTATGGTTGGCGGTAGATCTTATTCTGGCAGATAAGGTGGTGAAAGCCTTGCACGGCGAGGCGCGTCATCATATGTCTGAGCTCGTAGGCGACTCGCATCCAGTCTCTATGTGTCATTGCGTCTGTAGTATAATAGTCCATCCAGATTTTTCCATTTTCGCTTGTCGTTCACTTAAGAGTCGTATATATGCTGACGTAGATGGCAGTGCCAGTTGATGACGCAGATATTCAATGAAAAATGTTTGCCTTGTTAGTACATGCACAAGTCTCGATTTTGTAGTTGTTGAAAGGCATAGTGCTCGCTTCAGGAAATTTGCTTTTATTCTTTATATATCGTCCAGGTTAATTTTTGTCAGCTGTTCCCATATTACGTCTAGTCCGTACGTCATGATTGGCATTATCTTTAGTTGGAAAAATTTCATTGCTGTATCTATGGATAGCTTATGGATATTTTGTATACTATTTGACGCAATGGTAGCTGCTGCCGCTGTTTCCTTTATGTGCTTGCTGAATACCGTACCATTTGTCTGTAGGGTGATCCCAAGGAAATTATACTGTTGTGTGTTTGTCCGTGGAGTACTTTGGTATAATATATTGTCAGTATCTACTGGTTTTCCTCCTTTCCTGAAAGTCATCTTTGCTGTTTTTGTTTGATTTATCACGTCGTTTGTCTAATAATTTGTTTATTAATATGTTGAAGGCTACTTGTAGCCTGTCAATTTTCTGCGAGACAAGAACCATATCGTCTGCATAAAGATACATTCTTACATCTTCCGTGATGATGGCTTTCGTAACCTCTGCGGTAGGTACAGTAAACAGGAGGAGCCTCAGAGGGTCCCTTTGCAACACACCGTTTATTTGGTCAATAGGGTTTGATTTGGAGACCATATCATCAATCACGATGACATTTCTTGCAAGGATGTTCCTGACGAGCCTTGTCACATGATTCTTCCCAGCAAATCCCACTAGCGTTTCCATAATGAGTGTTCTTCTTGCTAAGTCGAAGGCTTTAGTATAATCAATGGAAATTGCATGGAGTTTTCCTCTTGCGTGTCTGGTAGCATCATATATATCTTCTAGTAAGGATCGGATAGCTTGCGTTGTTGACCTTCCCTTAAGGAATCCAAACTGTTCTTCGGGTATGGCATTCTCCGTCATTTTGTATAGTCTCTCTGATAGTAATGTTGCCAGTAACTTGAAGAATCTGCACTCCAGTGCTATGCCCCTATATGTGTTGTGGTCTGCAGTGTCACCTTTTCCTTTGTGTAATACCGTTAGTGTTGCATGTCTCCAAGCTTCCGGTATGCCTCCCTTTCTTATGCATTCGTTGAACAGATTACCCATTGTTCTTTCAGGAAAGGAGCAGCAGTTTTCAAGTTTTCGTTATATATTCCATCTGGACCACAGACTTTGTTATCTTTTGTCTTTTCTATAGCGTTCTCTATTTCTGTTATTGTGAATAGTTGGATAGGAAAATCACATTCCTCTTCCTGTTGTTCAACTGGTGGGCTCGTTTCCTTAGATTGCAGAACTTTCTTAAAGTGTTCTTCCCAAGTTTCAATTGGTATGTGTCTTGTAAGTATGGCTGTTCTTTGGTGACTGCTTTGTACCATTTTTGTTCCATTTAAATAATGGAATTTTTGAATTTCTGGAAGCGTGTTATTGTTATGCACTAAGGACCCAAACAATTCAAAGATCGATTGCCACGTATCTTCTTTACCGGAAAAATGCGGAATTTCAATTTTGGGTAATAATAGTTTGACACTATTTTCATTATTATTGATCTCTTTTGATTTTCCTCAACCTTCAACGCCAGGGTCAATGATCTGACAAGGGCCACCGCCTGAGCATGAGTTTCAAAATAATTGCTCTTGACTTCTTCCCTATCCAACTGATGTTCGGGATCTTTAATTTCGATTTCAAGCTGTACGAGGTAATCTTTTTCGTAAGCTTGTTCATAAGCCTTTATGTGCTGAGAAATAATATCAAGGGTTTGCTCTTCTTTGGGTAAGGTAGTTAAATATTTCTGAAAGCGGGTAAGTTGACCTCTGTAGGCAGCCCGTGAGTTCAACAATTTGTCTTCTATTACCGGCATGGCTGGAGATATGGAATGACTCGCCACTCTCCTGATAGCGCCAAACTGAGACCCGGTCTCTGGCAATAGAATTGTTTGTGTAGTGTATTGGGACTGTATGCACCCCCCGGCAGATATTCTGAGCCTGGCCACGCTAAACTGAAATATATACGAATTATTAGATCACACAATTGTTTTTCAAGAATATAATATCGTGGTCTCAAGGTAACTGTTCTAGGTTTGAGGTTTCACAGGATTGAGGTACCAAATGTTGGTTTGTTGCCAAAAGGGAATTCGGAAAAATCTTCCGGTTTAGGCCACAAATAGGAATCATCAAGGAATGATATGGAAAAGACCAATAATTAAGGTTTACTCTGAGAATTTATTTATAATAGATAAGCATTGAAAAAAATTAACACTTGTAATTCAAATATAATATTAAAATAGTAAAAGATGAAGTTAATTACTAATTGTTTCGCCAGGAAACAAAATAATGCTTGCAAGCTAAAATTCTTAGAAGTTTAAGAGATTAATAAAAAAGTTCATGGCCATTTCGTTCAGAGAACATTCATTGGTTTTTGGAACTTATCTTTGTTGAAGAAGTAACTTCTTGTAGGTTATGGTAAGACTGTGTAGGTCCTTACCACCGATAGTTTTTGAAGAAAGATACGCCAAGACCCACCTAAACTTCCTGCTGAAGCAAACCAGCTGCTTAAAATTTCCTGTGGTTGGAGAATGATGCGTTTGCCTGCACAGGGCTAGGAAGCAAGTTGTCGGTCTGGAATCCCCAGAGCACCTGGGTTAGGTCCATCCAGTGGTGCAGGAAAATGATGCGTTTTGCCCGCATAGGGCTAGGAAGCAAGTTGTCGGTCTGGCGTCCCCAGAGCACCTGGGTTCAGTTCCATCGAGTGGTGCAGGAAAATGAGGCGAAGAGAAATAATGTCACCAGCGGAGAAGCGCCTCTTGGTAATAGCGCGACTCCTGATCTGGTAAAAGGTGTTACGGCTTCATAATAGAATTTGTGAAGCACGGCAGCGATGTGAAGATCAGAGATTCAGAAGTCAGAGCGAGAAGTCTGAGCCTAGGCTGAACGTAGGTCCCGAGGAAGTGAGTAGTTATATAGTTGGTGTGACGTCAAGACAAAGTGATATCACCAGCACTGGAGGGAGAGGCAAGCAGCCAACCAGCTTAAGAAAAGGACCCGAAGCCGAGAGTGGCAGATCGGTCCAGGGTACTACGTTTCTGATAGCTTTGAGAGAGAGGTGCTCTGAAAAACACACTTCAAGAATGGTGAGTAAAACTAAGCAAGTATTTGAAAACATTAATACAATCGAAACATAAGTTGTACGTAAACAATACATATACTGAAGACCGCGTTCTTACTGCAGTTAAAAGCGAAAGTAGCAAAATCGGGCAGAAAATTAAACAAGTATTTCAAACCGAAAGGGAAATACAAAACGTGCTAACAAACCTATTCGCAAAAGCGAACAGTAGGCATAAATATTTTTTTTTAAATTGAAGAACCATATGATGTTTAGCTGACAGATGAAGTATTTTTTGACTTTGGGAAATGCACATTTTAAGCGGAGGGCGTTGTTCTCAGAGTAATTTGAACACGTACAAAGATGTAGTGATATAATGTGGTATTTTGAAATGATCCATAGGAACCAGTGATATTATAATTGAGTAAATTGGTGGTATACATATGATATTTTGGCATGAGCAGTTGTCGTATTAAGATAACCGAAACCATATTTGACAAAAATGATTGATCTATTTGAAGTTTTATTGTTGACCTCATAAATATTAGGAGTGATTTTTTAGGCTGAATGACGGTTAAAGGACAGAATGAATATGGTGCAAAATTTTATACTGGGAAGTTAAAAATAGAGAAGTCATTGATTTTGAATAATACTGTAAGACAATGTACATACGTAAGTCTGAAGAAGAATAACAATAAATAATTTTTATATTGAGAGAAAAAAATTAGAAATAATAAAAAATGGAAGTTTTTCTTGTCATTTTCATATATGTTGGTGAGAGGTATGCATTTCTTTATAATGCAAGGAAATGAGGATATTCTTATTTCCCAGATATGCAATCCTAGTTAGTTAGCAAGCCTGTGGAACTAGGCAGGAGCAAGTTGTTGTTGTTATTGTGGATAGCATTTAGAAATAAAGTGAGGCAATTTAAGAAATATTTGTGCATTCCTGTGCTGATTTCTGTGCTTGTATTCAGGTGTGGGACTCAAGGTCAGTTGTAAGCCTTTTATCCTGATCGACCCTGAAAGTTTAGAGCCTCGTGCTGAACTTGTCACGAACACTGCACATGTGAGATCGTTGATCAACGTACTAACGGGTACAGTACCTTTGTGAATTAACGGTACTATCTGCGAAAAAGAATGGTTCTATGACCCTGTCCTTCAACAATGCACACAACACATTCATTCTAGGAGAGTCCCGTTAGTGCTCTAGCACAGCGTGTGGGTTCACCCTTCCCCACAAGCGGCAGCTGTGTTTGTTGTGTGGAATGCGGCGTCATCAGAAAAACAGAGTATATTGAGGAATGTCTCATTTCCGTCAAATTTTTCCAGATTGCTTCTGCAAATGATTTCCGTTGCAGCTTGTCGTCAGGTTTAAGATTCTAACGGAGATGTTAGGTACGGTATGTAAAACATGTTTGAGTTTTTCTACTGATAGAAACAAACCGCCTATTATTGTTTCTATTAGTTCTCAAGACGTTATATTTTGATTTATTATTATACATCCAACCCGGACACGTTTTAACGGTACTTGGCCGTGGAGTAAGAGAAAATGTATCAATGAGCAGTATTACAGTATAATGGATATTAATGTACAACCGAGGGAATGTTAAAGGGCGAATGGCATATATGGCAGTGGGTGGACCAGGATCTTCGGATGGTATGTCAGATTTAGCGTCACAGCCGTTCGGTGTGTTTGGACAAGCCTGGCGGTGCAGAACATGCGCAAGCTTTTAGGAGCATTAGGTAACATCCGCCAAAGGTGAACCACCGGGCACCTCAACGCTATTACCATATTATGAACGGCCTGTTAGTTCGAGCTGTTCCACCATTCCAGTGTTAGTCGTCGTTCTTCTGAGCAATATGGTGCACAATATGATCTACAACTAACTGAGTTCACGAATGTTACGGAAAATGGATACTGTGAGAAGATTGTAAGTTTCCATCATGATTGGTAAACAGAAGCCGACTATTACTAGCGCGGTACCCTGCATGATACCCTCCTCTTACCAATAACGTGTTATTTGCCCGATTATATCGTATGTTATTGATATTAATGCCATAACTAGGCCTATACGCCTATCTCCCATCGTGAAAGTATGAAATCACTGTTCTTTAGTCTTGGGTATAGAAAGCCGCTTTTATGGGCATACCATTTTGATAAAAGTTGACAATTCTGTCCTATCAAAAGCAGAATTGAAAATCCACAGCCTGCTTCCAGTCGTTCGACCGGGTCAGGGAATGTAATGAATGAAGCCCCCATCTAGCGGCGAGGATATGAGCTGTGGTGGCTGCCGAGGCCTGTCGCACTCCCCTGGGGCAATGATTAAATGAATGACAGATTAAATGAAATGATAGTGGAGAGTGTTGCTGGAATGAAATTGTGACAGGGAAAACCGGAGTACCCTGGGAAAAACCTGTCTGCCTCCGCTTTGTCCAGCACAAACCTCACATGGAGTGACCGGGATTTGAATCACGGACCCGGCGGTGAGAGGCCGGCGTGCTGCCGCCCAAGCTACGGAGGCTCATCAAAAGCAGAATTATCGATGTTAATAACTTATACTTCACATGTGGCGGCTTTGTGAAAATCTTTATTGTGACAGTCATAAGACTAGTGCTAGCTATGTAAATTGTTGTTCAAGGTTACCTAGTTTTGTGCTAATTGCACAACGGCTTCAGCCTGCTGATTTTAAATAAGTTAGTGAAACGCCAACCTGCCAGCTTAAATTTATTACATCAATAACGTACTGCCTTGCATAGTTAGGTATATTCGATGACATTGTAGGTTATCGAATTGAATGACATACATTTAAGTTCGCAATTGCACGCTACATTATGTCTGATAGTTATTCAATAAAGGTTAGAGAGGTTTCCTGCACGACATTCCTCTTCTACCAAATTATTCGTTAATGGCAGAGTTACATTCTGATTTATTTGTTGTTGTCTTTTCAATTGAGGGCCTCTGGAATCGTGGTCATTTAGCCGTATAAACGTGGGTGTGTAGAAAAATTATCTAATAACTTTTGTTATTATCAGGGCTGTAGTATAGTGTGAATTTGTAATTGACGTGAGGATAAAAAAGGAAGTGGTCGTCTATTTGCCTGGAGACGTCGCAAAACCACTTCCATGATAAATATGGTGGGAATCAAACCCATCTTACCTCATTTTTGCCTCACGAGGATAAATATAACTCGTCTCTGTCCTCAGGCCAGAAAGAAATACCTTGGTAGAGCCAGGAATCGAACCCGGAACTCCCAGGCGACAGCCATGAATGCTAGCTGTTACACCAGGAGGTGAACTCATTCTGATTTATTTATTTTAATATTTTAATAATAATATGCCCAGTCTCCAGCATGAATGTTTGGAATCGTTGTACTTCTACTAAAAGAGTATATCACATACATTCAGAAAATTATAGCCTACACCTACTTCCGAATATGATCAAAAGTTTCGAAAATGGACTTAAGACATCATAAGGTGAAATATTCGTTGTAATTTGTTCCATGTGTCTGTGTGTGTGTTAATTTATATGTCATCAGCCCCCTCTATCAATTTGGGAACAATGGAAACAGAATTCAATATAATTTGCGGCAAGGTATCACTACTAGAGCACAACTCAATTCCATATTTGTATCACAACCATCTTAATGAAAACAACATGACGGCCACCCGAGTGCTCAATGCCTAAGTGAAATGCTGACTATTCTAATCATTGAAACACTACTACATTTTGGAATAACAAACTACCTAACGGAAAAATGTTGAGGATCAAAGCATATGTATAGTTTGAGGATAGCGAACATGCAAAGCATTTAAACATTCAAACCCGTTATTCATGCTCTAAGTAAGAAGTAAGCTGATGTTTCCAATATTTGGTATAAAGGGTATTTTATATAAAAGGCACATGTTGAACAAGAGATAACTGAATCACATTGAATATTATGACCAACCACCATTCTGAAGTTATATTACATTAGCTCTTGAGCCCAGCATTGCTCGGGATCACGGTCGGAAATTAAGAGATAGTAACTTTCCTTGCAGTGTTGTATTGAGTGCAACTACGAGGAAGGTCATTGTCAGGATGAGCAATTATACTGCCACTATAGGTCCTTGTTGGTGCCAATTTTCTGATCAGAATTTGGGGTGAAATTGTTACTAAGACACGTATGACAGCTGTTTACTTCTCGTAGCTTATGATAATTCTATTTCGAAATGTCGTTATTATAACGGAATATGTAAGTTTCAACAATTGCGTAACACAACGAAACATTCGTATCCATTGATATCTTAACTATTACATCTTAAGGGGCAATGCATTTTTATACTCAATTGTGGTAGTCATGCGTGTATTGTCGAATACCGAAACTTCAAGAGGATAATGGAAGTCAACCGATAGAGGGATTGAATCCGAGCCCTGACAGTGTCTATCCTGTGTTTTCTTTTCCACCATATTTATGCACTCTTGTACTGCTTATGTACAGTGTATTGCAGAGTATCAATTTTATCTGGTTCAATAACTTGTTTCCTCAAAGCTTACATATAATTGAAATAAAACAAGATGTTCAGTAAAGAACATATAGCCTACTTTCTCCTAAATGCAAGGGTGTAGTTATAATAACTCTCTATCCATTTCAAGGAGTATAATTGAATGTTCGTTGTAGTAGCTTGTTGAAATACAATGAGCTATACGGATATTATACGATGATTGATTGAATCCTCACCTGAATTATTTATACACTAATACAGCCATCACAATAACACAGGTTATCAGACAAAATTCAACACTCACCCAATTACACGGGGCTAAATGACCATGATGTCCAAGCACCTGATATGAATCAACAACAACAGCTTCCTACCCAAATCCTTCCTCCTATAAAAGTGCACACACTAGTAAGCCTACAGATATCACAGTGATATAGGTTATCAGACAACTTCTACACACTCCCAAGTAAACGGGACTACAAGACCATGATGCCCCAGAAACCCTACAGAATCAACAACAAAAACAACAACAACAATAGTCTCTACCGCGGATCAAGGTCAACGAACATTAATCGCTGTATTCGAGTGCTGAAATATGTGGTGTTATAAGTAGGCCTATATACACATATAATATTTTCGATTGCAAATACACACTATATATGCTTTACGTTATAAAGTGTGAGTAGTTATAGATCAATAAATTAAAAAAATGTACCTGCTGGGATTTGATGCACGAACCTGCAGACTATGTGTCCAGGTCGCTACCAAAACGCCACAGATTCCGAACAATTATACATGGTTTTCAACTGGTTTAGTATAAATTCACAATATTTTGTCTTGCAATAAACGTTTTCATTAGCGTTTTCTGCCATTTCTACAAACTATTTGATACTAAATATGTATTAATTTGTTCAGTACACTCCTAAAAGGATATAAACTTAGGAAGTAACGGAAATAAATGGATTTACGAGCAAACAATGGCGGCCATTCAACCCAACGGGACGGCTTGGACAAGCACGATGTAACACGGTCAGCCTGAACTGTTCGCCACTATTGCAGTTAAACATTCTATTTTAAAATGCTAATATCCTACCTGTCACCTCCTTGAGGACAGTTTAAACCTCCCTATGTACGATGATCGTATTTGGTAAGGCCAGGCCTTGTTGAATCGTAAGTTACGGTTTGGCTATAATACTTGCATGATTCATACATCCGTCATCTTGAAACTATTTGGCTGATGACCTTGTAGTTTGGGCAAAAGATGCTTTTCATATTAAGGTATATTGTTGCAAAATTTAGAAGATATCGTATGATTAGGTTGGTCGTAATATGATTTAAGCTCAGAACATTTGGGTGGGCGCCATTTCGTTTTTGTTTTATTTTTGTTATGATCGCGTAGATATACAACATGACACAGAGTTGTCCCTTACTAGTGCTACCTCTGAAAGAAAGGTGGTTCGATTTGATTTCGTTTTGTTTGAATTGAAAGGGGGATCGATTTGCACACATACACGGCCGCCATCTGCCAACTATTGGACTGATGGCCTTTTAGTTTGGTCAAAGGACACTTCCCAAATGTAGGTTTGATGTTGCAAAATTTGGTACTAATCACTTGATTAGGTTAGTGATAATTTGATTTAAACTTTAAATATTTGGGGGGCCGCCATTACGTTTCCGTCAAGATTGTGGCGATATAAAACATGACACTCAGGTGCCCTTTACTAGTGTTACATCTGTACCAAATTTCGTTCAATTTGGTTCCACCATGTTTGAATTGTTGGGGGCGGGGAGGGGGGGGGGGGGAAGAAAAATGCAGAGTACACACACACATACACACTCACACACAGACAGACACACAATTTTTAGCCTACATTCGATTTTTGCAATAAATGAAAGTAGACTTATAAGATCAACACAGGGCCAAAAATTGTGTGTCTGTCTGTGAGTGTTTGTGTATGTGAGTGTACTCTGCATGTCTGTCCCTCCTATCAATTCAAACACGGTAAAACCGAATTGATCGAAATTTGGTACAGTGGTAGCACTTGCAAATGCCATCTCAGTATCATGCTTTATATCGCCGCACTCGTGACGGAAATGTAATGGCGACCACCCAAAGCTTAAATCAAATTACGACTAACCTAATCATCCGATCTCTACAAATTTTGTAACAACATACCTTTATGTGGGAAGCATCTTTTGATGGAACTACAAGGTCATCAGTCCAATAGTTTGCAGATAGCGGCCATATGTGTGTGCAAATCGATTCACCCTATCAATTCAAACACGATGAGACCGAATTGAACAAAATTTGGTACATAGGTACTACTAGCAAAGGACACCTAAGTGTCATGTTTTATATCACTGCCATCTTGACGGAAACATAATGGCAGCTACCCAAATGTTCAAAGCTTAAATCCAATTAAGATTAACCTAATCATCTAATATCTATCAAAATTTGCAGCTACATACCTTTATGTGGGAAGCGTCTTTTGACTAAACTACAAGGTCATCAGCCTAATAGTTTGTACATGGCGGGCATGTACGTGTGCAAATCGATTGGGCCTATCAATTCAAACACTACGGAACCCAAATCGAACCACCTTTTTTACAGAGGTAGTACAAACAAGGGACAACTCAGTATCATGTTGTATATCGCCATCATCATAACAAAAAAGAAATGGCGTCCACTCACATGTTCTGAGTTTAAATCGAATTACGACTAACCTACTTATCCGATCTCTACCAAATTTTGCAACAATATACCATAAAGTTGGAAGCGTCTTTTACCCAAACTACAAGGTCATCAGCCAAATAGTTTCAAGATGTTGGATGTATGAATCATGCAAGTATTATAGCCTAACCGTAACTTACGATTCAACAAGGCCTGGCCTCAACAATTCAGCTTATTGTACATACTGAGGTTTAATCTGTCCTCAAAGAGGTGACCGGTAGGATATTAGGATATTATAATAGAAAATGTTACCGTAGAAGTGACTAACAGGTCAGGCTTACCGTGCCATATGGTTGTGGCCCCGTGCGGTCTCACTGTCAAATTGGCCGCTATTTTTGCTCGTAAATACATATATGGGGTCGCCACCGTAGCGTACCGGTCAGCATGGTTAGCTGCCGCCGCGGAGGTCCAGGGTTCGATTCCCGGCTCTGCCACGAAATTTGAAAAGTGGTATGAAGACTGAAACGGGGTCTACTCAGCCTCGGGTGGCCCAAATGAGTAGAGGGGGTTCGATTCCCACCTCAGCCATCCTCGAAGTGGTTTTCCGTGGTTTCCCACTTCGTCTTCGGGCAAATGCCGGGATTGTACTGCCCCTGAAAAATGAATTAATTGGGATGAAAATGGGATAATTTTTGAAGCCCCATGATAAAATTTAACCAAGCAATATCGATGCTGGAACTTGGCACAAACCAGTCGAGTTGTTACGTTGAGCCAGGAGGGAGACTCCGTCACGTGATATTATTGCACAACCGAAGGTTCTAGAAGCTTGGAATTGACCTAGCAACAGCGAATAATCTCAGAAAATGTTTAAATATTGTTATAAATTACACCATTGGATATAAGCCCACAGCCAATAAGGAGAAGTCATAGAGAAGACGGGAGTTCCTTCAACTAAATTTTATGGAGAATTATCACATTTAGGTCCCAAGAGAGTCATTTTATGAATTGATAATGTGAAGAATATTATAAGAAAATATTAGAAATATTTTGGAAGTCGACGGGAGGTCGAAATGCGTCAGCATAAGCATTTTTCTAATGCCGGCTAAAATCTTTGAGGGAACGAAAAGTGGCGGCTAGATCTTGTGTCCTGGAGGGGAGACGCAATGCATCAGGGCTCTGGTTCCTGCGAAGATGGAAGCGTTCAGACGAATATACCGGGAGAGTTGCAGTCCCGAATGTCTTAGCCGAGTCCGAGAGTGGTTGACTCGTGGAGACACTGCAGACTGAGTCTAGATAAAGGAGATCGCCGCAATAACTTTTGACTTTTCGATATTAGAACAATTATTTTAACTACAGTCGCTAGTGCAGAACACATAGAAGCGTGTTTAGAACTTTCAGCGCGATTAAAGGAAGATTTTGAGAACTACAGACAGTTTACAAATGAAACATTGTGAGTTTTGAAGCCATTTTTCAGTGTTGCCTGAGTAAACAAAGGTTTGGTGCTTTTCAGTCGGTCAACACGAATGTACCCAAATAGAGCTGGGTTATGCCCTAATCCTGAAATAAATTACATGAGATTAATTAATACACTAGGATGACCAGTTTCGATCGTCAAGCGATCATCATCAGATCCATTACACTTAGGCTATAACATCTATGTTTGAGAATACAGGTGGAAAATATATACAATATGTACAATTATTTAGTTGCAGTGTTGGTAATGCAACTGTCGGTGTATGCTAAATGTAGTATACCTAATGTTAGGTGAACTTCTAAAATGGTAATAAAAAAATCCGGAATTTGTCTGTTAGGGGTGATTATATGGTTATACAAAATCAACTATTGTTATACTGTAATAATACAGGCTGATACTTACCCGGTTGTCTCCCTAACTGGAACTTCAAGCAGTTTTGTGTTCACTCTGGCACCAGTTAAGGTCGACTAACCGGGGTGTTAACTGGGCGGAACTGTTTTTTTCCCTTTCTCCCCCTTTTGTTCCTATGTTCTTTCTGAAATCAGTGCCATGTTTATTTGTGTGACGTTGCCAAATCTAGATAAGAATGTATGTTATTGAATACAGGAAGATCTACAACTATTAAAGACCGTGGAACTATCTTCACCACGCGTGGACTAAAAAGACATTCAACTAAGCGGTACACGATCTATTGAAGACGTCCCGGCACCTTTAATACTGCCGCGCATACTGGCCTAGGTTTATTGCAGAACAAAGTACATAGTATACCTGTTCCAAATAACATTTACCTATAACCGCCACTATTTCCCCCCCTTTTTTAATCTAGCTTGGCTGTATCGCTAAGTTGTGTCTTGTTTTCGACAGGGTGTGATTTTTAGTAGAGTGAACAGGGGTGAACTCTCCATAAAAGTGTGTTCATTTAGATTGTTGGGATTGTTTTGTGTGGCTAGGTGAATCTCGATTGCTTCCTTTATGTCGAGAGCTCTACCTTTCGATTCGTGATGAATTATTTTTAGGTCAGTGTCGATTTTAGTAAAGCTGTACCCCGTGTCACACATATGTTCGCATTCGGCTGAATGTGTTTCGTATCTTATCGCATTCCTATGTTCATTATAACGTGTATCTAATCGTCTTCCGCTCTGTCCAATGTAATTAGCTTGACAAGCAGTGTCTTGGCATGTAATAGAATATACCCCTGACTTTCAATACGGGTCTTGTTTATTTAGATTACTATTTTGCAGGTGCCTCCCGGTTCTATTATTCGTTGTGAATGCTATTTTTATGCCTTTCTTTTTGAATAGATTAGTGATTTTATATGTGTTCGCATTCACATAGTTGAAGCGTGCGAATTTTTTCTCATTAATGTCCCGTTTTGGAATCATTTTATCTTTATTTTTGTTTGGCTACAATTTGGTCCAGTTTGCTTGGCGGGAAATTGTTTTCCTTTGCTGCTTGTTTAATGGTTCTTATTTCCTTATTATAATTGTCTTTTGACATGGGTATGTTTAAAGCCCTTTGCATCATTGAATTGAACACCGCTAATTTATGCGTACTGGGGTTATTAGACTGATTGTCGATTGCATGCGAGGTTTGTGTGGCTTTTCGGAATATGGAATATGAAAGCTCGTTGTCTTTACGTTCAATTCAATTGTTATGTCGAGATAATTTATTTTTCGATCTGTTTCGGATTCCTTAGTGAATTTGATTGAGTGGTGTAGGCTATTAATGGATTGGAGAATTGTTTCTTCGCTTGTTAATTCAGTATCATAGATGCAAACTCCGTCATCTACGTATCTTTTCCATATTACTACTCCCTTTGTTGAAGTCTTTTCTAAGAACTCATTTTCTAGTGCATTAATGAAGACGTCAGCGATTAGTCCGCTTAGTGGTGATCACATCACTAAGCCTTCTGTTTGTGTGTACATTTTATTGTCGAATTGAAACACGTTTTGGCTGAGGACGACCCTCAGTAATCTCACAATCTCTTCCGTTTCTTTTCCGAATTGTTGGATTTTAAGTTATTTTCGATAGTGTTGATTGCATCATTAATAGGAATATTGGTGTGCATGTTAGTTACATCGAAAGATACAAGCCTCATGCTAGGTTTCATTTGTAGGGTGCTCAATGCTGTTACTAATTCCGTTGTGTTCTTTACAGAGTTGTTTTTGTCGATGGAAAGGCGGTGTTTTAAGATTTTTAGTAACTCTTTGCCGATTTTGTAATTTGGCGCATTCCTATAATTGACTATTGGTCTCATTGGGCACTCCTTTTTGAGTATTTTTTGGTTGCCCCCTCAATGACGGTATTTTCGGGTTCATGTTTATTAGTTTTGATTTTTCAGCTTTGATCAATATGTATTCTGTTTCTTTTAATACACTTTTTATTTGTTTTTGGTATTTGTTGGTGGGGTCTTTTGCTAATTCCTTGATTTCGTTGTTGTTTAGGAATTCGACTGTTTTTTTTCAATGTATTCTGTTTTGTTCAAAATTACTGTGTTATTTCCCTTATCTGCTTTTGAGATGATTAAGTCATGTTCTTTTATTTTTTGTTTCAATGACTTTATTTCTTTTAGTTGTTTGTTGTTTTGAGTGTTATTGTTTACGCCCTCTCGTTTGAGGATTTTTTTTTGGCTTCGTTGGTGGCAAGTTTTTTGGTTAATTCCCTGTCTTCTGCTGGGAGCTTGTGACTGGCTATCTCGATATCTGTGATTAACTGTTTTATATTATGGTTCGTGTGTGCGTCTGTGCAGTTGTATTTCAATCCTTTGTCTACCATATTCATTTCAATTTGAGAGAAGGTTACGTTCGTTCTGTTGTTTACCCTGCTGTGGAAATTGAATTCATTGTTATTCGTGTGTTGTTCATTAGATTGATTATTCTGTGTTTCTCCAAGTTTTCTTAATTTATATTGCAGCGTTTCGTGCTTCCTCATTGCTCTGATTTTGATGGTGTCATGTAGGTGCTCGGTAAAACTGTCCCATTGGGATGCGTGCCCGAAGTTACTTAGTTGCAATTGAATATCGTATAGTAGTTGGTTGATTTTTTGCTTTCTTATGTATGCAAATCTTGGTTTGTTTTTCATCCAAAGCGCTTTGGCTTGTTCGGTTGAAATTATTGAGGCTGGTCTAATCGGTACGGTTTTAATTTGTACGTAATTAGGGGTGAGATTTAGTTCTATACATTTTTTGTTGAACCAAATTGACTTGTCTATGTTCATGAGTTTAAGCCTGACTGTTTTGAACCTCTTGGCTTCACGATTTGCCTGATTAGCCGTGAACATTGTGAGGCTTGAAGCCAGTTTTTCAGTGTTGCCTAAGTAAACAAAAGTTTGGTGCTTTTCAGTCGGTCAACATGAATGTACCCAAATAGAGTTGGGTTATGCCCTAATCCTGAAATAAATTACATGAGATTAATAAATACACTAGGATGACCAGTTTCGATCGTCAAGCGATCATCATCAGATCCATTACACTTAGGCTATAACACCTATGTTTGAGAATACAGGTGAAAAATATATACAATATGTACAACTTTTTATTTGCAGTGTTGGTAATGCAACTGACGGTGTATGCTAAATGTAGTATATCTAATGTTATGTGAACTTCTCAAATGGTGATAAAAATTCAAAATTTTTCTGTTCGGGGTGATTATATGGTTATACAAAATCAACAGTATAACCATAGTTGATTTTGTATAACCATATAATAACCCCTAACGGACAAATTCCGGATTTTTATCACCATTTTAGAAGTTCACCTAACATTAGATATACTACGTTTAGCATACACCGACAGTTGCATTACCAACACTACAACTAAATAATTGTAAATATTGTATACATTTTTCACCTGTACTCTCAAACATAGATGTTATAGCCCAAGTGTAATGGATCTGATGATGATCGCTTGAAGATCGAAACTGGTCATCCTAGTGTATTCATTAATCCCATGTAATTTATTTCTGGATTAGGGCATAACCCAGCTCTATTTGGGTACATTCGTGTTGACCGTCTGATAAGCACCAAACGTTTGTTTAGAAATGAAATTAATAGAAAAATAACGGACTCCAGCGCAGTAAAGCATTTTAGTTCAGGCCAGACTGCAGGGAATACAGATCCGTGTTCACAGATTCACGTGAGGAACAGTGATTGACATTATCATTATTGCGGAAGTATATTGTTACACCAGTATGATGACTGTGTATATTCAACGAATGAAGACTTTTAAGAACTGTAATATGATTGAAATTGTGGAGTAAGAAAGTATGTGCGCCTGGAAAACATTCAAGACAGAGTAGTATATTCAACAATGGAGTTTCGATAAGGAGGTTGTTCATGATTGTCTACTTTTCGAGCAAGCATGACACGTTATGCACAACCACATTCTATTACATTATCGTCATACATGAGCACGGACTTAACATCAGTGACTACATAATAATATTCATAGTCCATCACAATGAATATTTTACATACGAGTGAGGTCCATGACTTCCATTTCGAATTTTCTTCGGAATATGAAGCTGAACTTTCAACACTACTCGATAATATAAAGAAGCCGTATCATGATGGAGAAAGAAGAGACGAGAATATTTTCAAGATATCCAGCGCATACCCGGCAACAATGAAGATGAAGGATGGGAGTCCGCAGTTCGATTCCAGATGGAGCTTGATGTTTTCTGGAAGAGGGAATCCTCCCTCGTCCGAGGTCGTAAGTTCGTGGGGACGAACTAGGATCCAACCTAGTTCCTTGAAGGATGTAACAACTGAGTATTGTCTAATACTTAACAAGAACTTCGAGATATCCAGTCAAGGTAGCAGTGTCTATTAATATGTAGTTAGAGCATTATAGTGGCATTCTAGAGCAATTCCTTTATCCATATTTCGACACAACTATTATGTATTCCATGTAACAACATTTTATCCTACGAGATCATTTGTGGTGGTCGTCTTTCGACATTTTCATATTGTTTGTCTACGATCCAGTTTCTGAACTGAGATATTTAACTTGTTTAAGGAATCAGCATTCCTGTAATTTTCATTAAGGAACAGTAAATTTATTTTTGACTTTTATGAATTCATTTTGAATTCAGGTGATAGACATTTTCGTCTATGTTACCAATTAAATTATTTTATTAATTTAATTTGGGCTTCTTATTCGTCGAGAAGAAACTTGAAGACAGAAGAAAGGACCAGTGATATATTGTGAAATGTCACAGCATCGTTATGAACTTAGCATCGAGTTGGAAAGAAACATTTAACTTGGAACCGATGAAAGTCATAAGAACTCATTGACATTCTTGTATAGAATGGAGACACATTCCGAATTTCACAAACTGTATATTTTATTGAAGAAAGCTTAGATATTTCAGTCAATTAAAATTATATGAGAATTGAATCTTCTTGGAAGGTTATTATCATTCAACGGTAGGGAATTCCTAGCTAGATTACCCCGTCGAGATTGATATTTATCGGACTTACAAAAATAACACTTGTAGTTATTTATTCACAATGGGTAATATAACGTCATATTGTACACGTGATATTCCTTCATTTGTGAAGGTGAAACCAGAGAAGGGTGGAAAGACAGTACAGTATTTTATTAAATGTATACGCAACAGTTTGGAGATATCCCAGTATCGTTTTTAAAGTAAATACAAGGAGGTATCTCACGCTTTGTCCACAAGTCGTTGGCATGTATAAAAATAATAGATTAACAACTGATGTAATTGTTTGAAATACCAGCGGTTGGTTGGTTTGGCAACGCTGAGGAGTATGCCCGTTTCAATGAATGCTGGTTTTGTGGAAGAGAAGATGATAACCGTTATGTGTTTATTAAAGTGTTTTTAATTCCGTATCCAGTTGGAATACGAGGAGTCGTATGCGAGGTAGTTACCGCATTGTATTAAAGTCGTTGCATAGGCAAGACTATTTGGCATTATAGCATTATGGCATAGGATGTGAGTTTTATAGAACTCTTTTTGATTTTATACACAACGTGGGTATGTGGAGACGATAGGGTTGTACCGAAATTTAGACGAGAAGACGGATATTAACGTCTGTTATGTGTTTTTTCCTATTTACTTTTATCAAGCATGATTATGTAAATGCGTATGTTTTGCCTTAGTAGGTCGAGCATATCCGACTAATTATGACTACGAACCAGTAATGGCAAATGTGAAGTAGTATTTTAAAAGATGAGGAAGATTGAAAGGATCCCATTAAGTTGCGGTAAGCTTTAATGTGAGATCAGAGCTGATGCTCTTTTGTGTATATAGATAACATTTTGATCATTATAATAGCTCACGCTATTAATTGTAACTCAGATTCATGATGTAAATAAGCTTTATATAATTATTCAATCAAGGAAATATCGTGTTAATAATAGAAAGTAGTCCAATGTTTTTGAAATGTGCTCAAGTATGAAAGTCGATATGTTTTGAATGCGTATTGCTTATTGTTCAGTATGGATGGGAACAACTCCGTCTGGATATCACGACGTGAGAGAATGAACGTTATGTTGTGTGAACGTTTTAAGTATTTCGAGCATGGAATGAATGAGATATTAATACTGTCATTTACGACAGAGATGTGTATTCTTGGCTGGGTGTAGTCGAACGAATGGTTCGTTTGGAGAACTCGTTCTAGATCTCAAGGCCAATGCATAGCCCACAAATGGGGAGAGTTGTTGTCGATGCATCAATTGTTGAATGAAATCAGCCGGTAGTCTGGTGAAGCAACGGTTTCATTATATAACGCAGTCACATGACTCAGGCACGCGCCGAGTGAGCGCAGGTGTCCCTATAAGCGTGGCAGAGGAATGCAAAGCACGCCAGTCTCTGTTAATTGTTTTAACTTGTAGAAAAGGCTTAGGCAGTCCAAAATGTATGTCCCGGTGTTCTAAGAACACGGCTTTTCAGTGGCGTAGATGAGGAGAGAAGTGAATGAGTGTGTGTGTTTTTATTATTAATTGTGTGTGTGTTTAGATTTAGTTTACTTATGTTATTAAAATATTTAGTTCATTGTTAGACGTCGTGTTAGCGTGATTTATTTTAGATATAGATATATGACACTGTGAAACCCCCTTTTCTTAGTTCTGGAGCTGACTACGTAATCCCCGAGAGAGAACCAAGGTAGGTGCTCACCTTGAGCTTAAGTTCATATATGTAATTCACAGTTTCATCGTATTTACTTCTGCGTATGTTCTCGAGGATCATGTCGAAGTGGATTTTTGATTAGTAATTTAGCCGGTGCAGTCAATATCTACAGTCCAGCTTTGCTACGGATATCCGACAGATCTTTTCTCGAATATACGGGCACAGTACCTACTGTAAGGCCACGGCAACCTCCTGCCCACTTGCTTGCCTAACCGTACCACTCTTCCCATCCCTTCATCAGGCCCCCTGTTCGCTTTGCAGGCGAGGTCGCCTGGGCATAGTGCTGGTCACACACCCCAGTTGTATCCCTGACTCAGAATCTCAAGCTCCAGGACACTGCCCTCAGTGGTGGTAGAGGTGGGATCCCTCGCTTAGTCCGTGGGAAAAGCCGATCCTGGAGGGTAAAACGATAGCATAAAAACATATATTTCCGTAACGTCCTAAGTTTATATTCTTTTATGAATGAACTGAACAAAATCATACATATTTAGTATCAAATGGTTTATGGAAACGCCAGAAAACTCTATGAAGTCGTTGGTTTCAATCCAAAATATGATACTTATACTAAACCAGTTGATTATCAAGTATTATCGTAGCACATCCGTGGCGTAATGGTAGTGACTTGGGCTCATAGTCAAATCCCAGCGGGTTCATATTTCTTTACTTGGTTTCTTTTTGTATTTATTGATTTATTACTACCCACACGTTATAATGTTAAGCGTATATTGTGTGTATTTGCAATCGAAAATATTATATATATATATATATATATGAAAATGAAAATCCACAGCCTGCTTCCAGTCTCCGACTGGGTCAGGAAGGGAATGAATGAAGCCCCCATCTAGCGGCGAGGATATGAACTGTGCCGGCTGCCGAGGCCTGACGCACTCATCTGGGGCAATGATTAAATGAATGACAGATGAAATGAAATGATAGTGGAGAGTGTTGCTGGAATGAAATTTTGACAGGGAAAACCGGAGTACCCGGAGAAAAACCTGTCTGCCGCCGTTTTGTCCAGCACAGATCTCACGTGGAGTGACCGGGATTTGAACCAAGGACCCAGCGGTGAGAGGCCTGCGTGCTGCCGCCTAAGCCACGGAGGCTTATATATATATATATATATATATATATATATATACTGTGTGGTTCACCAGCCCCTTATTATGAAGTTTTATGAAACCCAACTAACATTACAATTCTCCTGATGGTCGATATTGCTGTGCGCACTGCCTGTGTGACAGCAATGTAAACTGAGCCATGGGCCAAGCAAAGGAAAAACGACCTAAATCAGTTCCGCGCCAAATACTAAGGACCATTCTATGAACATGTGATTCATTGCTCCCTGAAGAGCATACATACATGTAATACAATCGAATTAATAGGTTACGCCAAGTGATCTTCAATAGTAGAATGTTAAATGAACACTATAAACCATGATTGAAAACTTTGATACGCATACTAACGTTCGTGGTGGATCAGCCTAGTGAACTAGTAGAGCAATGTGTACATTGTGTCCGTGGCTGAGGCTGTTAAAGTCGAATGTGACGCGGTATGCGTGACTGTGCCGAGTACTGCTTCGAATCCAGTCGTAGGCAAATATTTTTGAACGACAGCTCGTGCTCTATTTTAGTGGGGATATTATATCAAGCGACACTTACAATGTCACATTACCGCATTTATTCACTTACGATGTATTCCTGTGCAGAGTACGTTGAAGTTTGCTAATTTATGAAGATAGCGAAAACTTTTGGGTTGGACACTAGACTTTCTTAATCTAAAACGTTCTTACCGGTTCGAATACGATTCTAATCGTCGGGCATTATAAATATTTATGTTCACGTTCAAGGATAAGATACATTTTTTCTTTTGTTCTGTTCTGTTGTGATGCCTTTCAAAAGTGCAGGTGTTTGCTTAACCCACAGCCATCTCGATCGCATCACCTAGCCACGTGCGTCTCCTCTGCATTGTGGGTAGCGGAACCATTACGTTATACGCAGACCTATGAGAATTAGGAATATTGTAATGTTCTCGCGGTTATGGGCTGTTCTCGATGCAACTGACGAGTACTCTTAACACTCAAACTGTCATACCATTGGCATTAGTAGGCTAATCATTGAGGTGTTTACACTGGTACGGTATGATTAATATACCCTCATCCACTGCTTTCAAGCTAAAAATAGGAGTTTTAAGTAACTACCATTGTCTAGAAATTACCAAGTGAAATGTTTCGCAAGTGTATTTTCACTATCGTACCAATTTTAGGAAAATCGTTGCCTCAAAGAACAACCAGTTTCAAGGTGGAGAAGAACGTTTAAAGTTGTCTTTAATTTAAATTCCGCGTCAGTAGGACTAATCGTTCTTGAGCTATGAGCCAATGCACATGAGACTTCATTTTGCTATTCTCAGCGGCGTCAATATTTGAGGTTTCTTTTCAAACTTTAGGGGCTTGGACAACCTGATCATCATATTCTTGTGTTCTTGCGTGTGTTTACATTTTTCTAATCATCTATGTTATTACGGTGTTGGTAGTAGTTTGTGTATTTGTAACTGAAGGTAGGAGTTATAAGGAGATGGAAGTGGTTTTAAATTTCGAACCATCCCAGCAATTTATTAGGAGTAGAAGTAGGATACCACGGAAAACTACTTCCAGAATGACTTAGGTTGGTCTCGAGTAGATGATAAAGATTTGAAAATCAATTCCACATGCATGCCAACACACTTTATTTTGTTTGTATAAAAATAATCCTACCTGAAAATCATTCAGCAGACGCTCATTCAGTTAATAGCTTTCGTTTCTGATAATTTCAGTTTCTCTCTTACCATATCTTTAGAAAGAAAAGTCATTTTAACAATCGAATGAACTCAATACGATACGGTTTTCCTCATTAGCGGATGAATTAATACTGTTTTATATTTGCCGAACGTAAGAATGAGGATTGGTTTACATCCCGAGGTTAGAGTGTTTTGACGCGACCCGTGCGGTGGCTTGAGTGAGTCAGAATTTCCCTTTAAACAAATGAGGTCAACATTTTGAACACTTGCTACCCTGAATATGCAGGGTACTTTGCTTTCGTTTTACAGATCGTTATGTCGTCGTCCAACCTGGCTACGTACCATCGGATAGAAACGGACCTTTCTAGGACAAATAAAAATCACTCGTTGGAACAGGTACATAAGCGGCCATAGTACATCCACTGTAAACGGCATTAAGGGAAAACATATGTACCAGCCCGGGAATCGAACCTGCCAGCCGGGAGCTTGCCCGACGTAACAGCAGGAATACATGACTTTGCCACCTTAGCTAGCGATAGCCATAGCGCATTGCTGGTACGTATTGAGTCTATTCGTAGCCCCCATAGACACCTGTCTAAGCGTAATGTGGTGTTATTCGGAGTTGTGATCGCTTAAAACATGCAATATAGTTCAGTTCATTGAAATAACACAACCGCTAAAGATTTCTACTATATTCGCAAGCATGAACTCAATGGTAAAGTTGTATTAAGGCCATACAGGATCAGGTACTAATGTTTTTAGGATGGCTATGATATACGCATTAGTTGGGTTGCCTTCCTCCATAAAAAATAAGGGGCTGGTGGACCACTCTGCATATGCTTATTACACCACATATTTCAAAACTCGAATAGAGCGATTAATTATCGTTGAACTTGATCCACGGTAGAGACTTTCGTTGTTGATTCTTTAGGGGTTTTTCGTCTGCCCCGTTTACTTGGATGTGGGTAGACGTCTGATAACCGGTGTCACTGAGATGTCTGTGGCCTTACTAGTGTGTGTGTTTTATACGAGGAAGGATTTGGGTAGGAAGGTGTTGTTGGTGTTGTTTCATTTGAGGTGCATGGACATGATGGTCATTTAGCCCCGTGTACTTGGTTGAGTGCCGAATTTCGTGTGATAACTTGCGTTACTGTGACGGCTGTATTAGTGTATTTATATACAGTAGAATTCAGGTGAGAATTCAATCAATCAAAATTTAATATCAGTATGGCACGTTGTATTTCAACAGGCTTCTACAACCAACATTCAATTACACTCATTGAAAAGGACAAAGAGTTATAACTATACCCATGCAGTTAGGAGAAAGTAGGCTATATGTTCTTTACTGAACATCTTGTTGGCCCTGTGAAGATCTCATAAGTCAACTTTCATTTTTTAGAAAAATCGAAAGTAGGCTAAATACACTGAAATAATTATGTGCATAACAATTAGAATATAATTTTATCGAAAAACAAATAGATTATTACTTTTTAGTCATTAAATTTTTGAGAGTCTCCTAGGGATTTCAAAGTTCGATTCCTGAAAAAACGAAATCCAAAAGTCTCTATTCATCTGTACACTATAGCCTAAGACGGAATGTGTAATACGCATGGTCTGTGGTGCGCTGATGAACCAGCTTGGTGATCCTAGGCGAAACCCCACACAAGACATGACATAATGCTAGAAAAATTTGCTGAGTTTTAATTCCTTGGCCGTGAAAGCCAATATACCATCTTTTGAAAGCTTTTATAGGGAGGTGAAAGGCTGCTAGAGCATTTAGCTCTCGCATTAAAGAAGTGCAGGTGTGCTCCATAAGATGGGAGTTAGTGCACAGTTCGCTACTACTGTGGGGGTCCAGGCAAGGACGCGGAGAACCCGCTGATGTGCCAGCTTGGAGATCCTAGGCGACACCCACGCAAGCGCAAGACATGGCACAAACCTAGAAAAATTGCTGAGTTTTAATTCATTGGCAGTGAAAGCCAATATACCATCCTAATGCTGCTATACTTGACTGAAATATGATGAAGTAATAGATTCAGTTTAAGTATAAATACTTCAGAGGGTTTTACGTAATTACTGTTCAATACTATTCGGTCTATGAACGTGAGAGTGTATAGGCCTACATTTCTCAGGAAATTGAGGCTGAAAGTTCAAATTAACTCTAGCCCCTTAGCACTCTAAACGACGAGGCACTCAGATTGAGCCCAATATCACCTTAAATTTTGAAAAAACTAGTATTCTTTTACGTTAGGAAGCGATCATTCTGGTATACTCCTGTCGTGATCTCCAATATGCACCACAATAAATACATCAATTGAACTCAAGTTGTAGGTATGAACACAATTGTATCAAATGCTTTCACAAGCTGAAATGGCACTCAACAAATAGCAATTACGTTCAGTTCGAGCGCTATATAAATATTGTCCTGAGAGGTACAGGAATTTGGCTCAAATTTAAAATAGCTCTTTTTGTTGCTTTAATTATGTGAATTGGGTACATTTGGTCGCCACTTTCACTTGTTTGTGTGTGTTTTTTTCCTGATGACTAGAGAGAGTACTGTATTCTAATGAAAATCCAAGGTTTAAATCATAGTTCGGAGAGTTACGTGGTATGAATATGCTCACATTAAATGATGTGTTGATTCCTATCAGCACGAGAACATTTTCATTTTCCATATGTTGGTTCAAGTTTTATTATATTAGGAAATTATTCACTTTCTTAATGATTTACGGTTTTTAATATTTACCCACTTTAAAATGATTTACTTAATTGAGATCTAGAATTATTGCTACAATAATATTTAAAACAGGCATTACCCAATCTTGACGAAGTTATTTATGATATACTACCTCCAATCTCAACAGATGCTGGAATGGTACTTAACGTAACATCATGGCATATTCCTAGTCCTAAAATGCAAATAACAACAGTAGTACAGGCACCATATAAATAAGGGCATCAGACAGATTCCAGTATTCACGATGTTGCAAGGTTCTCAATGAAATCACAACAACCAAAATAGTATTAGCCAAAAGTTATTAGAGTTTTAAAGAGGAATCTAAATCCAGATGACGATCAGGGCCTCTGCAGAAGTGCAAGCTATACTGATAGAATGCCAGAACCGGCAGATGAAAATGATTTTGACATTGACAACAAGATTACTTTTGAATATTCAATTAATTGTACATTTATAAGTGATATTTTATTAGAATGATTTAATTAATATTACAGTATTTATTTTATGAATTGAAAGTATCACAAATTATTCTAGAATGAAATACGTTACTTACGCACTCGGATACAATGCTGGGTAAATGTTCAGAAACATCAGTGTTAAGTTTTTGTAATATCAGTTTGTGCTGTTATGATATGTTCAGATTGACTGACCACCCCTCAGACTTGGTTTTCAGATTGCACTCGAGGGCAAGAACCACTCCAATTCTGTAGGAAAATGTTACATTTTGTGCCATATTGTGTCCTATTCTCCAAAAACTATATTAGCGTGTTCTCTCTTTGGAAAAAAGGACATCGGCAATAAACTATACTTATATAAAGAACAGACCTGCCTAATGGCTTCGGAGTTCCTTCCGCTCATCCATAATGAACGAGCCCGTTGACTTGATGGTGTGTGTCTTTGGAAAGTCTATAGGCACAGAGAAGGTGGAATGGAGGAAGTTCTTGTCCTCTAGGACACATAGCGTGGCATGCTTCATGTGTCTATAACGCACAGTAGACCCAATAGTGACGCCTGGAAGCAAGGGACATGTATATTTGATGGCGCTCAGAAGTTGAGAGGCGAGGGTGTTACACAGAAGGTGCTTAAACTCTGATACCTGGCGTATCCAAACTATTCCTTTTGTGATTACAGAACAAGCCGTCATTCGATTGATATACGGATGTAGGCGTTAATGACCAACGTAAGACTCTTCAGATTGGTTCATTGGTTTGTTAGGTTATTTTATAAAGTTTTTTAATGTTGGTCGGTTTGCTGCCAGGTGCGGCTAGTATTTTGAAATATTTGCCCTGAATAGTTTAAAATGGGATTTATACAGGCTGCTGGAATGTTCGGGAATTAACACAAAACATAGCAAACTGGTACTGTACCCTGGTTTCATTGTTATTGATCTTAGTATTGACCACTCAGTGTGTTGAGGAGGGGCAGACCCGTCTAATCTAGGTCTCTTGTTCCGGAGTTCTAACTGATGGATGTTGTTTACTGCGTTCCCCAAATTCTACTTATGTGATGAGTCTTCATTACCCTATTGAAATTATGTGGATGTTTATAAATAAAAATTGTCTCTCGATGTAGTCTGTCGCGGTAGGTCATTTTTTGAGAAAATTTTTCAAGATTTTGAAATCGAATGTCATGTTATATTTCCCAGGCTTTTTCAGCAACAGCAGACTTTTATGATTGTCGGAATTTCCAGTGTCTTGAAAGATCTGTTCTTGCCAATACATTTGGCCACATGTATACGGAATTTGTATGTACACGTGCAGTGGCGAGTGGTTCAATGGAGTCATTGGGACTGGTGCTGGAGTATTCATCCTATTCTGTCAGTGCAATTCTTGCTGTAAGGTTGATAAGCCTAGTCGCCAAATTGTGTTTTCGTTTCTTTGCTAGCGGTTTGTTCCTTGATGGACGTGAATTAATATCAGAGTGTGAGTTGCCATTGGGGAGTAATACGGATGTAACATGACCTATTTCCTCTTGTAGGTTGTTTCAGTTCTTAACACAGGCGATTAGCTGTGTCTTTCAACAATTTTAAGATAGCTCCCTTTTGACTAGGATGGTGAGTTGAGTCCTTATGTAAATATCTGACTGTGTGGGAAAGATTGCGATAGGCATTGTATGACAAGTTTCGATTCTCCTCTTTGATCACCAGTACGTCTAGCAATGATAGGCTGGTTTCAAGTTATGATAATATAGGCTTATGAGATCACCATTTGTCCGTGTGGTTGTGTCCCTAATAAAATCTTAACTGCCAAAGAGATTTGATAAAACTCAATAAGGGCATACTAACACCTCGTCAGACCTCCACCGTGCGTTTCAAATTTGAATACGTTTCACTAATCCAACATAGCGGCCGCGCGAAATATTACACCGGCATTCTATATCTCTGCCACTATTACAGATATCACACTGACATTTTGTACGTTGATAAAGGATGCTACTACAAGTTTGCCTATATGACTCTCAAAACAGTGTTAAGTAAAAGACCAACATGGCGGCCAAGCGAATTTAAAATGTATACATGGCATTTTCTCGCGATTTAATTATTCGAGCTCAGTGAATCCTGATACGGTAAATGTTTATACATAAATTAATCTACTGGCATCTAAATTAGTTTAATTGTTTTCATAAAAGCAAAATGGTGCTGTCCGAAATTTTAAAATTAAGTGCTTTTTTGTGTCCAAATCATGTGATCGAAGTGAACGTTTCAATATTGAACCTACGCAATAATTTCACCTTATGGGACTTAACGCTATGTCCTATATATAGAACAATCCAACATGGTGACCACCAAAAGTATTTAGTCAGTTCTCAATATCTACGAATCTATTACAGAAATCAAACTGAAATTGTGAATGATGATAGAGACTGGCAACATAAATTCTCCTATTGGACCTTCAGTAACCTGATGACCACAGAACCAACATGCCACCGACGCGAAATTTAGATATTTAAATGGATTGTTTCTCGCAACTTAAATCATCCGAGCGCTGTGAAACATGGCACGGTATATCTTCATACTAGCCTATATATCGCACCCCCGGTGCAAGACTGCCACAAGTCAAAGAGGACACTTTTTCAGGAGAAGCATTTAAAGATTTTGAGCTAATGGGAAAGATATAAATTTGTACATAATTAAAGTGAAAGTAACGTATTACTAACTTCTAACAATGTCTAGTACTATACAATAACATACAGTGCCGTAGATTTACTATTTATAAGATCTGAGTTGTTGTAGTTTTAGAGGACACGGACTTGATCATAGACATTTATAAGTACCACATACTTCAAAGGAAAGGAAGGGAAGCTTGTAGTTCATAGACATTTATAAGTACCACATACTTCAAAGGAAAGGAAGGGAAGCTTGTAGTTTAACGTGACCGTTAATCTTGAGATCATGAGCCACGGGACCTCCTTTTTACGTGGAATCCGAACCACAGGACATGGCATTTCACTTCGAAAATCTCACATGCATTGACCGGGAATCGAACCCGGACCGCCTTGGTGAGAGGCATACAGCTAGACCGCTGAGCCAACACGCCCCCTCCACATACTTCAAAATTCATGTTTTATGACTCGTAGCAGTCTTGGATCGGGGGTGCGATGTATTGACGTCTAATTTAATGTAATTGTATGAGAACTTAAAAATTGCAGCAGTGCAAAATTTTTAAAATCTCTGTTTTATTATTCGTGTCCTAAGCAAATAATAATTTTCCTCTGCTGGCATATAAGAGCCTAAAATGAAACATCCCAACATGGCGTCCATACAATATATTTCACCAGTTTACAATGGCTTGCCACGGTGGGTGAGTGGTTATCGTGTCACATTACCAACCCCAAGCTTGCAGGTTCGCTCCTGGCCGTGGTAAGTGATTTTTTTGAAAGGCGACAAAAATCATGGCAGGCACGTCATACGTTGTTGAAATGTTAAATACCAAATTGGAGTTCAGTAGGCCGTGTTTATAATGGCAAAATTAATCTCGGGATTTTCCGCCAACACAAAGTTCCTCCTTTCTCTACTAGAAAGCGCTATAGTGTCAAGGAGCTTAGATATCTAACCTCCTTGACCTTCATAGCGTTCCAAGGAACGACAAAAATTTGACATTCAAACTGATCTCTGGGCATCAAATAATACAGCTTGCACCCGGCATCCGAGGCCATACGATATTAATATTATTATTAGTTTTACCGGTTTACAATATCTCTGAAACTATTATTAAGTTATGTTTTTATGGGATAAGAGGACTATTACTTAAGTACATGTATGTGACTTTCAAAATCCTGAGAAACACAGAAACAACATGGCGGTCAAGTGATATTCAAATATTTCAAATGATTTTTCTGGCGATCTAATCACCCGAGTGCAATGATGATAAGAACAGCGTATTTTTATTATGAGCTTAGTTTAAAATGTTCAATTGTTTTCAAAAAATTCAAGATGGCATCAGTTCAAAATTTTAAAATCGTTTTCTTTCTCTCACCTTATTCAAGCGATTGAAGAGAAGATTCGTTTGATCGGCTATTATAATAATGGTACTACATTCTGTAGGTTACATTTCTTGAATCATAGAAGCCTTGCATTTGACTTTACTCAAAATAAACTCCCTTGACTCGTTACAGAAATATGTCATCTCGGGGTAGATGTCTTAATCACCGATACTGAAAGTTACATATTCTAGCACATAATTTCTCAATGTAATGGTGTTGGCGAAGACATACAGTAGGTCGTGGACCAAAAGCTATTTAGTATACACATACATTTTTAATACCCGCGAGAGTTTTTAATCAAAAACACCGGTAGGATATAGGCTCTAAAAATAGGCTATTTACTTCTTTACAGAACTACTTGTTGTAATTCTAGTTCCTTGGTGAACCGGATATTGGATGAACTGGGTTGAGATGGTTTAGAAATTCTGTCAATTCTGTCATACTCTAAACGTGTCGTCCACGTAGCAGAACCAAATAAAAAAATACTGCTTTCTGGCTTCAAATTTCTCCATTGGCTGGAAAAGGTTTGCTACCAATGGATTTTCAGGACTTCCCATATCCACGCCCTCAATTTGCTCAAAAACTTTCGTTTTCCACTGTTGATTGAGGGGCCATTGTGGAATAGAATGTCATAACAGGGGAAAAACGGTGCTGATGTGACTGATGTATTCTTTTAGTGGAACCGTAATGGAAAGTGAGTTTAATGTTCTTTATTTCCTGTACTAAATGGGTCGAAATGTAGTGAGATATTTGTCACACATGTGGATGTAAGAGTTTGAAGCGATATTTTGCCAGTCCCTCACTTGGCGTACTGGCTATCATTTTAGGCTGTTGCTTCGGAGGTTCAGGTTTCATTTCTGGCCCTGCCAAGAAATTCATTTCTGGTCAGAGAGCTAGAACGGGGTACACTCAGCCTTATGAAGTAAAATTGTGAAGAGTTGGGTTCGATTCTCACCTCAGCCATCCTGAAACTACTTCTACTCCTAGCAAATGCTGGGTTGGTTTCTAACTGATGGCCACGATAGTCTATTTCACAATCATTACCTGAATGACAAATGCACACACTACTACAGATACATCAGTAACACAGTTTATCAGACAAATTCTATCCATACACAAGTACGAGGGGTATAATGACCACGATGACCAAGCCCATCAATGGAAACCACAACATCAGATATTTTGTCAGATTGTAACAGAGCGAATCGATGGCAGTGCGGTATATCCTGCCTTGAACTTTTGATAGTTCATAAAGCATAGGTGGATCTGCTTTGCCTTTGACCATCGAATGATTTTGATTCTCCAGAATGGATGATCTGCTATTTAACGTTCTGGCTTCTTTTAGTATTCGGAACGTAAGGTCTTTCAAAATATCCCTGCATGTTTGCGGTTCTAAAAGGTTGATCGTTTTATTGCTATAATCCTCAGTGTTCATTAGAACGGTCATATTGTCTTTGTAAGCCGGCAGTTTTATGAGGTGATTATCGTCATAGAAGTCTCTGAGTGCCTTGCGTTCGGCTTCTTGCAGGAGACTTAGCTGGGCGTAGGATTCCAGTTGATTCGAACCTTACAGTCTCAGTGGTAACTGGTGATATATAGTCTAATGGATGCCTCAATAATGAATATAACAGTATCGGCAGGAATACGTTTTGGAGTAACAACAAAATGTCAGCCTTGGCAAAACACGTTGCTCTCGGCTGCTGATAACGCAAGCATACGTTCGGTGAGGTTAACGATCCAGCTTGGGAAGGCCCCACTTTGTGTCCTGTAGACCCTCCAACCATAGAATGTTAACAGAAGACAACGTGTATCCTCTTGAGCTGCTCACAGTCTGGCTGAAAGATTTCTCCCTCTCTAATGATGACCCAAATGAATTGGGAGAAAAGGGTATTTCTCTTTTCTATAGACCATTATTTGTGTCATGTTCAGCGAGATAGTTGATTTTAGCTTCGCATGGTTCCCTTGCAAATTCAAGTGAACAAATTTATTGAGCAGCATAAAATTGATATAGAAATGTTGTTTCATATAAGACCTAAGATACCTTGTGCATCAGCTCTAATTATCTGTGTTATTGTGGTGGCTGTTGTAGTCTGTGTATTTGTAAGTCAGGTTATTTTGGGTAGGGAGCGTGGAATTAACATAGGAACCATTTGACCAGCTAATGGCGCCTATTCAGTTTCTGAATAACATTTGTCTGGTTTATGATGTTTGAAGCCATTTTAGACTATTTTCATATATGAAACAAGTAGTTCCGTGAAGAACTATACAGCCTATTTTCAGTTTGATTGCTATCATAGATTAATAGATATTGAGAACGGTCTAAATATTTCGATTGGTCGTCATTTTGTATTTTCATATATGTAGGCCATAGAGTTATGTACTATTAGATGAGGATTTTTACGTAGGTTCATTATTCAAACGTTAACTTCGATCGCATGATTAATACACGAGAAACAAAAACTTAATTGTAAATATGCGCACAGCCGCCATCTTGAGGTTATGTGAACTATTGAACTAAATTAGATGCCAGTGCATTACAATGTGTATAAACATTTACTGTACCATATTTCACGGCGCTCAGATGGTTAAATTGCGATAAAAGTCTATTAAAATGTCTCACCTTCGCTTGGCCACCCATTTGGTATTGTAATTTACAGGTTTTTGAAAGTCACACAGCTGAACTTTAAGTAGTATCCTTTATCACGGTACACAATTTAAGGGTGATATCAGTAATACTTTTGGAGATTAAGAATGCCAGTGAAATATTTCGCACAGCCGTCATCTTGAGGTTATGTACACAATTGAACTAAATTAGATGCCTGTGCATTACAATATTTTTAAACATTGGCTGTTCCAAGTTTCTTTGCGTTTGGATGGTTAAATCGCGAGAGAAGTCTATTTAAAAGTTTCAACTTCGCTTCGCTGCCATGTTCGTTTGGTAGTAAACAAGTTTTTGAAAGTCCCATATGTGACCTTCTAGTAGTGTCCTTTGTCACCGTACGACATTAAAGGGTGAAATCAGTAATAGTTTCGGAGATATGGAATGCCTGTGAAATATTTCGCACAGCCGCCATGATAGATTGGTCAGACTTAATACAATTTGAAGGACACGGTCGGGGTTGGCCAAAATAGTACTAGGACCTTACCGAGTTTCATTGACATAGGTCCAATCGTTTAGATGTTATTAGGGGGACACACATACACACACACACACACAGACACACACACACACACACACACGGACAAAAGGTGATCTCGAACGTCTATTTTTTTCATAAAATGAAAATAGGCTAAAAATAGGCTTATGAGATCACCTTTCATCCGTGTGTGTGTGTGTGTGTGTGCGTATGTGTGGGTTCCCCCTAATGAAATGGAAATGGCTGGAGCGATTTCAATGAAACTCAGTAAGGACATAGTACTATTTTGTCCGACCCCGACCGTGCTCTTGAGAACTTATTACGTCTCACCAATTCAACATGGCGGCTGTGTGAAATATTCCAACGGCATTCTATATCTCCGAAGCCATTACTGATATCGACCTGACATTTTGTACGGTGATGAAAGGCACTACTAGAAGTTCACCTATGTGACTTTTAAAAATCTGTTATGCACAAAAAGAAGTTGGCGGCCAAGTGATTTTGAAACATTTATATAGAATTTTCTCACGATTTAACCATCCAAGCGCAGTTAAACATGGTACAGATTATATGTATATACATTGTGATGCACTGACATCCGATTTAGTTCAATTGTTTACATAACCTCAAGATAGCAGCTGTGCGAAATTTTAAAATTAAGGTTTTATTTCCTGTGTCCTAATCATGCGATGGAAGTGAACGTTTGGATAATGAACCCACACCAAAATCGTCATCTAATAGTACATAAATCGATCACCTACATATATAAAAATACAACATGGCTTCCATCCAAAATATTTAGACGGTTCTCATTATCTACTCATTTATGACAGCAATCGAACTGAAATTTTGTATGTTGATAAAGGCTCTTAACATAAATTCACTAACGGAACCTTCAATAACCTGGTGAGCACAAATCCAACATGGCGGCAATGGGAAATTTAATATTTAAAAGGACATTTGTTGTGATTTAACAATCCAAGCCCAGTGGAAATTGGTATAGTTGAGTCACCCAACGGGCCCCTCTTCGGCGCCTTTCTTTTCGAAAAACCTGCTGCTCAGACCCGCCCAGCCAGTTAAAAAGGTTAGGTGTCGGCTCTCTTTGCTTGGACAACAGATGTATTCAGTATTTTCACGATCTATAAAGTTACTGCAGACACTGCCAATGCCATAGTTGCCACATATTTCGACTATTTTAAACATCGACCGACTCTCATTGGCATATCGCTCAGTTCGAAGAGGACGAGGTGTAACTCTCGTTCCGCCCTTCGTACGTAGCAATGCTTACCTGACAGGTTTCTACGGCCGCTCTGCGCGGTTATGGAACGCGCTGCCAGGGGATGCCAAGATCTTGCCTCTTCGGAAATTCAAGCCGTACATAAAAAGGTACATTGTATAAATAAACGTATGTAAGAGTGATTGATTGTCTCGCTGAATGAATGAGTATCTGAATGGAATGAATGAATGAATGTATGGAGTGATTGAGGTTATGAAAGTGCGTGCTTGAGAGAGTGAGTGAACAGGAAACATGTACTATGTCAATATTCTAAATATGTAAATACTGCAAATATCTTTGTAAAACATGTAAATATTTTTAAACAAATGTAGATATAAACTGTGGCTGTGAAGCATGAAATATGTATGTGGGGTTTGCCCTTTTTCACTAAGCCTTCCATACTTCTTGTACGATCTATGGTAAATAAATAATCATAATAATAGTAATAATAATAATAATGTTTTTAAAATAAAATATAATGTAAAAGACTGAGCATGGGCCAGAGTAAAACAACATATAAAATAGGTAAATATAAAATATATGATGAACATACAAATATAAAATATGCAAATAAATAAATATAAAATAAATGAATATGAATCAATAAATATTTAATAAATAGATAAATTAATTAATTAATTAATTAATTAATTAAAACATAAAATAAACAAATATAAAACAAATATAAATAAATAATCAAAAAGCGTAATATCAATACTTATAAAATATACAAATAGATAAGTACATAATTAAAAATAAATAAATAAATAAATAACAAGATATTCAGTATGACCATGATGCCACATAATCCCTAAAGAATCAACAACAAAAACAACAAACACAATCGACTCTTCCGCTGTTCAAGATCATCGAATTTTAATCGCTTCATTCGAGTGTTGAAATATGTGGTGTTATAAGTTATACGTTACATGATGTCCCCGTTACGTCATGTACGATTAGATTTTCGGAGCATGTGTGGGGAGCATCTGAGTTCATCAGCTATTTTGAACAGACCACGTTTCGCGGAAGGACGATTTAAGGCACGACATTAAATTTCTGTTGTGTGCTATGTTTATATTGTTTTGGAGGAAGTTGATTCGAGGCTATTTATTTATTTCGGCCTTTATTCGATTATATTCCATGAATATCTGCCTGATGAAACGAGATGTGTAAAACGTGGAATATTCCAGAACCAGAAGGAATTTTAGAACGCACTCTGAACACGGAAGTGGGTCAGGACTGGACTCGAAGACTTGACTTGAGAGCATGACCGGCGTGAGTCACTTGCATGAGTAGAGACAGTGATTCCTATGGCAGTGTGTGATGCGGCGTGTGTGTGATATCAGTTGCGCCAAGCGGGCGTGTCCGTTAGTATGTCGCTCTAAAAGGCAGGCCGTACAGTTAAGTCAGGCCAATCGGACTCCAGTCCAGATTACTAAGTATTGAGCCCGAATAGCTCATGCTGGTGATAGCTTGTACGAGAATCATGGAATTTATTATGTTCGAGAGTTATGAACGCATCCCAGATGCATGCCACCATATCAAATGTTCGTTTGACTTTGTTAAGAAGCTATGGATAATTACTCATCATGATTAAAGAAGTTCTCTTTAATGTGCAATCTTGAATTTATAATCAGAAGTCATACAGCACAATTAGCCACATTTTCATGGGCTTATATTTTATTTATGGTTTGCAACCAAAGGTATATCGCCGCAGACATGCGAGAGGAAAGAACATAGTTGCTAAATGACTCGGAAGTGAGAGAACTGAGCACACCTACTGTGCCCTTTCAGCATGAAATATTCAAATCACAGTATGCCAGCAATGCTCAAATCGGGATTTTCGGGGTTATGGTTTGTTCTCCCACTCTGTGACTTACACATTTTGGATTAAATAGAGGATACACTTCCGAAATAATAAACAAAATCAACTCCTACTATAAAACATTTAATTACTCAAATATATGGCGCTACAACAAATTAAACAAATTAAATACTGACCCATAATTCATACTTGTTCAGAGTGAACAAGGAATACATAATAAAACAAAGATTAAATCATAATAAATGGTTTTCCATAAACCAATATTATATTTCTTTTCACTTCCATATAGTGTCCTTTTAAAATTCAATAAAATCAAGAGCTCCAAATGGCTTGATACTTTTTATATACACTGTGTTATTCTTTTACAACACATCACTTCCTATTATATGAGTATCTTATAATCAAAAATTATATAATTCTTATTAAAGTACTGTTACTCCTTTACTTAAATTTTTGGGCTTTCACAATATTCTCAGGCTACCATCTCTCTCAAGTCAACAAATCACTACCGTGATTGGGATACATTTGCATACTCCCGAGTTACAGAAGACTACTTGAACAAGTCAAAAATTAAGATCACTCCCGAAATCTAATTGTCTTCACTAAACTCGTGAATCACTACATCATAATTATAACATTCGGGATTTATTATTATTTGTCTTAAAAGACCATTATCTCATAAGAAAGCAACGATCTGAACTTGTAAGCGGTAATCTTCATCTAAAAGATCCTCGGTTCGAAGACCGGGTCGTTAAAACAAAATCTAAACACTCTTGTGTATTATAAATTGAAACAGACGGCTCTCTAGACCTACCACAACACATCAATAGTAAGGGTCTGGCCTGGGCCACTTAGCGTGGTTTATTGTTGGGGAGCAGGAACTTTATGGTCTCACTCACAAGAGGCGAGCTACCCTCGGCTTTATACAGCTGTTTCTTAAATGCAGTTCTTTGAACAAGCAAGGCCTTCATTCTACTTATTTTAACAACATATTTAGGTTCACTAGATCTATTCTCTTAATCTCGGCATTTATTAATTATGAAGTGTCCTCATTGGTGGGTAAGAATAATTCAATACAACCACAACTATTTAGGGGCTTCAACCTAGACGAATCTGGGTTCGATTCTTTCAAATGCCTCGGGAACCATATCCCATACTGGAGGACTTATAACATTAGCGACTTATAGCAGACCTCTTTACCTTACACCCGCGCTCATAATACGATAAATAGCACCCTTCTTCAATACAATACACACAACGGCCTCGTGATCACATCACTATTTAGAGGACTTACCATAACTCAATGACCCCGACCAACTGCCCTCATAATTAGTGTTACCGAGTATATTTAGGTTCAACGCCTTCCTAGCGTGACAAATTACTTCAATGCGCTACATTGCGCTATTACATTACTGCCAAGTTGCCTTCAAAGAACTGATAATTCAAACTCAACATCTGATCTACATCTCAATTATATATTAATCCTCTCCCGTGACAATAATCGTTTTACCTTAGGAAAATGTGTTCACAGCATGTATTACTTCTTTTAAAGGAGCTCAAAAGCTACTACTTTCATATAATTCATCATAATCTTCATTCATTTATATAATTGTTATTATTATTATTACGCTTGCTTTCACATATTTAAATCATTTATCAAATTCACTGATATTTTATTTCATACATTTCCCACATGGGATTTATTTATTTCACATAATTATTTTATACTTTCTCAATTTTAATCGTTCAGATCGCGCTATTATTCTGTTATTTGTTATTCAAAAACATCCCTATTCTTTCGTTCTCAAGTGGATTGCACGCAAACCTTTCCCAACACATAACATAATGAAATGGTTACTCACATGATATTACGGTCACCGACCGAATTCTCCAGCGATGTTTCATTTTTGCCCACTCAATGTGTTTAAGCCATCTTGATTAATCCCATTTCACACAATGACATTTCTTGATACACATACACATTATTTACCTTAAACACTGGTAACATTTTGAATACAATTCTGTATTCTTTTATCATACGCAAATAAATTCACTAAAAATTATTACACTAAAACAGATTTTTACTATATTTATATTACACTGCTTTTAATCACTGAGGCTTTGATTTTTGCCTTACACACGTGATTTCTTTCTTCCCCGTTTCCAAGGGTGACACTCTTAGACTTCGGCTCCCTATCTGGCAATATGATGAAAGTCTCGATCAATCTCTCCCTCCCTGGAACGGTAATTCTTCAGATCCGGTTTTCTGACTATTCGGCTTCTATTTTTACTAGCTCGAAGTCGTTTCTTTCTAGACACTATTTAGTTTGTCTAGATAAAGTCTGTCCTGTTTACGGCCTCTCGAATAATTTATCGGTGACCTATGATTCTCTAGCATTTACTGCTATTTCTAAGTTTCGTAGCTTATTGCTTTTACTGTTCGTTTGTCTCCTTTTAGACAACGTCTCGGATTAAATTCTCACTTCTTATTATTCTGCGCTCTAGTTCCTATCTTTTCGGTACACTAGGCGTTACTTATTTCGTTCGCCCTGATCGGGTTCCTCAACTTTGCTAGAAATGTTTGTTTCACTATCGTTGGTACTTCAAAACGTTACGATACTTTCGGTCGTTTAACTGAACTGTTATTTGAAGACCTATCGCCTGTTCTTTAAGTTTGCAGCCTAACTTTGACTGTGATACGGAACTTTCCACTATAAAGACTGACGCTTGCTGAACTAAATCCTGTACTAGGATTTTACTAAGTATTCACACGGCGATACTATGATGATACTTCTCGTACTGTGATCTGGACACTGTAATGCAGCACCTCCCCACGAGGTCTGCTGTAAACTGCATTAACGATGTGATGTAGCGTCACGTCCCCTGGACGGACTAAAACTGCATTTGCTGTGATGCACCAACGTCACGCCCCCTGGGCTGACTGATAACTGCATGATTGGTCTGGCTCTGCCAGGGCTTTTATACAAATCGGCGACAAAAATATAAAATCCTCGTCTTTTTCATAACTAACTTTTGAAGCAATAGTCGCACACTTTTGAAACTTATATCTCTGGAAAGCTCGTTTTCTAAACGTAAACTGACTTCTTTGCACATGAAAATCGATCGTACAATTCCTAGATATTAAATAAATTTTGCTCTTCAGATACGTGGGTGTTGCAGTTGATTTTTAATCCCTACCACCTCGGGTCTCGGGGAACTTTTAACTACGTCATGCTGCGTTTGCTCTTCTTTCCTGTGCAATTATTATAACATCTTACCCCACACAAAAATCTCTATTCCAAAATGATTCACAATGATGTATTTCTTTTGTTAATTATATTCTCGCAAATGGCTTAAATCTAATTATTCCTCTCCTTGAACAACTGCGAGGATGCCATTTTACTGCTGCGTAAGATCAATTTCCGAAACCTCTTCTCGCTTACTCCCAGCGGAAAGTTTTAATTCTATTTATAGCCATTATCGGCTCCCTATCTGTGCGTCATGCATGATATCATTTCCTGGGGCCACCTAGACTCTTATTCTTGCACAACATTATACCAGTCCTCTACATAAAATCTTTCTAAGTTCTACTACAGACTGTATTTTTCCTCTCTTCTTTTACCAATAAAACATGGATTCGACCCCTTGAACCAATGGTACATGGGTTCACTACTTCCGTGAAGAAATGACTCTAATTTGTACTCGGATAGCGAGCACACGTCATTTTCGAAGGACCAAGTTGACTTGGTATTAGCAACATCGTTATCAGGAATCTGATTGTTTAGCACGACCACAGTATTTGTTTCAGCACGAAGTGTGCTTGTGACGTGAAATAGTCCGCCGAAAATCTTTAATTTATGATATTTTACAAAGTGTGAAGTGAACGACCACATGGTTCTAGCATACTAAATGGCTGACCAGTGTGACGATATGTTATTTGTGTACCAGTGATACACGAGTGAAAATCTAGTCGAAATATTCATCAGTTCATGTGCAATATTATTGAGCCGTGTAAAGGCCGAAATTAAAACGACTACGATTAAGCTGATGCAATCAGATAAAATATCTACCACGTGTGAAGTGTTAACTTCAGTGAAGAGACACGTGCTTTGTGTCCAAATCTAGCTTCTGTGATTAAGCAGACAAGGCCATTCTTTGAATATAGTCTGCTATCTATAAAGTGTAAAAGCAGTGAATTTAATACGCTAGAAGCAGTGTCTACAATTCTACGATTAAACCAAGATGCCTTCAATCAACCACGTGCTGAGGCATAATTGTACTGTTCTATTGAAGAAGATGATAAAGGCTTAAATACGTAATAGGAGGAACGCCTAACATCTAAGCCACACTACGACCATGGAAAAAGACCTGTGGATAACCATGCTTATAGCCAAGCAGCGAAGATATCTGTGGATTACCAGGATAAAAGGGAAAACACCTCAATCCTTGTGTCTGGATGAAGTAAACTGCAAATAGCTGTTAGTCATGATCTTATAATCTATTAATGTACGGTGGATGGTCATGGGTGGATTAGTTTGTAACAGCCGTAACGTTATTGCCACTCATCAAGGTAGGGATTTTCATTCTTTTTGACCACCTTCTATGGTGATTTCACGCTTCAAAATGCTTCTTTGCATTTCGTTCCTGGACAGAGAGTTAGACACCGACTTGTGTGTTTTTCACACGGTGCAATATTGTTTTTCAAAGGCGATTCCGCATAACGGAAGATGTATTTTGTCATTTCTGACAGGGGCATTATTTTAATTCAGCTCCAGCTGATTATTTTTCATGTTTTCTGAATTCCCCCTTTGGTAATTATTTTTGTACGCCACTGAACGTTTATTATTTAACATTTAAGGACGTATCGTTACGGCATGGAAAATCTCCAGCCTGCAATGTTATTGTAAATTACATTTTTCCAAGAGTAGGCAGTTTGCCACCAGAATTAAGATGAATTCACAACGTTATAAATGAGTCAAGCAATGTATTTAACTTACTCATAATTCCTATTACACGATAATCGTATCATTTCAATTATTTCCACCAAAGGTTAAGGAGTGAAACGTGTATAAATACTCATTTAAACGTGCCTAGTAGGCAGTGCATATTTTCCTGTGAGCTGCAGTGGTGATACACACTTTCAAAGACGTTCAACAGGAGAGAGATATCTTTCCGTTACGTTTCCTTGGTTTTCAGAAGCCAAACATATCATTCTTATTGAAATGTATTCGTCTTTAACGACATTCTACCCTTTACTACATGTGTATTTCAATACAGAGTGAATTCTAGGATCACTCATGAAACCTTGATTGTAAATCTAATGTGTTTTGAATCAGTGAAAGATATTTCTTTGAGATCTCACTGACACGCTGTAACGTATTTTACAGAGCGCTCGGAAGCATGATGACAGATGCTAGCCCAGTTCGCGCCTGTGACATTGCATAAGGTTACTTACGATCTCAATTGTGAGACAATTGACTAACGACATTATTTTATTTTTTCTAGACCTCGCTAGGAATGTTCATTACGGGCCATGTTTGTTAATGCTCATGCTATTAACCTTGATCAAGAATCGATTTTTGTAAAGATTGTTCTAGTACAGGGGTACTAATAAGTAATGCTTAATATTTGACATATACTCGCAGGTATTTGTGAGCGAGCCCAATGTATTATTGTCATGATTCATATTGTTTTGAGTAACCATTTGAAGGGTTTGACAGTTAAGGCCATTGTTTATTCTCACTTGAAAGTGAATGATTCTTTTCCGTGTTTTTGATACACGAAGTTGGCTTGGTTACCATTTTTGTTATAGTGTAGGCCGGCAAATCTATGTTATAGAACATGTTTTTCCGAGGAGGAAAGGTAACGGTCTCTTATGAGCACCGATTGTGTTATTGTTAACGTGCGAGCCACGTGTTCTTTGGTGAGGTGTACCACGAGATGGTAGCACACTCATGCGAAGCCTTGCATTTGGTCAACTATCTTAATAATAAATGGACTCATAAATCTACGACATTAAACTTAGGACTATATCATGAACATCAATTTATTTCCTAAACCTACGATGCTAATACTACAGTTAATTCTTAATCGTTGTTAAATCTTGATCTTGTTTCTTTTAGTCGAGCGGACCAATGCATTGAGCTTTAGTTTGTTCTTACTAGTAAGACTAGTAGCTGACACTGATAAACTTTTGACAAAGATCGCACGCGATCCAAAAGTTCAGAACTTGTGGGCCGCGACTCCATCAGGAGAATGCTGTTATTGAGCAGATTGGATTCTCATGTTTAAATACACTGATAGATGACGGTGGATAACAAACAGTTGTTCATCTGACTGTAGGCAGGAATAACAAGATGATTATTTGTGTGTTCAATTTATTTATTCATTGACATGTTATCCCACTGTTTACCCGACTGTTTCTTGTAATGTAATATCCGTGTCGTTGAATATAATTGTAACATTGTACTGTAATGATGACTGACAATCATTAGATTTTGTTTAGTTTGTTTATCACGGACGTCTAACGCCGTTGATCAGTTTAAAGCAGGTTTAGTTCGAATTCATTGAATCGTAAATGTAAATATAGGATGGTACCAGTCATTTAACTTTTCTACAATGTTTGACATGCTGTGCTGACATGATGTCTTCTTATCAGAAGCATCATTTATTCTTGTGTAACCATTTTATTGCGGTACCATTCCCCCAGCTTTGATTGTTAGTTTGTTGTATTTAGGACCTGTCGAAGGGGTTCTACGTTAAATTTAGGAGTTGTTTGTATTCTTTTTGTTTATTAGCTACGGAATAGCCATTTTTCCAAACCCTCCGACCGTAGGACAGGGGTTTGGCATTTAAAATAAACAAACCATGAGTATGTCTTAAGTCTGGCTGTACTTATCTAGTAGTTTGACCTTTTGGGGGTGCATTTCTTTGGGTGTCTATGACAATCACTGTGATGGGAACCTGATCCTTAGGGAAGCAGATTCTTGTGCCGGCTAGTCCCCCAAGGAGTGCATTCCGATCCTCTCCGGCAATGTGTCTCGAGGTAGAGGTCATCTGGGAGGCCACGTTACGGTTGGTGGTAACCAGATAACCTCGTCCTACGGGCACAGTATGCCAGGCGCGCCGATTAATTTCGTGGAGTGGTTATTGGCAAGAAATGATTCATGTGAAAGTGTTGCGAATTGTTCATTTGAGTACACCCAAATTTACGAAATCGTGATTGGGACTGTTAAATGGTTGAGACTATTAAATGGTTGAATGGTCATGTAAAAGTTGCGAATGTTCTTACGAGCATATATAAATTTACGAAATCGTGATTGGGACAATTAAATGTTTGAGACTATCAAATGGTTGAATGGTCATGTGAAAGTAGCGAATGTTCTTACGAGCACATATAAATTTATGAAATCGTGATTGGGACTATTAAATGGTTGAGAAAATTGAATGGTTGAATGGTCATGTGAAAGTTGCGAATGTCCTTACGAGCACATATAAATCTACGAAATCGTGGTTGGGAATATAGAATAGCCATGTGAAATTGTCACGAACCTTTCGTACCAGTATACCCAAATTACGGAAACTGTAATTATACCAATATAACGCTGGCAGCTGAAAGTGCCATGTACAAATAAGTGCAAGTAACTGTGATATCCCATTTTACCAGAGGATTAAATCGGGACTCATTTGGAACCGTGCCAATCAGAAAATAACTGGCGAGACGTGACGTCAAATGTGGACAGATACGTTAACACAGGTTGGATCACATCTGGGATATTCGTTGTAACAGCATGTGTGGGGAAAAACTTCCGGTGGTGCGCGTTGTGACGTCCATAGGAATGGAGAGACGCTAAACTTATTATCTTTTTAAATTATCTGGTCGACTTCGTCGTTAGGTTACGGCGACGTCACGAAATATACCGAGAATGCACAGAGGTGTGTGACGTCATAGTACCGCTTGGTGCATGTGTACTGAGTTCACTGGTGAGCTCTGGCGTTACTGACGGCAACGACACGGCGAGCGTGACGTCATCCAACCAGCTCCACCTTTCACCACGCGCTCCAGCTCCTTCATGGCTTGTAACTTTCTAGCATTCTGATTTTTTCTTGATCGTCTAACATGACAAAGGTCTTTGGCTTCGAGCGAAGCGAGAAGCCTCCAGCCTTTCTAGAATTGTTCAGCATTTGTAGCATTTAAAATGATAAGTCCAGTCTTTCAGACTGACTGTCTCTTTTTGGACTTCGAACCTGTCAACATGGGGCACTAGACGACCCGATGGGATTTTGACGGCAGAGATGCCGGTGATTGACAGAATAAGGAAAAGACTTACCGGTGGCGCGCGTCACGACGTTTCCAGCTGACGCCGGAGGCAACCCTATCGCAATGGAGACAGAAATGGATCCCCATCAGAAGGTACCTCATGGCAGTCCACAAGTGAGGTATTGTGTCAGCTTATTTTTTATGTGGGTGCTTGTGGTTACCGTGTTGTTCGTTTAAATTCATCGCTCTTTCGTGGTTAATTGGTACTCGTAGGTAAACATTTGGTTAAGATCTATTCACATTAGACGGTTCCAAATTCGTTGTAAAGAGACACTTGTTTCCAGATATCCGTACAGGCTAATTTCTATCTTATGACGGGCATATGACGACACCATCTTTCGTAATGATCCTTCCAAACGAGGTTGTTCATAATATTGACATGATGGGACAGCCTATGATTTGTTTTAATTAATTGTTAAATGAGCATGACGTCAGGGTAAGAAATATGTTTCAGGCGCATGATTGTTTTGCCCGAAGTGCCATTGTAGTATGATGCATATGATGATGTGTTGTTTACATCTTCGTGAGTGGTAGTTTCCACAACAGATGTTATTATTTACATTTCGTGAGACATAATAGTCACGACAGATGAGGTGTTGTTATTGTATTCGTGAGCGGTAGTTGCCCCGGCAGATGTTATTGTTTACATTTCGTGAGCCATTGTCACGACATATGGGGTGTTGTTATTGTATTCGTGAGCGGTAGTGGCCATGAGAGATTATGATATTTGTGAGCCATAGTTGCCATAATTGTTATTGTTCATATTCCGTGAGCCATGATTGCCACGATATATGAGATGTCGTTTGTATTTTTGTGAGCAAGTGATAGCCACAACGTGGATGGCTGTGTATAAATTGTGGGCCTGGGACGGATCAACGGGAGCCTGGAGCCGATCCGTGTATGTCCCAGGGCCGCGAACGGGCACAGGAGGTAATATAGGGGAAAATGGCAACGAAAGGTATGGGGATCGAGCACAGATGAATTGCAGCCGCATGTGTTTTGTTAGGACTTGATTTCACCTCCTGTGAAACTTTTTTGCTTTTTTGCTTTGCCACCATAACATATGTATTTTTGTTTTGACCAGGAAAGAGCCGATAACCACAAGCCAGTCTAGATGTTGATCACAGGATATCTTGTATGTCGAAATCCCTAGTAAACTTAGTAAGAGTGATAATTTTGTACTGTGTAAGACATGTAGTGTTAAGAGTGTTGATTTATTGTATTGTGGTACATTGTGTGGTATAATGGAGGAATTTTGAAAGATGATGGCGGACATGATGGTCCAGATGGAGGTCAGTAGGAAGGAGAATCAGTATAGTAAGGAAAAACTTCAAAATAGTATTCAGAATAGTAGGAAGGAGAATCAGGCTGGTAGGAAGGTAACTAATGATCGTTTACAGGAATTTAGGAAAGAACTTCAAAGTAGTATTCAGGTAGTTAGGACGGATCTAGAAACCAGGCTAGGGTGAATTCAAAGTGTCACTAAAGAAAAAAAAACTTTGATCGATTTGAGAAACATGGCAAGATGAGTTTGGAGGCGATTAAATGTGACATTAGTGTAGGTAGGCGAGATGCACAGGGGGTACTGGACAGCGTCAGGGCCAACCGACAAGAAGTGGAATGTTTGCGTGGAGAGATGGACGAAGTTAAGAAGAATCTCAACGAAGGAATGGAAGAATATAAGGTTAAATTTAGGACGAGTTTAGAGATCTATAAAAAAGAAATGCACAACGGATTTAAAGAATGCGATATTGGATGTACAACAAAGGGTTGTTGATATTCAATTAGCAGTATATGACACCAACGCACGTTTGAAAGAGGAGTCAAAAGTCGTACGCAAAGACTTTGTGAAGTTTAAGAAAGACATGAAGAACTTTGCAAAACAGTGGGCTGAAGAGACTCATAACCGAATTGAGGAAGTTACCGAGGATGTGGAAATGATTAAAGAGTCTATAGATGGGAATCGCGTGACAGACAACGACGAGCTTTGCGAAGACAATCTAAAGCTCAAAAGCGAGCTTAATAAAGTAATTGAGCTACTAGTGGAACGATTAGTTACAATTCAGAGTACACAAGAAGGTATAATTAAGAAGTTGGAGCGAGAAGTATTGTAGAACGTGGACATAGGTGTGTGCAAGAATTATAAAATAAGAAAAAATCCATCCGTGGCTTGAATTTTTTTGGTTGAAAAGGAGAGAGATATCCCTGTTACGTCATGGACGATTCGATTTTCGGAGCATGTGTGAGGAGCGTCTGAGTTCATCACCTCGTTTGAACAGACCGCGTTTCGTGGAAGGACGATTGAAGGCACAACATTACATTCTGCTATGCTTATATTGTTTTGGAGGAAGTTGTTTTGAGGCTATTTATTTATTTCGGCTTTTATTCTTTTATATTCCATGAATATCTGCCTGATGAAACGAGATGTGTACAACGTGGAATATTCCTATACCAGTAATGGGTTAGGACTGGACTCGAAGACATGACTTGGGAGCTTGACCGGCGTGAGTCACTTGCATGAGTAGAGACAGTGGATTCCTATGGCAGTGTGTGATGTGGCGAGTGTGTGATATCAGTTGCGCCAAAGGGGCGTGTCCGTTAGTATGTCGCTCTAAATGGCAAGCAGTACAGTTCAGACGGGTCAACCGGTCTCCAGTGCAGATTACTAAGTAGGCCAGGCGCGTCAATTAAATTCGTGGAGTGGTTATTGGCAAGAAATGATTCATTTGAAAGTGTTGCGAAATGTTCTTGTGAGTACTCCCAAATTTACTAAATCGTGATTGGGACAATTAAATGGTTGATACTAGTGAATGTTTGAATGGCCACGTGAAAGTTGCGAATGTTCTCACGAGCATATATAAATTTACGAAATTTTGATTGGGACTAATAAACGGTTGAGAATATTAAATGGTTGAATGGTCATGTGAAAGTTACGAATGTTCTTACGAGCACATATAAATTTACGAAATCATGATTGGGACTATTATATGGTTGTGAATATTAAATGGTTGAATGGTCATGTGAAAGTAGCGATTGTTCTTACGAGCACATATAAATTTACGAAAGCGTGATTGGGACTATTATATGGTATTGAATATTAAATGGTTGAATGGTCATGTGAAAGTAGCGATTGTTCTTACGAGCACATATAAATTTACGAAAGCCTGGTTGGGATTATTAAATTGTTGAGAATATTAAATGGTTGAATGGATATGTGAAAGTTGGTAATGTTCTTACGAGCACATATAAATCTACCAAATCGTGATCGGGACTATTGAATGACCATGTGAAAGTGTCATGAACTGTTCGTACGAGTATACTCACATTACGAGAACTGTAATGAAACCAATATTAACTGATTAAGCTAGCAGCTGAAAGTTCAGTGTACAAATAAGTGCGAGTACATGTAATCTATGAGAACGGTAATTGCGATGTCCTATTTTACCAGAGGATTAAATTGGGACTAATTTAGAACCGTGCCTATCAGAAAATAATTGGCGGGACGTGACGTAAAATATGTAGGCTACAGACAGGTTAACAATGGTTGGATCACATCTGGGATATTCGTTGTAAAAGCATGTGCGGATAAATAAATTCGCTGGTGCGCGTCTTGACGTCGGTGGGAATGGAGAGACGCTCCACTAATTTGGTCTTCGATCCTGTCAACATGGGACACTAGACGACTCGAGGGGATTTTGACGGCAGGGATGCCGGTGATTGACAGAATGAGGAAAAGACCTGCTAGTGACACGCGTCACGACGTTTCCAGCCGACGCCGGAGGGCGCCCCTATCGCCATGGAGACAGAAATGGATCCACATCAGAAGGTACCTTATGGCGGTCTACAAGTGAGGTATTGTGTCAGCTTATTCTTCATGTGGGTGCTTGTGGTTATCATGTTGTTCGTTTAACTTCATCGCTATTTCGTGGTTAATTGGTGCTCGTAGGTTAACATTTAGTTAAGATCTATTCACATTAGACGGCTCCAAATTCGTTGTAAGAGAGACACTTGTTTCCAGATATCCGAACAGGCTAATTTCTATCTTATGACAGGCATTTGACAACACCATCTTTTGTAATGATCCTTTGAAACGACGTTGGTCGTAATATTGACATGATGGGACAGCCTATGATTTGCTTTTAATAATTGTTAAATGAGCATGACGTCAGGGGAAGATAAATATTTGAGGCGCATGAGTGTTTTGCCTGAAGCGCCATTGTAGTATGATGCATGTGATGAGGTGTTGTTTACATCTTCGTGAGCAGTAGTGCCACGGCAGATGTTATTGTTTACATTTCGTGAGCTATAATTGTCATGACAGATGAGGTGTTGTTATTGTATTCGTGAACGGTAGTTGCCTCGGCAGGTGTTATTGTTTATATTTCGTGAGCCATAATTGTCACGACATATGTGGTGTTGTTATTGTATTCGTGAGCGGTAGTTGCCATGACCGATTATGTTAAGTGTGAGCCTTAGTTGCTATAATTGTTATTGTTCATATTCCTTGAGCCATGGTTGTTGCCACGATATATGAGACGTCGTTTGTATTTTCATGAGCAGGTGATAGCCACAACGTGGATGGCTGTGTATAAATTGTCAATTATGCACGTGTTTGTGTGTTGTAACTTCCCCATATAAGTGCTTTCTCACTGCACCAACGATAGGTTGTGTGTGACGTCATGCCACATGGTATAAAAATCATAATCTCTGGACAGTCTGCTCCATAAAGATGGTATATTGGCTTTCATGGCCGGTGAATTAAAACTCAGCAATTCATCTAGGTTAGTGCCGTGTCTTGTGTGGGGTTTTGCCTAGGATACCAAGCAGTCTCATCGGCGGGCTCTTGGTGTCCACGCCCGGACCCGCTTAGGAGTAACGAACTGCGCGCTACCTCCCTTTGTATAGAGTGCAACTGCACTACTTGACTGCGAGAACTAAAAGCTCAAGCAGCCTGAACCTCCGTATGAAGGATTCCAAAAAAGATGGTACTGTATATTGGTAGGTCGCGCAGTTCGTTACTCCAATGGGGGTCCGGGCGGAGACACCAAGAGCCCGCCGATGAGCCAGCTTGGTGTCCTAGGCGAAACCCTACACAAGACACGGCACAAACCATGATGAATTGCTGAGTTGAAATTCACGGGCCGTGAAAGCCAAAATACCATCTTTTTGGAATCCTTCATAGGGAGGTTCAGGCTGCTTGAGCTTTTAGTTCTCGCAGTCAAGTAGAGCAGTTGCACTCTATACAAAGGGAGGTTGCGCGCAGTTCGTTACACCTATAGGGGTCCGGGCGGGGACACCAAGAGCCCGCCGATGAGCCAGCTTGGTGTCCTAGGCGAAACTCCACACAAGACACGGCACAAACCTAGAAGAATTGCTGAGTTTTAGTCTGTTCCATCCTATGAAAATATGTTTCGGCCACAATAATAAAATCTATGACCGGCCATATTTATAAAGCATTTGTTGCATGTTATAGCAACATTCCTCATGTTGATAATTTATTATAAACAGTTTGCCTCATATTATTGAATGCATTTATAAAGCATTTGTTGCATGCTTTAGCAACATTCTTAATGTCGATTTTTTATTGAAACAATTTTTAAAAACTATTGAATCCATTTATAAGCATTTGTTACATGCTTTATAAACATTCATCATGTCATAATTTATTATAAACAATGGGTTGCAAGGGGTAGATTCTCTCTATCCAAACGTCATCCTCACCTGCACGTGGTACACCCTGCTCCATACTGACGAGGCTCTGACGACCGAATAACTTTCGGGATAAGGAGTTCCCCTCTCTCCTGCCAACGGTTTATGTAAGGCGGATGAGCAGATTGAGGTTAGGGCACTCTCTTGCCCTTGATATGGGAAACTATCTCTTAAGGCGGATGAACCAATAATGGTCAACGGCATAGAAGACCTCAACGGTGGACCAAGCGCATGAGCAACTAGTATTGCCCGAACGGTTGGGAAGGCAGATGAAGGCTGCAACAGTCCAGGACCACCAGTCGTCATAGCTTCTATGCCACTGGATAAAGGCCCTGTATCTGTCAAGTACTGTGTGTCTGTTGATGTTCAACAACATGCCCACGTTAAAAGATGTCACGCACAGGCGTCTTCTAAACAACGAAGGAAGGATACAAAATCTATTCGCCAATTAATCATAAGTCCTGCGGCGATCGGGGAGTTGTGACGGGAGCAGGATTGTGTTGTCTGGGAGCTCCTAGTGATGAACCGGCACGTAGGCGACGAATGTGTGATCTTCGCTTTGCTTGAGGATAGGCTGTAGAGCAATTCGTATGCTGCATTCGTGACTAAGCAGGCCTGTTTAGGATCCACTCTGCTTACCCTGAATGGGGAGGGGGCTAAAAAAGTTGCCCTAAAAATAGTCAGCCTAATATCACCCGACTGGATAACCGCGTTCTGAGGGTACACCACAAGCGGTCGAACCACAATGAAAATTAATTTTGCTACATGGAATGTCCGTACTTTGATGGACAATGACACACATAATCGACCACAAAGGCGAACGGCAATTGTTGCCCGTGAGCTGAAAAGATTCAACATTCATATTGCCGCACTCAGCGAAACAAGGTTAGCCAATGTAGGACAACTGAAGGAACATGGAGGTGGCTACACTTTCTTCTGGAAAGGGAAAGACACTGAAGATCAACATATTCATGGAGTTGGCTTTGCCATTAAGAACGAGCTTGTCAACCTTCTCGATGAACTTCCACATGGTATAAATGAAAGGCTAATGACACTACGACTAAAGTTAAAAAACAGCCGACGAGCGACTGTAATTAGTGCATATGCTCCAACTCTCACCTCTGAAGATGAACAGAAGGAAGTATTTTACTCTCAACTTGATGTGATCTTGAAGGATATACCTCAATCTGATAAAATCATCCTCCTAGGAGACTTCAATGCTCGCGTTGGAAGAGACGCAGCATTATGGGCTGATGTTATTGGAAAAGATGGTGTTGGGAAATGCAATTCTAATGGGACACTCCTTTTATCCAAGTGTTCTGAACATAGGCTCGTAATCACAAACACACTATTCCGACAGAAGGACAAATTTAAGACTTCATGGCAGCATCCTAGATCAAAACACTGGCACCTACTTGATTACGTGATTGTGCGAGCAAGAGACAAACGTGACGTACTACTCACAAGGGCTCTGACAAGTGCTGATGACTGCTGGACGGATCATCGATTAATAAGATCTGTAATGACTCTATAAATTTTCCAAAAGCGCAGAAAACAGAGAAAGCACATCAGACGTAGGGTGAACATCGAACGTTTACAAAACGATACTGCTAAAAGGAAGTTTCATGAACTTCTGAATGAAAAGTTACTAGATAATTACCCTGAAAAGGTTGAGGAACATTGGCAAACAGTCAAGTATGCTATACTCTCAGCGTGTGAAGAATCGATTGGTTTCGTCAAGATGAGGCATGCTGACTGGTTTGATGAGAATGATGCAGAAATCCAGTATCTTATTGATATAAAGAGGAAAGCATTCCATGCATGGCAAGCCAATCCAACTTCTATCTCCAAACAGCAACTGTATAAAGATGCAAAGGCTGAAGTGCAAAGGAAAACTCGGGTCTTGAAAAATCAATGGTGTATCTCCAAATACCGTGAAATGCAGCATCTAGCCGAAACGAATAATACTCATGCTTTCTTCAAAGCAACAAGAACTATATATGGGCCACATTATCATGGTTTGAATCCTCTGCAGTCTAAAGATAGCACGGAACTTCTTATATACACAAACTCCATTAATTCCCGTTGGAAAGAACATGTTGAAGAAATACTCAACAGGGACACACAGGTTGATAATAACATTTTCACCCGACTTCATCAGAGACCTCCTAAAGACCACCTTGATGATCCTCCGCCTCTATCAGAAATTGAATCTGCCATTAATCAGCTCAAAAGCAATAAAGCATCAGGCATGGATGGGATTCCTGCTGAGCTCTTTAAAGTAGGGAATACTACTCTAGTTCATCACATACACCAACTCATAGTTAAAATATGGACTACCATTGCCATACCTAAAGACCTAAGGGATGCCTTGATAATAACCATCGTTAAGAAAGGTGATAGGGCACAATGTGGTAATTATCGAGGTATATCGTTGCTTTCTGTTGCTGGTAAAATCCTGGCCAACGTCTTATCCAACCGTTTGAAGCCGTTGGCCGAAGAAATACTGCCTGAAACTCAGTGTGGCTTCCGACCTAATCGAAGCACAACTGATATGATCTTCTGTGCTAGGCAGATGCAGGAGAAATCCAGAGAGCAAGGACGCCCTCTATATATGGCTTTCATAGATATTGTTAAAGCATTTGATTCGGTCAATCGAGAAATGCTATGGAGGATTCTTGCCACACTTGGCTGCCCCCCAAAATTCATTCAGATTCTTCGATTACTACATGATGATATGAATGTCACGGTCCTTTACAGCAATGGCCATGGAGAGCCATTTAAGATTACAACGAGTGTCAAACAGGGATATGTGATTGCCCCCACACTCTTTTCAATATATGTTAGTGTTGTACTAAATTTGGTCCAAGAATAGATTCCAAAGAGTGTAGAAATTATATCCAGGACAGAAGGAGGGTTATTCAATCTCAACAGATTACGTGCAAAAACTAAAGTGTCAGCTACATCCGTTCTTGATCTCCAGTATGCTGATGACAATGTCATCTTAGCAAATTCAGATGAATATCTTCAAAGCACCCTGAATGTGTTCAATGAGGCATACAGAACAAGCATTGGTCTGGACATAAACACCAATAAACACAGGTTCTTCATCAGCCTACATCACATGACAGGGCTACTGCTCCTGCTATCATGATTGATGGACATAAACTAAAGAATATAGATCATTTTCCCTATTTGGGTAGTCACCTATCAACAAATGCGAACATTGACGCTGAGATTCAACACCGCCTCCAATGTGGCAGCGCAGCCTTTGGTCGTTTGCTCGTTCGCGTGTTTGACAACCACGACTTTAGCATTTTAACAAAATGATACGTTTATCAAGCTGTTGTAGTTCCCACTCTGCTTTATGGCTGCGAAACCTGGGTTACTTACAGAAGGCACCTCTTATCTTTAGAAAAATACCATCAACGATGCCTTAGGAGAATTCTTGGTATTAAATGGCAAGACCGGCGCACTAACACAAGTGTTTTAGAGGAAGCTAGCACTATTAGTATAGAGGCTCTCATTATAAAACACCAACTTCGATGGACAGGACATGTAGTTCGCATGCCTGAGTCCCGCCTCCCAAAACAAATCTTATAATGCCAGCTGAATGTCGGTCAGAGAAAGCAGGGTGGGCAACAAAAACGCTACAAAGATGTTCTGAAGACCAACTTGAAGAAATGTCAAATTGATACAGGTAACTGGGAGGCTGTCGCATCCGACCGATCAGAGTGGCGCCGCAACGTCCACCAAGGCCACTTGTTCTTCGAACAAGAGAGAAGAAGGCTTCAGGCTGAAAAAAGAAATGCCAGAAAAGAGCGCATGAATCGCAGAATGATCAACCCCCAAGATCCATTGGCTGCTCAAGACCTTGTGTGCCAATATTGTGGAAGAGTCTGTGGTTCTCGGATCGGACTGTACAGTCACCAAAGAACTCACGCAATATGATTAGGCCAAATGTTGGTTTACAGCGAAGATTTACATAAATGTACCTTGGAAGACAATCATACTCGTATCACGAGTGATAGCCTAAGTAAATAAACAATTTGCCACATATTATTGAAATATTTATAAAGCATTTGTTTCTTGGTTTAGCAACATTCCTCATTTTGATAATTTATTATAAACAATTTTCCACATATTAGTGAAATATTTATAAGCATTTGTTGCATGATTTAGTAACATTCCTAATGTTGATTATTTATTTTAAATAATTTTTGACATATTGAAATATTTATAATGCATTTGTTGCATGCTTTAGCAACATTCCTCATGCTGATAATTTATTATAAACCATATTCACATATTATTGAATGCATTTATAAGCATTTGTTACATGCCTAGGAATGTTGATTATTTATTATAAACAATTTTCCACATATTATTGAAATATTTTAATGCATTTATTGAAAGCTTTACCAACATTCCTCAAGATGATAAGTTATTATAAAAAAAAAGTACATATTATTGAATCTATTTATAGGCATTTGTTACATGCTTCAGCAACATTCCTAATGTTGATTATTTATTATAAACAATGATCACATATTATTGAATCCATTTATAAGCATTTGTTACATGCTTCAGCAACATTCCTAATATTGATTATTTATTATAAACAATTTTCCACATATTATTGAAAGATTTATAATGCATTTGTTGCAAGCTTCAGCAACATTCCTAATGTTGATTATGTATTATAATCAATTTTCCACATATTATTGAAATATTTATAAAGCATTTATTACATGGTTCAGCAACATTACCCATGATGATAATTTATTATAATCAATTTTCCACATATTATTGAAATAATTATAAAGCATTTGTTATATGTTTCAGCAACATTCCTTAAGTTGATTATTTATTATAAACAATTTTCCACATGCTATTGAAATATTTATAAAGCACGTGTTACATGCTTTTGCAACATTCTTAATGTTGACTATGTAATATCTTCAAAGTTGAGATATTATTATTATTATTATTATTATTAATTAATTCAGTGGGAAATATTTTAACCACCCACACTATTTAATTTATAATTGTATTATTATTATCATTGGATATTGGTGGTTGATGAGAGTAGAAGGGTTCACATTTAATTAATTATTTCAAAGGGAAGATTTATAAACTATTACATAATTATGATCATTTGTACGAAATGGCAAAGCAAGTTGAATACGTAGCAATTTTCAGTCAGTTAGGGGGAGCAGGGAGATATGTCACAACGATCGCTCAACGCGTCTGCTAGCTTACAGCAGAAGGTATTCCAGGAAGAAGAAACTGATGCTACTTGAGAGGCCTCTCTGAGAAAAAGGTTCAAGGCAGGTCAAGTCCATCCCAGACAAGGAAATATTGCTACTCAACGACACCTACATCCTTATTTGGCTACAAGACCATCGATTCTGAGTAGTCAGACCAAGCTTTGAAAGGACGAATTGCATTCGACCAGTTGAGGAAGAGATGACGGCTATCGGACGAGAGTGAGTCTGATTGGTTGAAGCTTTTAAAACTAAGGCACTAAAGTGAGGGTAAGGTCATGTTATTATAAGACCTTGATCTGGACTAAAAGGCCCCACTTCTTCGTTATTTCTTCGAGAGATTCCTACTATTGAGTATGGTTGATGTTATGATGTTATTGGTTTTACGTCCCTTTTAACTACCCTGGCTTTTAGAGACGCCGGGGTGCCGGAATTTTGCCCCGAAGGGGATCTTTAACGTGCCAGTAAATGTACTGACACGGCTCCCTCGCATTTGCGCACCCTTAAATGCCAGCTGACTGCGCCAGGTTTCGAACCTGCAACCTTGGGCTCAGCAAGCGAGAACGTTACCCCTGAGCCACGCAGCCAGACTATTGAGTATGGATGACTTCAGTTAAATATCATCAGCAGTACATCGCTTACAAGTTGAAAGTATGCAGGGACATATTCTGTCATGCTTACATATAATGTTAGTCGTGTCTTGGGCTAATCATTATTAAAGTGATTTTAGACGTCAGATCTTCATCACTACATCAACAATAATCAGTCACATATTACTTTATCTACAACATCGCGATGGCAACTGTATCCAGCATCAGACACCAGCATTGCCTTATATTATGCAAAACAGACCAGAAGAAACCAGCATTGGTGAGCGCAACTGACAGAATTACGTATTTCTCTGTTCACTATTTTAATTTTTAATTTGGGCAATTTAAATGTAAATTCATAGCTTTTGGTAATAATTTTAAATTCATGGCTCCGTTCTTCGCTTGTTTACGCCACATCGTTAATAATAACGTCAGTAAATTTTCTCTCATCATGTTCCGCATAATTTGTGTTATTGTTATCAATGTCATTAAATTCACTCCCTTAAAATCAGTCTGCGTGTTTCCTTCTAGTATTTAGAATTAACTATAAGACGACCCCTATCCTCTCTTGGTAAATATATTTCTGGTTGGAAGCATAAGTTCCCCCACTGGCCGAGTTCCAAGAATCTTTATAGCCGAGGTATATTATGGTAAGTTTGGTCACATGTATATTTCAATGTCCATATGGTAACTGGACACGATGGCGCCCATCTGGTAAAAAGGTTTACCGTGGTTTCACCACGGTACTCTAGTAAAACTTTACATGTGGTTGTCAAGCGGCACCAAGCTAGTGATAAACATCACATTTGTGCGCCCAACGTCGAGCCGAAAACCAGTGGTATTAATAGAGGGAGGAAAGGTTTTTTTTTTGTTTCTGTGAAGTGTGTATTTTTTGGGGGATATATATTCTGTGTGCTGTGTCATCATGTCGAGTGAGGAGGAAAATATGAAAATTAGAAGCGGTCAGGTTACGAGTGGTGAGGAGAGAGAGAAGAATGTGGAAGTTATTAATGAGGGCAGCCCGGAGGGAACGAGCTCAATGGAAATAACTGAGGTATTTCCAAAGAGTGGAGCTGATAAGGAAAGTGCTCAGAGATCAAATGAGGGGATTATGGCATTACTCATACAAATTAATAATACAATAAAAACTAATAATATTGAAATCAATAATAAATTGGATGCTACTAAGGAGGAGATCAAAACTAATAATTTTGAAATCAATAATAAATTGGAAGCTACTAATGTTCAAATGGAAAATGATAATAGAGAGATTAACATTAAATTAGATAAGTGTAGGGCAGAAACTAATAATAAAATTGAGCAATTAAATAAAAGAGTAGCCAGGGTAGTGGAAGTTAACGAGGAGGTGCGTAGGGAGTGTGAGAAAATGAAGGAAAATTGGTCGGAGTTCAGAGAAACGATAGTGGAAGAAGTTGAGAAGAAGATTGAAATTATAGAAAAAAAAGGAGTCATGATTAGTCAACAGGTGGTAGAGAGTGTGCAGCAAGTAAGGGCAGAGTTTCTGGAACATAATAAGAAATAAGATAAAAAGACTAGAGAAAAAATAGGAATGGAGATAGGTAAAATAAAGAAAGCATTAAGCAATCAGGAAATTAAAATGCAAAAAGTAATAGATGATGAGAATTTGCAAATTAGGAACAGCCTTAAAGCAAGTATAGAGGAAGTTAGTATGAGATTAGCGAAAGTGGAGAAGCGGATGTTAGACCACAACCAGGAAGGGACAGTTAAAGAACATGATGGGTAGAAAGCTGAAATCAGTAACTCAAAGAGTAAGAGAAAAAGAACAGAATAAAAGTGATTTAGTAGAAGAAATGGTGCAAGGTGATAGCATAGGCGTTGAGGGGAGGCAGGAAGGTAGAAATCATAGGGGTAAAAGAAAGTGCAGAATAATGGTAATTTCTTAGAGGAGATGGAAGCCAGGCTGAAAGAAAGAGAGAAAGAACATAGTGAGGGGAGGATGGAAATAGTATCCGAGATGGACGGGACAAGAGGAGGTGAAGCGAACTGTAAGGGAACCATTGATAGGTGTAGTACAGAGGAAGGGGAAACAATAATAGTAAGGAGAGAAGAGAGAGTGACGATAAAAAGAGAAAGAGATAAAGTAGGCAGTGCGAAGGAAGTAATAATCACAAGTAGAATATTTATGTAGCGTTGCAGTACGGTAGGTTGTGTCGCCAACTGGTACTCTTATGTATATTGTAATAAATTATAACCTAGATGTGAAAAGTGAGTTACTCAGGGAGTTAACAAATGTTCAGGATGTAAGTGAGTGTAAAATTTTATATCCTGTAGCTAAAGTCTGTGTGTCTGGGGCGTCTGTTTTTGCATTATTTGATTCAGGATGCGCACGGAGTTCTGTGAGTGCCATGTTTTATTCTAAAATGAAGGAGAGAGGTACCATTTTTAGGAGATGCTCATTAAATCTACTTATGTTATTACTGCTGTTGGGAAGAGGTCCCATTTAATTTCTAAACAAGTACTGGTTGAGTTAGAAATTGACGGTCACATTGAGAGGTTGGCCTGTTTAATTATACCGAACCTAGTATATGAATTGATTGTTGGTTCAGATTGGTTTAGTAGATATTCAGCTCAATTATGCTATGAACAAGAGTGTGTAAAGGTGAATTGGAACGAAAAGGAAATAATTATACCGTTTAACAACCCATGTATGCAGTATGGTGTGACGTCAGAGGTGTGTACGTTGAGTACGGTGGTGTCGGCCAGTACTGTCGAGGAGGTCGGTCAGGTGTCTATGGGTATAGAACCTGTACCGTTATATTTTGTGGGTAATGTGCAAACGTACAGGTCTTTAGAAGATTCCTTGCGGGTTGCAGCATTCTGTGATGAGTTAGGAGAGCAACGTAGTGTTCAACTTTATAATGTGTTGCTAGACAACAAGAGGATTTTTGAGGAGAGAATTGGCAAGGCCAATTGTTACACACATACGTTAAACGTGCGTAATTATTCTGTGTTCGTTGGACATAGATATCCAGTTCCTTTTCGGTATCAAGAGGCAGTTCAACAGCAAATAGATCAGATGCTAGAAGATAGCATAATTGAATACTCTAATAGCTAGTATGTGAAGTCATTTATAACGGCCCTTACAGCAGAAGGGAAGGTCAAGTTTCATGTAGCGGTACGCTCATTTGAAATTTAGCACCTAAGTGTGAAAAGGTAAGATTTATAGTGTCAAAAAGGATTGGCTATACAGCATACGTTCTTAAGAACGAGGAAGGTAAGCAATTGTACGGTACGTACAACATCAATAGTCAGGGGAAATACATATCTTAAACATTATGAGTGAAGGAGTACAATGCACTGAAGTGTAAATTTTCGTAAATTTGTTTTTTGGTAAGTAATAGTAATAAGTCACGGAGTGGATGATTGTGGTCGGACTCAGGTAAGGTGACGTCAGAGCAGGGTATGGAAGAGCGTGTTGGAGAACACATAATTATCTCTGGTGAGACAAGGCAAGACGAAGGTGTTTGTCTCAATCAGATAAGAAACAGCAGCTAATGTAACGAAGTACACAATATAGGTCATATTTAGCGTACGGCTGTTGACCTGAATTTTACGGTGATGTATACATAGATTTAAAGAGATGGACTGATTAGGAGTCCCGCTCTGAGATACGGGTTTTTCTGAGGTGGACACAACTGAGAGTGTGACACGACATAAATTTAAAGGGATAATTTGTTGACAACATGCACAGAAATAAAAGTCTGTTTATAGATATTTCTAAGCTTTGTTCATTTTTTTTTTGTAGTATGTGTATGTAACTTTTCTTAAACAGAGAATACGGCAATGGCGTCAGGAGCGTCTCATCGGACGTGTGTTTGAGTGTGAAGTATCGTAACGTGAGGTTACATTATGGTCACGAGTAAGGAGGTGTGACACATCATATTAGAGTTCTGGGGAAGTGATATATTCTACAGAACATTTGTACCGAGTGAAACTCCAGAAATTCTCAAACAAATAGTCATGAAGATTTTGAAACTGATCATTGAAATCGGCAAATAAACTTGTAATACGACATCAAGTTGCCAACATAAGAAGATTGCGTTGTGAAGTACACATAAAGTTTTTTCTATCAATGTATTTATTTTTTCAGGGTTATAAATGTGTTTTTTGTATCGAGTGGCAGAACCACCTATACAGACACATATAGGCACAGTGTGCCAGAACAATGAATAAACACTGTCGATGAGAGAAGGTGTATGGAAGGGTATTTCAGATGTTGTTGTATATTTGAAGGGTTGTATATAATGTGCTATTTGTGTTTATTTTAAGGTTGTGTCTTGAAGTTGATCGTAACATTTTTTGTTATAAAAAACTTACGATCAACTGGGGCGTAATTTAATATCTTCAAAGTTGAGATATTATTATTATTATTAATTAATTAACTCAGTGGGAAATATTTTAGCCACCCACACAATTTCATTTATAATTGTATTATTATTATCATTGGATATTGGTGGTTGATGAGAGTAGAAGGGTTCTTATTTAATTAATTATTTGAAAGGGAAGATTTATAAACTATTACATAATTATGATCATTTGTACGAAATGGCAAAGCAAGTTGAATACGTAGCAATTTTCAGTCCGTTAGGGGGAGCAGGGAGATATGTCGCAACGATCGCTCAACACGTCTGCTAGCTTACAGCGGAAGGTATTCCAGGAAGAAGAACTGACGCTACCTGAGAGGCCTTTCTGAGAAAATGGTTCAAGGCAGGTCAAGTCCATCCCAGACAAGGAAATATTGCTACTCAACGGCACCTACATCCTTATTTGGCTACGAGACCATCGATTCTGAGAAGTCAGACCAAGCTTTGAATGGACGAATTGCATTCGACCAGTTGAGGAAGAGATGACGGCTATCGGACGAGAGGAGTCTGATTGGTTGAAGCTTTTAAAACTAAGGCACTAGAGTGAGGGTAAGGTCATGTTTTTATAAGACCTTGATCTGGACTAAAAGGCCCCACTTCTTCGTTATTTCTTCGAGAGATTCCTACTATTGAGTATGGATGACTTCAGTTAAATATCATCAGCAGTACATCGCTTACAAGTTGAAAGTATGCAGGGACATATACTGTCATGCTTACATATATTGTTAGTCGTGTCTTGGGCTAATCATTATTAATGTGATTTTAGAAGCCAGATCGTCATCACTACATCAACAATGATCAGTCACATATTACTTTATCTACAACATCGCGATGGCAACTGTATCCAGAATCAGACATCAGCATTGTGTTATTTTACGCAAAACAGACCAGAAGAAACCAGCATTGGTGATCGCAACTGACAGAATTACGTATTTCTCTGTTCACTATTTTAATTTTAGATTTGGGCAATTTAAATGTAAATTCATAGCTTTTGGTAATAATTTTAAATTCATGACTCCGTTTTTCGCTTGTTTACGCCACATCGTTAATAATAACGTCAGTAAATCTTCTCTCATCATGTTCCGCATAATTTGTGTTATTGTTATTAATGTCATTAAATTCACTTCCTTAAAATCAGTCTGCGTGTTTCCTCCTAGTATTTAGAATCAACTATAAGACGACCCCTATCCTCTCATGGTAAATATCATTCTGGTTGGAAGCATAAGTTTCCCCACTGGCCGAGTTCCAAGAATTTTTATAGCCGAGGTATATTATGGAAAGTTTGGTCACATGTATATTTCGATGTCCATATGGTAACTGGACACGATGTGGTTGTCAAGCGGCACCAAGCTAGTGATAAACATCACAACTATTTATTATAATAATTTTTCATATGTAATTGAATCCATGTACAGGGAGCGGCAAAAAGATCTGACAGTTTTTAAACCACAACACAAACATTTTAAATGATACAAACTCTTTTATTACTTATAACAGCAAGGTTTACATGCCAATTAATTGAAAACATTAAAGAACAATAGATTTTAACTTTAAAGATTTGATGATAATGTCCAAATCAAAATGTGCTTATTCGCTCATTATTAAAATTGTGTTGTCGGTCATCAAATCAATCATCTGCTCTGAAAATGCTTTCCGCTTTGCATAGTAATTGGGCTTCAACTGCTGGACAATAACCATTTTATACGGATGAAAATGCAAATCGAAACGCAATATTCGTTTCACTGTTCGATCAGACATTTGCACAGCAGCAGCTTGTTTACGATCCGGCCGCCGTGGACAGGTTTCCACAGCTTGTCTCACTCGCTCAACATTTTCTGGTGTCCTGGCTGACCTTGGATGGCCTGTCGACGTACGTTTTAAGGCTGAACCTGTAGCTATAAAATTACTCACCCATAATAAAATTGTGATACGAGATGGAACGCGTTCTCTTCGACCCACATTAAAGTGTTGACGGAACCGACGCTGAGTAACGACGCAAGACTCACCACTTTTAAAAAAAATGCCTCGACAACAAACGCACGTTGTTCACCTGTCCACAGCTCCATGGCTACTGAAATGGCATCACGTAGGCTCATCATCGCGCCAATCCCCACTACCCCACACCACTAACTCGCTCAGCCGTACAACGACATAAACCGTCAGATCTTTTTGCCGCATGGCAAAAGATGGGCATCATTTGAAAGACGTTATCTTCAAATCTTAAATGTTAAAATCTATTATTCTTTCATGTTGTCCATTAATTGACCTGTACACCTTGCTCTTATAAGTAATAAAAGAGTTTGTATCATTTAAAATGTTTGTGTTGTTGTGATTTAAAAACCGTCAGATCTTTTGCCGCTCCCTCTATAAGCATTTGTTACATGCTTTAGCAACATTCATCATGTTGATAATGTATTATATACAATTTGCCACATATTATTGAAATATTTATAAAGCAATTTTTATGGTTTAGCAACATTCCTCATGTTAATATTTTATTATAAACAATTTGCTACATATTATTGAATAGTACATTATGCAACGAGGCTATAGTGGCAATAATTAAGACAAGAGTATGATTATAGAACGAGCGTAGCGATTTTTATAATTTCCATACGAGTGTCTTAATTACCATTATAGGTGAGTTGCATACGACTGTTTACGTTCGACGATAATTATAACTCTATTATATGTTTTAACATACATATTCATAAATATCTGTGGGATTCATTCACTTCAGTTAGTGTTCAGAGCCCACTGGTTTTGCTTTCTGAACAGAGCGTATGCGTGGGTCAAAGACCCTCGGAAGCAGAGACCATTTACTTTGCTTGGCAATGCCATTGTTTACAGCCTGCTTGATGTCTACTGCCGATCAAGACTACCATTCACTAATATTGTCACCGAAGTCGTTTGAAAGCAATGCGCTGTGTATAAATTTAGTTGGGGATATTAAGGTACAGTGCTATTTCTTGTATCATATTCGCCAGTTTATTTACGAGAACATATGGTACAGTGCTCTTTCCATGCCGGTAATTTAAATAGAAGGATGCTGTGTTGCTAACATCTGGACGTATATTCATAATTTTTTTGCATATGTCATAGTATTTTCTTGTTACCGGTAAAGATTCGTGCTGATTTTGTCGTTGTGTTTGAGATTGTAACTACAATGGTTGATCCAATATCCAATTTGAACTTTCAAATCATATAATTCATGTCCGACATGTTGGATTTTGAGCGCACGCTCGAAGCTATCCTTACCTAATTGGTCAAAAATTAGCTCTGATTGGCTAGAGAAACTGTTTCATAATGAAAAACGGTATTATAATGAACCTCATTATAGTACAGTTTTCTGACATATAATATTTATATTTCGACATCGTCGAACATAAACATTTATAAAGCATTAGTTACATGCTTCAGCACTATTCCTCAAGTTGGTTGTTTAATATATGAACAAGTTTCATATATTCTGAATTCATTTATACTGTAAATCATCGTATCTATATATAGGCCTTTATGGCATGTTCTGCCCATGATAATACCCATTCATTGATTGCTTGTGTATTTATTTCAGTTGGATATTTATTTTATCCGTGTTGCATTCTTGTTGGTTATAAACATTTAGGATCAAGCTTTAAATATTGGCCTTGGACCTTTATCCACCTTCCCGATTGTGCTCCAGACCGGTTATCTCGAACCATATTCATCCTACCCGAGATTTTATTAGGCGTATCGTGCGAGATGACTGGTTCCCGGGTGCAACCCTCCTGGGGTCAGTTTGTGGGCCTGGGACGGATCAACGGGAGGCTGGAGCCAATTCGTGTGCGTCCCAGCGCCGCGACCGGGCACAATATATATATATATATATATATATATATATGTATAATATTATATATTGCAAATACATACTATATATGCTTAACATTATAAAGTGTGAGTAGTAATAAATCAATAAATACAATAAAAATGAAGTGAAGAAATTTCAACCTGCAGGGATTTAAACCACGAGCTCCGAGACTATGAGCCCAGGTCAGTACCATTACGCCACGGATGCGCTACGGTAATACGTGGTAAAAACTAGTTTAGTTTATTTGTATCATATCTTGAGTTGATCTACGACGTAATTGATACTAAATATGTATTATTTTGTTCAGTACATTCCTTAAAGGTTATAAACTTACGAAGTTACGGATTTACTAGCAGTAGTGCCCGGCTTCGCCCGGTGGATTTACTTGTTTTATGAATGATAATGAATACTGCTACAGAACTGGCACATGACACTTAACTAACAGAAACCAATATTTTAAAAATATATATTTTTGTGGTGGTGGTGGTGGTGGTGATGGTGGTGGTTGTAGTGGGGGTGATAAGTAGTACAGTATAATGGACGTAACATTCAGGTCAATTTCCCGTAATGATAATTATGAATAGGGATACAGCTATTTACTAACTACAGCACTGACACATGTAATTTACAAACAAATTTACAAAAAAAAAATAGAAAGAACAGTAAGTGAAACAAAAGACAATGCCTAGGGCCTATATCTCATTGGCTGTTAGAAATGTAAACACCAATAGTGTCGTCTTTTGTCGCATAGCGCCGTAGGAAAATAATCAGAATTCTTTGGCAAACTTCGGCTGTCTCGAGCTACTGACGTAGCAATAGTATCATTTATCGTCACAAAGCGCTTAACGATAAGTTTCAGAATAAATGAAGGTAAATTTGAAAGCACCAACGCTTATTGCAGCTGATAACCTCAATTACTGCACCAACACCATTGCACTTATACAGAGGCATAATATATTCATGATGATCACTGTTTTAAGGACCGACAGTAGTGGCTACGCTGGCTAAAGCGCTGCGTTAGGCCATGGGGCCAAGCTCTCTGCTGACTCGGTAGACGCGTGGGTTCGAGCCCCACCGTCGGCTGTCCTTGAAATGGTTTTCTGTGGTTTCCCATTTTCAACACCAGGCAAATGCTGGGACAGTACCTTCAAACAGGCCACGGCCGCTTCCTTCCACATCCTTGCCCAGTGGCATTCATCTTCATCCATTCCATCTCTCATCCCGACACGCAGGTCGCCCACGGGCGTCGAATAGAAAGACCTGCACTTGGCCTCTCAGGAGGCCACACGACAAAAAAAATATGTTTTAATGGGCCTAAGAAATCTTTTTGCACTAATTAACCCCTGTGAGAGCAATTTATAAACAGCGCAAGATGCAACTATTTTTGCAATTCTGCACCAGAACACTGGTAGGAGTGATGTTATGCAGCCAGAACTGCCCGTCAACAACAGACTTATTAAAATACTCTTACAGTTACACTACTACGGACATGAATGGTTCTAGGGCCTTAATACGTGGTTTTCAAGTTCATTTTGTCTGTTATTCTAAATGTAGGGAAAGGGGAGCGATGTCCAAAATATCAAGTGAACAGTGTTACCAGCAGGGTGTCAAAGTGTATGTAAAATTTGGTGCAATTAAGAGACACGGTGTAGATTTGTGATGAAGAGCCTAAATGCAGGGAATGGAGGGGTCTGTCCAAAATTTCATGCAGTCAGTCTTACTCGCAGGGTTCCAAAGGGTAAGTATACAAATTGGCGTTCATATCGGTGAAACGGTATAGATGTATACCAAAGGGCCTAAATGCAGGGAATGGAGGGGTCGGTCCAAAATTTCATGCAGTCAATGTTACTCGCAGGGTTCCAAAGGGTAAGTATACAAATTGCCGTTCATATCGGTGAAACGGTATAGATGTGTGCCAAAGGGCCTAAATGCAGGGAATGGATTGGTCTGTCTGAAATTTCATGTAAACAGTGTTACTCGTAGGGTTCCAAAGGGAAAGTATACAGCTTTTGGTTCAGATTGGTGAAAGGGTGTAGATTTGTGCAAAAGTGCCTAAATGCAGGGAATGGACTGGTCTGTCATAAATTTCATGTAGGCAGTGTTACTCGCAGGGTTTCAAGGGGTAAGTATACAAATTTTGGTTCAGATCGGTGAAACGGTGTAGATTTGTATCAAAGGGCCTAAATGCAGGGAATGGAGTGTTCTGTCCGAAATTTCATGCGGACTGTGTTACTCGCAGGGCTCCAAAAGGTAAGTATACAAATTTTGGTTCTGATCGGTGAAACGGTATCGATTTGTGCCAATGGGCCTAAATGCAAGGAATGGATTGGTCTGTCTGAAATTTCATGTAAACAGTGTTACTCGCAGGGTTCCAAAGTTTAAGTATACAAATTTTGGCTCAGATCGGGGAAAAGGTGTAGATTTGAACCAAAGGGCCTAAATGCAGGGAATGGACTGGTCTGTCATAAATTTTACGTAGACAGTGTTACCATCAGGGCTCCAACGTTTAAGTATACAAATTTTGTTTCAGATAGGTGAAACGGTGTACGTATCACTAACCATAACGCCAGCGCATGTGGATAGAGCTGTTCGGGAGCACTTGTCCTACCGACTTACTCAACAAAAATCGATCTTGAAGGTCACATGAGAGGTGTAGCCTAATGCTACATAGCCTAAACTATTCCTTTTGAATCAGGCTATCATATAAAAATAATAATTTTTTGAATCGGAATGGTAGTTCCAGTGATTAGCGCGTTTAAACACACAAACACACAAACACTTCAGCTTTATTATATTAGTATAGATATGGATATACTAGCAAATGTAGTGGCCATTTTGACAACGGGACGGCTCGGCTCCACAATGATATGGCACGGTATGCCTGACCTGTTAGTTACTTCTAGGGTTACATTTTCTATTATAATATGCTAATATCCAACCGGTCACCTCCTTGAGGTCACCTCCTTGAGGTCACCTCCTTATGTACGATAAGATGAATTGATGAGGCCAGGCCTTGTTGAATCGTTAGTTAGGGTTAGGCTATAATACTTACATGATTCATACATCCGCCATCTTAAAACTATTTGGCTGATGATCTTGTATATTGGACAAAAGACGCTTCCCACTTTGAGGTATATTCTTGCAAAATTTGGTAGAGATCGGATGATTAGGTTAGTCGTAATTTCATTTAATCTCAGAACATTTGGATGTGCGCCATTTCCTTTTTGCTATGATGGCGGCGATGTACAACATGACACTGGGTTGTCCCTTGCTAGTGCTACCTCTGTACCAAATTTTGTTCTATTCAGTTTCACCGTGTTTGAATTCAGGGTGGGGACAGACATGCAGAGTACATACACATACACACTTACACACACAGTCACAGACACACAGTCATGCACACAATTTTTATGGCCCTGTGTTGGTCTCATAAGTCTACTTAAATTTTTTGCAAAAAATGAAAGTAGGCAGAAAAAAGGTAAACAAAAAATAAATATAAAATTAACAAAGAAATAAATATAAAAGAGGTATCTCAACAGAAAAATATGTACAACATAAACAATTCAAATAAATAAAAAAATAAAAATAAAATTAAACAAACACATATAACAAAAATAAATATAAAGTAAACAAACAAATATTAAATAAATAAATTAAACATAAAAAATTAAATATAAAATAAACAAACAAATAATTAATAAAACAAATATAATATAAACAAATAAATATAAAATAAACAGTTACTAAATAAATACTAAATAAACAAACAAAATTGGATAAATGAATAAATAATAAAAATTAAATATCAAAAACAAATAAATAAATAAATATAGACAAATAATCAAACAAGTATTAAGTAAACAATTAAACATATAATAAAATAAACAATTTTGTAGAAAAGAAGTTAAATATATAAATAAACAATCATAAAATAGGTAAATAAATAAATAAACAAATATAACTCAAATAATTAATCAAATGAACGAGTAGATAAATAAACAAATATAAAATAAACAAATAAAATATAACTATAAAAGAAATAGGCTACATAAATAATTTAAAATAGTAGGAGTTATATTGGCAACATTTTACCAGGAATTATTGTTGGAATCTGGCTACTTGGCATACAACCTCCACCTGATGACCACTACCCTAATAAAATAGCCTTCCTGTCAGGCAATTAAGGCTTGTAGGGGAGTGAAAAGTCAAACAATGTTCGCTCCCATTGGGGCCTGGTGGAAATTCGTTGAGCGACTGAACTATACGGTAAATGCTTATAGAAATTTGATTCCACTGATATCTAGTTTATTTCAATTGTTTTCATAGCCCCAAAATGGTGGCTTTGCGAAATTTTAATTTGTTTTCTTGTGGCCTAATCATGCGATAGACGTTTGAATAATACACCTACGCAATAACCTTCATCTAGTAGTACATAACTCTATGGCTTCCATATATAAAAATCTAATATGGCGACCATCCGAATTATTTAGATGATTCTCAATATCTACGAATCTATTACAGCAAACAAACTGAAATTTTGTATGTTGATAGAGGCAATTAACTTAAGTAGGATATATGGAAAGAGGCTATTTAGTTCTTCACGGAACTACTTGTTCAGTGTTGCCTTTGTTATCGAAATTTGATTTTTTTTCTGTCGGTCAACACGATTTTATCCAACTGTATTGGAAAAAAAATATCCATTTGTCTGGAGTAGAAGCAGGGGGCCACAGAATATCACTGCTAAGATGGCTGAGGAGGGAATGGAAATGTCCTCGCCTAAGTTTTTACTCTAGACCAAAATGCAATCCCTTGGTAGATAATAATAATAATATTAATATTAATAAATAGCCTTACCAATCCCAAAAGGGCTATGGCCTCGCCGGGGTGAAATTCCGAGCCTTGGATGTAGAATCAACTCAGTGTTCATTTAATACAAACAAACTTTAATGCTGGAGACATGACACACGTACCCTAACATCATCAATGAACTTCCTCCACCGTGATTAGAATCTCTTATACTACTGTATTTTCACAGTATAAGAAATCAAATATTAATATCACTTTACCGACAGTAGTGGCTATGCTGGCTAAAGCGCAGCGTTAGGCAATGGGGCCAAGCTCTCTTCTGACTCGGTAGACGCGTGGGTTCGAGCCCCACCGTCGGCCGTCCTTGAAATGGTTTTCCGTGGTTTCCCATTTTCAACACCAGGCTAATGCTGGGACGGTAACTTCTGACAGGCCACGGCCACTTCCTTCCACATCCTTGCCTGGTTGCATTCATCTTCATTCATTCCACCTCTCATCCTGACGCGCAGGTCGCCCACGGGCGTCGACTAGAAAGACCTGCATTCGGCCTCTAAGAGGGCCACACGACAAAAAAAACAAAAAAAACAAAAAAAATATCACTTTAACTTTTACGCTATCACCACACAACTGTCTGGTGGTCCCTCATTATCAAAACGACTGTCCCATGTTGACGCAGTTTCCAGAAATGTGTACGCATTTCAATAACGCATTCAATTATGTAGCTCAAAAGGGCTTTATTCAGATACTGAATAGAGGCTATTAACTGGACAAACAGATTATAGATCCGACACACCTTGTTAGCCGCTTCTAGTGACAGCGGTTCACCTGCAACAAATCGACCGCTTTCATGCGAATACTGCTACGTTTAACTCAGTACTGCCTCTCTCCACTCGTTAACCATAATAAGCCAGTAGACCACGATATTTGTATATTTGCAAATCAGTAGGGACATTTTTTCAGTGCTTTATTGGGCATAATTGGGCGAGGAGTTGTAAGAGCACCACGCTTGCTTCTTGCCTGGGAGATCACAGGTTGGATTCCTAGCTCTCTCAGAGATTTTAGAACTACGTGAGGGTTGGAACGGTGTGCAGTCAGCTTTCTGAGTTCAATTTGAGTGGCCATCCGATCTGAGAGGCAGCGTCTCTGCTCAATTGAGTCAAGATTAGCAGCCAGGGGATACGTCGAACTGGCCACGCGTCAGCCCACAATCTGCAGACCCTTCGAATAAACAGCGATCACTCGGTAGGCCAAAGCACTGAATGGATTGAAGAGCCAAGGTTTTAATATTCATATTATGAACGAACATACATTTTAACAAGTTGCTCAGTAATAAGCACTTATCTTACTTCCTTTCAAATTCATAATTTTTATCTTCTGTTCTGCGACAAATGACTGCAATGCTCCACTTCTTAAAACAACAACTACCACCACACCACCAACTATAATTATTCTCTTATTTTGAGCCACCTTTATTGATATACGGGCACGTATTGAGAATCCTTACTCGGCCGTCCTTTTGAGTACTCGAAATGGCCACATGAAATTAAAGCATCCACAGGAAATATTACGTAGTGATTTCTCATTGTACCGCGTCTCTGTGCTCGAACTCACTTTTAAATGCTGTTCATTCGTGTCCAAAGCAAGGAATGAAAAATCCTCGCTCATTGCACATCTCTGGTGTAAATTGCCTTTAATTTTCATCGAACACAAAGGAAACGGCATTATACAGAGTAAGTAATTTGCCAAATATCATCTAAAGTGCTAAAGATATTAACGTTCGATTTTAACTTTAATGAATTGTGATACGGAGATGGTAGAATAACTTGCCGCTGCTTTGTTTATCACTTGCATATCGATACAAACTTAAAACTTTTAAAATGGATCGGTAATAATTTCTGTCACGAAAATTTTCTATTGGACAAGTTCAGTGGTGTGAATAATTTCCAAATTAGACATGCATATTCGTGGAAATCGTCCTACGTGGCTCCACATACTTTTTGTAACTAGCTAAATGGGAAGAGGAACGAGACGGCCACGCTCCCTCCAAGCAAATTCCGAAATGGTCCCTCGTTGAGCCGCAGGGTTTGTTATCGTCCTTCTCGGAGCCTAGCCACCAAGTATAGTTTGTTTCGTAAGTGAATGCATTTTCCCGCTTTTATTAAAGGCGATATTGGGTTCATAGAGTAAATTGCATTATATTTAGCCTATTTTCATTTATGAAAAAAATAGGCTTATGGGATCACCTTTTGTCCGTGTGTGTGTGTGTTTGTGCGTGTGTGCGTCCTTGTGTGTGTCCCCGCCTCATATTTTCCAAATGGCTGGAACGATTTCAATGAAATTTGGTAAGGTAATAGTATTTTTCAGCCAACCCCCGACCGTGCCCTTGAAATTTTATTGCTTCTCACTAATCCAACATGGCGGCTGGGCTAAATATTTCACCGACATTCAATATCACCGAAACTATTACTCATATCACCCTGACATTTTGTGCGATGACAAAAGGTACTCCTAGACGTTCACCTATGTGACTTTCAGAAAGCTGTAAACTATAAAACGAACATGGCGGCCAAGCGAATTTGAAACATTTAAATAGAATTTTCTGGCGATTTAACCATCCCAAAGCAGTGAATCTTGGTACAGCAAATGACTATACAAATCGCAATGCACTGACATCTAATTTAATTCAATTGATTAGATAGTCTCAAGATGAAGGCTGCGCGAAATTTTAAAATTAAATATTATTTCTTGTATTCTAATCGTGCGATTGAATTCATGGTTTGAAAAATGAACGTACACTATAATCCTCATCAGTACATAACTCTATGGCCTACATACATATTAAAACCCAACATGGCGACCATCCGAAATATTAAGCGGTTCTCAACTTCTATTAATCTATGACAGCAATCAAACTGATTTTTTTTGTGTATGGAGGCAATAAGCATACATTTACCAATGAGACATTCAATACCCTGGTGAGCACAAATCCAACATGGCGGCGAACCGAAATTTAAATATTCAAATGGACGTTTTCCGCGATTTAACCATCCGAGCGCACTGAAACTTCTAATATACATTTTAATCCACTGGCATCTAAATAATTTAAATTATTTTTTATAACCACAAGATGGCGGTTGAGCGAAATTTTACAATCTCGTTTTTATTTCTTGTGTCCAAATCATGCGATTGAAATGTGAATAAAACACTTACACAATTACCTGCATGTAATAGTAAGTAACTTTAAGGCCTATATATAACAAGTAGTGCCGTGAAGTACTACAGCCTATTTTCATATATCCTACTTATGTTAATGGCCTCTTATCATAATAAAAATTTTCATTTGATTGCTGTTATAGATTCGTAGATATTGAGAACCGTCTAAATATTTCGGATGGTCGCCATGTTGGGTTGATATATTTGTACGTCTTAGAGTTATGTTCTATTACATGAAGGTTATTATGCAGATGAAGTATTCAAAGTTCAGTCGCATGATTAGGACACAAGAAATGAAAACCAGATTTTAAAATTGCGCACAGCTGCCATCATGTGGTTTTGAAAACAATTGAAATAAATTAGATGTCAGTGGATTAAAATTTGTATAAGCATTTACCGTAACAAATTATACTGCGCTCGGACGGTTAAATCGCGAGTAACGTCCAATTAAATATTTATAATTCGCGTCACCGCCAAGTTGGATTTGTGCTCATCAGGTTATTTAAAGTCCCAAAGGTGAACTTAAGATTATAGTCTCTATCAACATACAAAATTTTACTTTGATTGCTATCATAGATTAATTGATATCGAGAACCATCTAAATATTTCGGATGGTCGCCATGTTGGATTTTCATATATGTAGGCCGTAGAGTTATTTACTATTAGATGACGATTTTTGCGTAGGTACATTATTCAAACGTTCACTTCGATCGCATGATTAATACGCACGAAATAAAAATTTAATTTTAAAATTTCGCACAGCCGCCATCTTAATATTTTGAGAACAATTGAACTAAATGAGATGCCAGTGCATTGCAATATGTATAAACATTTACCGTACCATATTTACCTGCGTTCAGATGGTTTAATCGCGAGAAACATCTAGAGAAATATTTCACCTTCGCTTGGTCACCATGTTCGTTTTGTATTCTACAGGTATTTGGAAGTCTCATAGCCGAATTTCTAGTTGTACCCGTTATTACCGTAAAAATAGTTCAGGCTGATTTCAGTATTAGTTTCTGAGATATAGAATGCCTGTGAAATATATCGCACAGCCGCCATCTTGAAGTTGTGTAAACAATTGAACTAAATATAGATGCCAGATCATTCCTATGTGTATAAACATTTGCTGTTCCAAGTTTAATTGCATTTGGATGGTTATATCGCGAGAAAAGTCTATTTTAAAGTTTCATCTTCGCGTGGCTGCCATGTTAGTAGTGGTTTTTGGTGTGTTCTACAGCCTCCTACGGCTTTCCTCCTACAAGATTGCGGCTGCGCGCAACCACGTACATGAATGGCGCGCTTTTCAAAAAAAGATGGTGAGCATGACCTAACCTAGCCTACCCTAGTCAAGCTAACCTAGTCTAGTGGACCTAACCAAACCTATTTGACAAAGGGCCTAACTACACTTTTGTTGATATTTTTTGAATTCATGAAGGGATTTTGACATACGAGGTATTGTTGGACTCAGGCTGACGCCCCCTTTATGAATAGTATTTTGAAATTTTGACAAAGGGCCTAACTATACTTGTTTTGCTATTTATTGAACCCATGGTGGTATTTTGACATATGAGGTATCGTAGGACTCGGGATGACGCCCCCTTTTTAATTTATTTTTGAAATTTTGACAAAGGGCCTAACTACACTTTTGTTGATATTTTTTGAATCCACGATGGGATTTTGACCTATGAGGTATCGTTGGACTTGGGGTAGGGCCCCCTTTTGAATTTGTTTTTGAAATTATGACAAACGGCTTAACTACACTTCTGTTCATATTTTCTGAACCCATCGTCGGATTTGGACATATGAGGTATTAACTTACTGGGGGTGAGGCGACCTGGAAGTTGTGCTAATCGCACACCCCAAATGTATCCCCAACCCTTAGTCTCAAGCCCTAAGACACTACCCTCAGTGGCAGTAGAGGTAAGATTCCTCACTTAGTCCATAAGAAAAGCCGACCCTAGAGGGTGAAATCATAGCCAAAAAGCAAACAGTGCTGTAGAGTGGCAATTCAAGCAAATATACGCTTTTAGCCACAAGTCTCTAGCATTATTTCCATGCCTCACTCCTTATCTTGCTTAGTATGCCTCAATATAGCGCTGCCTTGGGTTTTTGTGGATATCTACCTACATAACCTAACAGCGATGGAGGATCCAACCAGCCTTTAAGCTGATTATCTAACAGATAGACACAAACTCATAGTATACCAACCTATGGTCTGTTTGCCGGAAGTGTAATATAATGCTCATTGCATACTCAGCACTCTTGTGTTATCGCAAGGTTAGTTCAGTTAGTCTTCTGTGGTTGAGAGCCAAGACTGAACATCGTACACACACACAAGCATAAATGTTTCAACATTTATTCTTATTGATAAACAGTGTCGTGGGGCGCAGCGGGTAAGCTGTAGGTCAATGCATGTCCTATGGTTTGCAATATACGTTTTCAATTTTACAGCCCCACCCTGTTAATGTCATGTCCTATGGTTCGGCGGTCATCTATACATTCGTTTTTTTCACTCATCACAGTCATTCCATCACCAATCATTAGTTTTAAAAAAGCCCACACTCTTAAACGATCCATCGCTTAAGCCTCTCCCATCAATGTTTGGAAAAATATCGATTTATCCATTGGGAGCACCGCCACCGTGTGGTAGGTTAAGCCTGAGCTCAGACACTACCTGAGGGAAGATGATTTGAAAAGAAAAGGAAAAAGGGTTAGGAGTGGAAAGAATCTTAGGCACAAAGGAAAAGAATCCAAGAAAAAAAAGTAATAAGATAGTGAGAAAAAAATATTTTTGTTGATCAAAATTTTGTGGAAGAAAATTGAATAAGTGGGAGTCTAAGCGAGAATAACGGAGAGAGCAGCGTGAGCTGAGGTTACCGGCAGGCTATCGCTAAGTGCTCTTTCCCTCACGAGCATGAATATCAGTACTATGGGGCTATGGGGAAGGGTAGTGCAGTGGCGAAAAAGGTATGCCAGATGAAAATAACTTATGTACTTTCCTATCAAAAGGGTGAGATTTTAGAAAGCATTCTGAAATACTAGAAAGATTTAAATTAACCGCGATATTTTTATTACCCACCACTGTTGGATCCCCATCAGGAAGACCAAACGCCCCCAGAGTGGGCAGAGATAAAGCACCTTTCGAGCTCTTAGTGATATTTTTATTATTAGTAGTAGAAGTTATTGTTGCGTTTAACGAAGGCTAAACCCTTACCCAGCAGAGTGCCGACTTAAAATTTAGAAAGGATGAAAAGACCCAACCTAACTAGAACTAAACCAAAATTCTAAACAGTGAATCACAGGACAGAGCGAAAATCTCTTCGAGTAGGAAGCAGGCTGAGAGTTCTATACTTGCCTTAATAATTCACTTGAATTAGCTAGAATAGCTAAAAAGAAACTTTTTGAGTGATTTTAGCAGAAGGTTTGCTCTAAATGCAACAAATGATTGATTTTGTAAAAATCTCAACATTTACTGCTCTTTTTTGTTTCCTTCGAGGTGAAATCAATTCGAGAGAAAAGATTGGGAACGAAAGTTCCTGTTAACAGATCTTCGAGCAATAGAAGTAGAAAAAACAAATAATTCTATTTAACAAAGTGAGGAAGTTAAAGAACAATGAAAAATTAGATCTCAGATCTATTTTGAGCTAAGGAAAGAAGTTTTCGTTTTTGAACAATTTGATGGTCTCAGGCCTATGAAAAATAATAATAAAAAAATTACAAGGGTTTTTGAACTATGCATACAATTAAAAGGTCTAGGACCTATAATAACACAACTAAGTGGCTTAAAATTTGGTTTAATGTTTCGTCAGATTGGTTAGCTCGAATACCAATATTCCAAAAATGCTTTTAGAGTGCCCTTGTAGGAAACGAAAAGGCTATAAATTCCTGGGCACAGCGGGAGAAGAAAAAAGAGTTTAATAAGTGGATTTAGAACCACAAGTCTTTATACAGAGATGCTAAATTCAATTGGGGGAAGTCGCATTAACGAAACCTGGATTACACAACATTAATTATAGAATTTTAACAATTAGGAAATCATAACTTCCTGGATGCAGCAGGAAAGAATTATTATTAAAATGTGGTTTTATAACCACATTGATATTTTTTCAGGGTGAATAAATGTTATACTTAAAATAAGTGGGAGGGAGCCTATTTACAGACCAAGTCTCATTGAGATCCAAGAAAATAATTTAAATATACCCTAAATTGTTAGTAAAGGAAATTGGGAGTATAAGAAATTGGGGATCAGAGTCCTGGCTGATTTTCCCAGTTCGAGCGAAAGCGACAAGGGAGAAGCCACACATTCACTTTTAAAGCGCTGAATGTTTGTAGAACATAAGAAAAATGTTCCTAATGCAGTTTTATGTAGATGCACTGAATTGAACTTTAATATGTTTCTAGAGTTATAGAGTTTTAGGTTGTAATTAATAGTTCCATTTAAATTAAAGTTGGCAGTAATTTTTCCGGTGTTGAGTACAGTTCTTCACAGTTTAGAGTCTATTGCGAATGGAAAATGCCAGAACTGTAGTTGCAGTTTAAAGGAGCAAGTAGAGATCCCTCGAAGGCTGACAAGTGATGTTTTAAACAGCTATGAATTTGACATAAATCCCTCGTTGCAGGGAAGGTATCTCCTTATTTAGTACAAGAGATGCTGGATTTCATGACCTTAGTAGCGAGCCTAGTTGGCTAAGAATGACAGTTCCCACGTGGGGCAGTTATAAAAAGATTGCACAATATTGCGAAATTCAAATACTGCCTATAAAATCCATTAAAGCTTTTCAGTTTAGATTAAACCCCTTTAAAACATGGTTAAAATGACGTGAAGGTATTACTTAGCTTTTCATCGTGGATAGATGCTTCCTGCAGCCGTTAGACAAAACTTTCAGACATGGCGTCGATTTGAAATTACCACATGTGGAAAGGAGGCGAGCCTCTTGAGAGAGGACTAAACTTTTCACTTAAACGTCCAGAACAGAAGTGAGAGAGGGTCACAAGCACTCCAATAGCCAGCGTTAGGAGGAGAAGGGAGGGGTAAACATAAGAAGCTATGAACTGCAGGGAATATAGAAAAAATAAAAATTCGACACAGCGAGAATTTGATACATCAAATAAAATCTTCATGGAGATGGTCGATGACGGCAAGGACGATATCTGTTTAAGTGGGTTGAAACCATTCTTGAAATAGCTGAATTCAAAAGCTTCGACAGGTTGCCGCGTGGTGAGCTGTTGGGGATTGCAGGGAATACACAACTGAAACAGACATTAACATAAAATGAATACATGTTCAATGAAAAGGGAATACATTAAGGGTCAGTGTTGATGTCTGCGAGAAGGGAAATAAAATAACTAATGAAAAAGAAGAAGCAAAGAACAGCGACTGCTAACTCTAATTAAACGTGTATTCGAAGGAATACACCAAGCTTGGGGGCCAAACACAGACAGAGAGGAGAAAAATAGTTTTCATTTTCAAGCGGTATGGGCGTAATTAGTGATATCGGTCTTTAAATATGACCGTTAGCACTAAGAACCTCTACGACTCGAATTTCTCAACCCCTCCCGGGATAGCATTCGACCACCCTGCCCGATATCCATACCAGTGGGGGAGATACGTCTCTTATAAGGACTAAGTCTTCCACTTTGATATCAGGATTAGAAAGAAGCCACTTCTGTCTCCTCTGTAAAGAAGTTAAGTACTTCAACTTACACCTTTTCCAGAAAGAATTACGAAGAGCTTCAATATTACTCCAAAAATAGGCAAGCGAGAATCTCTGTAAGAGTTAAGGGGCGATAGAGAACTACCAATAAGGAAATGAACGGGGGTTACTGGGAGTCAATCATCAGGATCGTTAGAAAGTGTGGTCAAAGGGCGGGAATTAACAACACCTTCGATTAGGATGAGTTGAATTCTTCATAGGTTAGAATACGATGACCTAAAACCTTTTTAGATGACGTTTGGTCAGCTTGACACAAAATTCCCACCTGCCGCCATGATGAGGGGCGTAAGGGGGTATGAGTCGCCATTTTAAACCTTTGGCATAGGAAAAATTAGAAATTTGCTCCATAGCAGGCAAAGATGTAAGAGCTTTATCCTCAATGAAGCTGCGCCTTCAAAGTTGGAGGCGTTGTCGGGGAATATTTCAGAAGGAACTCCGCGCCGAGCAGTAAAACGAGAGACAGCTGAAAGGAAATACGAAGTAGAAGCGTTTGTTACTAGTTCCTGGTGGATCGCACCAGTAACCATGCAGACGAAGAGAGAAACATAGAGTTTCCCAAGAATTTGCGTTTAGCTTCAGGGGAATTACGCTGATATTGAAATTGACCCATGTTATCCACGCCAGTCAAAGCAAAAGGCCGGTTAGGGGAACAGCGGAAAGAAGGCAGATCGCCCATAATTTGAGTGCTAACCTTAGGTTTCACCTTGAAGCAGGGGATGCATTTGTGTATTACTGAAGAACCTTCATGAACTCCATTTATTATCCAGTACCTTTCCCTTAGTAAACAAAGCAAGGTGCGAGTACCAAAATGCAGATTTCGATAATGGAAGTCACGTATAATCAAGGACGTTACGTGATGTTTAGAATGCGAAATGACAGGATGTTTTTGTCTTCAGAACGTGAAGAATGAGAAAGCCCTCCGCCTACTGTTATTAACCCATTATCTTCAAGAAAGGGAGCTAGGGCGCAAAGACGACTAGATTTTGAAAGACCTTTCTTAGCTGAAAGCAAAGACAATTCGATAGGGAAAACTTCTTGCTGGGTGAGTTGCAAAACTTTAGTGGTAGCGAGAGTTAATTCATGATTAGTTAGATGCTGTTTAGGAAGTTCAGGTTGGTCAACAACGAGATATTCCATCTAAGAAGATAAGCAAAAATCCGGATTAGTTTGTGAAAGGAGGAATAGCGAGACAATAAGGGAAATGAAACGCTGGTAATGAGACAAGAAGTAGTAGATTTAGCTACTTTGGTGTCAGGCAAGTTCGACATTGGAGATGAAGGTTTAGAAGGCCAGCAAGAAGAGTCTTCGACTAACCACGTGGGCCCGAGCCAGTACAGTTGAGGTAGGGCTAACTGAGAAGGTAAACAACCGCGTGAGATAATGTCAGCGGGGTTTTCAGCGCAAAGAACATGTCTCCATTGACATCCTAAAGAAACGGTTTGAATTTTAGAAACTCTAATGGCGACGAAGGTTTGCCAGTGGGTGGGGATTTTGGCGATCCAAAAAATAGGTGATCATAGAGTCGCTCCATAAATAAATTTGGGAGAATTTAATTTTTTAACATTTTGCAGTTTTTTTGGAAAGTTCTGCAGCCATGAGAGCGGCGCACAATTCAAGCCGGGACAAGATGATGGTTTTGAGTGGGGCTACCTCGTATTTAGCTCTAATAAGACTCGAGCGTGAAAATTCGTTTAGAGGATTGCAATAAACAGGGTATGCACAACAACCGTAAACTTTTTCGGAGCTGTCGGCAAAGACTTGAAGCACAAAGTGTGTATTAGAAGAAGCGTTAATTAATTTTCTAGGAATTTCAATAAGCGAAAATTTAAATAAACTGCAACGGAAAGAAAGCCATCTATTAAGGAAACAAGAGGAAAGAGTGTGAAAATTCGTTTAGAGGATTGCAATGAACAAGGTATGCACAACAACCGTAAGCTTTTTCGGAGCTGTCGGCAAAGACATGAAGCACAAAGTGTGTATTAGAAGAAGCGTTAGTTAAATTTCTAGGAATTTCAATAAGCGAAAGGTTAAGTAAACTGCAAGGGAAAGAAAGCCATCTATTAAGTAAACAAGAGGGAAGAGCTTCATCCCATTCACACTTAAAAGACCATAGCTCTTGCATAAAATGTTTGCGATAACAATGATTGGAGCGTGAAATTGAAATGGATCGAAAATCTTAGCTATTTCAGACAAAATTTGCCTTTTTGTGTTAGGGAGTTCTTCAGAAAGTAAGACTTTGTAAATACGAGTGTCAGAGTGAGTGCACCATTGTATTCCTAAGGTTTTTATTGAGTCGGAATCGCCACAAAATTCGACAGAAGAGTGGTCTACATCTTCGACAGGAAATTGAGCAAGAAACTCGGGTGATTTTGAATTCCACTTACGAAGTGGGAATCCTCCATTCTTTAGCAGTGCTTTTAGTTCAAGAGATATGAGAGAAGCTTCTGCAAGAGTTTGAATGGATTGCAGATAATTATCGAAATAAGAAGATGTTGATAATGCTTCTGAAGATTTAGCATGAAACAAATGACCATCTTGAGAAGCTAGCATACGTAAGGCTCGGATTGCTGGGAAAGCGGAAGGTTTTTAAGACCATAAGTAATGGTTTTCAAACGAAATATTTTGATGGGCTTACTTATTTCGTCACGCCATAAGATTCTCTGAAGATCTTGCTGTTCAGATTGAATTAATACTTGACGGTACATCTATATATTTAAAACACTAAGATGATTTTTGTTACCGCGAGATTGAGGGAACGGTAGAACCGATTCACTTCGTAGAGCAATCTGTCGAAAGTTGTAGGCCTGTAGATTTGCAGAGTGTCTTTAAAATAAACAAATATGTTACCACATATTTTTAAATTTATAAACAAAACTGCAAAATTATTGGCTCAAGCGCATGCGCAGAATCACCTTGGTTAATGACAGACATGGCGGATGTCCACCGTGTTTTAATGTAATAGTTATTTATAAGAATTATAATAAACGAGGGGAATATTGATTATGAAGTTTCCACGATATAAACAGGAATAAAATATTATAAAAAACGGGAAATGTAGAAGAACTTATACGGACTGTTGAGAGTGAATGTTGTTTAAGTTACTTAATATTGCACTCTTCCACCAGGGATTCGGTAGCTCAGACGGCAGCGTTCAAAACTCTTAATTTATGCATCGCGCAATGGAAGCAGTTTGAATCCCACCTCCGACTCATATTTTTATTTCTCAATTATTCTTTCTGCCTATTGGTAATACATTGTCTTAACATATTTTACTTTTATTATTCCCATAAAGTAAGGATTTCTCCACGATTTACGTTCCCATATACTTTTAAATTATTAAATAAAAGATGGCCACAATAGCTTTCGCCATGAGAGACAATTGACGAACATAATTCATTTGTTGGACTCAGACATAGTGGTCACTCAGCCCCGTCTACTTTGGTGTATGTGCCAAATTTTCTCTGATAACCTGTGTTATTGTGATGGCTGTACTGATGTGTGCATTTGTAATTAAAGTGGGGAATGGGAAATTGGCGACCGAGGCTTTAAGTTAGGAACTTTCTTCTTTTCTTTTCTTAGTCGTTTACCCTCCAGGTTGGTGGAACCCACGGACTCAGCGAGGGAACTCACCGCTACCGCCTCTACGGGCAGTGTCCTACAGCTGGGAACATTTAATCGGAGTGGATACAACTGGTGAGGTGTGATTGGCACCTCGCCCAGACGGCCTCACCTGCGAAGCGAAAAGGGGCCTCATGAGGAAAGGTAATGGATGGTCAGGATGGATAGGCAAGGAAGTGAAGAAGGTACTGCCCCCGTAATTGAATTATATAGAGACCACGGTGGCTATATTTGAAATTTATAAGGAGAGTTATGGTTGTCATAGTTATGACGTGGGTAGTCATGACGTAAGCACGGATGACGTAAATGTTATGCCAGCAGGCTACTTGAGCTGAGATTCTCAGTGACGTCAGCATTTAGTCGAGAATGTTCCAAGATGTACGACGCAGTCGCAGGAAACGAGGAATTCTGCTGAGGAAGAAACTATGCTATTGGAGGAGAGGCATGAACCAATCAACGATAGTTTAAAGGAAGACGGAGATTGCTGAAACTATGGTATTTTTATTACTTTTGGAATGCAGAATTGTGGAAATCCATTTGCAGTATAAGCATTGATTTGGAATTTTGGTGAAATTTATTTTCAGTTTTTGAATTTTGAAAATCCGTCATGTATTAACGAAGTTGGAACTTTGAGCGATGACGCAGTATCACGCTTTGGAAGGGATGGAAACGCCCCTCGTGAAGTTAATAAAAGGGCTTGCGCAGAAGAGAGGAGCCCTTTCGTTCTCTGATCATTCTGAGATCTCATTCTGAGATCATCGAAGTCTATTGTGAAAGTTCTTTTCTTATACATTCATTATAGTGAGACGTCGATGTGAACAGCAGTGAAAAGAATCGTCTTTATAACGCGTGGCGAGGCCACTATATTAACGAGATCCAAGTCAAACTAGGTGAAGTTGAAACGGACCTTAGAAAGCTTCTACAAGTTTAGCTTCGAACAGTTAGCGGTCTCCGATAAGCTAATTGTATTATGCAGTGCTACATGCAGTTATAGAGAAAAGCTGAACAATTTCGACCGATTAGTTCGAAAGATATTAGCAGTTTTATACGACTGAGAAAAGTGATTATCTCGCCACAAGAGAAGCACTTTTGTATAGCCAGAATCAACGCAACGGCTGACGCTGCGAGTGGAATAGAAAGACTTCAGATTGCTTGGTTACAGAACGATATAGTATAATGGAGCAATTGAATACGGCAGTTTGTTCTTCTGACACTACAACCGAAGAGCAGATGGAGGGCTAAAAGGCTTATTGCAATTGGGACATACTTCAACGGAGTAAGATAGCGACATGGAACTTCGCTAATTGCTATTCCACACAAGTGAACATGCGGTGAATACCATCTACACCCATGTTTCGTAATTAAAGGCTGAATACCATCGAACAGCCATAGAAACAATTTCATACTCTGAATATGAATAATTTCTTCGGAAATTTCTACAAAACTTCATGGCGATTGTCTACTGGAACTTCAGGGAATTTTTCAAGAGAGGTCAGGGTGGACCCGACTCACAAAGAAGATTATTGCCGGAAGGATGTCTATTCGTCTTCGAGGAGCAGAGCGATTCACGGAGAAGGAAGCAGTTCGATTCTCCGAGGGTGCTATTTCCTATTTCGAGGATGGAGCTCAGCTTTAACGTGGTGAAATGGATCCATCAGCAGTCTTCTTTGGGGAATTTTCCTCTGGAACGTCAATCGGCAGATAAGGTAGTCGTGAACGTTTATTGTATTTGAGTTTATTAATGATGTTTGAGCAACCATTTTTCCCATATTTTTATCCTTATGTGTTTTTGCCCTATTTTCTTGATGAGATTCTTATTCTCAGTACACCTTGATGAGTTTTGCATTTTTCGACGATTTATTAAGACATTGTTTTGTCATGGGCATAGTTAACGATTTTGGATCAGTTGAGACTGATATTTAGAATTTTCAGTAATTAATATTTTTGTAGTCACGATTTGACTGTAAGTTAATGATTTTTATGGCAGATTTAAATTCAGACAGCGTGTCATTTTATTAAAGTAATTCTACCCCAGTTTTATTACTTTGACCAATTTTCTGTCATCATCAAGAAGGAAGAACATTTAAATGATTTTAGAGCGTTAAAATCTCTTACGTTGTCGACGATCTTGGAAATACTAGTCGTTATTTGGATTGATTGCAACACAGACATTTATCGTCAGTTATGAATGAACATTGCATTATAGACACTTTTGTGGAAGAGTAACTTTAATAATGAATTATTGAATGCATTAAAGTCAAGAACTTGTGTTAGGAGTTTTTTCTCAATTAGAGAATTATATAATGATGTTTGCATTCCCCAGTCTAATTGGATTCTATTCGACTACTTTGCATTTTAGTCGCACTTTATTGGATGATAGTATTTTCATACTACAATTTTTTTTTAGGATGTTAATCTTAAAATTTGATAGACCAGACAGGCGTATATAAGCGTATTCCCTATTAAATTTGTTTGTGATTGGCAAGTTTTGACTTCATTTCGGTTCATGAATGAAATCCACGAAGGTTAAATAGAAAAACAGTTTTTGAAACAATTAATGATTATAAAAATTTTTAAGTGGAACTATGAATGTATAATCGCTAGTGCAGCGCGTGTTGAAAGTCGCTGAGATATAATGCCCTTGAATATGAAGGAAGTTCCCACAGGAATTAATGTTAAAGAATTATTTGTGGAAGTTTTGTAAGTTATGTGGAAGTTTAATACCATATAGATTAATATATGATGATTTTGGGCATATTTTTAATGCAGATTGTGCATTAACTTGTTAGCGAAGGATTTTCCGCTGGAGTAAGATTGTCATAGTTCGTTGAAAATAAATCAAGTGATTTACTGTTATAATTAACACGAGTTTTGAAAGAATTTGAGATAAGATTTTGAATGAAGGTTGCCGTCACAAATCATTATTAAAACCTTTATTAAACCAGATTGTGACATTAACATGTATAACTAACCTTCATTGGTCGATTATATTAAACACGATTATGAAAATTACCAACCGAATGAACATGTGGTCAATGTATTTCTTAAATTAATAATTTAAACAATTTAAAATGTTAATATTGTAAATAATTGCTGTAAATATTTTTGAAAATAATGTGAAACGAGAGTGATGTTAAAGGCGTGCTTATAATATTTTTATTGTCTTTGACAAATATTATAAACAATTTCTAATTGTTATAAATAATTTATGTGATTTTGTTATAAACATTTAAGAGCTAATTAAATATTGGGATTGAACTTAACAAGTTTAAGGAATTAACATAATGATCCAATAGGATGTGAGCAAAGTACTTGAAAGATTTGCGTAAATATAATGTGAGTAGTCTTGTAGACAGATAAAAGTTTGAGAGAGCAAGCTGTACTCTTACGTAACTTAGCACGTGAGAAGGGAATGCATTTGACCAGTATGCAACAGGTTCGAGGGTAGCTCGCAGCTGGGCCAACATCTGGTTCACAGAGAGTGAGGTCGTACACACTCCGGCCTTGCGACTATAAATACCATTGCCATGTTTATTAAAAGGAAACCAAATGCTCTATATATATATGTCACACCCTTACGTCCTTTTCCAATCCAATAGTGTTATGAATATTACGTTATTTGGAGCTCTAGGGAGCTAAAATGTTTTATATCATGTTGTATGATAATTTTTGCAAGTCCTACTGGAGGACGTAGTCAGATTGACTTGGGCTACTGATAGCCACGTTGATTTTGTTGTGTTAGTAAAATCATACCCTTTATTAGAAATAAAGCTTTTGTACAGTTCAAAGTTCTCGTCTTCGTCTTGGCTCATTTTTAAATGTCATGGTGGAGGTTATTGTGTGAACAGACTTTAGTGATCCTGTTGTCAACTCAAACCCCGAGATAATTAAGAGGTAAGTAACGGTAAGTATGAACCCCCGTCTATTTTGGTGTGTTCCACAATGATTTCCTGTGAACTTCTGTGCTCTTATCTCGATAGTATCTGTCAGTGCCATTTTCATTGATGTAACTGTGCCGGTGCAATTGATAATTGGCAATCCGATTGAGGGGGCGGATATCTGACAGCCTACTATCCAGGTAAACGGGGACAGAAAGATTGGCGACCCAAGAACGTGGGGCTGAGTCAACAGAAAGTTTGGCGCACCTAAAACGTTGGGGCTCGATTCAACAAAACTGGATTACCAGGTTGAACGCCAGAAAGAGTGGCAAACCTAAAACGTAGGGTTCGATTAGACTCAAATAAAGAGGTTGATTCTTTGTTAGATGTCTAGGCCAATTGTAGTATTTAAGAGTGTGATTATATAGGAATTAAATGTTGTATTGTATTAGGAAAATTACACTCAGAAAAGATCAGATCTTATACAACTTGAGAAAGGTTAAATAGGCTGGAAACTTAGAAAAATCGCCTATAATCTGGAATCTTATTTTATTTGACCGGCTTATGACCTTTTAGTCATGTTAAAGATAAAATTAATTATTTGGATTGTAAATGTAAATTATTTGTGTTAGGATATTTTAAAATGAGCCAGAGAAATTTGAACATGTGCTTGAGTTTGTTTCAACATGAAGTATCTTCGAAGATTAATTATAAGGTAGTTATAAGTAAGATTTAAAACAGAAAATTGATCAAAATTATATATGGTGAAAAGTGTTGCTCAAATGTTGTTATTTTGCTCTTTTGATGTATGTCCCTACAGCAATCCATTTTTGAATAATATTGTAATGGCAGATGAAAGTTTGAAGAAAATGTTAGAGGAGATGTCTGCTAACATGAAGCAGATGATGGAGGAAAATGCTAGTAATTTGTCTGCTAATTTGAATGCAAAGATGGAGGAGAATGCTAGTAATATGTCTGCTAATTTGAAAGCAAGCATGACTAGTAGTATGAAGCAGATGCTGAATGAAAGCATGAAGGAGAATAATAGTAATTTGAATGCAAGAATGGAGGAGAATGCTAGTAATTTGAAAGCTAGCATGGGTGAAAGTTTGAAGGGTATTCAAACTAGTGCTGCTAATTTGGAGGATAATATGTCGCGTTTACAGATTAATACCCTAGGAATTGAGAATACTGTAACGGACATGCGCACAGAGGTGTCTAATGTCCATAAAGATGTGTCTATTGTGCATAAAAGTGTTGATGATGTTAAATTTGATGTGTCTAAGGTACAGAGAGACCTTACAATGTTAAATCTAGATGTAGCTAATGTCCGAGGGGATATTTCTTGTGCTAGAGCCGAAGTTGTTGTTGTCAAAAATGATGTAGCGACTGTCCAAGACAAGGTCGAGGAAGTCCAAAAAGAAATTCAAAAAGCTAGAACTGATGTATCCAATGTTCAGGTAGACATTAATAACATTCATGCGGATATAACTGAGGTGCAAAGTGACATAACTAAGATTCAGGTAGAGGTCAACACAGTTTTCGTAGATATTACTAAAGTCCAAACTGATGTAAATAAAGTCAGGGAAGAAATCGAAAACTCAAAAACTCTTTGTACGCGTAATATAACTGCATTAGCGACTAGGTTAGTCGATGAATCAGTTAGAACAACAACGTCTTTAGCAGAGTTGAAGTATGATGTAGAGGTCATGAGAACCCAGGTATTAGACCACAATAGAGTATTAAAAGAGGATATCGAAGTAGACATAGCCGAAATGTTAACAGCAAACGTAGCGGTATGGAAAGACGAGTGGAATAAGTCAAGTGGGGAACATGTAACCCAAATTCAGGAAAGGATTGAAAGAAAACTTGCCAGTACGCAGATAGAAATTAACAATGAAGTAGTACAGATTAGGAAAGATTTAAGCGTCAGGATAAATTCGTTATCCGAAAAACAAGTTGACGATAGAACACAACTAGATCAGGATATGCAAACTTTAAAATCTACATTAGAGGATCAAATTCATAAAGTTGTCTCGGATGTAAATGAAACGACGAGTAAACTGAAAAATTTGAAGTTAGGAGAGGCTAGTTTAATGGAGAACTACAAAGAAGAGATTATAAAGAAAGTCTTAACAGAAATCACCGACAAGGATACAGAAGGCTTAGCTTGTGAATTGAATAGGAATTATGCTAGAAGACATAACCTAGAGCCAGAAGAAAGAGACGTGACTCCTGAAGAACGTGTATCCAGATTCAGAGAGGAGGATGACGAGAGGAATATGGAACCTGAGTGGAATTATCGAGATAGTGGGAAAAACTATCCGGATTCATATCCAAGGAACGTGACGGTCATTAGGAATTTCGAAGACAAACCACAAAAATTCAGTAACACTGATAGTTTGACACCTATAGAGTATGTAAGGAATCTCAAAGATTATTTCATCGAAGCTCACATTCCCAGAGAGAGAGAGATGAAGATAGTAGAGAGATATCTGATTGGAGGACCCCTTGAATGGTTTCGCGCATTTAGATACACATTCAGTAACTTTGACGAGTTTGCAGAGGCATTAATCAAGTGATTTTGGTCCATAGAAGCGCAGAATTCGTTAAGAGCGGAGGAGTATTCAAGAAAATACTCAGGTACTCTTCCAACGAGGTACGCGGATTTCTTTACGAGTCAGTTGTCCCGCTTGAGATTTTTGCAACCCCCATTGTCCACGGAGCAACTAATAGATGCGATTTCTCGTATGCTGCCAGTTGAGGTGAGGAGACTTATAATTTCGTCCAACATCAGGGATTTATCCAGCATGGATGAATTACTGAGAAGGTTAGACTACACAAGTCCAATGCCTAACGTAGTCCAGAAAGGTCAAAGGCAGGAGTTTAAGGAAATCAATACGGTATACATGGACCAAGTCCAACAAACTGACAAGCCAGAGCAGGAGAAAACTGACAATGTAGGTCCTCACAGGAATAATCAGTTTAGAAATTACAGATCACAAGGTTACCGACCGTATCAACAGAGAAGAGGTTGGAACTACAACCGAGGAAACTACAATGGAAGAGGCAGATATTACAACAATAATGGGTATAACCGTAACTATAATAGGAATAACCGAAACCAAAATAGAAACCAGAATACTCAAAGTCAGGTTATGACACCTGATCAGTATCAGCAAAAAGAGAAGGAAAGCCAGCAATACTTAAAAGAATTAAGGGATAAAGAAGCTGACAATCAAAAGAAAAGGCAGGATGTTGTAATCGATCCTGGGCCTTCTACGAGCCAGCAGAATTTTGAGGTCGGTAACACAAAAAAAAACGCCGATTTCTCAACGTCAGTGAGAACCTGTAAATACATTGCCACACCACACCTGATTACGATTAATGAGATATACGAAGTTACCGATGAAGATTTACTAGAAGAGAGGGGTATTGTTAAAGAGGAAAGACCATGTGCATTACCTATTATTGCTGTACGGATAGATGGACAGCAGTACAAAGCCCTGATGGATACTGGTGCTATTATTTCCATCATTTCAGAGGAATGTTATCAAAGTCTGCTAAGAGGAGAGAACATGACAGTTCTACCTGTTTCTACCGTCAAAGTGAGAGGGATATTCCAAGATAAGGCAGTGAAATGCAAGATTCAAGTGTTATTGAACTTTGAGATCAATGGAAGGAATTATGAACAGATCTTCATTGTGGTGAGCAAGATCAATTTTGATATGGTGCTTGGAATCGATTTTATATCGAAGGTCGGAGCTATTATTGACATGAAGAACAGAAGTATTAGCTTTAATGATGGGTACATAATCACAGAAGAGATAGAAGAACAGGACGTGAAAAACAGTCTGGAAATAGACCTTAGGGAACAAATTTTGAATACAATAATTAAAAAGTGGAAAATTTAGAAGAAATACCCAGTAGAAAAACTGAAGGATTTGAAGAAATTCAGGGGGAATTTGAGGATCTGATAAAGGAATTCCATGATATTTTCGATGAAAAGCCTGGATTGATTAAGGATTATAAGTACAAGATAAGGCTGACAGATGAAACCCCTTACCAGAAAAGAATATACCCCATTCCTGAGAAATACTATCAAGAAGTACGAGGGTTAATCAGAAAAATGGAGGTAGACGGGATTATTAGAAAACAGGCGTCGTCTTATATAAACCCCATCACAGTAGTGAAGAAAAGTAATGGTCAAATACGTCTTTGTCTCGATGCCAGGACCATTAACTTGAAGATTCTTCCAGAAAATGACAGACCACCCAAGATTAGAGATCTGCTTCGGAAATTCAAAGGAAGAGCTTGTTTCAGCGTTCTTGACTTGACGTCTTCTTTTTATCAAGTTCAACTAGAAGAGGATAGTATGCAGTTCACTGGATTCCTATTTGACCAGACGTCATGGGTCTTTGCCAGAATGCCTTTTGGAATGGTTAACAGTGGACCAGCACTTATTCGAGCACTTGATAGTAAGCTCACTGACGAAGTGAAAGAAAATGTAATCTGCTACATTGACGATTTAATCGTATCTTCACCCAGCGCCGCAGAACATTTAGTGCACCTGAGAAAGTTGTTCGAGAATTTAAGGGAGGCCAATATCAAGGTGAACTTTGGAAAATGTCAATTCTTGAAGAAGGAGATAAATTATTTGGGGCATACTATTGATAAAGACGGATATCATCCAAACATGAAAAAAGTAGATGCGATCACGAGATTTCCAAAGCCAACTAAGGTAAAACAAGTCAGAGAATTTGTAGGTGCATGCCAATTTATTAGCAGCCACTGTCCAAGATACTCGGAAATTATGGCTCCTCTGTATGACTTACTCAAGAAGAACAACAGATGGAAATGGAGTACCGCTGCAGACGAGGCTTTTGAGAAAGCAAAAGAGATGCTCAGAAATAATGTGAAACTGGAGTACCCAGACTTTGAGAAGGTGTTCTATATTGAGTCTGATGCATCAAGAATAGGCATTAGTGCAGTCTTATACCAGAAAGACGAGGCAGGCAACAAGCACTACATTGCGTTCACTAGTCGGAAGATGAAAAAGCACGAGGAAAACTACTTCACGACAGAGCTTGAAGCGTTAGCTTTTGTGACAGCTTTACAAGCCTGGAAGAAAATCCTGCTGGGACATAAGGTCATCATTATTACTGACCATAAAGCACTACAGTTTATGTTGCAAACTGACATGTCAAGTGATAGATTGACACGTTGGGCTTTGTTCACCCAACAGTTCAACGCTACTATCGTCCACCAGCCTGGGAAAGATAACTTACTGGCTGATGCTCTATCACGTAACCCTATTAAAAATGTGCAGATACACCATGTACAATTGGAGCAAGAAGATGAAGAAACCGTTAGGAGGTTAGCCCGAATCGGTGTGTCACAGAAGAGACACGCTCCAATAAGGAAAATGTACAGGTTCCTCAAGGGTTACATGGACAATACAGATGTTGACTATGAAGCTACACGGAGAAATTCACGACACTTTGTCTTGAGTGGAGACATCGTATGCAAGTATGCTGACTCTGCGCATACAAAACTCCGAATAGTAGTGCCACCTAAACTTATTGTCAATTTAGTGTGGGTAGCTCATCACGCAACTGGACATGCCGGTTTAGATAAAACTCTTAATACACTTAAAGAGAGATTTATCTGGACTAACATGCGTTCCAGCATTGCCAAGGTCATTAGATCCTGTGACAAATGTCAAAGAGCAAAGTATGCTTCTGCTTTACTAAAGGGAAAACCGAAGGCGATGATTCCTTCTAAGCCAAACGAACTTATGGCGACGGATATATTTGTCCCCTGTCCAAAGGGATACCAGGGTAACCAGTACTTGTTGGTGACCGTGGATGTTTTCTCAAAATTTGTTACAATGAGTCCCATGCAGAAAACTAACACGAGGAACGTAGTAAGCAGACTGGAAAATGCTGTATTTCCTAAAGCTGGTATACCGGATTATCTACTGTCAGATCATGGAACGCAGTTTACGTCCGTGGAATTTGCAGCGGATATGGAAAGGCTTGGCATTAAGCACTTATTTTCAAGCGTGCGTTACCCTGAATCGAATTCCTCAGAAAGATATATGGCTGAATTTTCGAAATTCTGTCGAATTTTCTGTCCAAATGATCATTCTGGTTGGGTGAGATTTGTACCCCTTATTGAGGAATGTCTGAACTCTACAGTGCAGGAGAGCACAGGAGAAGTGCCAATGCGACTTCATCTAGGAAGAAACCCAGAAAGGCCATGGGATAATCTTTTCAACCACATACCGAGAGATCCCGACATAGGAAGACAGCAGAGGATTGACAAGGCAAAGGAACAACTCCAGAAAGCAGCAGAGAAACGATTGAAGAGAGTAGCTGGAAAACGTTTTGGTACACCCTTTCAAGTTGGAAATCTTGTATTATTACGCAGACCTGTCAAGGCTGATATGTCCAAGAAAATCTACCCCAAATTTGGATTAGTGTTCCTGGGGCCGTTTAGGATTACGAACGCTTATGGAAACAACTGTTACGAACTCTACGATGATGAGAATAATGTCGTTTATGGCAAGTTCAATGCTGGAAATTTAAAAAGATACTATCCTAGAGTAAGCCAGTAATAATTCAATTTCGTGTTCAAGAGAGTTGAGATACTTGTAACACTGAGTTTAAAAACAATTTGCAACTGCTTTTAAAACGTGGTGGGAGGAGAATGCCCCCGTAATTGAATTATATAGAGACCACGGTTGCTATATTTGAAATTTATAAGGAGAGTTATGGTTGTCATAGTTATGACGTGGGTAGTCATGACGTAAGCACGGATGACGTAAATGTTATGCCAGCAGGCTACTTGAGCTGAGATTCTCAGTGACGTCAGCATTTAGTCGAGAATGTTCCAAGATGTACGACGCAGTCGCAGGAAACGAGGAATTCTGCTGAGGAAGAAACTATGCTATTGGAGGAGAGGCATGAACCAATCAACGATAGTTTAAAGGAAGACGGAGATTGCTGAAACTATGGTATTTTTATTACTTTTGGAATGCAGAATTGTGGAAATCCATTTGCAGTATAAGCATTGATTTGGAATTTTGGTGAAATTTATTTTCAGTTTTTGAATTTTGAAAATCCGTCATGTATTAACGAAGTTGGAACTTTGAGCGATGACGCAGTATCACGCTTTGGAAGGGATGGAAACGCCCCTCGTGAAGTTAATAAAAGGGCTTGCGCAGAAGAGAGGAGCCCTTTCGTTCTCTGATCATTCTGAGATCTCATTCTCAGATCATCGAAGTCTATTGTGAAAGTTCTTTTCTTATACATTCATTATAGTGAGACGTCGATGTGAACAGCAGTGAAAAGAATCGTCTTTATAACGCGTGGCGAGGCCACTATATTAACGAGATCCAAGTCAAACTAGGTGAAGTTGAAACGGACCTTAGAAAGCTTCTACAAGTTTAGCTTCGAACAGTTAGCGGTCTCCGATAAGCTAATTGTATTATGCAGTGCTACATGCAGTTATAGAGAAAAGCTGAACAATTTCGACCGATTAGTTCGAAAGATATTAGCAGTTTTATACGACTGAGAAAAGTGATTATCTCGCCACAAGAGAAGCACTTTTGTATAGCCAGAATCAACGCAACGGCTGACGCTGCGAGTGGAATAGAAAGACTTCAGATTGCTTGGTTACAGAACGATATAGTATAATGGAGCAATTGAATACGGCAGTTTGTTCTTCTGACACTACAACCGAAGAGCAGATGGAGGGCTAAAAGGCTTATTGCAATTGGGACATACTTCAACGGAGTAAGATAGCGACATGGAACTTCGCTAATTGCTATTCCACACAAGTGAACATGCGGTGAATACCATCTACACCCATGTTTCGTAATTAAAGGCTGAATACCATCGAACAGCCATAGAAACAATTTCATACTCTGAATATGAATAATTTCTTCGGAAATTTCTACAAAACTTCATGGCGATTGTCTACTGGAACTTCAGGGAATTTTTCAAGAGAGGTCAGGGTGGACCCGACTCACAAAGAAGATTATTGCCGGAAGGATGTCTATTCGTCTTCGAGGAGCAGAGCGATTCACGGAGAAGGAAGCAGTTCGATTCTCCGAGGGTGCTATTTCCTATTTCGAGGATGGAGCTCAGCTTTAACGTGGTGAAATGGATCCATCAGCAGTCTTCTTTGGGGAATTTTCCTCTGGAACGTCAATCGGCAGATAAGGTAGTCGTGAACGTTTATTGTATTTGAGTTTATTAATGATGTTTGAGCAACCATTTTTCCCATATTTTTATCCTTATGTGTTTTTGCCCTATTTTCTTGATGAGATTCTTATTCTCAGTACACCTTGATGAGTTTTGCATTTTTCGACGATTTATTAAGACATTGTTTTGTCATGGGCATAGTTAACGATTTTGGATCAGTTGAGACTGATATTTAGAATTTTCAGTAATTAATATTTTTGTAGTCACGATTTGACTGTAAGTTAATGATTTTTATGGCAGATTTAAATTCAGACAGCGTGTCATTTTATTAAAGTAATTCTACCCCAGTTTTATTACTTTGACCAATTTTCTGTCATCATCAAGAAGGAAGAACATTTAAATGATTTTAGAGCGTTAAAATCTCTTACGTTGTCGACGATCTTGGAAATACTAGTCGTTATTTGGATTGATTGCAACACAGACATTTATCGTCAGTTATGAATGAACATTGCATTATAGACACTTTTGTGGAAGAGTAACTTTAATAATGAATTATTGAATGCATTAAAGTCAAGAACTTGTGTTAGGAGTTTTTTCTCAATTAGAGAATTATATAATGATGTTTGCATTCCCCAGTCTAATTGGATTCTATTCGACTACTTTGCATTTTAGTCGCACTTTATTGGATGATAGTATTTTCATACTACAATTTTTTTTTAGGATGTTAATCTTAAAATTTGATAGACCAGACAGGCGTATATAAGCGTATTCCCTATTAAATTTGTTTGTGATTGGCAAGTTTTGACTTCATTTCGGTTCATGAATGAAATCCACGAAGGTTAAATAGAAAAACAGTTTTTGAAACAATTAATGATTATAAAAATTTTTAAGTGGAACTATGAATGTATAATCGCTAGTGCAGCGCGTGTTGAAAGTCGCTGAGATATAATGCCCTTGAATATGAAGGAAGTTCCCACAGGAATTAATGTTAAAGAATTATTTGTGGAAGTTTTGTAAGTTATGTGGAAGTTTAATACCATATAGATTAATATATGATGATTTTGGGCATATTTTTAATGCAGATTGTGCATTAACTTGTTAGCGAAGGATTTTCCGCTGGAGTAAGATTGTCATAGTTCGTTGAAAATAAATCAAGTGATTTACTGTTATAATTAACACGAGTTTTGAAAGAATTTGAGATAAGATTTTGAATGAAGGTTGCCGTCACAAATCATTATTAAAACCTTTATTAAACCAGATTGTGACATTAACATGTATAACTAACCTTCATTGGTCGATTATATTAAACACGATTATGAAAATTACCAACCGAATGAACATGTGGTCAATGTATTTCTTAAATTAATAATTTAAACAATTTAAAATGTTAATATTGTAAATAATTGCTGTAAATATTTTTGAAAATAATGTGAAACGAGAGTGATGTTAAAGGCGTGCTTATAATATTTTTATTGTCTTTGACAAATATTATAAACAATTTCTAATTGTTATAAATAATTTATGTGATTTTGTTATAAACATTTAAGAGCTAATTAAATATTGGGATTGAACTTAACAAGTTTAAGGAATTAACATAATGATCCAATAGGATGTGAGCAAAGTACTTGAAAGATTTGCGTAAATATAATGTGAGTAGTCTTGTAGACAGATAAAAGTTTGAGAGAGCAAGCTGTACTCTTACGTAACTTAGCACGTGAGAAGGGAATGCATTTGACCAGTATGCAACAGGTTCGAGGGTAGCTCGCAGCTGGGCCAACATCTGGTTCACAGAGAGTGAGGTCGTACACACTCCGGCCTTGCGACTATAAATACCATTGCCATGTTTATTAAAAGGAAACCAAATGCTCTATATATATATGTCACACCCTTACGTCCTTTTCCAATCCAATAGTGTTATGAATATTACGTTATTTGGAGCTCTAGGGAGCTAAAATGTTTTATATCATGTTGTATGATAATTTTTGCAAGTCCTACTGGAGGACGTAGTCAGATTGACTTGGGCTACTGATAGCCACGTTGATTTTGTTGTGTTAGTAAAATCATACCCTTTATTAGAAATAAAGCTTTTGTACAGTTCAAAGTTCTCGTCTTCGTCTTGGCTCATTTTTAAATGTCATGGTGGAGGTTATTGTGTGAACAGACTTTAGTGATCCTGTTGTCAACTCAAACCCCGAGATAATTAAGAGGTAAGTAACGGTAAGTATGAACCCCCGTCTATTTTGGTGTGTTCCACAATGATTTCCTGTGAACTTCTGTGCTCTTATCTCGATAGTATCTGTCAGTGCCATTTTCATTGATGTAACTGTGCCGGTGCAATTGATAATTGGCAATCCGATTGAGGGGGCGGATATCTGACAGCCTACTATCCAGGTAAACGGGGACAGTACCATCCCGGCATTTGCCCGAAGACGAAGTGGGAAACCACGGAAAACCACTTCGAGGATGGCTGAGGGGGAATCGAACCCCCTCTACTCATTTGGGCCACCCGAGGCTGAGTAGACCCCGTTCCAGTCCTCGTACCACTTTGCAAATTTCGTGGCAGAGCCGGGAATCGAACCCAGGACCTCCGGGGCGGCAGCTAACCATGCTGACCGCTACGCTACGGAGGCGACTTAAGTTAGGAACTATCCCGGTATTTACCTGCAGTGGAAGTGTCAAACCACGGAAAACCACATCCCAGATTGTTGAGATGGGAATCGAACCTTGCCCTACTTAGTTTTGCCTCAAGAGTGTGCCCCGTTCCAGCCCTCAGACCAGAATTACATTTCTAGAGAAATGGCGGATAAAGGATTCACCGTATCGTAGTGTGATCTTTGTTATTGAGAATTAAAAAGAGGGGATTGAAGAACTTCAACAGACGTTTGAGTTCGTTTGTTGTTTAAGTAGCTTAATATTGGTTTAGAAGTCTGTTGACTGGGTGGCTCAGGGGTAACATTGCGGACCCAGGAATTAATTTTGCATAGTCGAAGGAGTCTCACCTCAGACATGTATTTTTATTTCCTAATTATTCTTTCTGGCTATTGGTAATTCATTGTCTTAACATATTTTACTTTTATTATTCCCGTACAGTAAGGAATTCTCCACGATTTACATTGGCATATACTTTTAAATTATGAAATAAAAGATGGCCACAATCGCTTTCGCCATGAGAGACAACTGACGAATATAATTCATTTGATGGACTCCGACATCGTGGACACTCAGCCCCGTCTACGTTGGTGTGTGTGTGTAAAATTTTCTCTGATAACCTGTGTTATTGTGATGGCTGTAGACTACTGTTGTGTGCATTTGTAATTCAAGTGGGGAATGGGGAATTGACGACTGAGGCTTTAAGTTACTAACTATCCCGGTATTTACCTGCAGTGGACGTGGCAAACCACGGAAAACCACATCCCAGATTGTTGAGATAGGAATATAACCTTGCTCTCCTGAGTTTTGCCTCAAGAGTGCGCCCCGTTCCAGCCCTCAGACCAGAAGTAAATTTCTTGGCAAACCAGGGATCGAACCTGGAATCCGGGGCGATAGCTCAGAATGTAGCCTTCAGATTGGGCTTCCCTGTGTTAATACGATTTTTGACAAGCACTGAACATATAGTCTAACTCTTCAACTCCCTCCATTACGGTGGCTGTCGAAGTGAGTCTATGCTCATTCCAGTAGTTGGCGAAGTATGCTCCCTTGCTTAATTTACTGTCGTGGAAATGCAAAGGATTGTACCTATATCAGGTGATGGAAATTGTTGATTTAGAGCAGTTTCGTACTGTTTATTCCGAAATGCAGGACGTTATCCTGAGCTGCGTTTGCAAGCAAATTGCAAAAATTGTTGCTGGCATGAATAATTATAGGGATTTTATTATTGGCGATCAGTATCATCGCATTCTCATCAGCAACAAACTTGAGAATGAAAGTATCTGAACTTCATTGTATACGTGAATATTATTGTTTATTGATTATTTGTTTAGAGTACATTACAATGAGTCTAACCACGCTGTTGATTTTGGCAATGGAAGTATTATTTGCCATTTAATATTTGGCGGCTGCGTTGATGCAGGCCACTATAGTGTTATTGAATATGACGTTAATTTGGAGAGAAATGCTGCAATAAATATACCCATTTGACAAAACAGAACATTAGCCACAAAAAAGTGGGAAATCGTAGAAAAATACGAAGCCACTTTTAAAATCTAATATAAAAATGCCATTTCAGAAACAATTCCAGATATTATGCCGTACAGTGTATGGTCCTTGACGAACAAATGTAAACATTGTTCTGCACTGTATTTCTGTAGCGAGAAATCTACGCTTGGTTACTTTGACCTTTGGTGTTGTAATGGCAAAATTAATCTTACTAAATATAAAATATTTGACAGACTGCAACAATTTTTCACTGTAAATGATATCTCAAGGAATTTAAGAGAGAATAATCGGCAGTAGAACAAATGGTTTCATTTGGTGCCAATGTCACTGTGCCACATGCATACGGTCCATATTGTTTTAAAATGTATGGAATTGCACATCATCGCATTTCTTTGTTAATGTATATTCCAAAATTATAAGCGACGGTTCCTGCGGCCAGTTGTATATATTAAACTCCTCAGAATTCTTGAATTCCTTGGAATTAAGGGATTTGCTTCCACATACTCCAAACGATTGACCCATATATATGCTCCTTAGAAATCTGAAGTTTCGTAAGGGCATCTAAATGCTACCATATTAATTATAAGATATATGTACGAAAATTGCTTGAATTTTGAAATAATACGTGCAGTTAAAATTAGGCGGAGAGATCTAACCCTTCGACTTGTTTCCAGATTAATTATATGAAATATGCATGAAAATGCTTGGATTTGGAAATAAGTGCAGTTAAAATTAGTCAGAGAGGTCTAATCCTTCGACTTGATTTAACACCACCGGATAAAACAATCATTTTCTTTTAAGAGGCAACATTTTCCGATTCGCTTGGCATACGTCATCACAATCAATAAAGCTCAAGGGGGAACTCTGGAACGTATAGGTCTCAGTTTGCCTCATCAAGTTTTCAATCATGGACAGCAGTATACTGCAATGTCTAGAGTACAATCTTTTGACGCCCTTAAAGTTTCAATAGTGCCAAAAAATAACTGTACAAAGAACGTATATAATAAAATTCTTCAGTAAATATTTTCTTATTGGCCGTCATGAATTGACGGGTTTCAACTAGTTTGCTTTATGTCTGCAATGACGGCTATAGGGAATAGGTGAAAATTCAAAAGTATAGTAGACAGATCGGACTGAATAGCTGGACCGGAGCGTATTCTTTGGAATACACGGTCAGTCAGAGTTAGCTATTGCTGCTCTTCGATTTCTCTATTTTATTTAATTCCTTCTTCGCAGACACCTACAGTGATCATTTCTATTTTCTCCGTGCACTACCTTATGTTTTGTATAAGTCTGTTCTAGATATGTATCTTCTATGGAAACCCTAGCGGCATCTAGCAGCTACCTGCCGAAGTTCTTCAATTTCTCTGAACTCAAGAGAACTTCCTCGTCAAACCACCAGGCGTCGTCTTTGTCGCCAGCTAACATCTCCATGAACACCGCTCCATGAAGAAGAATATTTTTATATAAGAATTTTCTGTTTGTCATATTGTACATTCTGTTGTATACTCTCTTGTCTTATAAACCCTCTCCCTTGCTTCCCCTTTCCCTCCCCCTCGTTTACCTCCTCTGTCGTGTGAGATATCGCTCGTTCTCACTTATCAGAGTTTGGCCGTCGAGTACAGTGCAAAGCCCTCCCACGGGCCAGTCTCCTCTCCTCTCGAGACTTAATGAACCAGACGCAATGTCTGCATTTTAAACCAACCGTCACCAGGAACCATCGCCTGTTCTACATGCAAAGAAAGCTAAGTACAAAACTTCAATGATTTTAAACATATTTTAATGTTTTTTAAAGAGCTAAATGCTTTTTAATTTAAATTTATAGACAGTGTGTGGAATTGCTAACTATTGTGCAGTAACCGTTTTCGAGGGATTTTTATTGTCATGCTATACTTATCTCAGCTGACTTTAAAATATGAAAATTTAGTACTTCTTGTACAAATTAAATGGGAATACCTTGCCACACCGTAGGATTCCTGTCAAAATAACCAATGTATATAAAACTTAGCTTTCAATCGTGGGACCTCTCTTGCCCCATTTGACCGTCACCATAACTCCAGAACTTTCTATGTCAACCATTTTTTTTTACTATTCAAGCTACCCAGTACTTTCCAATCCAAAATATGGGAATACTTTTCCTCACCGAGTAATTCATGTTACATTAACTGCTGGTCAACACCTGATTTGCTTTCCACCGTGGGAACTTTACTGCATCATTTAACTATAACCCATAAACTTTCCAACGCAATAAACTGATTCAAGCTCAAATTTCGCTAAGTGTTCTCCAGAACTGCAATAACTTTCTCTTGTTCTGCAAACCTACATACACTACGATAGTGAAGTTTTTCAACTAATCAAAAACTATCACTGCTTCGAATTTGCGTGTGCCAAATATCTTCCGCGCCACGTTTGGTTGAGAAAAAATAAATCTGTCCAGGATTTTTAACTAAAGTTTCTATTTCCCTTTCCCAAATATCTTTACTAACCAAATAAAATTTAACTATTGTTTTTTCACTTGTTCTACGAGGCTTAGTCCATAGAGGCTCCCTCCCATTTTGTCGGATTTACAATATATTCATTCTGTATAAACTGTGGCTAGTCCACATTTTGATAGGTATCTTTCCCTTCTAAAATTAGGGAATCGTACATTTTCTAATTATAAAGGAGTTGACTAATTGTAATCCAGGTTTCGTTAATACGACCTGTGCAATTTTTTTGCATATTACCTCTAGTCATTTCTATTTAAAACAGCGGTAATTTCCGCTTGTGATTTGTGCTTCCTTTTCTGTTACAATCAGGAATCTAATACATTTGTTTATAGCCTTTTCGATTGTCATAAGGGCATTCTAAAAGTGCTTGAATTATACCCATTAAACTTTCAAAGTTACAATTGCTTTACAAGTATCGTTACAAACTTCAAATTTCTTAATCGTAAGCACACATTTAAAAAAATATTTGTAAGATTTTAGTGCTTTATCAGGTTCAAAACTTGTACTACATTTAATATTGTTCATTGTAAACTTATTATTATTAGGTCTGGGACCTTGGCATTTTATAAACAATTGTTACTCTTAACACAAATTAAATCCCAACCTAAGTATTGTTAAGTTTCTAAATTCTATACTGTTTGAAAAAATTAATTATTTCTATTTTTTGCTTTATCTTACTCTCTAGAATCACGATTAGGCAGGACCTTATCTTCCCTGATTCTTCTTCCTCTAAGCTTAAGCCCTCTTTACTAAAACGTATAATTCCTCAAACAATAATGTCTTGACTACTTGTTGTATTTAAACTAAAACTTCAGTGACAACATTTTTGAAGTTTCTCTTGGTTTTCATAGCCAAGTCTAACAAGCCATTGAGGCAAGTATAGCTAGCTCCGCAAGCTTCCTACTTGTAGAGATTTCTCTCTGACTTATGGTTTCTTCTCAAAATGTAAGTTTTGTTTGAGTTAGGTTTGAGGTCTTCCTCTGTTCTAAACTTTTATTCGGCATTTTGCTGGGTAAAAGCTTAGTTTTCCTTAAGTGCAACAATTGGTATTCGTGTAAGGATTTCGCAAAAAACAATAACAACATCGCTAAAATCCTTAAAACCACTTTTTCTTTTCACTCTCTTGGAGCCTTCGATTGGTTTGCCAGAGATCCAACAATGCCCAGAAATAAAAAAATATCAGGGCAAATCCAAATCTTTCCAGCATTTTCAAATGCACAATAAAATCTAACCCTTCTGAAGGGAAAGTTATTTCATCCTTTCCCATTGGCTTATTTTGTCTCGCCAGACTACCGCCCGTCCCTATAGTACTAGAATATCGGCTCAAGAGGGAAAGTGCACTTCCCAAGCGCTTGCAAGCAACCTCTATTTAGGCTGCGCTCTCCGCTTGCCTTCTGCGAGTGCCCACTAAAGTTAGACATTTCATACGGTTTGCACGGCTAAGTTCTTTTTTATATATAAATTTACTTAAATTTTTGTGGTGGATTCTCATCCTATCTACCAATACTTGTCTCTATGCCAAAACCTATCTCCTTTTTTCTCTTATCATCTTCCCGTAGATAGTGTTAATCTTCAAAGAAAACCTACCAAACGTTGGTCCTAGATATCCGGGAGAATCAATTTGTCAATATCTTGAAAAATACTAATATCTAATTTGATTTTTTCAGCTATAACTTTACTGTGCAAAGCTGGGGAAAGGGGAGGAAGTTGCTCCTGTCTCCTTCAGTGTCTCTCCCTTTCAACTTGTTCGCTGTTGCCTGTCTGACAGCTTTTCCAAAACTCTACAGTTTCGTAAGTTATACTTGGATTTCCTCATTTCATCATGACTTACACAGACAAAGAGAAGGAAAGTAAGGATGGCAAGCTTACTTCCAAACCAGCGTCTTATAAAGGGCTGATTACCAGATTTAAAAAATACATCAAAGACCTTGATCCTTCAGAAGGTCAAATAGATTTATTAAAACATCGTGTAATAGATTATGAACGATCTTTCGAAAATTATTGCACTATCCAAACACAAATCTAAACTTGTATGCTCAATCAAACAGACGATCGAGTAGAAGTAGAAAACCAATACCATGAAGGCATAAGCTCTGCTTTTAAAATAATTCGCCAACTTGAAGAGGCCCAGAAAAAGGATATTTCTGTTCTTAGGCCCCTCCACGAACAACAAACCTCGTCTCGTGAGGGAACTCATAAACCGAAACCAACGCTTCCCAAAATAAATTTGCCTCCCTTCTCAGGAGACGAAGCTACTTGGGATTCTTTTTACGAACTATTCTGCTCCCTTGTCCATGACAATGGAGACATTCAAGTCATTCATAAATTTCATTATTTGAGATCTATTATCCGTGATCAAGCCCTGCAGTCAGTTGAAGCACTCCCATTAAATGCCGAAAACTACCCCATTGCCTTTAACTTGTTGAAGAAAAGATATTGTAATTTACGTTTACGTACTCAACGCCATATAATGGCTCTATTTAACTTGCCTTCGTCACAGCATAATGACGTCACTAGCCTGCGTACCCTCATCGATACGATACAACTTCATGTAAAAGCATTATCCCAATTAGATCAACCCACTGACCATTGGGATACATTCCTGATTCATTTAGTGGTTTATGAAGTTGATACTGCTTCCCTCAAACTTGGGAAATTTAACTTTCTAACAATGATGATTATTCTTACGAACATTTAGACACCTTTATAAACGCTAGATGTCAACTTTTAACCGCTTTAGCTAACCAAAGTAAACCCGCCCCTCCTAATTCTCAATTTGAATCTATGTCTCTTAAATCTAAAAGCGAATATGCAGCGTCTAGTACCCAAAAACCTGGGTCTAGCTCTTCTAAATCCAAGTCACACGCCACTGGTTACCAAGCTAGGTCTAGTGAACGCCGTATTGCAAATTATCTTGCTTTAAATACTCAAAGTGAACCCCGTAAAAGTCTTAACGAACCATTAAGGTGCATACTTTGCAGAGTCTCACGCTTTATACTTATGTAAATCTTTTAAGGACTGTCATTTGACGACTGAAGGAAATTAGTTTCTCACAATAAATATTGTTTCAACTGACTTTCACCTGAGCATTCTGATTCTAATTGCAAGTCCTCTAGACGCTGTTCCCATTGCGAAAAAGCACATCACACCTTATTGCATCGTCATGATCAATCGAGGTCATCAGCAGCATCCACTTCTCAAAAAAGTGATAATACCAGCAGTCCCAATGCTTCATCCTTTATTCAAAACGCTAAGTCCTTGCGCAGTGCTCAAGTGTTCAAGTTGAAGTTCAGGATAAATCTGGCAACTGGGTTCGTGCACGAGGTCTCCTCGATTCAGCGGCGACCCATGATTTCGGTTCCAATTCTTTAATCAAAAAACTGGGTCTTCCAGTAACTCCCACTTCTATCAATGTATCAGGCATTAACAGCTTAAAATCACAAGCTTTGAAATTCTCAAAACTAACAATAAAGTATACTTGTCATAGAAGTAATTTTCTCAAACTGAATTGCCTCATTCTTAACAGCATTGGAGAAGATACTCCAAACCACTCTGTTGATACTTCATGTTTGAATATTCCTTCTTACTTAAGGCTAGCCGATCCTCTGTTCAATAAACAAGGTCCCATTGACATAACTTTTAGTGCCAATGTTTTTTGGAATTGCCTTCGCAAACAAATTCGTAAATTATCTTCAAATGTGGTTGCCAGAGACACTAATTTTGGATGCATTGTTACTGATCAACTTCCTCGTTATTCTTCCCAACCCGTGCCCCAATGTTATTTCGCAACAACTGATTTGGAACAATTCTGGAAACTTGACAATATCGATTCCCCTAGCTTAACCTCCTCAGAAGGTGAATTCTGTGAGCAGCTTTTCGTTTCTACCACTACTCGCACACCCGAAGGCCGGTTCATAGTTCAGATACCCAGATTTCTCAATCCTCCCAAAGTCACTAATTCTCAAACCAAGGCTCGAAAAGCTCTCTTTGCTATCGAGAGTAAATTTAAGAGAAAAAAAACTCGATTAACAACAGTATACAGAGTCCATGGACGAATACGAAAGTTGGATCACATGGAAGTTGTCAGCAAAGCTGATGACGAATTAAACCCCCAATTGAAACTATATTTTTAAATCATCATCCCGTATGGAAAAAACCCTCTTTTAAAGGATAAAATCCGAGTCGTGTTTAATGGGTCATCTCCTGACATTAATGGCAACAGTCTCAACGATACTCTCTACTCTAGTCCTGCTATTCAATCCGATTTGTCTACTATCCTCTTAAATTTTCGCTTATTTCCCACAGCTGTCATAGCAGACATTAAACAAATGTACCGTCATCTTTTAATTCAATCCGACCAGCAAGATCTCCGAAGAATCTTATGGCGTGACGAAACTAGTAAACCCATTAAAATATTTCGCTTGAAAACTGTCACGTATGGTCTTAAACCATCCGCTTTCCTAGCTATTCGATCCCTACATATGCTAGCCTCTCATGATGGTCATGTAGTCAATGCTAAAGCTTCAGAAGCATTAACTACATCTTTTTACGTTGACGATTATCTCCAGTCCTTTTAGACTCTTGAGGAAACTTCTTTCATATCGTTAGAACTGAAGGCGTTATTAAAAAATGGAGGATTCCCACTTCATAAGTGGAATTCTAATTCCCCTGAGTTCCTTTCTCAATTTCCCATCGAAGATGTTGACCCCTCTTCAGTGGAAATCGGTGGAGATTCTGAATCCATAAAAACGCTAGGAGTACACTGGTGCACTCGCACTGATGCTATCATTTATAAGGTCTCGCTTTCCGAAGAGCTCCCTAACACAAAAAGGCAAATTTTATCTGAAATTGCAAAAAAATTCGATCCGCTTCAATTCCTTGCTCCGGTTATTGTTATCGCCAAGCTTTTCATGCAAGAGCTATGGTCTCTTAAATGTGAATGGGACGATGCTGTTCCTTCCTTTTTCCTCAATAGATGGTTGTCTTTTCGACATAGTTTACTTGTTCTTTCTTTTATTGTAATTCCTAGAAATTTAATTAACGATCCTCCTAATACATCTTTCTTTCTCCATGTTTTTGCCAACAGCTCCGAAAAAGCATACGGTTGCTGTGCATACTTGGTTTATCGCTATTCTCTAAACGAATCTTCGCTTTCAAATCTTATTTGCGCTAAATCTAAAGTTGCTCGTCTTAAAACTATCACTTTGCCTAGGTTCGAATTGTGTGCTGCACTCATGGCCGCAGAACTTGCTAAAAAACTTCAGAAAGTCTTAAAAATTAAATTCTCGCAAACCTATCTATGGAGCGACTCCATGATTATTCTTTCTTGGATCGCCAAAAAACCTACCCACTGGCAAACCTTCGTTGCAAATAGAGTTTCTAAAATTCAAACTCTTTCTACGGAATGTCAATGGAGACATGTGCCTAGCGCTGATAACCCCACTGACATCATATCCCGTGGTTGCTTACCCTCTCAATTGGCAGCATCTCAGTTGTATTGGTATGGGCCTTCGTGGTTAATCGAAGACTCTTCTTGCTGGCCGTCTAAACCTCCGGTCACAAACTCCAACTTACCTGACTCTAAGTATCAAAATCTACTGCTTCGTGTCTTATTTCTAGCGTTTCATTTCCCTTGTTGTCTCGCTACTCTTCCTTTCATAAATTAATTCGAATTTTTGCCTATCTTCTCAGATGGAAACGTCTTGTTGTTGACCAACCCGTTCTTCCTAAACCGCATCTAACTAATCATGAATTAAATCTCGCTACTAGTAAAGTTTTAGAGCTAACACAGAAAGAGGCTTTCCCTAATGAATTGTCTTTGCTTTCAGCTAAAAAAAAGATCTTCCAAAATCTTGTCGTCTCCGTGCCTTAGCCCCTTTCCTTGATAACAATGGGTTACTTAGAGTAGGTGGCAGGCTTTCGCACTCTTCACTTTCTGAAGACAAAAAACATCCTGTTATTTTGCCTTCTAAACATAACGTAACTTCTTTAATTATACGTGACTTTCATTATAGAAATCTGCATATTGGCACTCGCACTCTACTTTGTTAATTAAGGGAAAAGTACTGGATAATAAATGGAGTTCATGAAGTTTCTTCTGTAATTCACAAATGCATCCCTTGCTTCAAGGTGAAACCTAAGGTTAGTACCCAATTGATGGGCGATCTACTTTCTTTCCGCTCTTCCCGTATTCGTCCTTTTGCTTTAAGTGGCGTAGACTATATGGGTCCCTTTCAATATCAACGTAATTCTCCTGAAGCTAAACGCAAATTGTTTGGAAAGCTCTATGTTTCTCTTTTCGTTTGCATGGTTACTGGTGCGATTCATCTGGAACTAGTGACAAATGCTTCTACTTCTTACTTTCTGTCAGCCGTTCTTCGCTTCACTGTCAGGCGTGGCGTTCCCTCAGAAGTGTTCTCCGATAATGCCTCTATCATTCAAGGCGCAGCTTCATTGTGGAAGAAAGCTCTCACATCTCCTTCTGCCATGGAACTAATTTCTAATTTCTCCTACTCTAAAGGTTCCAAATGGCGGTTTATATCTCCCCACGCCCCTCATCACGGAGGTAGGTGGGAATCGAGTGTTAAGCTTACTAAACGTCATCTAAGAAAGATTTTAGGTAATCGCATTCTAACCTATGAAGAATTTAACTCACTCTCTATTCTGATTGAGGGTGTTGTTAACTCTCGCCTTTGACCCCGCGTTCTAATGACGCTGATGATTTGCTTCCTTTAACACCTGGTCATTTCCTTATAGGTACTTCTTTTTCTTCCCCTCCCCCTTTCCTAACTCTTATAGAGATTCTAATTTACCGATTGATTGGCGTAAACGTGAAGCTCTTCGTATTTCTTTCTGGAAGAGGCGGAAATTGTAATATTTAACTTCATTGCAACGGAGAGAGAAGTGGCTTCTTTCTAATCCTGACATCAAAGTGGGGGACCTGGTTCTTGTTAGAGATGCTTCCTCCCCTTTAGTGTGGATCTCTGGAAGGGTGGTCAAGTGTTATCTGGGAAGGAACGGAAGAATCAGAGTAGTTAGGATCTTTACAACTAATGGGCACGTCACAAGACCCATTTCTATGCTGGCACCCCTTCCTCTCGATCTCTAACATTGTATTTTTTGCTCCCTGTTGGTGTCTACCGCCCCCCAGTATGGTGTATTCTTTGGAATACACGGTCAGTCAGAGTTAGCGTTTGCTGCTCTTCGATTTATCTATTTTATTTAATTCCTTCTTCGCAGACACCAACAGTGATCATTTCTATTTTCTCCGTGCACTTGCTTATGATTTGTATAGGTCTGTTCTAGAGATGTATCTTCTATGGGAACCCTAGCGGCATCTAGCAGCTAACTGCCGAAGTTCATCAATTTCTCTGAACTCAAGAGAACTTCCTCATCAAACCACCAGGCGTCGTAATTGTCACCAGCTAACATCTACATGAACACCGCTCCATGAAGAAGTATATTTTATGTAAGAATTTTCTCTTTGTCATATTGTACATTCTGTTGTATACTCTCTTGTCTTATACCCCCTCTCCCTTGCTTCCCCTTTACCTTCCCCTCGTTTACCTTCTCTGTCGTGTGAGGTATCGCTCGTTCTCACTTATCATAGTTTGGCCGTCGAGTACAGTGCAAAGCCCTCCCACGGGCCAGTCTCCTGTCCTCTTGAGACTTTTTAAACCAGATGCCATGTCTGCATTTTAAACCAACCGTCACCAGGAACCATCGCCTGTTCTGCATGAAAAGAAAGCTAAGTACAAAACTTCAAGGTTTTTAAACATATTTTAATGGGTTTCAAAGAGCTAAATGCTTTTTAATATAAATTTACAGACAGTGTGTGGAATTGTTAACTATCGTGCAGTAACCGTCTTCGAGGCATTTTTGTTGTCATGCTCTAGTTATCTAAGCTGACTTTAAAACATGAAAATTTAGTACTTATTGTACAAATTAAATGGGAATACCTTCCCACGCCGTGGGATTCCTGTTAAACTAACCACTGTCTATAAAACTTAGCTTTCCACCGTGGGACTTCTCTTGCCCCATTTAACCGTCATCATAACTCCAGAACTTTCTATGTCATCGAATTTTTTTACTATTCAAGCAATCCAGTATTTTCCACACCAAAATATGGGAATACTTTTCCTCACCGAGGAATTCATGTTACATCAACTGCTGGTCAACACCTGATTTGCTTTCCACCGTGGGAACTTTACTGCAATATTTAACTGCAACCCATAAACTTTCCAACGCAATAAACTGATTCAAGCTCAAATTACGCTGAGTGTTCTCCATAACTGCAATAACTTTCTCTTGTTCTGCAAACCTACATACACTATGTTAGTGAAGTTTTTCAACTTATCAAAAACTATCACTACTTCGAATTTGCGTGTGCCAAATATCTTCCGCGCCGCGTTCGGTTGAGATAAAATAAATCTGGCCAGGACTTTTTCCAAAAGTTCCTATTTCCCTTTCCCAAATACCTTTACTAACCAAATTAAAGTTAAATTTTGTTTCTCTTTTTCTACGAGGCTTAGTCCATAGAGGCTCCCTCCCAGTTTGTCGAATTTACAATATATTTATTCTGTATAAACTGTGGCTAGTCCACATTTGAATAGGTATCTTTCCCTTCTAAAATTAGGGAATCGTACTTTTTCTAATTATAAAGGAGTTAACTAATTGTAATCCAGGCTTCGTTAATACGACCTGTGCAATTTTTTTTGTATATTACCTCTAGTATTTTCTATATAAAACAGCGGTAATTTCCGCTTGTGATTTGTGCTTCCTTTTCTGTTACAATCAGGAATCTAATACATTTGTTTATAGCCTTTTCGATTGTCATAAGGGCATTCTAAAAGTGCTTGAATTATACCCATTAAACTTTCAAAGTTACAATTGCTTTACAAGTATCGTTACAAACTTCAAATTTCTTAATCGTAAGCACACATTTAAAAAAATCTTTGTAAGATTTTAATGCTTTATCAGGTTCGAAACTTGTACTATATTTAATATTGTTCATTGTAAACTTATTATTATTAGGTCTGGGACCTTGGCATTTTATAAACAATTGTTACTCTCAACACAAATTAAATCCCAACCTAAGTATTGTTAAGTTTCTAAATTCTATACTGTTTGAAAAAATAAATTATTTCTATTATTTGCTTTATCTTACTCTCTAGAATCACGATTAGGCAGGACCTTTTCTTCCCTGATTCTTCCTCTAAGCTTAAGCCCTATTTACTAAAACGTATAATTCCTCGAACAATCAAGTCTTTACTACTTGTTGCATTTAAACTAAAACTTCATGTTACAACATTTTTGAAGTTTCTCTTGGTTTTCATAGCCAAGTCTAACAAGCCATTGAGGCAAGTATAACTAGCTCCACAAGCTTCCTACTTGTAGAGATTTTCTCTCTGACTTATGGTTTGTTCTCAAAATTTAAGTTTTTTTTTTAGTTAGGTTTGAGGCCTACCTCTGTTCTAAACTTTTATTCCGCATCTTGCTGGGTAAATGCTTAGTTTTCCTTAAGTGCAACAATTGGTATTCGTGTAAGATTTTCGCAAAAAAACAATAACAACTTCGCTAAAATCCTTAAAACCACTTTTTCTTTTCACTCTCTGGGAGCATTCGATTGGTTTGCCAGATATCCAACAGTGCCCAGAAATAAAAAATATCACGGCAAATTGAAATCTTTCTAGCATTTTCAAATGCATAATAAAATCTAACCCTTCTGAAGGGAAAGTTATTACATCCTTTCCTTTTGGCTTATTTTGTCTCGCCAGACTACCACCCGTCCCTATAGTACTAGAATATCGGCTCGAGAGGGAAAGTGCACTTCCCAAGCGCTTGCAAGCAACCTCTATTCAGGCTGCGCTCTCTGCTTGCCTTCTGCGAGTCCCCACTAAAGTTAGACATTTCATACGGTTTGCACGGCTAAGTTCTTTTCTATATATATAAATTTACTTAAATTTTTGTGGTGGATTCTCATCCTATCTACCAATACTTGTCTCTATGCCGAAACCTATCTCCCTTTCTCTCTTATCATCTTTCCTTAGGTAGTGTTAATCCTCAGCAAAATCCTACCAAATAGTATCATTAAGACTATTGTCATTAGCGTCAGGTGATGACCCATTAAATACAACACTAATTTTGTCTTTAACAAGAGGGTTTTTCCACAAAGGATGGTGATTTAAAATACGGTTTCGACTGGAGGATGTGATTCGTCCTCAGATTTATTGACAACTTCCATCTGATCTAGACTCTCATACTCTTCCATGAACTCTGTATATTGTTGTTTGACAAGGGGTTCTATTTTGAATTTACTCTCAATGGCGAACAGAACTTTGCGCGCTTTGGGTTGAGAACTACTTAGTTTTGGAGAATTGAGTAGTCTCGGCATTTGGACTATGAATCTGCCTTCGTGTGAGCGAGTAGTGTTAGAAGTGATGAGTAGCTCTCAGAATTCGCTTTCTGATGAGTTTGAACTAGGAGAATCGATATTTTCAAGTTTCCAAACTGTCCCAAATCGGTGCTCACGAAATGAAATTACGATTGAGTGTTGTAATGCGGGAGTTGGCCGGTGACAATCCACCCAAATAAGTGTCTCTAGCAAAAACGTTAGAAGATAATTGACGAATTTGCTTACGTAAGCAATTCCAGAAGACATTTGCACTAAAGAATATATCAACAGGGCCTTGTATGTAAAACAGAGGATCAGCAAACCTCAAATTAGCGGGAATATTCAAGCAAGAAGTGTCAACAGAGTGACTAGGGGTGTCTTCACCTATACTGTTGAGAATGAGTCATATTATTTTAAGAAAATAATTTCTTTGACAAGTATCCTTTATTGTTAATTTTGAAAATTGCAAAGCTTGCGATTTTGAACTATGATGCCTGATACATTAATAGAAGTGGGAGTTACTGAAAGACCAAGTTTTTTAATTAAAGAGTTGGAAACAACATCGTGGATTGCCGCCGAGTCGAGAAGTCCTCGGGCACGAATCCATTTACCTGAGTTATCTTGAACCTTGATTTGTACCGTGGACAATAGTACTTGAGCGCTACGCAAAGACTTGTCGTTCTGAATGTAAGATGACGCGTTGGTTCTGCTAGTATTGTCACTTTCTTTAGAAGTAGAAGGAACTGATGACCTCGGTTGATCATTACGATGCAATAATATGTGATATCCTCTTTCGCAATGAAAACAAAGTCTAGTGGACTTGCAGTTAGAAGCGGAATATTTAGGTGAAAGACAATTGAAACATTACTTATTTTGAGATACCAATTTCCTTCTGCCATCATCTGATTGCTCTTTGAAAGATTTACATAGGTATAAAGCTTGAAGATCTTTACACAATATGCATTTTATAGGATCATTAAGTATTTAATGCAAGAGAACTTGTATTACGGAATTCAGTGGACATAGTTTTATAACCAGCGGCGTGTGGGATGGATTTAGAAGAGCTAGACCCAGTTTTTTGAGTACTAGTCGATGATTTTTTGCGTCTAGAGTTGGTGGACGAGGGTTCTCGTTTAGAATTAGAAGAAACAGGTTCAGTCTGGTTAGCGAAGGCATTTAGAAGCTGACATCTGCTGTTTACAAAGGTGACTAAATGCTCATAGGAATAATCATCGTTATTAAAAAGTTCAATCTCCCAGGCTTTGAGAGTGGCTGTATCAACTTTTGAAGTTACTAAATGTATTAAGAAGGTGTCCCAATGTTCAGTAGGCTGATCCAATTGGAAAAATGCTTTCACGTGAAGTTGGGCTGTATCAATGAGGGTACGCAGGCAATTGACGTCATTATGACGTGTTAGGGGTAAGTTGAACAAGGATTTCATGTGACGCTGACTACGCAAGCGTGCATTACCGTATCGTTCTTTAAGTAAATTAAAGGCAATGGGGTACTTTTCGGTGCTTAACGGAAGTGCTTTGACTAGCTGTAATGCTTGGTCGTGGAGAGTTGCTCTTAAGTAGTGAAATTTGTGAATATCTTGAATATCCTTATTGTCATGGATATGAGAGCAAAAAAAGCTCATAAAAGAATCCCATTCGGATTCGTAATCTGAGAAATGAGACAAATTTAATTTATGGAGTTAGGGTTTGAGTTTATGAGTGCCCTCACGAGGCGAGGATTGTTGTTCTTGGGGTGAACTAGGAACTGAAACGTCCTTTTTTGATCTTCTTCAAGTTTGCGTATTATTTTGAAGGCAGCACCAATGCCTTCATAGTATTGAATTTCGACTTCCACTCTATATTCTGTCTTACCGAGCATGCATGTTTCAATTTCTGTTTGCACCGTGGTATAGTTCTCATAACACCTTTCATAATCTTTTAAGCGGTGGGTAATTACGTATAAATTAGACTGTGAGGGAGCCAATTCCTTGATAATTTTTTTAAATCGGGTGATTTGCCCCTTGTAGGACGCCCGTTTGGCGAAAAGATTATCCTCGTTATCATTATCTTTGTATTTGTCCCCTGGTGCCATGATGGAATTGAAGGTTGGAGTACGACTTACGATATGTAGAGCATGTGGAAATGCTGTCAAGTTGGCAGCAGCGAGCAGGTTGAAATGTGATGAACGTAGTAGGAGACAGGAGCGACCTCTTTCTGCCTCCACCAGCCTTGAACAGTTAGAGTTATTGCTGAAAAATTCCAAGTAGATATTAGTAATGTGCAAAATATTGACAATTTGGATTCTCTCGGGCTTCAGGGACAAAATTTTGGTAGGTTAAGCCTGAGCTCAGACACTACCTGAGGGAAGATGATTTGAAAAGAAAAGGAAAAAGGGTTAGGAGTGGAAACAATCTTAGTCAGGAAGGAAAAGAATACAAGGCAAAATAAGTAATAAGATAGTGAGAAAAAAAATATTTTTGTAGCTCAAAGTTTTGTGGTAGAAAGGTGAATAAGTGGAAGTCCACGCGAGAATAACGGAGAGAGCAGCGTGAGCTGAGGTTACCGGCAGGCTATCGCTAAGAGCTCTTTCCCTCCCGAGCATGAATTTGAGTACTACGGGGAAGGTTAGTGTACTGGCGAACAAATGCATGCCAGATGAAAATAACTTATATATGTTCCCTTCAATAGGCTGATATTTTAGAAAGCATTCTGAAATGCTAGAAAGATTTAATTAACCGATATATTTTTATTACCCGCCACTGTTGGATCCCCAACAGAAAGACCAAGTGCCCCTAGAGTGGGCAGAGATAAAGCACCTTTAGAGTTTTTAGTGATTTTTTTTGTATTAGTAGAAATTATTAGAGAGAACCAATTGTTGCGTTTAACGAAGGCTAAACTATCAGCCAACAGGGTGCCGACTAAAAGTTTAGGCAGGATAAAAAGACCCAACCTAACTTCAACAAATCCAAAATTCCAAAAAGTGAACCACAGGACAGAGCGAAAATCTCTTCAAGTATGAAGCTGGCTGAGCGAGCTATACTTGCCATAAAATAATTCACTAGAATTCGCTAGAATAGCTAAAAGAATCTTTTTGAGTGATGTTAGCATAGGTTTTGCTCTAAACGCAACAAATGATTGATTTTGTAACAATCTCAGCATTTACTGCTCTTCTTTGTTTTCTTGAAGGTAAAATCAATTTGAGAGAAAATATTGGGAAGGAAAGGTCCTGCCTAATAGCTCTTCGAGCAATAGGAGTAAAAAGATCAAATAAAGATTGTATTTAACAAAGTGAGGAAGTTAAGGAACAATAATAATTTAGACCTCAGATCTATTTCGAGCTAAAGAAAGAAGTTTTTGTTTTTGAACTATTTGAAGGTCTCAGACCTATGAAAAACAATAAAAACCTTACAAGGGTTATTGAACTACGCATACAATTATAAGATCTAGGACCTATAATAACACTACTAAGGGACTAACAATTTGGTTTAATATGTCGTTAGATTCGTTAGGTCGAATACCTATATTTCAAAAATGCTTTCAGAATGCCTTTGTAGTAAGCGAAAAGGCTATAAATTCCTGGGGAGAGCAGGAGAAGAAAAAGGAGATTAATAAGTGGATTAATTTATTATTGAAAATACAGAGCACAAATTGTGCGTAGGGTTAATACATGTGAATATACATTAATGTTTTCACCTTCCACCTTCACAAAATTTCACAATGGAAGGAACCCGGTTCTTACATGTGATTACGTGGTACCGACTACATTGTTTACCACATAATTTACAAGTACAGGATACGTCTATGTCATGAAAGTACTCGGTGACGCACAGTTTATGGTGGTACCCATGTACCGCCATCGAGTTAAAGAAGTGTCGTAGGTCTTGATTGGTGTCAGTCCATACCCTAATCGTCATGGCTTCCGGTATGTAAAATTCAGGCCATATTTCATCTCTCTTCTTCACTCTCTCATGCATTAGTCTTTTCCAGGCGTCCGTAGATGGTAGTCCTCTCTTCGTCCGTAGGTCCTCAATGAAGAAGTTCTCCTTGGCAAGTTCGTATACTAGTCTAGATTTTGCATATTTTGATAATCCCAGGGTTGCTTTTACGAAGCGCGACTTCACTGCCTCGAGTGTCCTCAAGTCCGCCAGGGTCAGTTTCTCCCAGATGATTTCTATCCCGTATGTGGCGATGGGCGCTATTTTCGCGTCAAATAATCTCATAGCAGTTTCCAAAGAGAGCTTCGTGAGTGATTTAATGTCATATATGGCTTTAGTTGCTGCCGTTGCACGAAACTTGATCTGGACTCTGTAGGCTCTAGCTGTTGTTTGCATTGTCAATACTAAGTATGTGAATGTATTTACTGTCTTGAGGGGATTCAATCCTAGGTATATCCTGTCTCCCGAGGCCTCTCTGCTACCTTTCCGAAACGTCATTTTTACTGTTTTCTCTGTGTTAATTTCCATCTTGTTATCCTTTGCCCAACTGTCGAGATTTGTTATGGCTTTTTGCGCTTCATGTACGGAACTTGAACCAATGACCATATCGTCAGCGTATAGGTATATTTTAACATTTTCCGTTCCTAGCGTAGTTGCCGTCACCACATCGTATGTTGCAATGTTGAACAGTAGGGGCTGAGTGGGTCTCCTTGTAATACACCGTTGGTTTGTGTTATCAAATTCGAAGTTGCGACACGGTCATCAATTTGTACATAATTTGTGGTCAGAATGTTGCTTATCAGTGTCGTGAGCTTGTTGTTTTCGCCCAATATGGCTACCAGTTTCGCAATTATTAGCGACCTGCTTAACGAGTCAAAGGCTTTCGCGAAATCGACAAACACTTCGTGAAATTTGCCACTAGGATGTCTTAGGGTTTCTTCAATGTCATTGAGTAGGTTGTTAATGGCGTGGAGAGTGCTTCGTCCTTTACGGAATCCAAACTGTTCATCTGGGAGTTTATGGTCTACTGCTTCTGTGATCCTTTTAGCGAGGAGTTTTGTCAGTATCTTCATCATGTTCTTTTCGATAGCGATCCCTCTGTAGGAGTTTGGATCTGATTGATTGCCTTTACCCTTGAACAGCACTTTAATAGTTGAGATTCGCCATGCTGTGGGGATGCTACATTCATGTAGACAGAGGTTCATTAATTCTGATATTGCCGGAAGCAACATCTCTGTTGAGTCTTTCACGTGTTCGTTACAAATCCCGTCAGGTCCTATGGCCTTATTGTTTATGAGTGACATGATAGCTTCTTTTACCTCCTCCGATGTGAACGGGTTGGTTTCATTTTGGTATGTTCCCATTTTAGTTGGTTCAAGATGGCTGACATCTCCGTCTAGTTCTGGAAGTGTTTTTCCCATTCAGCCATTTCTATTTTTCCAAAGCCATGTGTTTTTCTATGGTTCAATGTTACAAATGGGTCATTGATGGCTTCCTCTACTATTCTTATCGCCTCTTTTTCCAAATGCTCCTTACGTTTTACCGATAGTAGTCTTTTGTAATCCTTCTTGATGATGCTGTATTGTAGTAATGCCTCCTGGTCCATAGTAAATTTTGCGACATGCATGGCCTCGATGACTCTTTTCTCCTCAGATAGCATTCTTTGTCGAACCATATTCGCGATCTTCTTTCCGGCTTATACACAAGTGCTGATTTGATAGTTTTTTCCAGGGATAGCCCGGCTGCGTCTATGTCTTTTCTCTTTATGTGTTTATCAAAATTTTTCCATTCCTCCGATTCCTGTCTAAGTACATCTTTGTCTATCTGTCGTGTAGGGTTGGTATCTTTAGGTTTCTCTCTCTTGTCCATTCTTGAGACGTTAAATTGTGTCGAGATCGGGCAGTGTTTCTTTATCATCGCCTCCTCTGAAGTGAGACATACAGTGTAATTTAGTAACTTAATGGTACGGCCTTTATAGAAAACTAAATCTATAATGCTGCTCCCTGAATGTGCAAAGTACGTTCTATCTTCATCCTTGTTGACGAGGTTGAAACCTTAAAATCGACTATTGTTGATGGGAAAAATAATGTTTTATTTCACAACTAAATCCCAAACTACTTCACAAAATACATATTGTTTGATTTCATTAATTTCCCAATTAATCACAAACTTCTTTTCAAAATACAAACAGGTTTAGGTTTAGCCCTTTATGACCTAGTAACTTATACACATTAAAATGTTTCCTCTACTTAAAATTATCTTAACTATGTTCCCATAATCTCAAGAAAACGTAGTTTTGTAGATCTCCACCATAAGTATCACGGTTGCTAGCACTGACGTCCGCTGATTGCACATAATTGTATCATATTATGCTCTTGTACGATAATTTAGTTGGGACTGTACGATATTCGTATTTGAAAATGTGGTAACACTGAGGCAGTTCTGATAGTTTCATTGTTCTGTGCTGTGGTATATGATTATATGTTCTTGAGTGTTATTAATACAAGTATGAGCGGTGGCGGAGGAACGAAAATGCATCTTGGACTTGACTCGTTTTTTACGAAAAGAAACAAGGTAAGATAATAATGCCTACCTGTGTACTCTGTCCTACAAGCTAGATGTGAAGGATAGGTTACCTAACCTAACATTGCAATGCTGTCCTAAACTAACAGCATTGTAATATACAGATACTATGCTTATTTACAGTGTTTATTACGTACATAAATTGTGGTTCTTAAGTGGTGTTTTTAAATTCAAAATTTAAAACTCGAGTATAAAAGATGCGGTAGCAATGGCTCATTGAATCACGCGATAGTAACTTAGTTTCCATTATTTACTGTTTAAGCCTGTAATTTCTGTTATATGCTGTGACACGAACGTGTTACTGAGGGTATTGCTGAGTCAATGGCAATAAATAAGTGGATAATGGATTTCCAACTCTGTAATCTTCTAGGTTACCGGTACATAAATTGAATAATATGTGTAGATGTTAAAGCCTCCATAAATACAATCACAAAACTTCAAGCTCCTTTGTGACACCCACCTGTCAATTTTAACCTATTTTTTTTCAGGTAGAAGACAACAATGAACTGGAAATGGTTGAGTTTTTTTTTCGAAGATACAGCTTCTGATTTTTACCACAATGAAATTGACTTTAATAATACTACAACATCAGCTGTAACAGGAAAATGTGATGAAGACCTACTGTCCTCAGATACTTCATTTAAAGGTCGTAATTTGGGTAAGATTCTGTCATATCCAGCTTCCATAGCATCACTGAAAAACGAGGAAAAGTACCAGTTGTTGAAACATTCTTGGACCCCATCTGCAGTCTACAAATGTCCTATTTTTTCAGAAGGAAACAAAAATCTTTTCAACACAGCTGGTTAAAAACCTATGAATGGCTAGCTTACAGTGAAAAAAGTGCGGAGGTCTGTGGCCGTTCTGAAGTAGGAATAAACGATGTAGAACTTGGGAAATTGGATTGTGAGCCAATGAAAACATACAAGAAAGCTGTGGAATTACTCAAGCACCGTTCAAACACAGAATACCACAAACGAAACATGCTTGCCTATCATAATTTCTTAATGATACATGAGAACAAGGCTAATGTTGAATTGTCCAGCATGAAAAATTCAGAGAAACAAATTATTGAAGAAGACCGCAAAAGACTTATTCCTATCATTAAAACAGTCATTTTATGTGGTACCCAGAACATACCGTTGAGAGGGCATAGAGCTGACGGGGCCTTAGACATTGATAGAAGTTCGGTCGGTGAAGGAAATTTCAGAGCATTATTGAAATTTAGGAAACATGCTGGTGATGACGTTTTGGCTTTCCACTTGACAAATTGTGGAAATAACGCCAGTTACATTAGTAAAACAACTCAAAACAATATTACTGAGTGATGCGGTGAAGCAATTACCGAAATATTGTGACAAAAATAAAAGATTCGAAGGTCTTCACTATTTTGGCTGATGAGACTACTGATGTATCTGTCAAATAACAGCTTACATTTTGTATAAGATACTTCAATACTAAGGAGTTTATGATTGAAGAAGACTTCATAAAGTTTGTTGATGTAGTGGATCTCACAGGTGAGAACCTGGCTCACTCTATATTACAAGAGCTTGGAAAACTTGGTAAGGACATAAATGATTGCCGAGGACAAGTTTTTGATGGTTCCTCAAATATGAGTGGAATATTTAAAGGTGTGTAAGCTCGCATTGCTCAGATCCAGCCATTAGCTACTGTACCTACAGTCACTGTGCCAGCCACAGGCTTAACTTAGCGGCCAGAAAAGCGTGTACCGTATCTGGCATTAGAAACGCTGAAGGTGTCATATCAACTTTGGCCAATTTTTTCCGAGACTCAGCTTAAAGATTTAAAAAGCTCGAAGATGAAATGCAGGAAAATCATAACCTCAAGCCAGGAAAACATGGACTCGAAAAGTTGTGTGAAACAAGATGGTTGGAGAGACATGAGGCTGTACTGACGTTCATGGAAAACCTTCCTGCTCTTCCCACCGTTTTGGAAACTATTTCCAACTCTCCTGATGGTAGGGGGAGCAACGACTTTCCACTCCTCAACTCTATCATGGCATCAGAGTTTTTGATAAGTGTGGTTGTGTTGGCTTATATTCTGGGAGTTACGTTACCTCTTGCACGAAAACTACAAGAAGATTACATGGACGTTCTTAATGCAATGCAACTTATTGAAGTTACAATAGCAAGAATTCAAGAAAAATGGGACTCTAGTGAAAAATCATTGAAAGCATTGTTTGAGCAATCAACAAAGCTAGCAGAAGAGATAGGCACAGACATTCAAAAGCCTAGAATAACAAACCTTTAAAAGAACAGATCATACCTACAGGTTGAATCAATTGAAGACTACTATCGTAAAACAGTCTTTATCCCCTTTTTGGACTTCATGTTAAATGAATTAACTACAATATTTCCGAAGAGTGAAATGCAGTGTGTGGGAAGATTGCAAATGCTTTTGTCATCAAATTTTGAAAGGGATTACCAGACTGAAATCCTTGAAGGAGCTTCCTTGTACGAAGATGACTTGCGCTGTTTTATGCTTTAAGAGGAGAGCTGCAAATCTGGAAGAATTTATGGCGATCGCTTTCAGGAAACAAGAGGCCAAATCACCCAGCCAAAGCGTATAAATTGGCCGGTGCTCTTCCAAATGTGATAATATTACTCCAACTTTTGTGTACTTTGCCAGTTACAACAATTACAATTGAGCGTTCCTTCTCAGAATTGCGCCGACTGAAGATGTATACGTGCAGCACTATGTCAGAAGACAGACTTAATGGACTGGCTTTACTACATATACATCAGGGCATGTCAAGTGAAATTAAGCCTGAAGAAGTGTTGGACGTTTTTGCTAGAAAATATAAGGGAAAACTGTCCCTAACACATCTGTAAATGTTACGGAAATAGACAAAATAAATTGTGTCTATGTACCTTTTATATTTTCTTTTGTATTTTGAAAATAACACAGCTTTTATTTGACGTAGTTGGGATTTTTATTTCTTATTAAAATCCTGTAAAAAATAAAGCAGGTCCCAAACATCAAGTAGGGATGCCCCTCCCAGAGAGAAATTCTGGATCCGCCCCTGATGACAAGTGTTTTCGGTGATATGCATACTACAATTGTAAGATTTCAAAACGAGGTTAGGGAAATCCAAATAGTAGACATGCAGGGAGAAGACAGTTCTGCTACAAGGCAAGTGGAGCCCTCTGTCAACTTCTCACAGAAGCTTATTAGTGACAGTAGGAATTCTATAGTAGGCCCTGGAGTCAGTCAACAACCAACGACATCTGTTGGTCAAATGCCTCGGGCGCTTAAGTCATCTGACCCAATACCGTTGACGTTGTCCACGCAACACCGAAACATAGTTGTCGATACTATTGAAACAGACGACATAGCGGACATAAAGAGAAGCTAGCAAAATGTAATGGATTTTTATCAAACAAATTAGGTGTAGTAATAGAAGAGAAAGTTAATGAAAGTTTAAATCGAAATATGATGTCCCAAATAGATACAACGCCAAATGTCGACAAGACACATAACGCAACCAACGGGGAAAACACTAACTATAACGGTCAGAGAGAAACACAATTGAGATCGGCCCACGTACAAAAAATCAAACGAAATACCAACCTTGATAAACCCATTACCGGGACAGGGCTGGTTGAAATCAATGATCTTGAACCTGGGGAACAATGAGGCCGCAGAAGCCAGAAAATGATGACATTTCGTCGATTAGTAGAGAATAAAGACAAATTGCTCTCTATTGACAATAACCATATACTTTGTGGTCCAGAAGAGAATAGCGACAAGAAGGCAAATGGCACTATTCCAGGCACGGACAAGAGTTTGGAGGAGAGGATCATAGATAAGGTAAACAGGCAGATGAATTTAATAAGGGAAAATTTATAAGAGACTGCTAAGATGATAGTTAAAGAAGAATTATAATACGTGGCGCAACGAACTTCGCTATGCCAGAGGCCCTCGAAAAAGTATCAAGATGCGTTAAACCACAATAACAGCAGAATTCCAGACATTGGAACATTAAACTTAAGTTGCGACACTACGGAGAAAAACGCAGGTAATGAGATTAACAGTAGTGTTACGTACATAACGAACACAGACATACCTATCAGGTTGAATGGCTCCTCTTAATGGGACGTAAACGATATACAGGGAAGAGACAGCCCTCCCAAGGGACCAATGGCGTCATCTGTACCCATAACGCAAGAAAACACCGGCGAAAACGTACATCTCCCGACGGCTGTTGATAAAAGCCCAAGGGAACAAGGAATACCAAAGGTGCAACGAAAATGCGACATAGCAGATTTAAAAAGGAACATGGAATACGTAATGGACTTTCTATCGAACAAATTAAATACAGCGATAAAAGAGAAAATCAACCAAAGTCCAATCCGCAATGCTGCCACAACGGAAACATCATTTCATAGCGATAGCGATGACACATGCAACACAATAAATGGAGAAAACGAAAATGTATCAAGCTGGAGGCTAAATCAGCTCACAGGGAAGTAAAATGAAAGGCATCTTGAAACGAGGATCAATAGCCGCACAAAGGACAACTAACCTGAGAAATCGGACGAAAGCAAAGACAATTCCAGGGAGGAAAATGAGTGGAGAGACGTAACCGAAAGAAGACGGAGACAAAATCCAATCCAACTTAGACAGCTACTGAAATAAAGGATACGTGTTCTACAGCTGAAGAAATCACTGGACCCACAACCACAAACGGCATCACCCATCATGCTAACAGGCAACTTAGAGCAGCTTCCAAAGACAGGTTCCCGGCTCCTAAGAAAGGAACTGGAACCAAAACAAACAGATTGAAACCCACGAACAAGATCAAGTGGCTATTCATCGGTAGGTTGGATGAATCCACAACAGCAGAGGACATAACCGAATACATGACAGAAAAAGGCATATCGACCGTCAAAACCTGTGACGAGTTGAGAATCCGTGGCCGATCGAAAGCATTCAAGATAGCAGTAACTGCAGATGAGATGGACAAAATCGACAGAGAAGATTTCTGGCCGGAATATATCACTTTTCGCCCTTATATGTTCTCATAACCAACAACAAACCACCCGAACCATAGAGATAATCACCTGGAATGTTGAAGGAATAAAATCAGCACTGAGGTTATTACCTGACAATACACTATTCGAACAAGATGTTCTAATCTTCTGGGAAACGTTTCTAACCGAATCCATGGAGATATCTGGCTACTACTCGGCACACGCCCTAGCAAAACCGTCCCAACACGGTCGACCCTCAGGTGGGGGTCTCAAATATCTATAAACCAGCCCTAGGCCAAGCGAAAGACACTCGAGCAACAGAGACTCAGACATCATCCAGTTCGATGACGTCATAATAATAGGAACCTATCTTAGACCTCAATCAACAGCAGAAGAAGTGGTAGAATGTATCGCCACGACGCTCGAGTATGCAGACCCAGCAACACCAGTAGTAATGGCAGGTGATTTCAACTGTAGCCTGAACAAGCCAGACCGCAAATGTAGTGCTTTTCTGGAATTAATAGAAGAAGAGGGATTACAGGTAGTCAACAAAGCCGAACACCACATTTATATAGCACACAATAGGACTACCACCTTCGATTTGATTCTCTACCGTGGTGAAAACATGAAGGTGAAAACATGAAGGTGAAAACACACTCAGTCCTAGAGACAAACCCTTGGGCTTCCTTCATAAAGCACCTACCAGTAAAGGCAGCTTTCCAAATACATAATAACACTGAACAAGACCCCAACGTCGCACAGATATGGACGCCGAGATCAATAGACATATTATCCTTCAACCAGACCCTCGACCAGGATCTGGTAGTTAGCCAGATAGAAGCAGGGCAAATAGACACTGCACTAGCGTCACTCCAAGACTGCCTCCTAGCCAATGGAATTGGCCCATCAACTAGAAAGAGAAGTAAACCTTGGTTTGACTCGGAGGGCTTCACATCGAGAAATAGGGTCCTCCAATGGTTCCATGTTTTCAACAGTAATCCAGACCAAGAAAACCGAAGAAAATATAATCAGGAAAGGCTGGTATACAAAAACGTACTCCATACAAAGAGAAAGGTTGATGATGATGATGATGATGATAATTGTTGTTTTAAGTGGCCTAACATCTAGGTTATCGGCCCCTCAAAGAGAAAGGATTACACATGCAGGATGGAACGACAACTAATTAAAGAAGCGAAACACACACCGTATAGAACTCCAGACACCAGAAGAACCAACGTGGTAGCCAAAATACCAATGAAAACCTGGAAAGCCCACTTTTCTGAACTATTACAGAAAACGAAGCTCGCACAAGACACAACAACCAATGACCACAGAACTGAGCCACTCTGATATATATAACTGAATAGGAAGTTTGGCACACTTCACAAAGAAGTATGCCCCGCAAAGCGGCAGGACCAGACAACATTACAAACGAATTAATCAAAGAATCCATTCCCTATACCACCAGTATCTGGACAGCACTGTTTAACAAGTGCATCGAGCTCCAAACTATCCCAAACGCTTGGAGAAGGTCAACTATAAAGATGTTATATGAAGGCAAGGGTCCTCAGGACTCTCCCGATTCATACATAGCATTAGAATGCGCCGCATTCAAGATGTTGTCCAATATAATCCGGAGCAGGATTTTTGATCGATTAATGGAGGTCGTGCCATCAGAGCAATACGGCTTCATTCCTGGGAGGTCCGCAGTACAGGCAATGCAAAACGTACTGGAGTATATAATGAACTCGATAAGCAACCCAAAAGGGTATGCCCTTGCAGCCTTTATTGACTACACAAAAGCCTTTGATGGAATAACCCGAAACATACTCGCCCAGAAGCTCAAAGCAGTCCTAGGCCCCGAAGACCAGCTCCTTAGATTCATAGCCAATATCATGGAAATGAATGTAGTAAGAATCAGCGATGGTCTTCTGGAATCAACAGATATCATCCAAAGGAACGGCGTATTGCAAGGCGACCCCATGGGCCCGATATTGTTCAATATGTTCACGCACGACGTCGCCCAAATGGTAACAACACCAGACGTGAAGTTGGTCCTCTATGCAGATGACATGGTCTTAATAAGCAACAACAGGGCATCACTACAAGAAGCACTCATCAAACTAGAAATGTGGTCACAAGACAACGACATGTACATAAACCAGGACAAAAGAAAGATTATTAAGTTCCCCAAGGGAGGGAAACTACTGTCCAAGGACATCTTCACATGTGGAAATCAAAAGTTGGAAATAGTAAACTCGTTCAAATACCTAGGAGTGACTCTACAGGTTTCCGGACTGACTTTCACCAGACAGATAGAGGACAAAACCGTCGCCGTGATAAAGGAGATCCGAAACCTGAAAACCCTCTCCCTTAGAATTGCAATGGCAGTATTTAAGCTAAAAGTCGCCCCAGTGGTGTCATATGCCATCGAGATGATATGGCCACACCTAAGCCACAAAAACCTACAATCTCTCGACAGAGCCAAGGCCAGATACGTAATGAGAGCTCTCTGCATTTCCAAATTCGCGCCAACCCGACTTGCGTACCATCTAGCAGGTACTAGATCTTTAATTGAAGATGTAATGACTACCCACAACCTGGCATCAACCCCACCCTCCACAAAATTCCTTGAGGAACAACTCCTGAAAACAGAAGAAATAAACCCGGAGTTCTATCAAACCCCGGCCATGATCAACCAAGAATGGAAAGAAGCAAACTTCGACCTACGCCACATCTACACGAGAGGCGCAATACATGGGTTTCATATCGCATCTGTAACAGGAAGGGCTTTCATGAACCATCCATAGACTGTGTGTTTGTAACCTGCGGTCTACACTGCCCACCGTATCATCTGATTGAGTGCACACAAAGAACATTACCTCTGTCCCACTATGCAAAAGACTGAACGGTTGCTATATTGTGTAACATGATCCTACTTACTGTATGGCCATTGGCTGCAGTAAATTATATTATTAGATATGTCAAATCCCATCATGGGTTCCATAAATATCAACAAAATTGTAGTTAGGCCCTTTGTCAAAATTTCAAAAATAAATTGTCAGCCGGAGTCCAACAATACCTCATATGTCAAATCCCATCATGGATTCAAAAAATATCAACAAAAGTGTAGTTAGGCTCTTTGTCAAATAGGTTTGGATAGGTCCACTAGACTAGGTTAGCATGACTAGGATAGGCTAGGTTAAGCCATGCTCACCATCTTTATTTAAAAAGCGCGCCATTCGTGTACGTGGTTGCGCGCAGCATCCATCTTGTTGGAGGAAAGCCGTAGGAGGCTGTAGAACACACCAAAAACCACTACTCATGTTCGATTTGTAGTCAGCAGGTTTTTTTAAAGTCTCATAGGTAAATTTCTAGTAGTCTCCTTCATCACCGTACAAAATTTCAGGGTGATATCAGTAGAGATCGGACATTCACGCACCAGAAATTATTAAAATATGCATGCAATTATGCACTAAAAATGTAGAAAATATGCATTAAAAATCAAAAATTATGCACTTAATAATAAGCCAAACTTATTCACTCTTCTTTCCTCCTTTCCCGTAAAATGTGTTTTGCATGTTGTTCAAGTTGACATTTCTTTTCACATTTCACTTCCTTCGAGCATACTTGACAATAGACGACATCGCCATTAGTTGAATAATCACTATTACCTGACAGCCACTGTTTTAATAAATCCTTTATGCTGCTCTTCTCTTAGGCACTTTGAGTTAAGAATATGCAGACTAAGAATAAATTAACACATTGACGGAAGAAACCCCTCACAACACTAACCCCTGGCTACTGGCTCCTGGGATGGTGGAAGGAATGTCCCGCGCCATTCTCTTCTTCAAATAGCCAGGCAGCATTGCGTAATGTACGAGTACTGTCATCTGACTCATCTCATTTTCTGCTTCTCAGAAAGTTGCTTAAAAGGGATAGTGCCCAGATGGTGAAAGGAATGTCCCACCCCATTCCCTTCGTAAAATAACCAGGCAGCATATTTGCATAAAATATTAGTTATTAATCTGTTGCTCCCATGGGAGTGCGACAGGCTTCAGCAGCCGGCACAATTCATATCCTCGCCGCTAGATGGGGGCTTCATTCATTCCATTCCCTCACCCGGTTGGTCGACTGGAAGCAGGCTGTTGATTTTCACTTTCAATCTGTTGCTCAGAAAGTTGTTTACAAGGGATGTCCAATACGCAGGTGAAACCTATTTTGTTCAAGATGTTTCAAATTATACTTAATTTCAACTGTTTATGCTAAAACATGCTGCTATGTTCAGAATATGCAAAACATTCAATAAACCCTCAAAATATGCATTTGCATATGCGCATATGCATTTTCAAAAAATCCGGTCCCTAGATATCAGTAATAGTTTCCGAGATATATAATGCCGGTGAAATATTTCGCACAGCCGCCAAGTTGGATTGGTAAGACGTAATAAAATTTGAAGGGCACGGTCGCGGTCGACCGAAATACTACATTGACCTTACCGAGTTTCATATAAATCGCTCCAGCCGTTTAGACGTTATTAGGGACACACAACCATGGACGCATACATACACATACATACACACACACACGGCAAAAGGTGATCTCATGAGCCTATTTTTTTTCATAAATTAAAATAGGCTAATATTTCAACATGGTGAACATCTGAAATATGTAGATGGTTCTCAATATCTGCGAATCTCTTACATCAATCAAACTGAAATTGTGTATGTTGATAGAGGCAATTAATATAAGGAGGATATATGAAAATATGCTATTTAGTTCTTCACTGAACTACTTGTTATTACTATGAATAATAATATAATGATAATATCAATAATAATGATACCTCATAGCATAGCCGTACCCGTAAACAGACAGGCTGCGAGGCGCAGGTGTATCCTTCTCGCCTGTATTGACCAAAGTTGCCGGATCGAATTCTAGTGCAGTCAGTTGGCATTTACGGGTGAGTAAACGTGAGGGAGAAATGTCAGTAGATTGACTGGCATGTTAAAAATCCCCTTCAGGGCAAATCTTTGGCGCCCAAGCGTCTCTAAAAGCTGCAGTATTTAAAAAGGGACGTCAAACCAATACCATTATATTGTTTTATTATTATTATTATTATTATTAAAATTATTTATTTATTTATTTACAGACTATTATTATGATTTTTATTATTTTTATTATTTTTATTATTACACTACCACAGTCATCACAAAAATATAATATGGATCAGTGATTAATGGTTAGCACGCATAGGTTTGATTCCAAATGCCCCGGTTTGATTCCCGTCCGGCCCGTGGGATTTCATTCTTCAGTGGTTGATTCTCCTGTCTCGAGGACTGGGTAGTTATGACGTCATTATCATTCATTCCATCACAATCAAGACTCGCAGGTTACTGACGAGTGACAACTCGAAAGACCTGCACCAGGCTTCTCTGTAGGTCACACACCATAACTAAAGGGAATATATGTTATCAGAAAAATAAGAAACACCCTAGGCCATGGGGCTTATGACCATTGTATCCCGAGCCCCTTAAATAAATTCAGAATATAAATAACATCATCTCCTATTTATTATTAATTAATTTATTTATTTATTTATTTATTTATTTATTTATTTATTTATTTATTTATTTATTTATTTATTTATCTTCATACATCAGATTATCCTTTGCTATCAAAATATCACGACTTTTCCTTTCCTCTTCCTGTTATCCACTGATGAAATTAATGCCCCGAACTATTACAACGGGTCATAGGTCTACTCTGCTTTCTGAAATAGTTGTGGTATTACGCCCAATGATAGATATGTATGACATTGACGAAAGCAAAGGCTGCATTTCAAAAAACTTACCTAGCCGTCTTGTCCCTCCTCCCTGTCAGCTGGTCACTAGGAGGCGATAGCCTACCAAGTAGACTACAATAGCAATGTGTCGTGACCTACCTGGCCTGTGAGACGTTCTGGCAGGTTGACAGGTCCTTCGACGATTTTCCCTCCTAGCCGAGCGGTTCACTAGATAAGGGAACTTGAGGTTTTGTAGACTAGTCCCGGAACTTCCGGAATAAAAGATGAACTTCCCTTGAACTACTGCCGATTTATTATGCCTTGGCAGTCGAAGTATATACACTATATACAAATTATTGTGAAGTTACTTCAGGAAGTGCACGCAGGTCTGTATTAGCACTACTAAGTCTTTACTGCTACTTGACATCTAGCATGTCTCCGCGAGGCAGAATTCGGCTCGCGCGCGTTACGACGTTACTCTGGCAAGAACTGAGGCGTGAGAACAACTGCAACTCCTGCAACTCTCTCGCTCGCCATTTTGAATACCATTATATCCAACTAGAGATGACCCGGAGTCCATCTCTCCCTTCCACTGAGAGCTGTGGTCCATTCCACTCCCAGTGCCTAGCAAGTGCTGCTTCCTAAGCTAGCGGCGACTGCCCATACTCGCGTCTACGTGACTTCCAGGGTTCAATTTCTGGACTAGCTTGTGACCATGATTCACTCTCTCTACAGTACAGAGTGCTCGACCAAATGTCCTTCTGTACCATCAATATTTACAGACCTCTGTACACATCCTGGCGCCAACAGTCTTATTTCCTTGAGAAATATACATTCTAGCTTACAAAAGCTCACATCCAACTTAGTAATAATAATAATAACTCTATTGCCCTTATATAATGTTCCTCCGAACCGCAGTCCTGGGTTCTGAACCATGGAGGCTCACAGTCACGACACCTCCCTCCCCAGGGAAGAAATGGGTGCAATCCTCCTTGCATTCATTTCTGTCCCAATATTACACTCTGATACTGTCGAGACGTAATGATCTGCGACTTTGCGTTGAGGGTGAAGGCTGTAATGCGACCTGACTCGCACTCATATCTGAATCTACAATAGCCCCCGTAGGCGTACTAAAGCGTCCTTCAGCAGGCGTAGAGTGTAATTCCAGGATTTCCTCAGACATCTCCGGGCGTCCCCGAAGTTGCCTGGGACGTTGGAATATCGTAATATCTTCGTCTGAATTCCTAGTCTTGCCTTCCCTCGTAATTACTGTTTGCCTTATGCAAATATTTGGGCAATGCGACCTTGCATCATCAAATCATTTTTTGGCTGGAAACCCTAATTTAGGACAATCACAACAACAATTGCAACAATAGCACCATAAAATTTTCCCAATTGTACCTGCTATAGTTAGTACAATATACTTATATACATTAAAATGCTTATACATCATCTGACTTTGTATTTCTTCTTCTTGTTTTCTTACTAAGTCCTCCACCTCTTCTGTTGTGTGCGTGGCCCACTTTAAATCATTCACATGATTTAACAAATTATTCAGCGGCAGTTTATTAACCTCCGGTACCTGCTCCAACTTAATCTCACTACCAATCTGCTCGCAGCAGTCATAATTAAGTATCAAATCTGGCACTAAGTCCTTACCTCGAGTAGTGTTTATTTTACCTACCCCCTGTACCTTTCTATGTGGGCTGTACAATGTACACCCTGGACTTAACACAACAATACCTGTGCCAGTTAACCCAATATCACTTGTAGTGTCCTTACACATGCAGGTGACCCTTGTCTCGCCTGGAGACACATAAATATACCTGTATTCCCTTATAGGTATCCACAGCAATCGCTGTACTGGTAGTACTCTCTTATCACAATTCTCCGGTACCTGGCTAACTCCACTGAGTATCTTCACTGCGCAACTGTCTTGCGAGTGAACCATATTAACAGGGAACTGAGCATGACACAACCTCCACGTGGCAGACACTACCTTACACTGCCTCACCTGTTCCCTATCTAACTGCGCAAATGTGTGTTTTTCTTTGTCCATCAATATATAGTCCTTGGCCTCTTGAATGTACACAAAATGGTGGGGATTACTCTTCATATAGGTGGGGAATGGGATCATATGATACACACTATAAATCACTCTGTCTGTAAGGGGTGTCCTTATAACATACACAAGATAATTTTCTCTTGTAAACACTTCCACTGTGGCCACCTTGTAGACTAGGTAACCGTAAGCTGACCTTAATTCAAATGGCAAGGATAACCCTTTTGGAAAATCCTCCTGGGCTTTCTTATAACTTTCTATGATGTCATCCGGTGATATTATCTGTACCTGGATGACTCCTACCTGTGCATACAAGTAAACCTTCTATCTCAATTAAATGCCTGTTTAATGAGATTTCTAACTCTGCTTGCTCAAATGCTTCTGTAATCCGAAGCGTACTATTGGACAAATATGTCCTGATTTCATTTAAACCCTGAGTCAACCTCTGCTCGTTTGCAGTTACATCGTAGATGGTGCTGTTCATTGTTTGTAACTTGGACTTAACCACTAACATCTGTTCTTTAGTGACCTTAATCATTGAGAGTTGCTCTCTTTCTAACTCACTTATTTGTGACTCATACTTATCTGCATCATCCTGACTTAATGTTCCAAATAACGCTTTGGCTATTGAACCTACAGCATTTATCAATCCCCTTCTTGGTCTGGTATTATCTGTCTCCCCACTTGGTCTGGTGATTTTGGCTATCGTTTCTTTCGATTCCTTAATTCGTTGCAAATGATTACTCAACATCTTAACGTCATGCTGACATGTCAAATTCGTTTTCTGCTCTAACAATATACATGCCAATTGTGTCCAGTGTATATGCTCCCTGATATTTGAAAATACATCACTTAGCTGATTCAAATTCACATAGGTAACTAATGTCCATTCCATGTTATACATCTGTATCTCACCCTGGTTGTCGAAGTATACTCCAGGTGTATTCTCGTATGGTGTCACTTGTACGTCTAGTACTTCTCCGGTTATGCCGTGGGGTGATGACGTCACTGTTACCACCGCCACCATGGTGTAGAACCATCCTAGCATTCGTGCCATTGCCTTCTGTCTTACCTGCAAGGTAAAGACAGGTTATTCGTTACCTATCTTACTGACATGTAAACAACAATTTTATCTACTTCAAAATCCGAAGTCTCAACAGACTTTGCATCGCATCCTGACTTAGGCATGCGGCTACAAAGCTATCAGCAGTGTCATACACTAAGTTCAAAAACTTGCTCGCTTAACCTCGAGTTCTGCTGCTCAGAAACTCGACTTCACAGATCGCCTCGGGAATGTGGCTACACTATCGCCGTTTGCATTTGACTGAATGCTCTCAAAATGTGCCTCTCATGGCTCGGTTTCTGTTTCATCTCATCTAAGCTAATTTCCGGTTTTCCCTACCCCTGTCCTAACGGGTGCGTGTCCGCGACTACCCTAGGGGTGACGAGTCACATATAGGCTACACGCTCGCCATCGTGCAACCCTTTACTTACGAGCACCTCAGTGCCACCCGTCGAACCTCTGTTCGTCTGACTGTTTAAAATGTCTAATACGATCCAATTTTGTTTTCCGTAGCTTGGCGGGGTATTAAAGAACCCTACCAGCAGCTGTCGCTATCTCCTAGTTGCCATTGAGACGAAGGGGTGTGTAACTTGGTCGTGGCCGAAATTTGAGGTTCTGACTCTTCGCTTTCCTCAAATGTGCCTCTTAGAGCACTTCTTCTCTACTTGCTATACACACGTATATATCCCTTAATAATTTGTACCGTTAACACAGGTGTCTCTGATTCACCCTTATGCCATTGATTGGTTTCCATCTATTATGAAAGGCAGGCCTTCGCATACCTGGGGCTGCCATTCACAACAAATGGCTCAATTACATAGAGCTACTCACCGGGATTCGCGCCTGCCTGACCAGTAGGTCTTCGTGGTCATCAGGCTACGCCTCTTTTCTGTCGCCTCTTACGACACAGCAGGCTCACTATTGGGGGTATTCTAACACCAATGATCACGTGTCTAAACCTTCCAATGGTCCCGCCCACCACACGGGGGTTTAGCTTCCTCAGGATGGCCGCTCTGGGGCCACTATGGACATCCCTGTATTTCGCCTTACCTAACTCATGTCACCCGGTGCATTATCTAGTCTGCTCGCCTCTTTTGTCCGCTGTTCAAATATTATTGTGTTCCTACTGATAAACTATATTGACTCCATGCGCACACAATCTCTTACAGCTGTGTTACCCTTAGCTGTCGCTGTATTTACTAACCGTGTATATACATCTTTAATCCGTTTTGTGCTGCTTCTGCACCCACCCGGGTTCTAAACCCGTTGGAGACCTTTTACAAATACATTTTCAAACGATTCTTATGCACCTTGACTCTTCTGCCTTTCTTACTAAACAATAGGGTACAATTTACCCCTGAAACGTCCACGACCTCATAAGGCCCTACAAATGGCGGACTCAGCTTTTTGGATCGCCCTCTTCGCAATGCATCATTACGCAAGAGTACCTTGTCACCAATTCGAAATGTGACTTCGTTCTGCTTTTTATCGTAGTTAGCCTTTTCCAACTTATTACGCTCAATTAGCGTCCTCCTAGTGGCTTCATGATTCCTCCTGAGCTGTGACGTCACCTCCTCTACCACATTCTGATGTTCATTATAATCCACCTCAGGTGGCTTTTGCAATATACCTGGTATATTCGCCTTCTTTCCAAAAATAAGCTCAGAGGGTGTGAACCCTGTACTAGTACTCTTGGTAGTATTATACACGAAGCTCGCTGTGGGCAGATACTTATCCCAATCATTTTGCTCACCTGAGCAAACATAATGCCTCAGGTACTCTGCTAGTACCTTGTGGGATCTCTCTACGCTACCGTTGGATTGTGGTCTGAAAGCGCTTGTATTTGTTTTCCTAATTCGCAGTTTCTTGCAAAGTGCCTTGAACACTTCGCTCATGAAGTTACTACCCTGGTCAGTGAGAATCTGCCCCAGTATCCCGTAAATGCTTATAACATTGTTAATTAGCGTCCGTGCCACTGTTTCAGCCTCCTGATTCGGCATGGCACTAGCTACCAAGTACTTCGACAGTTGGTCCTGGCATGTCAAAATATACTTATTGCCAAGCTCTGTCACCGGAAGTGGACCCACCACGTCCAGAGATACATTCTCAAAGACCGTGCTAGGGGTGTCCGTAATTACCATCGGCGCTCTGACGTCTGGTCTAGTCCCCTTATTCTTTTGGCATGAAGGACACGAGCGTTTATAACGCTCAATGTCACCTTTCATTCCATTCCACTGTAATCGTTCGCGTACCCTGGCGTACGTGCGGGCTATTCCCTGATGTCCTCCAACCAACGAATCATGATACTCCAACAGGATGGCCAATTTCTCAGCCTCCTGCAACTCGGTTACCTCGGGTAAGCTGTCTTCGGGCGTGGACTCCTCTGCGTTAGCGTCCTCGGAGACCTCACTACCGTCTGCTTCAATTCCCTCTACCGTAGCGTCCTCGGGTTTTGAAGTCGTTGCTACCCTCCTACGAGTTTCCATATGAGTGGCCACGGCCGCCCCCTGCCGTAACTCGTGCCCAGCCGAGTTAATCACTCGCGCTTGACACTGTGCATCAGTGGGATTCCTGCTAAGAGCATCATCATTGCAGTTCTGCTTGCCCTGCTTGTAAATGATTTCAAAATCATACTCTGCCAATTTCAATCGGAACTTTAGCAGGCGTGACGATGGGTCTTGGACATTGAACACCCACTTCAGCGGCTTGTGATCTGTCACCACCATGAAATGCCGTCCGAACAAATACGGCCTGAAATACTTTACAGCCCAAACAATGCCTAATCATTCTTTTTCTGTGACACTATAATTTCTTTCTGCCTTATTAAGCGTCCTGCTTGCATATGCTACGGGGAGATCTTTACCCACGGGCCCTTGAGACAATACGGCCCCCACTGCTTCGTTGCTAGCATCTGTGGTAAGAACGAATGGCTTTTCAAAATCTGGGTACTGAAAAATAGGCTCTTCAATAAGTTTTTGCTTTAGCGCTTCGAACGCTTGTTCCTGTGCATCCCCCCACACGAAGGGAACGTCCTTCTTCACTAATTCATATAGTGGCTTCGCAATCTTACTATAATTGGGTATAAACCTCCTATAATACCCACTGAGCCCGCAGAATTGCTTAATCTGGCGGCTCGTGGTAGGCCTCGGAAAATCCTTCACGGCCTGCATCTTTCGTGAGTCTGGTAAGACTCCCCCTTCAGTAATTACATGCCCTATGAATGTCACTTCAGTCCTCAGGAACTCACACTTATCTGGCTGGAGCTTCAACGTGTTTTCTCTCAGCCTTTGAAAAACATCTCTCAACTTAGCATTGTGCTCCTCTATTGAGCTACCATACACTATTATATCATCTAGATAGCACAGGCACTGAATACCTGTCAGTCCGGTAAGCACTGTGTTTATCAGCCTTGTGAATGTGGCTGGCGCATCCTTCAACCCCATGGGCATCTTTGAAAATTCGTACTTGCGCCCTAATGCTGAAAAAGCTGTCTTGGGCCTGTCTTCAGGTTTTAATAACACCTGATAATAACCGCTGCAAAGGTCAAGTGTACTGAAATACCTGGCCTTAACTAGAGCATCTAATAGCTCTGAGATGAGTGGGAGGGGATAACTAACCCCTATCGTTACTTCGTTCAATTTTCGGAAGTCAATCACAACTCTCCACTTTTGCTTACCTGACGCATCCATTTTCTTCGGTACTAACAATAATGGTGCGTTCCAAGGGGATGTACTAAGTACAATAATTTCATCACCTAGCATCTTGTCTATCTGCGCTTGTATTTCTCCCTTTTGTGCCTCCGGCAGTCTATACGGCCGCACGTTAATCGGGGGTTGATCCCGGGGAGTTGGGATCTCGTGACGTATAACGTCCGTGTACGTGAGCATATCTCCCTCAAGGTGGAAGATGTCATTGTATTCCGCACAGATGGCGTATATACCCTCCTTATCTACCTGCATGACATGGTCTACTCGCAAACAGTCTATCACTCTGCGTGATCTGGGCTTCTGAGTAGCCGGTTCTCCGTTTACCGCCCTACTGCCCTGCTGTACCTTGCGTACTTCTGCCAGGCAGGTGTTGTCCACCTCCTGCATTCGCACCCGAGGGCTGTACAGAGTCACTTCTTCCTCAGTAGTATTCATCATGCTGACTACTGCCTCGTTGTGCTCTGACCTTGTTAGACACTCTGCGAGGTAAACCCCTGGTGCCACCTCGGCCCTCTCAATAATTCCCACTGGTAGATTCTTATTGACTTCAATAACTACTCCCTTCTGGGTTCGAGGCTCGAGGCTGATTATCTTCGCCTCCCTCGCTCCCAGCGGGTATTTTTTACCGTGGATCGTAACATGACCCTCCTGGTAGTCGATCACGCTGTCTGCTAGGATGTCTCTCCCTATTATACCATCCTGGCTTAGTTGGAAATCACTGCCCACCACATGAACTGTGTGTTTAGTGCCTCCAATAACAAACTGAACGGTCCCTTGGGTGTAAATCTTTCCCTCGCTTACATCCGTTAATTCGATCGTGGTGCCTCTACTAATTGCAACTCCTTTAGGCACTGATTGCCTCTTCACTAGGCTGACAGCGGAGCCAGTGTCAATTAAAAACCTCAGAGGCCCCCCACAATGCATTAATATCGTGCCCTCCGTGTCACGTGCCTTGGGACTCTTTAAATTTCGGGATTCCATAGCTGTCCCTGTGTTATGGACCCGTTCCAGTTTGTCGCCCCTGTCTGAGTGATATTTCTCTTATTACCTTTCCCACTCTTGAACCAACAGTCCTTGGTTCCATGTGACCACCGGTCACAAACATCGCACTGGCGTCGGCCTTTCATGGCCTTGCCTCCCGTGCGCCTACTCTGGCCCTGGCCCTTCTTGGCCTCCTGACAATTTCGTTTTATGTGACCCTGCTGGCCACAATTATAGCACGTCCGCCGGTCCACTTCTGCTTGTGGTACCTGGGCTGTCTGTCGGCAATTTTTTTGTACGTGCCCTTTCTTCCCACAACGGTAACAGGTTCTACTCCTGTCCGATTCCATGTGAGGCTTCCCCCTTACCATGCGCACGGCTTCCGGAGCCACGGCTTCCTTATCTCTCTGCTTCTTTCGGCAATCGCGCTCTATGTGTCCCGGTTGTTTGCAATATCTACATATGATCTTACTTGGGGTGCCCCCTGTCTGTACATTGGGTGTACTACCTAACGCGGTGCGTGCACCTCGGGTTCGTGCCTCCTTGCACTCCCGTGCGATGTGGCCTTCCCTGTTACAATTGTAACAGACCACCCTAACACTTGCTTGTGTTGGCTTAGTATGCCACCTTAGTGGTGCCTTCCTTTCCTGATCGGGTTTACCTGCTCTTACCCCTGAACTATATTTCGTGTGCAACCCTTCTCGTGCCTTCTTTGAGAGTATTACCGCCTCTTCTTGCCTTGCAGTGGCTACCGCTTTCTCGAAAGTAATGGCCCCGTGACCCTGGACCCTAGCTTGGATTCGCGGGTTACTTAACCCCTGTATGAAGCTAGCTACGCATATTTTCCGTGTGATCCTTAACTGAGCTTCCCTATGCTCCCAGCTCTCTCCGTCGAGGACTGCTTCCCTGAACGCAGCTGACAGAGTCTCTACTTTATGGCGCCCATGTCGCCACTGTTTCCCTCGGATCCTGCGCTGTTTGAAACATCTGGCAAATATATAAGTCTAATGTGCCCTGAAATCCGTAGTACTCTCGTAATGCCTGTTTGGCAGCCTCCCAATGATTTATGTCTCTTCTGACTAACAACTTATCTCGGGCCTTGCCCGTAATTTTGGTCAGGATATACTTAAAAAATAACTCTTGATCATCACCTTTTATCATGCGAACAGCAGCGTCTACATCAGCCACAAACTCACGTAATCTGTCGGGCTGTGTGCCATCGAACTCCCGACCTATCAGGCGATGTCCTTCGGTCACTGATACAAAAGGCCCACTTGTACTTACCATGTCTAAGTCTGCTAACCTCTCCTCTACCTGGGCACTGGTAGCTGCACTTGTCCGTCTTGCCATTGTAATAAGGTTAGCTTACCTGGCGGCTTCTTCTTCTTTGTTGCCTCTGCTAACTGGATACTGCTGCTTCTCGGTTCTCCCCTCTGCTGGCGGCACGGCTCGCTACTGCACGGCTCCTTCTGCTTAGTAGGCTTCTTCTTCTCTCTTCTGCGTTGCGCGGCACTCGGTACGATTTACGCGGATGCGCGGACGGACAATCTTCAGCGTTGTCGCGGTCTTTATCGGACAATCTTCTGCGATGTCGCGATCTCTCTCTTTATTCCGTAGTTGCTCTGTTCTGTGCGTCGAACTCGGGACCCCACATCTGACACCAAAAAGTTAGGCCTGTCGTGACCTACCTGGCCTGTGAGACGTTCTGGCAGGTTGACAGGTCCTTCGACGATTTTCCCTCCTAGCCGAGCGGTTCACTAGATAAGGGAACTTGAGGTTTTGTAGACTAGTCCCGGAGCTTCCGGAATAAAAGATGAACTTCCCTTGAACTACTGCCGATTTATTATGCCTTGGCAGTCGAAGTATATACACTATATACAAATTATTGTGAAGTTAAGTCAGGAAGTGCACGCAGGTCTGTATTAGCACTACTAAGTCTTTACTGCTACTTGACATCTAGCATGTCTCCGCGAGGCTGAATTCTGCTCGCGCGCGTTACGACGTTACTCTGGCAAGAACTGAGGCGTGAGAACAACTGCAACTCCTGCAACTCTCTCGCTCGCCATTTTGGATACCATTATATCCCACTAGAGATGACTCGGAGTCCATCTCTCCCTTCCACTGAGACCTGTGGTCCATTCCACTCCCAGTGCCTAGGAAGTGCTGCTTCCTAAGCTAGCGGCGACTGCCCATACTCGCATCTACGTGACTTCCAGGGTTCAATTTCTGAACTAGCTTGTGACCATGAATCACTCTCTCTACAGTACAGAGTGCTCGACCAAATGTCCTTCTGTACCATCAATATTTACAGACCTCTGTACACATCCTGGCACCAACAATCTTATTTCCTTGAGAAATATACATTCTAGCTTACAAAAGCTCACATCCAACTTAGTAATAATAATAATAACTCTATTGCCCGTATATAATGTTCCTCCGAACCGCAGTCCTGGGTTCTGAACCATGGAGGCTCACAGTCACGACAAATGTGTACTCATCTGATTTGAAAACTAATTACACAGCTCAACTGATCTAATAAAAAATGTCATGCTCATGAATAATAAACAGTACCGTTTGTTATAGAAATCCAAGACTCGATACCGATTAAAAATGCATTAGAAAATCAGTAAAAACAGAATTAAGATATCTTACACGATTTCGATGATATTTGATAGGGATATATTTGGTGACTAACCCTGTATAGAACATGTGCTATCGTAATTAAAATTTCAACAATATGTATACTACCCCTTATGTTTCCCAATTCTACGGAGTCAGTGCTGCGTTGAGATGAGTCCCAATGTTGGGAATGGATTTTACAGCTAAATGCCATTCGTGACGCATACCTCATTAGAGGGGTTAATGAGAGATGAAATGAGTGAAGATTAATGAAATGGGGCAACGAGTGGAATGGAAGCAGCCATAGACAATTAGAAGTTATCGTCCCGGCATTTATTTGGCGTTGGAACGGAAATCACGGAATAACTATTCAAGGGTGGCTGACTGCATGATTTCGAACCCACTTGGCTTCCAAGTCTGGTGTTATCCTGAACCCTTGGTCCAGCACCCAAATACGCGAGTCTACTCCGGTCGGTTATATTACAATTACAATAAAATACTGTGAACCAGGCCAACGGTTTATCGGGAGAGTCATTTAATTGGATCCAACCTCAAATATCAGGATTATTTGAACATTTATAAAATTAATTTTCTTCACTTATTCGGGCCATTTCCTAACATAATTCGGCCATTATTGCTAATATTTTGAATGCATGAATCAGAATCGGCATAAAGAAAATGTTTACTCGTGATGCTTCGGAAATTAAGAAGGGGAAAATATTGTAAATACTACTGTAGCTGTAATGAAAATTAAGGAATTTGTATTGATCACGCGTTGTCAACTAGCAAGACATGTGAAACTGAATATTTCAATGACAAAATTGCATTATGGTGAGCACATAATACATTGGCCATAAACGAGTAACTAATCACGATTTCGGTGCACGCAGAGTTCAACTGTAGGGCTCCTTCACGTTGGAAGGAATCGAACGTAGTATTCTTTGTGGCTATATGCGCTGATATTGGTCGGCCACAGTCTCTTAACGATATACTGTACATCAGAACCCACTGTATGCATTCCTCCAGAACAAGTATTTAAAACTATAAGCTCATTGGAAGGAAACCACGCTGAGGATTTTACAGTATATTGTTAACGTGTGACTGCGCTTGGGTAATTACTTAGGATATTATAGAAAGGTTTATAGCATTATTATTATGATTACTATTATTAACATAATTATTTTTACCATTTTTTATTATTAATGTGCCCTATTCATCAATATTAGTATTAATATAATTCATTTTCCCTTTATTGATCATTATCATCATCATGAGTAACTTATGTTTATTGTATTTCAGCAAACTGTTTCCAATGCACCGTATTGAGTGGTTAAGTGTAAAAGAGAGCCATGAGCCCTAACGTTGCCCCTACTAAAGACATAACATAAATATTTCTTATTTTCTTCAGTATATGATATTCCAAAGCTGTATTCTGTTAAGAGACTCACTATAAAATAGACGGGTAGGTTGAGTTATATTTAAAATTACATCACATGATCAAGTCAGGCGCTTACTTGGAACACAGTACATTTGACAATATCTGAGCCAACAAATCGGAACTGATTATAATTTAATATCCGTCCAACCACCTGTAGGACGCCATCCACAATATTTTCAGAAATACGTAACTTCAACCATTTGGGTAGAGAATTGAAACGCACAAATAAGTAGCATATCTATTGTGACCGAAATCCAGTCATGTGACTCGGCTACCCCAGCCGTGAGCCAGAAGAAAACGAAGGATCGCTGGCCGATCTACGCTGAGAGCCGAAAAGCGAGTCTCCGAACTCATGAATTATTTATTTTGTTTGTCCGGCAAGAAACTCCATTTTTATGATGTCTTGCTGATCATAATTAATTATTACATCTTGTAATGAATCTGCGTTCCTTATTATTGTCAATCAGAGATAAAAGAACATATCAATTGACTAACGGTTACTATTTTTGTAGCAGAAAGCCGAATATTTATTGTCAATCTTATATGTGCGAAGCTTCTCATTATGTGACAGGAGAAAGGATGATCACCCCGAACAATTTTAACCACGTGACGAGGAAGACAGCCAGTGAGACGGAGTCGTGCATGACTGGCACTAGTATTCATTCGCTTATGGTCTACGAAACTGATTCTTCTCGCTTATTTGTACACGGTACAGTGCCGTGCCGGAATGTTTTTCATTCGCAGAGAGTCTACGGTTAAATGCCAAACCTAACTAGCCGAGGTACTGGTTACAGACGAATCGCGTTCTCGAAAGTGAATTTCGCCAGTGAACGGGAGTTCGATACCAGATACTTAAGTATAAAATTTAGTTGAAATTAATTCATCCGTTTCTACATAGTAGTGGAATGAATTGACAACTCACGGAAGATAGAATCAATGCATTTTTTGTTCTTGGCTTAACCTCATACAGGTTATTAACACAACGGATTATTTACAGCCGTTCCCCTGTTGTATATTTGCCAGCTCATTATATCCTCCTGCAAGTTATTACCTCATACTGAGTGATTATGGCGAAAACATTTCGTATCTAAAGTCATGTCAGTGTCAGAAACCACAGATGGAGGCAAAAACTAGAAGACCGGAAACTTGAAAGAAAGCTGATAGGTGTTTAGGGAAGTAACCATTTGACTCCCACAGAGCACAAGCATCACGAAGAAAAAACTATCATGTGACAGTTGGAAAGCTTCTGTTTGTCACCGCTTGAGTGTGTGACCTCTACCCGGCGGAAGTGCTAACCCTGAAGGAGTGTAGTTTCAGCAGGCTCGCGCGACACCCAAAGTTTGACACCACTGTCACAGCTCCTCTCGGTGTTTGCTTTGAACGTAACATGATACGTCAGACAGAGGCTGCCTGCGTGCAGAACATATGACTGCTACTCTCCCCCCTTCCCGCTCCTTTCCACCAAACTATGCAACCTTACTAATTCATCTGACTTTGTAGACAAACATTCCCGAAATACCATTAATCATAAGGTTCCGCGTATGACGCTGGCAGTTGAATGTTTTCAGAAATGCCCTAATTAACTTTAATTTCAACTTACAATCTTCGACAAATTGAGGACTGCTTCAAAACATCAACCTTTATTTTAATGACAAAATATAATGTAACAGACTGACCATGGACCACAGCACAATGATTACCTAAGTATATTTTGCTTCGTGCCGAGTAGGTTACAAATGGGGTTATAGAGGTTTTAAGACAAAGTGCACTGAGACGTAACCCAGAGAAAGGCACGGCAATCACCAAGAAGAATTGATAGATTTTTAATACGAGTTGTTCCGTAGTTAGCGAAAGATAAAAATTAAACAATACCCATTCTCCATACTGGCCACGTTGGACATGAACCATTGAGCCCAAGCACAGTAATAAACAAATAAATGTAAAATACATAAATAAACATAAAATAAATAAATATACGGTAAATAAAAAATAAACAAATAAATATAAAATAATTTAAAAAAATATTAAATAATAATTAAATAAGCAAACATATAAACTAATAAATAAATAAACAAATAATTATAAAGTGAATAGAAAATAATGAAAACCGTAAATAAATGAACAAATAATTATAAAAGAAATAAATAATAAATAAAAACATAAATAAATAAATTAATAAATAAATAAACAAATCAATATAGAATACATACATATAATACAATTAAATCAATATTAAATACAGAGCAAATAAATATAAATAAATTTAGATTTAATAAATAAAGTTGAACAAACAAATATAGAATAAAACAAATAAATAAATACAAAATCATTTTAAATTATTTAAAATAAATAAAACATTAATAATTAAACAAATAAATATCAAGTAAATAAATAAATATTAAATGTAAAGAAAATAAATATTAATTTAGAAATTAAATGAATAAACAAAAGATTAAAAATGATAAATAAAGGCTTAAATAAATGAATACAAAGTAAACTAATTATTGTAAGATAAATAAACAAATAAATATCATATAATTAACGAAACAAAGAAATATAAAATAAACAATTAAACAAATAAAAAACCAGTTAAAAAGTAAACAAGTTAAAATATATAAAATAAACAAATAAAAAGCAAGTAGTTCTGTTAAGAACTAAATAATCTATTTTCATATCTTACTGGGATTTTTCATTAAAACCTCCCCCGGATATTAAAAGGATATTTCATGTGATGTATACTAAATAGCTTTTGATACACGACCTATGTCTCCACCAACACCTTTGCATTGAGAAGGTGAGATCAGTGGCTACAATATATAACTTTCAGTATTGGTGGATAAAACTCCTCCCGCAAGACCCCATCTTTCTGTAACGCATCACGGGAGTTTAATTCAAGAAAAGTCAAATAAACGAAAAATAAGCTACAGAATTTAGTGCCACTCGATTATGATTATTAAAATAACTTAACACACGAATCATCTCTTCACTCGCATTAATAGGGTACGTGAAATAAATGATAATAACGTTTTAATATTTCGAACTGATGTCATCCTGAATTTTCAAAAACAATTCAACTTAAGATATCTCTATACTAAGCTCTGAATGAAGATTCGCTGCTCTTTGCTGCACTGCTCTCGGGTGATTAGATCGCTAGAAAAATAAAATTAATTATTTGAAAAATACATGGCCGCCATATTGTTTTTGTGTCTCAGGATTTGGAAAGTCACATACATGTACTCAGTTAATAGCTCTCTATCACCATACAAACATTCAGTTTGTTTGCTATAATAATTTCGGAGGTATTGTGAACCAGTGGAATATGTTACGGTATATGGATTGGATTGTCATACAGTTGGCCATAACATTGTATGCCAGCAGGTGAATAATCCTATGATAGTTCATTATACCAAGCTACATTTCTATAGCTTGATGAGGACACGAGAATTATAAACGAGTTATAAAAAATGCACACCCACCATTTTTATGTTCTCATAAAATTCCATTAAATTACACGTCAGTATATTAGGAATCGTATAAGGATGAAACATATCCTCGCCGCTAGATGGGGGCTTCATTCATTCTATTCCTGACCCGGTCGGAGACTGGAAGCAGGCTGTGTTTTTTTTATAAGGATGAAAAGTTGCAAGAATAATCCATATCAATATTTAAATTTTGCGTCGCCGCCATGTGGTGTTTTGTGTTCACCAGGTTATTGAAAGTCCCATAGGTGAACTAATGTTAATATCCTCTATCAACAAACACAATTTCAATTTGATTCCTGTAATAGATTCGTAGCTAATGAGAACTCGATCTTACGAATGTTCGCCATGCTAGATTGTTATGTATGTAGGCCATAGAGATATGTACTATTAGATAAAGATTATTGCGTAGGTTCATTATTCATACGTTCACTTTGACCCCATGATACCGACAGTAGTGGCTACGCGGGCTAAAGTGCTGCGTTAGGTCAAGGGGCCAAGCTCTCTGCTGACTCGGTATACGCGTGGGTTCGAGCCCCACCGTCGGCTGTCCTTGAAATGGTTTTCCGTGGTTTCCCATTTTCAACACCAGGCGAATGCTGGGACAGTACCTTCTGACAGGCCACGGCCGCTTCCTTCCTCATCCTTGCCCCGTATCATTCATCTTCATCCATTCCATCTCTCATCCCGACGCGCAGGTCGCCCACGGGCGTCGACTAGAAAGACCTGCACTCGGCCTCTCAGGAGGCTACACGACAAAAAAAACATGATTTGGAAACTAGAAATAAAATTTTAATTTTAATATTTCGCACAGCCACCATTTTGGGATTAAGAAAACAATTGAACTAAATTAGATGCCAGTAGATTATATATTGAATAAACATTTACCGTACTAAGTTTCATTGCGTTCGGATCGTAAAATCATGAGTAAATTTTAATTAAATATCTTAGCTTCGCTTGGCCGCCATGTTAGTTTTCTGCTCATCAGGTTATTCAATGGCCCACAGGTGAACTTATGTTTATAGCCTCTATCAACTTACAAATTTACAGTTTCATTGCTGCAATAAATTCGTAGATATTGAGAGCCGTCTAAATAATTCTGATGGTTGCCATGTCGGTTTTTATATATTTCGGCCGTAGATTACTGCTTAGGTTCATTATTCAAACGTTCACTGAGTTCGCATGATTAGAACACAAGAAATAAAAAAATATTTTTTAAATTTCGCACAGCCACAATCTTATGGTTATGAAAACAGTTGAATTAAATTAGATGCCAGTATATTAGATCTTGTATACAAATTCACTATACCAAGTTTCACTCGGATGAATAAATCGCGAGAAAATTTCTTTTGAATGTGCTCACTTGGCTTGGTCACCATGTTGGTTATATACTTAACAGGGTTTTGAAAATTGACTTGGCTGAACTTTTAGTACTTTTGTTATCACCACACAAGATTTCAGGTTGATATCTGTTACTGTTGAGGAGATATAGAATGTCAGTGAAACATTTCGCGTGGCCACAATGTTTGATTGGTTTATGATATTAACATTGGAAAGCCACGGTCGAGATCATACGTGGTAGTAGTATGTACTTACCGAGTTTCATTGAAATCACTTCGGCCGTTTAGATATTATTATGGACACACACACAAGGACAAAGGGTGATCTCATAAGCTTATTTTTTCATAAATGAAAATAGGCTTACAATATAAAATAAACAATTAATAAAAGAGAAAAACAATAAAAATAGGTAAATCAATAGATAAATAAATTCATAAAAAGTATATTGGCAACAATGCAGTAAGTATTTTTCTTGGGGACTGGCTACTTGAAATACAACCTCCGCTTAATGACTTCTACCCTCATAAAATAGCCCTTCTGTCGGGCTATTAATGCTTGTAGGGGGATGAAAAGTCAAACACGGACTGTTCCCTTTGTTGACCGGTGGTTATCCGTTGGGCGACTGAACTTGTACCGTCTGCCTCGTTGCGTAGTGGCTAGAATTCTTGGCTGTAACCATGGACGCCTGGATTCATTCCTGGATCTGCCAAGAAATTTATTTCTGGTCTGAAGTCTGGAACAGGGTACACTCAGCCTCGTGAGGCAAAACTGTGAAGAGGCGGGTCGATTCCAACCTCAGCTATCCTGAAAGTGGTTTTCCGTGGTTTTCATACTTCTATTCCAGGCAAATGCCGGGATGCTATTTAGCTTAAGGCCACTGCCGTTTCCTACCCAGATCGTACCTCAATTACAAAATACACACGATAGTACAGACATCACAGTAACCCAGGTTATCAGACAAATTCTACACTCATCCATGTAACAGTCGGTATAAGATCACGTAGTCTCAAAGGCCCTAAAGAATTCAACAACAACAACAACAACTTGTTAACAGTAAGAAATGTGGAATGTAATTAGAGCACATTCACAAACACATTCTTTGTCTACTCATGGTCAGCCCCGTAGCGTAGTGACTAACATTCTTATTTCCCGTCTCTGCCCGGAAATGTAATTATGGTCTAAGTCTGGAACACTCAGTCTTGCGAGGCAGAATTGAGAAAATGTGGATTCAATTCCCACCTCAGCCATTCTAGAAGTGGTTTTCTACGGTTTCCCCACTTCTACTGAAGGCAAATGCTGGGATGGGTCCTCACTTCAATTTACGGTAGCTCCAAGCCCAATTAAAATTACACTCACTACCATAGCCACCAAAATGGCACAGGTTATCGAATCATTCCGTACAAACCCAATTACACGGGTCTGCATCACCACGATTTCGCAAAGCCCGTGTAATGAATCAACAACAACCCTCTCCACGATAGATGTTTCTGGCTCAGATCGCACAGCCAGTGACATTTTGGCACCTTTTTGTCTCTCCCTCTAACCACAATCTTACTTCAAAATTGAATAGTAAACTCGCGTGGCCCAATAGCCTGATACAAGTCTGTAAAATTGACGCCAATAGGTTGATTTACATGTCATTGACACTATTCTAGTGCCAAAGGCCAGATATAAATCCTTGGCAGAGCTCGGTATCGAACCCAGGTCTCGGAGGTGACGGCCAATTTCCCTAACCACTATCGGAAGTCACTCACAACTCAAATGCCGAAATGGTACCTCATGTACGGGCCAACGTATACCCCCAGACAAAAGCCATAGTAATTATTTATAGAAACTTCTGTGGTCATTATAATATCACAGGTCATCAGCGAATTTCCTCATACACACTAGTAAAAGAGACTGATGTTCATAATGCCCGAAGGCCAAAAATAGATTAACAAGAACAACAACAAACTCTCATTCTGTTACCGAGTACGCTAAATCAGTGTCAATTGATCGAAGGAAGATAATTCCATATAATGATAATAATAATTATTATTATTGTTATTAATATTATTATTATTATTACTATTATTTCAATCCACAACAGAAGCCAGAAAACCAAGAATTATAACGATTTAAACAGTTTTGTTACTTGGGAAGCGTTGCCACCACAGACGGCGGAACCTGTGATGATATAAGGAACAGAATTAACAAGTCCAAATGTCCATTTGCAATGCTAATACCGACCTGGAGATCTAGATAGCTTACTGTAACATCAACACTGAACTGCACATCTTTAATACGAATGTCAAGTTGGTCCTGCGCTGTGGTTGCGACACCTAAAAACAAATAACCAACTCATCAGAAATCTTCAGACTATTGTGAATAATACCACAGCCGACTGGATGCGAACTGCGATCTATATCGGCTTGGACATTCACAGTTGGAACCCAGGCATGAAGTGTAATTCAAAATTTTCCTCTTGTGGCCGCTAGAGTGCACTCGCAGCCAAGGATAAGCGCAAGAAGAAATCAGCGGAGCAGTAGGTTTGTTAAATATGTTCCTTCACTGCGGTTGTTATTGTTGTTTTAAGTGGTGGAACAGCGAGGTCATCAACCCCTTGACCATGATAACTTTTAGAGTAGACCAACAAGGTTTTATTTGTTTCCATTACTGTAACTAGTCAATGCTAATATACCAGTACTGAATTTATACGTTGTTTGGATGAATTATAAACTTTAAACTACGGTTTGAATTGAACGCCGCTGATCAAATCTAGTTCGGTATGTCGTACTGTTGTGTGCTATTTTGCACTTCGAATAGGGAGAATAATGGAGAAGCGCTTTTATTTCACGAGTGTCCGTGTGGAAGGGATAGGTGCGATGATTGTCTTAACGTATATTTCCGCGATAACTTTGTTCCGAACACAAAGGTTCGTCTGTTGAGTGTAGTCTTCATCTTAAGGGTCCCGCGCCGTAGTCGTGATCGTCAAATTGTGCACCACGGCCGCGATGGCAGCTGTAGCAAGTCAAGAGATCGTAGGTTCAAAACCTAGCACTGGGAGAAACTATCCTGAGCGTGGTTTTCCCCCATGTTTTTCCACACTCTATCGAGACAAATGCCGGGATAGTAATTTAACACTGTTAGTAACGCACGAAAAGGACTTTCTGGCCTCCGAGACTTACGAAGTTATCCAACTAACTAGGGATCAACCGTCCAGTGCATAAGGTATCTTCTGAAAAATGGGTGTTTTAAAAGTTAGCCCAACCGCCATCTTGAATGTATGGAGTCACCGTTCTTTTGCATTGGACACACAAAATACTTATATGGTTCTCCCTTGTTGTTCATTTTTGTTATTGAAGGACTAAATTGATAAAGGTTATTTACTTTTATATTCAATAGGTTCAATATGATGGCAGCACGTACCATAAAATCTGATAAAGTTATCATTTGGTCACTATAGGTTCCTCATATAGCCCAAAACTCCCTGTACACCAACCAGTGAGAGCATGGTTTCATTGGGGGCATGAATAACGAATAAAATGTGTTAATATTTTGCATAATCTCCCGAATTTGTTTCTGCAAATTTTCGTAGTGTTTCGCTGTTGGTTTAGTCAGTGTTTGATTTAGGCATTGGACACTCGGATGGATGCCATTTACTTGTCATTTAGATATCGGCAATATCAATCATGAAATTAAGGTGTCATATACTAGTAGGCCTAATACCTCTGAACAAAATTTTATTCAATTGGGGTTCGTTATTTTGAAAATAGTAGAACAGACACACAGTCAGTTAGATCGACAGATGTAGGATATTTTGCTGTGATAGATCCCGTAAATCAACTTTCATCTTTCGCAAAATTTGAGAGTAGGGTAACTACTGTCGACCAAAATATTATGAGCACTCGAGTTTGAAGGTTGTCTGTGAAGTAACCAATAGGCCTACATAAAATCCAATAACAGCATCAATGTTGCCGTTCTATGTTACGTTAGTCCATGTAGGTTTGGAATTTTTAATTTATATTTTAATAATTTTTATCGCAGTTGGAACACAAAAAGATGCCCGTTTTAAGCGTGTTTCAACCATGCATCACATTTAAGAATTAGTTTCTCAAAAACCCGTCATCAAATCGAATCTAAATTTTAACACAGTCATCATCATCATCATCATCATCTTCATTTCCCCTTTTCCAGTTGACACTGGGTGGGGGCAAATATGATTCCTCTCCACTTTGTTCTGTCGTTCCACCATTCCTCTTCCGACACAGTGTTCCAATCCAGGTTCCGTTTTCTAATACTATTCTCCACCGAGTCCATCCAACGCATTCTTGGTCTTCCCGCCCGCTCTTCCCTGTCATCCGTCGTTCCAGTGCTCGTCTTGGTAGCCTTACTTCATTCATCCGTTTACATGTCCAAACCATCTCAATCTGTTTTGCTCCAGTTTGTCATTTAGTTTCTGTACTCCTAGTTCTTTCCGTATATCTTCATTTCTCATTCTGTCCCTCCTCGTTTTCTGGACCATACTTCTCAGGAATCTAACCTCTGCTGCTTGTACTCTGCTCTCATCCCTCTTAGTCATTGTCCAAGTTTCTGCTGCATATGCCATTATAGGAACATAATATGCTTTGTAAATAACTTATTTAGCCTTAATTTGTATATTCTTGTTCCATACTAGTCCCCGTACCTGTTGGTAGAAAGCACTCCCGGGTTGTATTCTTCTGCTAATTTCCAAATCTAGTCTTCCATCTTTAGTCAGTTCGCTTCCCAATTATTTGAAGTGTTTCACCACTTCCAATTCCTTATCTCCTACTTAGATTACTCCTTTTCCTTCTTTCTTATCTCAACGCATCACCTCTGTTTTACTCTTCTCCACATTTATCTTCAATCCCCATTGCTCAATCTTTTCATTTATTACGTCTAGCTGTTCTTGTACCTCCATCTCATCCTCGCCCCAGATCACAACGTCGTCTGCAAACAACAACACCTTCATCTTTGCCCTACTATATTCTTTCATTGCTGCCTTCATGATGTCATCCATCACCATTACGAACAATAATGGTGACAACACACTTCCTTGCTTTAGTCCAGTGTCAATTTTAAACCATTCCGATGTCCCGACTCTAGTCTTCACACTACTGTAGCCCTCCATGCACATTCCTTTTATCATGTCTCTCAGTTCCTTGCCTATCCCCCTATTTGTTAAGCTTTCACAAACTTTTGTTCTAGGAATGCTATCATAGGCCTTTTCTAGATCAATGAAAGTCATTACCATATCCTTCCCTTATTCCCAACTCTTTTCAATGTTCTGTCTCAGAATCAAAATGGGTTCCACTGTTGACCTGCCCCCTCTAAATCCAAACTGCTCCTGCTCTATTTGGATTTCTACCTTTACTCTAATTCTTTTTTCTAGGATTCTTTCCATTACTTTGGCAACATGCGTGATGATGGTGATTCCTCGGTAGTTACCACACATCTTCCTGTCTCCTTTCTTGAATATTGGCAATATTATTCCCTTTTTCCAGCCTTCAGGTACTTTCTTCTCTCTCCACACACTCCTGAGAAGTCTGTATGTCTACTGCAGTCCCACTGGTCCTGCCGCCTTGTTCATTTCTATTGCCACTTTGTCTATTCCCACAGCTTTCCCCATCTTCATCTTCCTAACTGCCCATTCCACTTCTGCCATAGTAATGTCTGATTCGTCTTCTATTTCTTCCTCCACCGTTCTGGCTGTTTGCGTAACTTCTCCGCATGCCTGGCGTCTCACCTTCAACAGCTCGCTGAAATATTCTTTCCATCTGTCCGTTATCTCTTCTGGTTTTGTCAATAATTCACCTTCTTTGTTGTTCACGAACCCAGTGTTCACCTTTTCATTCCTTCTGCTTTTTATAATTCCAATCAGCAATTTATTTCCACAATTTAAATCCTCCCTTATTTCCTGAGTGAATTCTTCCCAGGTTTTCTTCTTTTCCTCTGCAATTACTTTCTTGCAATCTCTGTTTGCTTCTATATGTTTTACTCTACTTTCTTCAGTCTTTTTTGTTTTCCATTCCTTCCAAGCTTTCTTCTTCTCTCTTACCTTTTCTTTCACTCTATCATTCCACCATTTTGTCGCCTTTTCCCGTACCTTTCCTGATGTTCTACCACATGATTTCTCTGCACTGTTTACAAATGCACTCTTAAACTTTTCCCATTCTTGTTACACATGGGTAATATCCGTCTTTGGTATCAGTTCTTGCAATTCTATCTTAAACTCTTCTGCAACCTCCTTTTCCTTTAGTATCCAGACCTTAATCATTCTTTCCTTTTTTCTGGTAATCTCAGGACCTTTCCTACTTTTAATTTTGCTACCACTGCCCTATGGTCTCCCCCAAAGGCTTCCTCGGGCATGGCTGTGACATCCATTAGCTCTTTCCGATGTCCTTTTTGACTAATACATAGTCTATCAGAGTTTTCGTTCTTCTATCTCCCCATCCATACCTCGTTATCTTCTGACTATTTTTCTTTCTGAACCACGTATTCCCTATAATTAATTGGTTCCGCTGACAGAAGTCCATTAAGGAATCCCCTTCCGGATTTTTACTGCCATAACCATATGGTCCCAAAATCTCCTCTCTTCCTTTATCTGTCTCTTCCCACTCGTGCATTCAAATCTCCCATTACTTTTATTTCCTTATCCTCTATATATTTTTCCACATCTTCTAGGAATTATTCTAAGTTCTCCTCTTTATTCTCCGTTTGTGGAGCATACACTTGAAACAAATCTTTTGTCCCTGTCTGGAACTGTATCCAGTATACAGTATACACAGTATACACTGGAATGTTGTATAACTGGATTATTTTCAACATTTTGTGTGCCCAAGAAACAAAGTTTTCACGGCTCGAGGTGTTTGGAAAATGTCGTTGTTGGTCGCGTTGTATACACGTAAATGAATTCACGTATTTTATATCAGTTTGCGTTTGTCCGGGCTAAAGTGGCATGGTTCAGCAGCTAGCCGATACGGGGAAAGCAGTACAGCATTGCCGAGATGGAGCACTACCACGCGTTATGGCGCTCCTCGCTCGGAATTACATGCGCAGCTTCCTTCTCTATTTAAAATTAACTTGTGAGCAACTTCATTAATTCGAGCAAATGCAAATAAAAGGACGTGAAAAACACTTCCTATCAGCTTTTCTCATGAGGACTTTGGACTTCCATAGTAGCTATAATTTGTTCTTCATTTTTAGATTGTTGTTAAGTTTTTGAATGTTATTTTCATTTGTGATTATCTATTTACAATGTATATACATTGGTTTAAGTCACCATCGGCGGTAGCTACACTCACTAACGCGCAGCCCTAGGCCATGGGGACAACCTATCTGCGGACTCGGTAGACTTTGGTTTGAGCCCCACCGACGGCCGTCTTTGAATTGATTTTCCGTGGTTTTCTATTATCAACTCCAGGAAAATGCTGGGATAGTACCTTCTGATAGGCCCCGGCCACTTCCTTCCACATCCTTGCCTAATGTCATTCATCTGCATTTATTTCATCTCTCAATAACTCTCATGAGATTGGCGATAGGAAGGGCATCCGGCCGTGAACACGACCCGCCACATAGCCTTTGATCGCATCTCATCTCCAACGTAGATGAAAACAGGTTTTTTATTCAGTTTTTCAAATCGAAATCCGATGCTGTAAACAATTTGCCAAAGTTTTTCAAGGGACATTTCTGGAAAGTCTGTCATTGAATGCTCGAGTATCTCTTTTAATTTTGAAATTGTTGGGAATGGTACGCCTAATAACTCCAATAGTATGTTGATCCATTACAATGTGAGGTCGTCCTGACAGTCGTCTCTTCTTTGCCGCAGGAGATTCTTATGTTTTCTTAAATGTCATTTTATTCATTCTTCTCCACTGCATATTTTACAGACCGAAGTGATATTCCAAGGCAATCAGCTATTCGTTTATAAATAGTAAATCGCTTTTCATGTAGGTTCTCGGCCTATAGAGTAGAAAAAACGGCTCAAATACAGTAAATACAGATCTTAGAGGCATCTTGCAGGAATCTGCACGTACAACTCCAACAAGACTGAACTGATCTGACAAGAAGACGGAAATTTTGTTTTTATTTTACTTCACCACATCGGAAATCCATTGACTCATATGAGGAAAGGCCAGTATGTTGCAGGGTTGAGGTCAGGCTCGGAAGTAAGCAGCAAGCATTCCATGTGCCACGATCTACCACAATATCCTCCTAATACCGTTTGTTTGAATAAAAACTGAAATCAAAACATGTATGACCTAACAAACTTTCTCGCCTTCTGTGTCCAAAGTTGCAGGATAGAATCCTCGCGCAATCAATTAGCATTTCAGGGTGATTGAACAAGCCAAAACTGTGTCCGATTTCATGACACGTTAAAGATTCCTTTCGGGGAAAATTAAGGTAACCCTGAGTCTCTAAAAGCCACGGTACTTAAAAGGGCTGTAAAACCAATATTAATATTATTATTATTTCCGGCCCCGTGATGTTGGGGTGGTGTGTCTGCCTCGCTTCCGGAGGCCCCGGGTACGATTCCCGGTTCCGTCAGGGATTTAAGAAACTAACGTGAGGGCTGGAACGGGGTGCACTCAGCCTCGTGAGGACAATTGAGTAGCTGTCTGACAGTGCGGCAGCGGGGTCACGGAAAGCAAGATTAATGGCTGAGGGGACCCAGTGCGCTGACCACGCGTCAACTCATAATCTGCAGACCAAATGGCTGGGCAGCGGTCGCTTCGTATACCTAGACCCTTCATGGGTTTAGTTTTTATAATTAATTAATATTAATATTATTATTAATAATAATAATAATAACGTTAAATAGAACGAGGAAAATTATAGTGTTATTGCATTATCTGTAGGTCTTTAGGCTGATTCATAAACAACTTCCAAACTCATGTGCACATAATATACTGTATTAGTCGACAGTAGCATGCACGTCGATGATCTATTCATTTCGACCTAATAGCCATGTTATGGATTTAAATGGTCGTAAAACTTTCTCACAGCAAAACTTAGAGATGCGTTATTTGAGCAATAGTAATCAGAGCAAAATACGACCGCTTTAAGTAGCAAGCCGCTAGGAAGATCTTTAACAATAGAAGGGTCCACGGGTAGAAGGGGAATTTGTCGCTCAAAATGTAATATCGAGATATCAGCGCCCTCCGGTAGGACTCTTTGCGACGTATTGAAGGCACAATTGTGTCTGGCTAAGAACAATGTGGGTAGTGAGGAAATTACGTTTCAAGTTAACGCGTACATATAAGTAAATATAGGTAATGAAACATTAAATTTCGTTTCCTGAACATTCCCCCTTCTTCCCGTGGACCTTCAATTACAACTTAACAATAATCTAAAAATGAAAAACAAATTATAGCTGCTATGGATGTCCAAAGCCCTCATGTGAAAAGCTGAAAGGAAATGCTTTTCACGACCTCTTAATAACATTTGCTTGAATTAATGAAGGTAATCACAAGTGAATTTTAAATAGCGAAGGAAGCTGCCCATGCAATTCCGAGCAAGGTGCGCGATGACGCTTGGTTGTGCTCCATTTTGGCAACGCTGTACAGGTTTCCCTGTATCGGCTAGCTGCTGAACCATGTTATTTTTTTCCCGGACACATACAAACTGATATACAATAAGTGAATTCACAGGTATTTCACAGTCATACTGAGACAAAAACGCAATTTTCCAACCACCCCAAGCCGAGAAAAAATTACCTTACAAAAATGATAACAACTTTGTTTCTTGGTCACACAAAATTTCGAAATTAATAAGCCAGTTATGCAACATTCCAGTGTATACTGTGCCCGTTGGAGGAGGTTATCTGATCCCCACCAACCGTAATGTTGCCTCCCAGATTACCCCTTCCCCGAGACACATTGCCGGAGAGGATCGGAATGCATTCCTTGTGGGACTAGCCGGCACAAGAATCTGCTTCCCTAAAGGATCAGGTTCCCATCACAGTGATTGACAGAGGTACCCAAAGAAATGCACCCCCAAAAGATCAAACTACTAAATAATAACATCCAGACTTAAGACATATTCGTGGTTTGTCTATTTTAAATGCCAAACCCCTATCCTACAGTCGGAGGGTTTGGAAAAACGGTCCACTACAACACCAAATGGCCGACCCTGGCGACACAGAGTGATTTTTGATAACAGTGCAACGACAGTGAAACGAGCTATAATATTACTCATTTCATATTCCAAATTATCTAGCTGGGTAAAAGCCGTAATTATTACCATTATCATTATTAGTATTAGCATCCTCGGTTTAATAAACAAATTTAACGTTCATGATTTAGTTCTATGTTTAATGTTGTAGGTTTATGAGTTCATTATTTATGATGGTTGACCAAAATGCAAGGCTTCTAACGAGTGTGTGACCATCTCGTGGTACACCTCAACAAAATATACATGGCTCAGCATGTCAACAATAACACATCGGAGCTCATAAGAGACACCGTTACCATTCCACATCGGACAAACTTGTTCAGTAACATAGATTTGCCGGCCTACACTGGACTAAATATGGTAACCAACCCAACGTCGTGTATCAAAGACACGGAATCAAAACATTCACTTTCAAGTGAGAAATAACAATAGCCTTAAAATGTCAAGCCTATCAAATGGTTACTCATATCAATATAATTCATGACAATAATACACTGGACTCGCTTACAAATACCTGCGAGGTTATTTAAAACATAATGCATGACATAACAGTATCCATGTACTGTGACATTCCTCAAATAATCATTACTTGATCAAGGTTAACAGTATAAGCCTTCGAGAGGGTTCTTCATTAAACTTAGGAGTTGTTTGTTTTCCTGTTTGTATATTTAGCTACGGATTACCATCATGATTAAGCCTATCAAGACAGATTGTTAATTTCATGTGCAGTGGACCATGTGCTCGTTCACTAGGACTGGAAATTTACTATTTCCTTTCGAAAATATTATCAATTTGATGACTTCACACGAACTATACACTTCACCAGCATAATTTGTGCTCAAAATAAACTGTGATCGTGTTGAATTATTGTCGATTCCTGATAGCGACAAACGTGAAAATCCCGGTCTACTTCAGATCACAAAAATTAACATGTGCGCGCGTCGATCGCACAGAAAGAAGAGTAGTTTCCTCACGGAAGCAGGCGTTCAAGCTCAAGCACTTCCTTAGTCATTTAGCAACTAAATCCGTTCCACTGGCATGTCTGCGACGGCATACCTTTGTCTTAAATACAATAAATTAAAGATTAGCACATGAAATGTAGCTAATAATGCTGTCTGACTTTCAATTATAAATTCAAGGTTGCACATTAAAGAACACTTATTTAATCATGATAAGAAATTAACCATAGCTTCTTAACAGAGTCAAAAGTACATCTGAAGCGGTGGCATGCTTCTAGGATGCGTTCATAACTCTCTGATATAATAAATTCCTTTGGCTCTCGTAAAAGCTATCACCAGCATGAGCTATACGGGCTCAATACTGTGTTGACATTTTGATTTGATTTGATGACGACTCCTTTCAATAGTTCCACGGCACACAATCCCTTCCCTGACCCGTCCTGAAAATAAAATTGCATTAATAAAATTATTAATATCAACTTTTAATGCATCTGTGGCGTTCTTCAGGGAAAGAGCGGCCTTTTCACGCGTAGCTACATCAGGTTGAATGGAAAATGAAGTAAGTAACTGCACGGCTGGCTACTCTAGATCGTGATCCAGCTGGCAGTGGTCACTGAGATAAGATGGGAAAAGGGAAAATATGTAGGCTCTAAGAGGAGGCTGATACTGCATTCGAGTCTGAGTGGAATGTTAAATCTTCCAGTGTGTATTTAAACACGATTGGTGTCCTGCACACTACTCGTGTGTGAATAGACAAACTCTATTTCCTGGTTGGTGAATTGGCCGAGAAGGCATCATACGTTGGCCGCCACGTGCACTTGATTTGACACCTGTTGACCGATTCCGAAGGTTCTGGGTTACTTTTTTTAGCTCTGACAAATATTTTGATTGTTGTTCAAGGGTTGAAGAATATACTCACCCTCAAGAGGCAAGAGGTGGGTTCAAATCCCTCTCCAGCCACCAAAAAGTGGTTCCTTATGCCTTCCCGATTCTTCCCCAGGTACATGCCATGATTGTTCCTAATCTAAGGCCATCCTTAACCTAGCAAGTAGCAACCATTACAAGAACACGTACTACTGCAGACATTGCAATGAAACAGATTAACAGAGAAATTCAATACATACTCAAGTGCATGGGACTGTTGACCACAATCTCCGAATCCCTAAATGAAACAATATCAACAACTCAAATAAGGTCAAATGAAATAATTCTCCATCTCACTGAATGAGTTTTTAAATAAATTATGTGCTATTTATGTAATATAGTAACGAGGGAAACGAAACATGTCTGCAGAGACATGCTAGCTATTGTTGTGGGGGGCGTGATGGCGCAGTGGTCAAGCTGTTGGTCTCTCACCAAGGTGGACCAGGTTCGTTTCCTGGTCAATGCATGTGAGATTTTCGAAGACAAATGCCATGTCCTGGGGTTCGGATTCCACCTGGAAAGGAGGTCCTGTGGCTCATGATCGCATGATTAACGGCCACGTAACACTACAAGCTTCCTTAGTTATTCTTTTTATGGGACGGAACAGCGAGGTCATCGTCCCATCTGCAGAGGCTACTCCATTCTTTAATAAGATCTTCCTTCTCTGTTTCCTGTTATCCATGGTGAGGGTAAAGCTCACGAAGTGTGTAATAATGACTGAAAACGTCATAGCAATTCAAAAGCAAATACAACCTACTCAATGTTCAGAGGCGTTAAATGCCTTCAAATATCGTAAGAGGAGGGAAAGGAGTGCGTCAGGACTATGCTGGGAAATGAAATATACTGTATATAGTATTTGTTATTATTACATAGTATTGATGATGTTACCACACTGTAGACCGCTTTTGTTTCAATTAATATTAAAATAAGTTCACAAATAATGATGATATATGCCATTAATTACAAGTAATTAAAATAATAATATACATATTCATTTGGCATTTGAGAGACCGGGTCACATATTGAATCCCGGGAAATGATTTGCGCCTTATTTCGTTCATACTAATAACTTATACTTGAAATCACAAAATTGCGCTTCCCTTGAACTAGTTAATCTTTCAAGAAAATCTTGATGTTGATGTTTCGAATTGAGAAGTATCCTGGAATTAACTGGAAAGCCAGGACCCTTCAGTTAGTTTACACGGTGGAGTGATGTCCTTGCTTTACAATTTAAAAGGGAAGATATTCCCTCCCCTCCTCAGCGGAACCAGTGCTAATGAATTTCTTCCTTTGTCACATTATAACAAACAGCTAGTGACGTAAGTCATTATTAGACAACAAATGAAACTTAATTTTTCTATATTTTTAATCACTTACAGTATTTACATTTCCCAAAGAACCAAACTCCGATAATAACGACTACGATTCTGATTTCAGGATTTTCATTCTGTTTTGTGTGCGAGGCTACGCTATGTAAGTGCACCAACAGACCTTGACTCACACTCAGCCGCTATGTAAGTGCACCAACAAGCCTTGACTCACACTCAGCCGCTAGGTACTAGACATTCGCACAATGCGTCACCAAAAGAAGGCGCGGCCTAGCACAATTTTCATATCCTCGATTTCTCAAAATGTACTTGTCCGATTCGGGAAATAATAACACCGTTGAATTTTTCTCAGTGAAATCTCTTATCCTGTATAAAAAATTAGTATGGTTCCATTAGAAAAACCAAAGTTGATACCAATATCTCAGCTATTCACAAAGAAAGGAAAAAATAGTATAAGTTAGTTTATGAGCTCCTTGGCACCAGTCACAAAAGTAAAACCAGAATATTGGTATTTCAACGGTTTAGATGATATTGGTGAGGGACATCTTAGGTGACTAACCCTGTATATCACGACAGACATCGCTGGAGGAGAAAGAATATAAATCAGAATGTATGCAAGTGGCATGTCAGGGAAGCACAGCGTTTCGGAGGAATACGGGAATGTAACAGTGTTAAGAATTTTCTGAAACAGGTCTTGAGTATTACTCTGTGTACGCTCATCGCCATTTCAGCAGCGAACGTCTTACCAATTGTTGCGGTAGAATAGGCAGTTAGAGGAGATGTGTACACTAAAACAAAAAAGTGTGTGCGATAGATTTCTGTTGTTATTAAATAAAACACCACTTGTTTCCCGAGCAGAATGCCTCAAGCTGAAGAGTAATAACATTTTACCCCAGTCGTTATTTTTACACTGGTTTGTTTTACAGCGTTACGTAAATTCTGACCCATTCCTCCCAGGCAGCAAGCCAGTCACGTTACGCGATGCCACAGTTCGATCCTCCCAATCGTTTCTCTATTTACTAAACCTTCATAATATTATTGTTGAGTTACAAATTACACTGTCGTAATGCTAGCGTTCTTGCTGTGAACCTGGAATACAGACTTCTGCATTCATATTCATGAGTCACATGTCTGCAGTTTTGAAACATGTTCTCAGGGAATGGATGTGGCGGCCTGTGACCTTATTTTCATATGTCTGTAGACTTGAAACATGTTCTCCGGGAATGGATGTGATGACCTGTGACCTTTTTTTTAGATGTCTGTAGTCTTAAAACATGTTTTCAGTCAATGGGTGTGATGGCCCTTATCTTTGCGACAACGGGACGTTTCACACTGGTGTAAACGGCTTTACAGGAATACACATACTACCATTTGTTAAGCTTATTTGAGAGATAGGTATACAGATAGAATGATAGTTAAAGAAATAAGGAATTTATTAATAATATGCGTATATGGCGAAAGAGTGTTCCTCACATGATCAAAATTCTTGGGTGTGGCTAATAATTTACTGCCACATAATCAAATACTTCTTGCACATGTAATAATACTGACCAGTTCCAAAGAAAATTCTTCTGTTAAATGATATTTTCATTGTAATGATTTTATGATAAACGATATTTTTTGTTTGATTACCAGGCGCGTAAACAAACAAATTGGATGGTTTTCCAACACGGGAACAGGCAACATACAATTGCCCTTGCGAGAAACATTGGTTTTCAACATTAATGCCGCAAACACTCAATGATTGCCCCTGGTCATAGCAAAATCAAGCCGCACTGGAAACTGCAGTCGTTTAAGTTCAACTAGTATGTCAGTCGGAATCATTGGGATGCGTGATATCAAAATGACTTCTCCTTTGTACTTTCCCTTTATAATGGTTGCTTCGATCACGTTAGTAGGGGGATGATAGGGGTTCTAACTCACCCGGAGTTGCTCGGGCGGCGTTCATGTTAAAACATTAATATTTGGCCAACCCATGGTCCGATTTTGACAAATTAGGTGTCCTTGGACTCGGGTTGACGCCCTCTATCCAATGGACCACTCATTTCAACCCATAAATTAAACCTACCCCTACTAGGGGGTGAAATTGTAATTTTTTAGTGAAAATCTCTTTTCAAATGCGACATGTATAAGTTGCGCTTCTAAAATGAACTTAAACGTTGTTGCTCATATAGCGCATGCGTTTTTCTGGATGCCGCTATGGATCAACATTTTTGTTTTTGTTTTGTACGCATGCGCACTTGGGATTTTTGTAAGAAATTGAAAAAAATGATAAGAAGGGGTTTTGGTGGTGAGCAGAGAACCAGATAGTCGCCTACTTTCCTAAGAAGTTTGCCGATATCTCTCGAACGCAAGGTCGGATTTGGACGTGTGACGTGTCAAATCGCTTGTCTCGAACCCCTATATATGTTATTAATAGGTTAAAGTTTTGAGAATGAGGGAAACAGGCTTTTTGGGGGTAAAACCATGATTTTAGACTTTTTCCGATATCTCACGAATGCATGGTCGGACTTGATCCTATGACATGTCAAATGGCTTGTCTCGAAAACCTTTTTATTTTGATAATAGGTTAAAGTTTTTGAGAAAGATGGAAACAGAATTTTTTGGGGTAAAACCGTGATTTTAAACTTTTTTGCTATATCTCGCGAACCAATCACGCTAGAGGCGTGTACGACGGGTCCAAGGACTCGGGGTGGCGTCCTCTTTGCTATGGACCACTCGTTATATATTTTTTTTTTTTTTAATTTGGAAACTCGATTTTGGGGTAAACACGTGTTTTTTGTGATTTTTGCCGATATCAAACGAACCAATAAGCCTAGAGACGTGTACGGGGTGTCCTAGGACTCGGGATCACGCCCCCTTTTAGAAACTATGTTTGACATTTTGACAAAGGGCCTAACGCCATACATGTTGAAAAAAAATTCTTTACCGATTCCTGTTTATAATGATCATGAAGCGTGGTGGTTGAGAGAGACGATACTGCTGGGTGTGTGTGTTTCAACGAACCTGTCGCTGACCACGGTGGCTGTGCTCAATAGATCAATCGCTATTTCGACAGGTCGGTTTATAACAGAGCGAGGGTGCGTTTTTCTGATACCTTACCCCGAAGATCTTTAACGTGTAAACGGTGACGAGAACTTGGTTCTATGTTGGTCGAAGCGAGTACAGAAAACAAACTTTCAGAGGAGCAGGATGTGAATGTCATTTGAGCTTATTGGAATGCGCTGATCTGACTTGACAACAGGTGCAATTGAAAATGACAAAGACGCAGAGGACACTTGAAGGTGAAATAATCTGACCATCGTGGTGGCAGGGAAGAGCGAAATGCATGCATACACGTGTGAGATGACATGTACGCTAAACAAGTTACATCCTGTTTGCTTTGTACGTGAAAAAATGTAAGTTGATGTGAAATTTGACCTAGCACAGGTGTTCACCTTGGACGTTATCTGTCCACGTGCATGATAACAGAATGTTCAAAGCGTGGGAAAAATAATTATACATGCAACATAGCATATATAAAGACATGTCGTTATCATTTTCACTCTCACTTGGGTGACTACCTTTGAACACATTGTGTTGCGTGAAACCCCTGGTCTTGTTTAACAGTTTTCGTGTTGGTGGAAAATACTTAACCTTGTTGTGGGGTAGGTATTTATTTATATATTTATTCATTTATACATTTATTTCTTGATTTATATATATATTTATAAGCAATTATTTATTGATTAGGTAATTAATGATTTTATTTATTTATTTATTTGTTTGCAGATAACCATTGCACTTTTGAGCCCACTAGAAGGAAACAGCAACAAGTCACTGCAAGTAAAGGTGAGATGATTTTTTTTAAACTAACTTGTTTAATTTTTTGTTTTATGTTTTATTTTATGAAATGCATGTATTAACCTGAATTTAGGTATTTATAGCGGTTTATTTTATTTATTTTTAGAAACTTGGAAAGAAAAGCCTTACCGCCGTAGCAGTTGCTGAAAAAAAAACGAAACGCACTAAAGCGAAACCACTGCCAAAGAGTGAACTGTTTAAAACTCTGGTAAGTCTAACTTAAAAATGCTATTCCATTTTACGACTACTGAAAACTCGTAGACAAAAAAATTCATTACCTGTACATGACTGGGACAATGATTGCTTTCTTGATTAATGGCTATGTTGTTGTTGTTGACTGGGAAAAGTACAAGGCCAAGTTGGATATTCTAAAAATAAAAATACATTTAATTTATGGGTGGTTCCCTATGGACTCAACGAATATCCACAGGTTTGAACATGATAATATGAACAAAATGACAACACAAAACAAAACACAAAAAGCCAACACAAAAAGCCAGCACAAAAGCCAACGCAAAAAGCCAACACGTAAAGCCAACACAAAAAGCCAACACAAAAGCCAACCCAAAAAGTCAACACGAAAAGCCAACACAAAAAGGCAACACAAAAGCCTACACAAAAAGCCAACACAAAAAGCCAATATATAAGCTTATGGTAGGTCACTCCATCAGCAAAACAGTTGTAACCTTTGTAGTGTGAACATCGTACTGACAGGTCAGTTACTACTATGGAACTTATTACAACCAACAAAGGTAGGCTACGTGCACTCTATCAAGGCTACTCTTATAACTATAATCGCCAGAATGTGAATGGAATAATATTCTGGCGATGCTCAAAAGAGAGGTCAACAAAATGTCGAGGCAATCAGAAAAGTAAAAATGGAAAGGTTTTAAGTGTGAGTGTTCATCAATGTAGTGCTCTAAACGAACCACGCTTGCTGTTAAGAAACAACTACAAGTTCAAGAAAACGATATTGCGGCTAAATATAGTGCAGTGTTTGTTCAAAAGGACTTATCATGTCCTCAAAACGTCATGTTAGGACCAGAAAACCTTCAACACTATCAAAATCAACTCAGACTATAAATGAAGTGGTATTGCAAGAGGATCAAAAAGGACTATATAGTAACAGTGATGATGGTCATGATGATAATGGTGATCATGATGATGATAATGATCATGATAATGGTAATGCTTTGTTTACACCTGAAAATCCATTTGTTAAATTTGTATACTGGAACAAACCCAGTAAGCTAATTCAACGGCTTCGACATTTGCATGCTTTACAACAAGCTGGGCATACCGGTCACGATTGGGAAATCAAAGAAATTGAACAAGAGCTTCGTCGTGCTGTAATTATTGTGTAATGGGTCTACCACTTTGCGACCACTTATACCCCCACTATTGTTTCTAATATTTGCTTATTTGCTTCCACTTTTACCTGAACCCTTTGGATTCATATTTGCTCTCACATTAAACTATTATTCTTATTACCAAGTTGACTTTACTAGAGCTTAGTCTATGCTTGACAGTTGATATGGAAGTATCAGTGTCTAGGTATGGTAAGCCTTACGCATACTATAAAGGATATTCATATATTGTGAAACGAACCAATAAAAATGGAACTGTTATTTGGCGTTGTTCAAAGCAACGTTACAAACATTGTCGTGGTGACCTAAAAAGTAAAAATAGTGAGGTTTTAAGTGTCAGTGATCATCAATGTAGTGTACTGCATGAAACACAGTTGCCGTCGACAAAAAAATCAAGAAAGCCATACTGCTACTCAAAATAGTGTAATGAGCAACGTTTAACCCCTGTTCTAAAAGTTACCTTTAATCCATCTTCCACGTCGCAAGAGCCATCAACATCACAAACTATGCAAGAGGTAGTTTTGTTGTTGCCGTTTTAAAGAGTGGAACAACTAGGTCATCTGCTCTTGATATGCAAGGGGATCAAAGTGACTATATAGTAATAACAATAAGGTTTTTATGCCTATACAACCATTGCGGCTTCCCCACTTTTCGAAAACAACATTGAATGGACATTGCTATAAATTGATCTGCAACAAGCCTATTGTAAAGTGAGAAAGGCTTGTATTCAGTGTGCATTTATTGTCATAATCATGTATACTCTGCAATGTTATATATACTAACTTTGTATAAAATAAAACAACATTGTAACATCATTTTGCATTTATTTACAAACTTTATATACATTTCTTGTTTTTTTGGTTTCATCATAATATTTTTAAAGACTACACTAAACACTAAAACATTACTATTCTATACACATATTTTCTTTCTTTTTCAGTATATTGTCATTACTTATATTTTCCATTATTATTTCACATTTTTTTATTTATTTCATTAAAACGAACCATGCACCTATTGTTTTTAAAACCTTCATAAATTTAGTGTACAGGTTGCACAGCATTATTGACGTCATCAAAAACACTCTCCAACATATCATTAAACCGTATAGGCAGAAATGTCTCAAAGTTTTCACATACACAAAGTACATGATCACCATATGCTGTTTTCAATTTCAGAATCTTGATAATGCGGAATGGAATATGCGTTGGCAATTCGCTGAGCTTCTTTGTCTCTAAGCCACATGATTGTCCCACAGCATTCAAAACATTCATTGTAGTAGTCTATAAACAAAACAAGAGCATATCTATTAACCTCTAAAACAGCTTTAATAATATTGTGCAATTAGGGATTTTGCACTATGCATGACGAATAAATTATACTAGTTATGCAAGAAATGCCCTAACTGTAGCAGATACTACTTTTCTGCATATAGCACAATTGTTAAGTTCTAATGCACACTTGACACATGCTATCATGTGTCCACAATGCAAAAATACAACACCTAGTTCATCTTGATAACAAATTTTACATAATTGTTGGTCACACTTTTGTATCTGTTCGTAAGACAAGTCTTTTCTTTCAGCCTTATGTATTTGCTCCGCGTGTTCTAACACCAAAGGCACTTTTATGTCTTGTGCTGCATTCACGTTTTCTTTACGAATAGTGTTCACAAATTCCTGACCTTTAAGCAACACCATGTATTGACAGTTTGGTAACCAACGAGCGTATTGCACTAAAGGGTCATCAGTCATTTGCCAATCCTTTAAAGCAAATCCACAATAAAAACATATTGTTTTATCCCCTTCACCAGTATAAAAAAATCCAGCTTCACTTAGCTGTTTGGTAAGGTGTTTTAATATTAATGGCCAAACATTTTTATAAGATTCTAAACTTTTTTCAACAGAGCTGTACTCTGGGTGTGCTAGTGCTTTAGACTTTCAAACTCCCAATTTTTCAAAAGCACACGCCAATTCAACACTGTCTATGGTATATAGACCACATATATCGAAACTACCGTTGGCTGGTAATACATCATTATTATTATTTGTTTGTGATTCAGCAACGTAAGTAGCGGCCAAAGGTCTTGTGGTTCGGTAAAATGAATGCACGGGTAGGTTACCCACTTGCTTTCCAAGCATGTAAGGACAATGAGGAGACCATTGGAAATGGTCTCTAAAGGGATCATCCCCTTCTTCCTAGTGTGAAAGTTCAATACGACAAAACACACAGCGCACCACATCTTCTCGTTTCAAGTTAAAAAAAAACGGCTTTTGCAAGTTCATGTGTCGACAAAAAGCCTACAGGCCAGGATTCGAATGTTAACCATCGATCATGATCTGATTTTAAATTTAACCCACGTGGTAAACCAACTTGCTCACCTGTTGTATTTGGTACTAACGCCATGTGTTATAATAAAACTTTTTCTTATTGTAAGTTATTAACGTTGCACAAGAGTACAGAGTACTTTAAAGCATAATGCATGCTTGTTCACTGTCTGTTCATTACGTTAATGGCACATGACGACACCTAAAAGCAAACAAAATAACCCATCACTCAATCAATCAATCAGTCAATCAATCAATACTTGTAAATAAAATGTTAACGTTAATTGGCATTAATATATCAAAACACGATTAAAAATGAACTGTATGTTGCACTAACAGTAACCCATGTACTTATTTTCTTTTTATAAAGCTACAGTCATTTACATCCCACCCCTTTAACCAATATATAAACAAAAATGAATGTCATGTCATTTTGTTCACATTATCATGTTCAAACCTGTGGATATTCGTTGAGTCCATAGCGAACCACCCATAAATTAATTTTTTTATTTATTTTTAGAAAATCCAACATGACCTTGTACTTTTCCCAGTCAACAACAACAACATGGCCATTAATCAAGAAAGCAATCATTGTCCCAGTCATGTACAGGTAATGATTTTTTTTGTCCACGAGTTTCCAGTAGTGGTAAAATGGAATAGCATTTATAAGTTAGACTTACCTGAGTTTTAAACAGTTCACTCTTTGGCAGTGGTTTCTCTTTAGTGCGTTTCGGGGTTTTTCAGCAACTGCTACGGCGGTAAGGCTTTTCTTTCCAAGTTTCTAAAAATAAATAAAATAAACCGCTATAAATACCTAAATTCAGGTTAATACATGCATTTCATAAAATAAAACATAAAACAAAAAATTAAACAAGTTAGTTTTAAAAAAATCATCTCACCTTTACTTGCAGTGACTTGTTGCTGTTTCCTTCTAGTGGGCTCAAAAGTGCAATGGTTATCTGCAAACAAATAAATAAATAAATAAAATCATTAATTACCTAATCAATAAATAATTGCTTGTAAATATATATATAAATCAAGAAATAAATGTATAAATGAATAAATATATAAATAAATACCTACCCCACAACAAGGTTAAGTATTTTCCACCAACACGAAAACTGTTAAACAAGACCAGGGGTTTCACGCAACACAATGTGTTCAAAGGTAGTCACCCAAGTGAGAGTGAAAATGATAACGACATGTCTTTATATATGCTATGTTGCATGTATAATTATTTTTCCCACGCTTTGAACATTCTGTTATCATGCACGTGGACAGATAACGTCCAAGGTGAACACCTGTGCTAGGTCAAATTTCACATCAACTTACATTTTGTCATGTACAAAGCAAACAGGATGTAACTTGTTTAGCGTACATGTCATCTCACACGTGTATGCATGCATTTCGCTCTTCCCTGCCACCACGATGGTCAGATTATTTCACCTTCAAGTGTCCTCTGCGTCTTTGTCATTTTCCATTGCACCTGTTGTCAAGTCAGATCAGCGCATTCCAATAAGCTCAAATGACATTCACATCCTGCTCCTCTGAAAGTTTGTTTTCTGTACTCGCTTCGACCAACATAGAACCAAGTTCTCATCACCGTTTACACGTTAAAGATCTTCGGGGTAAGGTATCAGAAAAACGCACCCTCGCTCTGTCATAAACCGACCTGTCGAAATAGCGATTGATCTATTGAGCACAGCCACCGTGGTCAGCGACAGGTTCGTTGAAACACACACATCCAGCAGTATCGTCTCTCTCAACCACCACGCTTCATGATCATTATAAACAGGTATCGGTAAAGAATTTTTTTTCAACATGTATGGCATTAGGCCCTTTGTCAAAATGTCAAACATAGTTTCTAAAAGGGGGCGTGATCCCGAGTCCTAGGACACCTCGTATACGCCTCTAGCATGATTGATTCGCGAGATATTGCAAAAAAGTTTAAAATCACGGTTTTACCCAAAAAATTATGTTTCCATCATTCTCAAAAACTTTAACCTATTACCAAAATAAAAAGGGTTTCGAGACAAGCCATTTGACATGTCATAGGACCAAATCCGACCATGCATTCGTGAGATATCGGAAAAAGTCTAAAATCATGGTTTTACCCCCAAAAAGCCTGTTTCCCTCATTCTCAAAACGTTAACCTATTAATAACATTTATAGGGCTTCGAGACAAGCGATTTGACACGTCACACGTCCAAATCCGACCTAGCGTTCGAGAGATATCGGCAAACTTCGTAGGAAAGTAGGCGACTATCTGGTTCTCTCCTCGCCACCAAAACCCCTTCTTATCATTTTTATCAAAGAGCTCGCCCTCTTACAAAAATCCCAAGTGCGCATGCGTACAAAACAAATACAAAAATGATGATCCATAGCGGCATCCAGAAAAACGCATGCGCTATATGAGCAACAACGTTTCAGTTCATTTTAGCAGCGCACCTTATACATGTCGCATTTGAAAAGAGACTTTCACAAAAAAATTACAATTTCACCCCCTAGTAGGGGTAGGTTTAATTTAGGGGTTGAAATGAGTGGTCCATTGGAAAGAGGGCGTCAACCCGAGTCCAACGACACCTCATTTGTCAAAATCCGACCTTGGGTTGGCCAAATATTAATTATTTAACATGGACGCCGCCCGAGCAACGCCGGGTGAGTTAGAACCCCTATCATCCCCCTACTCACGTTGTTCATAATTTTTTTTTATCGCTAGCCGTGTGCCGGTACAAAGATGCGGTTGGATGATATTTATCCGAACTTTAATTCAAGATTGTGCGGCGGCAATCTTGTCAAATCCAGCGAGTTCAAAAGTTCAGGTGGATAGTTGACGACAACATCTAGGTTAGTAGCGGAAACAATTGATTTGTATGTCCTCAAATCACCGGCAATTTCATTTTGAATTTTGAAATTCAATTCATTTACAACGAGACGTTTTACACTGGTGTAAACGGCTTTACAGGAATACCCATACTACCATTTGTTAAGCTCAAACAAGTTATGATCTGTTGAAAGAGTTCGTTTTTTGAATCAGCAAACAGTCAACAATTGTCAGGAAATGCAATGTAGCCAGCTAAAACGTTGAATGGAATTTGTAATTTCCAAAGTCAATGAGTTTGAATTGCCCATGAAATGAACTTGCAGGAATTTGTAGTAGCCATCTGACACTGGCAACAGATCCTCGGTGATATATTTGGCCTTGCATCTGTAAATTTAAAAGATAAGTTTATTACTTTTGTCACAAAAACTATGAATAAACAAAGCAATATGGGGGATAAGTATGCTTATTATATGTTATCTTGAAAGTTGGCATAAAATTGTTCCGATATAAATTTGTTGCCCCAAATTAAGTCATTTGGAAGCAGTTGTTATATTTTTGTATATTTGTAAAGAAATGCATTGAATCCGTTCCTGTTTCTGAAACCAATGATTATAATGCTTCTGGTGGTGGAACCAATTGCACCAATTACACTTTGCCATTTGTGCAACACAATCCAGTGGCTTCATTTTTGTATTTAATTGCCTTACAATGTTCATAGTTCCGATAGTAACGCATTGGTACACGAAAATTAGCTTGGATTGTACTGTCCCGTAAATCCAGAAAGTAGCCTGTTGGAATATCCATGCTGGTCAATGGTGTGTCCGAGAAAATTAATTTCCTTTTTCATGAATCGGCACTTATCGAAGTTTACCTTTATATTTGCGTCTTTCAGGTTTTCAAAAAGCTTACGCAAGTGTATAAGATGTACTTGGACATTTGGTGAAGTTATGATTTAATCATCTATATAACAAAGCACGTTCCTTTTAACTTCATCGGTGAGTTTTTTATCAAGGACTCTAATCAGGGCTGGACCACTGTTGACCATGCCAAAGGGAATTCTCTGGAAAACCCAGGACGTCTGGTCAAACAGAAACCCTGTGTACTGTTTGCTTTCTTCTTCAAGCTCAATCTGATAAAACGAAGAAGTTAAATATAGGACGGTAAAACAGGCTTTTCCTTTGAACTTTCTGAGCAAATCTCGTATTTTAGGCGGTCGGTCTGCCTCGGGAAAAATCTTTAAGTTAATGTTCCTGGCGTCGAGACATAGGCGTAATTGCACCATTATTTCTCTTGACTACTGTTATAGGATTGATGTAAGACGACGCTTGCTTCTTTATAATCCCGTCAGCTTCCATTTTCTTGATAATCCCTCGTACTTCTTCATAGTACTTTTCTGGTATCGGGTAAATCCTCTTCTGATAAGGAGTTTGATCTGTAAGCCTAAACTTATACTTGTAGTCCTTTATCAAGCCAGGCTTGTCATCAAAAATGTCTTTAAACTCCATGATCAATTCCTCAAATTCATCCTGAATTTCGTCAAACCCTTCTGCTTGGAGAGTAAGCATTTCCCTTCCATTTTCTACCTCTTCAATAATGTTGTTAATAATTTCTTCCCTAGGATCTATATCTAGACTGTCATTCGAATCCTGTTCTTCTAACTCTTCTGTGTTAATTATTAACCCTTCGCTAAATTTTATGACTCGGTTTTTCATATCAATTACTGCTCCAACTTTAGTAATGAAGTCAATGCCTAGCACGATATCAAAATTGATTTTGCTCACCACAATGAAAATGTGTTCATATGTGCTTCCATTTATCTCAAAGTTTAATAAAACTTGGATTTTGCATTTTACCGCTTTGTCTTGAAAAATACCTCGCACATTAACAGTAGATGCGGGTAAAACTGTCATCTTATTGCCCTTAGATAATATTTGATAACAATCATCCGACATGATAGACATAATGGCACCAGTATCCATTAATGACTTGCATATTTGTCCATCAACATCAATACATATAATTGGTAACTCGAATGGTCTTTCTTCTCTAACAATCTCCTTCTCGAAAATTAGGTCTTCGTCTGTTACCTCATAGATTTCGTTTATCATAATCAGGTTTTGTGTAGCAGTATATCCTGTCTCCTCTAATTCAGTTTCAAAATTGTTCTTTTTCTGTCCTTGAGACTCATTCTCATGGTTTCCCTTCTGACTAGTAGGTGGACCGGGATCTATACTCAAGCTTTTATTTTCCCTTCCATTACCATTCTCATTGTTTCTCAACTCCCTGAGATACTATTTTCCTTCCTTATGACGTTCATCATACTTCTCCTTCGTCATTATTTCATCTTGGGAGTTTCTGTTACGATTATAGTTTTGGTTATTCTATTGTTATTCCTGTTATAATAACCATTATTATTGTATCTGTAGTTATTATTATTGTGAAAATAACCACTTCTACGCTTGCCATTGCTGTTATCGTTACTACGTCCTTGCTGTTGCTGATATGGACGACCTCCACGGAATCTCCTGTATCTGGGTTCTGTTCTGCGATCACGGGAATAATTATTCCTTTCAGGACCAATATTTCCCTTTTCTGGTTCTTTCGGATTGACTGTCTGTTGTGTTTGGTCAAGATATACTGTATTAATGTCTTTGTACTCTTGCCTTTGGTTCTTCGCAACAACGTTCGGCATCGGGCTCGTGTAATCGAGTTTTCTGAGCAGTTCGTCCATACTCGCTAGATCGTTGATCCCTGACGAGATAATTAGACGTCTGACTTCAACAGGGAGCATCCTGGCTATCGCGTCTATCAACTGAGCTGTAGATAATGGGGGTTGAGGAAATCTAAGTCTGGCGAGCTGACTTGTGAAGAAGTCTGCGTAGCGTGTGGGAATAGTTCCGGAATATTTTCGTGAGTATACTTCTGCGTGTAGGGAATTTTGAACTTCAATAGACCAGAAACGGTTGATCAGTGCTTCTGCGAATTCATCGAAGTTCATGGAGGTATATCTAAAGGCGAGAAACCCTTCAAGGGGCCCATCTGACAGATAGCGCTCTACAATCTTCATTTCTCTCTCTCTCTTGGAATATGCGCTTCGATAAAGTAATCTTTGAGATTTCTGATGTACTCTATCGGTGTGAAACTATCTAGGTTACTGAACTTACGTGGTTTGTCTTCGAAGTTTCTTATGACCATCACGTTTCTCGGATATGAATCCTGAAGGTTTGGTCGAAAATCTCTATTGTAACTTTCGGGCTCTTTACTCCTCTCCTCCAAACCTTCCATAAACCTGAATAATCTTTCTTCCGGCCTGATTTCCCTTTCTTCCACTTCTAGGCTACTTCTTCCAGTATGATTTCTCGAATCTTCGAAATCTATTTTCTCCCTTTCCTTTTCTTCCATCTCAGTGATGATAATCTTCTTCAGCTGTTGGCCTACTTCGGTCTTTAAATCTTCCTAATAACTCTCACGACTGGCAACATCTCCTAGATTAAGACTTCATAATTTCTTGGTTACGTATTCTTCTAGTTCATTAGTTTTCTCCTCACTCATGGCATTAACGTTAGTGACAACCTTGTTTAACCGTTCCTCTATCGTTCTAGTCTTACTCTCTAACGATTCTTTCAAAGCATGCACATCCTGAAGATTGAGTTCTATCTTCTACTTGCTTTTCAGTGAGTGTATCAATCCTTTTACCTAAATCATTTCTTACTTCAATAACCTCTCGATTAATTTCTAATTGAGTACTGGCTAATTTCTTTTCTATGTTATCTTGGATTTGCTTAACATGTGCCCCACTGGATTTGTTCCACTCGTCTTTCCAGACAACTACATTAGCTTTTAACATTTCAGCTATGTCTTCCTCGATATCTGCTTTAAGAATTTTATTGTGATCAATAACCTGCGTTCGTAAAGTTTCTACATAACCTTTTAATTCGGCCAGAGAAGCCGTGGTTTTTAACGCATCGTTTACAAAACGTGTCGTTAAAGCAGTTATATATTGAGTACACAATGTTTTAGAAGCTTCCACCTCTTGCCTAATTTTGTTAATGTCCACTTGGACTTTCGCTACATCCACAAATACCGTAATGACTTCTGTTTGTATTTTCCCTATGTCATACTGTACATCAGTGACATCTGACTGCAAATTGTTTATGTCAACCTGAACATAAGTGACATCGGCTTGGACTGAATCTACCCTAGATTGGACTGTGGATACCTCTAACCTCACATTACCAATATCGGACTGTACTATGTCTACTTTGGATTGGACTGTGGATACATCTACTTGGACTGTATCTACTTTACTTTGGACATTAGATACATCTGACCTAACATTTCTAACATCAGTTCGGACATCTCCGACACCTGTCCGTACACCACTTACATCATCCTGAATCTGCTTTGAGCTGGCCTGTAAACGCTTGACATTTGCAACCATTTTAGAGGCACCAGTTTATAAACCCTCTAAAGAAGCCTGAACGTCTAAAATTTCAGTTTTGAAACTCTCTTTGACACTTTCTGCAACTTTATCTGTAATAGAATCAACAACTTTAACAATCACTGTGTCAAGGTCCTCCTATCGTTCACGCTTCAGTTGTTCTAGGTCCTGCTTCGCTTCCTGGAATTTACCTTGCATATCTACCATATTCACAGATAAATTCTCCCTTATCTTACCTTCAACAGCATCCAAATTCGCCTTCATTTCACTTTGGACATCCTTTAAACTGCCCTGCAGTTGCTCCTTCAAATTCACCTGCATCTCCTCCAACATCCTCTTTACATCCTCGGTTGCCATTGCAATAACCCTTTATATACTGCTATAGAGACATATTCAACAACAGAGCTAAATAACAACATCTGAGCAACGACTTCCTTCATATATATTTTTGAGCACCTTAATGTCTAAAAGTAACTTAAAATTACCTTAGCATTAACTTATAATACACCCTATGTTTAAATAAACTTACTCATAATGTTTGTTCTCCTGTGACTCACTTTAAATATACTACCACAAAGAAAATTCTACCATTACAATCATTAAAAGAAGTTAGCATTATTTTTAACATGACCTTAGCAATCGCCATGTACCGGTGAAATTAAATAAATATTCAGATCGTAGGTCGTTTTTCGAAACTGTCAACCTACTACACCGCTCTCAGGTTTCTAAGATCTGATCTTTATCTGAGTGTAACCTTCCTAATATTAATTTAAAATAAGCCTATATAATTACACTCACATCCATCCGAAATTGGATAAGACATCCCACAAGTCTGGTAATTATTTCTTTCACTAGAAATGTTCAAACCAACTTTCTTTAGAGGCACTACGAAGCTAATTTCGTAGCCCCAAAGTTCTAGGGCCCATTCCTACTGTGCCCGTAAATCCGGAAAGTAGCCTGTTGGAATATCCATTGCCCCAGCTGGATCGCCTATTTCTAACAGCACCGGTCAATTACTATATTAGAAATCGCTCCAACATGGCCTTTAGGGATTTACATACAGCAGTTACAAGAATATTGTGGATCAACAACAAACTACATGGGGCACACTTACCTTTTCTTACGTTCTCGGGGCCGGAGAACTCAGCTTCGCCTACAATACATCCTCAATACTCTAATCCTTATATTTAAAATGAATCACACGCTAACAACGACAGATAACGAACTGAATAATTTTATTAACAATGGTAAACTAACCTAAATAAACAAAATAACAATAAACTAATCTAATAACAAAAATAAAATAAAAAACACAATCATACACACTTCCTTTCTACTACACATCTTACTACAATGCTGTGTAAGAATATCAGCATAAAAGCCTTTGCAGGTTTTGGCCAACACTACGTAAAAAAGAAAAACGTTTAAGGAAGGCTCTTACATTCATGGCATTCCTGAGAACGGGCTACCTTCACTAGCACGCGTCTGGAAACGCACGTGCACTAGCTTACTTTATCAATGAGACGCCAGCACCACGCTGCATTCAGAACTTTTTACATTTTATACAAGGCTGTGAATCTTCACCTGTTCATATTATGTCACACCGCTCTCCAATCCTAACGGTGAATCATTCTGGCTAGCCCGAATTGAGACTGCTTTGTGTGCGTTTAAAATACACGTAAAATTAACATTCAGATCTTACAAAAATGCTCATATCTTCTATGTTCCTTTAACAATTATCCTGAAAATTTTTATACACCCTATCATTCGCACCCCGAAATTGTTCTAGACCAATCCGGTTCAACTATTACTCTTAACAGTGAGCAATCATTCATACAAAAACATCCGCTCACAAAACACACGCTATTCCAAAACATTCGATTAATAAATCCTACCAAAATGATTTAACTAATGAAATCATTTCCGAAAAATATTTATATGTAATTTTTTATAATAATAGACACTATTTAGTGTTGCTAACACGTTACCTACGAGATTCTGGATTCTCGGTTACAATGCATCTTTCAATTAATTATATACACTGTTTTTCCACATAACCATTCTCTAACACTATGTAGTTTCGATATACTGCTTACACATCGTCTTATATAGGTTTCATTACATTGTTGGTCCAATACAGTCGACTGACTAAGGTTAACTGTACGTAATTACATAACTTCGGGTTTAATAAAAATATAATAATTGTATCATTGACATGAGTAGACAATCGTTCTCTAGCTGTATTTCCGCTAAAACCCTTCTGTCAACACAGCTAAAACGTTACTTCACATGAACTGGACTACTTGTATATAGCGACTCTTATCATGATCCATGTCTTCCTTATCAAAGAATAATAATTTCATTGACTTCCTTAAAATGCGGAACTTCCTTCGCACGAGCACATCATAGCTCTACAATTCCTCATATAACAGTATATATTGAACCCTTCAGAATAGCAGTGTTTTATGCAAGAATCTTAGATCAAGGGGTCGCGTTCAGTTCATAGTGTGGTGTTTACGTCCGCCAAACAACGTGCTTTTCTGAGGCAAGGGTTATAGGATGAAAACTATAACTAAGAAAGAAAGGAGACAAAACGTAAGATAATAACAAGATTTAATAACTAATTTGTGCATAAAAGAATAAAACAAACAAAAATAAACAAAATCCTCCCTGAATTTTCCCCTGACAGGAATATTTATCACTTTGAGGAGTCAGACAGATCTCCCCTTTTCTAATAAAATGTGGATCCAAGTTCCGCGACCTTGCATATGAATTTATGTTCGCGTGGTGACTATCTACGAGAAATGAGTACTTGGATGATCGTTCGTTCACAACGGGTTAACAGCCACGGTGCTCACGAACAATCATCTCGTAAATCAACGTTTATGGATATGGGCATAACATTAATAAAAATCCTTAAATCTAATTCTGACACACATATTACAACTCTATTATTTACAGGCATCTCTCTGAGACCCTTATTAGTGTGGTGACACACTTAACCAAATGAGCTGCCACCATGGCCAGATACTCAACAACAAGGAAACACAGCGCCGCACGTGACTCACGGGTCACTGACATGGAAAATAAACATAGAATAAACCAACAACAACAAACAACCTGAGTGGTTAAGATTACTTTATATTAACAAAACTGCATGTTAAGGAAACGCTTCGAAGTTTATCGTGTTTCGTAGGCAACTCCCATTTATTTAAACAATTTTACCATTGATCAGTTTCTCACATTTATATTTATTTTCAAGTAATTGGGAGCCAGACGTGCACTCCACTTTAATGAGCTTGCTTGCGAAACTCAGCCAGCCCTTGTGACAACAACTCACCCTTTCCACAATTACCAGTCATGTCCCCCTTCCAGTGTATATAAATAGCCGACCAGCTGGACTGTTATCTCAAGGAATCAACAGCAACTAACATCTCCTCCAACTCAACATATGGTCAGACAATAATCACATATCCATAATTGTCCTCGCAAGGATACAATATGAATCTGGTACCAAGCTGACAGAAATCAGTCTCTGTTGAAGTTCCCGCTTGTAATACCATAAAATATATACTCACAATACACATCTGGGACTGACATACCGCCTTTCACACGGGTCTGCTGAATTAGAGCTCGCAAACATTTAACACAATATTTAAAACTTACGATAGAGCAGAATACTCTTCGTCACAAATTACATTGCTCCCGAAGGCAATCATCACACTGAATCTGATCAATAATAAATCTCAACAAAATTTTAATTACCCTCCAATCTACTATATAATTATATTAATTCAGTCCTACTTCTGAAACACGACATATCTCCGAGAGACGTTTTTAACCGCACTTCGTAACATAGGCGAACACGGCCGTTCACATAGATACGTTAGTTAACACAACACAAAGAAAAGAACCTTCCAAAAACTACAATTGTGCGAGCTGCTTCCAAACAAAAATGTGTCAGATCAAAACTAAATATACTACATTAATCACACAAGCAAAGTATTTACAAAAAATATGTCCCATAAACCATAAGTTAATTTAATAAATAATAAAATATTATTTTGTACTCATCTCTTTTTGTAGTCACCCGTCAAAGAACATCAGACGCCATTCCCCAACCGGATGATTCTTTATCTCATATCAGCCATCTGGACGGAGTGTTGAGAATTCCAAACTTCCTCTGCATTCATCGATGTCATCCTTGCGCTGATACAAAAATTAGGTTATTATACACTTTATGTCTGACTACTAAATTCGCTTGTTCAGGTACTAAATTCCCTGTCACTGTTCGTTGGCGAATTATCGACGATACTGTCCCTATAATTATAGTACTATGACTATCTATCACTGAATTTAACACTTTACAATGAATATCTTGTGTTCCTCGACACACAATAAAAGTCTATCTCTTCTGACGAACAGAATCAAAGTCTACGTCCTCAGACGAACAGAATAATAATAAGTCTACGTCTGTAGACGCACAGAATAATAATAATGTCTTGGCTCTTCGACACACTTATAAATGAACTGGCCCTTGGGTCTAGATGGAGGGGGATTTTATGTAAAAATTTCTCGAAATAATTGTGATACAGGAATGAAATACATATCACTGAACTCGTAATATTGCACAGGTCAAGAATATGCCCATTAATCCTAGAATCGATCGTAGAGATTTTGTCTAGGCGATTTCCCGCGTGAATGCTAGCCGCCGCGTACCCCAGCCGGAGTTGGCGCGCAAGTAGGCATTCTCTTCTCATTGGTTCTCCATTTTCTGTAATTTGGCGGTTTCTAGTAGATCTTGGCGTCTTGGGAGTGTCTATTTTCTTCATCAGCCATTCACGTTACTGCATCATATTTCTTCTAGGCGCAAATATCACAATGAACATACCAGAACCATGTCTCACCGCGCGTCGCTTCTAAAATTGAGGTAGCCACACCTGCCCTCGTGATACATCGCTATGCTATTTCTTTTCATAGCTCAAGTATTTAGCCTTTTGTTAAACTGATGCAGGTATGTCCCTACTGTCTCCAACAAATGCTTGAAATTTCCTCATCGCTGTCTGGCTACTTTCATGATGCTGGTTGAAATATTTATTAATTGAAGAAATAAAAAGTAGAATCATTTAACCAACATAGGGTAAAGGGTTCACAATGGCATAAACAATTATCATCCACTATGTTAAACAATAACCAAAAATGGATTAATTGTTATTAACATTTCTTCTCTAGGAACGTTTCTCAAATAATGGCATGACCCTCAGTATAGTTTCACATGACTACTGATCTACAATTATACATACTTAAGTTCTTCAAACGAAACTTCCAATCGTAATTAATGATATTAGACTGTCGTGATAGACCTCCTAAAGTTTACTACACAAAAATATACTTAACTGTTAACTCGTCTATCGCAAATACACGTAATAAAAATAACACTCCTGGCTCACTTCACTGATCAAGCTTTAAATTGTATATCGTTGTAATATCAGGTCTACATAATGACGTGATATTACACAAATAGTGTAAAACAACACACATGTTATTTATAGTGTCAAATAGAATTCAATCTTGACCGGGATAAACTAGCTTTGAATTCCTAGCCAAAGATTTGAATAATCTTCTATCAAAAGATATTTCCTCTAACATATTAAAGAACAAAGCTCTCAGCTTTACAAATAATAAAATGGTTTGTCAACGTCGTAATGTTTTTCCACTCTACACAAAGAATGTTTATAGGGATTAAGACTTCGGTCTTATCAAACGACTAGTATTTCCTAGATCGTCGACAGTTTATGTACAATAATGATATAACAATATCATTCGATGTTTCTTCTGTTCTTGAAGTTTGATGTTGTTACATTAAAGTGCTCAAATTAAATTTAAAAATAATTTAATTTGAAGCTATGACACAATGTCAGAATACTTGGTTTAAATCAACTTATTAAAATTCGAGAGTCGAAACGCCTAGTCTCCTATGAGGCAATATGATTCCTCAAACAACATTTTAAAGTCAGTTCCACAACTGATCCGTAGAATAAAATTGAAAAATAGATGAAAGGCAATCATCTCCTACATAATCTTGAAGCATAAAAATCTTAACACACATCTGAAGTGTAAAATACATGAGAACACTGTAATACATGAAATGTGAAAATATGGAGTAAGATCGTTGGCTCAGGATGTCACTAATCAAGCTCTACACTATAAATGAGATACACTGCTACCTTATTTGGACGACAACTTGAAGATCTATGCAAGTATTCACACAATACTTTAGATGTTTCCTCAGTTCAAGATACTGAGATGGATCTGCATTCGAACCTCGGATCTGCGACCTCAGAGATAGGAAACGTCCCTCTCTGGAATTCACCAACATTCGTCTGGGCTCGAACGACATCCCTCTGGCAAATTCTTGTTTGGTTGCTGGGCTACCCCCTAGCATCTTCACAAATCTCTCCTGTAGAATCTTCTTTCTCCGTCGCAAATATGTATCAGCCTCATCATTGGAATATAATTTATAGAAATATTCATATAAATGGTGAATAAAATATTTCCATTGCTAATTGATGTTACATTAGTGTTCGTAGACTGACGAAAATGTACAAGATGGACCTACACTACGTCTGTATTCAAGAATACGTCGTCTAACGAAGTTCCATCGTTGTATCTTAACTTCTTTTATCGAATATGTCTCTGGCGCATGACTATTTAGTTCGTCATATCAACAATGTTAATTATGTTGAATGAAACCACTTGAAGAATAATGGTAGTCATTATGATAATGTTTATGTGTTGCGCCAATGTTAAAAGTTCTTCGCTACTGTTCACTTGAACTGCGTTCGCCAACTTCACGTTGCAATCTAAAATGATATTCAGCTTTATTTCCAACACATTTGAAAATCTGTCTTAACAGGCTTATATTGTCGAAACGGTAAATTTTAGAACGTTCGACTTTCAACAGAATGTAGTATTCGACCTGTTCTTTATATATATTCACTTAGTTGAACTCAAATCTCAATTATATAAGAGATAATTAAACTAATTTCAATGTTCCTCACAACTACACATAAAATGGAAGTGCGGCAATCTCCTACGATCTACCTAGCTATCCTCGCGTCTCCACATGTCGACAGTCGTCGCACTCGGACAAAGATTTGGGATCTCCGTTAACCCAGTAAAAACACTTCCTCACTCTTCAAAGACTGCTGGAATAAGAACATCGATCCTTGGACCTCCCCCTCCAAGTCGAAATTTTGGCGGCCATATCAATCTCCGACCATAATTTTAGCGCGTAGATTACTAATGCTTATTACTGCATAGATTAACCGATCTGCAGTTTCCAAAGTATCAGACATAATTTCTTTTAATATTCTCTTCATTACCAAATAAGAAAATCTTCTTTTAAGGGCCTAAATGCATAATTCCACCAAATTATGTAGTTGAAGTTGATCCCGTCTTCAATAAGACCTCTTCTCATTGGCTCTGGGCTGGGATCCAATAGCATAATTTATAACAATATTTATAATATTAATTTCCAAACTCACTGTTGCTATGCCAATTTCAGCCTTCTAGAGGCGTCTATTGTGCAATATATCACGTGATCGGGCTCTCCCACCGCCTCGAGCTTATAACACTACCCTCCTGTGTCACACGTCCAGAATCTGTATTTGCTGGTTAAATTTTATCATGGGGACGGAAAATACTCTCATTTGGTCCCTGAATAACTCAATTTTCGGGGGCAGTAACATTTCGAGTTCTTCGACCAAAATTGCTCTAACCGCGTCTTATACGTAGTACTGTGCTGTATATATGGAAACATTCACAAAATAAAACAATCAACCAAAGATAAATTGAAGTTGTTTGTCGGTTGAGAAGTGAAACAAAAAATGTCGTCATAGAGACCGCTAGCCTTAGTGAAAACTAAAGTCTTTGGATTGTCTCTGCACGTTGGTGGCATCTGGTGGCGTCTGGTGGCAAACTGTGTTACTGCCACCATACATATACTCTGCCTGTAGTAGTATCTGTTGGCTAACTGTGTTACTCCCGCCACACCAATAACAATAGCAACGCATTGTTAGGCACTGATAAAAGGGATTTTTACGTTTTCCGGGCAATTTTTCCAATGTTCCTCTTCGTAAAAACCTTCTTTGGACTTTAACGAATATTTGAAAAAACATAAGCCCAATTGGTCCATCCGTTCTCGAGTTTTGCGCTTAGAAACACATTTAGCGATTCATTTGTATTATATATATATATATATATAATGCTAAAATCTGTCGTTTATTTTTATTAAACGAACGCGTTTCGATATTCAATGATATATTCTTCATCGTTCAAATTAATAGTGATTTACACTAATTAATAATCAAATTATTGTAAGGACATCAATTTTTATTGTATTAAAGTTAAACGCTATTAATGTGAACGCGAAGATATGATTGAATATAAAAAAAAAAGTCGTTTAAATACTAATAAACTATATATTTTAGCATTGAAAAGGTGGATTATATAACATAGATTTTTAAGGAATGTATTCACAATGGTGTAGTTACGGAATTGTTCCCATTCCTCACACTTAGCATTATGTGGGAAGTAAGATGTGATGGGCCTGCTACTATAAAATTTGTAGAACTGTTTAGTGATTGAAATGGAGTGTAACATTAAATTTAAAACTAGTTACGTCGCTCCAAAATTAATCTTCACTGGACAGTCGTGCTAATACGAAAATATAACATAATTCGCAAACTGGTGGACATAGAAATTCTTGTGTTATTATTTAATTACCTAGAAGATATTTATTATTCGTTGCTTGGTGTACAGACTCCGTGGTAGCGCCCGTCGTGAGAAATGAAACTGCAGCCATCCACGTCAGCGACATGAAATATGTACCTTGAAATTGTTAAGCGTTGGACCGTGCTATCTTTATGAAACACACGAGTAACACAACAGTGAAGTCTACTTTTAGGGCAAGTGCCCTTAGTGAAGCGGGCATACGATGACTCCTCGGACAATTGAAAATGAGTTGGAGAGTCGAGAATGTGGTACGTAAAGTCTCTGAACTGTTATACAATTAGACTGTAGATTACACTTAACAAATTGGTATTACGAATGTTTTCTCCCAGATTTTGTGATTTCTTCATTGAATCATGTTGACGCTGCTGTGTATTCCAAGTTCATAGATAATTTTTGAGATTCATTATAGAATGGATACATTACCACGGAATTTGGAAAAAAATAAGAGTACCGGATGAGATATTCCAGTTTGGCAAATAGCAGCGACATTTTGAATATATCAAATATTAAACCAATATCAGAGTTTGAATAAGTAAGGTACCGTACTATAAACTTTCTTTGTTATGTTCAGAATGATATCTGATTAAACATTGCTCACAATCGCCATTGCCATATACTCGTATTATAAATGAAATAGTCTATTACGATTAATAACTCTTCAGGTAGTATATTTAGCAAGAGATTATACTCGCATTACACGTTCACTATGTAGTTCTTTCGGGAACATATTGCTGGTCGCCTGTTCCGTACGCACAATGAAACAGCCATCGCAAAGATGCAAGTTGCCAGGCTGCATCAAGAAAATGTAGTGCGTGTGACTGATTCCCAAATTGTCTTATACGACGACAATGAATGAGCAATGAAATTGATTTGACACGCGAGATTGACGAGATTGTTTTTCTATTAGTTTATAATACGTTTATAAGTTTTTCATGTTTTTATTCTAGCAGGCTAGCACCTTAAAACACTCAATGAGTGTCTGCTATTCGAAATTGGGTTGGGAATTCATAGATTCCCTTGTTTACATAACTACTACAGAGGCACGAAATATTAGTCTTGTGTTACAAAATCATATTTGGCCAAGTTGATTTGAAGACTGCCTAGCTCAGAATTTGCTTTCTAAGCCGAAATAAGTTCTTGTCGTCTCTCTTCTTTTCTTTCCTAGTTTTTATGGAAATCGTTGGGCGCGTGCATGTCATCATTCCCCCTCCTCCCAGCACAAGAATGAAATGAAGAACGAATTAAATTCCAAGGTCTGTTCCTACTGTAGCCTAATGGCTGACGAGTGTTCTTCGAAGGGAGTTCAGTGGTTAATATAATAAAGGGTTTACATAAACTTCAACAAATTTAGAATCGAATCAGCTTTTTGTGCAAGTACGGTACTAGGCTTCGATTATTAACTTAACGTTAGACTACTTACTGTGTGTGGTTGTTGATCACAAAATTCCGCTGTTTCTTGCTGTTCAAGCAAATATACTAAACTATCAGTGTAGTCAAGTGTTCTGAAGCACGTTCCAGGAGTTGACAAGGTGGAGGGTGTACTAACAGGGGTGTGAAGTTGAATCCAGTGTTAACAGTGGCTGCGACTAAGCTTATCCTCTAAATATTCCGGGATGGTTAATTGATTTGTTATATTATGTAGGAGCATACCAAGTCAGAGAGTTTAATTGTTACAGGTCCACATGCTGCTACAATTCCACGCTCGCCTCTGTGTAGGTTCTTGACGGAAACGGCGTCCCAAATCTCGAAACGAAAATTCTACCAAAAGAGAGACGTTTCGTGAAGATCACATAGATCATTTTCCTTGAAATAAATTATTTCATTGTATCATCAGCTCTCATTGTTCAGTAAGATTCACAACAATAATTAGGGTGATCAAATATTTGCGAAATATAAACTACCAACAAACGTTTCGAAAAGTGTACTGAGCGAAAAAAATCCTTGCACCAAGAAGGAATATTCAGTTTTCCACACACTTTGGCATACAGTAGCATCTCAGGTGGATAGTCATATGATTAGTTCAGGAATGTGATTAGTTGAGCGGTCTCGCCACCAGAAACCGTGGGAATGCTTCCATCCAAGGTGTATGAAAGGTCTTGCACAGGCTACTCAAACGTTGTGGACGGTTGTTTCCTGTTTAGTGAACCTTTACCATTCGGAATAGCCCCAGGACACCTACCCATTGAAGAAAAATGAAGAGAGGACGCTTTATTAGGTTGGATGGTCGCAAAGGCGAATCACCCTCCAACTAGGTCATTTTCACCAAAATGGAAAAATTATGTACGAATTATTGTGCTTTCAGAATGCCATATGAACTTATTACCAATTCGTCCACCATATAATGTGATGATTGTATCACCAATAACCCCTCATTAGATTTCATCAATCAGCATGTTGTAAGCCATCTTGTGTCAATTAGGCTTGTTTGGCGCCCACGTTTATCAGCCTCTTTATGTTGTCAAAAGAATACTCATATGGCTTCACATCATATTATCAGTTTATGAGAGGATTGGGCACTTTTGGCCAAAAAGAAATGTTCATATCACGAGGTCAGACGCAATTTGGGAAGCGTGGGTTAGGCTCCTCAGGCTTTGAGCCTATCAATCTCTAGAACATAATATATCATATTTTGTATTAAACAATTTCGTAATTAGGCCTATTATTCTTTAGTATTCCGTGATAATACTGTAATTATATATTTTATATATTCATTAAGGCCCTTTGGCGTATTTATCATTACAATAGCATTCTAATTTGAGGAACTGATATCTCACACAAATGACTATTTCTTCACGTAGTACGCGGTAATTGCTATATTACATCCTAAGGTAGGCTATCGATTTTTATGATTCATACAAGGGATGTCTCATAAGTAACGCCGTTTTTTTTAAGAAAATTTTATTTGAAAAGTTTTCTGACAAGAAATTAAACTGTTCTTCTCAAGATTCTACGGTCTTGAGCCATATTTCAGCAAGGTTTCTTATCCCGCGACCGTGCCTGTCTCTGGGTTTTGATGCGAAGAATTCGGCGAGACCCACTTCCACAGCTTCAAAGTTTTCGTAATTTCTTCCACGCAGGAAATGGGCCATGGATCGAAAAAGATGGTAATCTGAAGGCTCAAGATCAGGACTGTACGCTGGATGCTGTAACAGTTCTACTCCTCCCAATTACTGAATTTTTGCCATGGTGGTTCGTGCAGCATGAGGTCTCGCATTGTCCTGCTGCAAGATAACTCTATATTGGTTGACGAATGTTGGGTATCTCCGCCTCAAATTTCATGAACTCGTTCCAATTGGTGAGGATAAAGATCCGCTTTGACTGCATGTTCGTTTGGAACAAACTCTTAGTGAATCACACCTTCAAAATTCCACCAGACACCCATCACTTTGGGGCCGAACCGATCCTTCTTAACGATGACTTTGGCAGGTTGACGGGTACTGAGCCACTACTTTTAGGCGTCAGTGTTGCGGTCTTCTTCTTCATCTTGTACAGTTTCCAGCCCAAGGCTGGGTCTGTTTGGAACATAAGCCTCGCCACTTAGTCCTTTCTTCCCACCACCTCTCCGCTGTCACTCTGGTCCAGTCCTCGCCTCTCTTCTTGACACATTCCTCCACTCCTTTCAGCCATCTATCTCTTGGTCTTCCCCCTGCATCTGCATCTCATTTATCCTCTTAGGAATCTTCTTCTCATCCATTCCCTTTAAGTGTCCATACCACCTCAGTCTTGATGTCTCAATCCTACCTTGCAAGGGCTCCTCTTTCACCATTTCCCTGACCTTTTCATTCCTCACCCTGTCTCTTCTTGTTACTCCGATCCTACTTCGCAGGAACTTCATTTCACCCGCCTGTATTCTGCTTATGTCTCTTTTCTTCATTGTCCACGTTTCTGAAGCATAGGTCAGTATCGGGATATAGTAGCTAGCTTCTGTATAACACTTCCTTGCTTTTTTGTGGGACATCATTATTCCACACTAAGCTCCTAATGCTTCTCAGGAATGCTTCTGCCTGTCTGCCACGTTCCGTAATCTCTTTGTCATTTCTCCCATTTTCCTCCACTATACATCCCAAGTACTTGAGACTTTCCACCTTCTTCAGCTGTCCACCTCCAAGTGTTATCCAACTCATTGGTCTGTCCTTTTTCCTGGTCGTTAACAGGATCTCACATTTACTGATGTTGAACTTCCATCCGTACTCTCCCACTGTTTCTTCCCAAGCCTTCAGTTGCTCCTGAATTTCCTCCTCCCTGTTTCCCCAGACCATGAGATCATCTGCAAACACCATTGCTTTCATCTTATCTTCTCCTATCTTTCGTGCTATCCGTGTCATTACCTCGTCCATAACCACAATAAAGAGAAGGGGTGACAGCGCACTACCCTGTTTCAGGCCACTCATTTGTCTGAACCAGTCTGTTATTTCCCCTCCAACTTTCACACAACTCACACTTCCACAATACATCTCCTTCACTCTGCCTACAGTCCCCTTTTCCACTCCCATGTTTTCCATTGCTTTCCAAACCTTCTCCCTACACACACTATCATAGGCCTTTTCGATGTCCAGGAAGGCCATCAACAGATCCTCTCCAAATTCGTAGTGGTGTTCCTGGAGCTGTCTCACTGAAAATATGAGATCCACTGTTGATCTCCCAGGTCTGAAACCATACTGCTCTTCTCTCAATTTTCTCTCCACTTTGGCTCGTATCCTACTTTCTAATATCTTTTCATATATCTTGGCACAGTGAGGTATGAGTGTGACTCCCCTGTAATTTCTGCACTCCTTTCTGCTTCCTTTCTTAAATATTGGGACAATTAATCGTTTCTTCCAATCTTCTGGGGTCTTTTCTCCTTCCATATCACCCTCATCACACGGTACAGCCACTGTTTCCCAACCTCCCCTGCTTCCTTCACCATTTCAACACTCACTTCATCCACACCCGGTGCCCTTCCTCCTTTCATCTTGTCTATAGCCATCTCCAGTTCTCTCCAATTCAGGTCCTTTTCCATTCCTGTGTTGTCTTCTCCATCTTCCAATACGTTGTCTTCCTCCCTATGACCATTTGGATTCAGCAAATCCTCAAAGTACTCTTTCCGCACTGTCTTGAGTGTTTCTTTGTTGTGTACCTCATTTCCGTTTGTGTCCATCATTACCACATCCTCTCGCAGACCTCTTCTCTTACTTTTGACCATTCCATAAAGTACTTTCTTATTTCCTCTGCTGTCTTCCTACATCATCTCTGTCCACTTTACCATCCACTTCTTCCTCTCCTCTGCGACAATCTTGTTTGCTTCTTTCTTCTTTATCTTATAATCTTCCCTTGCCAGATCAGTTCTTTCCTGGAACCACACTCTGAAAGCCTTGTTCTTCCTTCCCACAGCTTCTTTTACTCTCTCATTCCACCATGGTGTCTCTTTACACCTCTTTCTGTTGCTAGTTCTTCCACATACTGCCACTGCAGCTTCCACCATTGTGTTCTTGAATTGCTTCCATTCCTCTTCCCCTGTTTTAGTATTGTCTGTTGGCATCCTTTCCCTTATTATCTTCTGGAATTCTTCCTTGACTTCCTTTTCCTTGAGTTTCCATACTTTGATTCTCCTTTCCTGGTACTCTGTCCTCTTGCTATCGTTAACAACTCCCAGGTTCATTACAAGTATTCTGTGGTCACTATCTAATGCCTCTGATGGAATTACCTTTATATCTCTGACACTTCTCTTCATTTCCCAGTCGTACAGCATGTAATCTACCAAAGATTTCTTTGTTAAATCACTGCTGTACCACGTTACCTTGTGGCTTTCTTCCGGAACCACGAGTTGCCTACCACTAAACCGTTTCTCTTGCAAAAATCCAGCAATTTTCTCCCTTCTTCATTCCTGCTACCCCATCCTTCTGCTCCCAATACATTTTCATATCCTTGCCTTTCACTTCCTACATGTGCATTCAAATCTCCCATGACAATGATGCTCTGACCATTCAACTGCTGTTGTAGCTCCTCCTCAAAGTCTTCCTTCTCTTGAGCTGTACATCCAACTTGAGGGGCATATACCTGGGCTATCTCCAGGCTTCTTGCGGTAATAGACCCAATTTTTATCACGTGTGACAATTCTCCTGATAAATCTATCATTCGTGGGGTTACCGATAAGCTGACGACAGATATCCACTCTACGTAGAGCCTGTTCATGAGGTACACATCTAAATATTCTGTTTGATTTTCCAAGTTTCATAATCTGGCGATGTACGGTATCATTTGATGCACCTAGTTCTTCAGACAGCCTAAAAGTACTTCCTTGCGGGATTTCTTCTAAAACTCTGCGTGTATTCTCAATATCCCATAGTTTAGGTCTTCCAGAACGCAGGAAATCAGTAGTGTTTTCTTCTCTAGTGGAACCATCGTTGTATCACACGGTCACTAACGACACCTTCTTCTTCCAATTCACATATTATTTGGGCCGCGGCAGTAGATTTGGAATCTTGTTTCCAGTAGTGCTTTAGAAGGACACTAACCTCCAACTGTGTACGTTCAATTTGTGATTGTGTATCAACAGCTTACGTCTGATACATTTTCGCAATATGCGCAATTCTAGTCATGGCCTCCTGTAAATAGCATTGGCGAACCAAAGGAAACCAATTATCTTATAAAACACCTCACTTAACATAACACATTACTTATGATACATGCTAATAGTATGCATATCCGCTATCTTAAATGTTTGAAGTCTATGCGTGTGCACCTTGAGCATAGAAAATCTACTCTACAGTTATAACTTAACTGAAGTTTCGAAGTGCTATGTTTGTTCGATCGAGAGTACTTGAATTATTCAAGATAATGGATGTGCGTGATATTCATTGTAATGGGCATGTAGTTTAAGCCACTGAGGTCTCACATACTGAACTTCTCTTTCACCACTCTTCGTGGTAACCCTAATGTTTAATTGCATCCTAATTTATCGATTTAAGGATTTTATTTCCGGGCCTATTACACATAACCACAATATCGGCAGGTTTTGCTTTTGTGTTATTGCAAGTTTCCAATTTTGAAATGTATTATATAGTGAATAACTCATGTTACGATATAATATAGGCTATACTTAAGATGGTGGATAACTGTAATATTCATCAGTGTTAAGGCATGATACAACAACTCATGTCCATCATATAGAGCTTCCTGAATGTCGATTTTAGTGAACATTGATCTGTTGAAATGTACGTCATTCCAATACTTCAACAGTGACTACAGCCGCCATTTTGAAATGCATTCCTTGAGAATTTGTAGCTTCTGTGTCCAACGTCCTTCATAGGACGTTACGAGAGACTTAAAATGTTGTAGAAACCAAATGATTGGTTCAGTCGTTAGCCAACTGAGCCAATGGAATTTCAAGTGGATACTATTTTATTCCCGCTAGAATGGTGTCAATGTAGAAACCGTGGTTATGTTCTACGAAAAACAGTTGTCCCTGCATCAAATTTACTTAATTCATTTCAGGCGCTTAAGAATTAGTACAGGAGGGAGCATATTCCCACTCGACACACATACAGATATACAGACATCGTTTGCGAACAGTAGGATTGTGTGTATCTCTGTTGGTCATTCAAACCCGCTATCACCAATCGATCTCATAAGCTTGTTTCATGTTTTATGGAAGTAGCCCAACATAAGTTGAACCAGACGATTGTATTTTGATCACTTACTGTTTGTAGGACAAGTCATGGATAAACACGTTCACTGCAAAATAAGACTGACCAATTTGAACGAATTTTTCTGAGGAATAAAAGGTAAAAGGCTCGGTGTGGAATGTACAATAACTCTCAGCGTCTGAGAAATGATTGTTGTTCCTGTGTTAAGGAACGGAACTACGAGGTCATCAACCATGAGAAATTATTTTATGAATGTAACATGATTGGATTCGGTGCTGCCCAATTAAAAAGAAAGAGACGTCAAGGGCATAACCAAGGTTTCTTAAAATGGATAACGTCTGCCACTGGTTTTAAACTATGTACACTATCGGAAGTTTTCAGATGGCAATGCCTGTATTTCTGGATGGTCATGTTTTCTTGACTAACGGGACATGGCATCCCCTAAACTATTTTATGTGCTGTCTTGTACAGTTAGTACTGTATCATTTGTATACTTCCTTTGGGCATTTGAGTATATATTTGCATTTATATTTACATTACATTAACGTCTACTTGTATTTTGCATAGAATTAGTCTACTTAAGAATAGCGCAATCTCATACCGTCACATGTTCGGTTCTTCAAGAATCATAAAAGATTACAGAGGTGCTGAATAAAAGGGACATTACCAAATCGCCGTTCGAGATTAATGTTTACGATCGAGAATTTACTTTATTTAATTTTTGTATCCAAGTGTTGAACGAGAAAGTTCAATAACGCTGCTATGGTGATTCTAGCAGGGCTTGGAGTTTTGTACTTAATTATGGTGAAATTAAAGCTTAACCAAACAGGGAGCAGAGGTAATTAGAATTTGACCAGCATGTGAGTTTCATATTATCAGCAGGCATGCAAGATTGGCTGGAAAATTCATATCAGCCAATTAGCAGCAGTGCGCAGGAAGCAAAGCAATCATCCTGCTCAGCTGTTCTCCTCGGCTGGAACTGAAGAGTACTTGAAGCTTAATTACAGTCTGTGGGTTCCTCTTGCATGGTTTACATTACAATTTCAACACAAGAATAGAATGAGGGAGACGCCTTTACCTGACAACTGTACACTGAAATATCCATTGACGTTTCACATAATCCAGTGCTTAGTTTCGGCGGTTAAGGATTCTGATGTGGCAAAGTTGCCCGGGTAACTTCATGTGCGATTACGATTTTAATCACTTCCAGTTACTAAGAATGTCTCCAATTATATTCAATTCAAATCTTCATATTGCCTCGCGCAAGTAACATTCATTCCGGTATTCAAAGAAGTTGATTGCGGGCATAAAATGTGTTGATTGTTGTTGTAATTAATTTCTTTAGGAGCTTAAGCCAGTCCGTGTACTTGGGAATAAATGGAATGGGCCCGGAAACTTGTGTTATTTTGGTGAATCTAACAGTTTTTTTTTGGTCGTGTGACCACCTGAGAGGCCGAGTGCAGGTCATTCTAGTCGACGCCCGTGAGCGACCTGCGCGTCGGGATGAGAGTTGGAATGGATGAAGATGAATGAAACTGGGCAAGGATGTGGAAGGAAGCGGCCGTGGCCTGTCAGAAGGTACCGTCCCAGCATTTGCCTGGTGTTGAAAATGGGGAAACCACGGAAAACCATTTCAAGGACAGCCGACTGTGGGGCTCGAACTCACGCGTCTACCGAGTCAGCAGAGAGCTTGGCCCCATGCCCTAACGCTGAGCTTTAGCCTGAGTAGCCACTGCTGTCGGTAATCTAACAGTGCACAACTTCAATTTTAGGATCAAGAATTGGAAGTGGGGCCTTGGAACTTGTGATAAGATAAATAGCGGAATGTTCCTGGAGTTCTGGAATACACATGTGTGGACAAAACAAGCACAAAAGTCAGCTAACGTCATTGTCGAGATTTGAACCTCCACCTTCCAAACACCAGTTCCACAGGCATGCTACGAAACAAGTTACGACTTCTAGTCCATTGTAGACCTGATGCGTACCTGGCAATCCTAATAGATCCAGATTGAGACTCGCCAGTTCGTAAGTTCTTTTGCCATATATACAAAAACTATGTAGGCCTATTCATTTATTTGGACAGTGTGAGACTTCGTCTACAATGGTGCAAAATCAAATGGTCCAGCCCGCCACTCTCAACTTCGCACGGGCATGTTTCTATCCTGGTGCATGAGATATATTATATTACATATTATGCTTCTTGGTGGCGGTTTTAGTTGTTGTTTTGAGTGGCGGAGTAAAGAGGTGGTCATAATTTCATAAAGGTGACCTTTCAGTGGTCATAATATTTGTTGGCAAATCTAGCCATTTCCCTTAGTCAGGCTATAATAATAATTATAATATTTCCCTTAATGACCAACGGCTTAGTTTTGCTGAACATCCGGATACCATGAAATCTCGGAAGTTAAGCAAGAATGGACATGCTTATGACTTGTTTTGATGACCGGTATTTGGGGACCGCGTGCTGTTAGCAGGGGAACAGAATCGGAAGAGGAAACGATCTGGCCGCCATACTGCCACTCAGGAAATCTCCTCAGGGATTCAGGCATGCCAATCAGGCAGAAAACACTTCCTCTCATCCCTCCCTTAATATAATGGTCCTCATTTGTAATAGTAAATTATATCACAGAAAATACTCTGCTGATGAAGATGTTGAACTTAATTCAGACTGTCATTTGCCTACGTATTATTGAGAAGTTTGGGAACACTGTGACGAAAATATTTCTTTCTCGGAACTACATCTCTTTTGAAGGTTGGAAAAACTTCAAGCGTCACAAATACGTTCAATAATAGGGTATATTTTTTAGTGTTCCATTCCCTAATGAGACTTTGATAGCACAGAGGTAACAGGACCTCGCAAGGATACACTATAGTTTACAATACTAGGTCACTGATGCGCATTGCTACCCAACACACTCACCATTCTTGGTCAAGTACTTTATGGTACTACAAGGCATGGAGACAATATTTGTCCCGTCTGTGTAGTCAAGTTGAAAACGCACCTGAGCCCGTGTGAACTATTCGAATATAGGGTGGAAAATGGCACTTGCGGGAGCTCCTGTTACCTCAGTTTTAAAAGCTTCCTTGTATTTTCAGAAATTCTCTCCAGTTATTAAGGGGCTCAACAACAAAATTATGGTCCCAATCATGGCCACAATAGTATTCAAATGCTTTTGTTTTTGCAAAATTAATATAAAACTACGGTGCATCTCAAATACCAGTATATTATTTGTTACTATAACTAACTAATGTTAACCAGCAGTTTTTCAAAATACGTATTGAAAGTTCAGTATTACTTTATGTACAACTGTAATTTAGGCGCTGAATTTTCTACTTCATTTTACATTCACTGCGTATAACAGATGTTGTGGAGTAGTTGTTGGTTATTTGAGGGGCTTTGTGACATCGTGGTCAGGTGTACTTGGGTGTGTGGGAATTTTCTAATAACCTGTGTGTGATGACTGTGCTAATGAGTGTATTTGTAACTGAGGTAATATTTGGGTAGGAAACGGCCGGGGCCTCAGGTAAGTTACCATCCCGACAGTTGCCTGGAGTAGAAGTGGAAAATCCACGAAAAAACATTTCCAGGACGGCTCAGGTAAGAATCAAACCATCCTCATTTTTGCCTCACAAGGCTGAGTGAACGTCGTTCCAGCCCTCGGACCAGAATTAAATTTCTTGGCAGAGCTCAGAATAGAACCCGGGCCTCCGCAATAACAGCCAGGAATGTTGGCCACTACGCAAGGAGGCGGCAAGCGTAGCAGAACATGCGCCAGTATTCCTATGTAAAATTATGAATAATGCAAACAGAAACAACCTAGGAAAAGTTCAAGTTAGTTACATAAATTATTCAAACACCTTAGAAATCATAATGAACTAAGTACAGAACTTCAACACAACAGCCTAGGAAAGTTTCTAGTTTAGACTGGTGAAGTCTGTTACACTTTATCATTTCGAAAGGAATTGCAAACAGGAAGATCAAACTTAAACATTTATATCGGGACAGGAGAGACAAAAGAAAATAGAATGCCAGGTAGGAGGGACTAAATTGGAGCTGGTGGACCATTTTAAGTACCTACTTGGGTGGTGTATTCTCTCAGGACGGTAGCATAGTGAAAGAAATAGATTCAAGGTGCAGAAAAGCCAATGCAATGAGATTTCAGTTGCGATCTACTGCATTCTGCAAGAAATAAGTTAGCGAGTGTAGCAACAAAACTCTCCCAGCATTGCTCAATAATCAGACCGACATTGCTGTATGGAGGTGAGGGCTGAGTGGATTCAGAATATCTCATACATACGATGAAGGTAACTGATATGAGAGTGACATGAAATACTGATGATGATAATTGTTGTATTAAAGGACCTAACATCTAGGTTATACTGCTGGTACAAATAACTTGGAGCAATGGCATGAGGAAATCCTAACGAAGAGCTAAAGGCTAAGTTAAAAATAAACACGATAATTGATGATGTTCGAAGAAGCCAACTCAGATAGCGGGGTCGTGTGACGAGAATGGGACAGGGGAGATTACCTGTTAATGAATTTGGCCATAGTGGGTACGAGACGCAGAGGTAGACATAGGAGGCGATGTTTAAGTTGTTTAACGAGTTCAAGTGGGAAGTGTAGGAGCAGAAGAAGCTGCCGTGCTAACTGCTAATAGGGAATCACAGATGCGCTTCTTCCCCATACAGAGTTTTGCACACTAGATTGGACGTTGAATGGCTAAACAATCTGTAACGAGAATTAATGAATTATTGTATGAATGAATTCAGCCTGTGTACTTGTGTGTGTGTTTAATTTGTGTGATAACCAGCTTTTCTGTGGTGACCGTAGTACTGGGTGTACCTGTAATTATAAGGGTCGGGGATGAAATGGAAGCTTGCAGTTTTACGTGACAATCTCTCGATTATGAGCCACAAGACCTCCATTTTTACCTGGAATCTGAACCAGAGGACACGAGTTTTGTCTCCAAACATCCCAAATAAATCGACCGGAAATCGAACCCAGTACGCGTTTGTGAAAGGCAAGCAGCTTGGCCACTGCACCGTCACGACCTCACGTCTGGGGTTGAGGTAGGTGCCCCGAGATTTGAAGTAAGTAACTATTCCAGCATTTGCCTGGAGAGAGTGTGGAAAATCCTGGCCGAAACAACACCCAGGATAGCCACTGTCACCGCGGAGGCCCGGGATCGATTCCCGGCTCTGCCAAGAAATTGAATTCTGGTCTGAGGGCTGGAACAGAGTACATATAGCCTCGTTAGGCAAAAACTGAGAAGAGGCGGTTTTGATTCTCACCTCAGCCGTCCTGGAAGTGGTTTTCCGTGATTTCCCACTTCTACTCAAGGCGAATGCTGGGATGATTCCTAAAATGAGGCCACGGCCGCCTCCTTCCCCACCCTCATCTTAATTACAAATACACACACTAATACAGCAATCACAATAACACAAGTTACGAGATAGATTCCCCACACACACTCACCCATGTATACATGTCGCTAAGCCCTTAAATGAATCAAAAACAACAACATTAATAGAGGTCATAATACAAGTTCAACACACAAACCCAACTCTACGGGGCTGATGACCAAGATGTCTCAAGCCCCAAAAATTAATTAACAACGGCATACAATTTATAGCCTCTAACAAGTTTGAAAGTTTTGGGTACCCACTAACTGAAGCGTCGTTTTATTCTTCGTAAAGCGAGTAACGTCACTAGGACTATCATTATTTCAATAACCGAAATATTGAGGGCCACTCATACAAATGAAATGTATCTTCTCGAAGTTTGAAGGAGCTAAAGTGTTCGACTTACAAGAAACAGAATAAACAATCCATTTCAGGCAATCAATTTACATATCCATCAAGGCCCTTTTTTTCCTAAGTGCAGGTTTTGTTAACTGGTATTGTTTTCACGTGCAAAGCAGTATGCCTACATATACGCAATACAAGACTCGAACTCGGGAGCGTTAATCACTCCACTGCAATGGTCTCCCTCTGGACGCCAGGATTAATTGCAAGGGCTCCCTGGGTGGCGCGGTGTACAGGGTAAGGGGGGATGTATGTGTGTGTGCTATTTCCGTCCGTATGCTACCTCACCCGCTCGATGCATTGACTGATGAGGGAGCTCGGACCCCAGCGCCACCAAGTGGCCTCCTCGTGAAACTCCTCCATAGCCGATTATCGACCTTGTTTATGTTGGCCAGCAATCTCACTTCGCTTCAGCCCTTACGACTAATGGCTCGTGTTTATTTTGGTTTGTTCCGGTAACAGCCTCTATTTGATCTCTTCTAACTCCCGTAAGTTTAGATCGGGGCCTGCAACCTTTAACTTAATCAAGGACTCCATCCAAAGACACTAACGATTTTTACGGGGATACGAATGCTATTGAGAATCTTTAGCATAATAGTATTATTATTATTATTTTATTATTAATTTTATGTCCGGCTGTGTGGCTAAATGGTTAGCGTGCTATCAGGGATTTTAATCTGCTGGGGTTAATTCCCGTGGCTCGGGGACTAGGTGTATGTGCCGTCATCATCATCACTTCATCCTCATTTCGACGCGCAGGTCGCCCACGGGTGTTAACTAAAAGACCTGCACTCGGCCTCTCAGGAGGCCACACGATTATTATTATTATTATTATTATTATCATTATTATTATTATTATTATTTAAAAGCTCAAATATACCTGTAAATAGTGGACTGACTGTTAACCAGTCAATGAAATGATACAATATTCCTTTATTGCATTTTCCAAATTATCGTCAATTAATTTCGTCTAGAAAACAAGTAGGGTATTGCTCTTTGTAGCCAAATTTACGTACAGTACCTAGGCCTAAATCTCAATTTCTTGTGAAATGTCGGATACTGTCCTATAGCTTACTGATTTTCTGGGTGAGTGTATAGGTGCCAAGTATGCAACTATTCAAAGTGGCACCTTGAGATTTGCTCAGGTAATTTTTGTGTTTGCTTTCAACTGGTATATTTCCTTCCAGAGAATTTTTTTAGAGCAGCCTATGTAAATTTCTCGAGACCATATCGTGGTGTAGCGGCTAGCGTTCTTGGCTCTTGTCCCGGAGGTTCAGGCTCATTTCCCGACTCTGCCACGAAATTATTTCTGGTCTTAGGGCTGGAAAAGGGTACACTCAGCCACGTGAGGGAAACTTTAAGTAGAGGAGGATTCGATTCCCCCCTCAGGCATCCTGGAATTGGTTTTCCGTGGTTTTCCCCACTTCTAATCCAGGCAAATGCTGGGATGGTGCCTAACGTAAGGCCACGACCATCTCCTTCCCAAACCTATCCTCACATTAAAACTACACACGCCAGAACAGCCATCACAATAACAGCTTCCATACACAAAAAAAAATACACGGGGCTATAAGACGGCGATGTCTCAGTCCCTAAAGTAAGCAACAGCAACTAACTCTTCGCAGTAAGATGTTGTTGTTGTTGTTGTTAGTGTTATTGATTTAGGGGCTTTGCGACATCGTGGCCATGTATCTGCGTGTACTTGGGTGTGTATGGAATTTGTCTGATAACCTGTGTAATTGTAATGACTGCATTAGTGTGTGCATACAGTTTGTAATTTAGTTGAGGATTCAAAAGGAGGAGGCCATGGCCTTAATTTAGAAAACATCCCGGCATTTGCCTGGAGTAGAAGTAATAATCCACGGAAATCCACTTCCAAGATGGCTGAGATGGGAATCGAACCCACTCCTTCTCAGTTTTGCTCACGAGGCTGAGTGTACCCCTTTCCAGTCCTCAGACCAGAATTCCATTTCTTGGCAGAGACGGGGATCGAATACGGACCTCCGGGGTGATAGCCAAGGATGCTAGCCACTACACCATGAGGTGGTCTTTCGAATTAAGGAAACCCAAACTCAGGGCACATGAATATAATAGTGACAACCACTTCTACCGATTCCGGACTCTGTTGTACAAGCAACGATGATAGAGAACTCGATGTTCGCATATTCTACACAAAGCTCATTAAAGTAGGCCTAAGCGAGAAGTTAAATACGAATGTCGCATTTATGTGCAATAATGTGTTTTATACTGAATAGTAACTGGCTGCGTAGCGCTACGGTAACGTTCTCGCCTGCTGGTCCCGAGGTTTTAGGATCGAATCCTGATGCAGTCAGTTGGCATTTGAAGGGGAGCGAATGCCATGGAGAAATTCCGACACCCCGGCATCTCTAAAATCCTCAGTAGTTAAAAGGGACGTGTGTTTAATATTATAATAATTATTATTATTATAATTCTAATTATTATTATTATTATTGTTATTATTATTATTATTAAACAGAGTAATGAATTCCCTGCAAAATAATTTCATGAATGTTTTTTTTTTTCGGAATTACCCTCGTGCGCATTAAAGAGTACGCTGTGGTTTCACGACCCTTGATTGAGATGTATCTGACGAGTAGGGTCCAGGGTAGAGACCAATGGAATTCGCCTCCCTCATGTGGGTTTCACCATCGACTATACTACAGAGTCAGCCAACTGAACTCATCTGTGACGAGTGTCCAGGATGAGCAGAATTTGCACGGAACATCTAGTGGTATAGCGGCTAGCATTCTTAGCTCTCACCACGGAGCTCAGGGTTCGATTCCCGGCTCTGCCAAGAAATGTAATTCTTGGAGCGGGGTACACTCAGGCTCCTGAAGAATAACTGAGATGAGGCGGGGTCGATTCCTGCCTCAGACAACCTGGAAGTGGGTTTTCATGGTTTCCCACTTCTACCTAACTTAAAGCCATGGCCACTTCCTGCCCAAATTCTACCCCAATTACAAAATACACACTAGTACAGACATCACAGTGAAACAGGTTATCAGATAAACTATACACAAACCCAAGTAGACGGGGCTACCTGACTACAATGTTGCAAAGCCCCTTAATATGGGAATAACAAGATATCATACACCACGTAACCTAAGTTTTACATTGAATCCGAACTATCGAACCATCGGGAGTGACATTTTACCCTTAAATTCCCAATTAACCGTGTATGAAACCCGGATGTAGGAAGCAACAGTTTGACCGCTGTGCCATCGCGCTACTGATTTTGACTCCCTGGTGTCTCTAAATCCACAGGAATTAAGAGATACGGTACGATAAGCCCATACAATAATATTTAAATAATGCTCGGTTCTCGACAGAGAAATTTGAGAGAATACACTTGAAATGTTTGGTGCTTCATTTAAACAATTTTCTGAAACACAGCTCAGATATATAGAAGCTGTCTTTCAGAAACATCGCTCAACACCCAAAGCAGCACTGAATGATTAAAACATCTAAAAGGTGAGAAGGCTTCCTCTGCTACCGATATAATAATGAATTTTTTCTTTAGCTCCGTGTACCTTCGCGTTTATTGTGCCTAAACTGCGTGTAATATGGGTTTGCTTCATATTGCTGTATTGCAGGTAGGTAGAGTTAAGCATTATATGATATACTGTGGTATCAGGTAGGCCTGATAGAGATGAATTCATCAACGTCCCTACCCTTTCTCCTTCCACTCCCCTCCCCGCCTTGTAACTGATGGACACGAACAACACATCCACACGTATTGCCACTCAGTTTTGTTGGCTGCCTCTTCTCATTTTCACTCTCAAATCTCGACCCGGTACAAAAAATCACCCTCGCCCCTTCCACTTACAAACATTCTCTCTCTGTTTTTATCCAGTGCACCATGAGGGATATGTTCAATTGTTTACTTACTGCTTTAGTCGTAAAGGTTGGATACATGGACAAACTGTTTCAGCTGCTGTAATAATTATTAGAGAATTACTACTTCCGTTAGCTGTCAAAGAACATGTTGACCCCCGTAGCCCTATGTGTTTAGTAATGGGAAATGAGAGGTAGGAGTGAAGAAAATCCTACCCGTTACCTGGTTCCTTGTTCGTGGGGATATTTTACCCAGTCTGCGTAGTTCGTGTGCCTGGCAGAACAGTGTTCATTCCTCACGCTAGTTGGTCTACTTGTGTTCAAGTTACCCTTCGCTGGTAGGAACAGCTCGCGGCCAGCTTACCGGCATTTGTAGCTGTGTAATAGGTCTGTTTCTACTTTGAGTCCAGCGTGTAACCCTATGTGATGAAGAAATCTATTTAAAGCGGACCTCAAAAGATTTGGTAGCGTATCATCACTATTTACCATGCTCAAAAATATATTTAATGTTGGTGGTATGTTTTCAAAGAATAGTGAATGAACGATGCGACGAACTCCGCTTTGTACTGTTCCATCATACTTTGTTAACCTAGCATTTTTTTTGTTTACTCGCTCTATTTGGTTTTGATTTTGCTGGCGTTCTCAGAGGACCTTCCTTTTTTCCCTTTCTAATTCTATACAGGTTGTAACAAAAATATACAGCAAAAAATCCAGGACACATTCCTCACACGTAGACGAAAAAATTACACTGATCACAAATATTAGGGGATATTCTAAACTCAGCTATGTATGCTATGTGTTTCGTACCGCATTAGATGCAATAGCTTTCCTTTACTCCCAGAGAAGGTAAACATGTGATTGCAACACCCCTGCACATACACCACATGGCGGAGGGCACTGTCCGTACTGTTGCTGTCAAAGGGTCACACGGCGGTGGTTTGTTGCTGAGGTCAGAGCCATTCCATTCCCGTTGTCAGTTAGTGAATGACGTGACTTAGGGACAGCAATGCCTCCACAACGTGATTTACCTGAATCAATGGCTTGGAGGGCCGTAGGATGGATGGAAGCTGGACAGACACTACAAGTTGTGGCTTGAGCCCTTGGGGTGTCTCAAAGTTTGATCTCAAGACTGTGGAATCGTTTTCAAATAACAGATACTGTTCACAGAAGGGTAGGACAAGGTCGCCCACGGGCAACAACAGCAAGGGATGACCGTTACCTCGTGTTAACAGCCCACCGGAATAGACGGCAGAATGCAACTCAACTGAGAAGTGCCCTTTTAACAGCAACAGGACGCAGAGTATCAACCCAAACTGTCCGTAACTGACTTCATGCATGTGGCCTCAATGCCCGTAGGCCCATGGTGTGTACCAGGTTAACTCCACAACACCGTAGAGATCGCATAAACTTGGCGGAGGAGCATCGTGGGTGGAGGCATGCTGAATGGAGCCAAGTTCTGTTTTCTGATGAGTCGCGATTCAACGTGGAATCGGATAGTCGACGTGTTCGCATCTGGAGGGAACGAGGGACACGAAACAACCCATCTTGTGTACAAGAAAGATCCCCATATGGCGGTGGTGGGTTGCTGGTGTGGGCTGGAATTAGCCTGGGTGGACGTACGGACCTCTACATCATCCCACGTGGTACTGTGACCGCTGTAAGGTATAGAGACGAGATTCTCCGACCTCTTGTCGTGCCGTATGCTGGTGCCATAGGTGCTTCCTTTGTGTTTATGGACGATAATGCACGTCCCCACAGAGCTGGGTTGGTGGACAACATGCTGGAGGAGGAGAGTATCCAGCGTATGCAGTGGCCAGCTTCCTCGCTGGACTTAAATCCGATAGACCACTTGTGGGAAACATTAGGCAGGCACATTGCAGGCAGACCAGCACCTCCCACAACTCGTCCACAGCTGCATGTTCATATAACATAATGTCGTCATCTACGTGTGATGTGTCCAGCATTTTGTGCCGTAAATTTTTGTTACACCCTGTATACTAAACGTTTTAAACACCCGGTAGCTTCAGCTGTCTTTTCAACTGCCTCGGTAACGGTCATATTCTTTAAGAAATAATTAAATATATTCAGTACTATAATTCGTTCTCTACTGTTCAATTTGTCAATACTACGCTGCTTTCTAGTTGCTGTATTCATAGTTGGTTATGTGAAGAACAGCCCAAATTCATCAACATAAACGGGAGGACAGCATCAGGCTTAAGGCCTGGACAAAATAACTTCCTTAAGAGAAGATTAGACTGAAAGGATTGGGCTAAGGAAATGCGGCCTGGTTCTTTCAATACTAGACTGAACATTGAGAGTAAATACAATACTTTTATTTTTATGGTGAAACTTGCAAACACATTAATAAATAAGCCTTAATTAAAAAATTAGTTATGCTGGCCCGCCTGGGGCAATTTCAAATGTTCATTAATTTTATTTAGGTTGGCACAGCCATGTGCTATTATTCAAAAGTTCATTCTGCTTGATGCACACACAAATTTAATATTCTTGCACTTGCTAGCAAACACTTAAAACGAAGATGATTAAGATAATAATAAAAAAGGCACAAACTTATCTTTAGTGGCGATGACTAGAAGCATGCTGACGGAGACTGCCGTGGCCAACACTTGATTTTTTGGCAGTAGAATTTGAGATTTCCAGCATCAGTAAAATAACTTCGCCAGGGCGATCTTCTTCTTCTTCACCAGCGCTGTACATTGTTTAACATCGTTAGGTTTTGATGTTATTTCTTGAATGCCAAATAACATGGCATTTTAGAACTGCGATTTGATGCAGCTTCTTGCGGTTTGGAGTAAAATGCAGAATGCACTTTCTCAGTGCTGAAGCTCTCTGCTGTTGCGTTTCCTGGTAGTTTCAATCATAAATGCAGATTAGGCCTGAAGTTTAGAAGGCCCCGGAGAAGGGCGGAAGGCACGAATGCCTCTCGCAAGTTGAAGAAGACCGTAGAAGGTTTGAAGAAGGAATGCTGAAGGAGAGCAAAACGCCGCCACTTAAATAATAACATCATAGAAACGTCTGGAAGCCTAGGCTGGCGGGCGATGATTGGCCAGGGCAAGCTGTGACGTCAGTCATACAGGAAGGCAGCAAGCAAGTCGACACCCTTTTCAGTATGCGAGCGTATGCTGGAGGCGCATGACCTTAAACATGCTGAGGTAAGAGTCTTAGATATATATATATAGAGAGAGTAAACACTAGTAATAAACAATATAATGTTAACAGAAATGAATAAGTACATATTGCTCGTTCGGTGGTCTCGAAAGCATTTAACTGACAAATGCGGCACGAAAGAAAAACGCACTATAAACATCACGAAAGTGATCATGCTCCGAGACCCCCGAAAGAAAACAATCAAAGTATCAGTTACAAAAACGTGAACAACAATGAAAAAGATGACACTAAGCCTCAACAGGCAAGATAGCAACCATAGAAATTGGTCTAGTATAGACACCCTTACTAGTGAGAACATCTACAACTCTCACATGATTATCACGACCCAAATGGCAGTGAGTTACCCTACCAATATTCCATACGAGAGGGGGACTTGGATCTCGCAAAAGAACCATATCTCTCACTCGCACATCAGGCTGGGAAAGCCGCCACTTCTCTCTTCTGTTAAGTGAGCCGAGATACTCCAGCTTCCAACGGCGCCAAAAGGAGTTTCGCAAAGAGTCTAACTTTCTCCAGAAAATAGGCAACCTGAGATCACAGCGTCGACTCAGCAAGGGAGGCGTAGAAGCTAAAGAACAGCCTATTAAAAAATGGCCAGGTGTTAACGGAAGAAGATCTTTAGGATCGTTAGACAAAGGCGTGAGCGGCCTAGAATTTACGATACCCTCAACCTGAATAATTACGGAATTAAATTCCTCATAGGAAAGGATGGTTGAACCAAGGGTTTTCTTCAGCTGTCTCTTCGTGAGCTTTATGCAAGATTCCCAACGACCACCATGATGGGGGGCGTAAGGGGGAGTGAAATGCCATTTGAATCCCTTAGCATGAGAAAAATTAGAAAACTGTTCCTTAGCAGAAGGAGAGGTAAGTGCAGTTTTCCAAAGATCAAAAGTACTAACAAAAATTTTTGCGTTATCTGAGAAAACCTCAGAAGGAACACCCCTTCTAGAGGCAAATCTAGAAAAGGCTGCTATAAAATAAGGAGTTGAAGCACTTGTAACCAACTCAAGGTGAATGGCTCCTGTCACCATGCACACAAATAAAGAAATATAAAGTTTACCTAACAACTTTCGCTTAGATAAAGGGGAATTAACTTGATAGACATAAGGACCGGCATAATCGATACCCGTCAGGGCGAAAGGCTTACTAGGTTCGGAACGAAAATATGGCAAGTTTCCCATAATTTGCGTGATTGGCGGGGGCTTGGATTTGAAACAAGGTATACATTTCCGAATAACAGAAGAAACTTCATGAACACCGTTAATGAGCCAATATTGCTCGCGAATTAAACAAAGCAAAGTGCGGGTGCCAGCGTGCAAATTCTGATAATGAAATTTCTTTACGATGAGAGTAGTAATAGGATGTCTAGAAGGGAGAATAATGGGATGTTTTTTTCTCATCTGAGTAACTAGAATTTTCTAGCCTGCCCCCCACTCTTATTAATCCATCTTGGTCCAAAAAAGGGGTGAGAGGTAACAGCCTACTAGACTTTGGTAAAGCTTTTTTGCTTAAAAGCGTCTGATACTCAAGAAAGAATACTTCTTGTTGCATAAGAAACAAGATTCTACGAGTAGCAAATTCCAATTCCATTTTAGTGAGAAAGGGTTGCGGCTTCAAAGGCTCATCAAGAACAAGAAATTTCCATCGAAATAAATATGCTACCACACGAATTAATTTATTAAATGAAGAGTAACGCTGAAAAAGACTAGTAGCAATAGAAGTTAGAAAAAGGGAAGCGGTAACAATGCGAGCATCAGGAACATCTTCTGCGAGCGGATTAGATGAACGAGGCCAACAAGAAAAATCCTGACTGAGCCACGCCGGACCATTCCAGTATAGTTTAAGAGAAATTAATTTCTTGGGCAAACAGCCACGTGAAATTATATCAGCGGGGTTTTCTTTCCCCGGAACATGATTCCATTGGTCAAAATGAGACAACTCTTGTATTTTAGAAACGCGATTAGCCACAAAAGTGGTCCAATGCGAAGAAGGTTTTGAAAGCCAAGCTAACACGATGGAAGAATCACTCCAAAACCATGTGGTCGAAAATTTCAAATTTAAACTGATTTTTAATTTACTGGCTAATTCCACAGCCATTACAGCAGAACATAATTCCAATCTAGGCAAAGATATGGATTTGAGTGGGGCTACCTTTGATTTTGCACAAATTAAATTGGAAAATCCGGGTAAAGTATTGGAAGGGCGGCCTACTAAGTAGGCGCAGCAACCGTATGCCTTTTCAGAACTATCTGCAAATACGTGCAAATCGAAATACTGACATGAAATGTCGGAAATTAAAGTGCGAGGAATAGAAATTTGAGAAAGATCTAATAAACTCTTGCGGTATTTCAACCACTCATCCAAAAGGGGGGAGGGTACCTTTTCATCCCAACCAATTTTCAATAACCAAAATTTTTGCAAGAAAATTTTTGCAGTAATAACCACCGGAGCAATGTACTGCAATGGATCAAAAACTCTTGCTATTTCCGATAATAATTGCCTTTTCGTTCGAGGGTGAAACTCAGATAAGTGTACCTGATAGGAAAAGGTATCTGAAGAAGGAGACCAAAAAACACCCAAGGTTTTAATAGCTGATTCCTCAGTAGGAAGCGCAACACATTTGTCAACAGGAGTTACTTGTGAAAAGTTAGATAAAAATTCCGTTGAGTTCGAGTTCCACTTATGAAGGGTAAACCCACCACCGGAAAGAAGAGAGTTTAAATCTTCACAAACAAGAAGTGCGTCAGAGATACTAGGAAAGGAATACAGAAAATCATCTACATAAAATGCAGTTTTCAAAACTTCAGAAGCTAGAGGATGAAAAAGATGACCATCTTGCTCGGCCAACATGTGAAGAGATCGTATTGCGAGAAAAGCAGACGGCTTAAGACCGTATGTCACTGTTCTTAAACGAAATATTTTTATAGGTTTTGCATTGTCGTCTCGCCACAAAATTCTTTGCAAATCACGTTGTTCTGAATTTACTAGAATTTGCCTATACATTTGCTTGATGTCAGCAAGAACAGCAATGGGGAATAGACGAAAGTTAAGTAAAACTGAAGTAAGATCTGTCTGAATAGCGGGTCCAGAATGCAGAGTGTCATTGAGAGAAAAACCATTAGCATCTGGAGATGACCCATTAAAAACCACTCTTATCTGTTCTCGGGTGGAAGAATTTTTCCAAACCGGATGATGATTAAGATATACTATTTCTTTAGGAGAATTACTAATTTCTTCAGATTTTGGAACTACTTCCATGTGATTCGCTGATTCGTATTCTTCCATGAAGGAAGTATACTGAGTTTTTAAGAGAGCATCTTTTTTAAAGCGATTTTCAATTGCGAATAAAGCTTTGAGAGCTCTGGAATGTGATTCTGTAATAACAGGGGGGTTAAAAATGCGAGGAAGAGTAACCACGAATCTGCCTTCAGTAGTGCGAACAGTGGTTTCTACGTAGTGTGTTTCACAGATCTCATTATTGCGAGAATGAGGTGAGGTGACTTGAATATCCTCAATGTCCCAGAACTTAATTAATTCTTGATTTAAATCAGCACCAACAAAATAACAATGAGATTTTTTTGAACGGGGTTGCGGTATATTTGCCCAGTGGCAATCCAACCAAAATCAGTTCTACGAAAGAAAACATCACGGGCAACTTTAACCTTTTCCGGATGTAAACATTGCCAAAAAATGCTGGCACTTAAAAGAATTTCTACAGATGAAGCTCTGTTGAAATTCGGATCTGCAAGTTGCAAATGATGCGGAATATTCCAACCCTGGACTTGAAAAGAAGTAATGGGGGTGTCATTACCTATGGAATTTATAATTAAAAAATCTAAATTTAAATGAATGCCAAGATTATTGGAATCTTTTACATCCACTTTAGCATAACTCAGAGATTGCGATTTGGAACCATTAATTCCTGTAACTTCTATAGAAGTAGGGCATATTTGTAGACCTAACTTGCGAACTAGCGATTCACTGATAAAATTGTTAGTTGCAGCATTATCTAACAATCCCCTTACAGAAACCCATTTTCCGTGAACATTCTTCACTAGAATTTGGACAGTGGACAATAAAACTTGAGTTTTACTGAACGAAACAGAGCTTTGAGTAAAAGACTGAGCGTTATTAGGCAAAGTCTCAGAATTAGATTTAGCGGATGAACTATTGGTTGCTGATGACCGCAATCTTTCATGCCTATGCAGGAGAGTATGATGCTTTGCTTTACAGTGAAAACATAACCGTTCAGAACGACAATTGCTTACCATATGTGTCGCTGATAGACAATTAAAGCAGTGCTTGTGGATGGTAATTAATTTGCGTCTTTCATCCACAGATAAAGATTTGAATTGAGCGCATTGGTACAAGTTATGTGGTTGTTGACACAAAACACAAGCTTGTACTTGATTGGAAGACCGAATATTGGTAGAAAAGGCATGCGACCTTAGTACTCTCTGAGTGGGGCTGATGACCTTACTATTAGAAGGAGGTTTGAAGGTGGAGCTACTCTTTTGGCTGGCTACAGCAGAGAGAATTTGGCATTTCGCCTTTAAGAATTTAATAATAGCTTCATAGGTACACAATGAATGTTGCGACAGATCTGCTTCCCAATCTTTTAAAGTTTTAGTGTCTAATTTAACAGAAATAAGATGAATCAAAAATAGATCCCAATGGTCAACTGGTTGGTCCAAATTTGCAAGCGCACGAATATGAAGTTCTGCAGCATCGATCAGATTACGAAGCGAGGCAAGATTATCAGCTTGAACAATAGGTAAATTGAATAAACCCTGTATGTGACGTTGAGTTTTTAAACGAGTGTTCCCAAACCGATCTCTGAGAAGTGCCAAAGCTACTTCATAATTTTCATTTGTCAACGTAAGCTCTTGGATGAGTTTAAGTGCGTTGCCTTGCAATGACAAACGCAAATAATGAAACTTCTGTATTGAAGGAAGAGAATCGTTTTCGTGAATCAATGAATTGAATAATTCAAAAAATGGTTCCCATGTAGCTTCATCTCCGGTAAATTTAGGTAATTCTATTTTCGGTAATATAACACGGGAAGGAAAAGAAGAAGATTCTGAAGGAGTTTTCTCCTGCTTTTCCTGGAATGTTAAACTTCTTAAAAGCTGCTTTGCGTCTGCGAACCCCTTATAATATAAATTTTCAACCTCACAGCGGTCACCTGGCTGGTCGGGATCCTTGGTCTCAATATTACTTTGGATCTCATCATATTTCTCAAAGGCCTGTTCATAACCTTTCAGTCTTTGAGAAATTATGTCACTATTACGTTCTTTTTCCGGGAGCTCATCTAAAAAAGTGCGAAAACGCGTTAACTTGCCTTTGACAGAAGCTCTGGCATTAATGAGTTTCTCGTCAATCGGCATTATGAAAGTTTGTTGTGTACTCACGACTATACTGTGAGCTGGTACACCTTGCTTCGGAAGAAGTTGACAGTCTACCAGAAAAGAGAGTGCGGCTTCCCCTGCGGTGAAATACGGGCCTGCTGTTTGTCTCCCTTCTCAATGCCAACCATATACACTCGAGCTGAAACTTTCGAAGTAGATTAGAAAACACAATTTTTAAAATATTAACACACTCAATGTTCAGTATGGCATTTAAATTTTGAATTAGTTCCAACATTAAGTAATTTGAAGATTTGGTTAAACAGAATGTTTACAAGCATCCCGGGTTTCGGCACCAAAATGGTTATGTGAAGAACAGCCCAAATTCATCAACATAAACGGGAGGACAGCATCAGGCTTAAGGCCTGGACAAAATAACTTCCTTAAGAGAAGATTAGACTGAAAGGATTGGGCTAAGGAAATGCGGCCTGGTTCTTTCAATACTAGACTGAACATTGAGAGTAAATACAATACTTTTATTTTTATGGTGAAACTTGCAAACACATTAATAAATAAGCCTTAATTAAAAAATTAGTTATGCTGGCCCGCCTGGGGCAATTTCAAATGTTCATTAATTTTATTTAGGTTGGCACAGCCATGTGCTATTATTCAAAAGTTCATTCTGCTTGATGCACACACAAATTTAATATTCTTGCACTTGCTAGCAAACACTTAAAACGAAGATGATTAAGATAATAATAAAAAAGGCACAAACTTATCTTTAGTGGCGATGACTAGAAGCATGCTGACGGAGACTGCCGTGGCCAACACTTGATTTTTTGGCAGTAGAATTTGAGATTTCCAGCATCAGTAAAATAACTTCGCCAGGGCGATCTTCTTCTTCTTCACCAGCGCTGTACATTGTTTAACATCGTTAGGTTTTGATGTTATTTCTTGAATGCCAAATAACATGGCATTTTAGAACTGCGATTTGATGCAGCTTCTTGCGGTTTGGAGTAAAATGCAGAATGCACTTTCTCAGTGCTGAAGCTCTCTGCTGTTGCGTTTCCTGGTAGTTTCAATCATAAATGCAGATTAGGCCTGAAGTTTAGAAGGCCCCGGAGAAGGGCGGAAGGCACGAATGCCTCTCGCAAGTTGAAGAAGACCGTAGAAGGTTTGAAGAAGGAATGCTGAAGGAGAGCAAAACGCCGCCACTTAAATAATAACATCATAGAAACGTCTGGAAGCCTAGGCTGGTGGGCGATGATTGGCCAGGGCAAGCTGTGACGTCAGTCATACAGGAAGGCAGCAAGCAAGTCGACACCCTTTTCAGTATGCGAGCGTATGCTGGAGGCGCATGACCTTAAACATGCTGAGGTAAGAGTCTTAGATATATATAGAGAGAGAGTAAACACTAGTAATAAACAATATAATGTTAACAGAAATGAATAAGTACATATTGCTCGTTCGGTGGTCTCGAAAGCATTTAACTGACAAATGCGGCACGAAAGAAAAACGCACTATAAACATCACGAAAGTGATCATGCTCCGAGACCCCCGAAAGAAAACAATCAAAGTATCAGTTACAAAAACGTGAACAACAATGAAAAAGATGACACTAAGCCTCAACAGGCAAGATAGCAACCATAGAAATTGGTCTAGTATAGACACCTTTACTAGTGAGAACATCTACAACTCTCACATGATTATCACGACCCAAATGGCAGTGAGTTACCCTACCAATATTCCATACGAGAGGGGGACTTGGATCTCGCAAAAGAACCATATCTCTCACTCGCACATCAGGCTGGGAAAGCCGCCACTTCTCTCTTCTGTTAAGTGAGCCGAGATACTCCAGCTTCCAACGGCGCCAAAAGGAGTTTCGCAAAGAGTCTAACTTTCTCCAGAAAATAGGCAACCTGAGATCACAGCGTCGACTCAGCAAGGGAGGCGTAGAAGCTAAAGAACAGCCTATTAAAAAATGGCCAGGTGTTAACGGAAGAAGATCTTTAGGATCGTTAGACAAAGGCGTGAGCGGCCTAGAATTTACGATACCCTCAACCTGAATAATTACGGAATTAAATTCCTCATAGGAAAGGATGGTTGAACCAAGGGTTTTCTTCAGCTGTCTCTTCGTGAGCTTTATGCAAGATTCCCAACGACCACCATGATTGGGGGCGTAAGGGGGAGTGAAATGCCATTTGAATCCCTTAGCATGAGAAAAATTAGAAAACTGTTCCTTAGCAGAAGGAGAGGTAAGTGCAGTTTTCCAAAGATCAAAAGTACTAACAAAAATTTTTGCGTTATCTGAGAAAACCTCAGAAGGAACACCCCTTCTAGAGGCAAATCTAGAAAAGGCTGCTATAAAATAAGGAGTTGAAGCACTTGTAACCAACTCAAGGTGAATGGCTCCTGTCACCATGCACACAAATAAAGAAATATAAAGTTTACCTAACAACTTTCGCTTAGATAAAGGGGAATTAACTTGATAGACATAAGGACCGGCATAATCGATACCCGTCAGGGCGAAAGGCTTACTAGGTTCGGAACGAAAATATGGCAAGTTTCCCATAATTTGCGTGATTGGCGGGGGCTTGGATTTGAAACAAGGTATACATTTCCGAATAACAGAAGAAACTTCATGAACACCGTTAATGAGCCAATATTGCTCGCGAATTAAACAAAGCAAAGTGCGGGTGCCAGCGTGCAAATTCTGATAATGAAATTTCTTTACGATGAGAGTAGTAATAGGATGTCTAGAAGGGAGAATAATGGGATGTTTTTTTCTCATCTGAGTAACTAGAATTTTCTAGCCTGCCCCCCACTCTTATTAATCCATCTTGGTCCAAAAAAGGGGTGAGAGGTAACAGCCTACTAGACTTTGGTAAAGCTTTTTTGCTTAAAAGCGTCTGATACTCAAGAAAGAATACTTCTTGTTGCATAAGAAACAAGATTCTACGAGTAGCAAATTCCAATTCCATTTTAGTGAGAAAGGGTTGCGGCTTCAAAGGCTCATCAAGAACAAGAAATTTCCATCGAAATAAATATGCTACCACACGAATTAATTTATTAAATGAAGAGTAACGCTGAAAAAGACTTGTAGCAATAGAAGTTAGAAAAAGGGAAGCGGTAACAATGCGAGCATCAGGAACATCTTCTGCGAGCGGATTAGATGAACGAGGCCAACAAGAAATATCCTGACTGAGCCACGCCGGACCATTCCAGTATAGTTTAAGAGAAATTAATTTCTTGGGCAAACAGCCACGTGAAATTATATCAGCGGGGTTTTCTTTCCCCGGAACATGATTCCATTGGTCAAAATGAGACAACTCTTGTATTTTAGAAACGCGATTAGCCACAAAAGTGGTCCAATGCGAAGAAGGTTTTGAAAGCCAAGCTAACACGATGGAAGAATCACTCCAAAACCATGTGGTCGAAAATTTCAAATTTAAACTGATTTTTAATTTACTGGCTAATTCCACAGCCATTACAGCAGAACATAATTCCAATCTAGGCAAAGATATGGATTTGAGTGGGGCTACCTTTGATTTTGCACAAATTAAATTGGAAAATCCGGGTAAAGTATTGGAAGGGCGGCCTACTAAGTAGGCGCAGCAACCGTATGCCTTTTCAGAACTATCTGCAAATACGTGCAAATCGAAATACTGACATGAAATGTCGGAAATTAAAGTGCGAGGAATAGAAATTTGAGAAAGATCTAACAAACTCTTGCGGTATTTCAACCACTCATCCAAAAGGGGGGAGGGTACCTTTTCATCCCAACCAATTTTCAATAACCAAAGTTTTTGCAAGAAAATTTTTGCAGTAATAACCACCGGAGCAATGTACTGCAATGGATCAAAAACTCTTGCTATTTCCGATAATAATTGCCTTTTCGTTCGAGGGTGAAACTCAGATAAGTGTACCTGATAGGAAAAGGTATCTGAAGAAGGAGACCAAAAAACACCCAAGGTTTTAATAGCTGATTCCTCAGTAGGAAGCGCAACACATTTGTCAACAGGAGTTACTTGTGAAAAGTTAGATAAAAATTCCGTTGAGTTCGAGTTCCACTTATGAAGGGTAAACCCACCACCGGAAAGAAGAGAGTTTAAATCTTCACAAACAAGAAGTGCGTCAGAGATACTAGGAAAGGAATACAGAAAATCATCTACATAAAATGCAGTTTTCAAAACTTCAGAAGCTAGAGGATGAAAAAGATGACCATCTTGCTCGGCCAACATGTGAAGAGATCGTATTGCGAGAAAAGCAGACGGCTTAAGACCGTATGTCACTGTTCTTAAACGAAATATTTTTATAGGTTTTGCATTGTCGTCTCGCCACAAAATTCTTTGCAAATCACGTTGTTCTGAATTTACTAGAATTTGCCTATACATTTGCTTGATGTCAGCAAGAACAGCAATGGGGAATAGACGAAAGTTAAGTAAAACTGAAGTAAGATCTGTCTGAATAGCGGGTCCAGAATGCAGAGTGTCATTGAGAGAAACACCATTAGCATCTGGAGATGACCCATTAAAAACCACTCTTATCTGTTCTCGGGTGGAAGAATTTTTCCAAACCGGATGATGATTAAGATATACTATTTCTTTAGGAGAATTACTAATTTCTTCAGATTTTGGAACTACTTCCATGTGATTCGCTGATTCGTATTCTTCCATGAAGGAAGTATACTGAGTTTTTAAGAGAGCATCTTTTATAAAGCGATTTTCAATTGCGAATAAAGCTTTGAGAGCTCTGGAATGTGATTCTGTAATAACAGGGGGGTTAAAAATGCGAGGAAGAGTAACCACGAATCTGCCTTCAGTAGTGCGAACAGTGGTTTCTACGTAGTGTGTTTCACAGATCTCATTATTGCGAGAATGAGGTGAGGTGACTTGAATATCCTCAATGTCCCAGAACTTAATTAATTCTTGATTTAAATCAGCACCAACAAAATAACAATGAGATTTTTTTTGAACGGGGTTGCGGTATATTTGCCCAGTGGCAATCCAACCAAAATCAGTTCTACGAAAGAAAACATCACGGGCAACTTTAACCTTTTCCGGATGTAAACATTGCCAAAAAATGCTGGCACTTAAAAGAATTTCTACAGATGAAGCTCTGTTGAAATTCGGATCTGCAAGTTGCAAATGATGCGGAATATTCCAACCCTGGACTTGAAAAGAAGTAATGGGGGTGTCATTACCTATGGAATTTATAATTAAAAAATCTAAATTTAAATGAATGCCAAGATTATTGGAATCTTTTACATCCACTTTAGCATAACTCAGAGATTGCGATTTGGAACCATTAATTCCTGTAACTTCTATAGAAGTAGGGCATATTTGTAGACCTAACTTGCGAACTAGCGATTCACTGATAAAATTGTTAGTTGCAGCATTATCTAACAATCCCCTTACAGAAACCCATTTTCCGTGAACATTCTTCACTAGAATTTGGACAGTGGACAATAAAACTTGAGTTTTACTGAACGAAACAGAGCTTTGTGTAAAAGACTGAGCGTTATTAGGCAAAGTCTCAGAATTAGATTTAGCGGATGAACTATTGGTTGCTGATGACCGCAATCTTTCATGCCTATGCAGGAGAGTATGATGCTTTGCTTTACAGTGAAAACATAACCGTTCAGAACGACAATTGCTTACCATATGTGTCGCTGATAGACAATTAAAGCAGTGCTTGTGGATGGTAATTAATTTGCGTCTTTCATCCACAGATAAAGATTTGAATTGAGCGCATTGGTACAAGTTATGTGGTTGTTGACACAAAACACAAGCTTGTACTTGATTGGAAGACCGAATATTGGTAGAAAAGGCATGCGACCTTAGTACTCTCTGAGTGGGGCTGATGACCTTACTATTAGAAGGAGGTTTGAAGGTGGAGCTACTCTTTTGGCTGGCTACAGCAGAGAGAATTTGGCATTTCGCCTTTAAGAATTTAATAATAGCTTCATAGGTACACAATGAATGTTGCGACAGATCTGCTTCCCAATCTTTTAAAGTTTTAGTGTCTAATTTAACAGAAATAAGATGAATCAAAAATAGATCCCAATGGTCAACTGGTTGGTCCAAATTTGCAAGCGCACGAATATGAAGTTCTGCAGCATCGATCAGATTACGAAGCGAGGCAAGATTATCAGCTTGAACAATAGGTAAATTGAATAAACCCTGTATGTGACGTTGAGTTTTTAAACGAGTGTTCCCAAACCGATCTCTGAGAAGTGCCAAAGCTACTTCATAATTTTCATTTGTCAACGTAAGCTCTTGGATGAGTTTAAGTGCGTTGCCTTGCAAGGACAAACGCAAATAATGAAACTTCTGTATTGAAGGAAGAGAATCGTTTTCGTGAATCAATGAATTGAATAATTCAAAAAATGGTTCCCATGTAGCTTCATCTCCGGTAAATTTAGGTAATTCTATTTTCGGTAATATAACACGGGAAGGAAAAGAAGAAGATTCTGAAGGAGTTTTCTCCTGCTTTTCCTGGAATGTTAAACTTCTTAAAAGCTGCTTTGCGTCTGCGAACCCCTTATAATATAAATTTTCAACCTCACAGCGGTCACCTGGCTGGTCGGGATCCTTGGTCTCAATATTACTTTGGATCTCATCATATTTCTCAAAGGCCTGTTCATAACCTTTCAGTCTTTGAGAAATTATGTCACTATTACGTTCTTTTTCCGGGAGCTCATCTAAAAAAGTGCGAAAACGCGTTAACTTGCCTTTGACAGAAGCTCTGGCATTAATGAGTTTCTCGTCAATCGGCATTATGAAAGTTTGTTGTGTACTCACGACTATACTGTGAGCTGGTACACCTTGCTTCGGAAGAAGTTGACAGTCTACCAGAAAAGAGAGTGCGGCTTCCCCTGCGGTGAAATACGGGCCTGCTGTTTGTCTCCCTTCTCAATGCCAACCATATACACTCGAGCTGAAACTTTCGAAGTAGATTAGAAAACACAATTTTTAAAATATTAACACACTCAATGTTCAGTATGGCATTTAAATTTTGAATTAGTTCCAACATTAAGTAATTTGAAGATTTGGTTAAACAGAATGTTTACAAGCATCCCGGGTTTCGGCACCAAAATGGTTATGTGAAGAACAGCCCAAATTCATCAACATAAACGGGAGGACAGCATCAGGCTTAAGGCCTGGACAAAATAACTTCCTTAAGAGAAGATTAGACTGAAAGGATTGGGCTAAGGAAATGTGGCCTGGTTCTTTCAATACTAGACTGAACATTGAGAGTAAATACAATACTTTTATTTTTATGGTGAAACTTGCAAACACATTAATAAATAAGCCTTAATTAAAAAATTAGTTATGCTGGCCCGCCTGGGGCAATTTCAAATGTTCATTAATTTTATTTAGGTTGGCACAGCCATGTGCTATTATTCAAAAGTTCATTCTGCTTGATGCACACACAAATTTAATATTCTTGCACTTGCTAGCAAACACTTAAAACGAAGATGATTAAGATAATAATAAAAATGGCACAAACTTATCTTTAGTGGCGATGACTAGAAGCATGCTGACGGAGACTGCCGTGGCCAACACTTGATTTTTTGGCAGTAGAATTTGAGATTTCCAGCATCAGTAAAATAACTTCGCCAGGGCGATCTTCTTCTTCTTCACCAGCGCTGTACATTGTTTAACATCGTTAGGTTTTGATGTTATTTCTTGAATGCCAAATAACATGGCATTTTAGAACTGCGATTTGATGCAGCTTCTTGCGGTTTGGAGTAAAATGCAGAATGCACTTTCTCAGTGCTGAAGCTCTCTGCTGTTGCGTTTCCTGGTAGTTTCAATCATAAATGCAGATTAGGCCTGAAGTTTAGAAGGCCCCGGAGAAGGGCGGAAGGCACGAATGCCTCTCGCAAGTTGAAGAAGACCGTAGAAGGTTTGAAGAAGGAATGCTGAAGGAGAGCAAAACGCCGCCACTTAAATAATAACATCATAGAAACGTCTGGAAGCCTAGGCTGGCGGGCGATGATTGGCCAGGGCAAGCGGTGACGTCAGTCATACAGGAAGGCAGCAAGCAAGTCGACACCCTTTTCAGTATGCGAGCGTATGCTGGAGGCGCATGACCTTAAACATGCTGAGGTAAGAGTCTTAGATATATATATAGAGAGAGTAAACACTAGTAATAAACAATATAATGTTAACAGAAATGAATAAGTACATATTGCTCGTTTGGTGGTCTCGAAAGCATTTAACTGACAAATGCGGCACGAAAGAAAAACGCACTATAAACATCACGAAAGTGATCAATAGTGAATATTAAAATAATAAATATAATAATAACTTAATAATAATTTACACAATTTATAAAAAACACAAGGACCAAATCACTTCACAGTTTAACTTCACACCACAAAAAATTGATAACACTGAGCTCTGTGATAGCACGGAATCTTTTCCTACCCTCATCAAACGCAGTCGTGGAGATAACGAGGCCGCCTGAATAAACAAACTATCGCTGATTCAATTAGTGCTGAACGGGGGTAGTACGCAAAGTGCGATAACTTATGAATGATATCTGATACCAAGCTCTGGTTTGTTCGAAAAAATATTTCAAACATTAATGAACATTACTTCTCGCTTAGTCACGGACGTTAAGTCAACAGCAAAACAGTTTCTCGCTACCTAACATTTCTGTGACACTCTTATAATTTTCAAGTAACGATTTAAAAAAATATAACTTCCTCATTATGAAACAAATTACTGCCCTGAGAAATTGGACATCTTCTACCAACATCAGGCAATATAAAAATAAATTCTTAAGTTGTTGAGATCATTAGTTTATTAGATACGGCATGATAAGTTTTATATGTGCATAAATTAAGATTCGCGCTAAAATATCGTAATTGTGAAAATTGGGCCATGTGTTAATTATTTACGGCTTTCAATTTTACATCATTATAAAGAGTGAAAAAATCTCTATAAGACCACGCAAATATTTTCTTAGATTTATCACCTTGCATTATTGGGAAATGGCAACATCGCGGGGGTAAAAGGGGTTAAAGCTAACAGCAGGACATATGAGTGCGAGTAAGAGGGAAATGCTACATTTAATCCCATACTGTCTTTTAAGGTAGAGACGCTCTATAGACAGGAATTCCAGATAACACGAGGGGCTGTTTAGAGACGCTTCTCTTCCCGCCTCCCACTTCAACTCACCTCGCAAGTTTATGGCGCTTAGACCTGAGCAGTAGTAACTTATTAAGCCGTGCGTGACATCATAAACCAATCTCTCATCAGATGCTGTGTGTAGGTCTGGTAATCACCAATTTCTTGTGTCTGCCAGCTTATTGCTACCACAGTCATGAAACGTTCCCAATTCGTTCCAGTCCACAATTCAATGATATATCAATAGGTCAGTGGGAGTGTTGATCTACCGGTCCCTCCCATTAAAATATCTCTTTTCTTTCGAAAGGATTTTTCATGTGATGTAATAAATAGCTTTTGATACACGAAATACATTGTGAAAAAGTATAGAGCAAGCAAATCACACTCAAAACTCAATATCCATACAACTTATTGTAGTCATTTCAGACAGGAAAGATAAATATTATAATTTAACAAAGCATAACCATCTTACTATGGTACTGTCTTAAATGAAAGCTTTCATCATTCGTCAAAATAACCCACATCAACACACCTCCAGCACTGGTGGGGCAATCGGGAAGGCCCAACCACTTCCAGAGGTAAGATGAAGTAGGAAAATAGAAATAGGTGTAGGAGAGAAAGTAGACCAAATCAGTTAAAGGGATGGACTCAATTTTTATTGAAAATCACAATAAGTAAATTAATGGTAATTATGAAAAGATAGTTACAGGAGGAGTGCTAATTATAGCAGTGATGGTAATTAAGAATTTGGAAGTTTTCAAAACTGTTTGAAAAAAGGTGGAGACCTTTGCGGCAAGTGGGCAAAGATTGGGCCACCAATAAAAAGGGTATTATAACATATTTGAGGCAGAGGTCTCCCGTGGCTTAAAATGAAAGCCATGCCACCAAATTCAAAATTGAACGAATGTAATTGCTACGGCACAACAATAGCAAAAGTATACAGTAGTTGGTATATCAAGTAGTTGGTATTTTACGAAGGTGGACCATAACGTAATGTGCATTTAAGTGACAATAATTTGCCCCGCTTAGAATAGGTGTGTAGCCAAGGTGCAAATGAACGTTCACTATTGGACTCAGCAGTATTCAGTACACAAACTGACGTACTGGCAAAAGTGAAGAATGATCCTAAAATCTAGTGTGCAGCAGTATTCAGTACACAAAACTGAGATACTGTAACCTTTATGCATATGATACAGCATAAATGTTCCAAGTTAAATTTATCAAATGTGCTCATATTTGAGAAGTAGGTGCGGCCAAACGAGGAACAAGGGAGTGCAAGGGAGCGCACGGAACGTGACATACCGTAACTTTCCCTGAGAGCGAACAATGAAGCGAAGCTCACAGCCGCAACCCATGGACACCAGATGTGATTGAACAAGGAATCGAGGTCGCTCAACCATAAGTGGGGGTGGTAACTGATCACTTGCCAAACTGAAAAATAAGCACCTCCCATTCAAAAGGAAATTAGAGAAATAATTAATGTACAAAATTATGAGTTGCAGCATTGGAAAGAGGGCGATTTTAGCCTCAAGAATGTCATTTCAAAAGTCACGAAAACAGCAGTATTATAATTAATTTGGCCTAGAGAACAGGAGGAAGGAAACTTTGAACAAACCAATCAGAATTGTGGGCGGATGGACGCTTTAAAAGACCGTGAAAATCTTGGACAATGAAAATTACTGCCGAGCTAATTAGCGGCCGAACGTACGATCCGATTTCGAAATAAAACCAAGTTTTGGGACATTGGAAACAAGAGCAATTGAATGAACCTAGTTTCATCGTCATACGAGTGTTGCTCCAGATTTAAATTTTGAGAATCTCCCACTCCTGATGATTTCCGAGCAATACCTTTAAATAGCCTGCCCTGTGTCAGTTAAGTCAGTCGATTTCTCCATCGCCCTGCGGCGAGAGACCTTGCCAGACCGTAGCCCATATTATTGGATACATTTTATATGTATAAAATCAGTTGATTCTTGATCGCTTGATAGGCGATAGTTCACGTTGGTCTGTACCGCGAATTCAGCGCGAAAAGTGGATAAGTGATAAGTAATGAACAGTGACATGTATTCTGATGATAATAGCGACATGCAAATTGTTCGGAACAAACCAGTGCGTGTGAAGTCTGTACTATAGAAGATAGCCATCCGTGCTTTAGGCAAATTCAGTGGCGTAGGAGCTAGATTAACTATTGGCCGAATTGAGTAGATCATGCCTAGCTGTAGATCATAGGTGGCGCTCCGCTAGTACAAAAACAGTGCATAAGTTGTGTAAAAAGTTTCATGGTGGTCCTTCACTTTTGCATAAAACTGTAATTATGTTTAAAAGGTATCCTCCCCAGCAAGAGAACATGTGTCATCAGAAGCCAGCAGAAGGTACGCCAATTGGAAGGATTAGCCGATACGTGATCATGAGCTAAATAGCCTAATTTTGGGGGTGTGCATGGCATGATGTTGGCTACAACAGGTGTCGGATAGGGTATCACAATTATAAGCCATTATAATTAGCAGAGGTTTACCGGGACGTCAGGTCGGAGAGTTTGCAACTTGTATATATTGTATTTGTTAGACCTAGTGTGTTTTTTTTATTCATTATGACTGCGTGATCATCTTTTGTTGTTTGATATAACGTAAGGGTTATTTTGTTTGTCTGTGGGATGCACGATAAGGGGTTGCAAGTGCAGGAAATAAACGTAAAAAGTGAGTTTGGAGGGAACCATTCAGGGATATAACAGGCCAATTCTAATGATGATATTTGAGCCTGAGCACAAAGAGATAGGGACTGATGACCGTTGTCAAGGTAAGAGACATCCCAAGATTGGTAAGTGAGACTACAGCCGCATTGGTAAGCGTGTAAGGGTAAGGGTTATTGCGAACTGAGCTGATAATGCAAAGTAAAAGGTAAGAAAACGGAGGAACATGCCCGTGGTCGTCAATGGTGGATGGATAATGCCCGCAAATTAATTTGATGAGATGATAATGGTAAGTAATGATGCTCCTTGTGATTGTGAGTGAGGTGCCTGAAGGACCCCTTCACTGGACGGAGAAAGTATTGCATTCAGCTGGGTTCTTTTCAAGTGAGCCTTGAAGGAAGGCCAGGTAGACAGGGTTCCATAATGCGGGCTGTTAATCTATTGTACGAGTGAGGTCGTCGACCACTGCAGGTCCTGAGAGAGTGTTTATGTTGTGAGAGTGGAATGGCTTGTTATATCGTGGTAATCAGCCACAGGCGCTTGGCCATTTATATTCATGTGGGGATTTTGATTTAATTGTGATTCGTCTCGCTTTAGGAAGCGAAGTTTCCGTGGACCCATGTAAATAAATAATTGTTTGATTTCATTATGGGGCATAGGCCACCATTGTTGCTAGAGGTGATCCACGCAGATTTTTTTTTTCTATTTTTGTTGTTTTGTGATGTTGATGAACAGTTATGCTTGTAAGGGCTTGGACCCTAGCTTTGGTCATTGGATTATGTAAGATAAGTTGCTGTAATGTATGCACACACGACCTGTAACCGGGAAATCGCTCTGCGACGATCATGACTGGATTCTTGACATGAAAGAAAATGATCGAGAAAGATAACCTGTCCAACACACCTGTAAACCACTATTGCAAATGAGAGTGCGCTATCTGAACTGGTTATTCATGACATTACTCTGATGTCTATTGTTTTTTGGAACCATTTCAGTCTTGGTGTTCCTTTGGAACAGTTGGGGACTTGTGATCATGTGACATTTGTGTCGGCCCATTGAGGAGGCCAGTGTTTATATTTTTTGTGTTTAGTTTTCTTTTGAATTTTTCAGTAACGTAAGGGGATACATTTGTTTTGTTAAGGGGGGGATTTAACTTAATTAAGATGCTTCATGAATAAATATTGTTGTGTTAAGATACCTCTGGCATATTATTTTGGTGTAAGTTTCCCGTGATCCTTGATATAAAATCCCAGGATGTTGAGTGTAGATTAAGCCACGTGAACAGGGCTCGCCCTGAGATAAGAGTCTGCATCCTGGAGGACCCGAAGGGTACAATACCTGCATAAAATGAGAATTAGCTTGCAAGCTTGGGTGTTAGTTAAATCTAACATGCCAAAATACGTTAAAAGCTTCAACGTATTTCATATTGAGCTAAATAAGTGGTTATACAAAATAACACTAAAGTGAATTGATTCAGAGCTACGAAGATATTATAAGTTAACATAAGAGGGAAGGCCTTTCAAGGATAGCACCTCGAAAGTAACAAAAGAAGATTACAAAGCCTACATAATAACCGGTTAATGGGGCTGAAAAGAGCAGGAAGGAATGTGAGGATTTTTATTCTTTCACTACTAGAGACTGTCTATCAATTGGGCACGTCGCACTTTGGGAGGTTTTGGAAAGGAAATATCTCTTTTGAACACGATGGATTTTTTAAAAGTTCTAACGTTGTAATTTATTGCAATATTACAGTATGGGATCTTGACAGAACTGGAAATTTCACTTGTAGATACATTTCACAGTTTTATGATATAGATGATATATGATTCCCACGTACAGCTAAATAAATAGCTTTTGACACAGTAAAATCGGACAAGACCAAAATCCTGCGTTGTGGCTTAAGATTTAAACCAATAACATTCCCAAGTTGGGGTTGACTTAGACCAGAAACCACTTAAAATTCAATTCCAAACAGCAGGTTAACCATGGCAATTTGAATACTAGTTCGAAATATGTTTAAAACAAGTGCTCCGTTAAACAGAGTTTAAGATGCGCTAAAAAGTGATACTCATCAATGCATTGTAGAACTCAAGAAAATTGTAGATCGCCATCACCAAGTCACCATGCCATGGCGAATGAAAACCATTAGAAGATGTCCTCTGGATGATTTATTGCCTCGTAAGATAGACACAAGCTGAGTGTTCAATGCATTGAAGGAGAGTGATTGCTTAGTAGGGAATGAGTGACGAGCAGGTTTCTAGCGAAACCGGCGAGCAGGTAGGGGAAGGGAGGAAGTAGGGAGAGTACAGGCATTGCAATTTTGTAAGTTGCGTCGAGAAATAATTGGCATATCTGGATGGCTGATTGGCATTGTAGCGTTTTGTATATAATTCAGTTCTATTATTTTGTTGAACATCACTTGACCAGTATGTTCTGAGGAGTACTTCTTTGAAATCTTGGTACCTGGTAAATGAGTACCGGAATGCGTGGAACCAAGTTCCAGCTCGTCCGTCGAGGAGCCTCTCAATAACTCTAAGTTCCCTCTCTGGAGTTACCATGGAGTCCCTAAGATACAATTCCACACTCCTGAGGAATTCTACCCTAGTGATTCGTCCTCCTACACCGGAAAAGTGTGATTGCTTTTCATCCTGCGACCTTATAATCATGACGTTGTTATTTCGCATCGGGGTAAACTGTGGTTCGTGTGGGCTGTTCGTCGGATTTTAGAGTACTCCCCAAGTTACTTTTAGGTGTTATGCCAGGAGTGATCCTTGGTTGAGCCTCGACCTTCGCTAACAAGCGTCGCCCCAACTGGGTTATATCAGGAGTCGTTAGTGGGATTGTTTCTGTTTTCAGATTATTGATCTGAAGTTCCAGCCACTCGATTTTCCCACGAAGACACGAGTCGATGTCTCGGACTGTCTTCCGGATGTTAGCGCTAGCTTGGAGTTTTTCAAGCGGTGACTTCTTCCTTAATCCGCTTCCTAAGGAAGTCTACATCCCACTTAATATTTGTTATGTTATTTTTGACTGTAGCTCTCTGCTCGTTCATTTCGCCTTTCAAAATATCAATATCGACGGTCATTTGCTCGTTAGTCTCGTGACCTTTATTCTTGAGTTTCTTGACGTTAAACGTCAAGTCTTTGATAGCCTTATTAAATACCTCCACGCCTTCAGCTATCCCTTCAACGTTCGAATTGACAGCTACTGTGACACCTCGCATCAGTCGAAGACTAATATTTTCAGTGACAATTCTCTTTCTCACGGTTTCCACCAATGTATTGGTTTCCTTAATCTTCCCTTCAGCTCCCGCCACTCAGTTTCATAGCTGAGCCTTCACTTCATCAATACTGTCCTTCAACTCGTCTATACAGGCATTGACTTTTATTCGGTTAACATTGAGTTCAGCCCTCATATCCATCCTCGCTTTTTCTACAATAAGTTGGAATTTGTGTTTAGTGTCGTCAAATCGATCGTTGACTGAGTCAATGTTGTCGTCAAGAGCACCTAGCCCCTGAACATCGTTCCTGCTGGCTGCTAGTTCACCTGCTAGAGCGTCAAGTCTGGCATTAGCCTCTGTTTCGTGCCTTAACATATCGGTGCGTACCGCAGCTAAACATCGGATCAAATTGTTATTAGCCTCCGCCCTATTAGCTTCTATGTCGCCCCTGACATGGTTAACATTTGTCCTTATGTGAGTAACATCAGCTTTTACACTAATACGTCGTTCCTAACATCATTCATATCACCCCTTACATTGTTAATATCACCCCAGGCTTCGTTTAGTGTGGCATTATTTGCCTCCAGGTCACCTCTGATTTCGTTTAAGGCAGCGGTGTTCATACCCATATCGCCTCTTACATTGTTAATGTCACCCCTGACATCTTGTATGGATTGGCGTAAATCTCGCATCATGCCTGCCATCACTCGTCTCAACACCTCCCCATCCATGACAACAAATATTTGAAAATAGAGAGAGATGCTTAAAACCTACACCACACATTTTAAAAAGGAATTGCTTCAGTTGAAAGTCTGTGATTCACCAAGAAAGCTTACGATTACTGCTGGATTTAAACGATCAAAAATGACTCTACATTACAGAAACACAACAACACAAGCAAAGTCAAGTTACATTTACTCCGGGTGAGGCATGAGCAAAATCAAAATATCCTCACACGTATTTTAAATACAATTATGTCTCACCCCATGGTCTAATATCACAAGAATGCCATGCGGCTAACTGAACAGCAGTTCGACTTTTCAATTCGTCCCAGTTCTGTCAATTTGCCTTAGAAATTCAAATGAATGCTCCTATCAAAACGACGTGAGTTAACGGCCTCCCATGCGTCGAATACCCCATAGAATGGGCGACAGAAGAAAATGAGATATATAGTATGTGCCCGTTAGACGGGATTATCAGGGTACCACCAACCGCAGATGTCATTCCAGACATCCCCATCCTACAAACACACAATATGAGAGGATGGGAGGTGTTCTTCAGGCCAGCTCCGGCACGAGACTCATAACCCGGGGGTATCAGGTATAACGGAGGTGAAAAGTCATAAACATGGCCAAGGAAACACACCCCAAAACATAAAGCTAGCAATAAAGATATCCAAGCTTAGGTAAAATTCGTAAAAATGTATTCAATAAAATCGCAAAACCCTATCCTACTTTCGGTGGGTCGAAAATCGGCTAGTCCGCAAAACTAATACAAATATAAATATAAACCATTCGTTCCTAAACTGACGTTAAGTTGTTCCCTCTCGAAAGTCCTTCTTACAAAAATCACACAGCAAGCAAGCTTGGAATATGGCACGAAAATTGAATCCCTACGCGAATACAATAAAATTGTTATGAATACGAATAATCACATCATCGAATTTACGGCAAAGCAAGGATACTAATCGCCCACATGCAACAAGAATAATTTTTTATTTAATGTACCAATAAAAAATAGGCTAAATTACGGTGGTACCACTTCCGAAATTTACCTTTACGTTAACCAGTTAGCTAAACCCAAATTTACGTTAAATACGGGTGAGAAACATTAGTAACAAAGAAAATACAAAATCTAAAATAGCTATCATATCCTAGCGTGATAAACAAATAAAACACAAATCTCAATATTACACCCAATAGTACATGGAATATGAGTAAACGCACATAAAATGAATACACTTAATTATTAAGTAATCCTGCCTACGCTAATATTAGAATACTTTTTGCATCTAATCGTCATCTAAGTGCATGTGATTAGGTTGGCGATTGCACAGTAAAAGCTGCGTCCGACATTGCATTAGTCACTGGTGCCCACAAGTTACAAACTATAGTGGCATTAGTGACCTTCGTCGTCCCAAATTAGTATCAGCTAGTCCTAATAATGTCAGATTCATCAATGAAGATCGGCTCAATGCGTCGGTCAACAATAACAGAAATGGTAGATCAAGTTAAAAATGTATTCACTTTAATTATCAACTGTTTAAGTTTAAGATCGTCGGTTTAAGATACTTAAGTTTCATGATTAAGTGGTTCTTTTAATTCGTTGCTTTAATCCCTCACAGTGTAGTTTAGATTCCTAATGACCATAAAGACACATGCTGAAAACAAGCACACATTTCTAAAGTGTTGTCTCTAGCAATAACTCAACGAACTGCCTCCTCACGAGTAGCACAAAAACACAAGCTATAACCAGCAAAATACACGCAGATCTCAGGCTCACTATGATAATGATCGTGTGGCCTCTAGAGAGGCCTAGTGCAGGTCTTTCTAGTCGACTCCCGTGGGCGACCTGCGCGTCGTAATGAGGATGAAGTGATGATGAAGACGTCATATACATCCAGTCCCCGAGCCACGGGAATTAACCCCAGGAGATTAAAATCCCTGATGGCTCGGCCGGGAATTGAACCCGGGGCTCTTCTGGCCAAAGGCTAGCACGCTGACCATTTAGCCACGGAGCCGGGTTCTGGCTCACTGATTCTCGGTTAAATGTGATTGTAAATGCAATCCTCATCACCGGAAAATATCAATGAATAATGTGGGTGAACAACGTCTATCCCATCATCTGCTCCGATAGGCACTCCAATAACACATATCACTAACCTTGTACATGGTGTGGTCCTTCCTCAAACACAGGGAATCATTTCCTCTCATAGGTTACAGATTCATGAAAACAACAACGATTACCTGTCGTAAGCATAGACGATGTTCAAATGTGACGTAACAGTCTTACAATCAATTCCAGCGATCAGCAATAGCTTAAATTTATATCGAAACCTAGCATTAAAACAAAACCTTTATGGGAACATTTCGTCGTGTGTCAGAAAATACTGCAGTAGTCTCGCTATAAGAATCAGTTGGATTGCTGGGTAATATTAGCTCGTAAACAGGTGGCTTAACCTTGAGTCAATAGGTACACATTTCTTCTAGATTGACAATGTTCGCGGCGAGGTCTCGCCGTCTAAAATCAGAATGCAATAATATTTTGAGCTCACCAAACGGCAGTCCTATCTGTCGCTCATATAACTGAAATCTACACAAATTTGAAGTATTATTAACACTCGAGCTAGTCTCACACTCAGCTCATCAAGAAACATAGAAGTTGATGTCAAAGAAGACAAAATGACGTGCACATCAAATGCTCTGGAATATAAAAATACTTCTATCACCTCCATGCTTCGCTTTCAAAGGTCTCATACACCTTCTCAATTAGAATTACACCTCGTAATGTGTCTCAGAAACGTTTAGTGTCCTCCTCGACACGAAAATATCCAATAATAACAACACTTCCACTTCCTGTTTTAAAACTGATACGATGTCATAGCAAAGACAAAAACACGGTTTCTGACGCCTAATACATGAATCCTGCTGATTCCAAACCCTGGACTAATGTGGCGTTTGAGCTCACAAACAATATAAACATTTAAGTTTTAATCTAAGCATTATTTAAAGCTACCGGTGAACCTTAAGTTCCGTCAAACGATACACCGATAATTTGGGGTGTCCATGCGCATGGGTGGATTCCTCTGCATTCCATAAAAAGTCATTTTACATATCCAGGGTATTTAAATAAAAGATTGTCTACCTTGTGGACTGGAAATATAGCTCACTATGGCTATAAGATGTCATGGGTGTCTCCCAAAATTACATCAGTACATAGTAGGTAGCACGTGGCACAGTTGCGCCACAGGGTGTCACTAAAATTAGTGATAGGACTGGACTGTCTCAAAAGCTATAAATCAGTAAATATCATAATATAAACAAGTCCTACCTAAATGGTTGTTATCATGTGCGGTTCTACAACTACTCAACTGAAGCAGAAAACTTCATAAATGGTAATTACTGGACTCATGTGGTCGACGAGCTAGATCTCATGTACCTTTGGATTAGAATTGTCTCCAAGACCTGCTTTCGATCCTTTTACGTCCTCCGAATCCATCGCTTCCTTTTCCTCATCATGATGCTATATTTGCCTCAGGCAACCCCGTCACGGGTTAATTTACTCCAACTTGGGCATCATTCTACGGTTGATGATAGACACGTCCACGTGGTGGTTGAAAAAATTCCATTTTTAGCCTATTTTCGTTTATGAAAAAATAGGCTTATGAGATTACCTTTTGTCCGTGTGTGTGTGTGTCCCCTAGTAACTTCTAAACGGCTGAAGCAATTTCAATCAAACTCGGTAAGGTCATAGCACCATTTTGGCCTACCCCGACCGTGCCCTTCAAATTCTACTACGTCTCACCAATCCAACATGGCGGCTGTGCAAAATATTTAACCAGCATTCAGTATCTCCAAAACTATTACCGATACCACCCTGACATTTCTTACGGTGTTGAAGATCACTACTAGAAGTTCACCTATGGACCTTTCAAAAACCTGGCAACTACTAAACCAACATGGCGGCGAAGCAAATTTGCGAAATTTAAATAGTCTTTACTCGCGTTCTAACCATTCAAACGCAATAAAACTTGGTACAGCAAATGTTTATACACATTTTAGTGCACTGACTTTTAATTTGGTTCAATTGTTTACATAACCTCAGGATGGCGGCTGTGCGAAATATTTCACTGGCATTCTATATCTCCGAAACCATTACTGATATCATCCTGACAATTTGTACGATGATAAAGAGCACTACTGCTCGTTTACCAATGTAACATTCAAAAACCTGTAAAGTACAAAACGAACATGCCGGCCGAGCGAAGTAGAAACGTTTTAATAGATTTTCCTCGCAATTTAGCCATCCGAGAGCAGAGAAATATGGTACAGTATATGATAATACATATTTTAATGCACTGGCATCTAATATAGTTCAATTGTTTACATAAACCCAAGATGGCGGCTGTGTGAAATTTTAAAATTAAGTTTTTATTTCATGTGTCGTAATCATGCGATCGAAGTGAAAGTTTGCATAATGAGGCTACGCAGTAATTTTCCTTCAATTATACATAACTCAATGGCCTATAAATATAACAATCCAAAATGGCGACCATCCGAAATATTTAGACGGTTCTCAATATCTACAAATATTTTACAGCAATCAAACTGAATTTTTTTAATGTTCATAGAGGCTGTCAACATACGTTCACCTATAGTAATTTCAATAACCTGGAGGGCACAAATCCAACATGGCGGTGATTCGAAGTATATATATCTATATATATAAATGGACGTTTCTCACGATTTAACCATCCGAGTACAGTGAAACTTGGTACGGTAAATGCTTATACAAATATTAATCCACTGGCATCTAATTTATTTCAATTATTTTCATAACCACAAAATGGCAGCTGTACGAAATTTTAAAATCTTGTTTTTACGTCTTGTGTCCTATTCATGCGATTGAAGTTTGAATACTGCACGTGCACAATAATCTTCATGTAACAGTACATAACTCTAAGACCTACATATATAAAAATCCATCATGGCGACCATCCGAAATATTAGACGGTTCTGAATATCAACGAATCTATTACAGCAATCAAACTGAAATTTTGTATGTTGATAGAGGCAATTAACATAAGTAGGATATATGAAAACAGGCTTTTGTGATTCACGGAACTGCTTGTTGGTGTTTCGAAGAATATTCGAGGTACAGCATTTCCAAATAACTATACTGAAATATGACCAGACACTGGCGTTACACTCTTGCAGACTAGTATAATTGGCTCTATGTCTGCCTCTGGCTTTATAGAACTTTCAGGTGGTGTTCAACTCACTGAAGTTATTACTATAACCAAAATCGTAGAAAGTCGTTGTAATCGAAAACAAATATTAGTCTCAGAAATTGTTTTGTTCAGTTCACTAGTCAATGTGGTTCAAAATAGCCTTATAGAATACTCTCAAGATTTCTGTGATTAAATTTAGCACCTCGTGGCTTGACCACGCTGAAATCGCATAATGCGGTGGCACAAAAGTTCCAATGCGTTAGCGAAATTAACAGTGTTTCCACAATAATCGTGCCTCTTTTTCACACTAAATTGCCAGCATGACGTAATACTGTAACTTAAGCACTATTATAACAATACAATTCACAGTTATGCTCTCTTTTATAGCATTAATTTCAGTTCATTTGGAAAACTCTCCCAAAATACGTCTGCACGACAATCAAGCTGACATGGTTGTGACGTCAGTTTGGACGAGGTTCTGGGTTCATGAAGAACCCGAATAAGTCGTTTAGTGACCAACTAACCCTCATTCGCATATCTGCGAGGAAAAATAAGATCCAGTGTCTCCATATATATCCATAAAATCATCATAATATAGTATATGCAGAATAACGTTATATCAAATCGTAGACTGTCAGAATTGAAGATATAAATTATTTCCTCCCAGTCAGAAGGTTGGAATTCAATACCCGAGTCTAAATAAGGGTAGGAATTCGAACAAAGCTTTCACGGTGCGTTCTGTCCATCGTCGGAATGATTACCAACTCATATTCATGAAAGTCATCACCAACATGAGCCATACGGGCTCAATATGCTATTACAAATTTTAATTCACTGGTGACTAATTCATTTCAATTGTTTTCATAACCACAACATCGCGGCTGTGAGAAATAAAATCTCGTTTTTATTTCTTGTGTCCTAATCATGCTATTGAAGGTTGAATAAAACACCAGAACAATAATCTTCATGTAGTAGGACATAACTCTAAGGCCTACAAATGTAAAAATCCAACATGGCGACCATCCAAAATATTTACACGGTTCTCAATATCTACGAATCTATTACAGCAATCCTACTGAAATTTGGAATGTTGGTAGGGGCAATTAAGGTAAGTAGGATATATGAAAATTCTTCACGGAACTACTTGTTCAGTGTTGCCTCAGTTATCGAAATTTAAGGTATTCAGTCGGTCAACACGATTGTACCAAACTGTAATGAGTGTTTCCCAAAACCTGAAAAAAAAAATACGATTAATAAATAAATTCACGTGGAAGACCAATTTCGGTTGTCAATAAATTGATCATTATTAGATCCTTTACACTTAGGGTATTAAATCAATATCTACAAGTAAGTTTGTCATGGTCTATAAAATGTGTTGTTGTTGTTTGAGTCTTCAGTCTTTTGACTGGTTTGATGCAGAACTCCATGCCTCCCTGTCCTGAGCTAATCGTTTAATCTCTACATAACTACCACACCCTACATTTGAGGCAATCTGTTTAACATATTCTAACCTTGGTCTACCCCTACAGTTCTTGTCCTCGACCCTTCCTTCCATAACTAAGCTTGCTATTCCTGGGTGTCTTAGTATGTGTCCTACCAACCTATCTCTTCTCTTCATTAGCAGTCGCCAGAAACATCTCTCCTCTCCCACTCGTCTTAATACCTCTATGTTTGTAACCCTATCTACCCATCTGATCTTCATCATTCTCCTGTAACACCACATTTCAAATGCTTCTATTCTCCTCTTTTCTGCTGCACCAATAGTCCAAGTTTCACTTCCATAGAGCGCCACGCTCCAGACAAAGGCTTTCAAAAATGACTTCCTAATACCTAAATCTATATTCGATGTCAGCAGATTCCTTTTTTGTAGAAAAGCTTTCTTTGCCTGAGCCAACCTACTTTTTATATCCTCTTTGCTTCGTCCATCACTGGTTATTATACTTCCTAAGTAACAGAAGTCTTCTACTTCCTTCAGGTTTTCACCTGTCAATTTGATCTTCATAGAGGTTTCTGATTTATTTCGGCTGCATTCCAGTATTTTTGTTTTAAATTTATTAATTTTCATCATGAATTCTTTCTGTAAGACGGAGTCCATACCATTCAAAAACTCATTCAAATCCTCAGGCTTGTCGGCCAAGATGACTATGTCATCAGCAAATCTCAGAGTTGAAATTATTTCTCCTTGAATCTTCACTCCCACTTTAAATTTTTCTCTAATTTCCTTCATTGCTTGTTCAATGTAAAGATTGAAAAGTATGGGTGATAAGTTGCAGCCTTGCCTTACGCCTTTCTGAATACCAGCTTCTCTCTCATGTCCTTCAACTCGAATGACTGCTGTCTGGTTTCTGTATAGATTGTATATCACCCTCCTATACCTGTACTTTATTCCAATCGATTTCAAAATGTCAAACAATTTAGTCCAATCAACGTTATCAAAAGCCTTTTCTAAGTCTACAAAAGCCATGAACGTTCTCTTATCTTTCCTTATTCTACCTTCCAAAATCAGCCTAAGACTTAGTACAGCTTCCCTTGTTCCTACATTTCTCCTGAAACCAAACTGGTCTTCACCCAACTCCGTTTCTATCTGGCTTTCAATCCTCTTGTAAATTATCCTAGACAGGATCTTTGAAGCATGAGTAATCAAGCTGATTGTACGGTAATCTTCACATCTGTCAGCTCCCACTTTCTTTGGTATAGGGATGATTACATTCTTCTTGAAATCAGGGGGTACCTCACCTGTCTCATAAATCCTACACACCAAGTGAAATAACCTGATCAGACCTTCATCTCCTATGCAGCGTAGCAACTCAATCGGTATATCATCTATGCCTGGTGCTTTGTTCCTGCTTAAGTCTTCCAAAGCTCTATCAAATTCTGATCTCAATATTAAATCTCCTTTCGCATCCTCATCAATTTCCTCCTCCCTTTCCATTATATGATTCTCAATCTCCTTTCCCTTATACAAACTCTCTATGTAAGCTTTCCATCTCTCAACCTTTTCTTCCCTATCTGTTAGTGGCTTTCCATTTGTGTCCTTAATATTACAGCACTTAGTCTTCTTTTCCCCAAAAGTATTCTTAATCCTTCGATAAGCTGTGTCTACTTTACCTAATTTCAGACAATTTTCTATACCTGCACATTTCTCTTTCAACCATTCTTCTTTCGCTTCCTTGCACTTCTTGTTAACCTCATTTCTCAGACGTCTGTATTCTGCTTTCCCCTTCTCATCTCTTACATTCTTGTGTTTCCGCCTTTCATCCATCAATTCTAGTATATCCTGAGTGATCCACGGTTTTCTACCTATTCTTTCTTTCCTACCAATGTTTTCTTCTGCGCATTTTGTTATTTCATTCTTCAAAAGTGCCCATTCGTCTGCAATTGAAGTTTGTTTAGGGTTTTTCATTAGTCCTTCCTTTATACTCTTCTTGAATCTTTCGTTTACATCCTTCTCTTTCAGTCTGTCTATTGCCCACCTTTTTGGCTTTTGACTTTTCTTCAGTTTCTTCAACTTTAATCTGCATTTCATTACGACCAGATTGTGGTCAGAGTTTATGTCAGCACCAGGATATGCTTTCAATCCAAAATCTGGTTTCGAAACCTCTGCTTGACCATAATGAAGTCGATTTGGTAACGTCCTGTATCTCCTGGTCTCATCCATGTGTATATTCTTCTATTGTGGTTATTGAATAAGGTGTTAGCTATGACCAACTCATGCTCGGTGCAGAATTCTACCAGCCTGCTTCCTCGATCATTCCTTTCACCTAATCCGAAATCCCCTACTATTTTCCCTTCTCTCCCTTTTCCTACCACATAATTCCAATCTCCCATTACTATAACAATTTCATCACCCTTGATATACCTCAGAATTTCGTCTATTTCTTCGTAGACCTTTTCAACATCCTCATCATCAGCTTGACTGGTAGGCATATAGACTTGTACCACTGTGGTGCAAGTAGGTTTAGTATTGATTTTTGCTACAATAATCCGTTCACTATATTGTTCATAATATTCCACCCGCTGTCCAAGTTTCCTACTCAATATGAGGCCAACCCCTGCTTGGCCATTGTTTGATTTAGTGCTAATGATCCTATAGTCTCCTGACCAAAAGTCCTGTTCTTCCTGCCAGCGCATTTCACTAATCCCAACCAAATCCAACCTCAACCTATCCATTTCCCTTTCTAAGTTTTCTAACCTTCCACTTCCTAGCAGATTTCTAACATTCCACGCTCCGATCCGTAGAATGTCAGATTTCCTCTTTGTCACTTCTGTGATGTTAACCCCCTCTCGAGTAGTCCCCACCCGGAGATCCGAACGGGGGACTAGTTTACCTCCGGATTGAAATTTTACAAGGGAGGAGGCCATCATCACATGTAATTATGCATAGAGAGGTGCATATCCTCGGGAATAGCATACGGCTGTAGTTTCCCGTTGCTTTCAGCCGTGCAGCAGGACGCAGTGTAGCCATTATTTGGCTTATATTATCAATATCTTAACCGTCTATAAGACTAGTAAAGAATTGATTTATTCTGAAAGGCTGCTACTCCCTTTCAGAATAAGTAAAGAGCAATTCTGTGTACAATATCTTTAAAAAATTTACGAGCCTTACAGTAGTCGCATATGATGTGTAACATCTGACATAGAAGAAACCTCACGTGAAATTGTTGATACACCGGTATTTTATACCATTATTGGCACAAATATTAATCTATTGTAAAAGGGAGTGTTTTACAGATATTGTAGTCCATAATTCGGAACTCATTTTATTAGATGATTTGTAGCTTCCACCAGCACTAGCCTAAATAAAGTATACGATATGGATCAACTAGATTAATAGACGCGACACCGCTCATAACCTTAAATTCCTTATAAACAGGACTTTTTGATTCACAGACCAACACGAAATTTCATATGGATTCTGTTAAAATTAGTCATATTGATACGATAAATATCGTTTAAAATGATGATCTGGTAGCAAAAATATCTACCCCGTCCGGCATTCGAACCCGAGATATCTAGATTCACAGTCATAGGCGTTAACCCCATGGCTATTTCGACTACGCAAATATTGTGCACAAGATGGTGACTTATTTCCACGTTCCAATAATACTGCATTAAGGAATTAAGTTTGATTTATATTTTGCTTGTTTCGATAATGTTTCTGCGTGAAATAGAGTTTAAAATGCCTTATGAATAGGCCCTCTTGTGAGTAATGAGAATGTATTCAGCAATAGTTCATGAAGGCTTGCTCAATCTCGTATAACCACAATGATAATATTATATTGATGACTGCATTATCATTATGTGGGTTAATATTTGAATAGCCATTGTGCTGAAACATAATACCGGCAATGCCGACTACTTACAATGTTTGCTATTAATGCATTTTACCATTTAAATACTGATACGAAGACTTCGAACATGTACCATGTGCTTTGTTTCAATCACTTGACACCAGAGTTCGCATGACCGTTTACAGTTCAGTATGTCATATACATTCCACATGGCCGAGAATACGTCATGGTATCAATTTCCGACACTGCGCGCTCATTGTTTCTCTTACCACTGCCACCTGGATCCTACCACTGCCAGCTGGATCGATCGATCGAGTTGTCAGTGCGTCTTACACTTCCGTTCGATCCACCGCTGCCAGCTCGATCGTTCCGATCCACTTCGGTCCCATTTTTCAAAATCACTCCCACAAAAATATCCAGCAACCCAGTGGTAAGGTGTTACACATCAGCAAAGACACATTTAAATAACAAATCTTGACAGGTTTATAATAACAGCTGTAACGATCAAAACTGGTCATCCAAGCGAATTGATTTATTAATCACATGTAAATCTTTTCGGGTTTAGGGAAACTCCAATATAATTGTGTACAATCATGTTGACCGACTGAAAAGCATTAATTTAGACTAATTTAATCAGTTAATTTTGCTTCTACAGTACAATGCAGTGGACGCCGGGGATTATATTGTCTTCATTGTAGGCCTATAAGTAAGTCCGCGGGAATATTCTGATACTAATTGGATTTCAATTGAAAAAAATACATGGTGTGAAATTGCTATTATTATACAAAAATTGAAGAACAGTGGATGCAACACTGCCATTATCATGTATTGGAAATGCATTACAATTTTCTAACCAAAACATTGCTAACGTAGTCTTAGTAATCATAGAGCAATTTACCGTACAACGATTTCCCTCCAGTTGGTAACTTTGTGTAATGTTTCCGAAATACTGCTGTGAATAAGTGATAAGGAGAACTTACATTGAGTGTCAAAGTCCTGGACATTTCCTCAGCTAAGTACGAGGGAATATTTACCTGATCGATACCCCGAAGCGCATAGCAGGCGTACGAGTGTTTTAATGGCTTTTTGTTTTGTCATTCCGAGTGGAAGGAAGCTAAAGCTACTTAAGTAATCAATAATATAGCCAACACGTGCGGAGACTAACATTAAGCAGCCAAGAAATAACCCGTCACTTCGTGCACTGGCTTACGAAACGATAAAAAAAGAAGCTAGACGGTATCGACCTGTTAACAGAGGCAGTGACATTTCATGGACATACGACCTCAAATAAGACAGAATCTTACTCCTAGACTGTGTTAACGTTACGATGTCGATACTTTACTTCCATGCCAATCAAGTTAGAAGATTATAGCAATCTCCTAGCTACATATTCACAGTTTTGTGAACGTTGAGAGGTTCATTTGGATGTGGGCACTGAATTCAGCAATCGTGGTGATTTTTGTGCAAATAAAATTTATTCATAAGGTACACCCGCTCTTAATTGTTGGTAAAACTCTTAATTGCCAACACAGTAATATAGGATACATGTATGAATAAGGGAAGTAGAAGAAACGGTACATACAGCAGCTCTAATTATTGAAACGCTCCACTTGGCAGCATAAGTAAAGAACTTGTATGAGTAGGGCAATGAGCAGTATATACGATTTGCAAGTGTTCACAACGATCCTGAATGCTTTTAAACCAATAGCTGCACTGTAAATATTACGATTGGAAGAGGTGGTCTTTAAAGATCAAAAGGAAGGAAGCTTGTAGTTTAACGTGACCGTTAATCTGTAGATCATGAGCCACGGGACCTCCGTTTTACGTGGAATCCGAACCACAGGACATGGCATTTCACTTCGAAAATCTCACATGCATTGACCGGGAATCGAACCCGGACCGCCTTGGTGAGAGGCATACAGCTAGACCGCTGAGCCACCACGCCCCCTTTTAAAGATCAAAACCTAGTATCACCACAATGTACTTTATTGCCTTTTTCAGGCTAGTATGACGTTCCAAGCCTAATTCATCACAGTCCTCGTTCACCAAATAGCAATATTATTACTCTTCACAGAGAAATGTACAGGTCGCTTATAATCACCATGCATTGCAAAGGGAAAATTATATAAGTAGTCTACATGAATACTGGTAACCTAATTGATATTGAATTATTGTTAACATAATTGTTATTATAATGACTTTTGTTTTTATTATTATTAGTAAGGGTAAAATTGTAAAAAATAATGTGTGAAAACGTAAAATGTGAAAATTTAAAATACGAATAGAGAAACTTAAAAAGACTATAATATGAATAATGGGAAATCTATATCTGTCTGTCTGAGTGTTTTAAATTGTATTGGTTGTAACCTATGTTATTGGGATTGTCAACAAATTCATGTTAAAGTATTCCCTACCTTTTATTACGAATTCGGTTCTCATAAATCTTCGAGTATCAAGTCTTAAGGTAACATTACTTAAAACAAAAATTGCCATGTGAGTGATATACAAGTAACAATCTTAGTCATGACTAGATTAAATTCTCATTCATACAGATATGTTTCTAGAAATCTATACTAATATAATAAAGCTGAAGAGTTTGTGTGTTTGTTTGTGTGTTTTTGTGTTTTAACGCGCTAATCTCTGGAACTATCAGTCGGATTCGAACATTTCTTTTTTTATATGATAGCCAGATTCAAGGGGAATAGTTTAGGCCATGTTAAATTTCGGACATACCACTCCATTCCCTGCATTTAGGCCCTTTGGCACAAATCCACACCGTTTCACCGATCTGAACCTAAATGTGTATACTTACACTTTGGAATCCTGCGAGTAACTCTGACTGCATGAAATTTCGGAAAGACCACTCCGTTCCCTGCATTTAGGCCCTGTGACACAAATCTACACCGTTTCACCGATCTGGACCAAAATTAGTATACTTACCCTTTGGAACCCTGCGAGTAACACTGTCAGCATGAAATTTCGGACAGACCACTCCATTCCCTGCATTCAGGCTCTTTGACACAGATCTACACCGTTTCACCGATCTGAACCAAATGTGTATACTTAACCCTTTGAAACCTTAGGAGTAACATTGACAGCATGAAATTTCGGACAGACCACTCCATTCCCTGCATTTAGGCCCTTTGACACTAATCTACACCGTTTCACCGATCTGAACCAAACTATGTATACTTACCCTTTGGAACCCTGCGAGTAACACTGTCAGCATGAAATTTCGGACAGACCATTCCATTCCTTGCATTTATGCATCTGTTTAAGTACAATGGTGTTGGTGCAATACATTGAAGGTATCAGCTTCAATTAGCTTTGGTGCTTTCAAATTTACCTTAATTTATTCCGAAATTTATCGTTGAGCGCTATGTGGCCATAAATGCTACCTCAGGAGCTTGGGACAGACGAAGTTTTCCAAAGTATTCTCTTTATTTTCCTACGGCGTTATGCGACAGAAGACGACACTATTGGTCTCTACATTTCTAACAGACAATGAGATATAAGCCCTTGGCAGAGTCTTTTATTTCACTTACTCCTCTTTCTAATCATTTTTAGAAATTTGTTTGTAAATTACATGTGTCAGTGCTGAAGTTAGTAAATAGCCGTTTCCTTATTCATTATTATCATTATTATCATTAGGGGAAAATGACCTAAATGTTACGTCCATTATACTGTTCTGTTTATCACCCTCACAACTTTCACCACCACCACCACCGCCACAATTCTTTTTCTTTTGTTTGTGGTAATTTAAGTATCATGAGCCAGTTCTGTAATAGTATTCATTATCATCCATAAAACAAATAAATCCACTGGGCGAAGCCGTGCACTACTGCTAGTCATGTATATAATATAATCATTGTAGATAGCAAACTAATGTTTTAGCAATATGAGATTACCATTTTGAGGTGTGTATTAACATATGTTTTCAACAATTAATGATAAGATTGGGAAAGGAGCTGGCTGTAGCGGTAATGTAAAGGAACCAGTTTGTGGTAACCTATGTTTTCAAAATTGTTTCTTCCGCTTAGGTTTGGTTAAGATAGGCTAAAGCACTCTAGAACTCTTGGAATCTTTGTGTGTTGTTGTTTCTTACTTACAAACATGGCGGTAAGGATTATGCTGCCGTCCAAAGGGCTGTGTTACTTCTCTAAGACCAAAAAGATAAGCCACTAAATACATCAACAAAAATAGCCAGCCAAATAAGCCAACAACGCAAAGCGATCAAGGAAATAAACCGCGAAATAAGCCGTCATAATATAAACCGCTAAATACGCCTACATTAATTAACCTGCCAAACAAGACGACATCAAAAAGCGACCAAGTAAATAAACCGCTAAATAAGCCGATATAATATAAACTGCCATATAAGCCAACATAATATAACCCTCCAAATTTGCCTTCATAAGCCGACAAATAAGCCAACATATATGCCTACATAGGCCTAAAAACAAGGCGACAAACAAGCCGCTAAATAAGACGATGTAATATAAACCGATAATAAGCCAACAAGTGGGTGCAAAAAGTGGGTGCAAAAGTGGGTGCAAAAAGTGGGCACGAATCAGTTTCGGTTCCGTTCGGTTCTGGTTTAGTTTGGTTTTGGTTTGGTTTGGTTCATTTCATATTTATTCATCAGTGCCGTACACTATATTTACAGTATACTGAAGGGAGTCGGCTTCGGTTCGGTTCAGTTTGGATCGCCTTCGGTTAGTTATAAAAGTGAGGTTATTGTTAGTTTACATTCGTATTTCATGATCTGGGCTTGAAAAGCATGCTTAAACTGCACCCACGGCTTGCATTTTGAATTCCCAAATACACTTACAAGTTACATCCTGTTCGGTAATGCACTCGTAGAATTTCAAACACCTGCTTCGTCTTAAATTTCAGCTGATAGAGCCTCTCTACACAATTGCAATATTTACTTTCTGTTTCGTCATGCGACATGATAAATCTTGTCTAAAACGTTAAAGCAGACCCGCTGCCTGTATAGCCTTGTCTAGGGTATGTTAGGGGACCATTAGCACGAATACGTTCAGTTGACCGCTACCTCTCAAGCTGATCACATCGTGGAACACCGTCTAACCAACCATTCTACAGCCTTGAAATACACAGTAACCAGCTGTTAGCAGAAAACAAAATCCATAATGCAGCAAACTATTCCAAGTTTATATGCAAAGGGTGCGCAAAAACTTTATTCGGCACCACGATAGGAAGCGTCATGAAGTATCGTGTGGCCAATTCCATCAGTGTAAACCTTATAAAAGCAAATTCAACAATGCTTACAACGGACGTCATCATGAAGAATGTTGTGATGTTATGTCATCAGCTAAAAGACAAAGAACTGAGGCTGCAAAACCTAAAACACAAGGATGATTTCTCAGTCATTTCGTTCGCTACACCGCTAGCTGACGTTACATTAATGTATTTGGACTAGAAAAATACAACAAACTGTTTCCTCTAAAGGTAGTGGATGAATAGCTACAAGACCACCGCGATCTTCTTCTGCTAAGTTCTTCATCTGGTCAGAACCACTATGTCTTTATCAAGTAGGACAACAAATCACCCACTTTGAACATGAGATATATACATGTAAACGTTGTTTTACTCACTTTGATAATCAATATGGCCAACGAGGGATGGATAAACTAAAAGAACATTGAGTTCAGTGTCTCCTGCATGACATTGCAAGGGTTCAAATGTCTATTGAAAACACAATTCTCATTTTTTTTAATGTGTAAAAATGCTTAAAATACCTTACGTTATCTATGCAGATTTCGAAAGTATCCATGTCAGGCATGTATACCTAATCTTGAGGTAAGTTATACAGTCCCATATCAGAGTCATGTGCCTATGAGCTTTGGTGTATATATTAATCCTTCAGAAGCTGTAGAACACATAAAGACAAACCTTCCGAGCGAACCTCTTATTTATCGAGGGCGTTTATGGACTGGTGGATATCAGTACCTAATGAAATCGATCGCGTTTACAGCATAAATGTTCCAAAGGCTTTAACTTACGATCAAGAAGCAGGGTTATAATCTTCTGAAAACTGTTATATGTGTCATAAACGATTTACCGAATAGGACTAGAAAGTAAGAGACCATTGCCATATTACAGGCGAATACCGTGGAACTGCTAATAATAACTGTAATTTGAGGCGTAAAACACGTAAACCCGTTCCTGTATTTCTACATAATATGAATGGATATGATGAAAATTTTATTGTAATGCAGTTAGGATGTACTACTGAAAGAGTGGACGTTATAGCCATTCTAAAGAAAACTACAACTCCTTTACCAAATATGTAGTAAATGTTAAGCTTCGATTTGTGGATACGCTTCGGTTCATGCCGAGTAGTTTGAAAAGCGTAGTTACAAACTTAACATCATACCCTGAAACAATCAAGTACTTTGGAAAAGAGAATGCAACGCTCATGCCTCGTAAAGGTGTATTTCCTTATGATTACATTGATTCATGGGAAAAATTAAGTGAAAAGTGTTTGCCTCCAAAAGAGGCTATCTTCAACAAATTAAGTCAGGAAGATGTCAGTAATGTAGATTATGAACATGCAAAAAAAGGTTTGGAATCAGTTCAAAATCAAAACTCTAGGGGAAACGACCTTTACCTAACTTCAGATGTACTCCTTCCTCCCAGTGGCTCACAACTTGTGGGACGTGGGTAGGCGACCACGGGACCCCAGCTGAGTCCGGCATTACTTCCTTTTACAAGAGCCGGCCTCCTCTCTGTTATCTTTCCTTTCGACCTCCCTTGGTCCATTCTTGTTCTTTTCCGACCCCTACGGTATAAGGGTATCCGAGGCCTAGAGGGTCTTTCACTTTCCCGCCTTAATTGGTCCTTGTCTCATCTTTCCTGATACCTCATTCTTCGAGAGTTCAGACGTCTTATTTTCTATTCATTGTATCTCCTGCATTCTGAAGGCCCTGAAGCAGGCAGGATGTGTGTAGCCCCACAACATATGGTGCTCCTGGATAGTGCAAAACTCACAAGGGCTCACGGCTAGTGAGTTCAGGCGTTGGCGACCCCGATGGCTTCCTCAGCTGGGTCCGGTTTTTCTCCTTCTTCCATTGCTCTTGGGGCGGTCCCTCGCCTATTTCTTCTCTGCCTTCCTTGACTCACCTTCTTCCAGTCCCTCAATTCTCATTATTCGAGGATTGAGGGCATTTCCTTTCCTGTCTTTTATTTACATTCATCTTCTTTTGTTTCCTTTTTCTTCTTCTAGTTCTTAAGAGAGTAGTTGCTTTTAGTTGTAGGTTTCATTTGATCAGCTTTCGTTTTCACTATCACCCAAACAACTAGGGGCCGAAAACCTAGGTGTTAGGACCCTTAAAACAACAAGTATAATCATCATCATAATGTACTCCTTCTTACAGACAGCTTTGAAACTTTTAGAAACAAAACACTAGAAACACATAGAGTGGATACAGCACACTTCTTTACTTCATCAGTCTTAAGTCTCGAGGCAATGCTTCATTACACTGGAATTAAACTCGAATTGATACAGGATTACAGTCATATTATTTAAATAGGGCGGGGGTACGTGGTGTATTATGTCAGGTTACTCATCGGCATGCCGAAGCTAATAATAAATACATGGAAACATATGATACAAGGAGAAACCATCACAGTTTATTACCTATGATGATGACAAAAACCAATATTGGTCGGCTATGTGCTACCCCTTCCTTACGGAGGATTTCAGTGGGTCCCGCAAACACCGTTGATCTAGAAACGCTGAAGAAAGACGACACTCTAGGATATATTCTAGACGTTGATGTTGATTATCTATCTGACCTTTATGATCTTCACAACGATTCCCTTTCCTACCAAAGTGTATACAACCTAAGGATTCGCCTCTGAAAATACTCATCCCACATCTTGGAAATCGAAGGAGATACGATGTTCATCACATAGCACAGGCTCTAGGTCATGGACTAAAATTGATAAAAGTTCATCGTGTGTTTATGTTTCAACAGAGACCGTGGCTTTAGTCATACGTTGATTTTAATAACAACCTTCGAAAACAGGCAAAAAATGATTTTGAGAAAGATCTGTATAAATTATTTAACAATGCAATTTTTGGAAGAACAGTGGAAAATATTCGTAAAAGAATAGATATACGTCTTGTAACTGATAGCAAAATGTCTGAGGAATTAATAGCTAAACCAATATTCATAGACAGAACAATTTACGGTCCTAACCTAGCTGCTTTGTACATGGCTAAACGTAGTATTGTATTCAATAATCCTATATATAATGGAATGTGTATACTAGATATTTGAAAAACTCTCATGTATTCCCAACACTATGATGTCCTGCTACCGCATTATGGGATCGAATATTTTAAACTCATGTATATGGATATGGATTCCTTCATTTATTTGGTAAACGCCAAATATGTTTATCAATATAAGTTGAATTATCTTGAACACCTGGATTCATCTGATTATCCTACTAATCGCGTATGCTACTCTATATCAAACAAGAAAATTTAGGGGAAAATGAAAAGACGAGGCTTGTGGACGAATTATTAAAACATTTGTTGTACTTAGAGCTAAAATGTACGGTTTTGGCATAGATGGAATAGAAATAAAACAAATTAAAGGTATTAGCAGAGGCGTTGTTAAAAATTGTGTAAGTTTTCAAGATTATAATAACTGTTTCATAAAGAACGAGGTAAAAAAATAATGAACTTTATCACTTCTAAATAGCATAACATATCATCTATAAAACTAAACTAATTTGCTCGTGATGATAAACGAGTAATTATTTCTGATGGTACAACTGCACATGCTGATTGTAATTAAAAACCGTTCACCATACTTAAATGGCTAAGTTATGTACATCAAGTTAATAAAGTAATGCATAGAAACTACTTAGCATCGAGAGCTCCTTATGGTGTAGTGAAATGCGTTGTTAGTTTTCACCGCTGAGGTTCAATGTTTGATTCCGGCGCTGGCAAGCATTAAAAGAAATGGTATGGTCTGGTACGGTATCTCAAAATCTTTTTGTGTTCAATGGGACCTGCCAGATGTTGTGGTGGGTTGAGGAGCGGAAGGGGAGTGGCCATCCTACCGAACGTTAACTCAGGCCTTGTATTTATAATTGAATGACCTCTGGCGTGAGAATACTTTCTCCCTAAGCCTGTGTGTGAATGAAAAGGCCTCTGGTGCGAGATTAATTTCTCCGTAAGTCTGTGTATGTGTTAACTCCGCCCCTAGGAGTATGCCCTAGTGTAGGTCTCAAGCGCGGGTATAGGAAGAGATGCACAAAAGCTTTTTCTTCTTTAAACATGCAGGTCGGACGTTTGATTTAGACGAGTGAAAAAAACATAATGGAAGCCTGGAGGCCAGTTACTACAGTACCTGTGTTGTTGTCACCTGCGCCATGCAGTCCGATGATTGACAAAACTATCGCATGCCACTGCTAAAGTACAGTCATTGGCAAATATAATTTGTTTTCTGCTCGTAGCTATGTATTTTGTACTTCCCCGTCACACAATACTTCGACGTGCACTGTACCTTTCTACACGGTGGTGTCGTCACATGCTCAAGTCTGGTATTTCATTACATCAGATTGGTGGTGACAACTACGAAGCGAGAGAGCGATGGAGTGACTGTGTACAGGCTCACCCGCTAGCTTCAAGGTCAAGGGCAATCGTCTAAAACAAACGTCCGGCTTGTAATTATAATGCACGGCGCCCTTACGAAGGAAGAGTGGACTTTGGAGGTGTATTTGTTATCCAAGTTTGCAAAGCTTGTTATTACTCCTGCGATAAGAGTATACGTGTAGCATATATAGTTAACTTACTAGAGTTTCTAATCCTGAGCTCGTTGTCCGTGGCGGCCATCTTGCGCTGTAGCCACTACGTTAACTTTACCTCACTCTCTATAAGACTAGCATGGGATTGTTGCATGTGCCCTTGTATAGTTCATCTACTGTAAGTTTGCACTTTTTTGGCAGTTCTCGCGGGAACGATACTCCTACAGAACATATCAATCCGCCTCTACCACGTGCATTCCAGCCAATGAGCTATCACCCACATGGAAGCCAGCAATGGCCGCTATATTCCGTCAAGGTGTCAACAGCTGTTATGAGTTGCCTAAACCTACATTCATCTCGCAATATCAATTCATTGCCCGTTTTTTAAAGGAAACTTGTATTCCTTTGTGACTTTATCAAATAAACGTTCTATGACAGAATGTTACAACATTGGACGCGCTATGAGCAAGATCTTGGCTATGACACAGTAGCGGATAACTTAAATGTGAGAGTGGAATTATTTTAGGCCCATCATTTCACAGCTCAAAGAAAATGCTTACTAAGGTGTGGTATAAGATGTCCTTAAGACGATACGATCATTACTTGACCTGTTGGATTGATATTAAAATAAAACGTACGAAACATTTCACTTTTAGGCCTTGGCCCTACACAACAACTCATATTTTAGGCCTACTTTTTTGCACAAATCATGCCATATGAAAATTATTCACCAGGCCATTGTTCTTGGGGAAATCAATAGTTCTGATGTATTTTCTTTTACCTTCGAAAAGAGAGAAATAAAATAAATATCTGAACAAGAAATTCCGTATCTGCTTCGACTCGATAAACAAAACAAAGAAGTCCGACACGGAGACATCTCCGGCTACATATTTACTCAACATTTAAGATAACCACTATAATGTATATTTATCCGAACAGTGAACACGCGTTCAAATGGAAATAATGCTTTCAGACGACTTTTCACAATATTATCAATTATAATTACTATTATTTAATATAATTAACCCGTTATTTTCTCAGGCGGATGAACACAGTAAAGCGTCCATTACCAACCGCACGCCCATCCCACGAGCACGTGGTAGTTCAGTTTGATAATGCAACATTTCAGTCTGGTCGACAGAATATGTTGTCAATATATTCACAATTACTGGGACAAGCGAAAAAATTACCGGAAAAAACGTACATGTGATTAAAAAGTGTATATATTTGTTAAGGACTACAGGTTATAAATTGAGTCTTTCCTAATGAAGGTTGGCAACCCTAGCTGTCAAAAAAGTGCAAACTTACAGTAGATGGACTATACTTTGGGTGTACGCATTAGCCCCTGGCTCTGCTTTGTAGGTTAGCAGGTTAGCTTCGGTTAGTTTAGATTAGCTTAGGTTAGGTTATCTAAACTAGTTTATGTTACGTCTGCTTAGGTAGACTTGGTTAACACACCATGTATGTATGTGGTTGCGCGTGGTAGCAAATTTGCGTAGTAGCCCTGTGCTCAAAATAATAAATTGATTATTAAAATAAAATAAAATTAAAGAACTATAAAATTGAACTTTTGAAAATGTATACTTGTGCCCTGTTTCCATAAATTATAACAAATATTAATAATAATTATGATTAAATAATAAATAAATAATAAGTAAATAATAAATAATAAATAAATACTTCAAAGTCAATAACCAATAAGGAAATAAATATTAATAAAAAGTATAATAATAATTAATTAATTAAAAATAAACAGTAAATAAGTTAAAAGAGGGAATAGTCGCCTCCGTAGCGTAGCGGTCAGCATGGTTAGCTGCCGCCCCGGAGGTCATGGGTTCGATTCCCGGCTCTGCCACGAAATTTGCAAAGTGGTATGAGGACTGGAACGGGATGAACTCCACCTCGGGTGGTCCACCTGAGTAGAGGGGGTTCGATTCCCACCTCAGCCATTCTCGAAGTGGTTTTCTGTGGTTTCCCACTTCGTATTCGGACAAAATGCCGGGATGGTACTGCCCCAGAAATATGAATTTTTTGGGATAAAAATGAGAATATTTTCGAAGCCCATGATAAAATTTAACATGGCAATATAAATCCTGGAACTTGACACAGACGAGTCGTGTTACTGTGTTGAGCAAGCAGGGAGATTCCATCACGTGATATGTTGCGCAATAGGATATTCTAGAAACTTGAAAATGACCTAGCAACAGTGGAATTGCTATGGATGGTGAGAGAATATTATTATAAAATATATCATTTGGCTATAGGCCCAGAGCCAATAAGAAGAGGTCTTATTGAATACGGGATTAGCTTCAACTAAATTATATGGAGAATTATTACATTTAGGCCCGAAGAAAGTTATTTTATTCATTGGTAATAAGAAGAAAATTATGTGAAAATATTACAGATACTTTGAATGGCGACGAAAGGACGAAATACGCCGTAATAAACATTTATCCTGTGCGCGCAAAATTTCTGGGGGGGGGGGGGGGAATCACAAATGGCGGCTAAAATGGATGACTTGGAGGGGAGACCCCAAGCATCATATTCCTGCAAAGTTCGAAGCGTGTAGACGTTTATTCCGGGAGAGTGTATTCCCGAAGGTCTTAGGCCGATTGTGGAGTTTTAAACACTCGTGGAGATAGCGACGAAAGAGGGTCGATAGTGGAGATCGCCCGTGCTTTCCTTTTATGTGAAGTTCCGAAGAGTCTCAGGAACGCAAAAACTATCTAATAGTGGAAGACAGAATAAAGCTATTTAGTACACATTACAGTCCAGAACGCATTGCAGTATATTACGAAAGTTCAGCGTCAAGGAAGGAAGATTTTCGCAGTTATAGCCATTTTTGAAGTGAAGAAGAAAAGTGACGGACTCAATAGCTGTAAAGCATTTTTGTTTCGACAAGACTACAGTGAACGCCGATACACTTTATGAAGTCACGTGAGCTATAGTGATAGACTTTGACATTGAAACAGTATATTGTTGCTACGGAATTATGACTATTTATATTCAGCAAGTGGAAACATTGTTCATTATACATAATATGTTTCAGATGATGAACTAAGGACTTATATGCGTCAGGGATATGTTTGAAACAGAGTTAATAGATACATCATGGAGCTTCGATAATACGATTACTCTTGAATGATTACGAATCAAGTATACATCAAATGTTATGTACAACTACATCTCGTACATTAACATTATTCATGAACTTGAACATAATATCTTCGAGCTACGTAAATATTTCATAGAACATCTGTATGAATATGTTTATCAACGAGTGAGGTCCAATAATTCTATTACGAATTTATTTGTAACTATGAAGCTGAACCTACAACATTACTCGACAAAGATATGGAACTCTATCAAGACGGAGAAAGAAGATTATTAAGAAGAAAAATCAAGATGCCAGGGGTGGACCTGGTAACAATGAAGATCTTTGAACGGGAGGTTGCAGTTCAATTACAGATGGAGCTTGATATTTGCCGGAGAGGAATTCCTTCCTTGTTGGTTCGTAGGAGCGGACTGGGGTCCAACTTAGTTTTTTGAAGGATGAACCATCTAAGTATTTTTATAATACTTATCCAGAACATCGAGAATTCTTCAGTCAAGGTAGCAGTGTAAAATATTTTATAGTTAGAGCATTATAGTGATATTCAGAGCAAAATCTTTATCCATATTTCAATATATATTTGTACTTCATGTATGTAACATTATTTTATTCTAGAAGATCATGTGAGGTGACCGTTTTTCGTCATTTTCACATTGAGATTCTAGGATTCAGTTTATAAACTGAGATATTTAAATTTGTTTAAGGAATTAGTGTTCCAGGTATTTTTATTCAAGATCAGTAACTTCAATTTTCAACGTTTTTCAATTTATTTTGAATTAAGGATTCAGACATTTTGTCTAGGATGCCAATTAAATTCTTTTAGTAATTTAATTTGGGCATCTTAATTGTTGAGAAGAAACCGCATGACAAGAAAAAACAACGAGTGATATATTGATGTAATATCACAACTATTATGAACTTTACGTCGATCTGACAAGAAAACATTCGTCTTGATTACGATAGGAAGTCATATACTCATAGACATTATTTGTATAGAATGGAGACACATTCCGAAATTGGCAATTCTTATTTAGATAGAGAAAGCTAAGATCTTTCGTCGATTTAAACATTATTTGAGACATATCTTCATGGAAGATATTTTCATCCGACGTTAGGGAATTCAAAGCTAGTCTATCCCAGTCGAGATTGATATTAATCGGACATTTAAATAACATTTGTGGTTATTTATACACAATGTGTAATGTCACGTCATATTGTGGACGTAATATTACAGGACGTGCAACTGTGAGACCAGATGAGTACGGTGGATCATTATTGTATTTTTATTAAGTGTATATGTGACAGTTTAGTCAATACCTGAGAAACATTTTTAAAGTAAACTTAGGGAGGTCATTCATGTTGTGTCTAAGGTCGTTTTTATAAACGAAGGTAACGTTTAATAACAGATGTGACTGTTTAAGATGCCAGCGATTAATTGTTTGTAACGCTGAGGTAGATGCCAGTAAGAAAATGCTAGTTTTGTGGAAGAGATGATGGTAAGAATTCTTCTGTATAATAGAATTCTTCAATAAGCAGTAATGGAGATTTTAATTCCGTATACAAGGGTACACGAGGCATTTCAAAACATTTTCGTATAATTGCGAGGTGTTTTCCGCATTAATAAAAGTCATTGCAGGGCAAGACTCATTTTGGTAAGAATTTGGCATTATGGCATTGGAATCGAGTTCCTTCAAACTCCCATATGTATGTATACGACTTAGATGTGTTAACAAGAGCGATTATGAGCGGAAATAATTATGGGAAAAGTGTTGTCAACTGCTGTTATTAATACTAATTATTAATCTTTTATTAAACACGGATCGGAATATATACGCGTATTTGATCTTTGCTGATCGAATGCATTAGACTGATACCGACGACAAACCCAGTTATGACATCGTGCAGTAGTATTTTTTGTAGAGGAGAAGGAGTTCTTTGAAGGAATATGACATTTAGAACGTGCAGAAGAATTAAACTAGATCAGAGCGAAGGCTCATATATAAAGATAACGAGTGTATCGTTATGATATCGGACGTTAATTATAAGGAATAATAATTTGATCGTATGTTTTTGACTTGTACTGTATATAAGAGTTAATATTTTTGGAATGAATGTTTTATATTGTTAAGTGTGTATGAGAACAACGTCGTCAGTCATGAATGGCAGAATAGAATGCTAGGATCGTAGTGTGAAAGTTTCAAAGCATTTTATAAAGGAATGACTGAGATAGAGCAAGTTTTGTTCAGAGTGAATGATCAGTTGAAACGTGTATATTTGGAGCGCTCAGTTGAATTCGCCTAGCAGTGTGAACTACTGTGTGTGGAAATAAGCAGAGATATTTCCGTTGTAAATTCAAGGTCAGTTTTATATGAATGGGGAGAGTTGTTACCGCCGCAGCCAATATGAATGAAACAGGTTCACGGCTCGCGAGAATCTGTATGATTATATAACCGTATCACACGACCAGAGGCACGCTTGTGGCGCGCGCTCAACAACGCTAATAGCTTTGAATGGAATGCGAGACATGCAAGGAATTTTAGTTAATAGTTTTAACACTTGTAGAAGGAGGAGACTTTTCAAAATTGGATTTTTGTAATACTGAAGGCATAACGACTTCAGGAGCGTGTATATGAAGAGGTGTGTGTGTAAATAATGTATTAATTAATTTTAAGTTAGGGAATTTTTATTGTTTTTAGATTATAGTTTACATTATGTTAATAAATGTATTTAGTTCATTTTCTTCGTCGTCTTTTCGAGTGACTTATTTCAAATATAAAGGAATGATATTGTGGAGACCCCCTTACAGGTGTGAAGCTGATACCCATTTAAAGCCCGAGAGATATTAAGGTAAGTGTTCACCTGAGTCCCAGTGTAATTGTGTTTATCCATAATATCATTGCAGTCTTCTGCGTATAGTCTCAAAGACCTCGTTGGAGCGAATTTTGATAAGTAAATTTAGCCGGATGCTTCCAAATTCTGCGATCCAGTCCAGCTTTGGATTTCTGGCAGGTTACTTCTCGAATATACGGGCACAGTACCTATTGTAAAGCCACGGCCGCCTCCTTCCCTCTCCCTCACCTATCCATCCCAATCTTCCCTTCCCTTCCCATCTCTCATGGGGCTCATGTTCGCTTTGCAGGTGAGGCCGCCTGGGCGAGGTGCTGATCACCTCTCCCCAGTTGTATTCATTCCGTCCAAGTGTTCTCAGCTCTATGACACTGCCTGGAAAGGCGGTAGTGGTGAGTCCCTCGCTGAGTCCGTGGGAACCACCAACCTGGAGGGTAAAATTGACTAAAAATAAATAAATAAGAAAGACTATAAGAGGGAATATAAACCGACCAAGAGATGTCAACAGAAATTACCCTGGCACGAGTAAGTGTAAGTAATAGGGAACTTTGGGGGATATGTTGGGATTTTTGTTTGGGTTATTCTAGGAATTTGCAGGGTTATTTAGGGGTGTAGTGGTGGGGTGGTGGTTGTGTAGGAAACTCAAATTTGGGTTTTGCACTTAGGCCCTAAACTCAAAATTTTAAAAAATGTCTTGTCCTCAGGTTGTGCGCGGCGGCCTTCTTGCGCAGTAGCCCCCTGTGCCGGCATTGAATCTCTATCTATTCGACCTGCATGTGGTTGGACTTACGCGGAGGCCATCTTTCGCATTAGCTCCTGTGCCAGAACCGGTCTTTTACCCCTACAGGTTCAGAATCGTTTGCGGGATATGCTTACAGTGCATTAGTACTAAACGGGATTCAAGCAGAGAAATATCGACCTTCATGATATTACACGTTAGTTGGGCTGCATGAAAGCAAAATTATATGGGGCGACTGACTAATCTGGTATATGCCCGTTTGAGTGCTTTATATTGAGTAATACCGGGTGAGTTAGCCGTGGTGGTTACGGCATGACTGATGGCAGTCGCTCACATCCGGGAGGCGAGGAGGTTCGAATCCCCCCGCCGGCAACCTTGAAGATGGTCTTCTGTGGTTTCCCATCTTCCTTCCAGGCAAATGCCGGGGTTGGTCCCTAACTATAGGCCACAGCCGCTACCTTCCTACTCCTCGTCCTTCGATTCCAACTTCCCTCCCGAACGGTACTTGTAGCTCACCCATTGGGTGTCCGTCTCGAAGCAGCTACAAAACTGGCGAGCCGAACATGTCCTCGGACACTCCCGGCACTAAAAGCCATACGCTAAAAAAAAAAAAAAAAAAAATATTGAGTAATAGTCATAAGATTAATGGAAGCAAGATATCTTATCGTATCTATTACTCCTCTCTTAAAAGTTTCGTGGTAATTGCACAATTGCAACCTGATTTATTGACTTTGAAGTTTGAACAGTTTGCTCTGCCACCATTTTAAATATATGGCGGGGGTGTACTTTGACCTTGGTCATACAGAGTCAGAAGTATACGGTTCTACATTAATGCTAATTTGCAATATTGTATTGTTAGGCTATTTTCATTTATGAAACAAGATGTTCAATGAGGAACATATAGCCTACTTTCTCCTAAATGCTTGGGTATAGTTTTCTCTCTTTGTCATTTTAAAGGAGTATAATTATTGAATGTTGGTTGGAATAGCTTGTTAAAATACAACGTGTTATATCGATATTACACGTTGATTGATTGAATCCTCACCTGAATTATATATACACACACTAATATATCCATAACACAGGTTATCAGACAAATTTCAACACTCACCCAAGTACACGGGGCTAAATTACCATGCATCTGAAATGAATTAACAACAACAACAGCTTCCTACCCAAATCCTTCTTCGTATAAAAGTACACACACTAGTAAGCCTACAGACATCACAGTGAAATAGGTTATCAGACAACTTCTACACACACCCAAGTACATGGGGTTACAAGACCTTGTTGACGCAAAACCCCTATTGAATCAACAACAACAACAACAACAACAACAATAGACTCTACCGCAGATCAAGGACAAAGAATTTTAATCGCTGTAGTCGAGTGTTGAAATAAGTGTTGTTATAAGTATATATAATATTTTTGATTGCAAATACACACTATACAAGCTTAATATTACAACGTGTAAGTAGGTATAAATAAATTAATATAAAGAAAATAAAGTAAAAAAACTTGTATTCTCTTGGATTTGAACCACGAATCTCCACGCTACAAGTCTGAGACGCTTCCATTACGCTACAGACGACCAATACTATCATTGCGTTAACAACTGCACTAGTATAACTGCCTAGAATATTTTGTCTTGCAATGAACGATTTCATAATTCATATGGGTTTCTACCTCATCAGTAATTTTTGTTATAGTAGTTCTAAAACATAGAAAGTTCATTAGTTTTAGGTTATGACTAGAGCTCGGATTTTTAGGTGCAAAAATCAGGACATATTTATTTATTATGTATGAAAAATACCTGAAATATGTGACTTTTTTTTTTTTAGGCGTTTACCCTCCAGGTTGGTGGAACCCATGGACTCAGCGAGAGAACTCACCACTACCGCCTCTACGGGCAGTGTCCTAGAGCTGGGAACATCGAATCGGAAGGGATACAACTGGTGAGGTGGGATTGGCACCTCGCCCAGGCGGCCTCACCTGCAAAGCGAACAGGGGCCTCAAGAGAGAAGGTAAGGGATGGTGAGGATGGATAGGCAAGGAAGAGGGAAGGAGGCGGCCGTGGCCTTGTAGAAGGTACCATCCCGGCATTTGCCCGAAGACGAAGTGGGAAATCTCGGAAAACCACTTCGAGGATGGCTGAGGGGGAATCGAACCCCCTCTACTCATTTGGGCCACCCGAGGCTGCGTAGACCCCGTTCCAGTCCTCGTACCACTTTTCAAATTTCGTGGTAGAGCCAGGAATCGAACCCAGGACCTCCGGGGCGGCAGCTAACCATGCTGACCGCTACGCTACGGAGGCGACTTAATATTTAATTATAATTTAGTTTATTGATGTGAATAAAAAAATATGCAGTACTCACGAATGCAATTTATGCTATGCCTCACTGACTGCTGAAGCATTACAATACACAACGAGATACATCTTCAGGTTGTCCATCACAAATGACCAACGATTATCGCGAAACTGTGGCAATATGTTTCTTGCCCTGGAGGTGTGGTGTAACTTGAGATCGCTATTCAGACTTGATCGCTTTCCCACATGGTTGGCAGAACAGAACGATCAGAAGTAAAATTATCTTTAAATTCTGCAACAGACGATAACTTGTAGTTATTTTAATTTAGGCAACGTAGAACTGCCTTACACTTCACAGTGCAAGAAATGAACTGCCTGGTTCCAGGTAGCTGGGGATGGGGAGGTCTAGGACGTGGTGCAATATGACTATGAACAAGGAAATCCCTGGCTTCCACAGTGAGTGGCACGGGGCGACAAGTTAAGAATAACACAGTTGCAAGCTAACATTCGCTCTGCATGAAGATTAGATAGCTTACACGTTCTTCCCCGTTGAAGTAACGCAGAACAAAAATGCAATAAACAGAAAGATCTAGCTTACTGATTTTAAAAAAGTAAATATTATGACTTTTTATTTGCTAATAAGTGGAAAGCAAGAATTTATGTATTTATAGAAAAAATGCTTAAAATATGTATTTACGTAAAAATATATTTATTTACCTAAAAATCCGAGCCCTAGTTATGGCATTTCAGCATTCAGAGTGATAAATGTGTCACTAACGCTACTGATGCCCCTTATATCATATTCCTTTTCTGCCAAGTTTCGCCTAAATTGTGCAATAGCATCCTTAGATACTAATTTGTACAATTTAATTGCACGCCTAGCTGCCATCTTGATTCTATGCAGTCCATTTGCTTTGGCATACAAAGCGACTTAACGGCTGTATTTTATTACTAGATTTCTTTATTATAGCTCTAGGATATCGAAAGTTCTTAATTTGTTTTGAAATTTCAATATAGCCACAGTGCGATATATTCAGTGTGATAAACTATTGACTAACGCAAGTGAGAGTTCTTGTATGATACTTATCTCTTGGCAAGATTCGCTTTAATTAATCAATTTCATTCTAAGTTGTCGATTTCAATGTTTCAATACTTTGCGCAGCCTTCATCTTGACTGTAAGGAGATTCTGTACTTTTGCCTTTCCACACAAGGCCGCATACACGGTACCAACATGTCACAAATGTTTGTTTGTGTAGCTCTTATTGAGAGTTAAATAAATTTATATTTCATAATTTTAAGATGATGGCTGCGTGCACTCATATATTCTCATCACGTTGGTAATTGATAGTCCTGTCATAAAACTGAGTGCCAAGTACAGTGATCATTGATTGACTGGATCATAAGTTGTGAATTATGATGTTTTCGTTACCGCCATCTTCAAATAAGTTGGCTGATGACCTTGTAGTTTGTGCCAAGACGCTTTCCTCGTCAAGGTATGTTTATTTTTCTAAATTTAGTCGTAATTTGATTTAAGCTTTGAAAATGTGGATGGCCGCCATTTTGTATTCCATATGATGGCCGCAATATAAAACACGACCCAGAGATCCCCTTTGTCGGTGCTATCTAATCAAATTTTGGGTCAATTCGGTTTCGTTGTGCTTGCGTTGATAGAGGTTGGTGGGGGTTGTAGATATGCACACAAATATATAGAGAGACACGGATATTTGGCCTGTGTAGATCTTGTAAGTCTACCCTATTTTTTTTACAAAAATTGAAAGTAGGCTAATAACTACAGATTGTACATCTGTTCACACCAATAGCTAGAAGAAAAGGGGATTGGGGAAGCAATTGCCCATTGTCACAGTAGCCTGATTTCAGGCTAACCAGGCTCAAATCACAACATGAACGTATTTCAGGAAAACCGCCTCAGAAAGATAAACTTCCCTACAGACTTCCCCACCAACTTTCACTTCTGTGATACCGGAGAGGTTCATTATTTTTCAAACTTTGAAATACCTGACAAGGAAAATATCTGAAGAGAAACACAAACTTTATTCAGGGTTGTTCATTCACGAGTAGATCTGATAAGAATGTCAAGGACCAGTCATAAATGAATAACTGGTCTCATTGCGAGAGTAGAAGCTCTGATAAAAATAATTATTCATATAATTTTTTAAACAGTTCTGATATAATCATCTTGGAACTAATTATTTCCGAGTGAGAAGGGAGGTAGTTAAGTCCAAACAGTCGCCGGCTATTCCACGCGAAGTATTATTCATACAAAACTAACAAAGGACGGGGCACTACAAAGTAGCCAATACGTTACGCGGGTTGACAGCTTCCGACAGCTCTAGCGATAAGGTAGAAATGCAAAGAGCAAGTGAACGGCTGGTCGGTAAGATCTCTGGAGGCAGAATGGCTGTGATCAGAGCGTTGCATGTCGTGGTCAAGCCTACCCTTTTGTTGCTGCGAGTTATGACTATTGACCATAATTACAGAGCACGCTAAAGGAAGGCTGAACATGGTCTTTTGACGCTATCTACGACTAAAGACTGCTAACTTGGAACAGGAAAGCGGAATATACTGTATAGAATGAGAGAGAAGGAAGCCTAATTAACTCGAGTACTGTGAACAGGGACATAAGATGGGATAATTTCAAAGTTTAGTATGCTCTGTTACGGCTTCCCAACCGCTGAACCACTACCTCACAACAGGCCTTGAGAGCTGCTCCACCAGGTCACAGAAAGTTATTGTGTCCAGGGATGAATTTTTTAAACTGAAATATAAAAGTGATTTCAGGTAGTAAAGCTATGGTCTATTATACCTAAAGTTGCGCTATGAATTCCTGCCCGTCAATTAGTAGACTATTTGAGGGTGCTCAAGAGTGAGATACCCATGTATGTAGATTCACCGGCAACCCAAATAATTTTCTTAGCAAACCTCCAGGGCCTGCGCAACTTTAACGCTGCAATACTTAAAATGAACCCTGGGCTCTGTTCACTATGATAAGAGAATTAAAATATTCCTACTGCCAATGAGCACCATCATATGACGAACAGTATTTGTCAACAGCAGCTCACATGCTACTCAGGAAGTTTGAAGATCGAAGATCTGAATCCCCACACTGATAGCGGCCATCCTGATTGTGGTCACAACCTGGAATTTTCCACACTCCCTCCTGGCAAAAATTTATGTCAGGATAATATTTTGTTTCAAGTCCCGGGAGATCCACCCTGATCCGAGATCCTAAGGAAATTACATTTACACTCTACTACAGTCATCACAGGTTATCAGACAATTTTAACACACACACTCAAATAGGCCTACACGGGTTGATGAGCAAAATGTACCAAGCTCCTACATTTAATTAGCAAAAAGGCTCTTCGAGTGGATCAGTTTCACACAAGGGAAAGAATGACATACGAATATAGCGGAGCAGACTTTCGTACCAATTTTCGGTAGATTCAATTATTTGATGATGATGATGATGATGATGATGATGATGATGATAATTCTTGATTTAAGGGACCTAAGATCTTGGTTATCGGCCCCTGTCAATTGTTTGAGTGGAGACGCGAGTGCAAGTGGCGGTCAGTGGTACCCAATATAGTACAGACATGGCAATTACATGACTACGTTTAATAGGAATCATGATGTTCCTTTCCCCCCTTTTAGCTGCCGAATTAATACGAAGTTCAATGCGGTCTCGACATCAAGACCGTTAAAAATAATTTTAAAAGTAAAAGTTGAAATGATTTCCGACAAGAAGCAAAAAAAATGAGGAAAGCACAGTTCAGAATGTGGACGCGGAAGGCACTGGGGATATGCAGTATAACACAAGAGATTATTTCACAACTCCGTGTTTATTCTATTGGGGACAAGACAAAATTTATAATAATTGACAATATAATAATCCGTAAACATAGGTTGATAGTAAGTAATCTTTGGCAGATTGTATGTTTCCTAAATATATAGGCCTGATATTTAGTGGACTCCAATTCCGAAAAATATACCAGTAATTCTGTTTGAAAGGGACACTACTCCTCCTTTGCCTGCTGGCTTTGGAGCACAACAGTAACGTTCTTGTCTGCTGTTCCCAAGGTTGTGAGATCGAATCATGGCGCAGTCAGTTGGCATTTGAAGGCGCCCCATTTGGGGCAACATTACGGCACCCTGGCGTCTCAAACCCATGCATGTTAATAGGAACGTAAGTAAAACCAATAATCTTATTATTAACTATGTACTGTATACCAAAATATTCATACATCCAAAAATCTAGTGGCAGAACTAATATTATTCAAAGGAGCAACTAATGTCATGCAATAAAATTATTTGCCTAAGTGTGTAATATGTTTATTTGCCATCAAATCGAATGCCAGATATTCCTATGTTAAAGTAAATTTACCGCAAATTTTGCTGTTGTTTCATTTCAGGGGCTAGGGCATCGAGGTAATTTAGCCCGTGTACTTAGATGCATGTGGAATTTTGTCTGATAACCTTTTCTTTTGTAATAACTGTGTATGTGTTACTCAGGTGAGGATAGGGAAGGAGGTGGCCGAGGCCTTAAGTTAGGAACCATTGCGACATTTACCTGGAGAAGAGGTGAGAAATCGCGGAAAATCTATTCCAGGATGGTTGAGGTGGGAATCGAACCCACCTTTTATCATGTTTTGCCTCACGAGCCCCCGTTCCAGCCTTCATACTCGATTAAAATTTCTGGACACTGCCGGAAAATAAACCCGGACCTCCTGGGCGACTGCGAAGAGTGCTAGCTGCTGCACCTCTAGGTCGTCCTTAATATGCGTAGAGTATAGAATCCTCTCATAGGTCTCAATGGTACACAGTAGAATACAAAGCCTAGCTCACAAAGTTACAATCACAGTTCAAGTTAACCTAATAGAAAATTTACAATGGGCTCATCACAGATCACAAAATTCCCAATTATTATTGAGCCCTTCATCAATTCAAGTAATGAAACCAATACACTGTTACGATAATCAAATTGATAGTAATATTATTAATAATAATAATTATATTCATGCCGGCCCCGTGGTGTTGGGGTAGCGCGCCTGCCTCTCACCCGGAGGCCCCGGGTTCCATTCCCGGCTCCGTCAGGGATTTTAAAACTGACGTGAGGGTTGGAACGGGGTGCACTCAGCCTCGTGAGGACAATTGAGTAACTCTCTGACAGTGAGGCAGCGCCCCGATCACGAAAATCAAGATTAACGGCCGAGGGGACTCGATGCGCTGATCACGCGTCACCCCAATATCTGCAGGCCAAATGGCTGGGCAGCGGTCGCTTGGTCGGCCAAGGCCTTCATGGGCTGTATAGTGCCAGGGGTTGACTTTTGTTGTTGAATTATATTCATAATCATAACCATAATCGCAATCATAAGAAAAAGGAGAAGAGGAAGAGGAAGAAGAAGAAGAAGGATGAGAATTGTTTGTCTACCCCTTATTATTCCCGTTTCCAATGGGGTCGGGGATGAGATGCGATGACATTCTACGTATATGGCGGATTGGTTTTGCGGCCTGTTGCCCCTCCTGACGCCAACCTCACGAGGGGAGTTAATGAGAGATGAAATGAATGAAGATGAATGAAACGGGGTAAGGATGTGGAAGGAAGTGGCCGTGGCCTGTCAGAAGGTACCGTTCCAGCATTTGCCTGGAGTTGAAAATGGGGAAACCACGGAAAACAATTTCAAGGACGGCCGACGGTGGAGCTTGAACCCACGTCTATTGAGTCCGCAGTGAGCTTCGCTCCTTGGCCTACGCTGCACTTAAGCGAGCGTAGCTAATGCTGTCGGTAAGGATGAGAATAATACGATTAATAATAATATTGCAGAAAATCAGGGAGAATACATATTTACGGCAAACCTTCCCCCACTGGTAATTCCTGCCGATGAATCCAAAACAATGATAACATGTAGTCTAGTTGCCCCACGTAATATTTTTTCGTTCAATTTTCTTCTATACACCAATTAGTTTTGTGCATGTACAGTATCTGAACCCTTATTACTCTGATGGCCCTGCACATTGTGCACACTTTTAATGTAATCGATGGCCTAACCACTGGTCACCCTCTTGTAAGACTAATTCCACCTGTAGGCTGAACATGAGTGGTTCAACCTCAGATTACGGAGACATCGATGGCTAATATGAACGTATGTTTTCTCTCTTCTTTCTTATTCAGTGCTGAGATGATACCGCTTTTCATGACCCTGGGTGCCTGTCTCAAATCCAGTCGTAAACGAAGCAAAACAATCGGATATCACTAAAGACACAACAATAGTACAGGGAATCCAGTAGGCTACTCACAAGGAGTATGTGTTTGCACCTGATTGCCATAATGTCCTTTGTCGGACTGTCAAATAGCAATTACAAGGCTTTACGGAGAGTGAAGACTGAGGGATATAGCACGTCCAAAGCCTGTGAATACAGGAGAGGCCGAGTTTGTTGAAAAGCTATTCAAGACATTCCCTTTAAGTGGAGTATTTCTTGCTGTTTATACGTAATGCACGGAAGAGGGGAGAGAGGGGGTGGAAAACGTAACATGCGCGCGTGGTCACCAATCTTCATCAGGGTCTCCGGGACCCGGGACCTTCAGGGCAACAGCTGGGCTTGAAGGGCCGTGATTAAATTAGGGCGCTGAGCCGTGTGTCTCGACTCTTAGCAGCTTGCTACAATTGAGTGCGCAGGACTCCAGTACTTCGTAATGAGTTTCAATCTGGTCAGCAAACAGGAACATTAGCAATGAAACAGTAGACAACTACCGTTATGACATAGCCATTATACTTACAGCATTTGATGATCTGTGCTCTAATTATTCATTGGGCTATCTACAATCATAGTATATCTTCCTCTGGCCTTCATTCTCTCTCTCTATATATATTTCACCGCATATTTGCCTGTTGAGTGCTCTCAGTTTTATTCCACTTGCTCTCTCCTGCCAATTTGTGAGTTCTAACTTCTTTTAGGAACAATAGTTGATTTTATTTTTATTTCTTTTGGACATCGTTGTCATGTACTTGCGTGTACTTTGGTGTGTGTCGAAATTGTCTGATGACCTGTGTCACTGCGATGTCTGTACCAGTGTGTGTATTTGCAATTAAGGGTTCAGAAAGTTACTCAATTGTCCTCACAAGGTTGAGTGCTACCCTTTCCATCCCGAACATCTGTTTCTATAGGCTAATCCCTGATGGAGCCGGAAGTCGACCCCGGGGACTCCATGTAAGAGTAAAGCAAGTTTTTCGGTTTAATCGTTGATATCCCAATCCCCTAAAATGAAATAAAAACAACAACAACAACGGTTTTATCGTGACTATACCTGGAAGATTCTCCACGAGAAAATTATATTCCTGATGAAGCCCCAGTTTGACGTGAAATTAAAAAGTTATGATACCTAAAATGAGACATCCTGGGTCCACTCCTCTTCATTGTATTCATGATTCAAATGATCAGTCAATGCAGAGCTAGGACAAGGCGAATAAAAATTGGAAACAGGAAAATGAGACCAATGTACCTTCAGTCACTGGTGTATACGGACGACATAGTACTTATAAATAATAGTTCCGAAAACCTGCAACAAGCTCTCTCAGAATGGGCAACTTCCCTACAAGACAGAGGACTCGCCATTAATATACATAGACTAGGAGAAATGTGATGAAGATAGGAGGAGATAGGGAAGACATGGTGATTGAGTGGCAAGGAAGGACTATGGATCAAGTCCACAGCTTTACATATCTGGGAAAAATGCTGACTGAGCATGGAATAATCGACGGAGAGGTCAATACTCGAGAAAGAAGGCGAATAACGTATGCTATCAGTTGAGCCAGTGAATTGTGGGAAAGAAGGAAGTCTCAGAGAAAACTAAGATTCAAATCTATAAGACAGTTTTTTTACCTACACTCACCTAAGGTGCTGAGACATGGACTATGCTGGACAAACATAAAAATAGAGTGGCTGGCTTGGAGACGAAATACCTCCGGAAGATAGTGAATACAACCAGAATAAAAAGGTACGAAATATAGCAATCAGAGAAGAATTAAAGGTGGAATCGGTAGTGCATACTATCATGAAGAAAGCTATACAATGGTATGGATATATATATATATAATATCTATATATATAAAAATCAATGTAACGTGATAGTTTGTGGGTATGTATGTCTCCTATGCGTTCATATACCATTCGTCCGATTGCGATGAAACTTGGGTGAGATGTTGAGTACACTCCAAGGCAGGTTTCTGACTTAGTAAATCCATTTTACAATAGGTAGCGCACGCGTAGATTCAACAAATGAGCGACGATGCGCGAAGCATTTCAACAAAGTCCCGTATGTGTTCATATACCATTCGTCCGATAGCGATGAAACTTGGGTGAGATGTTGTGTACACTTACGTGAAGGTTTCAAAATTAGTGAATACATTTCACAGTAGATAGCGCACAAGTAGATTCAACAAATGAGCGACGACACTCAATGCGATTCAACAAAGTCCCGTATGCATTCAAATACCATTCGTCCGATAGCTATGAAACTTGCGTAAAATGTTGTGTACACTGCAGGGACATTTTCTGGCTTAGTACATCCACTTTAGAATAGGCAGTGCACGAGTAGATTCAACAAATGAGCTACGACGCGCGAAGCATTTCAACAAAGTCACGTTTGCGTTCATATACCATTCGTCCGATAGCGATGAAACTAGGCTGAGATTTTGTGTGCACTCCAGGGAAGGTTTGTAGCTTAGTAAATCCCTTTAAAAATAGGTAGAGCACGAGTAGAATCAACAAATGAGCAACGGCGCGCGAAGCGTTTCAACCCAGTGCCATATAATTTCATATACCATTCATCTGATAGCGATGAAACTTGGGTGAGATGTTGTGTACACTCCAGGGAAGGTTTCTGGCTTAGTACATACATTTTACAATAGGTAGCGCACCGGTAGATTCAACAAATGAGCGATGACACGCGAAGCGTTTCAACAAAATCCCGTATAAAGTCATATACCAGTCGTCTGATAGTGATAAATGTTTGGTGAATTGTTGTGTACACTCCAGGAAAGATTTCTGGCTAAGTGAATCCATTTTACAATACGAAGCGCACGTTTATATTCAACAAATGAGTGACTACGCGCGAAGCGTTTCGACAACGTCCCGTATACGTTCACATACCATTCATCCGATTGCGATGAAACTTGGGTGAGATGTTGTGTACACTCCAGGGAAGGTTTCTGGCTGAGTACATCCATATTACAATATGTAGCGCAAGAGTAGAATCAACAAATGAGCGACGACACGCGAAGCGTTTCAACCAAGTCCCGTATGGATTCATGTACCATTCGTCCGTAGCTATGAAACTTGGGTGAGATGTTGTGTACACGTCATGGAAAATTTCTGGCTTAGTAAATCCACTATACAATATGCAGCGCACAAGTTGATTCAACAAATGAGGGACGACGCGCGAAGCGTTTCAACAAAGTCCCGTATAAGGTCATATACCATTCTGCCGTTAGCGGTGAAACTTGGGTGAAATATGGTGGACACTCCAAGGAAGGTTTCTGGCTTAGTAAATACATTTCACAGAAGGTAGCACACGAGTAGATTCGACAAATGAACGACGACACGCGGAGCGTTTCAATACAGTCCCCTATGTCTTCATATCCCATTAGTCCGATAGCGATGAAACTTGGGTGAGATGTTGTGGACACTTACGTGACGGTTTCTAACTTAGTAAATACATTTTACAGTAGGTAGCGCACGAGTAGATTCAACAAATGAGTGACGGAGCGCGAATCGTTTAAACAAAATCAGGTATGCGTTCATATACTATTCATCCGATTGCGATGAAACATTGATCAGTTATTGTGTACCCGCCAGGGAAGGGGACTTAGTAAATCCATTTCACAATAAGTAGCGCAAGAGTAGATGCAACAAATGGGTGACGACGCGCGAAGCGTTTCAACAAAATCCCCTATTGCGTTCATATAACATTCTTCGATTGCGATGAAACCTTGATGAGTTATTGTGTACACGCCAGGGAAGGGCTTCGACTTCGTAATACATTTCTCAATAGGTAGCGCACGAGTAGATTCAACAAATGAGTGACAGCGCACGAATCGTTTAAACAAAAACCCCTATACGTGCATATACCATTCATCCGATTGCGATGAATCATTGATGAGTTATTCTGTACACGTCAGGGAAGGGTTTCGACTTAGTAAATCCATTTCACAATAGGTAGCGTACGAGTAGATTCAACAAATGAGTGACAGCGATGAAACTTTTGAAAGTTGTTGTGCACGCTCCCACGAATGGTTCTAAATTAGGAAATCCATTTTACGATAGCTTAGAGGCAGTTAACATGTTGTGTATCCAAAAGCACTTCAAGAAACAGAATTTCAACGCCAGCACTTTCTTTGATTGGCATTGCAACGCATGCCGGGTACAGCTTGTATATCATAAGGAAGGATGAAGAAGGGAAACCGAAGCAAGTATTTGAGGCCAAGCCTGAAGGCACTCGAAGAAGAGGTCGCACCAGGAAGGAATGGATCCAATATGTCGGAGAGGTGGCAGATAAGAAGGGAAGGAATCTGCAGCAAACCAGGCGACTTACAGGGAATAACAATGAATACAGAAAGTGGCTGGCAGGCCCGACGCCGAGAGGATAAAGGGGTAGATGAAGAGAAGAAGAAGATATCTAAAATGCTCTCTAAAGTAAACACAGTATGAAAATGAAAATCCACAGCCTGCTTCCAGTCTCCGACCGGGTCAGGAATGGAATGAATGAAGCCCCCATCTAGCGGCGAGGATATGAACTGTGCCGGCTGCCGAAGCCTGTCGCACTCCTCTGGGGCAATGATTAAATGAATGACAGATGAAATGAAATGATAGTGGAGAGTGTTGCTGGAATGAAATTTTTGACAGGGAAAACCGGAGTACCCGGAGAAAAACCTGTCTGCCTCCGTTTTGTCCAGCACAGATCTCACATGGAGTGAACGGGATTTGAACCACGGACCCAGCGGTGAGAGGCCGGCGTGCTGCCGTCTAAGCCACGGAGGCTCTAAACACAGTATATTGAAAATCCACAGCCTGCATCCAGTCTCCGACCGGGTCAGGAATGGCATGAATGAAGCCCCCATCTAGCGGCGAGGATATGAACTGTGCCGGCTGCCGAGGCCTGACGCACTCCTCTGGGGCAATGATTAAATGAATGACAGATGAAATGAAATGATAGTGGAGAGTGTTGCTGGAATGAAATTTTGACAGGGAAAACCGGAGTACCCGGAGAAAAATCTGTCTGCCTCCGTTTTGTCCAGCACAGATCTCACATGGAGTGACCGGGATTTGAACCACGGACCCAGTGGTGAGAGGCTGGCGTGCTGCCGCCTAAGCCACGGAGGCTTCAAACACAGTATATTAAACGTATTTAATGCTTTTTATTTCTGGTCATTATTATTATTATTATTATTATTATTATTATTATTATTATTATTATTATTATTATTATTATTGTTATTATTACCTTATTCCCGTTTGTACTCTGTCGAGTAAGACACCAACCTCGTCAGGGGAGGTAGTGACAGCTATAACGAATAAAGATAAACCTAGGCATGAAATTAAAAGTTGAAGGCAGTTGACTATTAGAAGGTCCCAAGTCTGGAGACAGTGTAGCCTAATGACCTTCCATCTTTACGCCCTGAGCTATACAATACAGGTCATGGTGGTTCGTTAGCTTACTTTATCATTTGCCTGTTGTTTTAATGCGATGCCTTTATGTTCTTTACATTTTCTTCTGGTGTGAAAAACAGGCACTGTATATTGGATTGCTGTTTATTGGCCCATTTTCTACCCATGATATACAGGCTGACTAGATCACCTGTTGTCCGGGTGCGTGTATGTGAACCTTACCTAATAAACTCTAAACGGCTGGAGCAAGTTCAATGGAACTTGAAAAGAAATGAATGATTCTGACGTGCCCTTAATATGTCCAAGTCCATGAGTATCACCAATCCAAAATGGCCGCTACGTGAATCCGATTTCCGCCATTCAACATCTCTGAACCTATAACAGCAATAAACTTGAAATTAAGTAAGTTTCGGTAAGTTAACTGATTTTCGAAAGTCTGATAAGTGCAGAAATATAATAGTGGCCATGCAAATTTCAAATAGAGTATCTAATATAAATTTATACATTCACCGAATTATCCGAATGCAGTGAAACTTGAATCGTTTAATAATTATTTAAGGCGTAATATATTGGTGCGCAATGGGGAATTAAAAAAAACACTGAACACCGTATCGAAATGAAATTGTATATAATATATCTATTAATAATATCGTATGGCCTCGGGTGCCGGGTACAAACATTGTTATTTGACGCCCAGAGGGTAGCTTGCATGTCGAATATTTGTCGTTCCTTGTAGCACTATGAAAATCAAGGAGCGCTTTCTAGTAGAGGAAGGAGGAACTTTGTGTTGGCGGAAAATCGCGAGATTAATTTTGCCATTATGAACATGACCTACTGTATAAACCACGGCTATAATATTTAACTACTGTTGCATAAATTCAATGGCCTGCAAAAGCAACAATCCAACATTATCGCGAAATATTTCATCTATTTTTAATGTCTCCGAAACATTGAAGCAAACTGAGATTTTACACGGTGATGGAAGAGTATCAAGGAAATACTTATAGGCTAAGGAATTCTCAAGAGCCTGATAAGTATAAGAACATTATTAAACTGAATTAGACGACTACTAAGTTAGTACACATATGTTGCTTTCCACCTTTTTTAAAGTACTGAGAAATTCTACATCCTGGTGTAGCGACAAGCTCTCATGGTCGTCGCCTCGGAGGTCTGTGTTCGATTGCCGGCTCTGCCAAGAAATTTAATTCAGATCTGTTGGCTGGTACGGGGTACATTCAACCTCGTGAGACAAAACTGAGAAGAGGTGGATTTAATTCCTATCTCAGTCATCCTAGATGTGGGTTTGCGATGTTTCCCACTTCTAATCCAAGAAAATCCCGAGATGATTACTAGGATAAGACCACGGCCACCTCCTTCCTACGGGGCGTGGTGGCTCAGCGGTCTAGCTGTATGCCTCTCACCAAGGCGGTCCGGGTTCGATTCCCTGTCAATGCATGTGAGATTTTCGAAGTGAAATGCCATGTCCTGTAGTTCGGATTCCATGTAAAAAGGAGGTCCCGTGGCTCATAATCTCAAGATTAACGGTCACGTTAAACTTCAAGCTTCCTTCCTTGCTTTTTACCTCCTTCCTATTCCTCACATGAATTACAAATACACACACTACTACACACACGCCACAATAACACAGGTTATCGGACAAACTCACACTCAATCGAATACGCGAGCTAAATGACGATGATATTCAACCCCTGAAATGAAATAACAACAAATAAGGTGAAACTTCTCCCTTCTTCTATAACGGCTACAAGGCTGACAGTATACACGTACAGTTGTCAATAATGAAAATCGCCGCACCCGGGAACATTGATTGTAAGTTACGTCTTGGATCACGTCACTGTTGCACGAAGCATGAGCTTGTAGATGCCCAGTGGAAGCAGTTTCTGAATTATGCTCTTTAAGAAGGAGCCATTCGACATCTGCTTCTCTTGGAACAATGGTAATGTGCTGGATTAATGACTCGATTGTAGCTAGTACCAGCCTTGTTCAGATTATAAGTTGTATTTTGTTATCGTTCTGAAGATATACAAATAATGCAAATGTTAGTTTTGCACCAATACTAGTGTTCATATTTTCTTCTTATACAGCATGCATGCCGACGTTCATCTTATTACGCTACACGAAATTTACTTCATACTGATTCAACTCAGCGTAGGCTCTATTTGCAGACATGTATTCAGGTTGTATTCTGATTATTTAATAATAACACACAAATAGGTCTATTTCATGACAGTATTATTGTATTTAATTCAAAAAAAAAGGAAAGGAAGCTTGTAGTTTAACGTGACCGTTAATCTCGCGATCATAAGCCACGGGACCTCCGTTTTACGTGGAATCCGAACCACAGGACATGGCATTTCACATCGAAAATCTCACATGCATTGACCGGGAATCGAACCCGGTCTGCCTTGGTGAGAGGCATACAGCTTGACCGCTGCGCCACCACGCCCCGTAGGAAGGAGGTGGCCGTGGTCTTATCCTAGTAATCAAGCAGCAGCTGAAACAGACGTAGTATTTTTAACTTTATGTCCAAATAAATCAATAAATGATTATTTCGTAGTTTCAGTTGCTCTCAGTGAAGATCTTTACAAGGTAAAAGAAGGCAATGAGGTCAGTATCATTTGGACCATGTTATGCATAAAGGAACCAAGCGCCATTTTTACTGAAATTGAGTTATAAGTGCCATCTTGTGGAGGAAATATTAAACTATCTGCCTAGCAAATATGGTTTTCAGACATGGAATGATTATTTTACATTTTAAGTTTCAAGAAAGTGCTTGTTCTGTATGGCAGATTGGAGAAAACGCATAGCAGAACCAAGTGCCATTCAATCTTAAAGTGAGGTTAAATCAGTGACTAAGTGTTTTGCATAACAGAACCAAGCGCCTTGCATATGACGTGTTTGTATTGCTTTTTGGATCTAATTGGGTTTTAGCCATTTTGCAATGAATAAGTTTCTTAAAAGTCTAATAATATTTTGTATGAAAGAGTAAAAGATTGTAAAAATAAGCTACCAAAAGAAATAATGTATAACTGTAGCCACACTGATAAAACAGATACCCAGGATACAGATCCCATTATCCACGTGGTTAGACTGAATTTTATGGTTAACCAACATATCTCGCTTGGAAGATGATGATTGTTGTTTTAAGGGGCGTAACAGTGAGGTCATCTTCCCCTAGGCCACATTCACTGTTATGCACCACATGTGTAAGGAGGAACATAGCAACCTTGTTTATAAACCAAGATATCAAGCAATGTTTGCCAGTATTTCTATTTAAAGAGCAAACCTCAAAGCAATATATAACTGTAGTACATCTGACCTACTAGACCGAAATTGTGAATTGCCATCAGCAACAAATGATGAAGAGTGAGAAAATATTGCAAAATAAAGACGTAATTTGCCCCCTGGATATAGTAGAAAACGTGTGTAATCGATGTCATTGAAGGGTTTAAGCTTTTAATGATTTTGAGGTTGTGAGTGAATGGAATGTGGATTTTTTGTTGTTGGTTCATACGCACAGTTAATTTTTTATTCCACTACAGTTTAGCGTTCTATTGATGGGGCATATAATGCATGATAATATTAATAATAATAATAATAATAATAATAATAATAGAAAACTATTTTGAATTTCGTGTGAATTTGTACAGAAATAACCCCCGGCACTACAGCCCTTGAAGAGCCTAGGCCTACCAAGCGACCGCTGCCCAGCCATTCGGCCTGCAGATATTGGGGTGACGCGTAGTTAGCGCATCGTGTCCCCTCGGCCGTTAATCTTGGTTTTCGTGACCGGGGTGCTGTCTCACTGTCAGACAGCTACTCAATTGTCCTTACGAGGCTGTGTGCAACCCGTTTCAGCCCTCACGTCAGTTTCTAAAATCCCTGACGGAGCCGGGAATTGAACCCGGGGCCTCCGGGTGAGAGGCAGGCGCGCTACCCCAACACCACAGGGCCGGCGTTAATTTGTACTATTGCAATCAAAAAGTGTCATATCCACAAGGAATGTAGGTGACCCGAATTGAGTTCCTGGCTGCGCTAAAGGATCACTATTCAGGCGTTCAGAGCCGGTGTTTACTTGCGGTAGGGTGGTCAGACCCTTTCCAATCCTCCCCCTGCCATAGCATCCGGCAGGTGCCCATTTTGCATCACAAGGCTAGGAGACCATGTACCAGACCATACCAAGACTTTTCAATTTCTTTGCAGTGCCGGGAATCGAACCTGGGACCTTGGGGGTTACAGCCAACATTGCTATCCACTTCACCACGTGGCGGTCTATACCTCATTAGAGAATGACAATCCGCTATGCAGTGCATGTAGACATTCATAACAGAACCAAGTGCCTGGTTCCATTTCATTTATTGTCAATGATAAATAATCAATAAAGCATAAAGGAACAAAGTGCCATTTTTAGTATATTCAAGTAATTTACAAAGGTAAAATAAAATTATGTATGTAATAAAGTAAAACATATCCCCTTGTACGTAATTATGTTATTTTCAGATTCCACACGTGCAATAGGAATTAAATATCGAAGGTTAACTTTGAACCTCAATATCTCAGTTCCATCTTGATGGTGATTGGTTCCTTTATGCATAACATGGTCCATTTAATGTTTGAGATGTATATCCGCAAATAAGTTGATATCAAACATCTATTGACTTATTTTATTTTAGTTCCTTGTTTTAAAACATATATCTGTGTCATATTGGAAACCGTTGTTTTGAAACATAGGTAGAGGTCAAGATTCTTCGAGGAATCTAACGATGTTATTTCTGGCTGACACTTTGAATGTTTGACACAGGTTCACAAAGTGGTGAAAGATACAAATCCTAATTTTACCAATTTTTGTCTTCATCGACATTGTCCACGTTTTTGGCACTGCAATGTGCGCCGCGCATATTGAAGCAGCAACCAACAATTCCAATCATAGAGCATTTACATTTAGACACAAATATAGGCCTACCAAAATTATCCCCAGTAGTGTAACTGTACCAATCCTGCCCCACCCAATGCTATCTCATGAACCAATGATCGAGGATGGGCTTATGGGGTGTCAAAGTACTCTGGGTGAAGCCCCCTTTCCTATGGACTACTTATTTCCCCCTAAAAATTAAAACTACTCTTACACGAGGGTGAAATAATGCATGCTCACTCGTGGCTTATAATCCTATAGATTTACACTTCTGTGACGGCTTTTTTTAATGCGCTTTATATCTTGTTTACCAGAACTTCATTTTTTATATTTATACAAAAAAGGTTTCTATTGAAACTAGGCTAAATTTTTAAAACTATTTATCGTAGAAAGTTGTATGTTGGTTCAAACGAAAGCTTTTATACCCTTTATCGGTCGAACAAAACATTATATTTTTAGAAATTTACAAAAGAAGGATTATTTAGAAAGTAGGCTATATTTTTAAAACTATTTACTATAGAGAGTTGTTATTGGTTTAAACGAAAGTTTTCTATCCCCACTATACTCCAAAACAAGTCCTATATTCCTAAGAGAAAAATATTACTAGAGGAGCCCTGGGGATCCTATATCACCCATTTTATTTGTACCAAACTATACCTTACCGCTCGACTTTTATTAATATATAGTGAATCTGTAAATGGACAGACGAGTGTGTCGGCTCGTTTAAATGGGCTTTTGCTTATCTTTAGCGTGGAACACTTATTTTTCCTGATTTTTTTTTATCAAAAAACATTACTTCTAAGTCATCGACTTCTCTTTCGCGATATTTCCCGAACCCGTAAATTTAAGAAGACGTGTGTTAGCTTATTTTACTCGATATGAAGCCCTCTCTACCGTGGATTATTTATTTAAAAAATTAACGACATGGGAGGGACCCATCTTATTTATACGCGACTGTACCTTGCTCAGGGCACGTGACTAGCGGTGAGACTGGCGGTCTTTATACATGATTATTTTTTGATTATTTACTCCTGTTATGTCCAAAAGGACTCAAAACTACTGGATTATTATTATTATTATTATTATTATTATTATTATTATTATTATTATTATTATTAAAGCCTCCGTGGCTTAGGCGGCAGCACGCCGGCCTCTCACCGCTGGGTCCGTGGTTCAAATCCCGGTCACTCCATGTGAGATCTGTGCTGGACAAAACGGAGGCAGACAGGTTTTTCTCCGGGCACTCCGGTTTTCCCTGTCACAATTTCATTCCAGCAACACTCTCCACTATCATTTCATTTCATCTGTCATTCATTTAATCATTGCCCCAGAGGAGTGCGTCAGGCCTCGGCAGCCGGCACAGTTCATATCTTCGCCGTTTGATGGGGGCTTCATTCATTCCATTCCTGACCCGGTTGAGACTGGAAGCAGGCTGTGGATTTTCATTTCATTATTATTATTATTATTATTAAAGTGGGATTTATTTTTTGGCAGATGCTAGAATAGCCAAAATGCAACTCACAATTTCTTTATCTACTGGTAACTTTTTTGTAGAGCATTGTGTTTTAATGGATTGGTAAATGAAATGAACAATTATATAATGTCCAACATGCAAGCTGTAGCGAGTCCCCAGAGACTGGATGTTGGAGACCCGGTCTCCCAGCACAAGTTGATAAGGGTTATCGAAAGGAATTCGCTTAGTGGGTGCTTATTAGCGTGAGAACACACGTGACATGACTACTAGGCACCGATGTGGCGCAATGTAGTGCAAGCTAGCAAGTTTAATCTTGTAATGTTTGTATGTGAGGAAATGCTAGTTTAAGTGAAATACGAAACCATGCATGTGTTTCCATTGGACTTGGGGCTTGTACAGTCATGGAAAACTGTTGATAACGCATGTGGCGTGACTTATAAAGAAAGGTCTTAAATATTTCTACTCTCACTTGTGTCATCTTTGTCTAAGGCAACTGTATAGTACTGTGCGCTCTGATTGAAGTGAATTTTTCGGCGTTATACTTTGCAACATTTTTTAGATGTAAGTACATTATGAATACCTTTTTGTTGTTTTAATACTAATTTACATTTAAGTTTTATTTACTGGTATTTATTATTTATTGCTTGATTGTTTATGTTATTTTCAGATATTAGTACTGTATCTTGGCGTGTGTCTTGTTGAGACATGTTGGCTGGCTTTACCCTTGTGTAACAACAACCTGACACTGACATACTCTTAAACATTCTTACAGGTAAGTACTTTCGTATTTAAAGTTATTTCATTATTTATTTATTTATTTATCGGATGATTATTTATTAGGTGCGTGATTTTTTAAAATTTGGTTTTGGATTTTGCCCTACTGGTTACCTGTTGGTTGGGTGATTGCTGTACCTGGCGCAGGTCAGTGGTGGCATTTTATAAAATATTTGCGAGGTAAGTATATTATTAAAGATTTTTAGTCTTTTAATGACAATGGATGTTAATGTTATTGATTGGGAGTGATTTAATGATTGATTATTTTATTTATTCTTTTAGGTAACCTGTATACGGATTCCTGCTGTGTGAGTGTGCGAGAATGAGAGACAGAGGGAGAGAGACCATTACCCCCTCAGTCTGCAAGATGGGAAAAGCAAGCTATACGAGCTAAGGCAAGATTTATTTTTTATAAATTGATTGAATTTGTTTTCTGTAATATTTTTAATGAAATGCATGTGTTAAACTGAATTCATGTATTCATTAAGGTTTATTTTATTTATTTTTGTTATTTAGAAATGCTCTACCTTTGTTATACCATTGTCGCTGGAAGTCCGACAGGTGATTAAATGGATTTTATATCTGGCTACCAGCTTTCCTTGCAGAATACAAGGTAGGACTATTTTACAATTATGGCTTATTCTACCACCACTCATATTTTTAAGTGGGAACCCCTTGACTGTTGTTTTAAAACATGGGTGTGCGCAGGTCAAATGGTTAATGTAACGGGATTTGTTATCCCCGCGGAATTTTAGGAATCTTGCTACTTGATTTTTAGTGAACAAATTTATACTGCCTTAGGGTTGCATAGGGCTTTGAAAGTAAATATGGAACTAGTATGAGATATTTGTGTATACAAATGATATAGAACACAAAGAAAAATTTCATTTGGGTACAAAAATGCAAGAGCTGCTCGTATCCGACAATTTGGAACAGAGGTACGAGTCACAGGGTGTGAATGCCTTTCTAACAAAATTTTATAACTTACAAGAATGACCAGTGGCCTTGCCTTGGAAAAAAATCATCACCTACAAATTAATATTTGTAAATTTAATCCTCTCATTGCCGGGTCCAGTCATATCCCTACACCACGAGCGATAGCTTAGAAAAAAGCCGTGGTGAACATTGCAAACCGGGACAATTATTGTTTTCATTGGTTGGCGGGTCCGTGTCTGCAACTGGCACATGATCGTCAAGTTATCAGACCGGGAATATACAAGGCTGCATTTGAATCTTTAAGACAAAAAATAAATTTTACTCGCTTATCGTTCCCTATGGGCTTAACTAAGATCCGCAGGTTTGAACATGATAATCCCGACAATTCCTTTATGGTTTATGGTCTTGACGAAGGCAACGTTGGGTCCTCTTAATGCTATTAAAGAGCAGACACAACACCACATTCATATTTTATATCTGTCAAAGGGGGATGTGAATCATTATTTCCTTATTAAGAATTTAGGTAAATGATTAAACACACAACTTTCCATTGATGGCCATAAGAAACACATTTGCGATCGTTGTATCCAATATTTTGCAACCCCCACTGTTTTGGAGCGACATAGAGTAGATTGCAACTCACAGGAAGCAGTGAGACTGGTTCTACCGCAAGGGGACGATCCTGTAAAGGTCACATCAGTGTAAATCAAGCAGTCATTGGTCGAGTCGGTGGACCAACCAGCTATGGAAAGTGTTTTACATTCTTTAGCACTGTAAGAAGGGTACAGTTTCATAAGACTTGATATACCCACATTTCGGGGGCTATCCACTACAATATCATTAATCACATAGCGCACCCCTGAAACAGAAATGCTAAAGCATGGTTGGCTAACTTGGATGTAGTGGGTGTAGAGCCATCGGCTTTTGTGAGCCAACCTTATTCTGAATAACGCTACCATGCGGTAGGGTGTAAATATCTTCGTTATTAATAAAAAGTTTAATCTCATCATTGTTATTTAAACCTAGGGTTTGGGCTTGATAGGAATGAGGATCAATTCTCAAAATGCCGTCTTGCCCCTCGATCTCGTTCACCACCTCTAGGATAGAATTCATCATGTAGGCTTAGGTTGTAACCCAGGTGTTGTAAAATCTGCTTGTCCTTACGTGTTAACTTGTATTCACGTGGCAAACAACAAACACCATTACTAGACGGTGTTGTTGCTTTATACACCAACTTCATAGTGGTCTTAAAACCAATTTATAGATCACAGAAGTGTGAGAATCCAGTTGAATGAGTTGTTGATATCTATTTACCAGTCTTGAGGTAATATTACTAATATTGTTCAGGCCGACAGAATGATAAAGAACCACTGGAGGGTTTTCACGAATAATATAGCCAGGTTTATTTTGAGGCACCTTTGGGTTTTGCCAGTGTGATGGTTGAGGTCAGCAGAATTCGTTTCGCATAAACACACCACGAAAGTGGGGAATCTTTAACCGTTTAGCATAGCGTATTACTTCATCATGGGTCATAGCATGGCTTGGTATTACAGTTTTTTTTTGTGACAGTTAAATACAGAGCCCTTGCTTGAGTTTCTAGCGCCTATAGCAATGGCTTCCAGAGTCTCAATGTGTTGTTCACTTTCAGCCATTTGTTGTTTGGCTTCCTGAGTGGATTTATTCGCTCTGGCAACGGCGCTGGCACAGCCTAGAAGTGAACCCAGTGCCGTTAGTCCGGCAAACAAAGCGGGTAAAAACCCAGCTCGTTTCGGGACAGGTATCACTCGGCCATGTTTTAAAAACCGTCGTTTACTTTTCGGATTCACATGCAATCGTGCTGCTCGGCGTGTTTTTGATGTGTAACACCTTTCCACACGGTTGCTGGATATTTTTGTGGGAGTGATTTTGAAAAATGGGACGGAAGTGGATCGGAACGATCGAGGTGGCACCAGCTGGCACAGTTCCGTTCGATCGAACGGAAGTGTGCTAACTGGCAGTGGTTGATCGAACATAAGTGTAAGACGCACTGCCAACTCGATCGATCGATCCAGCTGGCAGTGGTAGGATCCAGTTGGCAGTGGTAAGAGAAACAATGAGCGCGCGGTGTCGGAAATTGATAACATGACGTACTCTCGGCCATGTGGAATGTATATGACATGCTGAACGGTAAACGCTGATGCGAACTTTGGTGTCAAGTGACTGAAACAAAGCACATGGTACATGTTCGAAGTCTTCGTATCAGTATTTAAATGGTAAAATGCCTTAATATCAAACATTGTAAGTAGTCGGCATTGCCGGTATTATGTTTCTGCACAATGGCTATTCAAATATTAACCCACATAACGGTAATGCAGTCACCAATATAATATAATCGTTGTGGTTATACGAGATTGAGCAAGCCTTCATGAACTATTGCTGAATACATTCTCTTGACTCACAAGAGGGCCTATTCATAAGGCATTTTAAACTCAATTTCACGCAGGAACATTATCGAAACAAGCAAAATATAAATGAAACTTAATTCCGTAATGCAGTACGGTATTATTGGAACGAGGAAATAAGACACCATCTTGTGTACAAAATTTGCGTAGTGGAAATAGCCGTGGGGTTAGTGCTTATGACTGTGAATCTAGAGATCTTGGGTTCGAATCCCGGACGGAGTAGGTATTCTTTCTGCCAGATTATCATTTTAAACGATATTTATCATATCAATATGACTCATTTTAACAGAATCCAATGAAATTACGTGTTGGTATGTGAATGAAGAGGACCTGTTTATAAGGAATTTAAGGTTATGAGCGGTGTTGCGTCTATTAATCTAGTTGATCCATATCGTATTCTTTATTTAAGCTAGTGCTGGTGGAAGCTACAAATCATCTAATAAAATGAGTTCCGTATTATAAACTACAATATCTGTAAAACACTCCCTTTTACAATAGATTAATATTTGTGCCAATACTAGTATCAACAATTTCACGTGACGTTTCTCCTATGTCAGATGTTACACATCATATGTGACTACTGTAAGGATCGTAATTTTTTTACAGCCAATACGTTACTTTTTTCAATTCGTGTGGCTTTGCGTGCTGCGTTAATAATAGCTTTAAAGTCACCCTTTTGCTATTACTTGGTCTGTTTAGTCTTTTTCACCACGTAACTTTCAATATTCACGAGAAAGTTTCAGTCACAACTAACACTTTTGTAGGGAAAAATCTCTTCATAGTTAAATTACAATGGCTGTATATTCGAGTTCTACATATAGCGGGATATCGTTTATAGTTCTTCCTGCTTGTTTTTCTCCAATATTAGAACGAAATGGTAAGCTAATTTATCACCCACTCTCATTGTATAATCAATAAGTAGTTACATAGAATTATTGTTTAATCGTATTTATAAATGTCTTATATGTGGTGTATATACTGTTCTCTTATGTGACTTATGGGACGGAGCGTAAAGGCTAGCTAGACTCAAGGTTTTGAATACAGCGCGCTGAGGCAAGGCCGGAATCGCTACAAGATGTCATCCTGCTATGATTTGAAGTTTGCGCTTGGCACGACAAGCCGCCAGAAGCATATATACTCGTCTTTCTCATATACAGGGTGTAATTGATATAATGGAAGTCCGTTACACTGGTGATAGAAAATACTATTCTAACCTTCCTTGGCAAGAAATTTGTCACCTATCGCTAAATTGAAAATTAATCATTAAAAAGTCAATGCTTTTAGGTATTTCAGAAAATCTTCACGCAGAAATTGGGGCGGCAGGCTGGGGGAAACGAGGCGTGGCGAGGTGGGACAACGCGCGGAGGGGAAGGTGTTACGTAATCGGAGCATTGACCTTACCGGTTGAGGGGTGTTATCAGCTGTTATGAGGATAACACTACCCGTCTCGTAAGAAAATTTGTATTGCTGCTGTTGTTGTTGTTGTTGTTGTTGTTGTTGTTGTTGAAATCGCACGCAATGGCTTGGGACGTTAGGACAGGTAGTATTGTGTAGCCTACTTTGTAAGTGAGGAACTCATTGATTGATGTTCATTTGATTGATGTTCATGTTAGTTATAAAATAATTTCGATAATCAGCCCTGGTGTGTCATTGACGTTCGGCACGTTAATAAAATACAGTGCGACAACATTCCGACATCCCGTAGTCTGTTCAGAACTAGCATTTAAGACGGAAGAAAACTATTTGATGTTTTGTTTGAGAGGCTGGCAATTTTGGTCATTTAGCCCTATGTAGTTGGGTGTGGGTAGAATTTGCCCGATAACTTGTGTTTTTGTAGTAATGTGGGTATTTTTATTGCAGGTGAGGATTGGGAAGAAGACGGCCGTGGCCTTAAGTTAGGAACCATCCCGGTATTTTCCTGGGGTAGAAGTGGGAAACCATGGTAACTACTTCCAAGATTAAATACTAGTACGGTACCACATGTAAATAATAATAATAATAACAACAATAAAGCAAATATAGCGAGTTTTTCGGCCCTATCAAAATACAATGGCATGTTTAACGGGTAAAGACCATACCTATCATTGTCTCAAGTACGGCGTGATCCCAAGTACTTTGCTCCAAGGCCTTATAGAACTGGATCTGCATACTCAAATGTACAAACTAATGCAGAAGGCAGTAGTTCTCTCAACAAACCGAATTGTCTGGAAGTTCAAGGGTAGCGATTTCGACTTTCCAGCTTAGAATGGCTGTTTCAGTAACTATACTTTGGTTCCCTGAATCCCGTATAGTTATGTTTTGATGTACCAACAACAATAATAATAATTAAAGGATACCGAGGCTGTGTAGCTCAAGTAGTAGAGTGCTATCCTTCTCGAGGGTTCGATCTAGGCTCAGTCATGAAGGTTAACAAATACGACAGCCTTATGCCGATGGATGTAATGGCTCGTAAATAAAATTCTAAGAACACAACATTCCGGAATCTCGACATTCCCTCAAAAATTACAAATATTGTTCCTAACAACATATTATTCCTATTAAACTATTAAACAAATTATTAGAGATTAGGCCTATATCTTTACTGAATGTTATTTATTATTAAGTAGGGTTCCATTTGTTTAGGACGTTCAGTAAATAAATACTTTTGATAACAATGATGATAGAAGAGACTTGCAAGCTTGTTGTGATAGTTGTTGTTAATTTATTTTGGGGGCTTGGGACATTTGCTTAACAGCCCCGTGTAGTTGGGTGAATGTTAGATTTGACTGATAATCTGTGTTCCTGTGGTGACTGTAGTAGTATGTGTAGCTGTAGTTATTAGGGTCGTGAATGAGTTTGGTGCCCCGGGACTCCAAGTACCATACTATCCCGGCATGTGCTTTGAAAGCGCGTGGAAAAAGCCGAGGAAATCGAAACTCAGGATAGCCACTGTCGGTGTGGAGTTTGGACCTCCAATCATTGGACTTGCTGCGATCGTGGTGCACGATTAAATGCTTATGCCTACACCGCGGGGGTAGGAAAGAAAGCAGCCGTGGTCTTATGAAGGGACATTCCAACTTTGGCCTCGTGGAATCCCACGGGAAATCATCTTGTGGCTGCCAATGGAAGCTTGTGGTTTTACATGACCGTAAATATCGTGATCATTAGCTACTTGACCTCCTTTTTATGTGGAATCCGAACCACTGGACTTGGCATTTCACTTCAAAAATCTCACATGCATTGACCGGGAATCAAAACCGGTCTGCCGTGGTGAGAGGCCAACAACTGTACCGCTGCGCCATCACGCCCCGACTTGATATTGGCCGGTAATGGTAAGCTGTCTCAACACTATCACCTCTTTTAGATGATGATAATAATAATAAGAAGAAGAAGAGACAGCATGTGTAGCTATTTGGTAGAATGCTAACCTTCCCGAGGGTGGATCTACGTTCAGTTATGTAGTAAATGAATGTGATCTAATACGATCATATCTATGGATTTCATGGCACATACAAGAAATCCTGCGTACATAAATGTCTGGCAACTTGACATACCAAAATAAAACATTAAAGAAGTCAGTGTGTCTAAAAGTCTATTAACACAATTATTAGTAGGTCTAGTAATAATAATAATAATAATAGTATCGTATGGCCTATGGTGCCAGATGCAAGCTTTGTAATTTGACACCCAGAGGGTAGCTTGCATATCGAATTTCGTTGTTCCTTGAATCACTATGAAAGTTAAGGAGGTTAGATATCTAAGCTCCTTGAACACTATAGCGCTTTCTAGTAGAGAAATTAGGAACTTTGTGTTGGCGGAAACTCCCAAGATTAATTTTGCCATTATGAACACGGCCTACTGAATTCAAATGGGTTCTTTGACATGCCAACATCGTATGACATGCGTGTCGTATTTTTGCCGCCTTTCAAAAATCACTTACCACGGCCAGGAGCGAACCAGCATCTTGGGGTTGGTAGACCGACACGCTATCCACTCACCCACCGTGGCAAGCTAGTAGATCTTGTAGTAGCCTACTATAATAATAATAATAACAATAATAATAATGATAATAATAATAATAATAATAATAATAATAATAATAATAATAATAGACTAATAATATTTTATTTCAATGTCTTTACACAAAGATATACCAACTGTTCCTAAAATTAATTTACCAAATCTTTAGGATTTCCATTTTCTATGCACAGGCCATGAGGCTGGCAAAATCCTAAACAGATCCACCATCACTAGTCATGTAGCCACTCCCAATGAAGGTGTGAATCAGCTGTCCATAGGCTCGGTTTGTGTATTTCAATGCCATTGGCAGACAAGGCGAGGAAGTCACTCAACTTCAGACACTTGTCAACATTCCTCAGCTTTGGCGGGGAGGGTGACGGGGAGAGGTCAGCTGTGCTGCTGAGGGGAACGCAGCCTAAGCTCTTTTCCAAGACATTGACCGACAATTTTTGTGATTTAATTCCACCTACACTAATTAAGATACGACTAAATTTCATGAAGATATTTGCTTAGAATAGTTTCTTCTATCACCAGTGAAATGGACTTCCATCATATCAAATACACCCTGTATAAGGAAATGGATTATATCAGCGACTTGTTTAATTGCAGAAATGGAATACTTGTAGTAATTTCCACCGCGAGAGCCAATAGCAAGGAAGATATCGCATTACGTAATGTGGCTACGAGAGTCGATAACTGACCTTGGTGTGGTAAAAAAAACAGCTCTCCGAGTGCCAAGGCAGGTTATTGTGATGTTGTTGTCTACATGTCGTGGTCGCGATACATGTTGACTTGTTTGTGACGCCACGCTCTTCGTCATTCTGCAGAAGTGCTGTATGAGGCTCGACCTCTGTTATAATTTTCGTCATTACCACGCTACTCTGCGCGCCTGTTCAGAAACGTATTCTGTGGCAAGGTTATTATTTTACGCCAGTGCGTGGAAAAGTAAAGTGTTGTTGTGCTTCACAAATTATTCTTGTGCTTGTGAAAAATCTACCCCTTATGTGATATTGCAAACCTGAAGGTATGTGGACATAGACTAATAATACAACCACTGACTGTTTATTTGACTGTTTACGAACGTCGTCAATGCAATTTACACTATTGGACTGGAAACATATGTCGAACTGTGAAGTAGTAGTAATCCAATGCGATGTCAAGGACTTATAAAATGTCACGATCAACTTTTAAGAAATTCTGTGCTTAATATAGACCAGGCATATAATATGATATCAATGCACCGCTGGCATTGATTCCATATGCACAGGGCAGTTATTATTAGGATTATCGTGGTTTTTCATCTGTTGCTGGGAGGAAGTTTTTTCTTTTATAATAAATGTGGTGAATTGATTTTATCTTATGCTTGTGTTCTCACTTCGTGTTTGTGTTGTCTCTGGTTCCTTTATCCTTTACTGGTATCATGAGGGCAGTGTGAAGTAATATAGCAAAACCCAGGACGCCCTGAGAGCTGATCTCGTGCTCACACTTTACTCATGTTGCCTCGCATGTGATCGTCTGTCCATCCCAGGTGGACAGACGGGCACAAGACCATAATACGAATACTTTCATTACACCGTAAACTGTAACTCGTTGAGCATGCACGTAAAAATACATAAGGTCTTCACTGTATTTCACAGGCAATTGGTTTGTAACGTAAACTAGGAATACATCGGCTTGCGGTTTAATCATCGAGGATACATAGTCTTCCTCTAATTGTTTGGTTGTTATCTCATGGGGCTGTATAGAGTCTAAACGTCGGCTAGTAGTCTGTGTGGACTATTTTCTTTAATTTCACACACGTTGTTCATTTCCGAGGTTAAAAACTGTTTAGTGCAGACATCTTGTGGGTCCACAGGATCACCCACGTGGACAATTCGGTTATTATTAGCGGTATAGCCATTTACAGTTAAGCTTAGTACCATGCGATAAAACCCTTTTACCTTGTTATCTACATACTTCCTTGTACACGCATCTGTAGAGACTTGAGGGTGTTTCACATGGGTTAACCAAGTTCCATTAAAGTCATAATCTCCCTCTTTAGTACGTGGCAATACCGAAATACAACATAGTGTTATTGCCCGGGGCTGTCTCTTGTTTGGGATCTTTTAATGAGGCGGCCATTGCCTTGGACATCAATGCACGTCAAAGACATCCATTATAATGCTGTTCCTATCACGGTGCTTGGTATATGTACTGTATATAGACAGTCTACTAGCGTCTTTTACAATTAGTTGATACGCAGATTATTAAGCAGCAAGAGTCACTCCCCGTGGGGGACATTGCATCACATCTCTTTCCTATATCATGTGAGCAACGACACGGTTTACTGTTATTGTCTTCCATTCGTTGCCTCATTTTGGGGCCCTCAGGATGTGGAAAAAACAAATATTTTGCTCACGCTCATTACGGCTCCAAAGGGTCTGCGTTTTCAAAATATTGATATTTTTGCAAAATCCCCCTATCGACCACCCTATGTGTTCCTGGAACAGGTCATGTCTGAATTACGAATCGAAAATTTGGGTTATTTAACGTTTTCAATGCAAGAAAGTGTTATTGCACCAGATGCAGTAAGGCCTGATTCCTTTATGATTTTCGATGATGTGTCTACAGAACGACAGGCTATCATTCAAGCCTATTTCAGCATGGGTCGTCACAAACATATTAACTGCCTTTATCTTGGACAAACATATTCCAAAATGTCAAAACAACTCATTTGTATTAACGCTAACGTGATTATTTTATTTCGCCAGGATGAGCGGAATATGCGCCACATTTAATACGAACAAGTTAATCCCGAAATGACCTTTCAAACCTTTACCCAATTGTGTGCCAAGTGTTGGAACACTCAACGGCTTGCCTGTCTTGTTATTGATAAACAGAGTCATATTAACCAGGGGCGTTATCGCTAGGGGTTTGATCATTATATTCATATTTTAGGGTCTACCTCATTTCATCCTATGTCATTTCTCCAGACACCATGACAACATCAGGGAGTCCATTAAAAAAGCATATTATTATTGCAAAAATAATATTCGCTGAAAGTTTCGTGACATGATCCCCTCACATCTATTCAGCAACATTTAACTCCTCCTCTAAAATCCATGTTTATACAATCTTCCACGTCTCAAAATCCTGTAACAGTTTCAATAGAAACGCAGATTGTGCAAAAGATCCTTCTGGAAATGGAACAAAAGGAACTGGATATTTCAAGTGATGATGCGGGAGAGGTTTTTACAACGGCAAAACCAGATAATGAGTTTTTTACACCAGAAAAACCATTGCCACTTCCTCAGTTTCTAAAAACAACAGTGATGGTCAAAACACCTCCTACTTCCAAATATTATCCACACCAGAATATAAAACTGCATTCTGGTAAAGAATTACGGTGCTCTAGTGTCACCTTATCTCAAAAATGTATTTAAAAATACAACGCACACCACCTATGGTGTTTACTATAAAGATGATTGTTTCCGGATTGGTAATTCTCATATAAAGTTCGGTCAGCATGTGGTTACCATTAAAAATGTTAACAATAAATGAACATCTGATCTTTCAGAGCTGTTATTTTCACGTGCTCCGCTTCCAGAAGACTACACCCATAATGATCTCATAACATAATTAAAAAACCATCTTAATGGAAACGAGTGCCAACAAAAGGGGTTATAAACCATCTGAACCAGTCAATGCCAATAAAAGTACCAATAATTCAACCGTTATTTCAAAATTATTTATAACCCAGACAGTATTCGTCGTGGACCCTTAGCTTCAGGAGTTTCTTTTAAACCATTAAAACCACTTGTTGATATCACCTACTGAATAACCCCGGTAAGCTAGTCCAGCAGCTTCAGCTCTTTCATGCTTCAAAACAAGCTGGTCATACCGGTCACAATTGGGAAATCCAGGAAATTGAACAAGAGCTCCGGAATGCCAAAATCATTGTTTAAACCCTCACCGATCAAAGTGAGCAAAGCTCGTCCGTTGCATGGCGCTGCTAGGCGTAACTATAAGCGACTCAAAGTAATTTCACGGGGTGTGGATGAGCTTTGGCAAGCTGATTAGGTTGAAATGATTCCCTATGCTAGCGTGAACGATGGTGTACGATATATGCTCACCGTTATCGATGTTTATTCCAAAAAGCCCATTGTTCAACCAGTGAGTCGTAAGTCAGGTCCTCTGGTTACCAGTACATTCAAGAGTATTATTCAACATTCCAAACGTCAACCAAAGCTTCTGCAAACAGACCAGGGCCAAGAATTGGTCAACAAGGAATTCTCAAGCTTTCTCCAATCGTTGGATATTCACCATTACACCACGCACAGCAATCTAAAGGCTATTGGTGTCGAGCGTTTCAATCGAACATTATAAACATTAATGTGGAAAGAGTTCACGGCTCGGGGATCCTATCGCTGGATAGATTTAATACCTGAGCTAGTGTCACGTTACAATTATACCAAACATACTGCCATTAAGAAAAAGCTACGACTTGTGACAACAAATATTTTACGGCTGGATAAACTAATTAATCCAATCAAAACTGCCGATTCTAAACGCCACTGCCTTAGAGTAGGGGATTATGTAGGTTTCAGCAAGTTCAATCCCGTTTTCGACAAAGCATATACGCCTAATTGGAGTACTGAAATGTTTGGCATTCGTGAAGTCAAACTCGACAGCCCTGTTAGTTATTTACTCCAAGATCTCAACAATCAGCCCGTAAATGGATGGTTTTATATCCAGGAACTTCAAAAAACACAGTTTCCAAAACATTATCTAGTGGAAAAGGTATTAAAATCTTCAAAAACAAATTGTATGATAAATGGCAGGGATTTAGACCTGCTTTTAATTCCTAGATCAATAAATCTGATTTAGTGTACATCGTTGTCTTTTATTCATCAACACCCATAATCCATAATCCCAGAATTAGGAAAGGTGTCGTGTGTGGTCTCTCTAAACTGTGCGTGGGCCCGAGAATCAATTGATGGTGTCAAGGACTTGCTAATGTAAATAATTGTAGACTGTAATATTTATTTCTCTCTCTCTCTGTAACATTACTCGCAGTAAACAAGACATTGCCAGTCTGTAACCTAACACCCCCTGCTAGGCTTGCTAAATTCTTATCTCACTAATTGAACAAGGCCTAACATGTTCCCATGCGTTATCAGCAGTTTTCCACACTTTGCATTTTCGTTCCCATGCACAAACAAGCCCGAAGTCCAATGAGAAACACCTGATTTGTTTCATATTTCACTTAAACTAGCATTTTTCACGTACAAACTATACAAGATTAAACTTTCTAGCTTGCACTATGTTGCGCCACAGCGGGGGGCCTAGCAGTCATGTCCCGCTTTAATAATAATAATAATAATAATAATAATCCAGGAGTAATGGGTCCGTTTTGACAAATAAAGAGTAAATAATCATTTAAAATGACCACCAGTGTCTTAACGCTAGTCACGTGCCCTGAGCAAGGTACAGTCCCGTATAAATAAATTGGGTCCCTCCTACGTCGTTAAGCCCTTTGGCTACAAATAAAAAATCCACGACAAAGAGGGCTTCATGACAAGTACATTAAGCTAACACACGTCTTTCCAAAATTACGGGTTCGGGAAATATCGGGAAAGAAAATGTCGATGACCTAGAAGTTATGTTTTTTATTTAAAGAAATAAGAAACATAAGTGATACACGGTAAAGATAAGCTAAAAGCCCACTAAAATGAGCCGTCACACAAGTCTGTACGTTTGCAGGTTTACAAGATATCAATAAATGTCGAGCGTTTACGTATAGTTTGGTACAAATAAAGTGGGTGATACAGAATCCCCAGAGCTCCTCTACTATTTCTTTTTGTCATAGGAATATACGACTTGTTCTGGCAGACAGAGGGAATAGAAACCTTTTGTTTGAGCCAACATACAAATTTCTACGATAAATAGTTTAAAGAAAATGGCCTACTTTCAAAAAAACTTTTTTTGTATAAATCTAAAAAATAAGTAATTCACGGTAAACAAGAGAATAAAGCGCATTAAAACTAGCCGTCGCTTACGTGTATAGGATTATTGGCCGCGAGTGAGCATGCATATAAAAATAATCATTATTTCACCCAAGGGTAAGGGTAGTTTTATTTAAGGGTGGAAATTTGTAGTCCAGAGGAAAAGGGTTTTTACCCCCGAGTAATCTGACACCCTATACGCCCATCTCCGTAAATTGGTTCGTGAGATATCCACTAATTTAAATTGTACGTTCCGCGACGCCAGGCGCCAGGTGGGGCAGGATTGGTACAGCTACACTACTAGCCCCATAAGCGCATGAGTTCGTTTTCCTTCAAATACTGAACATAGTACCTAAATATAACACAGGGATGTTGACTGGCCGTGAGGAACAAATGCAGTTCATTATCTTTTATGAACAGCAGGGTTTCTTCTTGTTGCGATGAAATACATTGAATGGCCCAGGATCGACCTGAAGAACCTCTACAGACTGCTATAATCTTTGAGGCAATCGTCTCTTCAAGAAGTACTTATTAAGGCCTATAAGCAATTAATCCGGTAGTTATACTCATAAATGAGGCTATGTAGAAATGTCAATTGCATACTGAGCTCTGCCTAGTGCTATGATGAATTATAGAGGTTAGTGGACCGTCAGGAAGGTTCTGTAAAATTCAGTTTGCATGTTCATCTAGGCCTGGACTCATGTTACAAAGCAGATTCATTGTAATTTCCTGTATTTTCACTCGAGGATACTATCCTCAATTCTCCAGTAGAATCTCTACCAAGTGAAGCACATTAAGACGTGAAACAACGTACCTCGTTAATCATTGCTTAAATGCATGTACTATGGTGACAATATTCCGTCGGTTCCAACTATAAGAACAAAAACTATATTTCTAGGAAATCACTCAACTACCTTTCGGTAGATGTCTACAGGTGTTTCTTTCCATTCCTCCGGCAAGAAGGCGAATGGTTCTTAAGGCGTTTGGGGGGGTTACGCTCCAGCTGTCAAAGGGTTCGTAACACATCCCAGAGGTGCCTACTTGGATTTAGAACAAGGCTTTGGACTCGCATTTCGTCAGAGCACTTTGCTATCGCCTTCGTATTTCGAACGGATGAATTATAGACTGAGAATGAAATGGACCAGTTTAATATTGTTGCCGCATAAAATTGTCCAATATATTGTTCTGAGCTGATGATATGGAAGTGCCAGACAGGTGGGAGATAGAAAGATTCCCGAGTTTTTAAATTGTCAGACCACTTTAGGATTGATAATTGTTCAGGAATGAAAAAGGTAAGACAGTTGGGAAACATAAGAAGCATTGCAAAAAAAAAAAATACCAATGCTAAATTCATATTGCCAACATCGCACATACGGTACTAGCCTACTGCAAACAAAACATATTATAGTGCACCATGTTCTATTCATAGTATACCATAGATTGTGTGAGCTGCGGGATAAGTACAAGGTCTCCCAGGTAAAGTCAGACTGACTGGTGGCATTTCCACTCCCTGCTACGGCAGCTGCCCCAGTCGGGCTTATGCCGCGCATTTACAGTCTTACTTACAGTTCTTACTGAAACTGAGCTACCGTAAATTATTCAAGTGTACAAAGCAATACCCTGTCACCGAATAACAATATCAACGCCAAAACAAAAGTTCGCATTGTTGTCATTAAATGCCACCAGTTTCTTTTACAGACTGTATTATTGCTGTGTGCTTGCCAGTCTGAATCGCAAGTCACTAAACTTTCATCAACGAGGGTTTGAACACTCAGCACACAGATAAGAAGGTAACATAAACAACAGCTTCCTGCAAGATTTAATTAAAGAAGCACTAATGTTCTTTATTTCTTGGGAGTGAACATGACCTCACGTCACCAGTTAAATATTTTAAACATGGCAGAACTTACTCGCGTCAGGAAGAATGTGGTTACCAGATACAATGCCTGTATAACCCAGGAAGGACGACAGTTAGTTAGTTATTTATTGTTGTTTTAAGGGGCGGAACTACGAGGTCATCTGCCCCTAAAAAGGACGACAATTCCAGCATTTTTATAAGGTACGATTTCATATAAGATTGTATACGCGCGACAAAAGCCCGGCCGAGGCCACGACATAAGCTCGGCTGGAGCAGCTGCCGTAGCGGAGAGTGAAAACCCTGACTGACGGTCTGACTTTACCTGGGAGACCCTGTATATGTAATTTCAATCGGCGATATTATAACGATCCTCTCCTCCAATCCGCTAACACTGAAATTAGCCAAAATTGCATTAATAATGTTCATCCAGACCAATGGTGTTTGACTATACCAATAATTGCTTGGTAGCACGGCCCGCTGATGAATACACCTCTGGTTTTTGTCACGCACAGTGGGGTTACTCACGCATCAATATTATTTATTCAGGTCAGTGGTTTTGCCAATTAATGCGTTTTCACATCATTACAATTTACTTGTGTCGTGTGGTGCATTTTGTATCCCACATGTTGACAACAGCGATGTGATGTCAATGTACGTGCCTGAGTAGCAGTTGAAAAGACCTCATGCGCCTGGGAAGTAAGGCTGCCGTCGTTGAATGAGCAAGAAATAAATACATATATTTACGTATTTTAGCACATATCTCTGGTGTAGCAATGCTTATTGACAGTAATTTAAATTGCTAATGACTTCCTAATATGTATGAAAATCATAATATATTATCAATATTTAGCCAGGTACAAATGTAAAAGCCAGGATGTGGTATCCTCCAGAATTAATTATATTTACGAACTGGACACCAAGAAAAATTTAATCAGTTATCCACTGTAAGTGTCCTTCCATATATTTTGTGATTCCTTGCTGCATATAATTTTCATACAGTGTACAAATAACGTGTCTTTATGCTTTGTATGAAACAATACAGAGAGGGTTACACACTCTATCTTGTAGTGTGAAAACGTCATGCCGCAGGTTGTGGAATAATAGCGCTCTGGAATGCACGCGCTAATCCATTGCAACCACAAATGAAACGTTTATACGTGTAGGAGTGGGCATTAGGTCCATGAACAGCCTACTGGATAATATGTTATCTGCCTGCTACCATCCAGGTGTATCATTAGCTTAGCAGGAAATGATACAGAATCTGTGAGCGAATTGTTGAAGTGGGTGAAGTTTCGAATCCCCAAAGGGATTATATTAGGATTTTAATTATTTTATCTCCGATTATTTCACTCACCATAACTGTCTCCATAGACTGGATATTTGCTGGCCGTATGGAGAGCTAGCCAAGGACAATGATTCCATTGTGGGAACAAGGTTTCATGAACACCAACTCATCAACGATAAAGGTGTTGTAACTGATGACTTTCTCCACTAATCTCCATTTGATTGTACCGTTCATCGGAAATTCTGATTCATATTAGGTGAAGATAAATTTCAGGCTACCGTGACTTTGAAGGCTTTCGGCACATCGCGAACTTGTGCTTCACTAGTGAAGAAGTGCATTTCAATATACTCGTCCATTGGATAAAGTCTACCCCGTGGTCTACCGTCTTGGTTGTCACCCCTGGTACGGGTTTGATTCCTGGCTCTACCAAAAAGTTAAATTCTGATCTGCGGGCTGTAACGCGATTTACTCAGCCTTCTGAAGCAAAACTCTGAGGTGGTGGGTTTGATTCCCACCTCAGCTAGCGTAGGAGTGTTTGTCCGTGGTTTCCCCACTTCTATTGCAGGGAAATTCTGGGATAGTGTCTAACGGCCACCTCCTTCCCAATCCTAGGGCAATTACAAAAACACACGTTACAACAGACACAAAAGTAACACAGGTTATTAGAAAAATCCTACATACACCTAAATACACGGGGCTGAATATCCAAGATGTAGCAAGTCCCTAAATAAATTAACAACATCACTGAATACATTGAAATGGAATGAACATCACCATTGATGTTATACAACACATGAACGAGGGCAGTAAATACCCATATCCTATTAGAACAGTTTGCTATCCATCTGAAAACAAGTGGCTCCAATAGGCCTAAAATTCCTCGTCAACACGCAAGAATCGAATAACAATATTCCCTTTGGTGGAATTGGAAACTCCCGGCTGACGAAAAGTGCACGATATGTTTTGCTCTTTACCTGTTGATTCACGTTGATACTCCCTGCTTCTCCACGCACCATAACTAAAGTAATGCATCCACCTCTCTCTAAGGAAAACCACACATGTTTTACAACTTTGCATTTTTGTCTACATCTGTACTTTCATATTGTGCTACGTCTTAATACTTGGTACAACATATAAAACTCATCGTTCGACAGATCGTTTAATTTGGTCATTAAGTGATGTTTTTGTACATGTTCTTAAAATGATCAATGTGTTAATATAACAATTAATAATAATAATAATAATGTTATTGGATTTACGTCCCTTTTAATTACTGCAGCTTTTAGAGATGCCGGTGTGCCTGAATTTTGCTTTGACGGGGTTCATTTACGTGTCAGTAAATTATATTATATTATATTATATTTAAAACACTAAGGTGTTTTTGTTCCCACGAGATTGTGAAAACGACTTAACCGATTTGCTTCGTAAGGCATTCTAACGAAAGCTCTTGGCATGCAGATTTGCAGAGTTTCTTTAAAAGGAAAATATATGTTACGGTATATTTTTAAATGATTAAAGAATTGTGTAATATGTGACACTCCTACGCATGCGCACAATGGCCTTTCTCAACAAGGCAAATGGCACTTCCGGCCGCGTCGTACTGAGATCCGTGTTTATAAGAATTAAAAAGGGTCTCCAATAATGTTAATTATGTTTTTACAATATGCATTGAAATACAATTATATTAAATAAGCCAAGTATTGAAGGAACCGACAGTAGTGGCTACGCTGGCTAAAGCGCAGCATTAGGTCATGGGGCCAAGCTCTCTGCTGACTCGGTAGACGCGTGGGTTCGAGCCTCACCGTCGGCTGTCCTTGAAATGGTTTTCCGTGGTTTCCCCATTTTCAACACCAGGCGAATGCTGGGACAGTACCTTCTGACAGGCCACGGCCGCTTCCTTCCACATCCTTGCCCAGTTTCAATCATCATCATTCATTTCATCTCTCATTAACTCCCCTCATGAGGTTGGCGTCAGGAAGGGCATCCGGCCGTAAAAACCATCGCCACAAAGACTTCCATCGCATCTCATCCCCGACCCCGTTGGAAAACGGGATTAATAAGGGGTAGACATACAAGCCAAGTATTGAAGGACTTAAACTGCAGGTTGAGTGTGTATACTGGTTAGGTAGCTTAATATTGCAGTGAAACATGATTGTCTGGATGGCCGAGGGGCTATAGTTACAGTCCAGAATTGTGTATTATGCATCGGCAAGAGGGTTCGATTCCCACCTCGGATATGTTTTTCATTTCCGTTTTCTTCTTTCTAACGATTGGTATTACATTGTCGAAACATATTTTACTTTTATCATTCCCGTAAAGTAACGAACTCTCCGCTGCCATATATATTTAAAAAACTAAGATGATTTTTGTTACTGCGAGATTGAGATAACGGCTTAACAAATTGGCTTCGTAAAGCATTATACCAAAGCCGTTGACCTGTAGATTTACAGTGTGTCTTTAAAAGGAAAATACATGTTACGGTATATTTTTAAATGTTTAAAGAAAAATATAATATATTTGGCAATTGAGCGTGCGCAAAATGCCGTTTTTTACGATAGAAATGGCGGATCATCTTTGTTTATGAGAATTAAAAGGGGTAATATCGCTTATGTTGTGTCCCGATATATACTGGAATAAAATTCTGAAATAATGGAAATATTGAAGAACTTCAACTGGCAAATGTCGCCTCCGCAGCGTAGCGGTCAGCATGGTTAGCTGCCGCCCCGGAGGTCCTGGGTTCGATTCCCGGCTCTGCCACGAAATTTGAAAAGTGGTATGAGGACTGGAACGGGGTCTACTCAGCCTCGGGTGGTCCAAATGAGTAGATGGGGTTCGATTCCCAACTCAGCCATCCTCGAAGTGGTTTTCCGTGGTTTCCCACTTCGTCTTCGGGCAAATGCCGGGATGGTACTGCCCCGGGAAATTGAATTATTTTGGGACAAAATGAGAGTATTTTCCGTCCCCATGATAAAATTTAACCAGCAAATCTAATTTCTGGAAGTGAGACACAGGAGGGTAGTGTTACAAGCTCGAGGCTGTGGGAGAGCCCGATCACGTGATATATTGCATAATAGAGGCTTCTAGAAGGCTATAATTGCCATAGAAACAGCGAGTTTGGAAATTAATATTATAAATATTGTTATAAATTATGCTATTGGATCCCAGCCCAGAGCCAATGAGAAGAGGTCTTATTCAAGACGGGATTAACTTCAATTACACAATATGATGAAATTATGCATTTAGGCCCTTAGAAGAGGATTTTTTATTTGGTAATGAAGAGAATATTAAAAGAAATTATGGCTGATACTTTAAAAGGGGAGCGTGATGGCGCAGTGGCTTAGCTTCTCGCCTTTCACCCGGACGGCCGGGGTTCGAATCCCGGTGACAGCGGGGTGGAATTTTCACCTGGAAAATCACGTGGTGTCAGGAAGGGCATCCGGCCTTAAATCCCCGGCCAAAACCAAAATGAGCCTGGTTGGCTCCGGCGACCCCAATTAATTGGGAAAAGCCGAAGGGAAAGAAGAAGAAGAAGAAGATGGCTGATACTTTAAAAACCGCAGATCGGTTAATCTACGCAGTAATAAGCATTAGTAATCTACGCGCTAAAATTATGGTGGGAGATTGATATGGCCGCCAAAATTTCGACTTTGAGTGGGAGATCTAAGGATCGAGGTTCTAATTCCAGCAGTCTTTGAGGAGTGAGGAAGTGTTTTTACTGGGTTAACGGAGATCCCGAGGCTTTGTCCGAGTGCGACGACTGTCGACTTGTGGAGACGCGAGGTTAGCTAGGTGGAATGGAGGAGATTACCGCACTTCCATTTTACGTGAAGTTGTGAGGAACATTGAATTAATTATATCTCTTATATAATTGAGATCTGAATTTAACTAAGCAAATATATATAAAGAACAGGTTAAATACTACATTCTGTGAAAAGTCGAGCGTTCTAAAACTTACCGTTTCGACAATATAAGCCTGTTAAATCAGATTTTCAAATGTGTTGGAAATAAAGCTGAATATCATTTTAAATTGCAACGTGAAGTTGGCAAACGCAGTTCATGTGAACAGTAGCGAAGAACTTGTAACATTGGCGCAACACATAAACATTAACCGAATTACTATCATTATTCTTCAAGTGTCTTCATTCAACATAATACTGACAGCAGTGACTACGCTGGCTAAAGAGCAGCGTTAGGTCATGGGGCCAAGCTCTCTGCTGACTCGGTAGACGCGTGGGTTCGAGCCCCACCGTCGGCCGTCCTTGAAATGGTTTTCCTTGGTTTCCCATTTTCAACACCAGGCAAATGCTGGGACGGTACCTTCTGACAGGCCACGGCCGCTCCCTTCCACATCCTTGCCCAAATTCATTCATCTTCATCCATTCCATCTCTCATCCTGACGCGCAGGTCGCCCACGGGCGTCGACTAGAAAGACCTGCACTCCGCCTCTCAGCAGGCCACACGACCAAAAAAAATCAATATAATTAACATTGTTGATATGATGAACTAAATAGTCATGCGCCAGATACATATTCGATAACAGGAGTTAAGATACAACGATGGAACTTCGTTAGACAACGTATTCTTGAATACAGACGTAGTGTACAGTCCATCTTGTACATGTTCGTTAGTTTACGACAACTAATGTAACATCAATTAGCAATGGAAATATTTCATTCACCATTTATATGAATATTTCTATAAATTATTGCAATGATGAGGCTGATACATATTTGCGACGGAGAATGAAGACTCTACAGAAGCGATTTGTCAAGATTCTAGAGGTAGCCCAGCAACACAGAAGAATTTGCCAGAAGGATGTCGTTCGAGCCCAGGCGAATGTTGGTGAATTCCAGAGAGGGACGTTTCCTATCTCTGAGGTCGCAGATCCGAGGTTCGAATGCAGATCCATCTCAGTATCTTAAACTGAGGAAACATCTAAATTATTGTTGGAATACTTACATAGATCTTCAAGTTTTCCTCTAAATAAGGTAGCAGTGTATCTCATTTATAGTATAGAGCTTGATTAGTGACATCCTGAGCCAACGATCTTACTCCATATTTTTATATTTTCATATTTTCATATTTCCATATTTCCATATCTCCATATTTCCATATCTCCATATTTCCATATATTTCCATTTCATGTATTTCATTGTTTTCACGTATTTTACACTTCAGATGTGTGTTAAGATTTTTATGCTTCAAGGTTATTTAGGAGATGATTGCCTTTCATCTATATTTCAATTTTATTCTACGGATCAGTTGTGGAACTAACATTAAAATTTTTGTTTGAGGAATCATATTGCCTCATAGAAGACTAGTCGTTCCGACTCTCGAATTTTAATAATTTGTTATAAACCAAGTATTCTGACATTTTGTCATAGCTTCAAATTAAATTCTTATTACATTTAATTTGAGCACTTTAATGTAACAACATCTAACTTCAAGAACAGAAGAAACATCGAATGATATTGTTATATCATTATTGTACATAAACTGTCGACGATCTAAGAAATACTCGTCGTTTGGTAAGACCGAAGTCTTAATCCCTATAAACATTCTTTGTGTAGAGTGGAAAAACATTACGTCGTTGACAAACCTTTTTATTATTTGTAAAGCTGAGAGCTTTGTTCATTTAATATGTTAGAGGAAGTACCTTTTGATAGAAGATTATTCAAATCTTTGGCTAGGAATTCAAAGCTAGTTTATCCTGGTCAAGATTGAATTATATTTGACACTATAAATAACATGTGTGTTATTTTACACTATTTGTGTAACATCACGTCATTTTGTGGACCTGATATTAGAACGATAAACAATTTAAAGCTTGGTAAGTGAGGTGAGACAGGAGTATTATTTTTAATACATGTATTTGCGACAGACGAGGTAACAGTTAATTATCTTGTTGTGGAGTAAACTTCAGGAGTTTAATCACGACTGTCTAATATCGTTCATTACAAATGGAAGTTTCGTTTGAAGAACTTAAGCATGTATAATTGTAGACCAGTAGTCATGTGGAATGATACTGTGGGTCATGCCATTGTTTGAGAGAAGTTCCTGCAGAAGATATGTTAATAACAATTAATCCGTTTTTGGTTATTGTTTAACATAGTGGATGATAATTGTTTATGCCATGTATACTGTTATATGAGGATTTGTAGAGCTATGAAGAAGGCTCGTGCGAAGGGAGTTCCGCATTTTAAGGGAAGCCAAAATATTATTGTTCTTTGATAAGAAGGCATGGATCATGATAAGAGCCGTTGTATACAAGTAGTCCAGTTCATGTGAAGTAACGATTTAGCTGTGTTGACAGGAGGATTCTAGCGGAAATACAACTTGAGAACGATTGTCTACTCATGTCTATAATGAAAATGAAAATCCACAGCCTGCTTCCAGTCTCCGACCGGGTCAGGAATGGAATGAATGAAGCCCCCATCTAGCGGCGAGGATATGGACTGTGCCGGCTGCCGAGGCCTGACGCACTCCTCTGGGGCAATGATTAAATGAATGACAGATGAAATGAAATGATAGTGGAGAGTGTTGCTGGAATTAAATTTTGACAGGGAAAACCGGAGTACCCGGAGAAAAACCTGTCTGCCTCCAGTTTGTCCAGCACAGATATCACATGGAGTGACCGGGATTTGAACCACGGACCCAGCGGTGAGAGGCCGGCATGCTGCCGCCTAAGCCACGGAGGCTGTCTCATGTCTATAATACTATTATTAAATTTTATTAAACCCGAAGTTGTGTAATTACGTACAGTTAACCTTAATTAGTCGACTGTATTATACCGACAATGTAATGAAACCTATATAAGACGATGTGTAAGCAGTATATCAAAACTACGGAATGTTAGAGAATGGTTATGTGGAAAACCAGTGTATATAATTAGTTGAGAATTGTATTGTAACCGAGAAGCCAGAATCTCGAAAGTAACGTGTTAGCAACACTAAATAATGTATATTATTATGAACATATTACATGTAAATAATTCTTTGGAAATGATTTAATTAGTTAAATAATTTAGTAGGATTTATTAATCAATTGTTTTGGAATAGCGTGTGTTTTATGAGTGGATGTTTTTGGTATGAATGATTATCCACTGTTAAGAGTAATTGTCGAACCGAATTTCATGAACAATTACGGGGTGCGAATGAAAGAGTGTATAAAATTTTCAGTATGATTGTTTAAGAAACATAGAAGTTATGCGCATTTTTGTAAGATCTAAATGTTAGTTTTACGTGTTTTATAAACGCACTCAAAAGCAGTCTCGATGTGGGCTGGCTAGAATGATTTACCGTTAGAGTTGGAGAGCAGTATGACATAATGAACAGGTGAACGACTCACCGCCTTGTATAAATTGTATTTAGTTCCGAGTGCAGCGTGGTGATAGGGTTTCATTGATGAAACAAGGCCAGTGCACTTGCGTTCTCCAAACGTATGCTAGTGAATGAAACCATGTGTCAGGAATGCCACGAATGTAAGAGCCTTCATTAAACGTTTTCTTTTTTACGCTGTGTAGACGTAAAACAAGCCAAGAATCATATGCTCAATTTTTTTTTTTGCACAGCATTGTAATAAGATGTGGAGTAGAAAGGAAGTGTGAATGATTGCGTGTTTTTTATTTTAATTTGATTGTTAAATTAGTTTATTGTTATTTTTTTTATACTAGGTTAGTTAACACCATTGTTAATAAATTTTATTCAGTTCTTTATTTGTTGTTGTTGGCGTGTGATTCATTTTAAATATAAGAACTAGAGTATTGTGGATGTATTGTAGGCGAAGCTGAATTCCCAGTCCCCGAGAAGGTAAGTAAAGGTAGGTGTGGCCCGTGTAGTTGGTTGTTGATCCACAATATTCTTGTAACTGCTGTATGAAAATCCCTAAAGGCCATGTTGGGAGCGATTTCTAAAGTAGTAATTTGCCGGTGCTGTTAGAAATAGGCAATCCAGCTGGGGCAATGGATATTCCAACAGGCTCCTTTCCGGATTTTCGGGTACAGTACCTACTGTAAGGCCACGGCCGCCTCCTTCCCTCTTCCTAGCCTATCCATCCCAATCTTCCATCCCTCATGAGGCCCCCTGTTCGAATTGCAGGTGAGGCCGCCTGGGCGAAGTGTTGACCACACCTCCCCAGTTGTATCCATCCCGACCAGATGTTCCAAGCTCCAGGACACTGCCCATAGAGGCGGTAGTGGTGAGTTCCCTCGCTGAGTCCGTGGGAACCACCAACCTAGAGGGTACTTGACTAAATAATTTAAAAAAAACTGGCAATTGAGTGCGTTTGTTGTTTCGGTCATTTAATATTGAACTCGAATTCCGTTGTCTGGGTGGCTCAGCGGCTAACATTGTGGACAACGAAATTGATTATGCATCGTCGAAAGAGTTTTATTCCCACCTCGGACATGTAATTTTATTTCCCAATTATTCTTTCATGCAATTGGTATTACATTGTCTAAACATATGTTACTTTTATTATTCCCGTAAGGTAAGGAATTCTCCATGATTTACGATGCCATATACTTTTATATTATTAAATAAAAATGGCCACAATTGCTTTCGCCATGAGAGAAAATTGGCGAACATAATTCATTTGATGGACTCAGACATCGTGGTCACTCAGCCCCGTCTACTTTGGTGTGTGAGTGTAAAATTTTCTCTGAAAACCTGTGTTAATATGATGGCTGTGTTGATGAGTGCATTTGTAATTAATGTGGGGAATGGGGAGTTGACGACTGAGGCTTTAAGTTAGGAACTATCCCGGTATTTGCCTGGAGTGGAAGTGAGAAACCACGGAAAACCACATCCAAGATTGTTGAGATGGGATTCAAACTTTGCTCTTCTTAGTTTTACCTCAAGAGTGCGCCCCGTTCCAGCCCTCAGACCAGAATTCAATTTCTTGGCAGAGCAGGGATCGAACCTGGAATCCGGGGCGATAGCTCAGAATGTAGCCTTAAAAGAGTGGGCTTCCCTGTGTTAATGCGATCTTTGACAAGCACTGAACATATAATTCTAAAACTCCCTTCATTACGGTGGCTGGCGAAGTGAGTCTATGTTCATTCCAGTAGTTGGCGAAGGGATTCTATGCTCCCTTGCATAATTTACTGTCATGGAAACGCAAAGTATTGTACCTTCAACAGGTGATGGAAATTGATTATTTAGAGCAGTTTCATTCTGTTTATTTCAAAATTAAGGTCGTCATCCTCAGTTGCGTTTGCAAGCAAATTGCAAAAATTGCAAGGATTTTGTTATTGGCGATCAGTCTCATCGCATTCTCATCAGCAACCAACTTTAGAATGGTAGTCTCTGAACTTCATTGTATAAGGGAATATTATTGTTTATTGATTATTTGTTTAGAGTACATAACGATGAGTCTAACCACGCTGTTGATTTTGGGAATGGAAGTATTATTTGCCATTTAATATTTGGCGGCTGCGTTGATGCAAGCCACTGTAGTGTTATTTAATATGACGTTAATTTGGGGAGAAATGCTGCTATAAACAAAACCATTTGACGAAATAGAACATTCGCCGCAAAAAAGTGGGAAGTCGGAGAAAAATACGAAGCTACTTTTAAAATCCAATATAAATATGGCATTTCAGAAACAATTCCAGATACTGTGCAGTTGCAGTGTTGGGTCCTTGACGAACAAATGTAAACACTGTTCTGCACTGTTTTTCTCTTGCTAGAAATCTACACTTGGTTACTTTGACCTTTGCTGTTGTAATGGTAATATTGATCTGACTAAATATAAAATATTTGACAAGCTGCAACAATTATTTTTCACTGGAGATGATATCTCAAGGAATTTCAGAGAGATTAATCGGCAGTACAATGCTATGTCCTTCGTTTCATTTGGTGCCAATGTTACTGTCCACATTGTTTTAAAATGTATGGAATTGCACATCATTGCATTTCTTCGTTATATTCCAAAATTATAAGCGACGGTTTGTGGCCAGTTGTATTAGACTCCCCAGAGTTCTTGAATTCCTTGGAACTAAATGACTTGCCTCCACATACTCCAAACGCTTGACCCATAGTTATGCTGCTGAGAAATCTGAACGTTTCCCAAAGGTTCCTAAATGCAACCATATTGCTTGGATTTGGAAATAATAAGTGCAGTTAAAATTAGGCAGAGAGGTCTAATCCTTCGACTTGATTTAACACCATCCGATAAAACACTATCATTTTCTTTTAAGAGGCAATATTTTCCAACTCGTTTGGCATACTTTATCACAATCAATAAAGCTCAATGGGAAACTCTGGAACGTATGGGTCTCAATTTGCCTCATCAATTTTTCAGTCATGGCCAGCAGTAATTTGCAATCTTTTGACGCCCGTATAGTTTCAATAGAGCCAAAAATAATCGTACAAAGAATGTACAGTAGGTCTTTATAAGAAAATTCTACAGTAAATATTATTCTATTGACCGTCATGTTTTGACGGGTTTCAACTAGTTATATCTTTAAATCCCCTACGCATTAAATAATTTGAACTTTAAAATATTAATTTAGTGACATTGACCGTGGTCTTGCATCAATGAAAATTATCTAAGCTATGATGGTACCACTTACAATACTTACATATAAAATTCACTATCTAGCTAGCTAGCCTGGACTAAGTCCTAATTCAATGAACTATGCAAAATCTCATTTATTATAATCTGTACAGGGTTTACTTAACTTACTTCACTTATATACATGAAGGCCAAGTTGCGTTAAATTTACTATAAACGTTAGAACGGACTCTCACTAGAATTCACTATTTACATGGAAATCCTCCCAGTAGGATCTTCACATCACCTCCAGTCATAATAATTGATTGACGGCCTCATCGATGTCTCTCAAAAAAAAAAGTCAAAAAAGGAATCCCACCATCGATTAGTCTCGCCTTTAGATAGCAAGGCTAGTAGCATTGAGTTATTTTAGATATCTTATTAGACCTAGTGAACTTTAGACGTTCAAGTTTATTTAACAAATATTTTATTTACTTGTAATGTTCAAGTAATTCATTAAATAATTAGCTCAAATCCTAACCCCACACAATATTTATATTTTTGAATTTAAGTTGTTTGCTCCCTAAAGTTGCTTATTTGGTAGCTTGTCTGATATACTGCAATATTACATGGCTTTCACAACATCTGACGTCACCTGCAATCAGCTGTTCACTCCACTCAACAGCGTTTCCAAACAATGCACATTATTATATAATTCTCATTAAGTTAGTGTCTACAATCCCCACAACATTTCATATAACTTCTTCGAATATTATTTCAACTTCTATTACCTCAGGATATAATGACTTAAGTTCATCCTCGAACATTCATAAGCACCTTTAGGATTTCATGACATAAGTTCCTCCTTTATCTACTTTCCATAAATATCATAAATGTCGTTTAACAACTCCTCAAGATAAAGCTGCATTCAATAAGCACATCATTCTTTAAATTTTCTTTTTAGTATGACAATAATTCTGATCTTCCTTCTCTAGCATAAACATCTTTAATATCTCTGCTACATTTTAAAATCCACCACGCGTCTTCAAAACGACCTCTACCTAAATGTCAAAGCAGACTAGTATCTCTGTCTCAGTTTCACACAAAAACATGTTTATAACACACCTGTTATTGGCCTTGCCATCATATAATTGTATAAAAAACGTAGCAATATTAGTAACAAAATATGGTCGTTAAAAAGGCTGTGCTTACTTTCATATGCACCTCAATGCTACAAGTTATAATCTTCAATCTACTGTATATTAACAGCTTTATACACGTAACATAAGCCAAATAAATCACACTTGTGTTATAACAATTCCTGCACAGTTGCTACGAAGTTCAGCCTACTACATCAAATAAATAAATAAATAAATGAATGCATGGTTGTCAATTACCAAATAGAAACATTTAAGTGTTCAGTGCCTTGTGTCCGTTGTTCTTCATCTTGCATATTGGCGGTTCGAGCCTCGCTCAAACTTCCTCCTTCATTACGGCAATCCGCTCCATTCATCCTCTGACCAGGTTATTTATTTAATCATCTCCATCGCTCGTCTAACATGGTGTATTGTGTGTCCATTTCTGCTATGTTGTTCGCCTAATTATCACTACTTCTAAATTCGGCAGTCTTTCAAAACTGACCTTACACTACTGCCGTGCTTGCTGTACAATTAATAAATTGATACCTTTCGTTACGCACTTTCATTCTCTCCCCGTGCGGACCTGTGCTCCCAGTTCAAGCCTTGGATTGTGCAAGTCCACATTTATTGGTCTGATTTCACTTTTTATTCGAGTAAAACTCGCCTATAATTTTACGTATACTCTGATTGAAATTTCTAATTTTATTTAGCGAGGTTAGAACACTTCTCTGATTTTCTGCGATTTTTTCAACTACTATTCACACGACCACATGGTTACCATTCATTCACTATAACTTCCGAATATGTCAGGAATATCTTTCCAGTCCATCTGCACATATTATTAACGTTATTCTATTAAAAATGTACTTCTCACAAGATTTACTAGCACTTCTATAATTTTTTACGAACAAGTTTTCCACGAAGACTTTTCAATATTGTGTGTCCACCAAGTTAAGCGGAAGCAAACTCGTAATGTCGGACTTCTACCGATATTGGAGAACATTCTTGATGAAAATGAAAATCCACAGCCTGCTTCCAGTCTCCGATCGGATCAGGAATGGAATGAATGAAGCCCCCATCTAGCGGCGAGGATATGAACTGTGCCGGCTGCCGAAACCTGACGCACTCCTCTGGGGCAATGATGAAATGAATGTCAGATGAAATGAAATGATAGTGGAGAGTGTTGCTGGAATGAAATATTGACAGGGAAAACCGGAGTACCAGGAGAAAAACCTGTCTGCCTCCGGTTTGTCCAGCACAGATCTCACATGGAGTGAGCGGGATTTGAACCACGAACCCAGTGGTGAGAGGCCGGCGTGCTGCCGCCTAAGCCACGGAGGCTTGATGATTGTTTTAAATCGTCTATAAAGGTCTCACTTGATGTAAGATTGTCTGGAATAATATTATAGAATTCTTATAACAAAAGATGTCCATCAACGCAAATTTGCTGTGTTTCTGCGATGCAAGTAGACTACTCACTCGATCAGCGGTCATGTTATCAGGAATGCATTCTCGGTGATTTGGCTTCAATACCTTGCTGATATCTGATCTCCAAGCTTGAAAAATGTGATTCTGTTGTTTTGGCGTAACGTGCTCAAATATGTGCCAAACGTGAATGCGCACAATACATATGAAAAATTTAGTTGCAGTAGGTGTAGTGGTTCAGTATTGTTTAGAAAACAAAGAGAGCGAAGACAGTATTCTGGAATTGTCTCTGAAGCTGTTGGATTTAGCTCCTTAAAATGTGTTTTTTGGTGGTTCATAGATTCCTATCGAGAATTGATTCCCACATTGAGCGTTGTAATAAACGTTTTCTGTGGTCCCTGTGTAGCAACTTCGACATTTTGCCTTTAATAGCCTTTGCTCTAGGGCCAAGGAGCCAAAATCAGTTGACTAGAAAAGGATATCCAAGTTCATATAGCTAGTGATTTATCCTCGGTCCCAAAATGTATGAATGGAAACTTTATTTGAAGTCGGTGGAGCGGTATAAAAAGAATAGCAAACGAACACACAGAGCCATACACATGAAAACAAAATTTAAAAATGTGTTCAAGGGTCCAATACATGCATACATACTGTAGGTATAGGGCCGTACATATTCGAACATGTAATTGTTCAAATTATTCGAATAGCAGTATTTGGTTCGATCATATGGATAGTTCAACTATTCTAATTAATCATACATTCGAATATTCCAAGTATTTAAAAATTTGAATTTTAGATTCAGTGAATAATCGAATGATTCAGTGAACAAGTTGAATCATACAAATGTTGGTAGAATTGTTATAAACATGTAAACAAAGAGTAAATCAAGTATAACCTTCGTGCGGTCGCGCCCCTTCATGTAACACACGCGGTAGTCTACCGTCCTCTCGTTTTTTCAATTGTGAGTTTCTTTTTCACTTTCAATGGCAATATGACTGGCTATGGGGTTCACCGAACATGTAATTGACATACAGAGGTGTAAATATAGAAAGATTTATTCAATAATAAGCCATAATAAGGGCGACAACGGTGGTGGCAACAAATGAAAAAGCACTATATGACAGCTTTAAAGATAGTGTTGTGTGCATGCGTATGTGTGGATGTTGGGGGTAGGGAGAATGAGCAACTGGGCTATCAATAGTGAATGCAATGTGTTAGGAATGAGGAAATACTATGATAAATACTCACATCTTGTTTTGGGCGTTCGGCAAAAAAGAATTGCACTTCCGGCCGCGCGCGACGGTAGTCTACCGCTCGACTGCGCCCTTAGCACTTTGATGAACAACTGAGCGAAAACGTTGCCGTCAAGAACCGCTACTCCTCTGTCATCTAGAGAAGTATATCGTACCTTGTGAATACATGTGCCTTTTGCGCACTTTGTAACGATCAGAGGAGCTCTACGTGCGATCTTTTCAATAGGACGGTAATCTACCGCGGGCACGACCGGATGAAGGATAAAGGGAAAAATAATAAATGAAGGAAAGTAAGAGATAACAAGTGACGATTGTTTAGAATACTAATTATTTATAACAATCTATCAGGATTAATGGGGAAGGAGTTAACCCCCATCCAACCGCTTTGATTCGATCTTGCTACGAACAACACATCCACTAAACATATTTCTTTACACAAATTGTTGACACTTTCGGGTACATATAATATAATCTTATCACCGTATAATTTAAATGTGTGAACTGCTCGATTTATTTTAATAATCGACCGTTTAAAATGCTCGAATACTGCAAATGTTCGAATAATTCAAACATTCAAATAATGTATAGAAATTATTTGGCGAGTGTTCGAATAAGTCGAACTAAACAAAGTTTTGAATTGTATTTACAGCCCTAATACACACACACATACTGAAACCGTCTATTGAGCCTACCAGGACAAGGCCCTCTCCTCGGGGTCACGTTCGGTTCTCTCCTTAACTTAATAAAATTCTCCTGGATGGCAATCAACTCGAGATGAGTAACACACAGGGTTACATTAGACACAACAATTTTTATTATTCTATACATGTTACAGTCAACACAGGGGAAGGATCCCCTATTACCATCAAAGTAACAAAATAAATTAAATTCATTAATTGAAAAATTCAAACTAATAGGATCTCCGAAGATCAAAAATGAAATTCTAATTGTGTATCCATAAAACAATAGCAAAGTATCAACAAAATATTGAAATCTGTTGAAAACTGGTTGACGTTAGCATAAAGCCCTGGAAGGTTAGATAAGTAATCATTACTGATCCCGATTCAGCTAGCCCTGTAACTGATATCGGATCGGTGTCACTCAATCACCATATGTTCTAGGGTTGGTTGAATAATTAACAGTGTTATCAAATGATGTGGTTCATTCTGTAAATCGAAGTTTATTCCTTGCTTACAGGTTACTGTAATAGATTTTCATTGAAACGAGTGCACGTAAGAAAAGATTTTAGAAAGAAGGTCTCATAGCTTTCACCTTTCTCCAATTTAATTTAAAATTAATGAGTTTTCAAATGGAAATTATGATAATGTTTGCTCATCAAGTGAATTTATCTACTTATACAATTATGTGTCAAAAGCTTTGCATCACACACCTATTAGCTATCTGACCTTCCTTTGGTTTTTAATTAGCTGTGGTATCATGTTATAAATATAGAAATGGAATGGACATACGTTGTTCATTGCTGTATTGTGTTCATATTTCACGATTCGGGTCGTGCCACCTTTTGCAGTGAATTTAAATATGAAGCACACGCAAGCAACACATGGTCGATAAAACAATATGGTAATGCGTGTCGCAGAATGGAGCGGGTTATATTCACTCTGCCAGCAGTAGTAAAGAGTTGGAGCGACACTCCTCCCCCATTTTATTTTATAAACTGAGCTCTCATCTTAAGAGATCAGTCTGAAATGGATTGCCATTACTACAACTAACACTATGGACAATAACTGAAGACATTACGAGGAAGAAGGATTAAGGGTGTCTCTCCAGATCAGAGAATAAGGAACCATCCTGTCATTATCCTGGAGGGAGTGTGGAGATCCGAGGGAAATTCAAAGACAGACTGGGCACTGTAAATGCCAGGATTCAAACAACCAATCTCCGGACTTGCTGCAAATCTCCATCACAATCATGGTGCGAGATTTAACGTGCTTGGATACAACTCGGACTGTGTGTCTATGTAAAACTTCGCCACCACATGAGCTGTGAGATTTAGCTAAATCATCGGAGATAGTCTAAACTTTGACGATCATAAATGTGGATTTATGGGGCCAAACATCAAGTTTACTGGCCCAATACTCCACATTGACAAATTACTTGGAACAGTAATAGTTTTGGTAGATCAGTAGTGGTACTCTTGCGTCTTATCTGCTAAGCCCTAAGTTTGAATACCAGTCCCACGAACATTTTGGGTACCATGGCCTTGTGAGGACAACTGAGTAGCTGCCATGATGATAGAAGTAGCGCCCCATGGCTTTTACAAATTACCTGTGTCCGAGAGCGCCGTCGCGTCTGCTGGCTACAAGCGGGGTGGCAGTCGTCCTTGCATACGTACTATTATGTGGCCCCAATCGTGTGGTAAGGTAGTCGAGGTGACATTGTAAATGAGAATGCAAGCTGACGAATGAAATTGATGTAACAGAGCTGTGTGTGCTTTCTAATTTTCACCACGTCTCGCCCTTGTATTTAAACACGTAAAATATCGCCATCCTTAGTACATTTTGAAATAATAAACGGGATAATAAAAGCATCACGGACATTTTCTCTTATAATAACTTGGGGTTGTGAGCAAAATGTCAGTGAAATAGGAGAGTGATTTTTATCATTTATTCTTTTAGTCATGTATCTATTTATTCATTTCTTCATGACTTAAATAATTTATTTATGTATTCATGTATGTATTTATTTGTTTATTTATTTATCTTTTTATTTATCTTTTTATTTATTTATTTATTTATTCATTCATTTAAGTTATTTATTTATTGATTTATTGCAGTCGGATTAATATCCGCACACCCAATGAATTATAGGACTGAAGGTGACTATTAGTTATTTAGAACAGACAATTATTTTATGGGGTGTTTGGCTTAGATGTTTCGCCCCTGAAAGGAACAATCACCACCAATTCAATTATCTTAAGGGAACTGATAAGGTATTAACAATAATTAAGGTAATGTTCTTAACCATAATATAAATGCCCACATCCGAGGCTGCTATCAAATAGATGCTCAGGCCACAGGTTTATACTTGTCAAGTAGAACCTAAATCACAAATGCATACATTATTACTAGTCACTCAAATTGCACAAGCCTCCGTGGCTAAGGTGGCAGCACGCCGGCCTCTCACCACTGCGTCCGTGGGTCAAATCTCGGTCACTTCATGTGCTGGACAAGGTGGAGGCAGGCAGGTTTTTCTCCGGGTACTCCGGTTTTCCCTGTCATAAATTGCATTCCAGCAACACTCTCTACTATCATTTCATTTCATCTGTCATTCATTTAATCATTGCCCCTGGGGAGCTCGACTGGCTTCGGTAGCCGGCACAGGTCATATCTTCACCGCTAGATGGGAGCTTCTTTCGTTCCATTCCCTGACCCGGTCGGTCGACTGGAAACAGGCATTGGATTTTCATTTTTCACTGGCTTTCAGGCCAATTTCAAGCACACCCGCTCTTATTGTCTTTTAAACAGCTAATGAAGCAAGCCCATGAATGAAACAAAAAAGAATAATACTTGTCTTTCTATTCGGTGGCAAATGTTTGGTTATATGGTAGTACGGTATGTGAAGTATTATAATACCCATTGATTGGAAGTAGTGTTTTTTGTGCACTCCTTACTGTACTCGTCTTGTGAGCTTACACTGTAATGCTGTCGACAAGGGCCCACTGGCAGTCTGCTGTTGAAACGCTCCCTCCCGCCCTTGTACTCGCTTTGTGGGACGTACAACTCCCTCGTCTGAAAATCGTATAATTGGTGTTAAATTGTCCGGTAAATCTAGGGGTTCCCTCTTCTCTTTCTCTACAAACAGCGAGCAAGCGTCAGGGTGACCCAGGCTGGATGACGGCCGCACTGCTGGGGGTTGTGATAACGCGGCTTGCGATACCTGGACGCCTGACACTGCATTCTCATCGCTAATTCTAAGGATTTACCCTAATGCTCGCGTACGTTAGCTCTGCTAGTCACTACGTACGAACAAGTGCTATCAGATCGCACCAAACTGTCACTGTCGCTGGCTATGACAAGCAGTGAAAAATGGATTATGGCATTAGGCTACTTAGGCCGCTATAAATTGCTACCGTGAATAAGATGAATTGCATTTGAGTTCCTACAACATTTCCAAGTTTTTATTATTATTTTCGAATAATACTGTTTGGCCTGCATGAAGTTGTGGAGTAGGTATTTCAAGTTTGAGGGCATAGCCGAACTGACGTGGTCGTGAGGATGGCATGAAGGGTAGAGACATCACATATATCGAATTCCCTAGCTAGGGAAACTGTCAACCCGAATTTTAAATGTCACAACCCGGCACGGAATCGAACCCAGGACCATTCAGATCAAAGTTATTTACAAGGGAGCTCGGTTTGACTCGAAACTCTAAACGATGTTGATAGTTTCCCGATTCGCCTTTTCGTCATTCAGGAGTTAGCCTATGTAGATTGAAATTATCGTTCATATGTGCGTGTTGTATTCAGAGCTAGACGGCAATTCCGTCATGATGAACCTTGTCTTAAGCAACGATACCAACAATATAATAAAGCTAGCCGGGCGCTATGAGATATCACTCAGAAGTGAGGTTCGTATTTTTTCACATGGTTTTCAAAAAGTAAGTCATTGAAGAATCGTAGTTAGTTATTCATCCCGAAATATTAAATGTGTTATACATACGGACCTGTTCATGTTCATGGAATTGTGATAAGGTAATATTAGTGATACATTTAGAACACTATTTCAGTAAATGTATAATTATTAATGCTCAAAAATTCAATCTATAATATTGCTTGGTGCTACAGTCCAAAATACATTTTCGTGGTGTGTCGCCCTGACTTATTCAGACCCTTCCGGCGTATGTGGCCCACTTAGCACAATACACACGCATGTATAGATCTAGCATTAATATTTGGATATGTACATGGTCATCCATATATCGTGTCTCCGAAGCTGAGGTGTGGTTCCGCTTGGCCGATAACTCAGGCCTGCATGACTTTGCGAAAAATCAGAAAATAGGCTAAGCCATGTTGATAATGATCTGAATCCAAAAATGGTGTCCGTTTTGTAATATCACCCCTTGTTTAAGCTGAATTCCCCTTTTATTGTTAGGGGGCGTGGTGGCTCAGTGGTCTAGCTGTATGCCTCTCACCAAGGCGGTCCGGGTTCGATTCCCGGTCAATGCATGTGAGATTTTCGAAGTGAAATGCCATGTCCTGTGGTTCGGATTCCACGTAAAATGGAGGTCCCGTGGCTCATGATCTCAAGATTAACGGTCACGTTAAACTACAAGCTTCCTTTCCTTCCTTCCTTTTATTGTTATAAAAATTACAATTTTTAACTATTGCTAATTAACCAGTTGTCATTGGGAAAACAAAATGCATTTTCGAATTCAGCACAAGGAACTTAATCAAACACACCTGTTTTCATTTTTACCGCAGTTTTTGTTTTCTTTTTGCATGTCTCTGTAATCATTGGAGCTTCTTGATTTAGGGAGCAGCGTTTGTGCGGGAGCTGTGTGCGGCGATGACTGGTTTATTCAAAATCTTTCACCGCAGATTATATCAGCCGAAATTGACCCCAACTCAGCCGCGGACACACGATATATGGATGCTACTGTAGAACAGGCTATGATCAAAAAATAAAAAAATAAAGAAATGTCCTAAAGAGGGATTTTCCAACTATGCACGCATGTGCATGAACCGCCCATCTGGCTTTATTGGCAAGTGGATTCGACGACTCAGTTCTTGCAGTCGCTATGTTCTTGTTGAATTGTTTACACGCAGTATTTAAACAAATTTTCGATATTTATGAAATCAAAGTGCAATTCGTCACTGCCGCGAGTGATTCTCTTTCTTTTCAATGCTCATTTTGATTCGATCAGTTCCTTGCAGGCGCCCTAAGTGTATATACCACCCACCCAGCTTTACTGTTATGCGAGTTGGACGTGAGACATACTGATTATGTGTTTAAACTCACTATATAATCAAATAGATGTACTTTCGTTGGCTTTTCAAGAAATGCTGGAAATTTCCTGTACTACTGAGGCGATTTGGAAGTATTTGGTACAAACCGCACTTTCTAACTTCTTCTGGTATAAGAACTGTGATACATACAACATAGCTTCGCACTTATCGTTGGCTGCGTGATTCGCGAAATATTCATGGTTTCTTGCTCGTAACAGTCAACAGCTCCCATCTACCGTATAACTTAAGAAAGGAGGGATATCGTTAATCTATATCGCAGCACCAAACAACACTAAGCTGCGGATATCACCAATCATCTTGCACCTGCTGTAGGTTTGAAATAGTTAGGTCAGAAAAAACCTACTTAGTAACGGAGAGGGAGGTCACGTTTTCTTCTCTGCTGTTAACTAAGAACTACATTGCCTCTAGACAATTAATTTTCTCAAAATAGAAGCAAAATCATTAAAATTTTGAAAGCCTCGGAAAGAAATATATATCATCCCGCTGGATAACAAACGAGGATGGGGCGTTATCATTGATTCCGAGGTACAGTTCAAAGGAAATAAAGATTAGCCTTCAGCAGTCGATCATGAGAAGAGACTAATATACGAACCAAACAAAGCCTACAACCGACAACCGTACATCGTGAAGGAAATACGTGTCACAGGACTTCAAGAGGAAGCCGTCGGACAATTTCGAAATCCGTTGTCCCGTTCTTCAAATCCGTAGGGATCCAGCCTTACATTTCTAAGAATGATGAACACTAGGATCAGGAAGTGTCGATCCAGATCTGGAGGAATGAGGATATAATTCTTAAATCCTATAAATATTTTTAATATTTCCACTCGTTCTTAAATTGAAACTCCTCTCTGTTTTGTATTGCACGTTATATGGTTATAATCATTATCTCGTTTTAGTGTATGATCTCAATTTGATATATATACTTTATCTTCATTGACATTCCGAATTGGTCGGGAAGTTATTCTAAATTATAACAAGAAGTTCCGTGAAGAACTATACAGCCTAATTTTCATGCCAATGATTATTCTACAGTATATGAACCTATCTAGAATAATGACGAAATTAAGTTGGTAATATCGAAATATCTAATTAGTTCAAAATATACCTGGTATAATGTAGCCTCATAGAGCACTACAGTTGTGATATCTTGTTGTGCCAATTTTGGATGAAATCCATTTGTTAGTATAGAAGTTACATGTATTTTAAAATTGGACATATCAGCAGGCATATAATCATGTTGGCAGCACTGTCTTGTATTAATTACTCCAAATTAATCCAGAATGTCAGGTGCTATACGTGTGCAAAGTATAGAGCTGTTGGCTTGCATACTTTCTGATATATTGATATTAGGGTAAAAAAATATAGCCAGCATTTATTAACAGTTGGCAGCCCTGATTGCTCTTAACAATACTTATAGTCATATCTGTTATGGTACACATAGCACATACGAAATTTGGTTGAAATCCAACTGATAGTATAGAAGTTAGATGTATTTAAAAAATGGTATTATCAGCAGGCTTATAATCATGTTGGTAGAACTGACATATATAAGTTACTCCAAATTAATCTAAAATGTCAGAATATACGTGTGCATAGTTTAAAGCTGTTGGCTTGCATACTTTCTGATATATTGGTATTTGGATAAAACAAATATAGAGAGCAATTATTAACAGTTGGCAGCCCTGGTGGCTCTTAAGAATACGCTCAGTCATATCTGTTTATGTACAGATATTACATACAAAATTTGGTTGAAATCCAATTGATAGTGTAGAAGTTATATGCATTTAAACATTGGACCTATCAGAAGGCTTAAAATTATTTTGGCAACACTGTCATGGTTGGCCTCCTGGAAATTAAATTGAAATTACTATCTACATGTTTGCCAATTTTGGAATTGCTCCCATGCATACCTTGCAAGATATCCAACATTGAGCTCAAATTTCTAGTGCGTTTTTTCAGCAGTTGGTAGCACTGACATCATTTTCAAATATGGACGTGAGATATTCCGGTGCGCATCTTTACTCATACTAAATTTGGTTTAGATTGCTGCAGCCGTTTAGGAGTTGATAGAGGGGGACACACACATAGCCAGCCAGCCAGCCAGACAGACAGACAGACAGACACACATTTTCCCGGATCGATCTCATAAGTCTACTTTTTCCTCATTTTTGCAAAATGTGAAAAGTAGGCTAAGAATCCAGTTTTTGTATTCGAAGGGGAGAATTGTGCAAGTCATCAATAATTATTGTTGTTGTTGATTGGTATATGGGCGTTCAGACATCGAGGTCATGTAGCCCCGTGTACTTGGGTGTGTGCGGAATTTGTGGGATAACCTGTATAATTGTGATGGCTGTATTAGTGTGTCTAGTTTTCATAGAGATGAGGATTGGGAAGGAGGTACCCGTGAACTTAATTAAGGAACCATCCCAGCATTCGCATAGAGTAGAAGTGGGGAAAACTGCGGAAAACCACTTCCTGGATGGCTGAGGTGGGAATCAAACCCGCTGCTTCTTATGTTTGCCTCACGAGGTTGAGTGAACCCTGTTTCAGCCCTCAGACGAGAATTGAAATCCTTGGTAATGCCGGGAATCGATCTCGGGCCTCTATGGTGACAGCCAAGATTTCCAGCCAGTATACAACGAGGAGGACAAAGAGATAAAGTACGAGAAATTACTTTTCGTATTATATTTGTGAAAAAGTCGTTTGATGAGGCTAGTAGGCTAATAATGAAAAATGATAAAATGTATTGTTTGAATTTCATATCAATCCACAGTATATTTAACTACTTTGAAATAATATTAAAATTGACACTTGATGCTGAATATGTAAACCTAATGTAGTGGCCAGCAATCTTGGCTGTCATCCTTGAGGTCCGGGTTAGATTCCCGGTTTTGCTGAGAAATGTATTTCCGGTCTAAGGGCTGGAACGCGTAACACTCATCCTCGTGAGGCAAAACTGAAAACAGATGGCTTTAATCCCCACTTCAGCCATCCTGGGAGTGGTTTTCCGTGGTTTCTCACTTCTACTCCAGGCTAATATCAGGTTGGTTCCTAACTTAACGCCCCGGCCGCCTGCTTCTCAATCCACACCTGAATTACATATACACACACTACTACAGACACAACAATGACACGGATTATCAGACAAATTCTGCACACACCCAAGTAGGGCCTACACGGGTCTAAATAACCACGATGTCCTAGCCCTTCAAATGGAACAACGGCGACATTAAAATGAATATGTTACCTTGTAAAATTAAATTTAACTTAATTTAAAAATATTCATTGATCCTCAGAACGTTATTGTGAAGGGAGCCATTATTCAGGGTTGTCTTAATAAATGTTTTAAATGCTTTTCAGGTAATTAAAGGAAATAACATCCAATGCAATATGGGTACAGTCGTGTTTACCGACTGGAGAGCATTAATGTTTCATGATCCGAAGGATACAAGGAGAATGGAAAACAACTGATATGGTTTCTGGTACCTCAAATTGATAAAATTCTTGAGGGATCATAACGGAAACGGATGTACAGTAGCCTACAGTCAAATAATCCCCTACATGTAAGATGAATGCTTCCGTAGAGCAATGTAACATGAGGTAAGCTCAGTGCAGCTGAAAAGAGAACTATTGCTTTAAATCAGAGGCCAGAGAGCATATAAAGTGTGATTCCTGCCAACTTGGAATAAAAGGTGGTCTAGAATTATAACATTTTATGAGATTAGGCAAAGCTGGCCATAACGTTGGACAAAAGTACCATACAATCATTCCTTTGAGTTGAGTGAAAGAGTGAATATCTGACAGGTTGCTTTAAGATTTATGCACTCTTGCTTCTAACATTTGTTGTTGTTGTAGATTCTTTACGGACTTTGTGACATCTTGGTGATGTAGCCCCTTGCACTAGGGTGTGTGTAGAATTTGCCTGATAACCTGTGTCACTGTGATGTCTGTACTAGTGTGAGTATTTGTAATTGAGGTAGGATTTGGGTATGTAGCAGCCGTGGCCTTAAGTTAGACACCATCCCAGCATTTGTCTAGAATAGAAGTGGGGTAACCACGGAAATCCACTTCCAGGATGGCTGAGGTAGGAATTGAACCCGCTTCTTCTCAGTTTTTCCTCACGAGGCTGTATCCAATTCCAGTCCTCAGACAAGAATTACATTTCTTGGCAGAGCTGAGAATCGAACACGGGCCTCCGCGGTGACAGCCACGAATGCCAGCCACTACGCAACGAGGCAGACGCTTCCAAAATTTACGGGATTAAATACCAAAATAACACACAACTGGAAGTATACAGACAAATTAATATAGTACTTCTATTGAACACCACTCTTAGCTACTAAATTGATACAGTAAGTTCTCCTTCGTTCCTTAGACTTGTTGTGGCGTAACAATTTGGTCATCTACATTTAACTTAAAGGGTGTATATAAAAACTTAATAAAAACAACGTAATGTATTATTTTCACATAAGTGCAAAGGAATGACCCTTACCAAGGAGGGTCCAACCATAGATTCAGACAGTGACGGAGATTCTTCCAGCCAACAGCATTCCGTGCACAAGCTGGGTACGTCCGTTGAGAATTAAACGTTAATCCCTCTTTATAACAGAAACCATAACCAGTCTGTATGGTCCTACGGCTATGTTCTTCTATTGTGTATAATTATTTTGAAGAAGTGATAATTAGAATTATGTTTCTATTATTAGTTGAATAACACTTATCAATTCCAACTACCTTACAGCAAGTACAGGAACACATACTTCCGGAACATCAAGTTCTATAATACTTATTCAGCAGCGATTTTAAATAAACGATCCTCCGTTGAGGATAGCGGCAAGGGCAAAGAATTTCATTATTTAATCATAACAAGTTACACGATCTAGAATAAAGCTGAAGTCTTTCTCTCATATGTGAAAATAGTACTTGTCTTTTTGATATGACGTCTTTATGACAGTGATGACTTTGTCGAGAACCAGTTGAGGCGGTAGTCGAGACTTATTCCTGAATATTCCGGAAGATTTTGGAATTATTTAGTTTCATTAAAAAGTGTCGTGGGGTAAGAAAACAAGTAGTTCCGTGACGAACTAAAGAGCCTACTTTTCTTAAAATTTAAGAATCATGCCAATGATTAATATATATTATGGATCTATCTAGAATAATGACAAAATTAAGTTGGTAATATCATAATTTCTAATTAGTTCGAAATACTGTATACCTGGCATAACGTTGCCTAATAGAGAACTACAGTGGGCAGCCCTGGTGACTGAATATATTCTTAGTTCCATCTATTAAGGTACAGAATACAAAATGTGGTTGAAGTCCAATGGATAGCATGGAGGTTACATGCAGTTAAACATTGGATCTAACAGCGCACGTCGTAAACTCATGTTGGCAGCAATGACATACATGTATTGGTCAGAAATAATCTGAAATAATATGATCTATTGTTGTGTCAATTTTGAATGAAATCCATTAGTTAGTATAGAAGTTACATGCATTTTACAATTGGACCTATCAGCAGGCTTAGAATCATGTTGGCAGCACTGGCGTAGGCCTATATTAGTTACTCCAAATTAATCTAGAATGCCAGGTACTATACGTGTGCAAAGTTTAGAGCTATTGGCTTGCATACTTTCTGATAAATTGATATTAGGGTAACAGAAATAGAGACAGTTTTTATTAACAGTTGGCAGCCCTGGTTACTCTTAAGAATCGGCATAGTCATATCTGTTATGGTACACGTAGCACACACAAAATTTGGTTGAAATCCAAATGATAGTATAGAAGTTACATGTATTTAAAGTTGGACCTCTCAGTAGGCTTAGAATCATGTTGGTAGCACTGACGTATATAACTTACTCCAAATTAATATAGAATGTCAGGTACTATACGTGTGCATAGTTTAAAGCTGTCGGCTTGTATACTTTCTGATATATGGGTATTTGGATTTAAAAAATGAGAGCATTTATTAACAGTTGGCAGCCCTGGTGGCTCTTAAGAATATGCTCAGTAATATATGTTTATATACACATAGCACATACGAAATTTGGTTGAAATCCAATAGATAGTGTAGAAGTTATATGCATTTAAAATTTGGACCTATCAGCAGGCTTATAATCATTTTGGCAACACTGACATGTATGGCCTCCTTGAAATATAACTGCAATATTATTATCTATATGTTTGCCAATTTTGAAATACATTCATACCTTCCAAGATATCCAACATGGAGCTCAAATTTCAATTGCGATTTTTCAGCAGTTGGTAGCACTGACATCATTTTCAAATATGGACGTGAGATATTCAGATACAGATCTTTACTCCTACCAAAAATTTTTGTGATTGCTGGAGCCGTTTAGGAGTTGATAGGGGGGACACACACACAGCCAGACAGACAGACAGACAGACAGACAGACAGAAGGACAGGCAGACAGACAGTCACACATTTGCCCGATCTCATCAGTCTACTTTTTCCTCATTTTTGCAAAATGTGAAAAGTAGGCTAAAAAATCAATTCAGTGAGTTCTCAGTTGCGATCTACAGTATTCTACGAAGAAGAAGTTAGTTGTGCGACGAAACTCTCTCTACTTCGCTAAGTATTTAGACCGACCTGGCCGTATTGAAGTGAGAGCTGGGTAGATTCAGGGTATCTGATACATAAGCTAGATATAAATGATTTGACAGTAGCACGAATGATTGCTGGGACAATTAGAAGCAATAGCATGAAGACACTCGTAATGGAGAGATAAAGGCTAGATGAAGCTGTTCGTATGAGCCGACTCAGATGGTGGGTCATGTGACAAGAATGGGGAAGGAGAGATTACCTAAGAGGATTATGAGTTCGGCTGTAGAGGGCGAGGCAAGCAGAGATATACCTAGGAGGCGATGGTTAGATTCTTTCTTTAACGATTTCAAAGTGAGAGATGTAAAAGCAAAGAACTCCGCAGTGCTAACTGTTAATATGGCATCATGGAGGCGACCTCTTCTCAAAAGGAGGCTTGCAGACTAGACTGTACGCTGAAAGGCAAAACAGTTTCAATTTAAATTGTATGTATGTATGTATGTGTGTATGTAAAAGAACACTATTTATGTGGAAGATAATTTTCCTGCCGTCAAGAAATATCTGACATTAAAATGCAATTCACAGAAATAATATAACTGGAAGATTTGAATTTAAATAGGCTAGTTGAATTCAGAAAAGTATTTAGAAATTCCTGTCCATTATAATTCATTATGTTGTAATTACCGGATATTTCGTATTGTTTCAGAATGCACATGACTCTACCCCCGTCAGATAGGCTTTGTGTATGCTGAGCCCGCTTTGATTTGCTACTTGCACACCATATTGCATGCAAGCCTGGCATACCCTAGCTTAACGCGCTTAAAATGTAGTTCACTGTTTGGAGAACAAATGCTGTCCCAAGGGAGGTAGGACCCCTCCACATAGTTGGCAACTGTCCATCACGGCGCAGATTTCAGACAGCGTACGTTCCACACCTTGTCACCTGGGCTGGGCTAATACACGGTGACTATAATCTCCCAACGGATGATAAATGTTCTGTAATGACGCAGCGATGACGACACCTGCACACAGGGAGCTCCGTGACGGGGACTCCACCTGTGTGCTGTCAATTGCTATCACTATATTATGCTTTATCATGCTGACTTTAGAAACGTAAAGCCAACCATGATAGCAAGAAACGTTCTACCCCCTAAACAGAGCATTCGTATACGTCCCAGGAGTTGTGTGCGACAATAGATTGGTTCAACAGTCTACTATTATCTCACAGCTATGTCCATTATCGCCCAAAGCCATGGAGCCATGCTTCTCGCGACTCGAAAGTAAAGTGAGCTCCAACCCCAACGTTAGTCTACCGTGAAATTGTTAGCCGTGGTTTCTAGTTTTCCACTCTAGGCTAATCGTGTTGGAAGCCCTTTTCCACTGTTGCCTTAGTAAAAACAATAATAATGTTATTGGCTTTTCGTCCCTTTTAACTACTGCGGCTTTTAGAGACTCTGGGGTGCCAGAGTTTTGCCCCGATTGGGATCTTTGGCGTGCTAGTATATCTACTGACACGGCTCCCCGCATTTGCGAACCCTCAAATGACAACTGACTGCACCAGGATTCAATCCTGCAACCTTGGGAAAAGCAGGTGAGAACGTTATTGCTATACCACGCAGCCAGTCACCTTAGAAAACGAAATGTATGCTTTTCGGTCGGTTAACACGATTGTATCCACTTGTATTGGGTGTTGTGCACTAACCTTGAACGAAATTAAAATTAGATTAATAATATCACTTGGATGACTAGTTTCGTTGGTCAGGTGATCATCATCAGATCCTTACACGCAATATATTAAATCGATGTATACATATTGTTTATGTGGGATACGGTACAGTATTTAAAATATGTATACTTATTTAGTTACAGAGGTTTATTGAAAACTTGCGCAAATCAGTTCATTGTAGACAGTGTTAGTGATAGCAGCTGTACAAGAATGGATACCACATCGCTCAAATAACCAGCTAAGTTCTTTATTCCATTCCAAGTCGGAAACACCAAGCTAACTATAACACATTATCACACTAAACAATAAAATCTGCGGGTCAATAGCCAGCAACGACATCATAACAAAAATCACACGAAACTAACAATCTTGACAAGTTGCGCCTGTGTGTAAAGGATCTGATGATGATCGCTTGACGATCGAAATTATTTATCCAAGTGAATTTATTTCAGGGACACGGAACAGAACTGAAATGCGTTACGTTCTGCTGTGTTCCGCTTACGTTATGCATACTATACCGCGGCCCGTGCTGGCTTGTGGTATCGTTCCGTCCCACTGTAACTTGGAGCTCGGTACGAGAATGTGGAACGGTACAGCAGGATCTCGACTCCCAACTGTACCGAGCATCAAGATACGTGTTAGCGGAACGTTCCGTTTGAAGCGGCGGTACCTGACTGGAATGATTTCTCAGCGTTACTAGTTGGCAACTTACTCTGCGTTCTTGAAATAGAATAAAGTTTCCACCAGTCGGCCGATTACACTGTGTACTGTTCCATGTTCTACCAACCAGCCACCCGGTTTCTATGCGTATTAGGCCTAATCCAGGTTCTCAGATATAAACATGTTCCAACGGAGCGTGGAACGCTACAGAGCTGGAACAGTACAGCAGCATTTACCAAAATGTATGTACAGACTATTACACAGTTATTACACTGACTATTACACCCATTATGACTATTACACCTAATTTTTACGTAGACTATTACGGCTATTACAGTCTATTTAGTTACCACGGCAATTGTTACACAGCGTTTACTACCCTGTTACGCTGGTTATTACAGACTGTCAAATAATAGCCTAATTACACAATAACTACATCAAATTACATACCTGTTATCTTATCTAATCTTATCTTATCTTTCTTTGAGGATCTCGTAATACTCTATCTAGCCTAAGTATATTTTTCAGTATCTACTGTGCTACCTAGAACCCTGATTTTAAAAAAATCTGCGGCAACAACTTTCCCATTGTGAACGATGCTGGACCATATGTAATTCCTGGCAAATTATTTATTCAAACATAGGGTACTTACTTCTGGAAATATCAATATTAATCAACATAATGATTTCAGTCTGAGCGCGTGCCCCGTCAGACAGGCAACGCACCGTGCTCGTTTCGATCGCGGTCAGACAGTCATGCTCATACTGTAGCCTACGTTAGAAATACTGCATGTCTCCTAAATACAATACGATGGATCCCATTGATTCGAAATATGTATTGTTGCTTCAAATAGGAGTTTGGAACATAGCCTATTGTTCATCAATCCCATGTAGTTGGGGTATGTATGGAATTTGTCTGATGAACTTTGTATTGGTGATGTCTTAAAGTAGCGTGTGTATTTGTAATTAAGGCATGGCTTGGGAAGGAGTTGGCCGTGGCCTTGACTTAAGATCTATCCCCCCTTTTTTCTGGAGTCAAAGTGGGAAACCACGGAAAACCACTCTAGGATGGCTAAGATCGGAATTGAACTCACCTTCTCGCAGTGTGGCCATATAAGACAGAGTGTAACCCATACAACAGACCTTCGCTCCTTTGTGACCAATAATAGTATTTCTTTCCTAAATGAAACTTCCCGTTCTTTTCGTTTACTTGTTGCCCTATTTTCATTTATGAAAAAATAGGCTTAAGAGATCGCATTTTGTCAGTGTGTGTGTCCCCGTCCCTCTAATAAAATCAAAACGGCTGGAGCGATTTCAGTGAAACTCTGTAGGGTCATAGTACTATTTTGTATAATCCCGAGCGTTGTCTTCTAATTATATTTCATTTCACCAATCCAACGTGGCGACTGTGCGAAATATTTCACTGACATTCAATATCTCCGAAACTATTACAGATATCACCCTGAAATATTGTAAGGCGATAAAGGGCACTACTAGAAGTGTACCTATGGGACTCTCAGAAACCTGTTATGTACAAAACGAACATGGCGGCCAAACGAAGTTGAAACATTTAAATAACCTATTCTCGAAATTCAATCATCCGAACGCAGTGAACCTTAGTACGGTAAATGCTTGTACAAATTTAAATCCACTCACAGCAAATTTATTTCAATTATTGTTTTCTTCACCACAATAAGGCAGCTCTGCGAAATTTGAAACCCCCGCCTTTATTTCTTGTGTCCTAATCATGCGACTCAAGTTTGAATAATACAACTACGCAATAATCACCATCTAATAGTACATAACTCCATGGCCTACCTAATAAATAATAAATAACATGGCGACAATCCGAAATATTTAGACGGTTCTCAATGTCAACTAATCTATGACAACAATCAAACTGAAATTTTTATGATGAAAAAGGCTATGAACATAAGCTCACCTATGTTACTTTCAATAACCTGGTAGGGGCCGATAACCTGGATGTTAGGCCCCTTAAATCAGCAATTATCATCATCATCATCAATATCCTGGTGAGCACAAATCCAACATGGCAGCGACGTAAAATTTAAATATTTAAATGGACGTTTCTCGCGATTTAACTATCCGTGCGCAGCGAAACTTGGTACGGTAAATACTTATAAAAATATTAATCCATTGACATCTAATTTAATGCAATGGTTTGTACGGTGATAAAGGGCACCGCTAGAAGATCACGGAGATCGAACCTCGACCGTGCGTTTAATAGACGACGAGCTAAGCCACTGTGTCTTCTCGCTCTCATAACCTCAAGATGGCGGCCGTGCGAAATTTTAAAATTAACTTTTTGTGTCTTGTGTCCTAATCATGCAATTGAAGTTTGAATACTAAACCTACGCAATTATCTTCATCTAATAAAACATACATCTAAGGCCTACATGTAAAAATCCAACATGGCGACCATCCGAAATATGTATACGGTTCGCAGTATCTACGAATCTATTACAGCAATCAAACTGAAATCTTGTATGTTGATAGAGACAATCCATAAGTAGGATAAATGAAAATAGGCTGATTAGTTCTTCATGGAACTACATGTTAATAAGTAGAATAGGTTTTTCAACGGTTTTTATGTATAAAGTGTAGCAAAGCGTGACTTAAATTCCGAAAAGCTTAAAATTAATGCCAAAATAACAGTGAGATTATGATGGTTCTGTTTCACAGCCTACTATCCTAAGAACTTTGCCGATATCTCCCAAACGCATGATCGGATTTTAACGAACGAGGTGTTGTTGGCGTTGGGGTGGCGTCCTCTTTGCTATGAATGTGTGTTGGTATTTTTAAAAAAGTATTTTGAAAATTGTTGGTTTTGAAATTGGCGCTATTTTGGAAACGGTGAAGATGAGAAAAACGTTTGGTTGACGCTAATGAAAGGTCCCTATGCCCTCTAAGCTGGCAGCAAGTTTCAAGTGTGTAGGACAAAAAATGATAGCCTACTTTCTCGCGAACATTGGCGATAATTTTAACGAATAAGGTGTTGTTGGCGTTGGGATGACGTCCTCTTTGTTATGAATGTGTGTTGGCAATTTAAAAAAAAGGAAAATGTTTGATTTTGAATTTTTCATTATTTTGGAAACGGTGAATTTTGGAAAAAGGTTTCTTTGACGTGAATGAAAGGTCCCTAGCTTTTGTAGGCAGAAACCAGTTTCAAGTCTGTTGGGCAAAAGAAAATGAATTTTGAAAAAATCCTCACTATTTTGGAAACTGTGAAGATGAGAAAAAAGTTTGTTACCCCCTCCATCTGCACCATTTATTTCAAGTCTCTAGGTGATGCTGGAAACATGGTTTCTTGATCGAAAATGCGTTTTCGTTATTTATCGAGATATTTGGGAAACGGAAAATATTTTCTAATATTTGGGAAACGGAAGATATTTCCTGAACCCATGGTCAAATTTAAACATATCGGGTGTCGTACGACTCGTGGTGAACCCCCCTTTGCTATGGACCAGGTATGTCCACCCCAACATAAAAACTACCCTTACCCGGGGGTGAAATAATATTTTTTTTATTTTTAAGAATACGAACTTGGTGGCTTTTGCAAGAGAGCGGGCTTTTGTAAATGATTATTTATAGATGACTTTTTTAATATTCACTCATATAAACCCAAAAAACTAAGAGGTCATCGGCTTTTAAGTGTCTCGCTAACCAATAATGGGATTTAAACTTATGGGGTGTCGTAGGACTCGTGGTGAACCCCCCTTTCCTATGGACGAGGTATGTCCACCCAAAAATAAAAACTACCCTTACCCGGGGGGAAAAATAATATTTTTTGTATGTGTGCGCACTGACGGCTTTTGTCAAAAGGACCTAACTACACTTTTGTTAATATTATCTGAACCCCTGATGGGAGTTTGCCATAGGCAGTATCCTAGCACTTGGGGTGACGTCCCGTTATTAGCCTACTTTGCACATTTTGCAAAAATGAGGAAAAAGTAGTCTTATGAGATCGATCCGGGAAAATGTATGTCTGTCTGTCTCTGTCCTTCTGTCTGTCTGTCTGGCTGTGTGTGTGTGTGTCCCCCTATCAACTTCTAAACGGCTGGAGCAATCGAAATAAAATTTGGTAGGAGTAAAGATCTATAACTGAATATCTCACGGCCATATTTGAAAATGATGTCAGTGCTACCAACTGCTGAAAAATCGCAATTGAAATTTTAGCTCCATGTTGGATATCTTGGAAGGTATGAATGGGTGCTACTTCAAAATCGGCACACATATAGATAATAATATTGCAGTTTAATTTCCAGTAGGCCATACATGGCAGTGTTGGCAAAATGATTATAAGCCTACTGATAGGTCCAATATTTAAATGCATATAACTTCTACACTATCAATTGGAATTCAACCAAATTTCGTATGTTGTATGTGTACATAACCAGATATGACTGAACGTATTCTTATGAACCACCAGTGCAGCCAAATGTTAAAACGTGCTCTTAATTTCTTTTATCCAAATACCAATATATATGAGAAAGTATGCAAGCCGACAGCTTTAAACTATGCACACGTATAGTACATGACATTCTATATTAATTTGGAGTAACTTATATACGTCAGTGCTACCAACATGATTCTAAGCCTGCTGAGAGGTCCAACTTTAAATACATGTAACTTCCATACTATCATTTGGATTTCAACCAAATTTCGTATGTGCTATGTGTACGATAACAGATATGACTATGCGTATTCTTAAGAGCAACCAGGGCTGCCAACTGTTAATAAATGCTGTTTCTATTTTTGTTACCCTAATATCAATATATCAGAAAGAATGCAAGCCAATAGCTCTAAACTTTGCACACGTATAGTATCTGGCATTCTAGATTACTTTGGAAAAACTAATATACGTCAGTGCTGCCAACATGATTCTAAGCCTGCTCATAGGTCCAATTTAAAATGCATGTAACTTCTATACTTACTAATGGATTTCATTCAAAATTGGCACAACAATAGGTCATATTATTTCAGATTATTTCTGACCATTACATGCATGACACTGTTGCCAACATGATTTTACGCGCGCTGTTAGATCCAATGTTTAACTGCATGTAACGCCCATGCTATTCATTGGACTCTAACCAAATTTTGTATTCTGTACCTTAAGAGATGGAACTAAGAATATATTCAGTCACCAGGGCTGCCAACTGTCGTGCTCTATTAGGCTACATTATGCCAGGTATACAGTATTTCGAACTAATTAGAAATTTCGATATTACCAACTTAATTTCGTCATTATTCTAGATAGATCCATATCGATTAATTATTGGCATGAATCTTAAATTTTAAGAAAAGTAGGCTCTTTAGTTCGTCTCGAAACTTCTTGTTGAATGTATGATTCATTTTTTTGTCAAAATGGTCTAACTACACTTTTGTAAATATATCGCGAACTAATAATGCTAGGGATTTGTATGAGGGGTCCTAGCACTTGGGGCGGCGTCCCCCTTTGGGGGGTGAAACTACCCCCCAAAATTGAAAAATCAATATCTTGGAAAATAAGAACCCTAAAATTAGGTGTGATAGCTAAAAAATAGGTGATGATAAACCTCGATTGCTCATTTCACCCCTAAAACAGTAAATAGTCATTTTACGAGAAAAAACGTGTTAAACACTTAAAAATGATAAATGAACCTAAGGTCTTTTGTTTTTTATGAAAATTAGCAGGGGGTGAAAACTTCCCCCAAATTGAAAAGTCTATACCTTGGAAACTATGAACCCTAAAATTAGGTGTGATAGCTTAAAAAATATGTCATGACATACGCTTTTATCTGGATAGGTCATTTCACCCCTAATGCAGTAAATAGAGAATTTACAGGGGGAGAAAGGTGTTAAACGGGTAAAATGATAATTGAACCTATGATCTTTTGTTTTTTTATGAAAAATAGTAGGGGGGGGGGGTGAAAACTACCCCCAAATTGAAAAAATCTATATCTTTGAAACAAATAACCCTAAAATTAGGTGTAATAGTTGAAAAATAGGTGATGACATACTCTTTTACCTCGATAGATTATTTCACTCTTAAAACTGGGAATAGTAATGTTACAAGGAAAAAATATATTAAACACTTAAAAGCATAATCGTTTTGTGAAACCATGCGTTAATGGACGTGTGTATGGAGGATGACGGCTTGCTAATTTTTTTTTTATTATTTTTTTATTATTACTATTTTTATTGATATAACAGCTTAGGCTTTCACGGCCGGCGCTCATAATCAAGTACAAGTAGGGGGGCGATCATCGCCAAGATCCACCCAGCCGACAGTCATATTCAAGCAACAATACCCCACTACAAACCGTTACCCATTTTTCAAGCCTCTTCCTCATTCCACTGCTGACAAAGGAAAGGAGCGGAACCCTTGATAATGCCGGACGCAGTTTCCGGTGAAACGTCGGGAGATATCCTGTTTGGACCACGGCCTACAAGCCCGAAAAACTTGTACTTAATTATTATTATTATTTGATAATTATGGATTAATGGGTATATAGCTAATGAATAAGGATACACAGTTGTTTGAGGTGTTGTACAAATCAAGATGGCCAACCCGTTGCCATGCCCCATGAATTTACCCAAGAGAGCCAAAACGTTAAGGTTATCGACCAGAGATTTTATAAACTAATTATCGGAGAGGGAGAAGTAAGGTGTTGTTTTGGACTGACAATGGCTAACCCTTTACCATGATTTATAAATTGACCCAAAACGTTTTACCTGACAAAACTGAGTGTAGCCTGTTGCAGCCTTTAGAAAATCGAACCCGGATCTCTGTGGTGACAGTGGAGTTATATTAATGTTGCTTTTTAAACAAACACACACTTGCATACTATCGCTGGGTTGAACCTCCACAGAGACATTGGCTTTGTTTGTGTAGTGAGTCTTGATGATAAGAGCACGGTGATCTTGCCAGCAAGTTTCATATTACTCGTCTGCTTGATAGTGGACGTGCTCCGCACCGTGTTAACGTACATGACTAGATAGTTGTTAGGTAAGGGTTGACAAGTCTCAGTGAACCTTATTGCAACCTTAAAATGAAAATGAATTTTTGGTACAGTCGGGGTTGGAAGCCAAGACCTTAGGGTTGACAACCAAGTATGTTAACCACTACACTGTGCGATGGTCAAATGATAATGTAACAAAACATATAGAAAAGTTTTCTGTAGTTTAACGAATTGACTAAGAGCCATACCATGAGAGGTATTGGTAATTGAAACTGAATCCTTAGCTGATGACCCTAGTACATGCAAGCTATAGCAATGTCCGCCTATAAGCTATTGTTTTAGATCCCTTAGTTGGGGGGTAGTTTAGGGATAAAACATGAGTGTCACTGTAGTAATTTAAAAGGTGGTTCCTAGTTGAGAGCAGCTTCCCGAAACTGGGAGAGCTTACCAGTGTAGAGTGTTGTTTAGTGTTTGAATGCTAGGGGGTGCTCCTATAAAGACGTAAGTATTTGTTAGGGGAAGGTCCTCTGGCTGCAGGCTGCTGTGCTGGTCTGCCAGCTGGACGGAGTGAGTGATATAATAGACGTGCTTATGTCAGCGGCTCGCTGCTATGCAGTCGCGTGCGGGAAACACAATGAAACCTGAGCAAGCGATTACTGGCTACTATGGTCACGGTCAATCGTGACGAGAGTCAGGAAGGGTGTGAGGATGTAAAGAGGCGCGTAATTATCAAGACAAGTGTAATTTACTGACCATGTGTTTATTGGTCAGTGATTGTGAAATTGTAAGTCCCTTTTAAGGGAACGTAAGTAATGATACAAGTTGAGTGTACAAGATTGTGGATGGGTGTTTACAAAGTGAAGGATATCTGAACACTTGCTGAGTCTCACCTGATGATGCAGCCGGAACAGTTGTCGGCTAGGGCCTTCGGCGACACACACTGTATGACAGATAATGCTCCAAAAAGGCCTTCCTTCTTATAGTTCCTGTCGTTGCTTAGTCAGCATTCCATTGACGTAGCTGCCCCAGTTAGTTGTAGTGTTAATGTTTATGAATGTGTTGCAAGTGGTTGGCTAACCTCCCGAGCTGGGTGGTCGCCTCTTGCCGTGTAAAGGTGATGTTCTGGTCTTATGATGTTGCCAGTTGGGGTGGGTTTTAGTAGAAGATGGGGGGTGGCTCTCAGGGGGTACAGCCCCCCGGGCCTGTACAAGTCTTCTTCTTCGCTTAGTTCGCGTCCCCGCGAACGGGAACGGAACGTGGAGTGGGGGTGTTGATGTGATGGACCGTTTTTTGATTCCTCCTTGTACTTCTTCTTCTTTTCTTCTGTGTTGATGTCGTGTAGGTGTAGCGGTGTCGTGTTGATGTGGGACCAGCATGTGCTCAGAGGGGTAGGTTTTGGGATATACATATGATAATTTATAACAGTTCATTTAAAAAGTTGACATTTGAAATATTAAAAATTACAACAACAAAAAATACGTGATTTTGACATTATATATGTGTTGGTATTGTGCAGGGAGGAAAAAACCCAGGGCTGGACGGGTGGTTGTGCCGTCCGGCGCTGTATTGGGGAAAAAATTGCTCCCTGCAATGTTTTAGTGTGAAAGATGGAAGAAAATAGAGAAAATTAGGTGTCCCAGGGTAGAAGTTAAAGGAATACGTAAAATATAGTTTATTGTGTTGGGGTAAAACGGGACACCTTCACAAATTGTATCGTTAGTAGAAAGAAAAATGAAAGAAACAAAAGCATAATCAGTGTGCGAGTATGTGTGTACATTGGTGGTCATGATGATGATAACAGGTATGACCTGATAATAATAATAATAATCATTACATTTATAATATTCCTGATAATTTATAAGTAAACATAGTAAACATAGTAATAATAATGAACATAGAAAAAATAATGGTTGCCATGTTGGTACCCTATATATAGGTATGTTGACCAACCATGTGGAACCTTTTAATTGTATGACGTTATCATGATATGGCGAGAAAATACAAAATAATTTACAATTTCCAATTATCAACTATCATATATACCTTGTAGAGCTCTTTTACGTGGCCAGTTATTTTATACCTCTTACTCTTTGTGCGCATTTTACCATCATGCCTTGACTACCGCTCCCTATTCGGCCGTTCCTGGTGCGGTTTATTGGCTAGTCCGCTATTCCTTCCTTGTACTTATTGTATAACCTAGTGGTTTTCCGTCGTGGGTCGGTATTCCACCTTAGGGTCGAAGGTTCGGCACTTACAACCTCCGTGCCACCCTTCGATCCTGAAGTAACGCTTCATTTGCGTATGCGGGATGTGTTTGCGTTCAGCGATGTTCATCATCCCACGTATGCTGTCCACCGCTGACCGCTGACGTTGTCACCTTTAAGGGTGCAACTAAAAGTAGGCGAGGGTGTATGTGTTTATGATATAGGAGAGTGTGTACAAGTTGGTGTTGGAAATATATTTACAAAAGGCTTGTGTGCAATCCTCGTCATCTGCAAAACAAAAATGTGTTAATGGCCGTTTATCTGGAAACATGAACATTCCTTGCTTTCCTGCAAAAATAGAATATGTTAATACATGTAGCATTTCCATCGCTGCGCATATTATAAAAAATCACTTATGGCGCCACTTAAGTCTAACTTAATCTAGGTTAGCCTATGCTAGTCTATTTTAGCCTAGTGTTGTCGGGCTTACCCTGGTAACGGATTTTTAGTCACCAGGTGCCAAGCTCATTACCTTAATCTTAGTTAACTTAACGTATTGTCGGGCTTACCCTGATGACGGGTTTGTTTGTCATCAGGCGACGAAATATTTTGTTTTAATCTTACTTATCTTAATGTATTATCGGGCATACCCTGGCAATGGTTTTTAGTCGCCAGGTGCCGAAATATTTAGTCTAAATTATGATAAATGAAAAAAAAAATATTTGATATTTATAAGCCGAATGGTTTTGCCTTAATCTATTGCCGAAATATGCTGTGCTATTATTTAGCAACAGCCCTTATAAAATTTGCTTAATTCTAAGTTGCGTGTCAAATGCAACTGTCTTACATGCTAAAATTTCGACCAGAGCGATCGCCCGGGGCAGTTTTTCCTCCCCAGATCACCACCCGCACTTATTCTAGAAACACCGGTTGTCTCTAGAACCGCCGGATTCCGCTCCCTTAATACTAGTTGTCGACATTTATATTATTACTTAATAACTTAGTAATTAATAAAGTCCCGGGCGACTGCGGTGCCAAAAGGGCAAACGCCTCGCCCGGCCATCCTGTTCATTTTATTGATGTATTCATCATTGTTGGGCTTGCCCACTAGAACCCCTGTAAGGGCTCGCTGTGCTCCTCATTTATATCTCTGGCTGCCCGCTGCGTCACCATTTATGTGGGCACTGGACATCGTTCGGGAAAAAACGTCCGATAAAATAGTATCATCCGGGAATTTGAGCGTCCGGGTATCCTCTTCGCCCATACTGGCAGTAATAATAACAACCGGGAATTTTAGCGTCCGGGATCATCTTCGCCTATACTGGCATTGTTGGGTTGGCCCACGCGACCCCTCTAGGCAGCTTGCTGCATGCCTATTTAATATCTCTGGCGACCCGTTGTCAGCCATTTATGTGGGCGCGGGTTCGAATGATCGCATTCATTCAATGCATATTATTCATTATTTGTTTATGTATTATTCATTTGTTTGGTTGTCTTCACCTTCGCCACGCGGGGCAAGGACTTGTCGGATCTAGGGTTGATCCCGCTGAATCCTGAGATCCTGCTTCACTCCTGCGAGTAGGAGACTAGCTTCCCGCCATAGAAGCTCTACTTACTTACGTACTAAACTAGGAGTCTAGTCCTAATTTGGTCGTCCCTTGGTTCCTCTCCTGAGTCCGGTGCGGAGTTGGCTATTTCTCCCCCCGTTCGTCAAAAGTCTCCCCAGCAGGTCTTGGCTTCGACGACCGTGGCGCATAGTGGGTGTAACTTTCCTCTGCCGGGGGGTAGGCTAGACGCACCCCCGGTTTTGGCGTTTGCCCGCGCCAGGCCATGAATGCTTCAACCTTACGTAGTTCGGCTCTTTGGTCTGGGTCATTGAGCCAACCGGGGTAGGGCTCATCATCGCCTTCCCCAGCTCTGCTCCTGTGTGGCGCCTCTGCCCTTCTGTTTACGCTGTCATCACCATTCAGCGTGTCTCAGATTCCTTTTTTTTATATAAAAAAATGAGTGTACTATGTAAATAATTTACTGTGTGATTATGTAAATTTTTTAAGTGTTCTGGAGTTGTAGAATCTTCTAAATGCATGGACTACTTTAGGTCTGTAGTCGCCATGTCAGATGTCTAGCGTTGATGCCTTGTGGAGTTTCCTGGAGGCGTTAGTAGGTTTGCATGTCGTTGGGTACCTTGTTATTGGGATCCGGGGGGTGTTATTTGTTGAATAGGCTTAAAGCATGGTAGGAGAGGATTGCGCATCTTTGGACTCCATGTTTATCGTGGCCTGGAACCGGTGATGCTATCAGGATGTCTTTACAGTGAGTGGACGGGGGTAGGTATTTCCCAGGTTTGCAAAAATTTTCAGAAAGTGCCATGCAGGTTCAATAATAATAACCCAGGTGTGTGGGTAGGATATTTCATGCGTGCGGATGGATATGAGGCGTATCCGCTCTCATTTAAGGATAGGTATAGGTCGAGGTATAATAATACTATGTCCCTTGCATGCGGGATTATTTAGTAAGAAAATATTTGTTAGTTTAAGTGTGGCCGCATCTCTTTATATTGAGATGTGCATTACGCTTGCTATTCTTTCTGACACACCCCTAATACTCGGGTGTTAGCATTGAGAGCCAGGGCGTAGTGAGCCCTCTCTTTAAACGCATGAAGTCTATCAACCCCGGTGTATATTTTGGCATGTAGTTTAGCTGTTTTTATGAGTTAATGTGTTTGTGTTGGCTAATGTTGTGAGTGACAAGGTTATGGAAGGAGAAAGGTGGTATAATGGTAGCCCGTAGGTGGTATTTTGGCAATCCCTCTGGCATTATCCATCTCTGCTCCTGTCATCCTCACTTGGTCAATATCTGCTTTCTATCCGCTCTTTGGGATGGTAAAGTGTGGTGACGCTATGACGTCACGGTCTAATCTGGCCTCTCATTTGTAATGTTGAGGTAGCAAGTGATCGTAGTGTAACTGGTCATGTCCTGATCGCCTGAGATGGTTTTGGGATTAAAAAGTAAAAAGAGAAGTAGTTATTGGGGGGGGTTGTTCCTTCAGAGCACCTGTCTGTATTCGCTCCTGATGAGTGAGCGCGTGTGGGAAGGATGTGGTCGTAATTGTGATTAGCGCAGCTGCGTGTGTGTGGCTATGTTCCGCTACAGCACTCGGGCGGGTGGGCTGTTATCACCTAAGTCCTATCGTGTGTCGCGTGGCTGAGTGTCAGGTGGGGCGTGTGGCTTGTCAACATCTTTGTAAACATGCTCCTATGGTCCTAAGATAATATGGCCCACAGTGTCTGCATATTGCTAAATGCCAGACCTATTGTAACATTGCTGAATTCTGTGCCAATGTCCATGTGTACTGTATGTTAGTGTTGGTATAGTTTTTGTTTTTGTATGATAGTGCCATCACAGTCGCGTGTCATTGTCACTTCCGTTATAACAAGAGTGTCTGTCGACGGCAGTGTTGCAAAGCGGTGGAATCTGCAAGTCAGTGTTTTACTGTGTTTATGTTTTCATATTCCTGTTTACAGGAAGCTTCTAACGCTATGTGAAGGCTAACGCAACGTGACTTTAGCCATAGTCCGTGTGTTGCCATATGTTTGACATTCCGGGCGGGCCAATGTGTCAATCTGTCCTGTTTTTGCTAGCAACGTTGTGTGGCCGCTTATTCCATAAGACCTTTGCCTTGTGAAATTGCTATACTTGTGTTTGGGAAATCTATTTCCTATGTCTGGGGTAATCGAAATTTTGCATGGTTTTTGGCCGGAGAAAATGTGGTGTTACCTGTTTATGTACTTGTATGGGGCCAACTTCAGTCTAATTGGGATTCTGGATATTTGTTTTCCACGGCGTCCGATCTTTACTGGGCATTCGGACCCGCGATCCCGTGTAATTCTCCGTGTTTCATGTCTGTGTTGTCTGTTGGGATTTTTGCCTTCCTAGTGTGGTTTCTGATTGTGTTTTTCGCGCCAAAAATACCGTTGGTTTGTTTGTTTTTGGCACGACTGTGTTGTGGGATCGTGGGTTCGCACCCGCCTTGGTTTAAGGTCCTGGTGTTACGATTTTTTGTACTGTATGTCCCATGGCACGTGTATCGTGTGTTTGAGACACGCAGATGAAAATACGCTTTGGCGTGAAAAATTTGGGTCTTTTGGAATGCCCCTCGTATTCTAATTTTGAGAGTTATAGGGTTTTGAAACTGCCGTGAATGAATGTGTATGTTCCAGCCAGGTCTGGAGTACTCTTAGGTTGTCCGTGTTAGTGAAGGTCGCCTACTCACGAGTGTGTTATCGCTGACTGCGATAGTATTGAATTACACCCGTGCAGGAAATCCTTTGCTTGCTTGCTCGTCATATGTGCCGAGGCAGTGTGTGCAGGTTTATTGACACGTCTGACTATTGTCTGCATATATGGCGTGTCTCGGGTCCCTCGCAACGTAAAAGTACCTTCCTTTAACTACATGTTGTGTTCCCAAATTTTGTGTTGTTGTAAGCGTGGGGCGAATATATTCTTGTTATTGGTAGTTAGCTGTGTTTATGTACGAGTGTCTCAGGGCCGCTAGTCGCGTGATTGGTGACTAGGTGTCGGAGGTGATTTTATTGTTTTGTGCGTATGAATACCTGTTGGTGTAACTGCCCTTTATTATTCTATCCTCCCATTGGATAGTTACCCGACCTTGCACTCCTGGTATCCAGAAGGTTGCGGGTTCGAGACCGTCTTTGTCCAGGGTAATTATTCCTGGTGCCTTTTAGGCTTGTGTCTCCGGGACATTTTGCTAGTGTATTAACTGTTATGTGGCACTGTGAGTTGACTGTGTGCCTTCCAGGAATATGTGGGTTTTCCCAAAGTCTGGGATTGTTACCCTATGGTGTTTATGTTTAGTTTGCTCGCTGTTATGGGGGACGAGAAAACTTCATGTTATAGGCAGTGTAATATATATAACGTATACCCATGGATTAAATATATACAGTTCAACTTGGATAATTCGCACTTCACGGGCTTGGTGAAAGGAAAATTGAGTTATGCAAACATTCGCATTAAGAAAGAAAGAGTAGGGAGAATACATTGTATGACGTTTACATAGTGGTTTACGTTCACTAAAGCAAATTAACAAACGATGGTACTTTATAAAGATTGTACCGTAATTAATTTCAAATGTTTCAAATGAATGTTAAAAACCTGAGCGTACTATGCACCTATTAGATGCCGTTAGTAAGGCAGTAATCAAGTTATGTCGCGGAGAAATGTACTATGTTTCAAAAATAGTTTGAGATTTTTGACTGTTTCTTACGATTAGGGCTCTCGTCCATCACGAGAGATTCTAGCAAATTGTAGGACCGGAACATAGAACAACTTAGTCATTTCTACTTAGAAAGACCCGCCTAAGCTCTATGCTGTGGTTTGTTGCTTAGGCTGTACTCGGAATAGTTCTTCCCGACCCTGAGCCGCGTGGCCCGACTGATTGGCTTCCGCTTGGCTTTGCATATTAAAAACTTTGAATTGTCCAATATATGTCCTGAATTAATCCCGATTATAATCCCTTGATGGCCTAAAAAATGCTAGGGGCCAAGAAAAAACTAAAGAAAAAATTTTGAATTATACGATTTTGACTTAGCCATGTTCCACTGCATATACATGAAAAATGTGCAGTTTTTGTCCATGAGTCTCTGTGTGTCTACCGTTTACAGGGATGGAACCTGCCCTTTGTGTGTCCATTGTAGTGTTTCCTTCATGTAAAAGAGCCAACCTGTATCTGTAATTGTGGTGCAAGTGACATTGATGTATGTTGTATTCCTGGTGAAAGTTGTTATCCCCGTCCGAGCGTTCTTGCTCGGAAAGGTGAATACTTTCGCCCTGTCACTAGGGCATAGGCCCCTGAAACCCATTGAGGTCCTTCTTTGCTATTTTCTGGAGGAATTTGTAGCAAAGTAAGCCTGGGCCTACTTTCACCGTAGTGCCTGGATGTTGGCCTGAATGTGGTTGTGTCTGAGGGGCTGATTGCGCTCCGCGCTACCCTATCAGTGTTTGTAGGGTTGTGCGTATTCCTGACTGCCCGGTCTCGTGGGGTAGGTAATAATACCTTTCTTATAACCCGCGTACTGTATGTCTGCGCCTGGTCAGATTGCGCGGGTGTGTGTTGTGCACCCTGAGGGCCTGAAGGCAACACCCTCTTATGCCTTCGCACCTGGGGTACACATGCTAGTGCCCGCTTCCATCCTGGCAAAATTGCCCTTTGACTTAGTGGCAAAGGCCGTTTAATTGCCTGTGATTGCCCTAGCGATGTATCGGAGTGTAGTCTACCCGATTTCTGGCCTATGGCCACGGTAGACTCCTGTCCTTGTGTTTGCCTATGTGTGCAGGCTTGTGTGGGCTTAATGTGCTGTGGGACGGGCTCTACGTCCTCAGCCCATGACATGGTTACATCCCGTTTTCCCCTGTGTTATTATGTGTGCCCGAGAGTCCTGGCGTCAACTCCCTCTCGTTCGTCCGTTTTGAGGGGGTTGGCCTAGGTTCTGCTCCTCGGTTTGGCAAAATTGCCTTCCGAGCCGGAGCTGAGGGACGTATGTCCATGTGATCTTGGCCCTGTAATGTGTTGGAGTCTAACCTGGCCGTTTTCCGAACTGTGGCCACGGTGAACTCCTTCCCTTGTGTGGCAGTACGTGTCGAGAGGGACATCCTCGCAAATTGCCGAGTTAGCGTATCTACGCTTATGTCCTCTCTCGGATGGGCTGGCGGCCCTGCCATGAACTCAAAAATGGCCTTGTTAGCCTGGAGCTCCCTATACTCGTCCCAAATTTGGGCGTACTGCCTATTGAGGCATATGGCCTGTTCGCAAATTGCTGTATTAACGTGTTTGTGTCCTATACAGTTCTGTAGCCGCCAACTGGAGAAACGCCTGTTCGCGAATAAGCTCCCTGTATTGGACGTATACAATTGTGTAGTGCAATCTCATCCTATCTAGGGTTGTGTTATCTGTTACCGGGCCATGTGTAGTGATTAATTGGTCGTATATTCTGTTCCTTTGGACATGGATCCTATTGAGGTGTTCATGTATGTGCCTTAAGTGCTTGTGTGCGCATCTCAATCGCGCTGTTCTACCCTGTATTGCCCCGATCTTTGTTTGGAGTGCCCGTATTTGTGCCTGTCGCCTTTGTATGTGCCTCTGGCACCTTAGTAGTAATGTAAATAGTATTGTTGTACCCCTATTGGCTCTATGGCTTAAGATTTCTGCTGGTTCTGCATGTGGTGCCATTCTGAGTTAAGGGTGGGTATAAAAAGGAATGTGTGTGAAATTCCTGATTTTTTCCAGGGGTTGGTTTAACAAAAATGTCCCTTGTGTAGCTATGGTGAAGGAAAAAAATAATGCCTTCTAAAAAAAATTCAACTTTTTCTCTTGGCTGCGTGCGGTAGGGGTCGTTTCTACCACGAGGGCTCGTTGTGTGAGTCCTACCCTTACTGTGCGTGGTAGCAGCGCCTCCACCAATATGTTTTAGATCCCTTAGTTGGGGGGTAGTTTAGGGATAAAACATGAGTGTCACTGTAGTAATTTAAAAGGTGGTTCCTAGTTGAGAGCAGCTTCCCGAAACTGGGAGAGCTTACCAGTGTAGAGTGTTGTTTAGTGTTTGAATGCTAGGGGGTGCTCCTATAAAGACGTAAGTATTTGTTAGGGGAAGGTCCTCTGGCTGCAGGCTGCTGTGCTGGTCTGACAGCTGGACGGAGTGAGTGATATAATAGACGTGCTTATGTCAGCGGCTCGCTGCTATGTAGTCGCGTGCGGGAAACACAATGAAACCTGAGCAAGCGATTACTGGCTACTATGGTCACGGTCAATCGTGACGAGAGTCAGGAAGGGTGTGAGGATGTAAAGAGGGGTGTAATTATCAAGACAAGTGTAATTTACTGACCATGTGTTTATTGGTCAGTGATTGTGAAATTGTAAGTCCCTTTTAAGGGAACGTAAGTAATGATACAAGTTGAGTGTACAAGATTGTGGATGGGTGTTTACAAAGTGAAGGATATCTGAACACTTGCTGAGTCTCACCTGATGATGCAGCCGGAACAGTTGTCGGCTAGGGCCTTCGGCGACACACACTGTATGACAGATAATGCTCCAAACAGGCCTTCCTTCTTATAGTTCCTGTCGTTACTTAGTCAGCATTCCATTGACGTAGCTGCCCCAGTTAGTTGTAGTGTTAATGTTTATGAATGTGTTGCAAGTGGTTGGCTAACCTCCCGAGCTGGGTGGTCGCCTCTTGCCGTGTAAAGGTGATGTTCTGGTCTTATGATGTTGCCAGTTGGGGTGGGTTTTAGTAGAAGATGGGGGGTGGCTCTCAGGGGGTACAGCCCCCCGGGCCTGTACACTATCATGTTAGAAAAAGAAATTTATGGGATGTTTTAAACGGAGAATGATTGTGTTCACTGTGAAACACAAATCTGAATTTAAAAATAGTTCATGTCCTTCATGATGTTTGAACTCTTTTTTTTATTTATACTTTAGACAAACGCTAACATAGTTGTAATTCAGAATCCATGGCCGCCTCCTTTCCAATCCTACGACGTACACTGACGTTGAAATGAATAATGATCACGTTACAGACAGCCAGTTTCAAAGCCATGAGAAATAAGTGAACAAAGTATAAAATTCATGAGCCAATCAGGAATTCAACATGGTGTTGTTTCAAACAAAAGACAAGCGTTTTTTAAACTTAACCACCAAGCTGTCCTATCGACCCCTAATGGTTTGGCTGATGATGAAAATAAAATTAAATGTATACTATAACTAAAATTAACTACACACTTATAACTTATAACTAGAAAAAGGAGGCTGCCTCCTCACACAAGGAGGGTATCAGAAAAAAAATAAACAAGGGTCAAATAAGTCGGAAAAGGAAGAGACTACCTAAGCCTTGGATACCCTAATATTGTCCGAGTCGGTAGAGAACAAGAGTTGACCAAGTGTGGTCGACGTATCACAACGTATAAAATGGGATTTAAGACGACACTCAAAAGACTTTTCATGTTCATTAAGTCCGTTATTATCAGGAACCATTTTCTGTCAACAGGTGCTTATTGCATATGGCAAGGCTTTACACTCCTGGGTTAGTCAGTCTTTCTTGCTAAGGATCCTCTATATACCCTAGACAAGGCTATACATATTAGTTCTGAACTCTTAGTGTTAATTGTATATTAAAATTATATGCACAGCTTCTACAAACACGTTTTGCATGCAGTCAAACTTCGTATGATAGTTACATACAACACGCAAAGTATGTTTCCGCTAACTAGCGGTGGATATGAGCACTCACTGGTGATATCCGAGGTGAGCTGATTTGCTCACACATTTGCTCCCATATTTGCTCCCACATTTGCTCCCATATTGGCTCCCATATGGGCTCCCACATTTGCTCCCATATTTGCTCCCACTTTTGCTCCCATATTGGCTCACATATTGGCCCCCACATTTGCTCCCACTTTTTTGCTCCCACTTTTTGCTCCCATGTTAATGCCAACTCTTATAACTATAAGCAGCAGAAAATTGTAAATGGAATACTATTTATGATAATGTTCAAAACAAAAGTCCTGAGGTCTTGGGTTTGAATTCCCAACTATGGTTGTCAGCCAATGAGTTACACTACAGGAAACTTTTATTTTTGTGTTGTGTTGCATGATAATTTGCCCATCTCGCGGTGTAGTGGCTAGTATACTTGGGTGTTATCCCTGAGGTCTTGGGTTCCAACTCAACTATGCCCAGAATTTAATTTTGATCTGATAGTTCAAAGGTTAGGTTAGGTGAAGTTTTTGGGTTAGGTTAGGTAAAGTTGGGTCAAGTTTGGTTAGGTGAAGTTAGGTTAGGTTATATTAGGTGAAGTTAGGTTAGTTTAGGTGAAGTTGGGTTAGGTTAGGTTAGGTGAGGTGAGGTTAGGTTAGGTTAGGTTAGGTGAAGTTGGGCTAGGTTAGATTAGGCTAGGTGAGGTTAGGTTAGGTTAGGGTAGGTTAGGTTAGGATAGGTTAGGTTATGACGAAGTTTGTTATGTCTAGTTGATTTAGAGAAACACCACTTTTGCACTCATATTTGCTTCCATATTTTCTTTGCACTTTAAACTATCTTGACTTGTGTATTTACTTTTGCTTGCATATTTATTGACATATTTGTTAGCATATTTGCTCCCACTTTTTATATTTGCTTTGCTTCCTCATTTGATCCCATATTTGCTCCCACGTTTTGCTTACAGGTTTTGCTCCCACATTTGCTCCCACTTTTACTCCCACTTTTTACCCCCACATTTGCTCCCTTTTTTGCATCTATATTTGCTCCCACATTAAATTATTGTTGTTATTACCAAATTGTCTGTACTAGAGGTTAGTTTATGCTTGACAGTTGATATGGAAGTATCAGTGACTAGGTATGGTAAGCCTTATGCATACTATAAAGGATATTCATATATTGTGAAACGAAGCAATCAAAATGGAACTGGTATTTGGCGCTGTTCAAACAACGATCGAAACAGTGTCGAGGAATGCTTAAGGCAAAAGAATTGGACATACTTTCTTCAAACAATCATGATTGTAAACTTAATAATCATGCTAGTCTAAATGTAAGGAAAACTCAAACCAAAGCAAAAAACCATGTTCAAGAAAAAAAAAGTGCTGCTCAAGATAATATTAATCTCAAGTTTAGTACACTACAACGCACTCATGTTGTTAGCGAGTTGTTTAATGAGAAACCTTTAACACCTCCTGTAAAACCCATGTTCAGACACACACCCACATTTCAAAAGCCCTCAACTCTATCAGAGACAACATACCCCATTAAGAAGTTGGCGGGGGAAGGTGAAAAGGATGGTGATGGTGATAATAATAACATAACAATGTTAAAGCACTCTAGCACATCTAAAAAGGAGCTTTCAACACTATCAAAGGCAACTCAAAGCATTGAAGAGACTGTGGACACAGGTGGAAATTATGGTGGTAATGATGACGATGATGATGATGATCATCATCATCATTATGAAGATGATTATAATGGTGAGGATGATAATTATGATGATGGTTATAATGATGAACTTCTTCCCGAGTTTTTGAAACCACTCATAAAAAAAAGAAAATGGAACGATCCTAATATATTAGTCGAACGTCTACAGCTCTTGCATGCCTGTAAACAGGCTGGTCATATTGGTTATGAGGAAGAGCTATTAAAAATAGAATATGAACTTCGTAAAGCTGGTATTATTGTGTAATTGGTCAAAGTAGTAACACCCCCATCCCCTAAAATAATTTTCAGCAAGTGTTATCTTTAAAAACTATAACAAGCAAACATAAACAATAAAGAGCTGTATTCTGTGTGTGTATACCTATTGTAAATATATATGAAAAATGAAAATCCACAGCCTGCTTCCAGTCTCCGACCGGGTCAGGAATGGAATGAATGGAGCCCCCATCTAGCGGCGAGGATATGAACTGTGCCGGCTGCCGAGGCCTGACGCACTCCTCTGGGGCAATGATTAAATGAATGACAGATGAAATGAAATGATAGTGGAGAGTGTTGCTGGAATGAAATTTTGACAGGGAAAACCGGAGTACCCGGAGATAAACCTGTCTGCCTCCGTTTTGTCCAGCACAGATCTCACTTGGAGTGACCGGGATTTGAACCACGGACCCAGCGGTGAGAGGCCGGCGTGTTGCCGCCTAAGCCTCGGAGGCTTGTAAATAAATATATTTGAATTAAATTAATTAACATAGTTTGTATATATTCCTTGTTTTTATGCATGTTGAGTGTATATTTGCTCAACCGCTTTTTGGTTTTTCAATGCAGATTTTTGTTTTGTTTTGATTTTTCCAAAAATCCTATTAACTACGAAACGAACATGGCGGCAATCAGAATTTGAAACATTACATTTAAATAGAGTTTTCTGGCGAGTTAAAAATCCGAACGCACTGAAACTTGGTACAGCAATCGTATATATACATTGTAATGCACTGACGTATATTTTTGTTCAATTGTTTACATAACCTCAAGATGGCGGCCGTGCAAAATTTTTAAATTAAGTTTTCATTTCTTGTGTCCCAATCATGCGATCGAAGTCAACGTTTGAATAATGAACCTACGCAACAATAGCCATCTAATAGTACATAACTCTATGGCCTACATAAATTACAATGCAACATGGCGAGCATCCGAAATATTTAGACGGATCACAATATCTGTTAATCTATGACAGCAGTCAAACTGAAATTTTGTATGTTGATAGAGGCTATAGACATAAGTTCACCTATGGAACTTTCAATAACCTGGTGACCACAAATCCAACCTGGCGGCGCCGCGAAATGTGAATATTTAAATGGACGTAACTCGCGATTTAACCATCTGAGCACAGTGAAACTTGGTATGGTATATGCTTTTACAAATTGTAATCCACTGGCATCTAATTTATTTCAATTGTTTTCAGAACCACAAGATGGCGGCACAAAAAGCCAATACAAAAAGCCAACATAAAAAGCCGACATAAAAAGCCGACATAAAAAGCCAACACAAAAAGCCAACACAAAAGCCAATACAAAAGCCAACCCAAAAGCCAATACAAAAGCCAATACATAAACCAATACAAAAAGCCAATCCCTACTTCCCCCATACTGTTACTCTCGTCCTAGACACCTTAAAATTGGTTTATAGGTAGAGGGGGTAAGTAACATTCATTTATGTCAAACAACCCTGTTTGTAAAATTCTTAGTTTCCAAACTATAGCCAATTTCAAAATTGGCCTTTTTTGGAAAAAATGAAAACAAAAGTTTTGTTATAACGATAAAGAACATAGAGACCATTCTTTTAATTCTACATAACACTTTTTTGAATGTTTGGTTTTCGAAAAATCACCTACCGTACTTTCAAAATTGAACCTTTTTTTGTTTTTCTCCTAGAGACTTGAAACTTGGTTGGGGGATAGAGGGGGCGAGGACCATTCATTTATGTGAAACAAACGTTTTTGTAAACTTCCTAGTTTCCAAATTATTGGAATTTCAAAAATGTAAAAAAATAAAAATTAAAAAGTTTTGTTCTAACGATAAAAGTTTACAATGAGTGGGTTTTGTGGGAATATTTTGCAGCGAATACGCACGATTGGGTTCGGAATGGTTCGGCGGAACTTAGGCAATGGTGTACATGGTTAGTTCGGGGTGGTTCGGGTTGCACATTCGTCTACATTCGCGGTCGCAATCCCACCCGAACATTCAGCGAAACATTCGGGTGAATGTTCGGCCATAGTGTACTGCCTACGTATACAGGGCCAATTAACATAAGTAGTATATATGAAAATATGCTGTATTTTTCTTCACGGAGCTACTTGTTATTTCTTGTGTCCTAATTATGCGATTCAAGTTTGAATAATACATTAACGCAATAATCTTCATGTTTTATATTATTTATTTAAGCGTATGACTTTTAGTGCCGGAAGTGTCCGAGGACAAGTTCGGCTCGCAAGACTTAGTAGCTTCTTCTATGCGGACACCCATGGGGTGAGCTACAAGTACCTTCAAGTGTGGGGTGTTGTCTGGGGAGGAATGTGTGAATGTAAGGACGAGAAATTGGAAGGTAGCGGCAGTGGCCTATAGTTTGGGACCAACCCTGGTATTTGCCTGGAAGGAAGATGGGAAACTACACAAAACCATCTTCAAGGTTGCCGGTGGGGGGATTTGAGCCTCCACGCCTACCGTATGTGAGCGACTGCCTGCAGTTACGCCGTAACGACCACGGCTTACTCACCCGGTATCTTCATGTAATAGTAGTCTACATAACTCTATGGCCTGCATACCGCATGGTCCTCTAGCCCCTTGCGATCCAGTTTTATGCATCCTGTCACATGTACAACAATTCTGAAAGACATCGGACCCTCTCCCTAAAATGGGGTAATATTACGAGATGTGTGTTTACGGGCTAGAATACAGCACGAATCGTGAGCGCCACTATTAATTCAGTATGGGTACTGCCCCCGTAAATTGAATTATTTAGGAGGAAAAATGAGCGTATTTTCCGTCCCCATGATAAAATTTAATAGTAAATATAATTTCTGGAAGTGTGACACAAGAGGGTCGGGTTACAAGCTCGACGCTATGGGAGAGCCCGATCACGTGATATGTTGCACAATGGATGCTTCTAGAAGGCTATTCTTAGCATAGCAACAGCGAGTTTGGAGATTAATATTATAAATATTGTTATAAATTATGCTATTGGATCCCAGTCCACAGCCAATGAGGAGAGGTCTTATTGAAGACGGGATCAACTTTAATTACACAACATGATGAAATTATGCATTTAGGCCCTTAGAAGAAGATTTTCTTATTTGGTAATGGAGAGAATATTAAGAGAAATTATGTCTGATACTTTAAAAACCGCAGATCGGTTAATCTACGCAGTAATAAGCATCAGAAATCTACGCGCTAAAATTATGGTGGGAGATTGATATGGCCGCCAAAAATACGACTTGGAGGGGGAGATCCAAGGATCGATGTTCTTATTCCAGCAGACTTTGAAGAGTGAGGAAGTGAGTTTACTGGGTTAACGGAGATCCCAAAGCTTAGTCCGAGTGCGACAATTGTCGACTTGTGAAGACGCGAGGATAGCTAGGTGGAGCGTTAGATTTCACCGCGCTTCCATTCTGTGTGAAGTTGCGAGGAACATAGTATTGATTATATCTCTTATAATATTGAGATTGGAAGGTAAATAAGTGAACATTTATCAAGAACAGGTCGCCTACTATATAGTGTGGAAAGTCGAGCGCTTAAATATTCACCGTTTCGACAATATCAGCCTGTCTAGTTACATTTCCAAATGTGTTGGAAACAGAGCTGAAGATCATTATAAATTGCAACGTGAAGTTGGCAAACGCAGTTCAAGTGAACAGTGGTGGAGAACTTTTAGTATTGGCGCAACACATAAACATTAACAGTATGACTATAATTATTCTTCAAACATTATCATTCAACTTAATTAATATTGTTGATATGATGAACTAAACAGTCATGCGCCAGAGACATATTGAATAGCAGAAGTGAAGATACAGCGATGGAGCTTCGTTAGACAACGTATTATTGAATACAGACGTAGTGTACAGTCCACCTTGTGCATTTTCGTCAGTCTACGGACACTAATATAACATCAATTAGCAATGGAAACATTTCATTCACTATTTATATGAATATTTCCATAATTATATTCCAATGATGAAGCCGATACACATTTACGACGGAGAATGGAGACTCTACAGAAGAAATTTGTAAAGATGCTAGGGAAGGTAGCCCAGAAACCCAGATGAATTTGCCAGTAGGATGTCGTTCGAGCCCAGCCGAATGTTGGTGAATTCCAGAGAGAGACGTTTCTTATCTCTGAGGTCTCAGTTCCAAGGTTCGAATGCAGATCCATATCAGTGTCTTGTACTGAGGAAACATCTAAAGTATTGTGGCAATACTTACATTGATCTTCAAGTTTTCGTCTAAATAAGGTATTAGTGTATCTCAATTGTTATATAGAGCTTGATTAGTGACATTCTGAGCAGCGATTTTATTTCATTTTTTCCAGCAATCTTATTACATATGTTCGGCGATTTTATTACATATTTCTATGTTTCCACATTTCATGTATTTCAGTGCTTTTATGTATTTTACACTTCAGATGTGTGTTGAGATTTTTATGCTTCAAGATTATTTAGAAGATGATTGCATTTCATCTATTTTTCAATTTTATTCTACGAATCAGTTGTGGAACTGACATTAAAATTTTTGTTTGAGGAACCATATTGCCTCATTGGAGACTAGTCGTTTCGACTCTCGAATTTTAATAATTTCATTTAACCAAGTATTCTGACATTGTGTCATAGCTTCAAATTAAATTCTTATTAAATTTAATTTGAGCACTTTAATGCAACATCATATTACTTCAAGAAAAGAAGAAACATCGAATGATAATGTTATATCATTATTGTACATAAACTGTCGACGATCTAAGAAATACTAGTCGTTTGATAAGACCAAAGTCTTTATTCCTATGAACATTCTTTGTGTAGAGTGGAAAAACATTACGATATTGACAAACCTTTCTTATTATTATCTGTAAAGCTAAGAGCTTTGTTCATTTAGTATGTTAGAGGAAATAACCTTTCGATAGAAGATTATTCAAATCTTTGGCTAGAAATTCAAAGCTAGTTTATCCGGGTCAGGATTGAATTCTATCTGACACTATAAATAACATGTGTGTTATTTCATTCTATTTGTGTAACATCAAGTCATTTTGTGGACATGTTAATACAACCATAAACAATTTATAGCTAGACAAGTGAGATGAAACAGGAGTATTATTTTTATTACATGTATTTGCGACAGACGAGTTAACAGTTAATTATCTTGTTGTGGAGTAAACTTTAGGAGGTTAATCACGACTGTCTAATATCGTTCATTACAATTGGAAGTTTCGTTTGAAGAACTTACGTATGTATAATTGTAGTCCAGTAATCATGTGCAATGATACTGGGGGTCATGCCATTATTTGAGAGAAATTCCTACATAAGATATGTTAATAACAATTAATCCCTTTTGATTATTGTTAAACATAGTAGATGATAATTGTTTATGCCTTATATACTGTTATAAGAGGTATTGTAGAGGTATGGAGTGCTTATGCGAGGGAATTCCGCATTTTTAGGAAGTCAAAGTATTGTTGTTCTCTGATAAAAAGGCATGTATCATGATAAGAGCCGTTGTATACAAGTAGTTCAGTTCTTGTGAATTAACGATTTAGCTGCGTTAACAGGAGGGTTTCAGCGGAAAAGCAACATGATAAAGATTGTCTACTCACGTCTATAATACTATTATTAAATTTTTATTAAACCCGAATTTATGTAATTATGTACAGATTACCTTAATCAGTCGAAACCGATATGTAATGAAACCTATATAGGACGAGGTGCACGCAGTATATTAAAACTACAGAACGTTAAAGAAAGAGTGGTTATGTGAAAAACCAATGTATATATTTAGTTAAGATTTTTGTTGTAACCCAGAAGTTAGAATCTCGAAAGTGTCGCGTTAGCAACACTAGATAATGGATATTATGATAAACATATTACATGAAAATCATTTTTGTGGAAATGATCTAATTAGTTAAACAATTTAATACGATTTATCAATCAATTGTTTTGGAATAGTGTGTTTTTTTAGCAGATGTTTTGGGAATGAATGATTGTTTATTGTTCAGAGCATATGTGGAACCGTATTGGTCTAGAACAATCCGGAGTGCGAATGAAAGAATGTATAAACATTTTTAGAATGATTGGTTAAGAAACAGAGCAGTTATATGGACTTTTGTAAGATCTCAATGCTAATTTTTATGTGTTTTATAAATGCACACATGCAGTCTCTGTGGGCTAGCAAGCATGATTCACCGTTAGCTCTGGGGAGCGATGACATAATATTTAAGCAGGCGTAGACTCACAGCCTTCTGTTTATTGTATAAACCAGTTTCGAGTACGGCATGGTGCCGATATTTCATTGATAAAACCAAGTTTCTGCACGTGCATTCTACAACGCAGGTTTGTGAATGAATACATGTGTATGGAATGCCATTAAGAGGCTCCACTAAACGTTTTAATTTCTACGCAGTATAGGCCGAGAACAAGCCAAGATCTATACTCATAATTTTAATACAGCATTGTAGTAATATATAGAGTTGAAAGGAGGTGTGAATGAGTACGTGTTTTTAATTTTAATGTTAATTGTTAAATTCATTTGTTGTTATTTTGTTTATAGTAGATTAGTTTACCTTTTTGTTAATAAATTTGTTCAGATTGTTTTCCATTGTTGTTGGAGTGATTCATTTTAAATATAAGGAGCAGAGTATTGTGGATATAGTGTAGGCGAAGCTGAAGTCCCAGTCCCCGAGGTAAGTAAAGGTGAGTGCCCCGTGTAGTTGGTTGTTGATCCACAATATTCTTGTAACTGCTGTCTGTAAATCCCTAAAGACCATGTTGGAAGCCATTTCTAATGTTGTATATGCCGGAGCAGTTAGAAATAGGCAATCCATCGGGGGCAATGGATATTCCAACAGGATCCTTTCCGGATTATCGGGTACAGTAGCTCGAATGAATCCGTAAAACGAGCACAGATACGCAAAACACGTACTTGAAAACAGGAGGTCCACGCACAGACCGAGAGCAGGTATTCTATAGACTGGGAGGTGCGCGCTGCAGGTCAAATGTCGCAGTAGCTCACATGGCAAGCGTGCGATTGTATGTGCGTTAGTTGACAGGGCTCGAAGGTTCAAGTCCCATGATTTTTACTTTTTTTTATTTTTTTACATGCAGTTGCCTGGCAAGTGTCAAGGTTGTATACTTAAGAGTTTTCACAGATTGATTTGTTATTTCTTTTTTCTTTGTTATCGTTTTACCCTCCTGGGTTGGCTTTTCTCACGGTCTAAGCGAAGGATCCAACCTCTACCGTCACTGAGTGGCAGCGTCCTGCAGTTTGAGACTTTGAATTGGGGGATACAACTGGGGAGTGTGACTAGCACTTCGCCCAGGTGGCCTCACCTGCAAAGTGAACAGGGGCCTGATGAGGCAATGGGAAGAGTGGGGGCGATAGGCAAGGAAGAGGGAAGGAGGCGGTCGTGGCCTTAGGTTAGCTACCATTCCAGCATTTGCTCGAAGACGAAGTGGGAAACCACGGAAAACCACTTTGAAGATGGCTGAGGTGTGAATCGAACCCATTCTACTCTTCTCCCCGAGGCTGAGTAGACCCCGTTCCAGTCCTCATACCATTTGTCAAATTTCTTGGCAGAGCCGGGTATCGAACCTCGGACCTCTGGGGTGGCAGCTACGCACGCTGACCACTACACCACGGAGGCGACACGACTTGTTTATTTGGCTCTATATAATACCATGTCACTGCGGAGGCCCGGGTTCAATTCTCGGCTCTGCCACGAAATTTATTTCTGGTCTGAGGCCCGGAACGGGGTTCACTCAGCCTCGTGGGGCACACAAACTTAGGAGAGGCAGGTTCGTTTCCTGCCTCAGCCATCCTGGAATTGGTTTTCCTTGGTTTCTCACTTCTCCTCCAGGTGATTGCAGGGATGGTTCCTTTCGACAGGACTACAGCATCTTTCTTCCCGCTCCCTTCGCCGCCCTTTCCTTGATTAGACCCAAGTTCGTGGTCACCTAGGCGATTGGCTTGTCACCATCCCCAGTTGTATCTGCTGACAAAGTGTGTTCAGCTCCGAGACACCGTCCTGGAATTCGACGGTGGAGTACTGATCCCTCGCAAAGTCCGAGGGTAAAGCCGAGCTTTGAGGGTAAGCGATCAAATAAAACGAAAAAGGAAAGACGACCGTGTGTATCGTTGCAAAAGCTATGGTGCTGGATTGGACGAGTACAAGGAGGTGATTGTCTCTGGCTAGGCCACAGGCAACCAGTTAGCTACGTCGTACATGTTCCAAGTTTCGTAGACCACAGGTAGGGCAAAGTGTGTCCCATTGGAACGATAACAACATGCGATGGCAAGTCACTATGTAGCTGTGCGAACTCCCTCCTTCGAAGCAATTCACAACACAAAGCTTATTCACTGCCTCGAGATGTCTACCAGCGATGAGTATATGAATATGTTACTTATCTATGGAGAAGCTCGACAGAATGCATACCAGCCACATCGCCTGTGCCAAGAACGCTATCCGGATAGACAACAACCGACAGGCATGTTATTTCGGAGTGTGGAAAGACGCCTGGGAGATACTGGGAAAACACGGCCCGTTTGAGATCATCGCTTGACGTCTGCTCACAATGAAGAGGTTGTGTTTGACGCTATCCGGCGTAACCCTCATACTACCACACGGGCCATTGCACAGGAGACGAACATCAGCCGAGCGTCTCTTATTCGGATATTGCATACCCAATGGTTTCACCCGTACCATCTGCACTTACACCAGGAGATACATGGTCATGATTTCGATGTCCGGGTGGCGTTCTGTCAATGGATCCTACAGCATGTGGAAACTGATCCGGCTTTTCCAGCGACCATCTTATTTACGGACGAAGCACGATTCCACAACAATGGAACCGTTAATCGCCATAATATGAATTACTTGAGTGTGGATAATCCACATAGGGTGCGACAGACATCTTTTTAGGTATACCCCCGTGTGGGTTGCGGGTTAGAAAACACCCACGGTATGCTCTGCCTGTCGTAGGAGGCCACTAATTGGGCCGACCAGAGAGACTGACATGACTGACTTTAATTTTGAAGACCTCCTGTGGATGGGAAGAGCAGAATTCATCCACGGTATCCCCTGCCTGTCGTAAAAGGTGACTGATAGGGGGCCTTATTAAGGTCTTTTTCGACTTCCGGTCCCATTTTTGGTTTGACTCTTAGAAACAAACGTCATGCTGCCTGGGGAAGGGCCACCAACTTGGCCATCTGGCCAGAAATCCTGGACGGTATTCCCCATCCCGTCAGGTGGGTGTGGCATGTACCCTTGCAGTAGTATGCGCCTCACAACGGAGGTCCCTGCACGGCCGAATACTTGACCCGAACATATCACTGTGCATGCCGAGGGGTAAGTACCTGTTCAAGGCACTAGGACCCCGAGCAATACTTACTATCGCCAGGTAGGTATTGCATTGACTGGGTGGCGCCAACAGTGATGGCCCTCGTTAGGAGTAGGTAGTATTCGGGGAGGATGATTTTGGGATGACGCGAAAGTGGCCCAAATATCGTCAGAGGGTGGCCCCCTTAAAAAGCCGTCTCTTGAGTGTCGGATCAGGGATGACATTTTCAACGCACGTTTCCCTGTTGACAAGTCACCTCGCTACCTGGTAGCTACCAGGACAGACGGGGGTGGTTTCAAAGTGGTGAAATCAGTAACCTTTTTCGAGAAATTTGAGGGGAAATTTGGAGATCGAAACGGGATTTCCAAGCTCCGGAACGGGCAGCTCCTGCTGCATACAATTAGCCGGCAGAAAACCGAAACGTTGCTGGAATGCACGCATTTCGGCGAAATTCCCGTTAAGGTCTCAAAACACGTAACGCTGAATGAGGTCATTGGAGTTATTTTACATCGTGACCTCATTTTGAATAGCGATACGGAATTGATGCGGGATCTGGGGAAGATAGGTGTCACAAAGATTAGGCGCATCACCCGAAAGATTGGAGAGATCAGCGTCGATACTGGCGCTTTTATTCTCTATTTTGAGGGTGATGTTTTACCTAAGCAGGTGTAGGTCCCATCGTACCACTGCGATGTTCGACCGTACATCCCTCCACCTATGTGCTGTTATCAATGCCAGAAATTCGGGCATGTTTCTGCCAGGTTCACTGCCAAGGCCGTGTGTAGAGAGTGTGACAAGGGGACACATGAAGGGAGAGAGGTGTACGCCTCCCCCTATTTGTCCTAATTGCCAATGAAGTCACTCTCCATGATCGAAGCAGTGCCCTGAGTTCTGTAAAGAAGCAAAGATCCAAGAAATCCGAACATTTGATCGGCTTTCATATCACGATGCTCGCAAGAAGTACCGTGATATGAATGCCCCCGAATTTTGGGTAACGTTTGTGACCACAGCGACGCCCTCATTCACCCCTGCTGTCACAATTCCTACTGTAGTACCCTCGACGTCCAGTTATTCAGTAGATTTGAAATCACCCATCGCTTTACCAGCGTAAATTGGCTGCCCGAAGGAGGTCCCACAACCGTCATCGTCCACGGAAAATAGGCGACAGTTATACCATCTAAACCGGGTAACACGTCTTCCCCAGCTAACGGGAGAAAGAAGAGTTTGCCGACCAGGGCTGGTACTTCCTCCAGTCCACCCGATATGACAAAAGTTGTAGTGGAGTAGAGGAGAAGGTTCGTCGCCGTCTCTCTCGCCCTCCTCCTGACGGAGTGGCTACTGTCTCTGTCCCACGACCATCAAGGGAGCGAAGCCGGCTGAAGCCAAACCCGTCCGTATGGAGGAACTCCCCTACAAATAGGAAAAATGATCGGAAGAGGAGAGAGGAACGGCTCAGTGCCGTTTCTCTTCCTCTGCTAGAGACAGGGCTGCTCAGGTATCTGCTGGCCATCCCACTCCCTCCACCACCAGTGGAGCGGTGTCATCAGGAACGGCCATGTTTTTTAAGGAACTGGCGTCTGTGGGGAAGGGAACACATACTTCCCCAAATAGACGTCAGCGCCGATCAAGAAAGATATCTCTTTGGGACGTGTCGGAGACAGACACCCACCGAGATAAAGTCCCTCGACACCGCTCTCACTCTTCCCCAAGAGCGAGACTCGTGAAGTCCAACGAGGACTGCGTGCCATTCAGTGGAGTGCCCGCTCCATTTTCTTCGTCTTCGGACGGAGATGTGGAGATTGTGGTGTTCTCTCCTGCCCCATCATCTCCAACTAGAGATAGGCAATGGTGGCAAACGGTCAAGCGTAAGTAGAAGACCCACTTCTACTTAAGTCCATACCATGCCATTATTACAATGGAACTGTAATAGCTATTCTGGTCATCTCACAGAGTTACGTCAACTAATATCTTCGTTTTAGGCAACCAGGAATCCAGGTTTCGTCCTGGACATGAGACAACAATGCGTCACTTCAAACTCTTCTCTAAAGACCGGGTGGATGGAGCTGTGGCCGTCGGTGGTGTCTGCACTCTCGTCCACTCTAGCCTCTTTAGTGAAGAGGTGCCGTTGTGTACTCAGCTAGAAGCAGTTGCAGTTCGTACTTCGTTGCCAGTAATGGCAACAGTATGTAACGTGTACATCCCGCCTGATTCTCAACTGGATTACAACCAGCTGGTGGCTCTAGTCTCTCAGCTCCCCCATCCTTTTCTCCTTCTGGGAGATGTTAATGCCTACAACACCACTAGGGATGGAGGGAGAGATTTTGAGAGACTGATCAGGCGGATGGACCTGTGTTTGTTGAACACAGGGGAACCTACGCACTTCTCTATTGCACACGGCACTTATTGAAGTGTCGATATCACCTTGTGCAGTCGTGCGCTGGTTCCCCTGCTACAGTGGGGTGTACACGGCGACCTTTGTAATAGTGACCATTTCCTGATTATCGTTACTCTTCCTAACCACAGAGCCATCGAATTACCAATTCGATGGCTTCTCCGCCGGGATGATTGGCCAACTTTCACAGAACGTACGGATTTTGCCGAAGATACCTTTGAGAGTGTCGATGATCATACCATTCTCACAACGAATGGTATATTAGCTGCTGCAGAGGAAACAATACCTTCCTACTCCGGCAAATTCCACCGGAAACTTGTCCCTTGGTGGACAGCCGAGATTGCAGCAGACTTTAAAGATCGTCGACGTGCTTTCAAATTCTATCGGAGGCAAAACACCATGGCCAACCTTATCACCTTCAAAAGGATGCATCTTCTAGCCCGATATCTGATTCGGCAGAGTAAAAAAACGTCGTGGGAAAAGTATGTGTCATCTATGACGGCACATACTCCTTCATCTCAAGTGTGAACTAAGCTTCGTCGGATCTCCGGACTCCAGATATCATTGATGGTACACGGAGTCTCCATCATCGCAGACATAATCACGGACCATCTCGCCATTGCCAACAGTATTGGATCGCACTTCAGTGATGTATCCTGTTCTGGGAGTTACGATCCTACATTTCTGACTCTGAAGCGGGAGGCGGAGGATCACCCCTTGTCCTTTGCCACTGCTGCTTTGGAGTCCTACAATGTACCATTCTCTGATTGGGAACCGCGTAGTGCGCTTTCACTGCGCATGGATACGGCTCCTGGACCGGATAACATACAGAATCAATTGTTAAAACATCTGTGCGAACCCAGTATAAAACAATTGTTGGTCCTCTTCAATCGTATATGGATTGAATGGCAGTTTCCATCTCAATGGCGAGCGGGGACCGTGCTACCGATTGTCAAGGCTGGAAAGGATCCCAAACTTGTCAGCAGCTATAGGCCCATTTGCCTGTCAAATGCCCTATGTAAGCTGCTATAGAAGATGGTGAACCGTCAACTGGTGTGGTTTCTGGAAGAGAGAGGCTTCCTGTCAGAGTACCAGTCTAGATTTCGCTCTCATAGGTCCACCACCGCCCATCTGGTGCGACTTGCGAGCGCCATACAGGAGGCATTTCTCCGAATTGCCTACGACACCACATGGCGCTACGGGATCCTTTCCACCCCTCATGAGTGGGGACTCCGTGGTAATCTACCGACTTTCATTGCGAATTTCATGTCCGTCCGACTCTTCCGTGTACGGGTCGGTAGGACATATCGCAATATTATAACCAAGAAAAAGGAGTTCCTCAGAGTTCTGTTCTGAGTGTCACCTTGTTCGAGGTTGCCATAAACGGCATTGTTACCGCCACCGGGCCCACGATAATTCCATCGCTGAATGTAGCCAATTTAGCTCTGCTTTACAGCTCTGGAAGTATGTCAATCGTGGAACGGCAATTGCAGCTAGCTATTAACCGGGTCGATAGGTGGGCTCACGACCGGGGTTTTCGTTTTTCAGCGGCGAAATTCTCCTTCGTCCGTTTTTGTCGGCTTCGGAGGTACATTTACACCCTGAACTACATCTCAGGGATGCTGCGTTGCTGTTGGTTGACACTTATCGCTTCCTGGGGCTCCATTTAGACAGCACATTAACGTGGCAGCACCATTTACGGCAACTAAGAACGGCGTGTCTCAGGAAACTGAACATGCTCAAGTTTCTTAGTAGCACTACGTGGGGGGCTGACGGAGCGGTGCTGCTATGGTTTTACCAAGCCCTCGTCGTGTCCCGGCTAGTTTATGGTTCTGCGGCATACGGTTCAGAATGGCCGTCAACCTTGAAAATGCTGGACAGTAACCACCATAGTGGCGTTATGATGGCTACCGGCGCCTTCCGGACAAGCCCGATACCCAGCCTACTCGCCGAATCGGGTGTTCCACCTCTAAATTATAGACGCCAACTTATGTTTTTAGCATATACTACCAATGTGCGTCAAATGACGCAACATCCGAGCTTTCGAGCGCTCTTCAGTACCCAATACCACCAGAAGTACGCCAACCAGTCTCGAACCACTCGGCCGGTTGGTATTGGACTCGATAGCTCGTGTACTGAAATAGGAGTGGCTGTAGGTCCCTGAATGATCCGGACAACTAGCGAGGTGCCTCCGTGGCAAGTCTCGCGTCAGGAAATCCGGTTAGATCTACACCGAGGTCCTAAGGTGAACACGGATGCCTCCGTTTATCGGAGGTAGTTCCACAGCACAGTTCACCAATTTCCGGACGCCGGTATTCTCTACACGGAAGGTTCGAAGGTGGACGATAAGGTGGGTTGTACTTACGTTATTGACGGTGAAAATACCAAGATCTCTTTGCCTGAGGCCTGTAGTGTGTTTACTACGGAGCTCGTTGCCATCTATGAAGCTCTGCAGTTTGCACTACAGGATGCAGGAATCTACTTTCTCGTAAGTACCGACACTTTGAGTTCGTTGCAGTCAATTGCTACAAGTTTCCCGCAATACAACCTAGTGCAGCGAATCCACGACCAACTAGCCGGGTTGTATCACGCTGTCACTCGAATCACCTCTCTGTTGCTTCCAAGCCACATGGTAGTTTTGGGAAATGAGTTAGCGGATCATGCTGCAAAAGAGGCGGTATCACTACCACTTTAGACCAATGGAGGTACCCGCTAGAGATAGTCGCTATCAGTTACGCCGACAAATACTGGCATTTTGGGAGAGTCGGTGGCTAGCTGACCCAATATCCAGTAAACTGAGAGCGATCAAGGGAACTACTCGCTTGAGGCGGAGCTCTTTCCGGTTACGGAGGGAGTCCGTCATTTTGTGTAGGCTAAGGATATGTCATACAAGATCCAGCCACTCGTACCTAATGAGAAGGGAACACCCCCCTTTTTGTACCTGAGGGGCCGTTTTCACCGTGGCCCACATTTTAACAGAGTGTGCGGATCTAGCTGACTTACGAAGAAACCTTGGTTTGCAGATGACAGAAACCTTGGTTTGCAGATGACACTCAAACTTATATTAGCCGATGACGTGGTGGCTGCTGATCGCCTTATCCATTTTATAAGTGAGAGTGGGTTAGGGCCAGCAATCTAAACTTTCCAGTGTACATTGACTCAATGACTTGTTCAGTTATGAAAGCTGAATTTTTGTTTCCGCAAATTTTGTTTATTTTTATAATTATTAGTTTTATTTAATTTTTTGTTTTATTATAATTCGTTCTTCTCCAATTTAGGTGTCCACCTCTACATTTTACATTCCATTCCAAATTTGTAAACTTAAATCTGTGTTAAGAGAGCAGATGACCTTTTTAGTTCCACCCCTTAAAACAAAAAATACTAACTAACTATTAGGTACAGTGGGGCGTAAATGTATGGTGTGGCATCATGGATGCTCACCTATTCGGTCCCCATTTCATTGAGGGCCATCTGACGAGACAACGCTATCCGCGGTTAGTTCAAGGTGAACTACCACCGTTTTTGGAACATGTGCTACTCCTTGACCGCTGCATTATGTGGTTTCAACATGACGGAGCTCCACCGCACGCGGCGGTGGTCGTCCGGAACCATCTCCAGGCGACGTATCCTGAAAAATGGATCAGACGGGAAGGACGTGTCCCCTGGCCCGCCAGATCGCCCGATGTTACGCCCCTGTTTTTTTCTGTGGGGTCATGTAAGACAACTGGTGTATGCACAGGATCCGGCCGGTCTGGTCACTTTGGACAGCTCATCACCGAGGCATGCTGATCCATTTCGCCGGATATGTTGCAACGAGCCAGACGGTCATTTCAACATCGCACGCAGCGTTGTATCGGCCACGGAGGTCGTCACTTCGAGCAGGTGCTGAGTTAAATGCCGTGGATAACTGAAATCCTGTCACATATTTCCTAGCCTCTATTAATCCAGCTGCACACCAACACCCTTTTTCAAGGCCAAATAAATAAATCAGTTTGTGAAAGACTATTAAGTATACAACCTTGCCAAATCCCAGAGAACTGCAAAAACAAATGCATGGGACTTGAACCTTCGAACCATCGAGCACTGTCAACTATCGCACATCCAACCGCGTGCTTGCTATGTGAGCTACTGCCACACTTGACCTACAGCAAGCACTTCCCAGTCCATACCTTACCTGCTCTCGGTCTGTGCGTGCACCTCCCGTTTTCAAGTACGTGTTCTGCGTTTCTTTGCTCGTTTTACGGGTTAATTCGAGGTACCCATATTGAATTAATAGTGGCGCTCACGATTCATGCTGTCTTCTAGCCAGTAAACACACATCTCATTATATTACCCCAGTTTAGGGAGAGGGGCCGATGTCTTTCAGAATTATAGTACATGTGACGAGATGCATAAAACTAGATCGCGAGGGGCTGGCGGACTACCCGATATAAAAAAATCCAACATGGTGACCATCGGAAATATTTAGACGGTTCTCAATATCTACGAATTTATTACAGCGATCAAACTGGAATTTTGTATTCTGATAGAGGCAATTAACATAAGTAGGATATATGAAAATAGGCTATTCAGTTCTTCTCGGAACTAGTTGTTTGACAATCATATCGATTTCCAACAGCGCCTTAATGATCACTCCATAATTTATATAGGGTGCTGTAAGGTCAAAGATTAGAGGTTCGAATACCGGCACTGACAGGGGCCATTATGAGGACTTTCCTCGGGATTTTGCACACTCCTTCTTAAAATTACTGGAATTAACTCAAGGCCAGAGCCACCTACTCTATTTCACCGTACTAATAGCCTATTATAGTTACACAATGGTACTGTCGCCTCAGAAACACAGGTATCATACAAATTCAATAGACACCCAACTATATGGGACTGATGAACAAAAGTCTATGTTCCAAGCCCTATATGAAGCAACAACCAACATTTCGAATCATTTGCCAGGATTCGCTCTATTCCCTCATTTAAAAGGAAGTGGTAAAATCGTTTCAAAGTGGAAAATTAATACTACGTTTTGCTTAGTTATAATACTATTTGTTAAACACAATGCATAAAGGTGTTAACAATACGGTGAATGTCACAAGTTTTCATTCTTAGCATAGAAAGTTAGTGAGTTTGTCCTAGCTTGGCAGGTGAGTTTATGATACTGTGTCCACATATGGTGCAGGTGTGGTATCCTCTCTCTGCGCAGATTCTGTGACAAAACCCGTGGGTCGAGATCCTCGTGAAAACGTGTCGCAGCTCGAAATTGGCCTTCTTCCACTCTTATGTTTCCATGTTTCTGTTTTCTTAATTATGAAACCACCCAACCTTCTTCTTCTTCCTCTTCTTCTTCTTCTTCTTTCCTAGCGCTTATCCCAGTACGGCGTCCGCTGCTCTTCCACCCAAGCCTAAGAATATAATAACTAGGGACCGGATTTTTTTGCTTTTTAAAATTGTCATTTTAGGTTTTTCAATAGGTAGAATAGGTTTTTACAATTGGTTCTTATGTTTAAAGATTAAAAAATTTGACATAAATTACGCAAAGCTTAAAATTAATGGCTAATTGTTAGTAGACAATCTGATTGCAACGAGAGTGGAAATATTTTACACAATGATACGTCTTTTATCGAATTATCACCAGGAACTTTACACATTTAGGCAATATTTGCTCTCCTTTAATACGCGTATGATAATTAATCAAATCCAATAAATTCAAGGATGTCAGAGGTAATTTTCACACACTAGCTTGTTCAATTAATTTCGTTTATTTAGAACTAGCAACCCTCCCCGGCTTCGCCCAGGAACAGTGATGAATGCAAGGTGATAGGCTACTTTTAACCGAGGTCTTATAAGATATCCTTGTATACGACATTAGTCTTTTTCCCTCCAGCAGTGAACTCGAAAGGATTTCGGTTTTATGTAACACGAGATAGAGCCACGTAAAGCTGTCCATGAGAAGGACATTCTCCACTGAGATCAACTCCAGTCACGCTAAGTGTCTGACCCTCTGATTTGTTTATAGTCATGCCAAAGCACAATGTTGCTGGGAATTGTACTCGTTTGAAATGATAAGGCAAATCTGAAGGAATCATAGGAATTCTGGGTACTAAGACCGTTTCTCCTGTACCACAGCCAGTTAAGATAGTTGCCTCAATGAAACAGTTTTTCAAAGTTTTCACAACCAATCGCGTCCCACTGCATAACTTTGGTGGGTGTAAATTACGTAACATTATAATAGGCACTCCCACTTTTACAATAAGCTTGTGTGGTGGCAAGCCAGAGGGAAGCAAAGAATTTAGGAATTCTGTAGGGTAATGAACAGCTTCTTCACTATCGACTACTGAGTAATATACTTGAGCTTGGGCAGTGAATTTCGAGAACACCAAGTGATTAATTTTCACAACTTGTTCGTTTGTCGGCGATAACATTGCTCTTTCTTTAAACCATGAATGAGACTTGTTAGATAGGTCATGGATTTGAGGATAAACGCTATCAATCAATTCTTGAATGCTGCTTAAAAAACACAGAAATCGTGACCGAGAGTAATTTTCCCGTCAATGACCGGTATATCTCGATTTCCGACTCTAAGTAACGAATTAGCAAACAGGCTATTATCTTCTGAAGATAAGAGTACTCTCATGTTAGTTTTGAGTGGCAATTTTGTTATATCCGGCCAGATGTAAGATCTTTTTAATGAAGCGTTCACTTCGTCGACTCTCGTTCCTCTGGTAACAACTGGTAAGATTTGTCGAAAATCTCCGGCGAACAAAACTGTGCAGCCACCCATAGGTGTGTTGCGATTCCTTAGATCACGCAAGGTCCTGTCTACAGCTTCAATGGAAGTTTTGTGCGACATTGTAGCCTCATCCCATACTACCAAAGAGCAATTTTGGATTAAACTGGCTGTGTTAATTTGTTTTGAAATATTACATACGCTTCGATCATTACTGCTGACTTTCAAAGGAAGTTTAAATGCTTCATGTGCTGTTCTTCCGCCTTCCAAAAGAGTGGCTGAAATTCCAGATGATGCGACGGCAAGAGCAATATTACCACCAGACCTCACTTTGGCGAGCAACAAATTAATCAAGAACGTTTTGCCTGTGCCTCCAGGGGCATCGAGAAAAAATAGCTTACCTTCCTTCTCAGTGATGCTAGATATGATGGTGTCATAAGCTTGTTTCTGATCGTGGTTCAGACGGTGTTCTTCTTGAGCAACGGTCTGAAGGAGCCGAGGACCATCGCTGAAGTACGTATTATTGTTTGGTTGTAAGTTATAGTTTTTTGGGAGTGGAATTCCAAAATCTTTAATAGATTTGTTAGCAACGGATTGCACTATTTTTTTGACTTCAGTCAGCCCTTCATCGAACACACGTATGTCATAGTTTAATTCTTGTAATTGTACCTGTTTTCGTTTTTTGATCAATATGTCTTCTCACATGCTCTCCCGGTGATAATTCCAAAGACCTAATAGATCCGGAACTTGGCAAAAGACGATAATGATGGAAAACAGATATCTAAGTGAACTTGTCGAACTACACAGAGCAGCTTCTGATAATGTGTTTTCCCAGTGAGAACCATCTTCCAACAATCCCTTGACTCGGCATGCTTCCTGAAATGAGTCGTAAGTTATTCCTTCTACAGTCCTTAAATAATGAAAAGAAGTAGGACCTTTGACAATATGAAGTAACATCCTTAGATGAAAACATTCACTGTTGTTGGGATGGACTACATACACTCGTCCAAGTGCATCTGTTCTTTTAATGTCATCGTAACCATCAACCGACTCACCATGTTTCCTCCGTTGAAATGTTCTGTTAGTTTGATTCCAAGTGTAATAACTTGGAACCTCGTCATAAGTGAGAGTCTTCGCAAAATCGTCACCTACACGTAACTTAAGGAATGCTGTTAGCGTAGTATCACGAGGAATATTGGCAATATGAGAGGCAGTATTATCAGTGAAATATACGCGTTGCCCATTTTCTAAATGGACTGCGAGGTGAGTGATTGTAGGTGCTCTTTCATGTACACTGAACGATAAAATTCGCCACACTGCCTCGGAGGTGCAAATATATCTTCCAGATTGATATTGTTGAACCTCATTTGTAGATTGAATGCTGAAAGTAGCCTGATCGCTGCCTTTATTTATGTACTTACATACATATTTAATGGATTTGACGGAATTACATAATTCGACGTTGATGTGCGCGTCAAAAATTTTAAGGAGAACCGTATTATAGGGAACCACCCATCGGTTATCTATTTCATTGTTCCTGAGAGTTGCAGTTTCTCCGCCGTCATCAGGTGACAAACAACGGTGCTTGGGATAACCATCATTACCAGTAGATGCGCAGTTTTGGAAATGTTTTGGATACCTTTTGGTGCAAAGTCCTTCACGCATGCAAGGCGAATTTGCATCTAAAGCGCCACATGGACCATGAATCATGTGCTTTGGCACGATATCATATAATGTCGGATCGGATTGTTTATTGGGTAACTCTGCAGAAATTACACTGTCTATCTGTTCTGGTCTAATCGTATTATGCAACCATAGTAGAAGATGGATGTGAGGCAAGCCACGTTTCTGCAATTCGCCAGTGTACATGTAGCAGAGACTTTGGCCAAAAATATTCTCTTTATTAATTAGGAACATTAATTTTTTAATTTTCAAATGAAAAACCCTGTTCACTATATCGTATCTGTTTTGTGGTGATGTATTTTCGGGGACATTTTCTTTAATTTCAATCCAGTTAGAATTACAGGTAAGTGTTATGAACAAATCAGGTTTACCATATTTTGACGCATAAGTCATCGCATCCTGTGTTCTTTCTTGAAGATACCTTGGTCCTCCTGTAAATGAAGTCGGCAATATGACCAACTGACCGATATTTCCAACATGTTCATTTTCCCGCAAAGCATCTGGCAAATGGATGAAATTTTCCGCTCGTAGTTTTGTCTGATTATTCCGTATGTAGGCTAAACGTTCCGATTCAATTTTAGCATACATATCTACCGAATACTGGTTTAGTAGCATTCCAAATCTAAGTATTGTATTGAAATCATTAAGTCTCGTCATTATTCTGTAACGGTAATAATTCATGCATGGCACCGTTTTACGTATCGGTTGTCCACTGATCGGGTCATGTTGCGAAATATTAATGGAATAGCCGTCTTCGCCTCTACATAATATTAAAGGATATTGCAAGCTATCATACGATCTGTGAATTTCAGGAATTTTCTGAAGGTTGTTATCTCGAGTACGTAATACTATCTCCCTTCTGTCAAACTGTTGCCCAGCTATTACAACAGCTACTTCACTCGTAGTAGGTGCATTAAACCGGCAGCGATGTTCACCGACAGTAATTTTATCGGCGTGGATAACAATAGTGAAATCCATTACGTTAGGTGGGACACTATCAATCGCTGCTTTGAAAGATTGGACGTATTTATCATGACAGTGTAACATATCTAGCAAAGTCCTCACTAAGCCATTATTAAGGGGTTGTGTATTGATGCTACATCTAGTATAAGTTTGAATTTCTGGGTCCGCTATTAAATTAATCTGTAGGTACTTATGATCATTAGGTTCAGGAGGATACAGACTGCCGGCCAAATGGTACACTTGTCCTTGTACCTTAAATGTCGGCATGAAGCCACGTTCGATTACTTGTGTACTCTTGAAGGAGGTCATATGAAATGCATTATTATAATGACGTATGTGCTTCATGGATTCTTTACTCTTAGGGTGGTTTCCTGTCAGAAGGGAATGCAAAGGTTCGGGAAGGGGAAGGATTCCATCTACCCAGGTAGTATTACTTTTCCCTGCAAACAACATATACCTTTTGATTCCTCTTTCCATTTTTGAGCTGAACAGTATTGGCAGGCAACAGACATTGTACCAAAAGATACTGAAGCATCATTTATATAATTTATGGATGAATCATAATTCATAGCAGAATACTTTTTATCGGACCACAAACCATGAACATTTTTTCCCTGTGTCAAAGGAACTTGTGCGAATGACTTCCTTTGTCTTTTTGAAGTCATTTTTTCTCTCTCTTGTGACAATCGAGAAATTCTTTGTTGCTCTGTTTCATTGCTACGTGATAAGCGCATTTTTTTTCGATGTCAATGAACTTTGACCTATATCCGTTTTACGTCTTGGCATGATGACTTAAAATCACTGACTGGACTATCAATTATAACGAATTCTTGTCAGGCGTAATTCAAGAATGGCGAGGTGCAAGAAACAGAAATCCCCCTTCCTAGAATGCATATACATTTGCCATTGATAGCACAAATGTTTGTAGATATCCGTACTGATTATATTATATTACTGTATATTAAATTATACGCCAATCAGTATAATTTAATATAATATAATCATCCTTCCGTCCAATCTAAATTGACTGAGAATTTTGCGGAACGAAAAGTTCACATGCGAAATGAGAGTTGCAATTCCATTGAATGGCGAGGTGAATGAAACTCAAATCCCCCTTCCGTCCAATCTTAACTTGACTGTGTTTCACAGGCGAAATGAAGAAAACCCGAACTACACTTCCAGAGAAACTCCAAACAGAACCACCCTTGTCAGGAGTAATAACTCAACACGACTGGACGGTTTGCTGCTGTCTTCTATCTGGGACAATAGGTTCACCCGCTAAGTTGGCTGTAACAGAGATGATAGACTCGCCCTTAGCTAGCTCGTACTCTGTCGCCTCAGTAGTTGAATGGACATGGTCGGAAGAAAAAAAAAAACGTAAAAACGCTCATAGTGGGCGATGTATTGAAGATATACATATGCTCTCCGGGATTTTTTGTAGAACTTTTCATGCTGAACAATTCTTACACTCATAGTATTAAGATATTTTTAAGGGTTTGCCCAGTGTAAGCTTACAAAGCGCTCGGACGTCAGTTTTTTTCGACTTTTCCACTGAAATCGTTACTGCTCGGCTTCCTTTGATCATAAATAAATTATTTTCTACAGAAATAATCCTCGGGATATCTTTTACAGAATGGTTGAAACCGCGTCAAAATCCATCCAGTGGTTCTCGAGTATACCCGTAACAAACAGGAATCGGGTGCTTTGTTTTATACTAAGTAGAGATATAGGATTCTTGGAAATAATAAGAGATGTATTCCCCCTTTCCTGGCGGTAAATAACCAAGCTATAATATATAAGCTGAAAAGTGCTGAAAATATTTGAATTTTCCGGTAGGTAGGATTTCTTTCAATCAACTGGAGCTAGGAATAAACACTATCTTCACACTTACTTTTAAAATTATGGACTAAATATACAAATATATTACAATAAATGGAACAAAACTGCAATTAGGCAATTTTAGTTACTCGCGTATCATTTAGGTTCTTAAGATACTACAGAATTCATGAATATGGCTCCTTTGAATGTGATTCATAAAAGTATTTAGAAGTATGGAAAAAAATACATTAAAGCCTAAGAATCCGGTTCCTAATAATAACTATGTGGAATGAATTTTTCCCCGATACTACAGGTAGTTTCTCTGTTGCTGGCATGCGAATATTTGTACAAACTCAATTGTCTAGAATAATAAAAAATATAATAATAGTGTAATAATAATAATAATAATAATAATAGTCATAATAGTGTAATAATTATGACAATAATAATAACACAATTTTCTAATAATAACAATAATAATAATACTAACAATAACAATAGTCTAATAATAAGTTTTTCGCTGTCATCTCGGAATGACGATGTAAGTAAGACATATAGCCCTATTCTGAAAACAGAGAAAAACTACCTACTGTTTTAAGGACATGGAATGATCGTTAATGATATGCAAGCTGCCCTAAATTTTATTAAACTATATTTGTAAGCTATTTCAATATAACAAGAATATTAATAGAATAATGAATCAATCCAAATATATTTTGATCAACCAATCACAACGAGGGGACGGAGCCGCGCATCTTCTTTTGGGATACAGGATCTCTACATTAGCTGAAACAGAAGGCTGGCGTGCTGTCAGGTGAGCGGGAAAATGGGATTTTGTGGTGGGAGGAAATTAGTGAGTAAAAGCCTGCACCGTGTGTGGATGTGATTTGACCACTAACGCTGTCGTCCCTATAAAAATCAGAGCTACATCGCACCACTCCTTCTTGACCTTGAGACGTCAAAATGCAGCCTTGTAACAATACAATCCCGTTAAATGTGTACCGATCCGTTCCGTCTGTTTTGTTTCGTTATTATAAGTAGAACGTTCCGAAATTTAACGTATCGGATATTCCTCTGTTCAGTTCCGTATGGGACAACGTAACGTTCGGCCTGGCTCCACTCTGCTGTACCGATACAGGCTCGACTAACATTCCACTGTTCCAGATACCGGGTATGGTTTCAGACTCCGTTCCGTTCCTGGACGGTAACATTACGCGTGGAACAGACTGCGGTAACGTTATAACTTGGAAATAACCTTGGATATAACGGAATTCCTCCGTTCCACATTGACAAGAGTTCCGTTCCGCGTTACGTTCGTTTACGAGTCCCTGGTTTGTAGACCACTTGGGTATGTTTGGTAAATTATTGTGAATTTTCATCTATATTCGGATAATTTTATATGAATTTGAGGTAGTTTAAACCATTCTTTGATAAATCAATGGCATTTCAATAAATCTGGTAGTCATTTGTTGGATTTTGCTGCAATTTGGTGGAATATGCTAAATTTGCGGTAAATTTAGTGGATTTTACAAAATTCTGGTCAATTTCAACATAAATATCAGATATTTAGGTGTTTTACAAATAAATTCTGTCACTGTGATGTCTGTATTAATGTGTGCCTTTCACTATGAAGGGTAGGAATGGGAATGAGGTGGTTATGCACTTAAGTGCATAGTCATTTATATTCACTTTCAGGATGGGTGTTGTGAGAAAATCGAACACTCCTCTTGTTAGTTTTTCAAGTAAGTGTACTCCATGCCACCCTTAAAAGCCGCTAATGAGCTGTAAGCATTGGCAGTTTGCAACTATCTCACTATTGTTAACATGGAATGCTCATTGCTTGTTATTTTAAGTACATGTTGTCATGTAGGTATGGAACTGATGCAAACATAACATGTTTTGATTTTCTTTGCACTTGTCTGTGGGCAACCATGGCATTTACCTGGAGTACAAGTGGAAAATCACATGAGTTTGACGTTTAGAAAACTCACCTCACCTCACCCCGACTGTTTGGATATGGAAATAATTTGGTTTTTCTCTTGCTTAGGGGCTTGGAAATCATGGTCATCACTCCCATGTACTGTACTTAGGGAAAATAATAAGGGGTCATTTACACTATTATCAGCTGAGTATCTAATACAATTTTTCATAACCCTAGGACCAGTATCGCATTATAAAGGCATGTCATGTGTTACCGTCCTAAAAGCCAGTGATATAAAATAAAAGAGGTCTTTATTTCCCCCCCCCCCAAACATGGGCTTACATCTAGTGGAATGTAGGTTGACGACCATGGAGCCCCAGCTGAGTCCGCCATTGCATCCACTGACTTGTGCTAGGCTCCTCTCTGTCTTCTTTCCTGTCGACCACACTTTGTCAACTCTTGTTCTCTACCGAATCGGACATTATTAGGGTATCCAAGGCTTAGGGAGTCTCTTCCTTTTCCGACTTAATTGACCCTTGTTTAATTTTTTTCTGATACCCTCATTGCGTGCGGAGGCAGCCTTCTTTTTATTTTAATGTTATTTCCTGCCTTTTGCTCAAGCCACACTAAATGTAGGGTGTATGTAACCTATGGTATGGCGCTTAGTCAATTCGTTAAACTACAGAAAACTTTTCTATATGTTCTGTAACATTATCATTTGGCCATCTCCCAGTGTAGTGGTTAACATACTTGGTTGTCAACCCTAAGGTCTTGGCTTCCAACCCTGACTATACAAGAAATTCATTTTCATTTTAAGGTTGCAATAAGGTTCACTGAGCCTTGTCAACCCTTACCTAATAACTATCTAGTCATGTAGGTTATCACGGTGCACAGCACGTCCACTATCAAGCAGACGAGTAATATGAAACTTGCTGGCAAGATCGCCGAGCCCTTATCACCAAGACTCACTACACAAACAAAGACAGTGTCTCTGTGCAGGTTCAATCCAGCGATAGTATGCAAGTATGTGTATAAAAGCATCATTAATATAACTCCACTGACACCACAGAGGTCCGGTTTCGATTTTCTAAAGGCTGCAAAAGGGTACACTCAGTCTTGTCAGGTAAAACGTTTTGGGTCAATTCATAAATCATGGGAAAGGGTTAGCCATTGTCAGTCCAAAACAACACCTTACTTCAGCCTCTACGATAATTAGTTTATAAAATCTCAGGTCGATAACCTTAACGTTTTGGCTCTTTTGGGTAAATTCATGGGGCTTGGCAACGGGTTGGCCATCCTGATTTGTACAACAACTCATACAACTCTGTAGCCTTATTGATTAGCTATATACACATTAATCCATAATTACCTAATAAAATAATAATAATAATAATAATAATAATAATAAAATTCATAATCATAATCATAATAATAATTAGCAAGCCGTCATCCTCCATACACACGTCCGTTAAAGCATGGTTTCACAAAACGCTTATGCTTTTAAGTGTTTAATACCTTTTCCCCCAGTAACATTACTATTCCCTGTTTTAAGAGTGAAATAATCTATCGAGGTAAAAGCGTATGTCATCACCTATTTTTCAACTATCAAACCTAATTTTAGGGATCTTAGTTTGCAAGATATCGATTTTTTCAATTTGGGGAGAGTTTTTCACCACCCCTCCCCCCCCGTACTATTTTTCATGAAAAACAAAAGATCTTAGGTTTAATTATCATTTTTACCCGTTTAACATTTTTCTCCCGCTGTAAAATCACTATTTACTGTTTTAGGGGTGAAATGACCTATCCAAGTAAAAGCGTATGTCATGACATATTTTTTTAGCTATCACACATAATTTTAGGGCTCTTAGTTTCCAAGGTATCGATTTTTCAATTTGGGGGTTGTTTTCAGCCCCTGCTATTTTTCATCAAAATCAAAGGATATTAGGTTCATTATCAATTTTAAGTATTTAACACGTTTTTCCTCGTAAAATGACTATTTACTGTTTTAGGGGTGAAATGAGCAATCGAGGTAAAAGTCTATATCATCACCTATTTTTGAGCTATCACACCTAATTCTAGGGTTCTTAGTTTCCAAGATATTGATTTTTCAATTTTGGGATGGTTTCACCCCCCAAAGGGGGACGTCGCCCCAAGTGCTAGGACCCCTTATACAAGTCCCTAGCATGATTGGTACGCGAGATATTTAGAAAAGTGTAGTTAGGCCCTTTTGACAAAGAAATGAATCATACATTCAAAAAAACGGGACGTCACCCCAAGTGCTAGGATACTGCATATGACAAACTCCCATCAGGGGTTCAGAAAATATTAGCAAAAGTGTGGTTAGGCCCTTTTGACAAAAGCCGTCAGTGCGCACACATACAAAAATATTATTAATGCCCCCGGGTAAGGGTAGTTTTTATTTTGGGGTGGACATACCCCGTCCATAGAAAAGCGGGGTTCACCACGAGTCCTACGACACCCCATATGTTTAAATCCCATTATTGGTTAGCGAGATACTAAAAAGCTGATCGCCTATTAGTATTTTTGGGTTTATGTAAATTCATATTAAAAAAAACTCATCTATAAATAATCATTTAAAAAGCCCGCTCTCTTACAAAAGCCGCCAAATTCGTATGCATCCAAAAAAAAAATACTATTTCACCCCCGGGTAAGAGTAGCTTTTTTTTGGGGTGGCCATACCTCGTCCATAGAAAAGGGGAGTTCACCACGAGTCCTACGACACCCTATATGATTAAATCCCATTATTGGTTATCGATATACTAAAAAGCCGATGACCTGTTAGTTTTTTTTGGTTTATTTAAATAAATATTAAAAAAACATCTATAAATAATCATTTAAAAAGCTCGCTCTCTTACAAAAGCCGCCAAATTCGTATGCATACAAAAAATAATAATTACTATTTCACCCCCGGGTAAGGGTAGTTTTTATTTTGGGGTGGACATACCTCATCCATAGGAAAGCGGGGTTCACCACGAGTCCTACGACACCCCATATGTTTAAATCCCATTATTGGTTAGCGAGACACTAAAAAGCCGATCACCTGTTCGTTTTTTTGAGTTTATTTGCATAAAGTTTTTTGAGTTTATTTGCATAAATATTAAAAGAAACTCTTCTATAATGAACCCTTATGATATCATCTAAAATAATAATGATTCATATTTTTATTTCTCATATTTGAAAGAGGGCATTCATACTGGCAAGCAGTGGATACAAGTTGAGGAAATATGTTGCAATTATTGCAGCAACAGGCGAGGCAAGTATATTTTAAACCAAGCTGTTGAGACAAGGAAAAGTGTGTCAAAATTCGTGGAACTAACGAGGTCAACGTACAAAAAGCGTGGCTTCAGCTAGCAAGCCATGAGACGGTTACTACCGATTTATGCCGGCGGTAGAAGGGGAAGCAGTATCTGACAGGAAAAAGATGCTTGTACATCATAAATTGGGGAGGAGTCTGTAGGTCAAACTCTCCGAGATGAATTTGAATCAACGAATGAAGCAGGGCACGCTTTCAGGCCCGCGAAATCTAGCGTACCTTTGATTTTGGCGCGAATTGAATATTAATAAAACCCATGATCATTTATGACTCCGCCGAACAGATTCTTAACCTGTGCAATGAGAGAAGCTCAATGAAATTAGTCGCAAGTCTGTAACTTAAAAACTCCGAATTATTTTTAAAAATTCGTCCCCTCTACTGTCAATTTGCTGTGTTCTGTATAAATGTCGCCGAGCTGGCGGTTGAACTGACTTTTATTCGAAGTGTCGTGGGCGACACTTGTGTGACTTTATTTCGACGTGTCGTGAGTGACACGTGCGTACTTTATTTTGCCGTGTCTTTGGACACCTATCAGGTTTTGAGGTCTCTGTGGAGACGAGTGAAATATTAACTTCTAAACTCTGACGAGTTCTTCAAGTATTTAAATGTGTATAATTTGCGTGTGAATGGTAGAAGCTATCAGGCTTATAAATATTTAGGGAAAGTTTTCTTCAAATAAATTGCTCAGGACATTGAGTGGATAATATCAGCTCATTTGGCAATTTTAGTAGTCAATTGTAGTACTGTGAAATAACCGAACATTTTTCCATCCTATGAAAATCAAGATGTCTGGAACGAGGCCAACAGTCGGAAGGATGAACGTGGACACACCATCGACGATGCCGATTTCCGGCTAAATAACTGCTGGGTCATGTGTGGCGACGTGATCTGAGGTGTTTTGGTGAAGGATTAAGCATAACATATTGATTATTCAATTTTAGTCGTAGTTAGATTGGCTGGGGAAATGTAAATAATTTTCTTGTATTTTTTTAATTGTAGTTGGATTTGTATTCAGTGTACCGACACTCGATTGTAATGTCGTAGACTAAATTTTATTGTTCTGATTTAGACGATTTTAATGTAACTTGTAATTGTACAATGCGTGTACAGTGTATTGTTCATATCGCTTGTGCGGAACTTATGGTTTGAGCGATAAATGATGCTGTTGTATTTTAAACATTCACGATAAAACTACAATTTTCGGAGGTAACATTTTACCTTGTGTTTGATAAACAGGCGTTTTTATTGTGATTTGCCTAGCGCAATTTTATTTGCAAGGAACCATAGTTCCCTTAGTAAACTGTAAAACTAATGAAGTAATGATTTTATTCGATCTTTGGGAAAGTGGTCTATGTCTTTCCGTGGAATCTTAAATCTGGGCGTATTTCAGGTGGTGAGATGTGTGATGAAGTCATTACCCTGGTGTGCGTTATATTGGTTATGTGTGATGATTTGTGTCTACATGCGCGGGGAACATCGTGGTAATCTGACCAGGATTCCTGACTGCAGCAATATATATTTAACGGCGGTATGGACTCCAAGGAGGCTACCGACCGAGGTGTCATGTCTTATTTTTGAGAGAATTACTGGGACAAAATTGGTATTTTATACACACATTTTTTTTTCAGGAAATACAAGGTAATTCTGATCGAGGGATGCTAGGAGCGAGCTTCCGATCTTGTTGTTGTAACGCACTGGGTGAGTGACATATGGCTTCAAAAGGGACGGACAGATTGAAGATAACATTAATTAGGTTCTGGCCGGGGTACCGTGTCCTCTCTTCTTAAAGTGAGATGAGCCTGTACGTTGTATTTGTGATTTAAGGGGAGTTCGCCATACTCAGACCATAATGTTCATGCATTAAGTTGAATTGATATTTTTCTTATTGTTGTAATTATATGCCACTGGGCATTGTGTTGTTTCTTGTGTATTTTTGATATAATCCATTTGGATTGTTGTTGTTGTAAAAATTAGAATGACGATCGGTCATGTCCTCGTGTATTTTGTTTTAGTCACGTACGCTTGTGTTGATATTATCAAGACCCGTTTGGGCAAGTAGCCGTGTCTTGGCACGTGGTCAAGATCTCGTTCGGAGATCTATTTGGTATTATATAAGGGCAGAGGGTGTCGGATATTTCTTAAGTGCCTTGTAGTGTGTTCCCTATGCTAATCTAATTTACGCAGAATTGCGGATTCGTTGCTTGACGGGAAATCATATGGTAACAAATCTCGTAATCGTACTTATTTCCTTCATTAAGTCAAACATCGTCACGCGCACGCAAGTATAGATTTGAAGTAGACAAAGTATTTCAAACGTCTCTTTTATTGATAATCTCTCCTGAGATATTTATTTTAAATGGTAAACTGTGGATAATTAAATGCCACTTGATTGGATGCAGACACAACTTAGGGTTTGCAGTTGTGATCTATTTGGAAGTGTGGGAGTAAATTCAAGATGTTGTTTTTTATTGTTGTTATTTTCTTTGGTTATTAAACTTGTTTAATTTAGTATACTGGTTTACCTCCTTTCTTTAATTATTGTATTTGCCCTATGTATCCTTTTAATCTATGAGAAGCAAAATATAACTGCACGGCTACCATGGACCAAAACGTTACCCGAAATTGAGTCTCAATACGCTTCTTTTTGCAAGGGTTCAATGAATAATCATTTAAAAAAGCCCGCTCTCTTACAAAAGCCGCCAAGTTCGTATGCATACAAAAAAAAGTTACTATTTCACCCCCGGGTAGGGTAGTTTTTATTTTTGGGTCGACATACCTCGTCCATAGGAAAGGGGGAGTTCACCACGAGTCCTACGACACCCCATACGATTAAATCCGACAATGGGTTCAGGAAAAATTTTCCGTTTCCCAAATATTAGAAAATATTTTCTGTTTCCCAAATATCTCGAAAAATAACGAAAACGCATTTTCGACCAAAAAGACATATTTCCAGCATCTCCTAGAGTCTTGAAATTTTTGGTGCAGGTAGAGGGGTAAATACCAATCATTCATGTCAAACAAACTTTTTTCTCATCTTCACCGTTTCCAAAATAGTGAGCATTTTTTCAAAATTCATTTTCATAAGCCCAACAGACTTGAAACTTGGGTTCTGCCTACAAGAGCTAGGGACCTTTCATTCACGTCAAACAAATTTTTATTTCCCAAATTCACCGTTTCCAAAATAATGACAAATTCAAAATCAATCATTTTCAAAATAAATTAAAAATACCAACACACATTCATAGCAAAGAGGACGTCATCCCAACGCCAACAACGTCTCATTCGTTAAAATCCAGTCAAGCGTTCGCGAATTATCGCTAATGTTCGCGAGAAAGTAGGCTATCATTTTTTTTGTCCTACACACTAGATACTTGCTGTCAGCCTAGAGGGCGTAGGGACCTCTCATTAACATCAAACAAACATTTTTCTCATCGTCACCGTTTCCAAAATAGCTCCAATTCCAAATCCAACAATTTTCAAAAAAAAATAAAAAAATACCAACACACATTCATAGCAAAGAGGACGTCACCCCAACGCCAACAACACTTCGTTCGTTAAAATCAGATCATGCCTTCGGGAGATATCGGCGAAGTTCATAGGAAAGTTAGCTGTGAAGCAGAACCATCATCATCCCACTACTCCAATTGTTTGTAGACAATCTGATTGCAACGAAAGAGCAAATGTTTTACATAATGATACCGCACGTCTTTTATCAAATTATCACCGAGAATTTTACACATTTAGACAATATTTGCTCTCCTTAAATATGTCAATTGTTCAAATCAAATAAAACCAAGGATGTCAGAGGTAATTTTCATACTCGATTAATTGATTTTGGTTATTGTGGTGTTTGAAGCCATATTTTCAGTGTTGCCTTAGTAAACAAGAGTTTAGTGCTTTTCAGTCGGTCAACACGAATGTACCCAAAAGAGATGGGTTATGCCCTAATCCTGAAATAAATTACATGAGATTAATAAAACACTAGGATGACCAGTTTCGATCGTCAAGCGATCATCATCAGATCCATTACACTTAGGCTACAAAATCTATGTTTGAAATACAGGTGAAAATATTTACAATATGTACAATTATTTAGTTGCAGTATTGGCACTGCAACTGTCAGTGTATGCTAAATGCAGTATATATGTTAGGTGAAATGCTAAATGGTGATAGCTATCCGTAGATTGTACTTTAGAGAGATTATATGGTTGTAAACTATGGTTAAACTATAAAATTTTAGGCTAACTACTTATCTGATTGTCTTCCGTACAACAGCTACTCGCAGTTTTCGTGCTCACTGGAACTCACTGTGCGGTAGACTACGGTGGTTATCTTAACGACTGGTTTTTCCCTGCTTTCTCCCCCCTGCTCCTACGTGCTGTGGGGAGTGATAGCGATGTGTTTATGTGAGGTGTTGCCAACCTAGATAAGGTGTATGTTATTGAATGAGGTGGGTCTACAATTATTAAAAGACCGTGGATTAGCCCTCGCCACGCGTGGAGCATAACCCATTCGAACTAAGCGTTGACGGTCTTATGAGGACGTCCCGGCACCTTTAATACTGCCGCGAATATGGGCCTTGGTTTATTGCAGAAGAAAAGTACATCGTACACCTGATCCAGATAACATTTAGCTATTAATAACCCCCTAATTTCCCCCCCCCCTTTTTTTTATCTAGCTTGGCTGTGTCGCTAAATTGTGTTTTGTTTCCGACAGGGTGTGTTTTTTAGTAGCGTGAAGAGGGGTGAGCTCTCCATGAACGTGTGTTCATTTAGATTGTTGGGATTGTTTCGTTTGGCTAGGTGTATCTCGATTGCTTCCTTTATGTCAAGAGCTCTGCCTTTCGATTCGTGATGGATTATTTTAAGGTCCGACTCTATGTTGGTAAAGCTGTGCCCTGCGTCACACATATGTTCGCACACGGCTGAATGTGTTCCGTATCTTATCGCATTCCTATGTTCATTATAACGTGTGTCTACTCGCCTTCCACTCTGCCCGATGTAATTAGCTTGACAATCGGCAAATCGTGAAGCCAAGAAATTCAAATCACTCAGGCTTAAACTCATGAATTTAGACAAGTCAATTTGGTTCAACAAAAAACGTATAGAACTAAACCTCACCCCTAAATACGTACCAATTAAAACCGTACCGTACACACCAGCCTCGATCATTTCAACAAAACAAGCCAAAGCGCTTTGGATAAAAAACGAATTAAGATTTGCATACATAAGAAAGCACAAAAATTAACCAACAATTGTACAACATTCAATTGTAACTAAGTAATTTCTGGCACGCAGCCCAATGGGACAGCTTCACCGAGCACCTACATGACACCATCAAAATCAGAGCAACGAGGAAGCATGAAACGCTAGAAAATAAATTAAGAAAACTAGGAGAAACACAGAACCATCAATCTAACGAACAACACACGAATAACAATGATTTCAATTTCCTCAGCAGAATAAACAACAGAACGAACGTAACCTTTTCTCAAGGTGAAATGAATATGTTAGACAAAGGTTTGAAATACAACTGCACAGACGCACACACGAACCACAATATAAAACAGTTAATCACAGGTATTGAGATAGCCAGTCACAAGCTCCCAGCAGAAGACAGGGAATTAACCAAAAATCTCGCCACCAACGAAGCCAAAAAAATCCTCAAACGAGAGGGCGATAGCAATAACATTCAAAACAACAAACAACTCAAAGAAATAAAGTCGTTGAAACAAAAAATAAAAGAACATGACTTAATCATCACAAAAGCAGATAAGGGAAACGCTACAGTAATTTTGATCAAAACAGAATACATTGAAAAAACAGTCGAATTCCTAAACAACAACGAAATCAAGGAATTAACAAAAGACCCCACCAACAAATTCCAAAAACAAATAAAAAGTGCGCTAAAAGAAACAGAATACATACTGACCAAAGCCGAAAAATCCAAACTAATAAACATGAACCCGAAAATACCGTCATTGAGGGGACAACCAAAAATACACAAAAAGGAATGCCCAATGAGACCAATAGTCAATTGTAGGAATGCCCCTAATTACAAAATCAGCAAAGAGTTACTAAAAATCTTAAAATGCCGTCTTTCCAACGACAAAAACAACTCTGTAAAGAACACAACAGAACTAGTAACAGCATTGAACACCCTACAAATGAAACCTAGCTTCAGGCTAGTATCCTTCGACGTAACTAACATGTACACCAATATTCCGATTATTGAAGCAATCAACACTATCGAAAACAACTTAAAATCCAACAATTCGGTAAAAGAAATTGAAGAGATTGTGAGATTACTGAGGGTCGTTCTCACCCAAAACGTGTTTCAATTCGACAATAAAATATACACACAGAGAGAAGGCCTAGCAATGGGATCGACACTAAGTGGGTTAATCGCTGACATCTTCATCAATGCACTAGAAAATGCGTTCTTAGAAAAGACTTCAACAAAGGGAATAGTAATATGGAAAAGATACGTAGATGATGTAATTTGCATCTACGATACTGAACTAACAAGCGAAGAAACAATTCTCCAATCCATTAATAGCCTTCACCACTCTATCAAATTCACTAAGGAATCCGAAATAGACCGGAAAATAAATTATCTCGATATAACTATTGAACGTAAAGACAACGACCTTTCATATACCATATTCCGTAAAGCAACACGAACCTCGCATGCAATCGACAATCAGTCTAATCACCCCAGTACGCACAAACTAGCGGGTTTCAATTCAATGGTGCATAGGGCTTTAAACATACCCATGTCAAAAGACAACTATAATAAAGAAATAAGAACTATTATGCAAATAGCAAAGGAAAACAACTTCTCGCCAAGCAAAATAAATCAAATTATAGCCAAACATAAAAATAAAGATAAAACGATTCCCAAACCAGACAGTAATGAGAAAAAAATTTGCGCGTTTCAACTATGTGAATGCGAATACATATAAAATCACTAACCTATTCAAAAATCAAGGCATACAGATAGCTTTCACGACGAAAAACACAACCGCTAGGCACCTCCTAAATAGTAATCTAAATAAACGTGACCCGTATTCAAGGTCAGGGGTATATTCTATAACGTGCCAAGACACCGATTGTCAAGCTAATTACATCGGGCAGAGTGGAAGGCGAGTAGACACACGTTATAATGAACATAGGAATGCGATAAGATACGGAACACATTCAGCCGTGTGCGAACATATGTGTGACGCAGGGCACAGCTTTACCAACATAGAGTCGGACCTTAAAATAATCCATCACGAATCGAAAGGCAGAGCTCTTGACATAAAGGAAGCAATCGAGATACACCTAGCCAAACGAAACAATCCCAACAATCTAAATGAACACACGTTCATGGAGAGCTCACCCCTCTTCACGCTACTAAAAAACACACCCTGTCGGAAACAAAACACAATTTAGCGACACAGCCAAGCTAGATAAAAAGGGGGGGGGGAAATTAGGGGGTTATTAATAGGTAAATGTTATCTGGATCAGGTGTACGATGTACTTTTCTTCTGCAATAAACCAAGGCCCATATTCGCGGCAGTATTAAAGGTGCCGGGACGTCCTCATAAGACCGTCAACGCTTAGTTCGAATGGGTTATGCTCCACGCGTGGCGAGGGCTAATCCACGGCCTTTAATAATTGTAGACCCACCTCATTCAATAACATACACCTTATCTAGGTTGGCAACACCTCACATAAACACATCGCTATCACTCCCCACAGCACGTAAGAGCAGGGGGGAGAAAGCAGGGAAAAACCAGTCGTTAAGATAACCACCGCAGTCTACCGCACAGTGAGTTCCAGTGAGCACGAAAACTGCGAGTAGCTGTTGTACGGAAGACAATCAGATAAGTAGTTAGCCTAAAATTTTATAGTTTAACCATAGTTTACAACCATATAATCTCTGTAAAGTACAATCTACGGATAGCTATCACCATTTAGCATTTCACCTAACATATATACTGCATTTAGCATACACTGACAGTTGCAGTACCAATACTGCAACTAAATAATTGTACATATTGTAAATATTTTCACCTGTATTTCAAACATAGATTTTGTAGCCTAAGTGTAATGGATCTGATGATGATCGCTTGACGATCGAAACTGGTCATCCTAGTGTTTTATTAATCTCATGTAATTTATTTCAGGATTAGGGCATAACCCATCTCTTTTGGGTACATTCGTGTTGACCGACTGAAAAGCACTAAACTCTTGATTTTGGTTATTTAGAATATGTTATTATTCTTGGAAATAATAAGATACGTATTCCCAATTTCCTGACGGTAAATAACCAAACAATAGGATAGCCTATAAGGTGAAAAGTGCTGAAAAAGTTTGAATTTTCTGGCATATAGGATTTCTTTCTATCAACTAGAGCAAGGAATTAACACTATCTTCTCATTTCTTTTAAAAATTTTGGACTAAAAATTCAAATATAGGCCTACTACAATAAATGAAACAAAACTGCAATTAGGTATTTTCTGTGTGACTAGGAAGAGTAGTTTAGTATGTATAAGTATGGAAAAAATAGGTAAACAAACTAAGAATTCTGTCCCTAATATTAACTATGCGGAATTTATTTTGCCCCGATAATATAAAGTAGTTGCCCTGTTACTGAAAAGCGAATTTTTGTGCAAACTCAATTGTCTACAATAATTAAAATATAACAACAATATAATAATAATAATAATAATAATAATAATAATAATAATATCAATAACAAAATAATAGGTTTTTCTCTGTCCTCCCGGAGTGACGATGTGGGTAAGACATCTGAAAGCAGAGAAATACATCCTGATGTTTTTAGGACACGAAATGATTGTTAATGATAAGCAGGCCCACCAAAATTCTATTATACTCGCCTCTCCAACTCCAAGCAGGTTCAAATTTATCAGTTTCACATGGGGTCTTATGCCTCAAGTCTCGGTAGGGTTAATGTGAGGTGTGTACCACTGGACTGCTTGATAGCACTGTGCTTGACCCACTTTGCCCTAGCTTACAAATCCGGTTTCCCAAAGATATTGTGATCAACAGTTCACAGCGATGGTACGGATTTCACGCATCTTGTTTTGGGGTATAGGATCTATTCATTAGCTGAAACAGGAGGCTGGCGTGTGGTGAGGTGAGCGGGAAAATGGGATTGTGTTGTGGGAAGAAAGGGGTGAGTAAATGCATGCGCCATGTTTGGATGTGATTTGACCACTAACGCTGTCGTCCCAATAAAAATAAGACCTACATCGCACCGCTCCTACTTGACCTTGAGACGTCACAATGAGGGCTTGTAACAATACAAATCCCGTTAAATGTATACCATTCCGTTCTGTCTGTTTTGTTCCGTTTTTAGAAGCGGAACGTTCCGAACTGTAACGTATCGGATATCCCTCTGATCATTTCGGTACGGGACGACGTAACATTCCACCCGGCTCCAATCTGCTGTACTGGTACAGGCCCGGCCACCGCTCCACTGTTCCAGATACCGGGTATGGTTTCAAACTACGTTCCGTTCCAGGACGGGTACCGTTACGCATTGACACAGATAGCGGTTACGTTAAAACTATGAAATAACCTTGGAGATAACGGAATTTCTCCGTTCCACATTGACAAGGGTTCCGTTCCGTGTTACGTTCTGTTCCGGGTCCCTGATTTATTTATCTCACTTAATATTTTCAGGGTTAGGGCACAACACCCATTACAATTGGGCACTATCGTGTTGACCGACTGAAAAACACTACATTTCAAATTATAGATTGTACAAACTACAGCTTACGAATGATCGGATCATAGCGATTAAATAAAGGTGAAAAGGTGGCGCAGACAAAACATTGCAATATTTATATTGAGGTCAGAGCTAGGCGTGTTAAAAAAGTCCCATGTCGTGCATCGTGATACCATGGTAGCTTATGTCTGCACGAGATTGTCGCGCTATCCAGCTACAATGCTACACGAGAGAGGTCAACAAACTCACCTACTTTGCATTGCTAGATGTAAAAAAAACAATTGGGCTGTAATTTAGTCTAAGAAACTCAGTTTTCCATCTTTGCATATAATGTAGATGATATAATTCGATTCATATAACTGCTGTCCGCAAAGCTGTAAGGGGGCTGAAAACTCCTGGACAGTAGAAGGATCGTGTTTGAATCTTTAATGTGGTCAAATTATCTAGTCATTTTCAACAGATGTCTACTAATTGTTGAAAACATGCATATTAGTTCTAGAACTTTCATATTCCATGCCTCATCGTTTAATATACTGTATCGTATACAGCAAGGTCATTCAGGAAAATTACTTTAACAAACAGTATCTGAAGACAAAAGTTTGGTTCTTTCAGTCGGTCAACACGAATGTACCCAAATAGAGCTGTGTTATGCCCTAATCCTGAAATAAATTACATAAGATTAATAAATACACTAGGATGACCTGTTTCGATCGTCAAGCGATCATCATCAGATCCATTACACTTAGGCTATAACATCTATGTTTGAGACTACAGGAGAAAAATATATACAATATGTACAATTATTTAGTTGCATTGTTGGTAATGCAGCAGTCGGTGTATGCTAAATGTGGTATATCTAATATTAGGTGAACTTCTAAAATAGTGATAAAAATCCGGAATTTGTCTGTCAGGGGTGATTATATGGTTATACAAAATCAATTATGGTTATACTGTAATGATACAGGCTTATACTTATCGCGTTGTCTCCTTAACTGGAACTTGAAGCAGTTTGAATACGTGTTTTGTTTATTTAGATTGCTATTTTGCAGGTGCCTCCCGGTCGTATTATTCGTTGTAATATTCAAAGCCAGGGGTATATTCTATTACATGCCAAGACACTGGTTGTCAAGCTAATTTCAGTGGACAGAGCGGAAGACGAGTAGATACACGTTATAATGAACATAGGAATGCGATAAGATACGGAACACATTCAGCCGTATGCGAACATATGTGTGACACGGGGCACAGCTTTACTAAAATCGAGACTGACCTAAAAATAATTCATCACGAATCGAAAGGCAGAGCTCTCGACATAAAGGAAGCAATTGAGATTCACCTAGCCAAACAAAACAATCCCAACAATCTAAATAAACACACTCTTATGGAGAGTTCACCCCTTTTCGCTCTACTAAAAAAACACACCCTGTCGAAAACAAGACACAACTTAGCGATACAGCCAAGCTAGATAAAAAAGGGGGGAAAATATCGTTGGTTATAGGTAAATGTTATTTGGATCAGGTGTACTATGTACATTTTTCTGCAATAAACCTAGGCCGATATGCGCGGCAGTATTAAAGGTGCTGGGACGTCTTCAATAGACCGTGTACCGCTTAGTTTAAATGGCTTTTTTAGTCCACGCGTGGCGAAGATAGTTCCACGGTCTTAAATAGTTGCTGATTCCTGTATTCAATAGCATACATTCTTATCTAGATTTGGCAACGTCACACAATTAAACATGGCACTGACCTCAGAAAGAACATAGCAACTGAAGGGGGAGGAAGGGGAAAACCAATTCCACCCAGTTAACACCCGGGGTAGTCGACAATAACTGGTGCCTAAATGAACACGCAACTGCTTCAAGTTCCAGTTAAGGAGACTACGCGGTAAGTATAAGCCTGTATCATTACAGTATAACCATAGTTGATTTTGTATAACCATATAATCACCCCTAACAGACAAATTCCGGGTTTTTATCACTAGTTTAGAAGTTCACCTAACATTAGATATACCACATTTAGCATACACCGACAGTTGCATTACCAACACTGCAACTAAATAATTGTACATATTGTATATATTTTTCTCCTGTAATCTCAAACATAGATGTTATAGCCTAAGTGTTATGGATCTGATGATGATCGCTTGACGATCGGAACTGGTCATCCTAGTGTATTTATTAATCTTATGTAATTTATTTCAGGATTAGGGCATAACCCAGCTCTTTTTGGGTACATTCGTGTTGACCGTCTGAAAAGAACCAAACTTTTGTTTACTTAGGCAACACTGAAAAATGGCTTCAAACCTCACAAAGTATCTGAAGAATTGTGGCTATTACATCTCTGCTATCTTCCGCTGTAATTGATGATCACCTCGTGGTGTAGAGGCCGCCATTCTTCGGCTGTAACCCGTGAGTTCCGTGTTCGATTCATGGCTCTGCCAAGAAATTAATTCTCCTCTCAGGAGTAGAACGTGGTCCACTCAGACTCGTGAGGCAAAAGTGAGATGAGGTGAGTTCAATTCCCACCTCAGCCAACCTAGAAGTGGTTTTGTTTTTCCAATTCTACTCCAGCAAAATGCCGGGATGGTTCCTACTGTAAAGTCAAGGCCACGTCTTTCTCAATCATTGCATAAATTACGAATATACACGCCACTGCAGAGACCACAATAACACAAGTAATCAGATAAATTCTACACAGAACCAAGTACACGAGGCTGAATTGACCGTGATGTCTAAGCCCTTAATTTAAAAACTACACCTACCCGAGTCACATTCTCTTGCATGGCTCTATTAAATTCAAAATCAACAACATAATTATAACAGTCATAATAATAATCATCCCAAAAGTAGGGATATCACCACCTATAACTTCAAAGCTCCTGCTACCTATGCTGGGCTCTAACGATAGTGAATCCCAGGGTTGAAGAAACAGCACCTGATGCTCAAACCCATTGCATTATAATGCTTGAATAGTATCCCTTGCCTTATTCCAAAGTCCGACACATCGTTCTAAATCTTAGTCCCAGTGCACGCTATACCTTTACTTCCTTACTTACTTAATTCCTGTTGCTCCTCTCGGAGCATGGGGCTTCCGTGAAACGCTTCCGTGAAACGCTTCTGTCGGGTCCTGTTGTTGGCCAATTTCTTCACCTCACTCCATATCTTTCCCATTTCCAGTCATTCTTTCTCGATCATCCTCCTCCAGGTCTTCTTCGGACAACCTCGTTTTCGGGACCCTTGTGGGTTCCAATCGAGTGCAGACTTCTCAATTGCTCCAGCAGGTTTCATTCGGGTGTGACCTATCCATCGCCACTTTCTCTCCTTTATTTGTACATCCATTTTCTGCTGGTTGGCTTCCTCCCATAGATCTTCATTTGATATGACATCCGGCCATCTTCGATTGATGATGCGTCTCAAGCAACGATTTAGGAAGACTTGCAGTTGTACCTTACATATCACAATTGAATTTTCACTGACAAAAAGAATGGGCCTAGAATATTTTTAATTATATACCGTATCTATTCCAATACTTCAGAAGAATGCATTTCATCTCTATATCTATCAGGGTTGTTCAAAATAAGCATAGACTGATGTCCAGAAACCACCACAAATTTCACATGACAGTGTGCACTATATCACAATGACAGCATGTAGATGACAGTTGGAAGGAGTCTAGATAGATATAGTTACGGGACCTGTCCCAACGTTGAAGACGTTTCCCTACACCTTCCGCAAAGAAGGACGCTGATTGCTGGTTAACCACTCTTCCAAAGCACCATGAGTCGTTTGATCAGTGGTGAAGGAACTTCTCTAGGTGAATATCTGTAGACCGGTCCGCCTCGTTGCATAGTGGCTAGCATTTTTGTCTAGCACCACGGAGGACCGGGTTTGATTCCCAGCTCAGCCAATAAATTGAATTCATGTCTGAGGGCTGGAACGGGGTACACTGAGCTTTGTGGGACAAAACTAAGAAGAGGAGGGTTCGATTCCTACTTCAGTCAACGTGGAAGTGGTTTCCGAATTCTACCACGGCAAATGCCGGGATAGTACCTCACTTCAGGTCACGGCCAACTCCTTCCTAATCCTCACCTGAATTACAAATACACACACTAACACAGCTGTCACAATAACACGTGTTATCAGACAAAATTACACAATCACCCAAGTACACGGGGATGAATGACCACGATGTCCAAGGCCCAAAAGAATTAACAACAACAACAACGAACTCTCATCGGTATACTCTCGTTCTGATATAGTGTAAGTTATGCAGTCCAGTTCATAATGTTCTCTTTCCTAGATATCAGTATGTTTCATTTGAACAACAACCCTTATGATTCACGCAGGCATATATCAGATACGATATTTACAGGAGGTTCATGACCATCACATCCCGAGTTTCTAAACGATAGTCCAAGAACAACGCTGGTGGGAGTAATACGATAGCCTAATGACTTTCCGAGGGGCTTTCTAATTCTCCCCGGCACATTAACCAAACAATCAACTGGCCACAGTGACACGCCAGGAACCTTCATTTACGTTGTGGACGAAGCATTAATAGAAATGGCAGAATGTTTAAAATGTATGATACGTAGCTTCCTCTGAACCAGATCATTTCATTTCCATTTCATAAAGCATGCATGTTTATATACAGTACATACGGAACCCGGGAGGTGGAAGCAAATTGTGCATTCAAATATATTTAGTCCACTTCTCTCGCCGAGTCACCTTGCTACGTGAACATGGCACAGGTTTCACAGCAATACATTTATACCGAGGGGAGTGTTAGGAAACCATTTCTCCTTGTCGCCTGTTTTGTGATCAATTGCCGCCCTGACAGTTTCCAAGATAAACAAATGTCATTTCAGCGCCGTCATGGAGTACAACTAGTGTGAAAAATTTGCGTGAGTGGAACACACATGAGCTTGCATATAAGAGGATGTTAGCAAGTGAAGGGTCGTGCGGGAATCTGCATGAGAATTACAAGGCTGAGGTAAAATTAAAAATACAGATTAATTCCGTGTGATTCTATCCTTTCGCATAAACAATAGTCCAAGGAACACTATCCAGTTCTTCCACTAGACATGACTGACCCTTTTAGATTTATTAAATTCAGGTTCATTTTATTACACCACTTCTAAGCCTGGGCTTAACCATTTTAGAAACATTGTGGTGACTAAACGTAATAGGGAGTTTGAAACACTGTTGCGCGCTTTGAGTAATCGCTAGCAGGAATGTTCGTTATTTTACTAGTACTCTGGAAATCCATTATATTCTATACGAAGAGGCCACTTATATTCAAACAAAACCCGATTGAGTAAAACTGGCGTATTTCATAAAGCACTACATTAACAGTTATGAAAATAGAAAACTAAAACTCAAATAATCGTATGATATTAGAACGGAAACATCGGTATGGCCATGATTATGAGAGGGACACTGGTGGGAAGACGGTATGTAGAAGCAGAAGCAGCAATCGTTTCGTTAACATATTTTGCAATAAGCACGTTTAATATTAAACAACAATTATGACACGTATGATTATAAAAGTGATGTAATCAATACAGGATCCAACACCCGTAGTATCATAGCACCAGTCACAGCAATGTTCAATACCAACTCTCAAGCTCGAGTCTGGACGAGAACATACCAGAGCCAGTACTATGTCTGCTGGTTATGCAACCAGTTACTGTTCATTTCACCTCGATTTGCTAAACTCTGATATTGTCTCAGTTAGCGTCAGATTGTATCGGTGGGAAGTGTGTCAAAATTAAGAATTACATTTTGATCTGCATTATATTGTTTCATTTTCGTACCATCTATTCATTAATATGGGGCAATTTGGTGTAGGTGTCTTTGATAATGTGAATGTATTATATTCGATCATATTTCATGTGCCCTGTAATCGAGAAGATGTATATGAACTGTGTATAAATCACCACGAGAAAGCGAGTGAAATGTGAACGTATAATTTAAGTTAAGACTAATCAACAGAGTTGAAACTTTTAACATTATTCGGCATAGACAGTGGAAGCACTTAACTGGTAAAAACAATGAAACACTGCCTAGGTAGCTTACGAATCAGCCGTAAATGGTAAGTAAAGCAGGGATTCATACATTAGACCATGGTTAATCTCGAATTGGGAATGTGGGACCTTCACCAGCAGCCAAAAATGAGGATGTACTGTATGTGTCGTAGTCAGATAGTGTAATCCGTCATTTTATGAAAATTCTAGGCACTTCATCAAAGGCAGGCATATGCTGTAAGAAGTAAACATCAAACTTCAATTGAAGAACAAAAAGATAAACTAGAAAAGAAATTATGAAAGTATGCATTACAGATTAGAAAAGAATAGGCCTATTATATTATACAAATAAAAAACATTACAAGAAGTTCCGTGACGAACTAAAGAGCCTACTTTTCTTAAAATTAAGATTCATATCAATGATTCATCTATATGGATCTATCTAGAATAATGACGAAATTAAGTTGGTAATATCGAAATTTCTAATTAGTGCGAAATACTGTATACTTGGCATAATGTAGCCTAATAGAGCACTAAAGTTGGCAGCCCTGGTGACTGAATATATTTTTAGTTCCATCTCTTAGGGTACAGAATACAACATTTGGTTGAAGTCCAATGGATAGCATGGACGTTACATGTAGTTAAACATTGGATCTTACAACGCGCTTAAAATCACGTTGGCAACAATATCACATATGTATTGGTCGGAAATAATCTGAAATAATATGATCTATTATTGTGCCAATTTTGAATGAAATCCATTAGTTAGTATAGACGTTACATGCATTTTAAAATTGGACCTATCAGCAGGCTTAGAATCAATTTGGCAACACTGACGTATATTAGTTACTCCAAATTAATCTAGAATGCCAGGTACTATACGTGTGCAAAGTTTAGAGGTATTGGCTTGCATACTTTCTGATATATTGATATTAGGGTAACAAAAATAGAGATAGTATTTATTAACATTTGGCAGCCCTTGTTACTTTTAAGAATCGGCATAGTCATATCTGTTATGGTACACATAGCACACACGAAATTTGGTTGAAATCCAAATGATAGTATAGAAGTTACATGTATTTAAAGTTGGACCTCTCAGCAGGCTTAGAATCATGTCGGTAGCACTGACGTAGAAAAGTTACTCCAAATTAATATAGAATGTCAGGTACTAAACGTGTATATAGTTTAAAGCTATAGGCTTGCACACTTTCTGATATATGGGTATTTGGATTTTTAAAAATGAGAGCATTTATTAACATTTGGCAGCCCTGGTGGCTCTTAAGAATATGCTCAGTCATATCTGTTAATGTACACATGGCACATACGAAATTTGGTTGAAATCCAATTGATAGTGTAGAAGTTATATGCATTTAAACTTTGGACCTATCAGCAGGCTCTTAATCATTTTGGCAACATTGCCATGTATGGTCTCCTGGAAATTAAACTGCAATATTATTGTCTATACGTGTGCCAATTTTGAAATAGCTCCCATTCATACCTTCCGAGATATGCAACATGGAGCTCAAATTTCAATTGCGATTTTTCAGCAGTTGGTAGCACTGACATCATTTTCAAACATGGCTGTGAGATATTCAGGTATAGATGTTTACTCCTACCAAATTTTGTTTACGATTGCTGCAGCCGTTTAGGAGTTGATAGGGACACACACACACACAGCCAGACAGACAGACAGACAGACAGACGGAAGGACAGACAGACAGACAGACAGAAGGACAGACAGACACACATTTGCTCGATCTCATAAGTCTACTTCATCCTCATTTTTGCAAAATGTGAAAAGTAGGCTAAAAATAAAAACTTCTAAAAATAAGAGACAGTGAGAGAGTAAAGAGTACCCGGTATTACCCGATTAGATTTAGGGTGTTATGTGTAACTTAATTTCGAGAACCATAATAAACAAACATTAATTTATTTATTGGAGTAGAAAAATTAAAAGAATTAACGTACAATGTCATTGCGTCAGTCACTTCACGAAGTGCCGAATCAACAAACACTGGATCTTCATGAAGTGCCTCGGCTGATAACCTTAAATAATTTCTCACACTGTCTTCCTTAATCGGTTCATCACTTCATGAAGAAACGCGTCAGATAGTGTAACTATCCCTTTTTACATCATAAGCCGGCTTTTCATGAAGTGCCTAGGATTTTCATGAAATGACGGATTTCCTTATCTAACTACGACATACGTCACCAAGACTTCACAGTCATGTTTTGGTTTTAACTTTCCTATTGACGGCTGTGGCTTTGGAGATGCTATGCTGCCAGGTCTAACAGGTTCACTTCAGCGTACCAGTGTATCTAATGACATCTATCTCACACATACATTCATCAATATTATCAACTAACAGTGAAGGTTTCTGATTCTGAAACCTTGACCACTCGAAGTGAGTACCCAAATGGCGTAGATCAATACATGAACTATTGTTTCAGGTGACACGGTTGAAAGAGGGAGCATATGTTAAGTGACTGCATTCTTAACGATGGTATCTCCAGTAAGAGAAAGTAAATCGTGCATCAGGAAATACATTTTCTGTGAATATTGGTAGATAATTGGGGAAGGAAGCAGCAATGATTATTGAGAGTAGCACAATCCTAAAGCAATTTGTAACTAGAATATGAGAGGCTGAAAACGAATTCAGGGATGACGAATTGTGACATTGAGCCCTTCTTTCTTCCATATCCACATATAGTCGAATCCTAGTCACTGCTTCAGCGTGCCAAGGAATCCTGCTAGTAAGGGTGGTAGGAGAGACGTACCCAACATTTACATTTACACACATTATACACGTCAGCTCATACTTTAGTGCTCTTGGAAGAGTTATAATAGGAGAGCTAGTAAACTTAACGTGTATTCAGATTGCGTGTGCAATTCATGCCGGGTTAAAGAACTCCGTTTTTTAGGTTATGGTTATTGATCATTTTGTCTTCAATTTAATATCGTGACTTCTTTAGCCACGCACCGGTTCGTGCTGAAACTACTCCAAGCGAGAATTCTGTTGCTTTGATCCACTGTGGTACGCGGACTATATTCTCACAAATAATGGACTTCTGGAACTAATATTTTTGAAGTAACCTCTATTTCCAATCTCAAGTTTCCTTTCTTCGTTGCGTTGTCGCGTGTTTTGCTTCAATGAAGGTTTTGCATTGTTCCTTTCCTTAAGCGTTATCTTTTTACTGACGTTATTACATTTATCCTAGACACGATGAAAAATGAATTATAGAGTATTGAATACCCAGGAGGAGGAGCTTGAGTTTGAAAAGGAACGTGACTTCAACTCCACCTGTTTCATACTTAAGAGTTTGGAAGTCTGTCAATATAACGTCGGTGCAAATATGAAAATTACATGGGATGCCAACACTCAGAAATTCCAATGGCTACAAATGTTAGCTTACCCAAGTCCAGTAGTTATCTTCAATTAAGTCACATAGTCTGCATGCCCGGTAGAAGGGTATCGGTGCTCTGGGTTTCATCAGAATTTGGAAATTACTTTCTGCTTGGAAATAATGTAAAATTCCTTTGATTTTTCACTTGGAAGCTTAACTACATGAGACGGTTTATATTAATATTCAATGCATTATTTCTTAAATATCTCTTTAGTACGCGAGAGTCGTACATTTCACTCACACATTTTGTTTCCTCTTTTTAAGGTGCATTAGAGACAGCCTTCGTTAGCTGGAAATCTTGTACCGTAGCTTACGAATTAAATAGCTACGCACAACAAGGCACGGGGCTAGGCTATGAAGCCAATTTATCCGTAGTGAGCGGGTACTAACCCTATCGTCAGCCAACCTTGAAATGGCTTTGCATAGTTTCTCATTTTTAACTCCAGGCAAAAATACCGGGACCGTACCTTCTAAGAGGCCTCGGCCACAGTCTTCCATAGATTAGCCAGTTTCATTCATTTCACCTCGCAGTGACGCCTCTGACGAGGCATCAGGAAAGGCATCAGACCGTATAAGCTCTCACTACATATGAAATCAGGGCATCTCGTCCACAGCCCATAGAATCGGGAATAGTAAGGGGTAGACAAACATAAGGTTACGTGGTTTGACGATAATATCCACAGTGGTTTGTGACAGTAGTGAAATTATGGAACACCGGTGCTTTTAATGGGAAGTTTACAAACTATCGACACAAGGCTGGGATGATTGAAATGACTTCATATTTAGATCGTCCACATAAATTTGATTGTCAGTGCAGGTTGGGAAAATAATGAACTCCAATAGTTAGCTATGAATCCAAAAACTGGTTGATGAATCACATCCTACTTCCTTACCTAGGTTAGGCACATTGTCAGCAACTGTCAGATTTTGCACAGTGGAACAGAGCCCAGCATTGAGTATGTTTATTCGCACCCGACTTGACCGGACTCTTTCGGGCAGGGTCGTGTCGATTTCGGTGGAGATTGACCGGACTTTGGTAGAACGAACCGAGCCGAAGACTGAAGTTCTCGGGCCGAATGAACTTACGGATTCAGTTATAAAACTAGAATATTATCAATTAGAATACTGTAAGTTATGAACAACTTCCCTTTGCTCAGGTTCACTAATCCCTAAATAATCAAACATTTGATATGTTGAATGCCAAGGAGGCATCACATCAGTTGGGTCATGTATTGTACAAAATGTTCAAGCCATATACCTAGAAGATAGAGAAATAAAATACAGTATGTCACGAAAGCTGGAGTTGAATCCGCGACATTTGAGACAGGCGTCATTGCTGTATCAACTGTGCTAATCCTGCAGACAATTTAGTTCTCAAGGAAATAGTACGTCTGTAAGCCAGCCTATGCACGCAATATCACGCTATAATATTATCCTTCAGTAGGTTTTTATCAATTCAGTCATGCAAATAGAGTTACTGATCTGGTACATTTGACTGACAAAACATTTCATTTTAATTTAGGCCAGTATTTGTACGTGACCATATTTGAGGTGTACAAGCAGATTTGGAGGGTGGTACAGAAATATGGTGTGCTCCAAACAAATTGCGAGAAGAGCACTCAGTGAAGTTGCTCACCTCTTTCGATGCCACAAACGCACCCTTAAGATACGGTTTCAAAGCTTCCTTTAGGAAACTGAGAAGGAGGAAGGCGAGAGGCAATGCAGAAGGAAGAGGCACAGAAAAACGAAAGAAGTAGAAAGAGAGAAAGCCCGTGTGATCGACAGCAGGCATCATTGACGGCTATATCTGCCTCCACCTGCCTCGTCCGCGCTCTCAATTCACCTCCCAAATATAAATGGAGCTTATTGGACACGTCTTCAGTGTCAGATGTGCGTGAAGGCGTTTTCACAGATTTCATGGTTCGTCTTGCATATATCAACAGGCCCCTGATCGTAGGAGTCACATCTGGAAATGAAGACTTTATTCACAGACAGAGAAGAAGGCACAGGAATAAAAGGATACACAAGGTAGCCGGTCACAAGACTGTATATAAACCATATTCTTCTACGTATCCATGCAAAATAACAAAGCAATTTAAGTGATTGGAACAAATCTATAATGAAAGCACATTCCAGGCTGTGCTACCTAGAAATGATGGAACTTGCCATTCATTCAGGTTACCAAATGATTAGGAAACAAATAGAAACACACTTTAACACATTGAGTGACTTATAATTAACAGGAATTTTAAGTAATTCAGGATAAGTTGAGGAGCTGCCTATATTGTCCATGAGTGTATCTATGTACAGTACGTATGTACTTATGTATTTTAGTATCTATGTCTGTCTACTGACTCCTTATTAATCCCAAATGAATGGCTATGAGATGTGATAAACTTCTATGAAGTTGGTGTTTCCTACGAATGGAATATCTAGCCCATGTTATCTCGTACATTTTTCTCAACGTCTATTTGGTTTAATAGTTTTCAGACTTCTTATTTGCACTTTTACTTTAATAATGATTAACAAAAATTTGATGCTTTTTAGTTGGTCAACACGATTGTACCCAAAGGAATCAAGAATCTGTTCAAAAAAACAAGACATAAAATAGTATTTACAACGAATAACACAACCGGAAAGCATCTGCACAACAGTAATCTAAATAAACAACACCCGTATTCAAAGTCAGGGGTATATTGCATTACGTGCCAAGATACAGGGTGTCAAGCAAATTACAGCGGGTAGAGTGGGTGAAAATTGGATACACGATGCAATGAACATAGAAATGCGATCAAATACGGGGCACACTCGGCGGTATGCGAACACGTGTGCGAAGCGGGACACAGTTTCACTAATATTGAAACCGACTTAAAGATAATTCACCACGAACCGAAAGGCAGAGCTCTCACCGCTCTTCACTCTACTAGGAAACACACCCCGTCGGAAACAAGACACAACATAACGATTTAGCCAAGCTAGATGAGGGATTAATGAGGGAAACATGTTATTGGATCAGGATGTACGATGTATCTCTTTCTTCAATAAACCTAGGCCGGCATTAACGGCATTATTAAATGTGCCGGGACATTCTCAATAGTCCGTTTGCGCTTGAAGAGGGCTTTTTAGCTTATGCGTTGAGAGTTTTAACCAGGTCTCTAATCGTTGAAGATTATACTGAATACAGTAACATACACCACATTAGAGAGACTAGACTTGGCAACTTACTGGTACATTTGTACGAGGAACACATAGCACTTAGGAATGTGAGAGGGGTCATAGCCCAACAAGATAAGGGACCCTCACACACAGGAATTATCCTTCAGTCAAGTGCAGAAAGTGACCAAGTTAACTGCTCTCAACAGGACCACGCAAGACTCAACCAGATAAGTAGCCTGTACAATATAATCTGAATTAACCAATTACAACAACCACATATTCACTCCTAACAATCAAATTATAGAGGTCAATAACCACTTCCAGTATCTCAACAAAGCATCACATAGACCACATCTAACAAATATTGACGAGTTGCATTATTTCAACTAATATTGCACCTAAATAAGTGTATATATTTAAATATTTTCACCCATACTTTCAGACATAGATTTGATAGCCTAAGTGTTATGGATCTGATGATGACCGCATGACGATTGAAACTGGTCATCCAAGTGTATTTATTAATCCCAAGTAATTTTTATTTCAGGATTAGGGGATAACCCATCTCATTTGGGTACAATCGTGTTGACCGACTGAAAAGCATCAAACTTCTGTTTACGAAGGAAACGCTGAAAAATAGCTTCAAACATCATAATGGTAATAATGATGATTTGCCATAACCAAGTAAACTTTTTGGAGAAATTCTTCCTGGAACGTGAGGGAAAAACATTTCTAATTTTCTTGAGGCATTAGCCACAATAATATCTCTTTTTATTCGTGTTCATATAAGGACCTTGTTGTCACACGTAATAATCAGGGACCTGGTATTAGAAGTCCTTTTGAACATGGTACCAAAGTACAAGAAAATATATAACTGAGGAAATTGAAACCAAATAAAGTCATCGTATGCTAGAAAAAATATTCACAACATTATAACATTCAATAACATGCTTAGATAAGTAAACACCAAACAGAAACTTGCCATGGTTACCAATATAACGGTTGCGCCTAGCTGAGCAGAAAAGAAGTGAATTGAGAAATCAGTCACTAATAGTTCCCAAATTATAGGTTCAAATGAAAAACTCTGTAAAATGGGTGGGTCATTTCAAGGTGCACCATCGTGATTAGCATGTAAAAAACTGTACACTTCTCACAATAGTTAGCCTTTCAAAGTATTCGTGTTTTCATGAATGTAAATATTTAAATAAAAACTTTTTTCATCTTAACCCAATTAATAGGGGTCATCAGAGCCAGCCTGTCTCATTTTGGTTTTGGCAAGGGATTTAAGACCGGAACAACTTCCTAATGCAACGTGATTTTTCGGGTTAACATTTCACCCAGCTGTCACCGGGAATAAATCTCCGGCCGTCCGGGTGAAAGACGAGCAGCTAAGCAATCACTCCTTCACGCTCTCCATTGTAAATACTTAAATACGTACCGACAGCAGTGGCTACGCTGGCTAAAGCGCAGCGTTAGGTCATGGGGCCAAGCTCTCTGCTGACTCGATGGTAACAAAGTAGAGGTGAGTTTGTTTAACATCTTAGCCATCCCAGAAGATATCTCCTTTGATTTAGCAATTTTGCTTGTGGCAAATGCCGGAAGCATGCCTTATTTTGTGCCTCGGCTTCCTCTTCCAAATTGTAGCATTGATGACAGAAACACATAATAGTAGTCACCACAATGATACAGGTTCTCTGCATATTCATATACCTCGCGCTGATGACCTTTAAGTTGCAAGCCTTTACTTTATACATCTAATACAACAAATCATTAAGCATAGCTATTCTCTGTACTACATTAAGTTCTCAAATTTCTGCTGTAGTCTTCTATAGGTATACACTCCCATTAGATTGATATACTCGTTATGTTAAATAGATACTCTATGTGTTAACGTGAAAAACTATTGTGACGATGGCTGCTCATGTGTCATCATGTCACTATACATTGTCAGCTCGTAATAGCCAATAAATGTGATGGCACCATGTAACATATCACAATTATTGGAATGGGGAACCTATCCCTTCTGTACCTGGGACATCCATTGTTCTAGCACGTGCTGTCAAGACACGTTTACCTGACCTCAAAATGTGGGAACATGGTTTTTGGAAATATGCTATTTACTCGTGATATAATCATAAGAGTTGCTCTATTACTTTATTCTGAAGGGGAATAGCAGACTTTCAGAATAAATCAATTCCTTACTTGTCTTATAGACTGTTAGGATATTGATAACATTAGCCATCTAATGCCTACACTACGTTTTTCTGCATGGTTGAAAGCAAAGGGAAACTACAGTCGTAATGCTACTCCCGAATATATGCACTTCTCTATGCATAATTACATGTAATGATGGCCTCATCTCTTGTAAAATTCCAATCCGGAGTTAAACCAGTCCCCCGTTCGGATCTCCGGGTTGGGACTACTCGAGAGGGAGTTAACATTACAGAAGTTACAAAGAGGAAATCTGGCATTCTACGGAATGTTAGAAGTCTGCTAGGCAGTAGAAGGTTAGTTTGGGATTAGTGAAATGCGCTGGCAGGAAGATCAGGACTTTGGTCAGGAGACTATAGGGTCATTAGCACTAAATCAAACAATGGCTATGTGGGGGTAGGTCTCATATTAAGTAGGAAACTTGGTATGCGGGTGGAATATTATGAGCAATATTGAGACCGTAAGCCTCATTGTCCATAAAAACTTTTCGATGGATTGAAAATTAACTTTCATGGGATGATTCAATGGAAATTTAAATGTATGCGTAGCTAGGAACCTAACTCCAAGCATACTTATTTATGCCTCGGAATGTCAGAGGAAGTCGCCGAACTATTTTGAAGATGATAGATTAATGAGAATATAGGATATAAAATTGTTATGATATTTAAAAGCACCAGAGTGTTCGTGAGAATTTTCGACGATTTTTTCACAAGATGGTGACTGAAATAACACAAGATAATTAACAATCTTATTAAATAGTCATGGAACGACCTAAGTCGTATGCACCATGCAGTCGGAGAAGAAGGCAGACACCATTATCAGTCTGAGAGTATTTCGAGTTTGACAGTTTTACTAGTCTGACAGTTTCAGAGTGTTATAATATCACGTCTTCATATCGTGAACGTGGGATCATGAACGTTGCTAAAAGAATCAGGGTGAATTAATGCCCGAATATTTAGGAGCCCACGTGTTATAATGGAGCAGAACAGTGAAAAGGGACACTGATATTATTTCTCAATTCACGACGTACCAGTGAGTTTTGTGAAGGTCAGGAGTTGAATAAGAATTCGCACGTGGTACAGTGAAAAGGTGTAAATACTATCAAATATTTCAATATCTTCGGAACTATTCGTAATCTAATAAAACAGTGACTTGTTTAACCATAAGTTGGTGAACTATAAAGCCGACCGAACCAATAAAATTATAACTATTGAGATTGCTTAAGTACTAGATTCTGTGAGTATACGGTGCAGAAGCATCGATAACTTCTGAGGCGGATGTATGGGCAATTTTAATGGATCCGAAAAGTGTTGAATCGGTGTAGGTTTCTATATAATTACATTAACGTCAGTGCGTCAAATATCTAAAAATAAAGGAGACCAGTGCCCACATGGTAACCACTACAGTTCTCATTGTGAGGTAAATCCAGGAGTAGAGGAAATCCTAACCAATTAATACCAAGAGTAGAAGGAAACGTCGCACAAAATGGTTTGGGAACCAAGGCAAGGTTCAAACCCGAGACTATTTTCCATAAAATCTTCAGCGACTACAATGTGCGTTATGCAGATCCCTTTGTACGGTAGAATCGTGGGTAGGAAAGTTGTAGTATTTACTTGAACGTACAACGCACAGTTGAACTAGATGGGCTGTTTATTTGTAGATAGTTATATTCCTTAGTTTTTTATTAGACGGAAGACGGTCTAATTTATGGCTGAATGTGTACAGTGAAGTGTTACAGTAGCATTGGGAGCTCAATGCAATATTGAAAAGCCGACGTATCATTTTAAAACACCAAGGAAACGAATAGGTGTTTTATCTTCAAAACCATTTACTTTGACAAGGCACGACCATTAAACGATAGTTCAGACGACACATGTATTTAATGAATATTGTAGGAACCTCCCTGGCATGGATTTATAATGTATGGTCAAATTAGACCAGTGAAACATCTCCGTTTCAGTATTGTTTGCTATTTAGTTATTGTTGACAGACCTCTGGTCTTGCCTCACAACGAGGAGACATTTGCGTGTGTTGGATTTAATACAGAACAAAACATGTGTTTGGCCGAGCAGCAGCTCGCTTGTCTTTTGTCAGCGTGACGTATTTGCTAGGCTGTGGATAGCCGAGTGTAGACCTTGGAAATACGTACCGGCAGCTAGTGCCTGTGAGGAGTTAAAAAGTTGATCATTTACATCTCATTCACGCTCACTATGAATACAGCGAAGTCTTTGGAAATTGTATAAGCGGAATGTTACTTTTTTAGCAGTGAACTGCAAAGTAAACGTTAATACATAAATTTATGCCACAATTGCTACGGTAAATCTGATTGTTATAAGCATTTGAGAATATTGAAGGAATACTTTTGAGAGCCAAGAACAGCTGATAGCTGGCAGCCATTTAATGAATCTTTGTAAAGACCGTATTTATTGTATCTGACTAGGGTGATGTTATTGTATGATTAGTTAATTGTATTCCATGAAGCAGACATTGATCGGTCATGGTGAGGTTGTATATTTTTGGCATCAGATGATAGTTTTTCCACTGTTGGCCATGATGGAACTATGCGAGCGTTAGGTTGCCGCATTGGGTGTTACTAAAACACGTGTTAGTGGACGACTGACTTGTACTACATTTTGAGCGGTTTTTGCTCAATGGTATAATTGTGATAACCGAGACAGTGTTTTTGCTTCTCGAGTTGAATATGTAAGGCCTGATTTACATTATTTGATTATGATGCTACAATTAAATACACTTCGTGGGCTAAATCAAGTAATTAAATAAGATGAATAATAATCATGGAATAGTTTTTTTTCTAAAGTAAGCAAATAATTAATTAGTCGAATATTTATATATTTTTCTAAATTTAATTTGAGCCTTGAACTTTATGTGATCTTCGTCTTTCAGCTGTGGTTGACTTATTAAATACATCACAGATCGAGCTGACACTTTTTGAATCTACCATTGTAATTTCTGGAGCGAATCCTAGAAGGCTCAGATTTTGACAGTAAGCGATATTAGCCATGATTGTGATCACGCTTTCGCCAACCTAATCACACATGCATGCAGATGACGATCTTTTGCAAAGGGCCAATGATTCGTGCACGGAGGGTGCAAATTGCGCAAACATAGGAGTGTATGATATTGTGTGTTGTTGTTACCTGTGCCCATTTATGTCTTTAATATTTTTTGTTAGTAATCCAATTGTGCATTAGCTTTGTTTTTTTTTCTTTGGGTAGGAGCGTCTCGCCTACGACTAATTTGCAAATGGGCTTAAATATATTTCAGTAATTTAACGTTAAATGTAAGGGATAACACCAACGTAACTTAGGTTATACTTATTGTTGCTCGTAAATGTAAATTGGTATATTTTTTATTGTCGACGCTTAAAATAGCTTGCTTTACCATAGATTCAGGGATGTGACTCTTTGTATTATTAATTGACTTTGTAATTGCTTAGGGTTTTATTTACGTTTTATTCCCTTCACGAGGGTGTAATTTAAATTCAGTTTAGGGTTGGTTTACTTTTTTATATAGCTTTGCGGACTGGCCGTTTTTACCCTCGGAAGTAGGTTAGGATGTGTTATTTTTAATAAGCATACGAAAATAACTGAATACTGGACTTGTCATTTATTAGCTTTATTGTTTTTGATGTGCTTTCTTGGGCTAGTTCTTAACTGTCCAACTTCTCACTAACTCCGCTAAGACCCTGAGGTCACTAGTTCCGTGCTGGCTAGTCTGAGAAAGCACATCCAATCCTCTCAGGGTCCGACAGATGGGGAAGTCGAGAGAGCTGTTGCGGTCAAGTTGTTCCCCGACCTTCTTGACTGGTGGGCATAATATTGTTGTAGCCCCAGCCCTCATACAAGGGTTGTGTACACATCCACGTACAATTTATTAACATTAAAAGAAGGAGATACAGAGCTACGAACATGTGGACAGGGTTGCAGCAAGCACGACAGGTCATAGCCCCAGAGCTTCCAGCTAGCAGTATAAGGAGGCCACAGTGGACGTGCCACTCCAATGGACGCGATAGAGTGAGTGTGTCTGCTTCCTTCTTCCCCCTATTTTATTTATTCCCTCTACCTTTATTAGTACAAATAAACGCCTAGTTCACAGTCAAAGGGATCTCTTTCATTTCACGTAGTTAAGGAACCCTTCCTCTTAGCCTGTAGCCAAGTTAAGATCCATCTTGCATGCTGACTGAGCGATAGTGAGAAGACTGCATGGAGGCACTCCTGTTGCTGCACTAGCAGGAGCTTAGCGTGCTAAGGCCCCTAAGGTAAGCATGGTGAGTATGCCCTCTTCAACCCCTCCTCACCCCCTTTACATTAACTCCTCCCTAGACGTCTCCGCAGATCTCCCTCACCCAAGCAGTTAGGTTTCTCGATACCTAAACAATGGTTAAGGTACCGAGTAGTTCGGGTATTTCCCCAATTGGCTATAACAATATTGGTGGAGTGCCGGGGTAGTCTCCATTTAGAAAGGAGATCAAACAATGAATTCTGGGACTACCGACCGTGTACCAAAATTCAACCTGGCCAAGCAAGTTGCAAAAATGTTTTTCAGTAAGATAATCTGGAGTATATTTTTTGCGCAGTAATTGCATTCCCCCCAACCCACCCTTAGCGTTAATTAACAAGAGAGACCAAAGTATAAGCCTCTTGCAGCCAAGCATCTAAAAAATGCAACAACCCCAATAAACTAAGTAGAAATATTTACCCCCCCCCCCCCCCCTTATGATACAGAAGTACAGATAACCACCCCACTCTATTAAGAAGACCACTCATTCTTTAAGATTAATCGCCTATAAGCTCTACTAATAGATCAATGGCAACAAGACTGTGATATCCCCTAGCATAAGCTAATATAAGCAACTAATAATGTTCGTTTTTCAGCAGTTCAATTATATACATATATTTTTGTAGACTTAAAAAATTTTTGGAAAACATTTTTGCGACCGAGTGAAGGGTATTGTTGACAGGGTGAATAGACAGGGTCAGTAGGTTACCTTTGCATTTACACATTTACAGTCACTACACACGTTACACATTACACAACTTACAATTCAGCAAGGTGCCACATCGATTATTTGTCTACACTTAGAAGTCAACATACACTGCGCTTTGCTCTGTTCCGCAATCAGACCTCAAAGAAATGCTTATCAGTAACTTCAAGCACATGTAAGCCACATGGCAAGCACGTGCAAGGCACACCGACCGGCAAGCGAGAAGATTAAAGCCGCTGACCGACAATGAGTTACAAACTCAGCACAAACAGGCATGCTAGAGGAAGTACGATATCATAGGTTCAACACCTGGCGCTAGCTACGGACACGCCAGATTAGTGTATACAGCTTTGCCATTTATTACACATCCCTCAACGGATAACAAAGCGTGCAATAACAAGGGACGCATTAGCAATTCAGAAGATGTTCCCATAACGTGCACTAATAGCACAGCGTTGTTTTTCATAAAGTGCATTTGAAGTAAAAAATAATTTGGCAACTTAAGAAAGCGTTCCCTCACGAAGTCCAAAGGATATGAAAGTAAGCAGTCAGAAATGCATGAAGCTGACGATATATGAATGGCAAAGTATTAGCTATAAGCGTAATATCACTAGGCACAGGACAGTAGTAATTGTAGTATGTGATCATTATTATGCCAATTGTCATCGTTATTATCTATTACGAGGAAGAAAGAGAATACCGGAAGAAAGAGAATACAAGAAGAAAGAGAACACAGGAAGAAAGAGAGTAATTTTAAGGGAGGAACCACGACGTTGCCTACCCCCTACGAGAAGCAGTCAATTTTAAGTTAAAGAAGCAGTTTAGTTGATGAGTATCAAGTGTCTTACGGCAGGGACAAGAAGGTCACCTCGCCTTGAGATGAGCAGAAAAGGAAGGGATATAGGAAGTATATATTTATTTAGTACGTTTATAACGATTATCATTATGATTGGAATTATTACCAACACTGTGCTAAACACCTACTTCTCTTGCAATTCAGATGCTAAGTAGGCAAATTACGCCAAGAAACAATACTACAGCAAGACTCACGCACAGACTGAAGGGTAGAGGCAGCCTCGTGTTGACGTTGGTGGCAGGCAGGCAGAAGCCGTGAATGGAATATCGCTTATTCACACAAAGGGATGCGTTTCCGAGAAGATGTCGTTGACCGAGTCAGGCCACAACCCCTCGCGGCCAAGCACGCACACAGCCTTCAAGCCCTGCAACTTTCACTCGTCCTCCCTGGCTAGCACACTAATGTATCATCGCTTTCAATTACGACTTAAAAATTCATTCGGAGATGTGTCCGGATATGGGAGGGTTCGGATATCACAGGTCCGGATGTGACAGGTTGTACTGTACACTGGTTTTTCACATAACCATCCTTTAACGTTCTGTAGTTTTAATATACTGCAAACAACTCGTCTAATATAGGTCTCATTACATTATCGGTATAGTACAGTCGACTGATTAAGGTAAACTGTACTTAATTACATAAATTCGGGTTTAATAAAAATTTAATAATAGTATTATTATTATTATTACTGTAAGTATTGTCAATTCAAATAACAGTACAGTACGTATGTAGTTAGTTTTAGTTGTAAGTAGGTAGTTAGTTTGTCTATTAGATATATGTCATTGTTCTATTAGACTGTGGTGTGTGAGTGTGTCTGGTAGCAGTTGCATTGTTTATTAGTTCTAGTTCATTGTTTCAGTAGACTGTGATGTGTGAGGGTGCATGTGAATGTGCCTGGTGACAGACTGTTTTAGTGGTAGTATTTGTTGTTGGTGGAACTTAAGTATTTTTTTCGTTAGTAGAATTTTGGTATTTAATTGTTAGTACGGTAGAAGGTTAGTATTTTTGTTTAGTAGAATTGCTCTTTACTTATTCTGAAAGGGAGTAGCAGCCTTTCAGAATAAATCAATTCTTTACTAGTCTTATAGACGGTTAAGATATTGATAATATAAGCCAAATAATGGCTACACTGCGTCCTGCTGCACGGCTGAAAGCAACGGGAAACTACAGCCGTATGCTATTCCCGAGGATATGCACCTCTCTATGCATAATTACATGTGATGATGGCCTCCTCCCTTGTAAAATTTCAATCCGGAGGTAAACTAGTCCCCCGTTCGGATCTCCGGGTGGGGACTACTCGAGAGGGGGTTAACATCACAGAAGTGACAAAGAGGAAATCTGACATTCTACGGATCGGAGCGTGGAATGTTAGAAGTCTGTTAGGAAGTGGAAGATTAGAAACTTAGAAAGGGAAATGGATAGGTTGAGGTTGGATTTGGTTGGGATTAGTGAAATGCGCTGGCAGGAAGAACAGGACTTTTGGTCAGGAGACTATAGGGTCATTAGCACTAAATCAAACAATGGCCAAGCAGGGGTTGGCCTCATATTGAGTAGGAAACTTGGACAGCGGGTGGAATATTATGAACAATATAGTGAACGGATTATTGAAGCAAAAATCAATACTAAACCTACCTGCACCACAGTGGTACAAGTCTATATGCCTACCAGTCAAGCTGATGATGAGGATGTTGAAAAGGTCTACGAAGAAATAGACGAAATTCTGAGGTATATCAAGGGTGATGAAAATGTTATAGTAATGGGAGATTGGAATGCTGTGGTAGGAAAAGGGAGAGAAGGGAAAATAGTAGGAGATTTCGGATTAGGTGAAAGGAATGATCGAGGAAGCAGGCTGGTAGAATTCTGCACCGAGCATGAATTGGTCATAGCTAACACCTTATTCAATAACCACAATAGAAGAATATACACATGGATGAGACCAGGAGATACAGGGAGTTACCAAATCGACTTCATTATGGTCAAGCAGAGGTTTCGAAACCAGATTTTGGATTGTAAAGCATATCCTGGTGCTGACATAAACTCTGACCACAATCTGGTCGTAATGAAATTCAGATTAAAGTTGAAAAAACTGAAGAAAAGTCAAAAGCCAAAAAGGTGGGCAATAGACAGACTGAAAGAGAAGGATGTAAACGAAAGATTCAAGAAGAGTATAAAGGAAGGACTAATGAAAAACCCTAAACAAACTTCAATTGCAGACGAATGGGCACTTTTGAAGAATGAAATAACAAAATCCGCAGAAGAAAACATTGGTAGGAAAGAAAGAATAGGTAGAAAACCGTGGATCACTCAGGATATACTAGAATTGATGGATGAAAGGCGGAAACACAAGAATGTAAGAGATGAGAAGGGAACGCAGAATACAGACGTCTGAGAAATGAGGTTAACAAGAAGTGCAAGGAAGCGAAAGAAGAATGGTTGAAAGAGAAATCTGCAGGTATAGAAAATTGTCTGAAATTAGGTAAAGTAGACACAGCTTATCGAAGGATTAAGAATACTTTTGGGGAAAAGAAGACTAAGTGCTGTAATATTAAGGACACAAATGGAAAGCCTCTAACATATAGTGAACCCATGGGCCATAGGGTCCATGACGGTCGAATCCATGTCCTTAAGGAAGAAATGAAAGAAACGTATAGTTTCTTAAAGGAACGGAGAGAGATTTTAAGCCAGGAATATAGCTTAACATTGTGCAAGCGACTAGGGACAGATGTTCCTTAGATGAGATCACCCCACTCGACATTTCAGAGAGGGCTGGTCACGAGTATTAATAACTGAGTGGAACTTTCCACCGTGATAGAAAGAGAAGCCTGAATCGGAATTCGAGCTGACGTTGCTGGAATTTGACAACGTCGCATATGCACCAGAAGAGGAATAATTAAAATTAACACGTTTACGAGCATAATAATGAGTAAACAAGCATAGCACAGTGAATCATTTTGAATGAGAGATTGTTCAGTATAGAGAAACCATGTAATAATTGTGCAGAAATAAACTGCCGACGTAAGACGACGTCATCGGTGAATTACCTAAGCCTCTGTGGAGGGGAGAGAGCAAAAAGAATGCAACACCCACACATTTGAGGACGAGAAATCAATTAATATCTCCAAATTGCACGATCGATTCTTAGGTGCAATAAGATCATTTGACATTGAGAAGACGAGCTTTCGGAAGGTATAATTTTTATATTTGTGGCACCATTATTTTAGAAGTTGACCACAGAAAAGGCTTGAGTCTTATTTTTTTGTAGTAAAACAGTATAAAGCTTCAGGCGTTTCCAAGCCAATCATGCAGTATTCAGACAGCCAGAGGGCACGTCACTGTGTCACATCGCATGCAGTCCTACGAGCATTCCGTGAGGGGAAGTGCTGCTCCACGACGTAGAAGAAATCATTCCGACAGTCCGTGAAGGGACGTAACTCTGCGTTACATCAATAACAGCTACCAGTACTCCTTGAGGGGAGAAACGCTGTTTTACACCGCCGAAGCAAGATCCGATAGCCACAGGCGTCACAGTAGTAACGACTTGCTTGCCTCCATAAGGAGCATTCAAGGCGAAATTTTAAAGTATCGCCGTAGTGAAGTATTAGGAAAATCCTAATTATAGGATTTAGGCCCGACTGTATACAAGTTAAAGTGAAAATTCGCAAGATATAGTCATAGCAGGCTGCGAACGTCGGACTTAAAGGCGATAGGTCGCTAAATGTACGAACGAATAGATCATAACGTACGGAAGTATCGTACCAGACAGATAAACTGTTATTTAAATTGAAGAAACCTAAAAAGGAAGAACAGAATAAGGTTCGAACGTAGGAGTGTTAAAACAGTTCAAACAAAGAGGATAGGAGACTATAAACATTAGCTCCAGAAAGCAGGCGAACAATTTTAATAGTACTAGAATCGAGAAGTGCTAGCTGCTATAAACTGAATCTATAGGTCTTAGAGGAGACCTCGATCCATATAGACTTTCGTTAGGATCGATAGACAGATCTACAGACAAGCCGTTCAAGCTAGATAAATAGCCGGTTATCCAGGATAGGAATAGCAGAATTGAACTCCAGGGAACAGTAGATGTTTCGGGATTTTCGCATTCTTCAGAATAGGAAGCCGACATCGGATAAATTCCACCCTTGGAAACGGGAATTTAAGAAGATCACGTGTGAGAGGCTCAGAAACACGGCCTAGTGATCGTTGTGAAGTGTAAAATAATCCAGATTGTGTGTTAAATAATATTTGTAGTGTTTATTATGTGTTCAAAAGGGACACATCAGTATATAAAAATGTCGTCAATATTAAGTGTTTTAGATATATGTTTGTGTTTTTACGTAAAATGAATACCTTCAATATGGTGTAAAAAGTTCAAAGTGGGCCCAAAAATGAAACACCGCACCAGATTTAAGATCAGGGATGATCTGGAAAATATGTGAGTACTAAATTCATTTTTATTTTGGTGTCAGAAATTGATTGTGTACAGACTCACCGGAGTTTTGGAGTGAAAGGGATGTGTTTTAATAAATGAATACTGAATAATTAAGAACACGGTCTGAACAAATATAAAATAAATAGAGAAATTATGAATAATTATGTAAAGAATAAATCCCGTAGAGGAAATAGGTGAATAAAGGGTTAATGTATTTAACAAATGTCATAAGAGCAAGCGAAATATCATTTAATTATCATGAAAGACATTGAAATAAAGTAAAGTTGAGATATGAAAGAAATAGCTTTTGAGCTTGTATAAAGAATAAAGATAATAATAATAATTAAATATGGAAATGTTAAATAAAAATCAAATAAATTGATATGAACATAAAAACGTTAAGCCTTAACGTATGTGTAAAAGATGAGGTTCAATGGAATATTTTAAAACAGGGAGCGATTTATCGACCACGGAAAGATTAATATGTGAATTAAAATAATATGAATTGTTACTAAAGAGATTTTTATCAGTTCTTGGGAAGACATTTTCGGCTTAAAATAATGCATAGCGCATAATGAGCGCAAATATAATATTAAAGTGTCACGCTAGGAACGCGTAGTGGTTAAATACTTGGTACATTACTTATGGAGGGTAGTTGATTGCAGTGAATTGATAATTGTGTAAGTCCTCTAGTTGTGATATTAGTATCACGAGGCATTGTGTATGTATTTAAAAAGGGAGCTAATATATGGTATTATTGAGCGTATGTCATATGGGCCACGGCCGACTCTAAATCGCATTTTGTGTAAGTCCTCTGTACGGGATTAGTTCCCGAGGCACATGAAGAGATTCGAATGCAGGATCTTCTTATGATAAAAGCCCCTGTAATTCTCCGTCGTCGTATGTGTATTAAATCTTCCCAATCAATGAGGACCCTCTCATAATTAATAAATGCCAAGGATACGGAAATGGTCTTTGAACCAAAGAATAGTTGTTTAAATGTTACGGTACAGTAAAGCCCGGTCTCCCCAGAACTGGATAGAATGAGAAGGTTTGTTTTGAAAGCCTTGGGAATAAGCTAATAATGTTGGGGCAGACGGGATGTCGCCACCACCCTAACGGGTCATAAATCGCACCCCATGTAGTAGAGACTAGCTCTTTTAAAGCGAGGGGGAACAGAGACCGTCTCGTAAGCTGTTAGAAAGAGAAATGAATACACCAGGAGTGTTTAAAGTTGTTAACGACCCGGGCGTTGAACCGAGGTCCTTAAAGATGGATATTTCGTTTGCCGGTTCAGATCGTAGTTTCTTATATGATAATGGTCTATTAAGACATAAGAGATAAATAACAATCCCTATGGTAATAATGTATGGACGTGGGATTCCACGAGTTGATTGAAGGCAACTGAGTTCGGGAGTAACTATAGTTTTTTGACTGTGTCAAGTACCTTCACGCTCTGGAGTACACAATTGATTTTCTGATTACCTTAATATATTTGTGAAATAAAGAGAGATGATAACAACTGAATGTGTGGACATGCCCAAAATATTGAATTAGATAATTCACATAGATTTTAAATATAATTATATATTTGTTTTTGAGAAATAAGAAAATATAAAAGCTAGTGTTTGAGGTGTACAAGAATGACACCGTAATAATGTAAATGCATGGAGCCAAAGAGCTCGGAGTTATGTAAACTTAATGTTAGTGCTTTATGGAAGTGAGATTAAGTAAGAATTGTTGGTTTATGTGGAAACCACAGGGTTTGAATACAATATTTGTTTATTTTATTTTGTGATCCCTTGTTCATTTGGAACAAGCAGTTGATATTTGGGTCAGTAATTAAATTGTTTAAATGTTTGTAGCGCCATTAATTTTATTAATTAAATGTGTTTAAATAGGAGTTGATTTGTTGTTATTTTTGCAAGTGTATCCTCTAATTAATCCAAAATATGTGAGTCACAGAGTGGGGGAACTTACCACTGCCCCGAAATCCCGAATTGAGCTACGCTGGTATACTGTGATTGGCATATTTCTTGCTAAATGGGCACAGGGGGATATATAAATACTGTGCTGGATTAATAACTAGAGGAACACTTAAGTCGGTCATATCATGTAAAATTAAAGTAATAATAGGGATAGCTACAATGTAAAATATTAACTGACCGCATGGGTCCCTGGAAACTCATACCGAGCAGCCCTGACATATTATATTATCAACCCCCTAGCAAATGTAAACATGGCGCCCAGTACGTAGGGATGAGTTTTCCTAGGGAAAACCCGAGTTTTTCTCGAAAAATCAAAATTTTCATTTTTTGAAAAATGGTTTTTCGAAATTTTGAATTTTAAACACTTCCATAAAGGTTTATGAAATTGAATAAAATTATCAAAGGGTACGTTGTAAGTGAATACCCGTACCAAAGTAATATTTTAAAAGAAATTGGGACACACCGATTCGGAGTATCATCTCTCAAGCATGTACTAGTGTGGTGGCATTTGTGGCCCACTGTATTCTCATAAGATGGTATTGAGTGAGGAATTGCAGGGGCTTTTGGAGGCGATAAAAGCCGATAGTAATGAGAAGTTAGAGGCTATAAACAAGACATTGGGCCTCCAAAAGGATGAAAATAACGAAGTGTTCGAATCCATAAATAAGAGTCTAAATAAGTTGGATAGCCAACAAACTGAAAATAAAGAAAGGTTAGGATCCATAACTGAAAGTTTAGAGTCACTAAAAACTAACAGTGATAATATGGGCACTAAATTAGAAGCTATCGAAGCCGACGGTATAAACATGAATAAGGAACTGAAGGCTGAGATAGAAAAGATGAAAACAGAAAGTGGGGAAACCATTAAACAACAGTGGGAAGTGATGAAAACGGAGACGTTAGAGTCTCTGAAAGCCAACAGTAACGAAAACAATGGAGTACTGAAGGCTGAAATAGAAAAGACAATGGAGATAAAATTTAAAATTCTTGATGAAGGGCTTGACACTAAGTTTAGGGACAAGTTAACGGAGTTAAAAGAGGAAATTACCAGTAAAATTCAGGAGGAAAATGGGGCACTTAAATTAGAATTGCAAAACCAAATAAGAACCTTAGAGGAGAGTACAAAAACATCCCAAACTGAATGTCAAGTAAAATTTGGAAATTTAGAAGATAATTTTAAGGCTATAAAAACTAAGTTAAATAAGATGGAAACAACATGTCAAAAGAATGTAGACGACTGTAAAAACGAACTTGTAACCCAGATCCAAGGTGTGCAGAAAGAATTGGAAGCTCAGATAAAATCTAACAGCGATATTTGTAAGGCATCCCGGGATGAAATAAAACAAAGCGTGAATAAGCTAGGAGATAGATTTGAAGGGGTTGAAGAGAAAGTAGGGATCCTCGAGAACAAAATCGGTGTAGTTCAGACTGAGGTAACTGAGATGAAAAATCAAAATCTAAAGGATGTTAAGGAGATGAAAGATCAAATTGATCATTTTACCGGGCAGGTAGATGAGAATCTGAAGACATACGAAACGAAAATAGATCAAAGATTAGGTGTATACGAGGGGTATCTCCAGAGTGAAAGAAAACAACGAGAGAACGAAAGTAAGGAAAGTACCCATAAAATAAATGAAATAAGTCAGGGTATTATTGAGGTTCAGGAAACTATCGGAACATTAAAGGTTCATGTAGGAAAAACCAATAAGGAAATTAATCAGGTCCAAGATGAAATGATGAAGTTGTATAAGAGTCAAGAGAAGACTGAGGGAAGGCTTGAAGGAATGAAAATAGATATAGTCAAAGGACGAAAAGAAGTGGAGAAGCAAATAAAGGAGATACGAGAGGGCTTGGAGACCATAGGGGACGTTAAGCCAGAAATTATAGACCAACATGCTAAGATCATTAAGAAAGAGGTAGAAGACCAAATAAATGGATTTAGGGATAGCTTCAGGGATGAGAAATTCCAACTCAAAAAGATAGAGGAAGATATTAAAATGAATCAAGAAAGAATTCAGAATGAATTAAGATCCCGATTGGAGAGGACGGAACTTAAGAATAGTCAAATGGAAATCCAACTCATGGCAAATGAAGAAAGTGCCCGAAGAGAAAGGAAGTTAGAATTCGAAAATCAGGAGGAGTTTCCAAAGACAGGATGGGTAGATTCCCGTGAACAAGGCACAGATACGGAGAGGGACTTAGGAGGGGAGAGCCCTTATAAGATCCCAGGATATCCAATGGCGATGTCAACCCCGTACACGAATCAGACAAATGGCCAAATAATAAACATTATTAAATCCAATGAGGACAGACCAGTAAAGTTTACGGGTAATAACATGTCTATTACTCCAAAATACTGGCTAAAAGAAGTGGCAGAGTATCTAAATGAAATGAAGGTTCCTCAGGATCGGAGACTGAGAGCTATTGAAAAGCTGTTGGCAGGTGATTGTCTCACCTGGTTCAGAAGCTTCAGATACACTTTTGATACGGTGGAAGGCTTTAGGGAAGCATTTTTAAAGCGATATTGGGCAGCAGATGTCCAAGAAAATTTAAGGCTAGATCTGTACTCTAGGAAGTACAGCACCAATGCACCGACTAAATACTCGGAATTTTTCACCGCTCAGCTGTGTAAATTCCGCGAACTGGATATTGCTCCGGCAGAAAACGACCTGTGTGCCGCCATTGCAAGACAGCTTCCTTATGAGATTCAGAGGCTGCTAATCTCATCCAAAGCCAGAAGTGCTGTGGAAGTGGAAAGCGTATTACGTCAGTTAGATATGACGACTTCGCACGTAACACCTCGGCATCAGAGACAAACTGAGCAAGTGCACATGGCCAGCAGTCAGGAAACTGGAGAAAAACCAGCGACCAGGAATCAGTCCACCAGTACGGATACTCAAGGACGAGATCGAGAGTATGGGCACCAGGAGCCTAGAAGGATACAGCCATATTACCGGGGAGGATATCGAGGAAGAAATCCTAGAACGACGGGTTATAGGCAACAGGAAAGCCGACCCTATAACAATAACCAGCAAAGGCCGGACAACAGAAAGAAATGGGAGAATTATCCCAGGAGAAATGTAAGGCCAGACGATAGGGATGATGAATATCGGGCCGAAATAGAAGAAAGATATCAGGAGAGTCTTCGTTATATGAACGAAAGACCAGATGAACCTGATAGGCAAAAAGTCCGTTGGAGTGAGGCAATCAAGAACCGGAAATCACCCGACCGACTAGACGGAGCTCAAAGCTTGGAACTACAAGCTCAGCTAAAGAATGAGGGAAAAGGGAGCCCTCAGGATAAAAAAAAACTCCAAATTTAAATTGTCAAAAGTGGAAACATACCAGGAGCTGCGAGGAGGTAGAAATTGTAAATTGGATAGCCAGACCAGATGAATTAATTAACGAGGATGTGGAAGGAATCCCACCTGTTAAAAGAGAACTACCTATAATTATGCTTAGGATAGAAGGATTACTGGTCAGAGCATTGATTGATACTGGATCCACAATAAGCCTAATTACACAAACCCTTTTAAATGAATTGGAAACAAGGGGCCGAGTACTAAAGATTCCCACATCAAGTGTAAAGATTAAGGGAATTATCCCTGAAAAATCTTTGACATGTAAATTTCAGGTATACATTGATTTAATCATGGGTAACGCTGAAATTTCGCAGTGCTTTTTGCTGGTAAATCAATTACCGTATAATGTCATATTAGGTATTGATTTTATCCGTGAGAACAAGGTCATTATAGACCTAGCGCAAAACTGCATTAGAATTCAAAGAGAGGATGTGGATGAGCAAAACATTAACCTACAGGATCAGGAGGCGAAAATAGCAGAACAGGTATGGCATATGGAAGAAATGATTGAGGAAGATTATAAGGACATAGAAAAGATATTTGAAGTCCTCAACATAGAACTCGAAGACAATGTGGAAAATGAGTTCGAGACAAACCTGTCCGGAAAAGTGGAGGAAGCTAAAGTCAGCCTTGAAATTAAGGAACAGTTAAAGAAATTATTATTGGATTATAGGGACGTATTTGATTCCAAGCCAGGGAAGATTGAAAATTTTAAATACGCGTTCCAAGTCAACGATTGGGCACCGTTCAAACAAAAACCATACCCGGTTGCGGAAAAACATTACCCACAAACCAAGAAGACACTGCAGGAGATGATGAATGCAGGTGTTATAGAAAAGATGGCGACACCATATGTTAGTCCATTAGTGATTGTGAGTAAACCGGATGGCTCAGTAAGGGTGTGTTTAGATGCTAGAAATCTAAATGCAAAAATCATACCAGAAAATGATTCGGCACCACCCATAAAAGAAATACTGAGGAAGTTTAAAGGCAAGAAGATTTTTACGAATATTGACATGACATCTTCGTATCATCATCTCGAACTGGAATAGAAAACCAGCTTGTTAACTGGATTTCAGTTCGATCAACAAACATACTGCTTTAGAAGATGTCCGTTTGGATTAAAGACTGCAGGATCCGCATTAATAAGAGCGCTGGATCGAAACCTGTCAGAGGAAGTGAAAGAGTGCACTATCCGATACGTAGATGACATTTTGCTTACCTCGGAGAACATTGAGGAACATTTAGAAAATTTGAAGAAATTATTAGAAGACCTAAGAAGGGCAAATTTTAAGATAAATTTAAAGAAGTCGAACTTCTGTCAAAGGCAAGTGACATTTTTAGGGCATGTGATTGACAAGGATGGTGTTAAACCAAATCCATGCAAATTGGAATCGATAAGGGATTTTCCAAGGCCTTTGAAAGTGAAGAACGTTCGCCAGTTTTTGGGATTGATTGGGTTCTTCTCAGGACATTGTCCATCATACACCAAAACTGTTGCACCACTACAGGACCTTCTGAAGAAGGGGGGCAAGTGGAAATGGACGGAGGAAGCAGAAAAAGCATTCGTGGAGGCCAAGGAAATGCTCTTAAATTACGTGAAGCTAGGATATCCTGATTTTAATCAGAGATTTATCATTCAGACAGACGCATCCCAGATTGGAATAGGGGCAATGCTATATCAAGAGAACCCGGAAAACCCTGATATGAAGAACTATCTAGCTTTCACAAGTAGGAGACTGAAACCACACGAGAAAAATTATACGATCAGCGAGATCGAGCTGTTAGCGATATTGCACGCGTTGCAATATTGGCGGAAGATCGTATATGGGTTTCAGGTCATTCTAAGGACGGATCATAAAGCCTTAACCTTTTTGATGAAGACTGATTTATCCAGTCAAAGGTTGATGCGTTGGGCTTTATATATTCAACAATTTGATGTCAAGATAGAGTACTGCCCAGGAAAGGAAAACATAGTTCCAGACTACTTAAGTAGACAGCCAGAGTCCATAGAAGAGGAAGTAATGGCTATAGATTTGGAAGACAGGGATCAGCGTACTCTTAATGAGTTAAGAAGCATTAGTCAAAGACAACGGGAGGATCCATGGATGAACATGCTCATATCATTCCTTGAGGGAAGCTTGATAAGAGGAACACCAGCATATACAGAAGCTGAGAAGATAGCACAAGACTACACGTTTTATAATGGGTTATTATATAAGTTTGTGGACTCTGACCATACGAAATTAAGGATTGTTGTACCTGCAATTTTGCAGAGGAAAATAGTATGGTTAGCCCATAGATCGTTCGGACATATGGGAGTCGACAAAACAGTCTCGATGCTGAAAGAAGCATTTATATGGCCGAGACTGAGAGAAACTGTAAGGGACACGCTAAAGACATGTGATTTATGTCAAAGGATCAAACCTAATGCATTTTTGATGAGACAGAAGCCTATACCATTGTTGCCCGAAAGGCCCGGCCAAATCATATCTATTGATAGTTTTGGACCTTTGCCAAAGGCAAGAAGAGGAAATCGACACATAATGGTGGCTATGGATGTCTTCACTAAAATGGTTGTCCTTGCTCCCATACAGAAGACTAGTACCAAACAGGTGTTAAAACGACTTAAAGAAAAAGTGATACCGATTCTGGGGAAACCTGAGAATTTGTTGTCGGATCACGGCAGTTGTTTCACCAGTGTAGAGTTCAGACGAGAATTAGAAAGACTTGGAATACGTCAAATTTTGTCAAGTATTCGCCATCCTGAGGCAAACCCTGTAGAGAGAGTTATGAGAGAAACGGCCAAGTACTGTAGAATATACTGTGCCGAAGAAAATTGGAAGTGGATAGATATTTTGGATATTATCGAATTTTGTATAAATAATACAATCCATGAATCCACAGGAGAGATACCCATAACGTTACATCGGAATGAGCAACCAGAAAGACCTTGGAATCTGGTAATTCCTAGGCCAGCAGACGCTCAGCCGGGAAGAGATGTACGAATTAGGAGAGCCTTTGAGCATTTAAAAGCTCAAGCCGACAGGAGGCAGAGAAGAAATAGGCATAAGAGGTATCATCGACCATTATTAGCAGGAGAAATGGTGTTAGTGAAAAGACCAGCCATTTCGGATCCAGGGAACCGTGTGTACAAGAAGTTCCAGAAAATGTACCACGGACCATATCAGATAATCAGAGATTTGAGGAATAACGCATATAGAATTCGGCACTGTGAAACGGATCACGAAGTGACTATGAATTCAGCAAATTTGAAATTATATTACCCTCCCGAAGATTTTGATGAAGAAAATGAACAAGCCCTGGTCATGGAAACATTTAGAGATGAATCCGCTTTTGACATAAACAAGAATGAGGAAGAAATAGAAAATAGAGTTCAAGCATTCGAGTGCGAATGCGAATTGGAGAAAGTATATTGGGAAATTAAAGAAATAATTGAATTTATTGAAGAAGAAAATTCCAATTTAAGAAAAGAAAATGATGAAATAAGGAAACGGGTAGGGATAGACCAAACCCGTAAGTGAGAATGAGGTTCTGGGAACGTAAAGTCCAGACAAACAAAGAAAGAAAGAAAGGGTAGGGACAGAGCATACCCGACCTACACAATTACCGGATACGACTTAAAAGAAGTAAAAACAACAGTAAATACGGATGACGTTATGGATTCGACGATAAAGAAATACAAATTAAATTGAAATAAATTTCCTCAAAATTTTCGAAAATTTATTTACCTAAGGAGGGGAGAGATGAACCCATGGGCCATAGGGTCCATGACGGTCGAATCCATGTCCTTAAGGAAGAAATGAAAGAAACGTATAGTTTCTTAAAGGAACGGAGAGAGATTTTAAGCCAGGAATATAGCTTAACATTGTGCAAGCGACTAGGGACAGATGTTCCTTAGATGAGATCACCCCACTCGACATTTCAGAGAGGGCTGGTCACGAGTATTAATAACTGAGTGGAACTTTCCACCGTGATAGAAAGAGAAGCCTGAATCGGAATTCGAGCTGACGTTGCTGGAATTTGACAACGTCGCATATGCACCAGAAGAGGAATAATTAAAATTAACACGTTTACGAGCATAATAATGAGTAAACAAGCATAGCACAGTGAATCATTTTGAATGAGAGATTGTTCAGTATAGAGAAACCATGTAATAATTGTGCAGAAATAAACTGCCGACGTAAGACGACGTCATCGGTGAATTACCTAAGCCTCTGTGGAGGGGAGAGAGCAAAAAGAATGCAACACCCACACATTTGAGGACGAGAAATCAATTAATATCTCCAAATTGCACGATCGATTCTTAGGTGCAATAAGATCATTTGACATTGAGAAGACGAGCTTTCGGAAGGTATAATTTTTATATTTGTGGCACCATTATTTTAGAAGTTGACCACAGAAAAGGCTTGAGTCTTATTTTTTTGTAGTAAAACAGTATAAAGCTTCAGGCGTTTCCAAGCCAATCATGCAGTATTCAGACAGCCAGAGGGCACGTCACTGTGTCACATCGCATGCAGTCCTACGAGCATTCCGTGAGGGGAAGTGCTGCTCCACGACGTAGAAGAAATCATTCCGACAGTCCGTGAAGGGACGTAACTCTGCGTTACATCAATAACAGCTACCAGTACTCCTTGAGGGGAGAAACGCTGTTTTACACCGCCGAAGCAAGATCCGGTAGCCACAGGCGTCACAGTAGTAACGACTTGCTTGCCTCCATAAGGAGCATTCAAGGCGAAATTTTAAAGTATCGCCGTAGTGAAGTATTAGGAAAATCCTAATTATAGGATTTAGGCCCGACTGTATACAAGTTAAAGTGAAAATTCGCAAGATATAGTCATAGCAGGCTGCGAACGTCGGACTTAAAGGCGATAGGTCGCTAAATGTACGAACGAATAGATCATAACGTACGGAAGTATCGTACCAGACAGATAAACTGTTATTTAAATTGAAGAAACCTAAAAAGGAAGAACAGAATAAGGTTCGAACGTAGGAGTGTTAAAACAGTTCAAACAAAGAGGATAGGAGACTATAAACATTAGCTCCAGAAAGCAGGCGAACAATTTTAATAGTACTAGAATCGAGAAGTGCTAGCTGCTATAAACTGAATCTATAGGTCTTAGAGGAGACCTCGATCCATATAGACTTTCGTTAGGATCGATAGACAGATCTACAGACAAGCCGTTCAAGCTAGATAAATAGCCGGTTATCCAGGATAGGAATAGCAGAATTGAACTCCAGGGAACAGTAGATGTTTCGGGATTTTCGCATTCTTCAGAATAGGAAGCCGACATCGGATAAATTCCACCCTTGGAAACGGGAATTTAAGAAGATCACGTGTGAGAGGCTCAGAAACACGGCCTAGTGATCGTTGTGAAGTGTAAAATAATCCAGATTGTGTGTTAAATAATATTTGTAGTGTTTATTATGTGTTCAAAAGGGACACATCAGTATATAAAAATGTCGTCAATATTAAGTGTTTTAGATATATGTTTATTTGTGTTTTTACGTAAAATGAATACCTTCAATATGGTGTAAAAAGTTCAAAGTGGGCCCAAAAATGAAACACCGCACCAGATTTAAGATCAGGGATGATCTGGAAAATATGTGAGTACTAAATTCATTTTTATTTTGGTGTCAGAAATTGATTGTGTACAGACTCACCGGAGTTTTGGAGTGAAAGGGATGTGTTTTAATAAATGAATACTGAATAATTAAGAACACGGTCTGAACAAATATAAAATAAATAGAGAAATTATGAATAATTATGTAAAGAATAAATCCCGTAGAGGAAATAGGTGAATAAAGGGTTAATGTATTTAACAAATGTCATAAGAGCAAGCGAAATATCATTTAATTATCATGAAAGACATTGAAATAAAGTAAAGTTGAGATATGAAAGAAATAGCTTTTGAGCTTGTATAAAGAATAAAGATAATAATAATAATTAAATATGGAAATGTTAAATAAAAATCAAATAAATTGATATGAACATAAAAACGTTAAGCCTTAACGTATGTGTAAAAGATGAGGTTCAATGGAATATTTTAAAACAGGGAGCGATTTATCGACCACGGAAAGATTAATATGTGAATTAAAATAATATGAATTGTTACTAAAGAGATTTTTATCAGTTCTTGGGAAGACATTTTCGGCTTAAAATAATGCATAGCGCATAATGAGCGCAAATATAATATTAAAGTGTCACGCTAGGAACGCGTAGTGGTTAAATACTTGGTACATTACTTATGGAGGGTAGTTGATTGCAGTGAATTGATAATTGTGTAAGTCCTCTAGTTGTGATATTAGTATCACGAGGCATTGTGTATGTATTTAAAAAGGGAGCTAATATATGGTATTATTGAGCGTATGTCATATGGGCCACGGCCGACTCTAAATCGCATTTTGTGTAAGTCCTCTGTACGGGATTAGTTCCCGAGGCACATGAAGAGATTCGAATGCAGGATCTTCTTATGATAAAAGCCCCTGTAATTCTCCGTCGTCGTATGTGTATTAAATCTTCCCAATCAATGAGGACCCTCTCATAATTAATAAATGCCAAGGATACGGAAATGGTCTTTGAACCAAAGAATAGTTGTTTAAATGTTACGGTACAGTAAAGCCCGGTCTCCCCAGAACTGGATAGAATGAGAAGGTTTGTTTTGAAAGCCTTGGGAATAAGCTAATAATGTTGGGGCAGACGGGATGTCGCCGCCACCCTAACGGGTCATAAATCGCACCCCATGTAGTAGAGACTAGCTCTTTTAAAGCGAGGGGGAACAGAGACCGTCTCGTAAGCTGTTAGAAAGAGAAATGAATACACCAGGAGTGTTTAAAGTTGTTAACGACCCGGGCGTTGAACCGAGGTCCTTAAAGATGGATATTTCGTTTGCCGGTTCAGATCGTAGTTTCTTATATGATAATGGTCTATTAAGACATAAGAGATAAATAACAATCCCTATGGTAATAATGTATGGACGTGGGATTCCACGAGTTGATTGAAGGCAACTGAGTTCGGGAGTAACTATAGTTTTTTGACTGTGTCAAGTACCTTCACGCTCTGGAGTACACAATTGATTTTCTGATTACCTTAATATATTTGTGAAATAAAGAGAGATGATAACAACTGAATGTGTGGACATGCCCAAAATATTGAATTAGATAATTCACATAGATTTTAAATATAATTATATATTTGTTTTTGAGAAATAAGAAAATATAAAAGCTAGTGTTTGAGGTGTACAAGAATGACACCGTAATAATGTAAATGCATGGAGCCAAAGAGCTCGGAGTTATGTAAACTTAATGTTAGTGCTTTATGGAAGTGAGATTAAGTAAGAATTGTTGGTTTATGTGGAAACCACAGGGTTTGAATACAATATTTGTTTATTTTATTTTGTGATCCCTTGTTCATTTGGAACAAGCAGTTGATATTTGGGTCAGTAATTAAATTGTTTAAATGTTTGTAGCGCCATTAATTTTATTAATTAAATGTGTTTAAATAGGAGTTGATTTGTTGTTATTTTTGCAAGTGTATCCTCTAATTAATCCAAAATATGTGAGTCACAGAGTGGGGGAACTTACCACTGCCCCGAAATCCCGAATTGAGCTAGGCTGGTATACTGTGATTGGCATATTTCTTGCTAAATGGGCACAATAGGGAAGAAAAGGTTGAGAGATGGAAAGCTTACATAGAGAGTTTGTATAAGGGAAAGGAGATTGAGAATCATGTAATGGAAAGGGAGGAGGAAATTGATGAGTATGCGAAAGGAGATTTAATATTGAGATCAGAATTTGATAGAGCTTTGGAAGACTTAAGCAGGAACAAAGCAACAGGCATAGATGATATACCGATTGAGTTGCTACGCTGCATAGGAGATAAAGGTCTGATCAGGTTATTTCACTTGGTGTGTAGGATTTATAAGACAGGTGAGGTACCCCCTGATTTCAAGAAGAATGTAATTATCCCTATACCAAAGAAAGTGGGAGCTGACATATGTGAAGATTATCGTACAATCAGCTTGATTACTCATGCTTCAAAGATCCTGTCTAGGATAATTTACAAGAGGATTGAAAGCCAGATAGAAACGGAGTTGGGTGAAGACCAGTTTGGTTTCAGGAGTAATGTAGGAACAAGGGAAGCTGTACTAAGTCTTAGGCTGATTTTGGAAGGTAGAATAAGGAAAAATAAGAGAACGTTCATGGCTTTTGTCGACTTAGAAAAGGCTTTTGATAACGTTGATTGGACTAAATTGTTTGACATTTTGAAATCTATTGGAATAAAGTACAGGGATAGGAGGGTGATATACAATCTATACAGAAACCAGACAGCAGTCATTCGAGTTGAAGGACATGAGAGAGAAGCTGGTATTCAGAAAGGTGTAAGGCAAGGCTGCAACTTATCACCCATACTTTTCAATCTTTACATTGAACAAGCAATGAAGGAAATTAGAGAAAAATTTAAAGTGGGAGTGAAGATTCAAGGAGAAATAATTTCAACTCTGAGATTTGCTGATGACATAGTCATCTTGGCCGACAAGCCTGAGGATTTGAATGAGTTTTTGAATGGTATGGACTCCGTCTTACAGAAAGAATTCATGATGAAAATTAATAAATTTAAAACAAAAATACTGGAATGCAGCCGAAATAAATCAGAAACCGCTATGGAGATCAAATTGACAGATGAAAATCTGAAGGAAGTAGAAGACTTCTGTTACTTAGGAAGTAGAATAACCAGTGATGGACGAAGCAAAGAGGATATAAAAAGTAGGTTGGCTCAGGCAAAGAAAGCTTTTCTACAAAAAAAGAATCTGCTGACATCGAATATAGATTTAGGTATTAGGAAGTCATTTTTGAAAGCCTTTGTCTGGAGCGTGGTGCTCTATGGAAGTGAAACTTGGACTATTGGTGCAGCAGAAAAGAGGAGAATAGAAGCATTTGAAATGTGGTGTTACAGGAGAATGATGAAGATCAGATGGGTAGATAGGGTTACAAACATAGAGGTATTAAGACGAGTGGGAGAGGAGAGATGTTTCTGGCGACTGCTAATGAAGAGAAGCGATAGGTTGGTAGGACACATACTAAGACACCCAGGAATAGCAAGCTTAGTTATGGAAGGAAGGGTCGAGGACAAGAACTGTAGAGGTAGACCAAGGTTAGAATATGTTAAACAGATTGCCTCAGATGTAGGGTGTGGTAGTTATGTAGAGATGAAACGATTAGCTCAGGACAGGGAGGCATGGACAGCTGCATCAAACCAGTCAAAAGACTGAAGACTCAAACAACAACACAGATATATAAGTCAGTAGAGCGCTGACAAACTGGAGACCGCGGGCTGTGATTCCAGGTTCCAGGAATTAGCAAACCAGGAGCTAGGAAGAGACCAGCCCAGATATTAGGGCAAGGCCAACCACGTGTGTTAGGAACTAGCCAAGCCTATGCACGAAGGGAAGTGAGCTTTAATACTTTCGGGAAATAAATCCCACAGCGTTAACAGCCAGCGACGGTCATTGTTCAAACCTAATACATATTTAGACCTAGCGTCAGTCAGGATTCATCTGAATCGGTGTTCAGTCAGGCTACTGGCAGGCGATAGTTTTATGGTATTATGATAGACTATAGGATATATATAAATACATATTTAGATCTAGCGTCAGTTAGAACTCATCTATATCGGTGTACAGTCAGACAAATGGCAGGTAGCAGTTTTATGGTATTATATGGTACGATGGTAAAGTATTAGGATATACATTCATATACATTTAGAACAACAATCAGTCAGGATTCGTCTGTATCGGTGTACAGTCAGACTACTGGTAGGCGATAGTTTTACGGTATTATATATAGAGAGATAAATATTAAGAGAGAAAGGAAGAACAAGGGAAACGATATAACAACGTCGAGATAATAAATCAAATAGGGAACAATATTTAACCATACATGAGCGGTTCAATAAAGTAAACCCAACTAGTTATATTTAAGAGTAGGCGTAACAATTTTCATTAGAGGTACTTATAGGAATTATAACGCGCAAGCTATAAGCGCTTTGTAAAGTCATGGATTATCGATTCTTTTAATTAAAGTAACCATAATCGCGGATAGACACAAGGGAATGCTCAAACGTTTCCAAATTAACTTTCAATGTAAATACCCCATTTCAAGATATTTCTTCATATATTACCCCCCTGTTTATAGTACACCTGATTAGGGATATTTATTGATATTAGATTTAGCAGTAGGAACTAGCTATATGTACTAATGAAACCCCTTTTTTTCTTCCCCTATCTAACGTGGCATGTTTAAAAATGTATCTGATGCATATATTAATGAAAATGAAAATCCACAGCCTGCTTCCAGTCTCCGACCGGGTCAGGAATGGAATGAATGAAGCCCCCATCTAGCGGCGAGGATATGAACTGTGCCGGCTGCCGAGGCCTGACGCACTCCTCTGGGGCAATGATTAAATGAATGACAGATGAAATGAAATGATAGTGGAGAGTGTTGCTGGAATGAAATGTTGAGAGGGAAAACCGGAGTACCCGGAGAAAAACCTGTCTGCCTCCGTTTTGTCCAACACAGATCTCACATGGAGTGACCGGGATTTGAACCACGGACCCTGCGGTGAGAGGCCGGCGTGCTGCCGCCTAAGACATGGAGGCTTGTTGCATATATTAATAACTAATGTTATTTTTTAGAGGAAGTGTTAATATGTCAGTCAATATTTTATAAAAGTATACACAGTTTATAAGAAATATAAGACGTACGGCTAAGAAAACCATTTACATTATCAATTCAGTCCGTGGAGACAATACAAATTTCCATAAGTTCATGACTCCACAGTCACCAACTTAAAAATTAAATCATTCTTCACAACTAGGCATAAAACGAAGTGCGAGTCTTTGTTAACATATGTCTGCATTAAAGAAGTAAAGAACCGAATACACCGCTTTAATGGAAGAGGTATAAGTTAAATAATACGTAATAATGAATCATCGAAGAGAATATAAGTATAGAAAGGAAGTATAATAATAATAATGTTATTGGTTTTACGTCCCTTTTAACTACTGTGGCTTTTAGAGAAGCCGGGGTGCCCGAATTTTGCCCCGAAGGGGATCTTTAACGTGCCAGTAAACCTACTGACACGGCTCCCGAAAGGAAGTATAGCGAAGTACGACGATAATGGATATGTGAAGAGACACACGTCAAACCTTAGTTTATAAGAAATATACGTAGATAGAATAAATGCAGACATTCATTAATAAACTGCCTCGCGATACGTAAAAGAATTAAGAAAAATAATAATTATTAGGGTAAAACCGCCCCAATATGAACAGAAGTTAACAGTGGTTTCTGATTCCAGAATAGTACTAAGCTGACCATTCCTGTATTCCCCCATAGTAGGACGTAACTACAGGATGTAATCAAGATGACCATGGACCATGAAAGAAGAGTCAACACCCATGGAAACAGAAAATAGAACAAAACAACATATCATGTAAAACCATATATATAGGCAGGTTAGCCGTAAGCTAGCTTCTCTAAACACTCAAAATCATTTTTTTCTTCAAATAACGAAGCGTAGAAGCTATCTCCGCAGATCTCCCTCTTCCAAGCAGTTAGGTTCCTCAATACCTAAACAATGGTGAAGGTACCGAGTAGTTGGGGTATTTCCCCAAATATAGTGAACGGATTATTGTACCTAAAATCAATACAAGACCTACGTGCACCACAGTGGTGGTACAAGTCTATATTCCTAACAGTCAAGCTGATGATGAACATGTTGAAAAGGTCTACGAAGAAATAGATGAAATTTTGAAGTATCTCAAGGGTGATGAAAATGTTAGATAAATGGGAGATTGGAATGCTATGGTAGGAAAAGGAAGGGAAGGGAAGACAGTAGGAGATTTCTAATAAGGTGAATGGAATGATCGAGGAAACTGGCTGACGGAATTCTGCACCGATCATTAGATAGTCATATTTAACACCTTATTCAACTACCAAAATAGATGAATTTACACATAGATGAGACCAGGAGATACATGGCGTTACCAAATCGACTTCATTATGCTCAAGCAGAGATCTCAAAACCAGATTTTGGATTGTAAACCATATCCCGGGGCTAACATAAACTCTCACCACAATCTGGTTGTTATGAAATGCTGATTAAAGTTGAAGAAACTGAAAAAAAGTCAAAAGCCAAAGAGGTGGGCAATAGACAGACTGAACGAGAAGGATGTAAAGGAAAGATTCAAGAAGAGTATAAAGGAAGGACTGATTAGAAACCGTAAACAAACTTCAATTGCAGAGGATTGGGCACCTTTGAAGAATGAAATAACAAAATCCGCAGTAGAAAACATTGGTAGGAAAGAAATAATTGGTAGAAGACCATGGATCACTCAGGATATACTAGAATTAAAGGATGAAAGGAAGAAACACAAGAATGTAAGAGATGGAAATGGTAAAGTAGAATGCAGACGGCTGAGAAATGAGGTTAACCAGAAGAGCAAGGAAGCGAAATAAGAATGGTTGAAAGAGAAATGTGCAGGTGTAGAAAGTTGTCTGAAATTAGGAAAGGTGGACACAGCTTATCGAAGCATTAAGAATACTTTTGGGGAAAAGAAGAACAAGTGCTGTAATATTAAGGACACAGATAAAATGCATCTAACAGGAAATAAAAGGTTGAGAGATGGAAAACTTACATAGAGTGTTTGTATAAGGGAAAGGAGATTGAGAATCATTTAATGGAAATGGAAGATGAAATTGATGAGGATGCGAAAGGAGATTTGATATTGAGATCAGAATTTGACAGAGCAATGGAAGACTCAGGCAGGAACAAAGTAACAGGCATAGATGATATATCGATTGAGTTGCTATGCTGCATAGGTGATGATAATCTGATCATTTGTGGTACCCTCTGATTGAATAAAGTATGTTATCATCCCTATACCGAAGAAAGTAGGAGCTGACAGATGTGAAGATTACTGTACTGTCAACTTGATTACTCATGCTTCAGTGATCCTGTCTAGAATAATTTACAAGTTGATGGAAAGCCAGATAGAAACGGAGTTAGGTGAAGACCAGTTGGGTTTCAGGAGAAATGTAGGAACAAGGGAAGCTATAATAAATCTTAGGCTGACTTTGGATGGTAGAATAAGGAAAGATAAGAGAACGTCCATGCAATTTGTAGACTTACAAGAGGCTTTTGATAACGTTGATTGGGCTAATTGTTTGACATTTTGAAAACGATTCGAATAAAATACAGGGAGGAGGGTGATCTACAATCTATACAGAAACCAGACAACAGTCATTAGAACTGAAGGACATGAGAGAGAAGCTGCTCTTCAGAAAGGTATGAGGGAAAGCTGCAACTTATCACCCATACTTTTAAATATTTTTATTGAAGAAGCAATGAAAGAAATTCGAGAAAAATGTAAAGTGAGAGTGAAGATTCAAGGAGAAATAATTTCAACTCTGAGATTTGCTGATGACATCGTCATCCTGGCCGACACGCCAGAGGATTTGAATGAGTTTTGAATGGTATGGACTCTGTCTTGGGGAAGGAATTTATGATGAAAACAAATATATGTAAAACAAAACTATTGGAATGCAGCCGAAATAAATCAAAGACCCCTTTGGACATCAAATTGGAAGGTGAAAAGCTAAATGAAATAGGAGACTTCTGTTTCTTAGGAAGTAAAATAACTAGATATGGAAGAAGCAAAGAGGATATAAAATGTAGGTTGGCTCGGGCAAGGAAAGCATTTCTACAGAAACGGAAACCATTGACATCGAATATATAAGGTGCGTTCAAAAAGTAACGAGCCGGAGGCTGGAATACGCAAACCGGTGACGACATCGGCTAATCGTGGCGTGTGTAACGAGGTGTGGTTCCAAACAGAGCGTGGAAGGTCACAGCCCGTCACTAGAGGGCACGCGTGCACGTCACGTGACGATACAATGTGAGCAGCAGCATGCATCAATCGTCCAACGCTGCCAGTCGCATTGCAAACAGTGACATGGAGGCGTCAAACGAAGAGCAAAGAGGGGTTGTTCGATTTCTGACAGCGGAATGAGTAGGGGGAACGGAGATTCATCGCCGAATGTCACAAGTGTATGGCGAACACTGCATGTACCTTTCAAGGGTCAAGGCGTGGCACAAGCGCTTCAGGAAAGGACGGGTGTCGTTAGCCGATGATGCCCGGTCTGGGTCACCTCCCTGCATTACCGATGGCAACCCACGACCGCCGAGTGACAGTGAACGCCATAGACGCCGTGGTCCGCTTGAGCGTCGGAAATGTGCACACCATCATGAAGGAACGACTGCACTTGCAGAAAGTGTGTGCCCAATGGGTGCCCCACAGTCTTCAACCACACCAGAAAGCATGTCGAATGGCCCACTGCCTTGGTCATCTGCAGCGCTATGCGAGGGAAGGGAATGGGTACCTGGCACAAGTGGTGGCTGGAGATGAGTCATGGTGTCAACACTTCGAACCAGAATCCAAACGACAAAGCCTCCAGTGGAAGTATCCAGGGTCACCACCACCCAAAAATTGCAAGGCCATCCGCACGAGTGCAGGAAAGGTAATGCTGACGTTCTTCTTTGACCAAGATGGCCCCCTTCTGATACACTTCATGCCGCACGGGACAACAGTGAATGCCCAGCGTTACCCGCAAACTTTGACCACCCTTCGCCAATCGATCAAAACAAAACGACCAGGCAATCTCACCCGTGGGGTAATTCTGCTCCACGACAATGCACGACCTCATACGGCCAACACAGTCGCGGTACTCCTGCAGAAATTCAAATGGGAGGTTCTCGGCCACCTCCAAACAGTCCAGACCTCTCTCCCAGTGATTACGCCATGTTTGGTCCCCTGAAAAGGGCTTTGCGGGGCCAACGATTCACCTCGGACGTCGACGTCCAGCTGTACGTGCGGAACTGGTTCACATCGCAGCCTAGGGTATTTTATGAGACAGTCATTCACCACCTCGTGTCACAGTTGGACAAGTGCCTCAACAGCCAGGGCCAATACTTCTACCATACAGGTACTGGTTTCTGTAACTAAGCCTCCGGCTCGTTACTGTTTGAACGCACCTTTTAGATTTCGGTATTAGGAATTCACTTTTGAAAGCCTTTGTTTACAGCGTGGCACTCTATGGAAGTTAATCTTGGTGGACCTGAAAAGAGGAGAATTGAATGATGAAGATCAGATGGGTTGATAGGGTTACAAACGAAGAGGTATTAAGACGAGTAGGAGAGGAGAGATGTTTCTGGTGACTGCGAATGAAGAGAAGAGATTGGTTGGTAGGACACATATTAAGACACCCAGGAATAGCAAGCTTAGTTATGGAAGGAAGGGTCGATGACAGAAACTGTAGGGGTAGACCAAGGTTAGAATATGTTAAAAAGATTGCCTGGGATGTAGGGTGTGGTAGCTAGGTATAAATGAAACGATTAGCTCAGGACAGGGAGGCATGGAGATCTGCTTCAAACCAGTCAAGTGAGTGAAGACTAAAATAACAACAACCTTTGTTCTGTGGCGTTGAGTCGAGAGTACTGGAAAGTTATATTAGAGTTGTTCAAGGAAACGAAAGACAATTTTCCAATGTACATGAAAGAAATCATGCTAATAAAATAAAATTATAGCCTAGTGTCTGCCCTTACATTCCGTTTTTAATTAAAACATTTTAAAAGAAAGATGGTACAAACCACATCATTTTCAAGCTATTTTCGTCACATGAAATATAGACCTACTGGATCATCATTTGCCCGTGTGTGTGTGCCGCCCTAATACATTTTGATAGGTGGGAGTAATTTCAATTAAACTCCCTAAGGACTTATTACTACAAGTTTCAGCAATCCAACATGGTGGCAACCCAAACATAATAACTTTCAATATCTACAATACAATACAGTTTGTTTCCAGAACCTGCAATTTTTAAAGATTTGGATACGTCTTTATATTACATTTATTCAATTTTAAATTGACATATTTACAACATTACACATTTAGACGATTCATTGAAATTCACTTAATGAATATAATAAATTACTTTCTGGGCTGCGTATACCTTGAGTGACGTTCTGAACCCAACTCCAGATATGATTTTAAGTAGTTTGGTAATTTATTGTGGTACATAGCTCTCTTGTTTTGCAAGGATCTTTCTCTGAATGTTGTTTATAAACCCTCTTTTGAAAATAGTTATTCTGCCCTCTAGTTCCGTTACTGTGAACTTTTTTTTAATGTGACAACATTATTTTGATTTTTCCTTACTAATAAGATAACATTAATAATATGCAATGAAAATATTGTTAAAATATTATGCTTCTTAAATGCATCCCTGCATGGTTCTTTCGGTTTCAACACAAACAAGTATCGTATTACTCGTTTCTGCAGTTTGAATATTCTCTCCATATTCGTATTCGCTTCCCCACCCCTCATGTCAATACCGTAATGTACCCTATTGAACATAGTACCTTCAGGACAGGACTCTTTCCTTGGGGTGTGGAGCGTCACTACTTGAAGCTAAACCTGTTTGGAAGAACAAGAGGGCGGACTAAATCATCACACACAGAATTCAAAATTAGATAATAACTTTATTATCACTGAATTTACAAAAAAAGAAAAATAATAAAACTTACACAAAATATTAAATTGAAAGAAAATCAAAATAAAATATTCAAAGTTGAATCAATACAAAATAAATTAGTAAATCACAAGATTTCAATGTGAGTCCAAAATAAGTCAAAATCTAACCTAAAAAATCCAAAAATAATTCACTAAATTCGAAAAATGTTGAAATCAACCGAAAATAAATCAAAAGTTTAGAAAACAAATCAAAAATCGACTAAAATAAAAATCATAAATTAATTAAATCTCAATTACTTTATCAAATGTCAATCAAATTAATCAGTGAATTAATATGCAAGATTTAAAATATTCAGCCTTGATTGAATAATTAATTCTATTGATAATCATCAATCAATGATTCAATCAATCATTTCATCAATCATTTATCAATCATTGATCGGATGTATTATTGAAGTCCGATCTGATCCAAATCTAATCTGTACTCACGGAAGTTTCCATACTTAAGCTCATTATTTCAAATACCATTACACCTTGCCATAGCGAACAACTTAGCTAACGTCACATAAATTAATCACTTGTGTATCCCTTAATATGATGGGGCTTCTCTAATAATTACAATGTCCTTAAGACAAATATGTAAATGGTAAGGTCTGGCAACATCGCCTATATGACCCCCATGTATAGGTTAGGATGGTCTCATTAAGTTATAACATTTATGCATCCATATTCTTCAATCATACATTTTGCCTTTTTAGTGGATACAAAATGGCATACTATAGCTTCGAACTCTTATCCACTTGACGACATGTACTTGTTGACTACCAAAAGGCAAATTTACAGTCATGAAACTTCAATAGAATTGAGATGTGTTGCACCAACATTTTACAACAAACAATAATACATGAGAAACACGATCATCTGGGAATTAAACTCTGGACTCGAGACATATTTCGGGTCCAGAACCCAATACTATTGTCAAAGTTTCATGGGCGTATAACTACTATCCTAGTATAACATAACCAAGATGCTTGCGATATCCTCACATAATACTTCGTTGTTACAAGACAAAACAAAAGAAATCAATAAACGCTATACTGTATGCATATTGGCATTACTTCAATATTGAAAATACTCTCTGTTCTCATATCGTACACCACAATAATTTTTGAAACAACGGTGTGTGTAACTAACACCGATGTTTCTCCGCCCCTGTAACAAATGACATGACACAAATGTATTTACAATGACCACTAAATGAAAATATATACACACATCAAAAAAAGTTTTGCATCACCTCGGTTCCAAGAGTTCCGGAACCGTTAAATACAAAGGGAATAGAGATCAACACAAACAACATTTCAGCTCGTTTTATTGCTCATGAGACCCACACATTGCATGTTGTACCATCATACAGCTAGACTTTCAGCATTTGTGGTCCAGATTGCAGTACACACCACTACCTCTAATACCCAGTAGCACGTCCTCTTGCATTGATGCATGCCTGTATTCGCCGTGGCATACTATCCACAAGTTCATCAAGACACTGTTGGTCCAAATTGTCCCACTCCTCAACGACAATTCGGCGTAAATCTCTCAGAGTGGTTGGTGGGTCAAGACGTCCATAAACAGCCCTTTTCAACATATCCCAGGCATGTTCGATAGGGTTCATGTCTGGCGAACATGCTGGCCACTGTAGTCGAGCGATGTCGTTATCTTGAAGGAACGCATTCACAAGATGTGCACGATGAGGTCGAGAATTGTCGTCCATGAAGACAAATGCCTCTCCAATATTCTGCCGATATGGTTGCACTATGGGTCGGAGGATGTCATTCAGGTATCGTAAAGCCGTTTCGGAGCCTTCCATGACCACCAGTGGCGTACGTCGGCCCCACATAATGCCACCCCAAAACATCAGGGAACCACCACCTTGCTGCACTCGCTGGACAGTGTGTCTAAGACGTTCAGCCTGACCAGGGTGCCTCCAAACACGTCTCCGACGATTGTCTGGTTGAAGGCATATGCGACACTCATCGGTGAAGAGAACGTGATGCCAATTCCGTGGGGTCCATTCAGCATGTTGTTGGGCCCATCTGTACCGCGCTGCATGGTGTCGGGGTTGCAAAGCTGGACCTCGCCATGGACGTCGGGAGTGAAGTTGCGCATCATGCAGCCTATTGCGCACAGTTTGAGTTGAAACACGACGTCCTGTGGCTGAACGAAACGCATTATTCAACATGGTGGCATTGCTGTCAGGGTTCCTCCGAGCGGCAATCCGTAAGTAGCGGTCATCCACTACAGTAGTAGCCCTTGGGCGGCCTGAGCGAGGCCTGTCATCGACAGTTCCTGTATCTCTGTACCTCCTCCATGTCCGAACAACATCGCTTTGGTTCACTCTGAGACGCCTGGAAACTTCCCTTGTTGAGAGCCCTTCTTGACACAAAGTAACAATGCGGACGCGATCGAACTGCGGTATTGACCTTCTAGGCATGGTAGAACTACAGACAATATGAGCAGCGTACCTTCGTCCTGGTGGAATGACTGGAACTGATCGGCTGTCGTACCCCCTCCGTCTAATAGGCCCTGCTCATGCATGGTTGTTTACATGTTTGAGCAGTTTTAGTGACATCTATGAACAGTCAAAGGGACTGTATCTTGGATACAATATACACAGTCAACGTCTATATGCCGGAGATCTGGGAACCGAGGTGATGCAAAACTTTTTTTGATGTGTGTATATACACTAACAGGCTTCGAAGTAAGGACTTCAACCTACCTGTTCAGAACATAGCATGTCTACAAACGTTACCCATACCTACGAGAGAGTTTGGAATTTTAAACCAACAAATCCCATTTACTAATAAAACTAAAAACTATTAATATTATTATTATTATTATTATGATTATTATTATTATTATTATTATAATTACTATTATTATTATCATAGAACTTCATACTTCGTGCGCTAGTGAAATCCAAGGCCATCTGGGTTGAGAGTAATTCTGTGGTAACCTTATAGGTCTCGTCGTTAGGGGGTAGATAGTAGGTCTGGACTACTTGGTGACAGCGCCATTAGAGACCCGCTACATTGAGTATGTAGCAACCATCCTATTTAACTATATATTTTCGACGGTATTTGTGTTTAGCTGTCGGCATCAGCCTATTTTCGGGAAATCTCCCATCATGGATTCTATTAGTAGCTCGAAGGATACACGTGCAGACGTTTCTCCAATTGATAAGGCATTGACAAGATGCATTGATGTCATCAGAAATATGAAGCTTGCTACAAGAAGACAGAAGAATATATCTAAAGACGTGAAAAATGGAATAGCGGAGATAGAGGAAGCCATCGATATCATTATATCGTGCAGGGACAATTGGCTTGAGAAGAAAGGGGTTCTGCCTGCAGTGGAAGAGCATACCTTAGGCCATGAAAAGGTGATAGTGGCTTCGGATAGCCCTGATAACCCCATTCAATCGCCTCCAGTAGATTCCGATACGCAGGAGGAAAATTTGTCAGAATGGACGACGGTGCGACGGAGCAGGTCCTCCGGTATAGCTGTGTCATGGTCAGGAAGCGCTTCTCTGTCGTCACAAAGGGCGGATCCACTAGTTCGGGAGAGCAAGACTCGGAAATCCCATAATCGATCACGACCCAAGGCTGTTCTGATCCAACCAACAGCTGGGAAGACTTATGCAGAAATTGTGAAGAGTTTGAGGGAGAAGGTGAAGCCAGAGGCATGCCATCCGGAAATTCGATCGATCCGTCAAACCAGATCCGGGGACGTTTTATTGGAGTTTGATACGAAGGCTGAAAAGGTCTGTCGAGAAATGTTCAGCAGCACTTTGAAGGAAGCTGTTGGTCATGCAGGATTGGTGAGGACAATGACTCCTAGAACTGTCTTGGAGATAAGAGACATGGATATTGTAACTACTGCAAGTGATGTCGAAATGGCTCTGAAACGAGACATAGAGGGTTTTATAGATGAGCTGAAAGTATCCGTCACTAAACCCAACAGTAGAGGGCAGAAAATGGCAATTGTGGAAATGGATAATCAGAATGCTGACAAATTATTGGAGACTGGTCGTATTAAGGTCGGTTTCGTTTACTGTAGCGTGAGGAGAAGGGTGTTGGTAACACGCTGCTTTCGGTGTCTGGGTTATGGCCATATAAGGAGGAATTGCAATGGCCCGGATAGAAGCGGCCTTTGCTACAGGTGTGGTCAACTGGGTCATAAAGCCGCAGGATGTACGTCAGACATGAAATGCGTATTGTGCTCTGACTGTAATCTGGAGGGCTTAAACATAAGTCACATCCCTGGAACAGGTTCTTGTACAGTGTTTCGAGAGGCACTTGCGAAGTTTAAAGAAAAAACACAATGACGAATGTCCTACAAGGGAACCTGAAACGAAGCATAATCGCTAATGATTTTTTGATACAGCTAAAATTTGAAAGGAAAACATATATTCTCCTGATCAGTGATCAATATCGAAACTGGGACGTGCTGGGCTGGTTTACGGATCCCCTAGGTACGGCGGCTATCTGGATACCGGATCTGAGCAAAATCCATGTGGAGGATCACGGATCCGGAGAAGGGTTCGTTTGGGTTAAGAGTGGTGGGATTACGTACGTAAGTTGCTATTTAACTCCGAACATATTCAGGACTTTCACAGGAAGCTGGACAATTTGGAAGATATTGTCCGTGAAATGGAAGGTGTTGCGGTAGTAGCCGGTGACTTCAACGCTAGGGCATTGGAATGGGGTATGACACATCAAAATTCGAGGGGACGACGAATTTTAGAGATGGCAGCCAGAATAGGATTGGTCGTGGTGAATACAGGGACCTCAACTACATTTAGACGACCTGCTTATACGTAGACTAAACGAGATATTACGCTGGTGTTGGATCATCTGGCAGCCTTGGTAGTAGAATGGGAAATGATCGGGGATTATACTGCTAGTGATCACCAATATATCATCTTCCGGATTCTACGAGTTCAGCAGCCTCAGAGGCACAACACACTGAAGACAACACGTTGGAATGTATCGCGCATCGACGAGGAGAAATTTGCCACTGTACTCGGATCAGTACAGACAGGTACTAGTAACATTGTTGAGGAATTGGATTTATGAGTTTCTGTTGAGGAAAAGGTGGGGGTCACTATGCGTCTCTTGCACTTAGCCTGCGAAGCGTCAATACCCCGGAAGCGTCTTCGAAACAATAGACGTCTAGCATATTGGTGGACTGACGAAATAGCAGATCATCGAAGAACTTGTCTCTGACCCAGAAAAAGAACACAACGTTCAAGACATTGACCAGAGGCTGATTTGAGATCCGCTGAGCACGTTGCAGCTAAGAGAACCATTCGAAATTCCATTAGAAGACTTAAGACTCTCATGTGTCAGTTGTTAGTTAGAGAACTAGACGTAGATCCTTGGGGATTAGGCTACCGAATTGTCACCAAGAAACTCGGCACCATGTCCAATACCACGTTGGATGCACGGACGATTAATGGTATTGTAGACGAGCTATTCCCTACTCACCCTGTGCGAATTAATGTGGGCGATGTACTTGAGCCGGAATTCATTCCTCTATTCTGAGAAGGGTGGTTGTTTTTGGAGTTTCCCTGGAAGTGCAACTCGGGTTTTCTTCATTTTTCCTGTGAAACACAGGCAAGTTAAGATTGGACGGAAGGGGGATTTGAGTTTCATTTACCTCGCCATTCCCTGAAAGTGCAACTCTCATTTCGCCTGTGAACTTTTCGTTCCGCAAAATTCACAGTCAATTAAGATTGGACGGAAGGGGGATTATATTATATTAAATTATACTGATTGGCGTATAATCTCTACTTAGTATAATATATACAAATTCCCCGATTCTTGGATGTCACGGGTAATCTCGAGAACCACTGAATGGATTTTCATGCGGTTTTCACCATTCTGTGAAGGATATCATGAGGAAGGTTTCTGTAGAAAATAATTTATTTATGACCAAAGGAAGTCAAGCGCTAACGATTTCAGTGAAAAGGTCGAAAGAAACTGGCGTCCATGCGCTTTTTAAGCTTACGCTGGGCAAACCGTTAAAAATATCTGTATACTATGAGTGTAAGAATTGTTCAGCATGAAAAGTTCTACAAAAATCCCGGGAGAGCTTACCTCTATCTTCAATACATCGCCTACTATAAGGGTATTTACGTTTTCATTTCTTCCACCAATCTCCATTCAGTTACTGCGGCGACAGTTTACGAGCTAGCTAGGGGGGAGTCTAACACCCCAGTTACAGCATAGCTAGCGGACGAGCTTATTACCCCAGATACAGCCAGCAGCAAACTGTCGAGTCGTGTTGAGTTAAAAACTTTAGAGAAGAGTGGTGTAATTCGGCTCTTCTTCATTTCGCCTGCGAATTTTTCGTTCCGGAAAATCCTTAGTCAAGTTAAGATTGGACGGAAGGGGGATTTGTGTTTCATGCACCTCGCCATTCTTAATTTACGTCTGACAAGAATTTGTTGCACATGCTTCTCCTTGGTAATATAATTGATAGTCCAGTCAGTGATTTTAACCCATCATGCCGAGACGTAAAACGGATGTTGGTCGTTGTTCATTGCCATTGAAAAAAAGCGCTTATCACGTAATGCATTCATAACTTCTCCCGGGCGAAGCCGGGTCGGGTAGCTAGTTCCTTGATAAACAGTAATCATGAATGATTCCAGTCTTGCTTCCCTTTAGGATAATTGCCGTGGTTGATGTAGCATTAATGGTCCTGTGTAATTTACATCTCAACATACCTCTAAAATGTCTAAAATGAATAAATATATAAATAAGTATGTATATAAATAAATAAACAAAAATATAAAGAATGAATAAATATATAAATAAGTAAATAAATAAATTCATTTAGAAGGACATAGTACCCTCCTCAACTTGAGTTTGAGCTTTTAGATTAAACAATTCATAAACTGTGAAAATATTTTAAGTGATATTGTTACGGCTGTGAGTTTGTGTCATCACTCGCCGCATGAGTCACAACTGCCCCAGGGCTGGGCTGTGTCCTGCCTCCTGTATTGCGCGCACCTTATGCAACAGGGCTACCAAGACAAAGGGATAGTCCAGAATATTCGTGACTGGACCAGCGATGGAAACCTCGAGAAGCCGTGAACCCTGGATGGATCTAGAAGCATTTATTGAGTCACCGGCCTGCTATATAAGTGCGACCTGTCTAGCAGTTGTTGTTGTTGTGTTTTACGAGCTAGTGCGAGCGATTATCTTGTGCGACAGAAGTGTGGTGACGAAGTGCTGTGCGAGTTACGAAATCCAGTGACATTGTTTCTCCAGCTTGTGGACAGCGAAATAGCCTGCAGCAAGTGATCGTAAGTAATTGCGGTCGGTGAACATAAAGGAGAGGAGCAGGTAGTTTCTGTCAAGGCCACCGTACTCATTAGGACGGATTAACTTCTGTGATCTGTTGACAAGTGGAAGGGCCAAGAGCGCTCAAGGAAGAGACTTGAGGAAACTGGAGTAAGGCTCCTAATTGCTTGTATTTGCTGATTAGTGTAATTTTCTGGCCACAATAAAGTTAATTATTTCTTTAAGCAGTAATTGGTGTTGTGCTTTGTACCCCCACCGTAATCCAGTTAACAAAAGTGCCACTAGGGGGTGGCACGTAACAATATATTTACCAGTTAATTACCGGCACTTACTACACCCCATATTTCTGCTTTGTCATATGTGGATTGGCGAACACCGTATCAGCGAGAGAGGGAGAGCTTTTGTGGCGTTGTTCTAACTTCAAAGAACTGACATCAAAGAAGGCAATTTGGAAGAGACACTATGCCGTTGGTCTCAGGAGAAAATGATGGACAAGCACTAAGAAAGTAGAAGATTGACATAAAGAACTACATCTTATATCCTGTCTACTAAGCCCAGGGGAGGATATTTTTCATCAATATCAGAAACTGAAACCATTATTTGTACTGGAGGATGGTGATTAAAGCACATGCCATAGTTCCAAGGAAGATGACTTGGTTGATTAGGCCGATTTGTTATAATACTACGGATTGGCAATTGGTACATTAACAAGTTCTCCTCGTTCATATTAAATATGCCCGTACATATTTACGGGTTAACCAACTATTAGGTTTTCAAAATGTATTTTTTTTTGGTGTAGGCCTACTTAGCAGCATTATTTTAGTCATATAAATAAATGCTTGAGCCTCCGTGGCTTAGGCGGCAGCACGCCGGCCTCTCACAGCTGGGTCCGTGGTTCAAATCCCTGTCACTCCGTGTGAGATCTGTGCTGGACAAAACGGAGGCAGACAGGTTTTTCTCCGGTTACTCCGGTTTTCCCTGTCAACATTTCATTCCAGCAACACTCTCCACTATCATTTCATTTCATCTGTCATTCATTTAATCATTGCCCCAGATGAGTGCGTCAGGCCTCGGCAGCCGGCACGGTTCATATCCTCGCCGCTAGATGGGGGCTTCATTCATTCCATTCCTGACCCGGTCGGAGACTGGAAGCAGGCTGTGGATTTTCATTTTCACATAAATGCTTCACATTTTCAATATATTCAGTACTAACTGAAAATGTTTAAAGTACTGCATACTGACACGATTTGCTAGTTCGTTCCCACCCTTCAACCTTAGTAATATTTTTTCATGAATACTTTAAACCGCGAATCCAAAAATTAAGCAGCCATGTAGGAGATAAAATATGTGACTCTCGTGTTAGGAAGTAATAACACCCAGCGCGGAGTTCGCCTCAAGCCAAGCTAAGGTATTATAATTGATTTGAAACTTTACTGAGCAAGATTAGTGAAGTGTTCCAATATCATCAGAATTCTATTTTTCTTTTTAGGTTATGAAAGAATCTGGGTAATTAAAAACGATTCAATATTGTTTAGCACAACATTTTAACAAAATGAAAGGCAATTAAGCACAACAACGGGAAAATAAACAGTGATTTTCCAATGCCTCCAGGACCAAGGAGTGAATTTCTGTTGGCTAACTTTCAGATAACTACTCGGAAGAGCCTAGAATCGTACCAAGAACCTTAGGAACCGGTTTCTCATTACATACAACAGCACTATTAGGAATCAACAGTAATTTTGGTGATAAATGTTGCGGATTCTGGGCAGCCTTAACTGTAACTTATGCACATAGGGAATAGGATGTGATTACGACATGAGACTGAGAAAATGAGAGGTTGACGACAATGGGGATGGAGAGGTTTGACGTCATAGTGCTAACAGAATCAGGAAGGCATGTCCCTGATGTAATTACGCCCAGCACCCCTCAATATTCAGTCGGCGCGGTGCGGTGGTCTGATAATGGGCGTGAAAAGACACTTGGTGTATGTGTGCCTTAGTCACCACCTCGCCCCACAAGGAGCCAATCAGAGTAATCTCGTTTCGCTACCACGCTGCGTACTGCCTTTGTTCCAGACTGCGACAATGTAGCCACTTTATTGCGTTATTGAGAAACTTTTATGACCACGTTGTGGACATTTTTAGAATCGACACCCTCTCACAATACAGGTCGCACAGTAAGCTATGTATTACTAGCCTTCATTTGAACTCCTACTAGAACATAAGTCAAACGCAGCATTTAATTTATATTAAAATTACATTTTCCATTTAACTCCATTATTGGGGTTAACCGAAGCTAAGCTGGCTCATTGTGATTTGGCAGGGAATTTGAGGTCGGATGCCTTTCCTGACGCCGTGTGATTTTTTTAAGGTAAACGTTGTACTCCATTTTCACCAACCATCGAACCTCAGCCGTCTGGACAGAAACACCTGAAACACCAGAAAGGGCGAGAGATTTGTTTACTGTGCTCTAAGGCTCAGTCAGCATATATTAGATTTAGTAAATGAAATCGGACAAATTGATTTCGAACAGTGTCGCTGTCTGCGGATTTGTCTGCGAGCCATGAAATCGACTCCCACCAATGCTCTCCTGCTCGAGCCTTCAGAACTGCTAGTGCATATTCGTCGCCAGTACCTTTCGGACAAATATATCTTGAAACGCTTTAATGATCCTGCCTATCGTATTGTACCGGAGCTCATGAGCCTATATCGACTGATTGAAGGCAATGGCCGTCACCACCTTCAACAAGACATCCTTCTGGTGCGCAGCTTTACATTTCTCTCGGATTTATTGCAACGGCAGGACCTTCTACAGCAATACGACGGCAGCTACTACTCATCCGCCTGTCGGATCTTTCCTATTTGCAATGTTTGGAATCCATTCATATTTCCCGCCTTGATATCCCAGTAAATAATCTACAATTTTCCCAACAAATATGCACTGACAAGTGAGTACATCTCTAGTCGCAGGCCTACTTCAATACACAGTTACACTGATGGGTCGAAAACTTTATCGATGGATGCTGTAGGTTGTGCAGGGGGAGCAAGGGGCCCATGCCCCCGCCCATTAAACTTAAAAAGTAAAACGATATGAAAATCAGACTGAAAACAAACATTTTTTGCAATTAATTTTGTGCTAAATATAAATAGTACTGAATTTTAACGTTCTGTCAGGCGCAATATTAAATATCGTGGTATTGGGCTCATTTAGCCTGTCTGGCACACCACAGAAATTAGAATTTAAATAAAATACAATTTTGCTACAATAGTGAATACACTCATTCATTCTCTGCATATTGCGTAATGGTGCACGATCAGGCACAGATCACATCTGCAACAACAGCAAATGTTTGGAGAGTCGTTGACTAACTGGCCAATTTGGACTTGAATATCATGCTGATAGACGCAGCTACTGAAAGGTGGAAGTAGCTTTAACCCCGCGAATGACGAATACAAGAAAAGAATTGACACGTGTGCCTGTCAAATCAGTTGCGCCCACCGGAAGGTAAAATATCATCCTACATATCTCAGTTTTATTGGTGCGCTTTCGCTTCTTCATGAACACTTGAGTAATGTTACGAAGACGTAATTTATATGCGCATACTTCTCATAGGTGTGTATTGTGATTACTAATAATGGCCACCTATACTGTGTCTGTGTAGTTATAACGTTCATTATTTCGTGTGCACGGTCTACGAATGGATTTAAATTTCATTTAATGGTAAGTAATGTAATTTTATCTTATTATTATATAATCTAAAACCGACATGGGCGCCCGCACGGTGGAGGGAGGGAGGGGGGGGGGGTGCCCCTTCCCTGGATTTCCGAGAATGTTGATATTCGATTGTTCATTGTCACACCAGTTTATTTAATAAATGGAAGTTACTGATAGTCAACTAACTACCCTGTTACAACAGACAATATCTTTAATGTTGCTGACGTAATATGTATAAACATTTAAAAAATGGTTCTAATGCTGCCATACAGTACATTACTGATGGAAACATAGCTCCAATTTTCAATATGGTTTTGCCGAATGTTATATACCATATGTTTCCCCAACACTATCAGGAGTGGCGACCACCACACTTCGGTTATGATGATATGTAAGCAGGTTCTGGAGATATTTTTTGGCATTGCAAAATCACTAGCACATCTTAACCCCTTAGACATGGTTTTCATTGCTGTCTAATGAAACTATGGTCATGTAAGGTCGTCCTTAAAATATTGAATCATTTACTGTATTCAGGTCCGTATTTATGGTGGGGAAAATTGGGTAACTGCTCAGGGTGGCATGTTTCAAGGACTGAAAAAATTCTGGAAAACTGTACAAAACTGCTTGGGAATCCAACGTCAAGTTATCAAAGATTAAACCCCCCACAAGAGAAAATACTTTGGCAATGTTGACTATTTAAGGACATATATGAAAGGATCGTCTTAGTCACCTTGGTATTCTTGCTGTTGATCTGACTTGAATGTGAAATTGTACTAATGAGGAAATCCTAAGCTTATTATTTAAATAACTGGTGTTTTAGCTATAAGTTGTGTACGATATCTGTTACAATTTAATGTAAATTATTTGTATTCAGTTTTTTCCTATTTGTTGTTGTTGTTGTCTTTTGACTGGTTTGATGCAGCGCTCCATGCTTCCCTGTCTTGAACTAATCATTTCATCTCTACATAGCTATCACACCCTACATCCGACGCAATCTGTTTAACACATTCTAATCTTGGTCTACCCCTACAGTTCGTATCCTCGACCCTTCCTTCCATAACTAACTTTGCTATTTCTGGGTGTCTAAGTAAGTGTCCTACCAACCTGTCTCTTCATTAGCAGTCGCCAGAAACATCTCTACTCTCCCACTCGTCTTAATAGCTCTTCATTTGTAACCCTATCAACCCATCAGATCTTCATCATCCTCCTGTACCACCACATTTCAAACGCTTCAATTCTCCTCTTTTCTGCTGCTCCAACAGACCAAGTTCCACTTCCATAGCGTGCCACGCTTAGTTAAATGCACACGCAGATGAAGAAACAGTCCCATGTTAAGGCAACTTTCATAAATCTACATTTTCCAAGTCAGGGGCAGCAAAGTTGTTGTTTCATATTTATTCTTGCCAAGAGGCGTCAAGAGCCCTAATTATGGGCCTGGCTGTATTATACTCTCCCCACTTTTTCTGCCAGTTTGCCTCCCCGCGATCGTTATTCGTGCCGCGAAATGCACAATTTTGTTTTAATAAGGTGTGCAATAGTACTGTCCCCGAATTCGTATTAAGAGACACCAGGAACAGATATGAAAGGCAGCCATAGAAAAGGGATCATTTAATTAAAATTGAAAAAATGAATTCCGGAACAGGTCCATTACACAAGATTTATAGTCATGAAGTATTGTGCAACAAGAAGCTTGTTAGCTGGATGTAATCACCTCCTAGTAAGGGCGGATCTGATAGGATCATCCTACGAGATAGACCACAGGCAGTACTTGAGGAAAGAGAACGCGATTGGAGGATCCATTGGGCGACCTTAGAAATGGAATATTTTATTTTGGCAAGTATGCTATTTAATGCAGTTGGATGTATTGAAGATTGGAAATAAATCGAAGAAATTAATTTAAGATATTATCAGGAATTGTTTTACTTGGATAATTTACGCCCGAAGTATGTATAATGATATTCATGTCCCAGCCATGCATCATGGGACCTTGAGAAAGAGGGGTGAGTGTTCTTGAAGCAGGTGGAAGGAAGAGACGGCCATTGTGTGAGGTAATGCGACACGGGTCTTTCAACTGGTCGGATGTCAGCCGTGAGTTACGAAAACGTGACGCGGGAGAGTGTGCAAGTGTTTCAGTGAAAGAAAGAATAATACGTATATGTGTAAACTTGTAGTATCACGGTGCTAATATTGTGCGAAGCACGTAAGTCCGTATATGAATTTGAGTGTAATGGAAGACCGGTGTCGTGGTCTTAATATGAATTATCAGTTTGCATTACGTGACGCGCATGTGGAGAAGGTGTAATTATGAATGTACATCGTCAATGACACTGTAAGTACATATTTGGAAGGAAATATTTGCAAGAGACACGATATTTTGGGAACGATAAGTTCGATTGTGAAATGGAGCGCAATAAAATGACGACGAACATCAAGGACACATGGTTGGAAGGAACACTTGATTTATCAGAGAAAGCCATGTTATATTGCTAAATTTATGGTGTGGGAAATGTAGTATGCATCATGGATGTAAGAATTACTTCGAGTGGATTCACTTAAAAATGGAATGCAGGAAAAGCAATGATCACACATCTACTTCTCGGAATGCACAATCTGATGAAGATCATCATGGACTATAACCAATCTAAGGATGGAGAGAGGCTACAAAATTGCCCGGAGGAAGGAGAAGAAGAGCAAGGACGAAGGGAAGACCGAGGATCGAATGAGTGGACTGTCGGGGGGCGGACCGGACACCGCGGATATCCGGGTCCCATTTCAAACCATGAAACCGTGGGCCGGCTACGTACAACAAGCTCGCCGCGATCGAGAAAAGGTGAAATGACGCTGGGAGTGAGGCTAGGGACTCGCCAGCTGGAGGTTGGATGCAGTTCCCCGATCCTGAGTGCATTTGGGTCTACACGTGTTTCATCGCCAGATCTGCCTGAAGTAAGACAAGCTCTCCATTCAAATAGCCCCTGTATTTAGATTGGTATATCTTGAAGCATGCCTGGTGTGATCATTTGTTTCAGTAGTAGTAGTTTGCTCTGTATAAGTTATAGCTCTGGTAATCTGTGATTTAATTCTTCGAAGCAAGTTCTTATCGCATTTAGTATGCGGGTTAACTTCAGTTCCAGCTATGTTTGGGATCATTGCAGGCGAGTTAACTTCGTGTTGACCGTGCCTGGTTCAGTGGAGTCCCCGCTTCGATGATTACCGCTGGCATTCAAACATTTTTAATGTTGATACAGATTAGAATTTCGACCTCTTGGGTTTTAGATTTTTTTTTTGGATTTAAGAGTGTTTCCAGATGAACAGTTTCCTTCGCACTTTTACTTCTTCGCCTTTCATATTTTTGCGCAGTTGCCACTTCGCAGTTTAGAGGAGTTACAGTTTCTGAAAATTTGCTTTCGCAAATTAGATTTTCTTAGATGTGTATTTTTGGATTTAGCTATTTTGATCTTCGATGATTCTTTTCATATTGGGATTTTGCACAATTATCCGACTTTACCATTTGAATTATTTTCTCGATTTTTGGATTTTCACAATTTGGTGAATTTTGAATTTAGTATTTTGAAATTTTCACTTTGAAAATTTATTCCATTTTGATATTGGAATTTGAATTAAATTTTTTCCTCGGATTTTCAGAAAATCCTGATTAATTTTTTTGGATTTTGATTAATTTGGGACTTCAATCCGGACTTGAGATTTTCCAAATTTATATTTTATTCTTCCTTTGGAAGTGTAAATTAATTTTCAGTTTTGAATTTTAGAAAATTTCTCGTTGATTGGAAGTTAGTTGCTACTCTGATCGTTTAGACGAAGAGTTCTTTCGAAAACAATTTTGAATTATAAAATGTAATGATGATTCGAGCGATGTTCTCGACTGTTGTTATAGAGTGACACAATGTATATACATAATTAATTATTTCAATGTTTAATGAATATAGTGCACGCATAAGTGACCAATGTTTTTGAGTTGACACTCACAATCAATGTAACTTGAAACGGATTATAGTTAGAAATATTTCGTGCTTAGTTAACACGCACTAGGAAATTGGCATTCGATCTGTAAATGCTTTTGCTTTTAAAGCGTATTTAAAATTAGTATCAACGTCATTGAATCACCGTTAACTTGAGGGAGTGATGTTCATTTTTGATAGTGTTGGATTGTGGTGTTTACATTGAAGAGGTGTGCGATAATACCAATTGTTTCTTTTGTATTTCAAAGGTCGACCCCTGTAAGGGATGTTATGTCCTGGGAACCTTTCCTCTGTCAATGGTTGTTGTTGTTGTTTGTTGGCTGCGTTTTGTGTGATTAGGATTGCAGTCTAGTTAGTCAGCTTTCAGTTATGGTTGCCGTTCGTTGGAACGTTGAGTTATTGGGTTGGGGAGTCTATTTCGACTGCTGTTAGATTATTTTACTGTGTTTGATGACAGTATTTCTTTTTCATTCGTATTGTAGGATCACCTTGGTGGTGTTTGATGTTGATCTGTTAGGCTGTCGCGTTCATGCAGATCGGCTGGGTTGTCGATACCGGATGCTCCAAAAGTTTAGTATTCAGGACGTTGATATTAATTCAGTTTATTATTATTGTTATTGTTTTCGAAGATTGGATCAAAACAGGGGTTCAATGGATAGCACTCTCATCTTTATTGATCAGAATGCTAAGCCATATTTTGCCCAAAAATCTCGATGTTGATCACTGTCAGTTAGTGTTGATGAATCCTATGTCTATAAAGATTAGTGGAGGAACATTGGGGTAGATAATGTTCTATGATGACATGTATATAGATAGTATTCGGTATTTCTTAAATTTAGTATTTGAATTAAAAGGTATTTCGGTAATTAAGTAAAGAATAAAACTCAGGATCTGTGTATAGAGTAAAATATTGATATTGTAAATAGTGAGAGGCCGTCACTATTTAATTCCATTAAGGGGGCTGTTCCTTTTTCTTTATAAATATTTTTTTTGGTTGATCCTGATAGCAAAGGCATAGCGATAGGTTGCCAATTTATTAGTTGTTAATTTTAGGTCGTTATTTTTGTGATTTAGCTGGCGTTATATCAGAGAATGTGCCATATGACATTAATGGTAATGTCATTTAGTTATGGATCTTCGGTTTGTTTACAACCATCTTTGCGTTGTTTACTTTTTTGAATAAATTTGGGCACGCATTTGCGTTTGCTTATACCATTTTCACAATACTCTTGCGTTGTGATTTATAGATAGTGGGAGGTTAGGAAAATGCCATGGTTATTATAGCGTCTTGAACCATTTTATCCATTCCCCTGTCCCTGTTACGCCCGTGTGAATGAGAGTCTTGCGCTCTGGTGTGTGTGTTGTCGCTGATCCTGTGGAGGATTTACCATTGCGTGTTCTTGTTATCGCCTGATATGTGTCCACGTTTTGCAGAATGTGTGATGCCTAATATTTCGGTAAGTATTATTAGCCGGGGTACTGCCGTTGGTATCGATCCGCTGTCATCTTGGATTGTGGCATTCACGACACTGCTGAAATCGGGTACAGTACGATGGCTCATTTCTTGAGAACAATGGGATCATTGCTACGAATTAGCAGCAATATACCATTGTTGTTGTAGATTCCTAACATGTAGTGTTACATCTTGTACAATCGAAGCGATTTATAATAGTTAAATTGTCCTGCGATATTTGTGTCGTTATCAAAGCTACTAAGTTTCGCACTCTCAATCGAATGTAGACAGCAGGTCATTCGAGAAAAAATGGTGAACTCAATGTCGAATGGTGATACACGTCGTAATGTTGTACTGTATATGATTCCAATGGAAGCCATTTGCAAGGCAGGCAATTTTGAATGCACAACATGCACTGGTACTTAAGAGTGGAATAGCTTCACAGAATAAAGTTTAAGCTCGACTTAATGCTTAATCGTAACAATCAGCAATTTGGAATGGATACGGTATTTCAACAAATTCAAAATATATCCGATATTCAGTAACAATAAAATTCATGACTTGCATATTTAGGCCTATTCTGTGCCTTAGCCTGACAATTCTGGGAAATAGTATTTAAAATAATATATAAATGATGGATAAACATGTACATTTTAAGTTTTAAGGATGCGTGAGTGGCTTTGTCTTTTCCAGGCTCCTATCAAAAATCTGGAGGACCTGAACACCATAGATCTGCATTTTAGCCAACATATCTACAAAATCGACGTAAATCCATACGTGGCATGCATTGTAAGAGAGGGCACAATGTATTATTGTTATCCTCATGCCCATCTGTGTAGCTGAGTGCCTCAATTTACGCTCCTCACTGAGGACTTGTTACCTGTATATTCGAAATTTGATTACCGACGCTGACAGCAGCCTCCCTGTGTGTGATATTTTAAACTCTACCTTCAGGGTTATGACACGTTGGTGCCATTTTTAATGTACCGGGCCACTCTTCTCAAAACTATGGTTCTCTAAAATAACAAAACTTATACACACTCGCCTACTGACACCACACAGGTTATGAGATAAATTTCACGCACAGTACGAAGGGTTGAAAGTTAATGCAGTTCACAAATAAAGCAACAATATTAACAACAATGCCAGTTATTGTATATAAGAAGGCTAAATTACCCTCTTAAATTATAGCCTTGACAAACATACATTTAACCATCCGTCAGTCACGCTGCATCCAGAAGAGGCCTGCGCTAGTCTACTATTTCGCGCCCTAATTCACAGCGCATGCGTCTGGTGAACTTGCACTCACAGTATCTTCATAGCTGCCAGTGTCTTACTGATCAGTTGAGAAGTTGTCATTGTTGAAAACACTAGTGTTGGGATACTGAACGTTGGCACCTACCGGATGCCACGCGACCTAAACCGTCCGCGTTTTTAGTATGGCCGGTAACCGTCAGTTTTTCGATTTAAACAATCCTAGTGACTTGAAGTTAGTGCACAGTTTACTTGAAAAAAAAAAATCCACAGCCTGCTTCCAGTCTCCGACCGGGTCAGGAATGGAATGAATGAAGCCCCTATCTAGCGGCGAGGATATGAACTGTGCCGGCTGCCGAGGCCTGACGCACTCCTCTGGGACAATGATTAAATGAATGACAGATGAAATGAAATGATAGTGGGGAGTGTTGCTGGAATGAAATGTTGACAGGGAAAACCGGAGTACCCGGAGAAAAACCTGTCTGCCTCCGTTTTGTCCAGCACAGATCTCACATGGTGTGACCGGGATTTGAACCACGGGCCCAGCGGTGAGAGGCCGGCGTGCTGCCGCCTAAGCCACGGAGGCTTCGCACAGTTTACTTACTGATGATAATTTTGACGACGAGCAACAGTACGAAGACGACAGTGATACTGATGCTGTAGATATTCCGGCAGAGAGCAGAGAAGACAACTCTGATACTGAGGAAAGTGGAGCGGAAGATTAACCTCATCTCAGGGACATCCTGTTTTATGCAGGGAAGGATGGAAACACAAAATGGGGTAAGCACCCTTAATCTAATCGTAGGAAGAAAACACCCCCACATAATTTACTTACCAGACTGCCAATAGTTATCGGTGATGCACGCCATGTAAAAGATGAAGGTGAGTGTTGGAAATTGTTTATAACTGACGAAATGATACATAATGTCGTTCGACGTACAAATCAGTATATAGAACACGTAAAAGGACATTTTCAAAGGGAAAGAGAGGCAAAAGTGACTGACATAATTGAAATAAAGGCTTTCTTTGGACTTTTATATTTGGCTGGTACTTTATATGCCAACAAAATAATGCTGGAGGACTTGTGGGGCACAGATGGAAATGGAGTGGAAAAATTCCGTCTTGTTATGAATTTGAGGCGTTTTAAATTTTTGCTTCGTTGGTTTCGATTTGACGACAGGGTTACAAGAGAGGAGCGTAAGAAATTAGACAACTTGGCAGCTATCCGGGAAGTATTTCAATCATTTGTTGACAACTGTAAGAAGAACTATTTCCTTGGGGCTTTCGTAACAATAGATGAAAAGCTTGAAGCTTTTCGTGGAAGATGCCAGTTTAAGCAGTACATCCCATCAAAGCCAGCCAAATACGGGATAAAAATATACGCCCTAGTGGATGCAAAAACTTTCTATTGTAATAACTTGGAAATTTACCCAGGGAAACAGCCAGAAGGGCCGTTTTTCATCAGTAATAAACCATCAGATGTTGTTAAGCGGTTGGCACAGCCTATCTATAACACAGGTCGTAATATTACGGCTGATAATTGGTTCACAGACATGGACTTGATAGTTTACTTGAAGAAGAAGACATTATCTTATGTCGGCACCATTAGAAAGTATAAAAGATGTCTGCCGGCCGAGCTTATGAATGTGAAACAAAGGACAGTAAAGTCATCAATATTTGGTTTCAATGAACATGCCACTTTAGTCTCCTATGTTCCTCAGAAAAACAGAATTATCCTACCCGTTTCCAGTCATCATTTAGATGACGAGACGATTGATGACGAAACTGGAGAATATACCAAACCTACAATTATGACATGCTACAACGGGACAAAGGGCGGAGTAGATGTCGTAGATAAAACGTGTGGGAGTTACAACGAAGCCCGAAATACCACACGTTGGCCACTTGTTACTTTCTTTGCTATGTTGAATGTAGCTGGCATAAAAGCTCAAGTAGTGGCTATTGGGAACGGAATGAATGTCGGTGGGAGGAGACTGTTTGTGAGAACACTATCTGAGCAGTTGGTGTCCAAAAAGCTTGGGCGAAGGAGCATGAACCACTGCGACACTGCGTTTCCAACTTGAAAAGAACCAACCTGCACAGCAAGACAAAGAAGCAACAGCCACTGGAACCAGCCTTCCTTCACTTGCTTAAAAGAAACGATGTGACACTTGCAAGCTTGCCAAACCGAAGAAGATCACTAGAATGACAAGGAACAGCTGCAAGAAGTGTAAGAAACATTTCTGCCTGGAACACGGAAAAATGATTTGCCATGAATGCTTCGAAAATCTGGACTTGGGAAAATGAAAGTCAATATGAACAGTTCGTTGTGTATTTTTTCTTTCGTATTGTAATACATTGCATACTGTTCTGATTATACACTACTATCTAAAATTCTGTGAACAAGGTTACGGTATATCATGCTATAAGTCTTATTGTTAGGTATATTCATTGTTGTTTGTGAAATAAAGACTATCTACGAGATATGACACTGAATATTCTTGTTATATTTGAAACGAGATAAAACAATCTGCAGGACTTTATTGCTGCTGTTAACAATGAGAATAAGAGTAAAAGGAATTTCAACATTATTTAACTTAATTATATCCAAGCTTGTCTGCAGGAAATGTATTTTTAAAACTAAGAACACAATGGCGCCTCCTAGATGCCGCGCGACTTATCGTGTCGAAATTAGAGCGCGACTGACGGAAGGTTAAAAAACCTCATATGTATATCTACTATATTGGGTAGACAGTAAATTATTTACGTAACAGGTATAAGAGAATGCTCACTGGTCTGGAAGAAAAGTACATTCTTAAGTCATTTATTCCATTTCAAAATTAACAAATTAACAAGAGATCAATTCACATGCATTACAATGTTAGTACATGATGTGGCCACCTTTGGCCACTAACATCAACACTTGTCAACCTACTCTTATTATATCAGATTGTGGTCACCATAGAGTCAATAAGGTGTGGCACTCTTCCTTGGTCACCTTTCTCCAGAACTCAAGCAGATTGAGACGCATCTCTTCCTTATTCTTCGTATTCTTCTTGTCCATCTATTGCCCAATCTTGTTCCAAAGTTTCTCAATAGGATTGAGATCAGGGCTACGAGCTGGCCATGGCAGCAGTTCCACGCCATTGGTCTCCATCCAGGCCTTCGTGACACTGGATGTATGGCATGGTGCATTGTCTAGTTGGAAAATGAAGTTCTCTCAACAGCTGTTTGACAGGTGGTAACATGACTTCCTCCAATTTTGTGCAGTAACTTTATAAATTAATAGGATCATCTACCACATAACATTCCCCTGGTCCCTCACTGGTGATGCATGCCCAGATCAAAACGGCATCACCGACCTACTGAACCGATGGGACCAGGCATTGAGGCAAGAGGTTCTCTGTTACCGTGCCCCTGACACGAACTTTTCTGCGTGGGAATAACTCAAATCGACTCTTATCCGAGAAAACGACACGCCTCCAAGCTTCTGCAAGCCAACCTTTCTTCTTACGACTCCACTGTAGTCCTTTAAGTTGTTGCAGTTCAGTAAGTAGAGGTTTTTGCAAAGCATATCAAGATTGAAGACCAACCTCACGCAATCGTCGACTAACTGTTGACTTACTGACTAGGATATTGAATTCTCGGTTTAAAGGAGTACTTAGATCACTATGAATAGCCCTCCTATTCACTAGACAGTTGAATAAGCTTTCTGTCCTGTTTAGGAAAGGTTTTCATTGGCCTACCACCATGGGTTTCAGTCCTGATGTTGCCAGTCTCAGCAAAAATCGTCAATGTCTGCTCTACACATGCTTTGCTAACACCCAAATTATTCCCAATTTGTTTATAACTCATGCCACCCTTATGCATACCTACAATTTGCCTTTTTATTTCATCTGAAACACTTCGACGACCCATTTTATTTTAACAAATTCCCGAACACTACAAAGTATGCACTTAACATCAAAAATATCACAAGCTGCTCAGAGAAAAAGTAATCCGCTGTTCCCAAACATCATTTCCCGCCTAAACAGTCTTGTATCAAGTAGTCTGTGACAACATTGAAGTGCTGGTGCCAAACATAAAATGTTAATAAGACCATAAAAAATTGGGACTTTTCCTGAAAATTTCAAAGAAATCTATCACTCTATCACTCATCCTCACATTTTTCCTCAATATTTTTACACTAGATGTGTGATAGGTCTTTATAAGGTTTATTGATATGCCAAGTTTCAAATGTGTACGTGCGCCTGTTTTCTTTTAGGATAGGATTTCCGTGCATAAGGGTGTTAATTTTTGTGCCATACTTAAAAAACTTTCGCATTTTTCAACCAAAATTCCTGTGTTTTTACTAAACGCCTGATCATTCTCTGTAGGTTTTATTAATAATTAATAAAATAGAGCATTACCAATACATTGAGGACAACAGGCAAAAATTACTTTATGGGTGGTGTCCTTATTGTTTTGACCAGCACTTTAATCATCCTGTGTATATTTTCGAAATCGGTCGTTTTACATTTAGGTAAAAAATAAGGCGAAATATCACTTTTTAGTCTTAGAAAAGTCGACGGATTTGTAAAATATCTGTCATATTGTTAGTGTCTATAATTTTAATAAACAGAGAAGAGCTTGAGCATAACGCTCAATTACACATTAAAAGCAGTGGTTTGTTGACGTTCATATCACTATTCCTCTAGTTTCAGTCACGCGGCAACACCGCCTCTAAAGGATGCAAATTCCGGTAGTTTTTATTTATTTTACTTTGTGGTTAGTATTAATCCAGCGAAATAGTGTTATTGCTAAAACAAATGTTTACTAAAACCATGGGCTCGCGCTGCGAGTTTATCATTTCGTGGGTTACAAGTTTTTCATGATTCTAATAAGAGCAATGCGAAGTATTTATGATTGGTTGTGAAGAATAGGAAAAACGTGATGATCTGCTGTAGCGGCCATTACAAACTAGATATTTGGAAACAGTGTTATTTGAACTATTGGGCAGATTCAGATGTAGGGATATTTCCACAGTTTAATTTAACTTAGTAATTTGAGATTATCTGAAAACATGTCCATTCATTTAGAAAATTGGCCAACTGGATTGACAATACCATTTCAATGAACTGGTTGATTTTTAACCTATTTTCATTTTATGAAAAAATAGGCTTATGAGATCACCTTTAGTCCGTGTGTGCGTATGTGTGTGTGTGTGGTGTGTGTGTGTTGTCCCCTAATAACTTCTAAACGGCTGGAAAATTTCAATGAAACTCGGTAAGGTCATAGCACCATTTAGGCCGACACCGACCGTGCCCTTCAAATTTTATTACGTCTCACCAATCCAACATGGCGGCTGCGCGAAATATTACACCAACATTCAATATCTCCTTAACTATTACCGATATCACCCTAAAATTTTGTACGTTGATAAAGGGCACTACTAGAAGTTCACCTATGTAACTTTCAGAAACCTGGTAACTACGAAACCAACATGGCGGCCAAGCGAAGTTCAGACCTTAAAATAGACTTTTCTCGTGATATAACCATCCAAACGTAATGAAACTCGGTACAGCAAATGTTCAGATACATTGCAATGCACAGGCATCTAATTTAGTTCCATTGTTTACATAACCTCAAGATGGCGGCTGTGCAAAATATTTCATTGACATTCTACAGTATATCTCCGAAACTATTACTGATATCAATATGAAATTCGGTACGGTGATACAGGGCACTACTACAAGTTTAACTATGTAATTTTCAAAAACTTGTAAAATACAAAACTAACATGGAGGCCAAGCGAATTTGAAATATTTTAATAGACATTTCTCGCGATTTAACCATCTGAGCGCTGTGAAATGTGGTACAGCAATGATTATACATATTGCAATACACTGGCATCTAATTTAGTACAATTGTCTACATAAACTCAAGATGGTGGCTGTGCGAAATGTTGAATGTTTTTTCTTGTATCGTAATCATGGGATCGAAGTGAAAGCTTGAATAATGAAGCTACGCAAAATTTTCCTTTAATGGTACATAACTCTATGGCCTATACATATAACAATCCAAGATGACGACCATCCAGAATATTTAGACGGCTCTCAGTATTGAGCCCGTATTAGCTCATCCTGGTGATGATATCTCTGGAAGCATGGATATTTTACAGCCAGAATATGCTGAACGTACCCAGGAAGCATGCTCGAGCTTCAGACATATTATTGACTTTGCCAAGATCCTGTGAATATTTTTCCTGATGAATTAAAGATGGAACTTTAATTATGCATACTTGTATATAATTATAATTTTTGTATATTCACATATTAGGAGCTCTTAGATTTTTGCTTAGCTGAGAGCTATAATTTTCTAGACAGCTCATGCTGCGTTTTATGGGAGGAGAGGTTCACTCAATAAATGTTATGAATTTTGTTAAGTTTTTCTTTAGTGGATCAAAGTAGCACATTATTCCAGAAGGAATGTTAAAGTATACGAGCTGTCTGATGTTTAACTGTCTCAGTTCGGAATACACTAAATAGTATCATTTTAACAACACTTGACGGCTAGAGTGTTGTCTTACTATTATTATTGTCCCATGAACGAGCACGTGAAAGTTATTCATTTTACAAAACAGTCAGTCAAGATTTTCAAAGCAGTTCAGACAAGTTGCATGTCTGCCTGATTGTGTTCTTAGCCATGAAAAAGCATTCATATCTTACTACGTATTTCTTCATATCCAAGCTTATAAGGATTAGGACATTGCATTATACGCATTATGTGTTCATGAAGGGTCATGGTTTGGACAATGATAAATGAACCCAGTGTGAATGACATTTTATTGCATTGTTGTATGCGAAGTTTTGATAGACAGTGATACAATACGAGCGGACGTGCTTGAGTCGCTCAAGGCCACGAACTAGTTACGCAATACCCACATTTCGGTGTTTCTCATTGTGAGACCTTGACTGCCAAACGAGTTTTAAGAATGTTATATTTTTGTTATGGAATGCTTTCAAGCCATGTTGAGAAAGTTTTATAGACCAAGGTCACAGCTGTGTAGCTGAATATTTGCACAGGATGATTAAAAGGTCCCATATATTGAAACATCGCTATGATCTGTAAGGGATTGGAATTACTCATGTCATGCTTTCTACTTTTTATGAGAGGTTTCTCAGATATTATCCTAAGAAATTTATGTAGCAGCCTAGCTAAATTTGTTATTCTGGTGTCCATTCTTGTAGACACTTGTGATGGTATTTTTATGTCCGTGTTTTTGACATGATGATTGACGGCAGTTCTAAAGACATGTTGCTAAACTGACCGAGGTGTATTTTTCTTGCGAACTGTTTTTGCCGCAAAGGTTATTCTATGAGCCATTTTGTAGCTTATGCTATTGTACGTGACTGTTTAGTGTCACGTTGTGAGTAAGTAACTACGGAGTCCTACGTTTCGCAGCCTTGCGTCATATGGTCAATCGTCATAAACAATTATTTAAACCAACGAGATAACCCGTATAATAAATCATGGAATCTAATTAACCATAAATCTACGATGTTACTGAGTTCAATAAATAATATCTGCATAAATTATGAACTACGTTTGATAGCTGACCGATGCATTGTGCTTAAGGTATTTCCTTGCGAAAATTTAATTTTAGAGAGCTGACACAAATTTGACCGATGGAGATCACAGGCAACCGTTTCTTGGTAACTCTGGGCCAGGTGATAACATGCGTTATCAGACGCAGTTTTACTGTGCGTACGTCAATGTAGTTATACGTGTTTAGATGACAATTAGAAACAAACAGCTTTCTGATTTGGGTACGCTGGCTTTATAAATAATAATATTACTCAGTGTATTATTTATTTTTGTGTGTTACCCTATTGTCCTAACTGTTATGTATTTTGTTATTGTACAATTATTTTATTTTGAATTGTTATAATACTATGACTCTCATCCTAGCTTTGAAATAGTCTATTTTTTTCTTTCCATGGACGCTTCTCGCCGTAGTTTATTGTCAAGTTGTATTAGCTAGGTTAGGTAATGTTAAATGTAGATACGGGAGTGGTACTAGTATAATTTAGTTTTGCTGTCATGTAAGAATTTATTGCTTTATGATGTTTCTATCTGGGCTCATCATTCTTACTTGTATCTTCAATCAGGGATGTTTGTCGTACCATATCACAAGCGTTGCTTTTGCTTTCTTTTATGTAATTAGGACTCTTCGAGAGGGATAAGTTAGTTCAGTTAGGGGTTGTTTTTATATTAGCTTTGCGGATTAGCCGATTCAAATCCTCCGGTAGTAGGATAGGAGTTTGATTCCTGAATAGACATTTTTTTCGAATTTTACTTCAGCCTGAATGTTTTCATTTACTAGATTTGTGTTTTGGGGGTGTACTTCTTTGGGTGTCAATGGCATTACTTCCGTTTGGACCTGATCCTTGCGGGATGCTGAATCTCGTTCTGGCTAGCCCCATAAGAAGTGCATCCGATCCTCTCAGGGGGTGTGTTTGGAGGATGGGGTTGTCTGGAAGGTCACATACGGTTGGTGGTAACCAGTTCACCTCCTCCGACGGGCACAGGATCCACGAATTCTTTACAGCAATCAAACTGAAATATTTCATTTCCATAGAGCCTATGAACATAAGTTAACCTATAGGACTTTCAATAATATGGTGAGCACAAATTTAACATGGCGGCGACGCGAAGTATAAATATTTAAATGGACGTTTCTCGCAGTGAAACATTGTATGGTAAATGCTTGTACAAATGTTAATCCACTGATATCTAATTTATTTCAATTGTTTTCATAACAACAAGATGGCAGCTGTGCAAACTTTTAAAATCTCGTATTTACTTCTTGTGTGCTAATCATGCGATTGAAGTTTGAATACCACACTTACACAATAATCTTCATGTAATAGTACTTAAATAAAAATCCAACAAGTCGACCATCTGAAATATTTAGACGGTTCTCAATATTTACGAATCTATTACAACAATCAAACTGTAATTTTGTATGTTGATAGAGGCAATTAACATGAGTAGGATATATGAAAATAGGCTGTATAATTCTTCACGGAACTACTTACTATTTTTGTTTGCAGCACTAATTTGTTTCCTTTGTTTAAGAACTCAACATTTCGACGTTGAATAACGAAGGAAAGCGAACTATTAAAGACAAAAACTCAAAAAAAGAAAAGAAACGTCCTCCCATTCTTGCCATTTCGGTAGCCAACGGTTTCAGAGCAGTCATATAATGAATTTTACGAAGCAAGTAAGAAAATAAACGAAAATTTAGGGGGCGAGGTGTACGTCTCACCATCACGTAGGGTCAGGTAGGTAATGAAACAGAAATTGATTCTTGACCTCCCCCTGGAAAAAAAATCCTGATGGCGCCTATGGTGCCTTCTATTGTCCAACCACCCAGATCTCTTGCATATTCACTTTATCTCGAGACACATCTCTTTACTCTACAGAAGCTATCGCTATATCTGAAGCTCTCATAATCTAGCTCCTTACGGCCTCGAGAAATTGTGTTTTTTTTTCTCCTACTCCCTGAGCCTGCAAAACCTCTTATATTGGAGTCTCATAACACTCCTATCATCGGTATTTTTAAAAAGACCACTGACTTATGCCATTTTGGATCGTCCATTCATTTCGTGTGGATTCCCGCTCATCGACGTATCCACCACAATGAATTTGTGGGTTACCTATCCAAACAAGCTGCAGAAGGAAACCAGATTTGCAGCGTCCCTCTCCCACCTTCAGATTTCATTCCAAACGTTAAATATAGGCCACGTGTGCAGTTGACAGGGGAATGGTTGCTGTCCAAAACTGCTCGAGGCCACTATTATTTTACCATTCAGCCTGATCCTCCAAGGCAACCTTGGTTCTCCAAATGGAATGCTAGCCGAAGATACATTACTTCCCTCATCACAATGCGTCTTAATCATGGCAGTATCCCCAGTTATCCCTTTCGCTTACAAGTACTCTCACTCCGTATTGTTCATGTGACAACATTTCTTTTGGTGACAGCAATCATTGTTATTTGCGTGTGCGCGATTCCGAACGCAACTGGTTACGTTTCTCAAGAGGATCCAGGACCTGCACCATCATCTTCCAACTCACATCTCTACCCAATAAGCCACTCAGCACCGAGAGACCTACCTCGCAGTAATCCATTATTGGAAAGACACTGACCACCGCATATACAGTAGGTTCTTGTGTGCCTCTCTCATTTGTTTTCCTCAGTGTTATAATCTGAAGTGTTTATGTTTGCTTCATTTTGCAGGTATTTGCTCCTACTACAAAACAAATGGACAATATGGACAATATGCATAAATGCCAGTGTTTTATATTCTAACATCTCTGTATCTTCCAGTTGTCATAATGTGGTTGATTGTATGGCTCACACGCCAAATACCATTACTAAAAAATTAAGAACCTCATTTTCGAACCTCTATACTATCTACAGTATTTGGAAAGTGAGAGGTGGAAGACACTTTAATATTCAGCCATGCCTCTTGTTTACAACCTCAAGGGGTTGTTGACTAACTTAGACACAGTTCTCACCGTTCCCTTGTCAATTACTGCTACTGATTGCCAACAATATGGGGCGGGAAAGTAAAATATAACATGCAATGACCTTAAACTGTTATGGTTTTTACTCTCCCATTAGAACGTTCCGATCCAAAGACGTGACCTCCTCCACCTCTTACTTCTGTACTAAAATAACAGTTAGAATCAAGCCACTGCTACAAACGCATAGCGTTCAGCACAAAAGAAAATTTAATTACATAAACATGTAACAGTTAATTTACATAATAAATACAATTACACTTTAGCCACTGCTCATACCGAATGTCATGAGATCATAGAACGTGAATGGGATGAAAGATAATGCGTATCTTTGAGGATCTGTTTAATGTTTAGTGTGAAGTTCTTTAAGGCACACCCCATGACACGTTCTACATTAAAACGAGAAGTTCCAAAATTGTATGTATATTCACTTCTTTGCTGGTATTCTGAGTCCCCTTTTCAAATATTCAGGAAGGAACAATTCAGCCACCAGCGTAACAAAATGGTCTGAATTACGCTACGTGACAATTGTTTGCACTGCTCATGTTGAGAATCAATTTTTGAATGCCGTCACTGACAGCAGCCATCCAGGGGGAGGAATTGCCGAAGGTTCTTCTTATGTCACTCCTGGCACATGCTAGGATACTATCATAATTCAAGTCTCTGGGTACTTACTCACCCTAGATCTTCGTAATATTCAGCCATTACTGCTGTCACAGTAGTAGATAGATAGATAGATGGCTTTATTTTGCCTGGCAAGATTAGGGCCATTGGGCAAACATATCCTATATACTAGACACAAGTACGAGGAGCTCAGTACCATAACGCACTGTGCCCGTCCCCGGTATCGAACAGATGCACGACGACCCAGCATAAGCTGCCACTCGCCATCGGGAAAAGTGTAGATACACTTACAGTCAATAGTCATACAGTATATTGGAATCTAGTTTGGTATCAATTCATATCACTAGCGCGATAGGGATTTCAGGACATTAACGGGAATATTGGCAGATGGATTTTCATAAAACTAAATCTAGCAATGTATAAATCTACCCATATTCAGCCAAATAAAAGGTTACAATAATACAAAACCAAATCCTGAGTTTCTATAAAATTTTACCAACGCTCGATGAATTTCTTTGCTGGAAAAACAAACATAAAAAATAAACACTCATGTCATGTCCCTGTTTTATCATCCTATACATTGTTAGGAAAATAAATTGTAATTATTTAAATTTTTCTCATTCTTGTTTTTAATTTGTGGAAATGGTATTTGAATTAGAATTCAATTGATAGAAAGCCCAACGCGAGCCCATTCATCAAAACTAAGGAGATTAAGAAAATATTGAAATTAACTAAAGTTCCAAAGATTGTCGAACAACTGTGCAATTTGCAACATAGAAGATACTGAACACTATTGTCACAACAGAGACAATTCTCTTCCTGGTGACCTTTCACTAACTATAATCCACAATTGTTTAATTTAACACATTAATTTGATGTACTTGTTTACAGTCATCTTATTTCTTCTACCTCTTCTAAATTTATATTCAAATATCTAAATTTCAACATTTCTGTTCTATCATCTCTTAAAATTATTATTTATAATTCTTCCTTAGATTTCCGTCCTCACAAGTTTTGTATCATCCTTCTCTCAGTGAGTAATATATCATTGCCTCAATTTCTATATTATGCCATGTCATCTTAGTTCGGTAAAATAATTCCAGCTCGAGTCATATTTCAAACACAATTAAGATCTAAAACGGCCAATGACCTGTCCGTAACATTCCAATATCATCTAACAATTACTATATGATTCCTGCTCTACAAGACTTTTCCACAGATAAGGCTTCCTATTATTTCACCCAACACAAGACAAGTCACTAACATCAACACTTGTCAACCTACTTTTATTATATCAGATTGTGGTCACCATTCTTTGTTATTCTCTTAAGTGCACAATCTATTGCAGCACATTTGCTATAACCTCATCACAACATAACAACAATAGCAAATAACCGTAAACATTTTGTATATTCTTCAGAACACTTTTTACCTTTCCAGATGCCTATAACAGCTTGTTTATTTACCGTCGTTTCATCATAACCTTATTTAGAATAAATCAGCTGCCACTAATAATATTGTTTCATGCAGCCCAACTATCGTTGGTATCAGCAAGGTCGATATTTCTCTGCTTGCATCCCGTATGCTACTAATGTACTGTAAACTTTACTGAACACTATTATTTTTCCCTCGAAGTGACTATTGACTAATACGAGGGAAAAAACAAAAGTCTTCAGTATCGTTTGGGGGATATGCTAGCAGTACCTAGTACCATACGGGAAGCAAGCACAAAAATATCGACCTTCCTGACAACATGCGTTATTTGGGTTGCATAAAACAATATAATTAGGGGCAGCTGATTCACCTGGTTTATTCAATATTCAATCTAGTATTCGCATACCATTTCAATATATTAATCATTAATCATTAACAATTCCCAGTGTCAGTCATTACCTTGTCAACAAATAAATGAAATTTGAAATATCTTCAACATTCAACTGTGCATCTTAAAATAGCCTGAACAATTTTAATAAATGGCTAGATGTCAATTGTTTTCCTCTGATGTATATTCAAACACAGCAATACTTCAGATATAAATATATTTAGTGACATCATCATTTACCCTCGTTCCATTAACAATTTCACTTTCATATTTACGAATTTGACTGAGGATAAACTCTCATAGTATTTTGTTTACTTTTCGAATATTATGCCAGCATTCTCAAATCAATTATTTTTTATCAAATGCCAATATCAGTTTTATCTCATGTTATTGTTGTTGTTAATTCATTTAGGGATTTTGCGACATAGTGGTCATTTAACCTCGTGTACATGGATGTGTGTAGAATTCGTGTCATGACCTGTGATATTGTGATGTCTGTACTAGTGTGTGTATTTGCAATTAAGGTGAGAATTGGGAGAGAGGCAGCAGTGGCCTTGGGTTATGAACCATCCCGGCATTTGCCCAGAGTAGAAGTGGGAAACCAAGGAAAACCACTTCCGGGATGATTGAGGAGGCAATCGAACCCACCTCTTCTCAGTATTACCTCACGAGGCTGAGTGGACCCTATGCCAGTCCACAGATCAGAATTGAACGTCTTGGCAGAACCAGGAATCGAACCTGGACCTGCGCCGTGATAGCTAAGAATGCTAGCCTCTACACCAGGAAGTGGACACGTACATGAGATAGTTTGAGTGCAAATTATGGTATCCCTGTCAGCAATGCTTTGATTCAATGACGTCCATGAATAATAAATTAGTTAACAGTACACTAAATATGGATTGCACATTTCCCATGGTACACTAATTCCCTAAAATATCCAACATAAAGCTACTAAATAATAAATTGAAACATTCTTCATATAATTTAATAATATTCATTTAAGTATATTTTGAAGTTTTGTCAGGGTCCATATCAAGTTAAGAAAGTTAGCAGTGCTCATTTAAAATCATAGACGGCCGTGTGGTTCATTTTACGCCTTCATCAAACCCAATTATTGATGAATAACTTTTTCATCTGATCTTATCTAAACCCAGCATTCCAATAAAAGATATGCTAGTGAAAGAACACAGAGACTTTTTAAATGTGCTAATATTGTCAGACTTTCAACGTAGTTCTGAGCACCGCTGATTGAAAATTATTGGCTGCCTGAGAACCCTTGTGCTCACTTTATTTAGCATGGTGTCAAGGTTCATTACGAGATATAAATGAATCATGAACTTTGCGGTACAAGTTACCAAACTTTTTGAATACCGTTAAAATATAGAAGAACCTTTCCTCCAGTTTGAGCCGTGCATTTTCAGGCACGGTTTAGTTCCGCGTGACTCGATCCTATACCTATCAGATCAATAACTCTCAACACTCGAAATAATCAATGAGCACTAATGGTTTCTGAAGTCTGGGAGTAGGTATAGATACCAATGTCCTATAGGTCCTGGGTTTGAGTCCTGCGTCCCGCCTATTAAACAAAATCTGGTGTGATACCCGGACTGGTGTCAGCTCAGCTTCAAGATGGGAACTAAGAGGAGGTGGATTCCATTCTCATCTCAGCCATCCTAGACGTGATATTCCGTTATTCCAATCTTCTACCCCAGGCAAATTACAGGATGGTTGCTACATTTAAAGCATGGTTAACTCTTTCCCATTCATAGCTCTTATTAATAGTACGCACACAAGTAGAGACTCAAAACATTACACATAGTTTAAACACTCTTCGAAGTACGTGAGATTCATATTCATGATATGAAATGCCCCTTAATGAAACAACATATTAACACGTCAGCTACCGCAATTACATCGTAAGTCCAACACACATCTTTCTATGTATTCTTTATTTGCCTTCCACACCTTCGGTTTTAATGCCTTTCATATTCATATAGGGATTTTCTTTTCCAGTTGTGAATGGTTAACTCTTGCTGGGATTTCAGGGGCTATCGTCGGAAACAGAACTTACTAAACCAAGACAGTGCACCAAGCCTTTTCTAATGTCTTTAGTGAACTTTTATTATAACAGTGTTTTTACAAACTTTTAAAGTGTTATTTTAATGATCTGCTTGTTGTATTTTTAAAGTGAACTTTTTATGGACAAATAGTGAGTGTCTTTGAGTGCTACCATAACTTAGGCTGATGAAGGTGTCAATATCGTTAGACACCGAAACATGTACCCACTCATAAAAAGAGAAGTGATTATGTCACGATAGAAAATTTTAATAAAATGGGTATTGACTAGGCGGAACCGTATAAACTTTGTTTCTTAATAATATGCCGAGGTGAAAATTATTTTATAAGTGGGTGGGATTAAATATTCCGTAAGGATAATGTCCTCCAATTTCCCTTTAATTTCAGGTAGCCATTTATATTCGTCGTCCTGGTTGTTCTTTATTTTTATTGATGTGTATATGTGATGTAAGGACATTTCTGTCATCAACCGCGTGTATTTCTTTTTAAAATACTATATTCCGGCAGCCTGTGGTATTTTTAATTTCCTCTAGTGAAAATAAACGTAAATTGCCTTGCCTAGAGTTGAGTGGTACTTAACTTCCCTGGAGCTAGAATTGGGAAAGTTGTCCCGAAGCTTGAAATTACTGTAGGTATCAGAAATGCTGGAAAACTACCCAACATACAGCCATGGCATCACTTTCCCAATCTTAGCCCAGAATAAATTAATCAGTTCCTACCATGGACTGATGAATGTGATATACCAGTTACTTGAAATGGAAGAGCCTGTACAGCACAGCCTTCCAGTCCAGACGGTCGTGAGTGCAAGTTTCACTTACGATATACAACAGTCTGTGCATGTTTTGGATGTCAATGATACGAATCTATGTCATGATATTGTACACATGAAAATTATATACTGTAACCGTACAGGCCTCTCGTCACTGATAATAATAATAATAATAATAATAATATCTCACTACTCTCATTAAATACCATCAGTAAATAAAATATTCGTGGTTCGTGGGGTTTTAGCACCTGTACGATGATACCAGCAGCAATAAACATTCACACCCAACCACACCAGTGACCACTTGAATAAATAAGAACTGATATCTGGAAGCAACATACTATATTCTGATAGAAACACATATACTTGCAAGATCCTCGCCCTATACAGACTGACTATTGGTTCCCTATCATATTTGCTTGGATACACATAATGACACACGTATGGAACTTCGGTGAAACGTGAAGATACGTCGTACGCACTCGGGATGATCTATGGTAGCTGATTTTTCCTACTAACTCTGGGGTTGATTTTCCCATAGTCTTACTTTTACTCGTTGAATGATTTTGACTATTTCACACGCAGCCGAACTTTAATTACTGATTACTGGGTTGCATGGCTCACTGTAGCCTGAATTTGACAATTGCAAGCATAAGGCATTATTACATGGATTTATGAAGTGGAAAGGCGGTAACGACTTGTTGGTTCCGATCTCCACTCCGTTGATTGAAGTTATTGCACTTTCAAACATAATTCGCTAGTGCTGCACAATATATATTTCCCATGAACTTGTGTACAGGCATGGACCCGCGAAACTGTTTATAGCTATTCAAATCTAGTGGACAAGCAGTGTCCACTATAGACAAGGTATAGAATACCGTAAGAGATTCTACTTATCCAGACTGTTTAGTTCTGAGTCCAATGCGAGATTGCATTATAAGCCCTTATAACACAAGCCCCCCCCCCCCCCCCCATGAGCATTGCTAAGTTAGCATATGTCTCATATTACAAGTTCCACAATGCAAAAAATAACTCCGAAGAGTTCCTAAAAAAGATGTTGACTTCTCAAAATCAAGAATCAGAACTATCTCCGAAGAGATCACAAAATATAGTGCCTCACAGATCGTCATCCGTAAGTATAACATCTTCACGCCCAGCATGAATCCCCTGACTACCGCGACTTCGAATACTCCTCTACTTGTTTATTAACCAATCACAAATTAGTGTACTTGTGCATCGTCACCTCCCTCCCTACAGCGTTGCCAGCTTGCTTGCTACTTTCCAAGCACTGCACTCCCCAAGACTCACCGGGCCAACCTCGGGCGCTGGCAATAGACTTATTTCCAGGAAGTGTCGACACACTTGAGGTTGCATTACAAAACTGCTCAATTCCAGCATGCTAATAATTGCTATTGAATATGTTTAAATCTGGCTAGGATCTTGCTATAATCTTATAACTTAAATCTAATTAATTGAAATAACAAATACATGACATACGAAAAAACACTCCATAAAATCATAAAAATTTAAATCATATCATCACAGAAAAAAAATATATGTGATCATTCAGAATCAACTGTCCTGAAATTGAGGGTTCGATCCCTTGTCACATTTGTACCGTGACAATTCCCTTCCAATGTATACAGTTTCCTTGAATATATTATATATGAATGACTAAATCTACACTCACCAACTCCTTCAATACATAAATGATCCTAGAAATTCATAAATAATGCACTATTCAGAAAACATACATACATAAATACACTTCACTAAGATAAACACCCTTCAATATTACAAATTAATTTTGTTGATATCATTCTGGTTTCACAAATTGTTTCCAATGACTGTTTGTTTCTTAATGCTGACTCACACTTCCGACATTTCTCAATGTTTCTCACTGTCTTATAATTTACACTCAATTTGTCAATTTTGACAATCTTCTTCTTCTTCTTCTTCTACTACTTCCTCATCTACCCCTTTTGCCTCTCGGCGTTGGGCCTGCCAGCCACTTTCTGTATTCATTGCTATTCCCTGCGAGTTTCCTGGTTCGCTACAGAGTCCTTCCCTTCTTCTCTGCCACCTCTCCGACATATTGGATCCATTCCTTCCTGGGACGACCTCTTCTTCGAGTGCCTTCAGGCTTGGCCTCAAAAACTTACTTCGGTTTCCTTTCTTCCTCCAGCCTTATGATATGTCCATACCATTGTAGAGTTTTCTTCCGGATAGTATGTAGGCGAGACTCGGCAAATTTGGCAGTAATTTTAACAATTGGACTGGTTTTAAAAAGACAAAACATATTTTCATAATTTGGTACATAAAATACTCATATTCAGACATTTCCTCATGAGAATCTATGTTTTAAAACAAAAGCTAAATGCAAGAAATGCCTCATAGTTTGATTACAATGAAGGGAAACACACTCGTCTAAATTGGCAAGTCTCTAGGGAATTTGGCAATAGTACTCGTCCAATTTAGCAATAGTGTAATTTTTTTTTAAATTAACAGCGTTTAACATAACGATCTTCAGATATTATCTAATACTTATGTTAATTCATTTTTCACTGCACTCGTTATATTTAAAGTTCAGTCGGTATCGCTTCAGGCCTTGTCAATTCTCATGATAACAATCCAGATACCCTGTACATTGAATCCAGGATTCACCATCACGGTCCTCATCGAATGAACCATCACATGTTTTGCAGACATCTCTACTCGGCGACGTGCTTGCATATGTGTGTATGTTGCGTCTGTGAGTCTCACTGGTCTCCGTACGAATATTCGTCATTTCATCATCATCATCATCATCATCATCATCATCATTAATAAAGCCAGCACTGGCAGACGTTGATGCAAAACTCTCGAACACACGAGCTCTTGGCGCTGCGTTACGTCTTTGACGCTCGCTTGGAAACCGCTGTGGCACGTGAATATTGCCTCCTGGCCGTTCCACTTCGACCAAGCCATGCTATGTTCCAGGATGATACACATCCTCAGAAAGGGCATTCCTGTTCAAAGGATAAATCCCGGCTGGTTCGGAAACCAATCCCAACCTGCTAAACCGTCTTCAGCGTTGAATGGATCTTTACGCCCAATCTTGGCGACGAGGTCATAGGGTTGTTTGCGGACATCTGTAGCGGTCAATCCAAAGCCAATAACCTGCATTTCAATGATATAAGTAGAGACGAGAATTATAGGCACTAAAACAGTTAAAATAGGCAGGCATATAGGCTCTTAAAATAGCCAAAATAGGCATGTAAATAGGCGCTAACGCGTAAAATAGGCAACAAAATAGGCATGAAAATATTTCTTGTAATTTAATAACATATTTAATTACAATAAAAAGAATTAACAATAAGCAACTTACAATTTAATAGCATACTTATCTTATATATAAAAGTGAAAGTCTGTATGCATGTATGTATGTGGGTGGGTGGGTGGGTGGATTTGTTCCGTATACAAACCTACACCGTCCACCAATCTCAACCAAATTTTGCATACACAGAGTTTAGGACCCAGAAGGAACGGCTGGCTACTTGCATTTTCGATAGTCTTTCTCATTCTTCTGATTTCGGCCTTTTTGCACTCAAGCAAAGGCTAATAAAAGCAGAGAATTAACTGATGAAGTAATAGCAAGGCCGGCCATCTCCATAGCAACAGTAGCTCGAGACGGGACCACCAAGTTTCCATCTATCTTGGTAAGAGGCCATGCTACATCCACTGCTAGCTAGATCGCATCCCTCCAAGCTGCTTTAAACTGCCTGTCCATTCAATACAAGATAGGTTACAGCACCAACGCACACATCGCCAATGCATTTTCCCTCCCAGCTGGATCGCATCCCTCCTGGCTGCTTTAAACTCCCTGTCCATTCAACACAAGATAGGTTACAGCACCAACGCACTGGTCGCCGCTGCATTTTCACTCCCAGCTAGATCGCATCCCTAATGGCTGCTTTAAACTGCCTGTCCATTCAACACAAGATATGTTACAGCACCAACGCACTGTGATCGCCGCGGCATTTTCACTGCCAGCTGGATCGCATCCCTCCTGGCTGCATGGCAACAGTAGTTCAAGACGGGACCACCAAGTTTCCATCTATCTTGGTAAGAGGCCATGCTACACCCCCTGCCAGTTAGATCGCATCCCTCCAAGCTGCTTTAAACTGCCTGTCCATTCAAAACAAGATAGGTTGCAGCACCAACTCACTGTGATTGCCGCGGCATTTTAACTGCCAGCTGGATTGCATCCCTCCTGGCTGCTTTAAACTGCCTGCCCATTCAACACTCAGACGCGTACAGGATATACTGTATATTAATTCACCGTTAGGTTGCAACGCCAACCTAACGCGGCTTTTGAAGGGGACGATACCTGAAACGAAGGGTTTTTAAGTTTCGAGGCTTAATATCGTGATTGCAAAAAACGCGAAAACCTGGCACTAAGTTAGTTCTTTTGTTATTCAATCAGCATAAAGTTTATGATATTAATTCACACAAATACTAACGGGTAAATTTTCAATATAAAGAAAAGCGAAATACAAAACGACGGGTTGTTAAGTTTGGAGGCTTAATATCGAGATCCGAGGCGCTATTTCTGGTGACTTCCGAGAATTCCCTTTCTTGTTCGTGGGGTAAACACACATTGAGAAATGAGAATATAATTCTGTCGAGCGCAAGAGCTGCAATATAATACAGTCAAAAGTCATCAAATAGGCAATTATACTCCAAATAGGCACAAACCCTTGAAATAGGCATTTATTGGCACAATAAAACCAACGAAATCTAGCCTAAAAGAACCTAAAACGGATATATTATACCCTTCCAGGGCCTTCTAGGATGTTGAATCTTATCTCGGGCGCGGCTCGTTCGGTGGCTAATTAACACTTTACATCCTAGGAATTCGGAATTTTGGATCATGGGAACTTAAAACTATAAATCATATGCCAGGGGAACAAGGAAACAAAATTTATTCTTAGAAGACTACAAAACAGAAGAAACCATCCCTTAATAAAACGTAGAACCACAACAAAATAAACTGTGTCATCACTGTCCTCCTCTGCCATAAAGTCCACAGAGATGGTACGACCAGGGTACCTTAAATCTAATTAGTTCGGGCAAGCCTCAGCTTCCCCCTGATCAACACTGCAGGATCATGGAACTCCAAAAAAAAATAAAAAAAATCCAAATAAAATAAAATCCCAAAAATCAAAGTGGCGCGCTCTCACCCCAGGTGAGTTCAAATGGAACAACAAAGGACTAAATTAATGCCACAAGAAATGAATCATTACGTTAATCAGATCATAACACTAATACTCCAACGGAGCATCAAATCAACTGAATTTTACAAGCTGGAACCTCATTTTAACGCTCTTATATTGGAAAAGTGAATCGTACAGACGAGACCGTTCCGTTTGGCAAACAGACCTCCCTTCACGACCTCCGTTAGAGTCGTGTACGGTCAGCATGCAGTGCGGCCACACAAACACTACATTAAGCTACAACGTGCCTATCTCATTCACATACAACAGTTCCCGTGTGAAACATTTATCAAGACAATCATTAATACCGACTAGCGGCCACCCGGAGGGTACAAATCTGATACACTAGTAACGTGGGTCCACAAAATAAAATCAAAACACAACAAACCAGAATCCCAGAATTAACAATAAAATATGTAAACAAACCAGCCATTTTAACTTTGACCAATTAACCTCGGACAGACTCAAGGCCAAGCAAAGCACCCCGTGGCGAGGAGTGGCTATCAGCTTTCACCCCCTCCATAGCTGATGTATACTGACTGAAGCATGAGCTCACAATAGCCCAATTCAACAAGCCCCGCAGAATCATCACTTAGCACGCTGCCTACGGGCGTCAGATCGACCCCAGCATCACGGCCGTGATTTTTACCTCGTGGGAATTACCCGTCCACGGAATTACCAAAAATACTTACGTGGTTCTGAACATCCACGACTTACCAATATGCATCAGTACATCCAGCCATACTCCAATTAAATTACCTCAAATCGCCGGGTTTGCCTGCCTTGTCCGTCACCAATCGAAGATTGCAACACAACCATTACCTGGTAGAACTTACCACAGTCGATCCACGAACCTGATTTACCACAAAATATTCAATATGCTCTGGTTTGCTTACGACCACTGTACAAACTCTCACCCCACCTGATCAACTGAAAAATGTATCTACAGTGACAGTAGCTGATGGCCAGATTTCCCCTGAATGATAATCTCCCAAAACTACATTGAAAACCATGACCACACGAAACATATTTACACGCACGTTGCAGCAACAAACACAACAACAAAAACACAACTAACATTAAGAAATTGAATAGGTACACAGCCATTGCACTTATGCTGATCCGTACACCCCTAACTAAATTATGCAAGATAATTTGCTGTACTTATCACTATTCCTGGGTCCCAGACTGTCTCCATCATCGCGGCGTGCCCCAAGGTTTTGGGTTTACGCCCTCATTCCTCGCATGACGAATTCCATAGTTGAAGATCCTCCCATTGTTCCAATCTCGGCATCAGCTTCCTCTTGCTTCAGGTACCTCGTGGTAACGAAGAACACAGAAATACACAATTTTTTTAATGCGACAATCAAGAAAGTAACACGCACTCACTGTTCCGGACCGATAATCCTATCATTCTCCTAAATGCTACCATCTGAACTACTCGATTCATCCAGATCGTCCACCGTAGCTCCTATCGACACAACTTATATGTTTATCTAGCGCAATGGCTAGCCTATTTCTCAGCCACTAACAAAAACTCGCACTCGTATGCTATAGTATTTAGAGATGATCTCAAAAAAAACCGCCACGCCATCTCAATTTACCATCTGACGTGAAAATTAACAGAGTCCAAATCACGAACTCGACTGACGTGGAGCGTCCGTGACAGAATCACAAAATTGACTGACTTCACTCTCCCATTTGGAGCTATTTAAGTTTTTGAGGCATAACCTGCCGTAGGAGGGGGAAATATGAGATTTATTTCCAAAAATAATAGCTCTGTCCCAAATTGACTTATATCACTGCACTCATCGCAATCTCAATGTCTCATTGGTGATATCCTTTCCAAGAATCGATCGTGGACTCCTTATCAAATAACCTCCGTAATCATCCCTCATTGTCTGCCAATTTACGCGCCAAACACGGCTTGGTGACGCTTATCCCCTCATTGGCTGATGCTGAAACGCCCCCATATCAGGCATTTTATACTGAATTAAATCAGCCTTACATCCAAATTGCATCAAATTACATTTCTGGGAGGCTGAGAAAACTGCAATTTTCCCACACAAATTCCTGCGTTCAACGACCTGCCTGTCCTACCCTCGCTCGTCTTCTCATGGTACAATGTCCTCCCTCGGCACACCCTGGAAACCTGCTAAGTGCATTTATGACCACTCAACCCTCCTGCTATTCTTCGTACACGTCTCTGCACACATCCAATAAAAGTATTCGCCGCCTCTGTACTCTGCATCTGCTGTGCCGGTCTGCGTATAGAATTAATGTTGGAAATACAAACTTGAGACTAGATGGATATGCAATATGCCATAAGGTCTCATTACTCCCTCACAAGGTTAAAAATCAGGGTAAGCATTACATGATTTTTAGCACTCCACACGGCTGCTACGAGGTTCCTTTCCTCCGTCTCTACTTTGGACCCCCCTTCCTGGGTTGCTCTGAAATGACAGGGTGTCTCACTCCCTTCTCTAGCATGCCGGCCGGATTACGTCAGACCTCTGGCTCCTTTGGACTACCTGCGTGCGGTAGACAATGTCTCTCCCCTCTCTCTCCTTCTCCGAGCAATGTCCTCCACTTGCCTGAAGCAATCAGGTGCTTGTTGTAAACATCGGCCCGTGTTTACATCTGAGGACCGCCCCATGTCCTGTCCTATTCTTCCAGAGTTTTGCTATTAATTTAACTCTATGATCTCGGCATGATTTGCTGCTGCGGCCCTGGGCTCATCGTATGGTTCCAGTGGATAATAAATCTTTAAATTAGAAATGTTGTAGATGGGAGTGTTTCCAGTACTGATCTCTTCCAATTTGTATGCGTTGTTTCCCAAATTTCGAATTATGCGGAACGGGCCCGAGTAAGGTGGTATGAATTTATGGAACACCTTCGCTGCTGGATCAGATACAGGTTGGCGCTTAACAAGGACCAACTCGCCCAGTTCCAGTGCACGGTGAAACCGCTTTCCTCGTACCCGGCGCAATCTCCGGTCTGCTTGCTTTCTAAGGTACACAGCTGTCCTTTCCACTCTCAGGGCTGGGGCTGGTCTAGGATCCATGGGACAGTTTATTACTCTTTCCCATGATCTCATTGGATATTCGTTCAAGTGTAGAACGCTCGGTATTTGACCGGTCGATTCATGTCGTGTGGAATTTATGCAGATCTCTATTTTCTTCAGGGCGTCCACCCACTTGTAATGCGCGTCGGGGATGAAGATTTTACAGAATTTAGATACTTCACGAAACATTCTTTCCGAGGGGTTCGACTGGGGATAACGGACACTACTTAATACATGCTTAATACCTAGCTCCGCTAATCCTCTCTTGAATTCGGCGCTGGTAAAGTAGCTACCGTGGTCCGACAATATGAACTCTGGTTTCCCCATCCTAGGTATGACTTTATTCCTTAGTTGATTGAGCAGCTGTTTTGAATTTGTTTTCTGGACGGCGCAAAGTACCACGTACTTGGAAAAGACGTCCACACAGGCCAAAAGGTGCCGGCATCCTCTTCTCCCCTTAGGTAACGCGCCATAACAGTCAATGGCCACGAGCTCCAATGGTTTTTGTGGCAACAAAGGTCTCGGGTACTGTTTCATCAAGAAATTATTAGGCTTGACCCTCTGGCACGTATCGCACGTCTTTAACACTTCGCATATTGTGTTCCTCATTTTCGGCCACGTGAATGCCTCGCCTAGTGTCGCTTCCGTTTTGTCTGTCCCGGCATGCCCTAAAGTATAGTGCGCATGCCACACTAGCTTTCGCTGGAGAGAGGCAGGAACCAATATCCTCATCATGGTATGGTCCTGGTCCACAAATCTATGCAAGAGACCATTGAAATAATTGTAACTATTAGCTCGAGCTTCCGCCTCACGGTATTCCGGGCTTCCGGGTACCAGTTCCCTCTTGAAATATCTGATAATCATTCCCATCCACGGTTCCTTCTCCTGCTCCGCCTGAATGTTGCTTAACTCCCGCAGGAAATCCTGGTCTTGCTGCGTGAGCTCAATCTGATGGACCCTTGCTTCCACGGTGCTTCCGCCTTCTTCCGGGTTCCGGCTTAGAATATCCGGGATCACGTTTAATTTTCCAGGGCAAAATTCCATCTGTAGGTCAAATTGCTGCGCATAAATTGACCATCTATTCAGCCTCTCAGAAAGCATAGCCGACTTAAACAAAAACGTCAATGCCTTATGGTCAGTTCTAATTATTATGGGAAAGCCATAGATAATCTTCCTCCAGTGTTCGAGGGCATGAATTATCGCCAATAATTCAATCTCTGAGACTGTATAATTCTTCTCGTGCTTGCGCAATCTGCGGCTAGAGAACGCCAGATATATGCGACTCTGCGGGTTGCTGGCATCTTCCTGGTATAACATGGCCCCAACACCTATCATAGACGCATCGGCCTGTATGATAAATTTGCGAGTAAAGTCTGGATATCCTAGCTTTACACTATTTGCTAGTAGCTCCTTCGTTGCGACAAATGCCTTCTCACTCTCCTCGCTCCACTGCCAACGATTATTTTTTTTCAGAAGCTCTTGGAGTGGTGCCACTATCTCCGTATATCCTGGGCAATTCTCGCGGAAAAAGTTCGTGATGCCTAAAAACATTCTAATGTGCTTCACTCTGGTTGGTCTCGGGAAATTTCTAATTGCTTCAATCTTTGCCGGATTGGGCCGAACTCCTTCTCCATCGATGATATGGCCTAGATATAAAATCTTTTGCTGAAAAAAATGCGACTTCTTGAGGTTGATTTTAAAATTTGCCCTATTGAGGTTCTTTAACAGTTTCTCTAAATTTACCATATGTTCCTCCGCTGTGCTAGACGCAAGCAAGATGTCGTCCACGTATCTTACGGTCATTTCCTTAACCTCTTCTGTTAAATTCCGATCTAAAGCCCTAATGAGTGCAGATCCGGCCGTCTTGACACCAAATGGGAGCCTAGCGAAAACCCAGCTCTGGTGGTCGAACAGAAATCCAGTCAGCAACTGTGATTTCTCCTCCAGTTCGATATGGTAATAAGAGCTCGAGAGATCAACTGACGAATAAATCTGTTTTCCTCGAAAACGCTTCAAAACGTCCTTAATTATCGGCGCTTTGTCATGCTCCGGTATAAGGCGTGCATTCAAGGTGCGACTGTCGAGACACACCCTCACAGATCCATTGGGTTTCGCCACTGCAAGTATCGCGTTTAAATACGGTGTAGGTGTCTTTCTGATTATACCTGCTTTCGCCATTTCACCAATAATTTTCCTAACCTCCGGATAGTGTTTCTCTGGAACGGGGTAAAGTTTGCTTTTAAATGGTGACCAGTCGTCCACCTGCATGGCGTAGCGGAAATTTAGAATTTTCCCTGGCATTGTGTCGAACGTTGATGCCTGCTCTCTCAAAATATTTTCTAGGCGTGCCTTGCCTTCGCTGTCCAACCTGGCCTCGCTCAGTTTTTCCTGTAATAGCTTCTCAAATGTTTCTTCGGCTCCGTCAACTTCCACGGCCGTATTCCAGATCTCTCTCAGTGTAGGTTCCCTAACGTGCATGGGTTGCGGGTTCGAATGTCCCTCCTGCGTTTCATTCTCGGCCTCCTCTGGTATTGTTTCTAGCATCCACATATCTGCCTCGCGCTCCAAGTACACCTCGTTCATGTGTAAATTTACGTTGCTTAACCCTTCCACGTTCTTGAACGTAACTGTGTTCTCATGCAGGTCTATCACTGCCTGGTGGTCGCATATGAAATCCGCACCAAGGATTATGTTGAAATTTATGTTGGCCATAACCATGAAGTTTTGTGATAGAATATGGCCCATTATATCCAAATCTAGATGTACTTGGTATTTGCATACTGCTGACTTCTCCGGAATAACTCCTCTGATTTTTATCTGTGGGACAGGTAATGTGGGTATTTTGTTCTGCTTGTTTAGCATCTTAACTAAAGCTTCGGATGCCAGGCACAGTTGTGACCCAGTATCCACGAGAGACCGGACCCTGACTCCACCGATTCTTGCTATGATAATAGGTAACTTGCGTAATCCCTGCTGTTTTGGTTGACTGAGCTCATTTAAAAAGTCGTCTGATGTAGCGACCCATTCCTGTATGTGTGCGACTAACCAGTTATTTCCCTCTTGCTCCTTTCTGAGACTGTCTTCTTGGTCTACCACCGAGTTTTTTTTTTTTTGTGCACGGCACCCTGCTGTCCGGTACCATTGTGCTCCTCTCTCTCCTGCATTACCAGCTCGCTTTCTGCCCCCTGTATATCTGGGTTATGCCTGTTCTCCATGGTGTGTTTCCATTTTTCTCTCTGTGCTTCCTGTTCCTGGTGCAACTCGCTTAAATATCGCTGAGTCTCCTCGTACCGACTATTCCAATCCTGTCTATAGTCTTGCGTGGGCTCCTGCCTTTCTTCTCGCCTTCCGGGCCACGGCCGCCTCCCATCTCTCTCATGTTCGTAAGGGCCGTTCCTTCTTCGCCATTCATCCCTTCTCTGTTGGTACGGCTGCCAGTTCCTTCCGCGGTGCTGTCCCCATTTTCCTCGTTCATGTCCTTGGTATCCGTTCCGCACATTATTTTCATCCCTGCGCTCGTATGCTGGCGGTCCGGTGTTCGTACCCTGACTTCGCTTGCTGGCACCAGTGTCTTGCTGTAACACAGCCGTGTTAACCTGTCCTATGGCTCGCACGTTCCGCATCTGAGGTTACATAGAAGTGTCATCAAGCTGTCGGAGCACTTCCTCAGCTTGTACCGCGTTATTGACGCTTGCGGCCACTAGTATCTGCTGGACGCTGGCGGGTAATTGCTTGCCGATGGTCATTATCATGTCTGCTTCCCCGGGAGCGACATCAAGATCCCTCATCAATAACATCTGTTTTGTGAAATAATCCGCGTAACGTGTGGGCTGCGTAGCATGGTACTTTCTACTGTACAGCTCCATCCTGAGGCTTAGCTGTGCCGACTGCCCCCAATATTTTCTTAGGAACGCCGATTTGAACCCCTCAAAGTCCTCGAAAGTGTACCTGAAGCTCTGGTACCAGGTCAATACTTCATTCCCTAACATTTTTTTCTAAAGCTCTGAGCTGTCTATTTGACGGTACTGCGTGATCGGCAAAAAATGATTCCACCTCCTTAATGAAAGATTTTGGTGTTACTGATCCATCATTTGTGTATCTCCGAGGTCTGTCCTCCTGCATTCTTATAACCTGTACGTATTGCGTGGTTAGTTTATTCTCCATTGGTGTCGATGCTTGTCCGCGAAATTGGTGGAATCCCTCTGTAGTCTCACCTACCGTAGCCTTCTCGACCGCCCCCTGGCTTGCTTCTCTTTCGCTACGTACTGTGGCTGCGGTAATCCCATCGCTTTTATTCGTTCGCATTTCCAACATGAAATCGTCATGTTCCAGAGTTCGTATCTCAGCTTTGATAATTTTCCTATCTTGCTCATCCATTCTGGCTAGGAATTGTTTCTCGACCTCTCTGATCCGTTCTTGGTTCTCTTCCATCTGTTTAAATATTTTCTGTCTATCTTCTTTCCCTTCGACTCCTATCTGCAGGCACGTCTTATTTATTTCCTCTTTCATTCTCAAGTATCTCTCTTCGTCTTTCTTCCCTCCTGCTCCGTTATTTTCTTCCAACCGATTTAGCCTCTCACCAATTAAAGCGTTACTCTCCCGCAGGTCCCCTCTTATTGCCGCCTGCTCTGCTCCTAACTCGCTCCATTTCTCTGCTGCTTGCAATTCCCCCCTTTCTACGTCTTCGTGCATGTCTCGCACGGCTTTATTTAGCTCTGCTATCTGCCCCTGAGCCATGATATTTCCCTCTTCGAGTATGTCTAGCCTGCCTTTCATCTCCTCCTGTGTCAGTTTTAGTCCTTCCGCGCTCAAATTGCATGCTAACTCTATTTGGTTTAGTTTAGCGAATGTCTTCTCCTCGCTAAGCGCGATCGCCTCTCTCAATGTTCCCTCCATGCGCTCTAATTGTATGCCCGCGTCTGCTTTAATGTCTAGCGTAAGCTTCGCGAATTGTTCCGATAATTGTCCGCTAGTGTCTGCCTTCAAATCTGCCTTTAAATGTTCATTGTTCTCGGCTATAATTTGATTTAATTGTTCGCTGGTGTCAGCTTTCAAGTCTGCTTTTAAGAGTTCATTGTTCTCGGCTATAATTTGATTTAATTGTTCGCTGGTGTCAGCTTTCAAGTCTGCCTTTAATTGGGCACACATCGCTTCCATAATGGCTCGCACTTCCTCTGAAGAAGCCATCTCCTCCACCACACAAAAACACTTATCTGAGAAATAGGGGCATGCCTTAATGAGGAGACAATCTGTTAGCGCTAAAATGAATTCCTTTTTGTTCCATGTTCTGCCTCCCCCAATTACTTTAGTCAGCTCAATTATTTACGTTATTCTAACCCATAAGCAAATAGCTATCCAAGCTGCATATTGAGCTTCCTACGTGATGCACACTCCCTTAAAGTTTCCTTGAATAAATTCTTTCATCCTTACACTCGCGGTTTTTACGTTAATTTATCCCAGACTTGCTAATAAAGATATTAACAATCTATAGGCTACCAGCCTTCCTATTTCATTTTCACTGGAGTTTGTTACTATCAAAATTCAAATCGGGCGCCCAGCTGACATGTCTCTACTTTACATTTGCAATAAAAATGTCAACTGTATTTCTAATACAAACTCCATGATTTTACACCCCTTTTATTTACAATAGACCATCCCCACGTTGGGCGCCATCATAGACTATCCCTAGTCGTACGAATCATACGCAAAATCCACCACGGATGGCAGATTTTACGATGTGCACCGACTAGCTCAAACAGGCATATGACTTTCCACATGATCCAATGAATTAGGTATCAAAACAACAATGCAATCAACTGGGGACGAATGGCTAATGCACCATCACAGAACCCCTATATACCCTTCCAGGGCCTTCTAGGATGTTGAATCTTATCTCGGGCGCGGCTCGTTCGGTGGCTAATTAACACTTTACATCCTAGGAATTCGGAATTTTGGATCATGGGAACTTAAAACTATAAATCATATGCCAGGGGAACAAGGAAACAAAATTTATTCTTAGAAGACTACAAAACAGAAGAAACCATCCCTTAATAAAACGTAGAACCACAACAAAATAAACTGTGTCATCACTGTCCTCCTCTGCCATAAAGTCCACAGAGATGGTACGACCAGGGTACCTTAAATCTAATTAGTTCGGGCAAGCCTCAGCTTCCCCCTGATCAACACTGCAGGATCATGGAACTCCAAAAAAAAAAATAAAAAAAATCCAAATAAAATAAAATCCCAAAAATCAAAGTGGCGCGCTCTCACCCCAGGTGAGTTCAAATGGAACAACAAAGGACTAAATTAATGCCACAAGAAATGAATCATTACGTTAATCAGATCATAACACTAATACTCCAACGGAGCATCAAATCAACTGAATTTTACAAGCTGGAACCTCATTTTAACGCTCTTATATTGGAAAAGTGAATCGTACAGACGAGACCGTTCCGTTTGGCAAACAGACCTCCCTTCACGACCTCCGTTAGAGTCGTGTACGGTCAGCATGCAGTGCGGCCACACAAACACTACATTAAGCTACAACGTGCCTATCTCATTCACATACAACAGTTCCCGTGTGAAACATTTATCAAGACAATCATTAATACCGACTAGCGGCCACCCGGAGGGTACAAATCTGATACACTAGTAACGTGGGTCCACAAAATAAAATCAAAACACAACAAACCAGAATCCCAGAATTAACAATAAAATATGTAAACAAACCAGCCATTTTAACTTTGACCAATTAACCTCGGACAGACTCAAGGCCAAGCAAAGCACCCCGTGGCGAGGAGTGGCTATCAGCTTTCACCCCCTCCATAGCTGATGTATACTGACTGAAGCATGAGCTCACAATAGCCCAATTCAACAAGCCCCGCAGAATCATCACTTAGCACGCTGCCTACGGGCGTCAGATCGACCCCAGCATCACGGCCGTGATTTTTACCTCGTGGGAATTACCCGTCCACGGAATTACCAAAAATACTTACGTGGTTCTGAACATCCACGACTTACCAATATGCATCAGTACATCCAGCCATACTCCAATTAAATTACCTCAAATCGCCGGGTTTGCCTGCCTTGTCCGTCACCAATCGAAGATTGCAACACAACCATTACCTGGTAGAACTTACCACAGTCGATCCACGAACCTGATTTACCACAAAATATTCAATATGCTCTGGTTTGCTTACGACCACTGTACAAACTCTCACCCCACCTGATCAACTGAAAAATGTATCTACAGTGACAGTAGCTGATGGCCAGATTTCCCCTGAATGATAATCTCCCAAAACTACATTGAAAACCATGACCACACGATACATATTTACACGCACGTTGCAGCAACAAACACAACAACAAAAACACAACTAACATTAAGAAATTGAATAGGTACACAGCCATTGCACTTATGCTGATCCGTACACCCCTAACTAAATTATGCAAGATAATTTGCTGTACTTATCACTATTCCTGGGTCCCAGACTGTCTCCATCATCGCGGCGTGCCCCAAGGTTTTGGGTTTACGCCCTCATTCCTCGCATGACGAATTCCATAGTTGAAGATCCTCCCATTGTTCCAATCTCGGCATCAGCTTCCTCTTGCTTCAGGTACCTCGTGGTAACGAAGAACACAGAAATACACAATTTTTTTAATGCGACAATCAAGAAAGTAACACGCACTCACTGTTCCGGACCGATAATCCTATCATTCTCCTAAATGCTACCATCTGAACTACTCGATTCATCCAGATCGTCCACCGTAGCTCCTATCGACACAACTTATATGTTTATCTAGCGCAATGGCTAGCCTATTTCTCAGCCACTAACAAAAACTCGCACTCGTATGCTATAGTATTTAGACATGATCTCAAAAAAAAACCGCCACGCCATCTCAATTTACCATCTGACGTGAAAATTAACAGAGTCCAAATCACGAACTCGACTGACGTGGAGCGTCCGTGACAGAATCACAAAATTGACTGACTTCACTCTCCCATTTGGAGCTATTTAAGTTTTTGAGGCATAACCTGCCGTAGGAGGGGGAAATATGAGATTTATTTCCAAAAATAATAGCTCTGTCCCAAATTGACTTATATCACTGCACTCATCGCAATCTCAATGTCTCATTGGTGATATCCTTTCCAAGAATCGATCGTGGACTCCTTATCAAATAACCTCCGTAATCATCCCTCATTGTCTGCCAATTTACGCGCCAAACACGGCTTGGTGACGCTTATCCCCTCATTGGCTGATGCTGAAACGCCCCCATATCAGGCATTTTATACTGAATTAAATCAGCCTTACATCCAAATTGCATCAAATTACATTTCTGGGAGGCTGAGAGTCTCCCGCTTCCATACATGCAACTCTCATTGCTCTCCGGTCATTAATTCTTAAGTAGGTCACATTTGGGCGGCACCAAAACTTGGAGCTGTGACCTTGCCAAACTGCAATTTTCCCACACAAATTCCTGCGTTCAACGACCTGCCTGTCCTACCCTCGCTCGTCTTCTCATGGTACAATGTCCTCCCTCGGCACACCCTGGAAACCTGCTAAGTGCATTTATGACCACTCAACCCTCCTGCTATTCTTCGTACACGTCTCTGCACACATCCAATAAAAGTATTCGCCGCCTCTGTACTCTGCATCTGCTGTGCCGGTCTGCGTATAGAATTAATGTTGGAAATACAAACTTGAGACTAGATGGATATGCAATATGCCATAAGGTCTCAATATATCTCGAAAGCCTGCGTTTCTAAACACAGGAATAAAATAGGCAAATAGGCAAATTCCCATCTCGAGATATAAGAGAGTGCCAGTGAGAACCAGAGGTCTGCCCTTCTTTACTTCTGGAACATCGTGTGGTCCGGAAGAAACTGTCAGATATCTCTTTAAAGTATTAAATGGGATATTAAACTCATTGGACGATCGGTACTCTGACCAGCTATCAATTAACACCTTTCCTACAGCAGACTTTATATCGGCCTGATAACATCTAAAGCCGTACTTCCCGCGTTCCCCTGGAATCCCTGCAACACACCTTACACCACAAAAGTGATAAAATATTATGTGGTTACAACAGTCAACATAAGAATTCGTTATAATACACATTGCGGCCCATAGGTGGCAGGAAATATCAGAATTCGTAAACGTGGCCTTCGAACACACCGGCAGCAACTGTGTCATGCCATTAAGAAAAGTCACATTTATGTTAAGCTCTTATTCCTCCTAAAATTAATATATATAGAAAATGTTGATCATACCTCGTATACAGATGTTTAATCTTCAAACTTATGTATAATTAACTTACATCCTGTTGCTAGTAACGCTACAATCTCGAAAACAATACCAGTATCACACTCACCACTCGCTGTTACTCAACTTCTAACAACAACCAGTGTTTGTTTTCCCGTACAACCACCGGTAGCACTCGAAACACTCAACAAAAAATCCACAAGGTTTGAAACATGCTGCACTCTGTTGGTGCAACCTTGAATCTTACAAAAACGACTCGGATAAGTTAGAAATAATTATGACATAAAATACTGCCAAATTAAACGTACTGCCAAATTAGCCGAGTTTGCCCTACTACCGATTCTCCCTTTAATTCTTCTCTGATTGCTATATTTCGTACCCTATGTCTCCTAGTTTTATTCACTATCTTCCGGAGGTATTTCATCTCTGAGGCAGTCACTCTACTTTCATGTTTGTCCGGCATAGTCCATGTCTTAGCACCACAGGTGATTGTGGTTAAAAATTGTCTTATAGATTTCAGAATACATATCCTTCACTCATTTATACTAACCCATTTTCAGATCAAATCTTGGACTTATTTTTTCATATTTTAATAATTAATTATTGTTTTCTTATTGTGTAGGAAATAGGAAAAAAAACAAATTTCATTTTTGGTACTCCTGGAATGAAACCGAGTTTTATATAATATACCTTAGGAATTAGCTATAAGAAACCTGCATATAAGAAAAATAAGCAAAAGTAATGCTCACTACTTTTTTATTACTTGCGTATCTTACATGTAGCCCAAAGTCAAGGCAAGAACGGCATTATGACAATGTGACAAAGTGCAATTCACAGCTCGGGGTGGTGCACCACATTCTATTCTATACAAAGGAATACTGTACACTTCCTGCAATAAGCAGTGCTCTGACAAACAGCGAAACAATCATTTTGATTTTACCTACTATCTTCTTTACTCATAATTATTTTGACTGTTTGTTGATTGCTAGAAGTTAACTTCTGGTTTACAAGCAGTGAATGGGAAGCTTGTAGTTTCCGTGACCGTTAATTTTGCGATTATGAGCCACGGGATTACGTGGAATCGGAACCACAGGACATGGTATTTCACATCGAAAATCTTACATGCATTGACAAGCAGTGCAAATAAAATGATACGATTATTATTAATAATAATAATAATAATAATACGTAATAATCTTGGTAAATTTTAGGTGAGGCCTTCTTCCTGAGCACATTTTGTAATTGATGGGAAGTGCATTGAGGCAAAACATCGAACCTTGAAACGTGTCATCACTCGGTACCGGTGAAGTATGACATTCGTTACTTTCCAGACCACAATATTTGTTCACGGAATATTCAGTCTACTGTATATTCTCGTCTACACTTCCAGGGAAATATCTTTTGTTTCTAACTTGAGCGTTGTCATTTCTTCCACCGTGAGAGATTATCTTGCCATTCCTAATTAGATGATTTGTTCGGGACTCGTAGAGATAGTTTAGAAAGAGAAATCACCTCCATCTGAGAGAAAAATTCTTTGTCTCAATATCTGTGAATTCTGTGGCATTTACTTAAAATAACTTACGACTATCGTAAAATATTGTTACGTGCCACCCCCCTAGTGACACTTTTGTTAACTGGATTACGGTGGGTTGAAGCACAACACAGATTGTTCCTTTAAAGAAATAATTAACTTTATTGCGGCCAGAAAGATACACTGCTCATCAGCAAATACAAGCAATTAGAACCTTACTCCAGTTTCCTCAAGTCTCTTCCTTATGGAGAGCTCTTGCCCCCTTCCACTTGTCAACAAACCACAGAAGTTAATCCGTCCTAATGAGTCCGGTGGCCTTGACAGAAACTATCTGCACCTCTTCCTTATGTACACAAACTACAGTTACTTACGATAACCTGCTACACGCTGCTTCGCTGTCCACGGGCTGGGAAACAATGTCACTGGATTTCGTAACTCTCACGGCACCTCGCCACAATACCTCTGTCGCTCAGTGAAATCACACTCGCTCAAAACACAGGCAGTCCCCTGTATGCTTCTCACTCCCTCGCTGTCAAGAAAATCGGCTTCACTAGGGGTTTCGCAAGTCACCACACTTCTGTCGCTCAGGATAAACGCTCGCACTAGCTCGTAAAAAACACACACACCCTGCTTGACAGGTCACTCTTATATAGCAGGCCGGTGACTCAATAAATGCTTCTAGACCCATCCAGGGTTCACGGCTTCTCGAGGTTTCCATCACTGGCTGAGTCACGAATATTCTGGACCATCCCTTTGTCCTAGTAGTCCTGTTGCATAAGGCGCACGCAATACACTGAGGCAGAGCACAGCCCAGCCCGGGGGCAGTTGTGACTCATGCGGCGAGCGATGAAACAAACTCACAGCCGTAACAATATGAAACTAGACTTATGAGTTCTACACGGGCCAAATGTCCGTGGGTCTGCCTATTCAAACACGACGAAACCGAACTGAACCAAGTTTGGTACAGTGGTAGCACTAGCAAAGAACGCTTCAGCGTCATGTTTAACATCACCATCTGGTTAACAAAAAAGAAATGTCGGCCACCCAACTGTTCGAAGATTAAATTATTTAACAACTGCACAAGTCATCGGATCTCAAAAAAATTGTGAAAAACCATTCCTTCAATTAGGAATCGTCTTGTGCCCAAACTACAACGTCATCACCCTAATTATTTCAACATGACGGTCATTCGAATCCATAACTTATGATCCTATGATCGATATTCACAGTACTTGGCATTCAGATAGTTTTAGATAAGGACCCACAGTTAACAACGTTATAGCAATATGAGCGTGAATTACGCGTAGGCGCCACCCTGAAATTATACCATATAAAAATAAATAAATTAATTAATGTAAGCAATTGAGAGCAACAGTAACGAAAGTTAGTGGAAAGTTAGAACCGTGTATGTGACTCTGTGTGGCCGAGGCAAGAGAGCAGACTCTCAATACATTCAAAATGACGAGTGCGCGAAGTATAAGAACATAGCAATTGGCACTCCAGTATCAAATTGGTAGTTAAAAAGAATCTTGCCAGCAGGTGAGTATCTTATTAGAGCTCTCACTTGTGTTAGTCAAATGATAATCACATTTCAAATAGACCACAGTGACCATCTTGAAAATCTGAAATTAATTAATTAATAACGGTAAGCATCCTAGAGCTCTAATAACGAAATTCAGTTATAATATAGAACCTTTTAGGTTACATTGTATGCCCGAAGAAAAATAACAGTGACTGCCCAGATTCAAGGTGGCGTCTAAGCGTAATATTAAATAATACAAACTAGTAACTCAGAATGTTCCTACACAATTAAGGTGAGACTTGGTAGAAGATGTGTATTATATAAGATACGTCAGTAGTGTTAGTGATAAATTTATCACACTGAATATAGCGCGCAGTGGCTAACAAGAAATTTCATAATTTTAAAGTAAATATTATTGTATGTTTTAAAACAACAATGAGGTAGAAACATTTAAGTCAGGAGTATGGTATGCCCAAAGCAAAATTACAGCGACACTAAATTGGTGCATGCATAATCAAATACTAATCAATACTGAATGTGTGGTATGATTCTGCACATTATTGATAACCAGCTAAGATGTTTTAAAGTTATTTCTGCTTTGATATTTTCTGGACTAACCTAGATTCTTTAATCATTAATATTGTGGCGTATCACTAAAACTATACTGCACCTCCTGCCCACCTGCAAATGCCCTGTACGTCCCCTAATCAGAAATTGATCCCGCGACCTCAAACCGCTAACCTGCCCCTGGAGTGATCGCGGGCTCCAATTTGCTCATGATCGATCATCGTCAATACATTGGTGTGGTGAGGGGTTAGCGACAGCTCTGTCCTCCCCGCAATCATCAGTCAAGGTGCCACCACTTGGACCGGGCCGTGTGTCTCGTCAACTTAAGGAAACAAGTATGGTGCAGCTCGCATCCCCAGTTTTTTTAATACTAAAACAACCCTCGAAGGAAACAACAAAAAAGATACATTTTTTTCCTTGAAGGGATGTTGGCTTCCAAATAAGCAGGAACATGTACTGAATTCTTGAAGTGTTACACCTTTCGGGCAGGAAGTAGGATGTCAGCAGACAGTGCTATAATGTGAAGTGAAGGGAGCACCCCAGTAGTAACTTATATTCAATTAGGCACTTTCAAATCAAGAAAAGGCACTCATTTGATAGGTGTACACCATCCACGGTGCGTGCTTACGAAATAAGCGTAAGAAATCCCCGTTAAGATGGATTAGTATCGGCTCCGTAATCTACAATGGAAGCTTTCAATCCTGATGTAAGAAATTCAGTAGGTGCAGATTACTTTTTAAGAACAATTGAGGGTGGAGACAGTTAGAATATATCCCTCAGCTATCGTTAAAAAGAATTTCCACCGATTACTATTGCATGACGGGATAACCTTGGCCACTACCAACCCCATCTTTGTCCACTATTGCACTAATACAGTCACGAAACCCGCAGCCTTGTGCTCCGCAAGCCAAAGGATTATCACTGCCCAAAGAACCGATTCTGTGTACGTATAAAGCGGAAGGAAGCTTGTAGTTTAACGTGACCATTAATCTCGCGATCATAAGCCACGGGACCTCCGTTTTACGTGGAATCCGAACCACAGGGCATGGCATTTCACATCGAAAATCTCACATGCATTGACCGGTAATCGAACCCGGTCCGCCTTGGTGAGAGGCATACAGCTTGACCGCTGCGCCACCACGCCCCCCTGTGTACGTATGTATGTAAGTATGTATGTACGTATGTATGTATGTATGTATGTGAACCACCTCTGGTGTAGCAGCTAGGAAACCTGGCTGTCGCCCAAGAGGTCCGTGTTCGATTTCCGGCTTCGGAAAGAAATGTATTTAGAGTCTGAAGGCTGGTACGGGGTACACACAGCCTCGTGAGGTAAACCTGAGACGAGGTGGGTTCGATTCCCACGTCAGCTATCTTGGACCGATTTTTCTCTGGTTTCCTATTTCTACTCCAGGCAAATGCCGGGATGGTTCCAGACTTAAATCCATGGCCACCTCCTTCGCAATCCTCGCCTGAATAACAGATACACACACGAATACAGCCATCATAATAACTTAGGTTATCATACAAAATTACACACAAACATCCAAGGTCGTGAGGCTGAATGACCACTATGTCCGAGCACCTCAAATTATATAAATAACAACATCGTGTATACCAGGTGAATCAGCTGCCCCTAATAATATCGTTTTATACACCCAACTAACGCGTGTTGCCAAGAAGGTCGATAATTCTCTGCTTGCATCCCGTATGGTACTAATACACTACAAGCATATCGCGCAAACGATACCAAACACTATTATTTCTCCGTCGTATTAGTCTGTAGTCACATCGAGGGACGAATAATAGAGTTCAGTATCGCTTGTATGGTATGATTACAGTGCATTAGTATCATACGGGATGCAAGCAGAGAATTATTGATCTTCCTGATAACAACGCTCTTTGGGCTGCATGTAATAATATTATTAGGGGCAGCTGATTCACCTGATACATAATACTAGCAATAGTGCCCGGCTTCGCCCGGTGGATTTATTTGTTTTATGGATGATAATGAATACTACTACAGAACTGTCACATGATACTTAACTAACAGAAACCAATATTTTAAAAATATATATTTTTGTGGTGGTGGTGGTGGTGGTGGTGGTGGTGGTGGTGGTGGTTGTAGTGGAGATGATAAGTAGTACAGTATAATGGACGTAACATTCAGGTCAATTTCCCGTAATGATAATTATGAATAGGGAAAGAGCTATTTACTAACTACAGCACTGACACATGTAATTTACAAACAAATTTACCAAAAAAATATAAAGAACTGTAAGTGAAACAATAGACACTGCCTAGGGCCTATTTCTCATTGGCTGTGAGAAATGTAGAGACCAATAGTGTCGTCTTTTGTCGCTTAGCGCCGTAGGAAAATAATCAGAACTCTTTGGAAAACTTAGGCTGTCCCGAGCTACTGAGGTAGCAATAGTATAATTTATCGCCACAAAGCGCTTAACGATAAGTTTCAGAATAAATGAAAGTAAATTTGAAAGCAACAACGCTTATTGCAGCTGATAACCTCAATGTACTGCACCAACACCATTGCACTTATACAGAGGCATAATATTTTCATGATGATAAATGTTTAAAGGGGCCTAAGAAATCTTTTTGCACTAGTTACTGCAATGTGACTGCAATTTATAAACAGCGCATGATGCAACTATTTTCGCAATTCTGCACCAGAACACTGGTAGGAGTGACGTGATGCAGCCCGAATTACCCGTCAACGTATTAAAATACTCTTACAGTTACAGTACTACGGACATGAATGGTTCTAGGGCCTTAATACGTGGTTTCAAGTTCATTTTGTCTGTTATTCTAAATGTAGGGAATGGGGAGCGTTGTCCAAAATATCAAGTGAACAGTGTTACCAGCAGGGTTTCAAAGTGTATGTAAAATTTGGTGCAATTAAGAGAAACGGTGTAGATTTATGATGAAGGGCCTAAATGCAGAGAATGGAGGGGTCTGTCCAAAATTTAATGCAGTCAGTGTTACTCGCAGGGTTCCAAAGGGTAAGTATTCAAATTGCCTTTCAGATCGGTGAAACGGTATAGATGTGTGCCAAAGGGCCTAAATGCAGGGAATGGAGTGGTCTGTCCGAAATTTCATGTAAACAGTGTTACTCGTAGGATTCCAAAGGATAAGTATACAACTTTGGTTCAGATTGGTGAAAGGGTGTAGATTTTTGCCAAAGGCCCTACATGCAGGGAATGGACTGGTCTGTCATAAATTTCATGTAGACAGTGTTACTCGCAGGGTTACAAAGGGTAAGTATACAAATTTTGGTTCAGATCGGTGAAACGGTGTAGATTTGTATCAAAGGGCCTAAATGCAAGGAATGGAGTGGTCTGTCCGAAATTTCATGTAATTAGTGTTACTCGCAGGGTTCCAAAAGGTAAGTATACAAATTTTGGTTCAGATCGGGGAAATGGTGTAGATTTGAAGCAAAGGGCCTAAATGCAGGCAATTTCACTTAGACAGTTTACCATCAGGGTTCCAAAGGGTAAGTATACAAATTTTGGTTTAGATAGGTGAAACGGTGTATGTATCACTAACCAGAACGCCAGCGCATGCGGATAGAGCTGTTCGGGAGCACCTGCTCTACCGACTTACTGAACAAAAATCAATCTTGAAGGTAACCTGAGAGGTGTAGCCTAATGCCACATAGCCTAAACTATTCCTCTTGAATCAGGCTATCATATTAAAAAAAAGAATTTTTCGAATCGGACTGGTAGTTCCAGAGATTAGCGCGTTTAAACACATAAACACACAAACACACAAACACACAAACACACAAACTCTTCAGCTTTATTATATTAGTATAGATGTATGTAGGCACATTCGCTGACACCGAAGGTAAGCTGACTGACAAAAATCTGAGTTCAATTGTACAATTACGTTCAATGCCCCTTGTGACCAAGATGTTGTGGTTGATTGTTCGATACTCGGGGGGTAGTGAAACATTATTAACATAGAAGTTGCCATCATAACTGGGGTGCCTGCGAGTGTGGGAAGCAATTAGATAGCACAGTTTCCTGAAAACATCCATACAAACGAGTGGAGAGGAAGGTAGCAGGCAGAGTGTGTTATGCACAGTTTTTCTTGAAGAGCTGTAGGCCAGTAGGTGCGGACTTAGTTTTACAGTAGGAAGGTTTCTGGTTTCAATCCATTTGAGTTTTTCAGTGTTTCACTCCATTAGCAACAACAGCGGGTAAACCAACCATATTGCATGATGCCTCCACCACGCCTATTACACACATATAGCTCATTCCCCCCACACATGTGGCAAACCAAGGATCTCACATTCGCGAACAGGTAGTTGGTCTCATTGAGCAAACGCTACGGTATCCCACTGAGTAAGACGAAGCGTTGGATGAGACTTTCTGCAGACTCGGGATATGTAGGCCAACGCTACGTACCGACTCGGGTTCGTGGGCATATCTCGAATTGGAAACATAACGGTCACTTGGTCGCTGTGGAAAAAAAACTGTTTTTTTCTGCGGTTTTCGGAGTGTGTACTCCTGACGTAGATAGAATTTCGATGGTTTATTCTGGTGCAATAGCTTTATGAATTCACTTTATTGAAGTTGATCGACTTAGCAGATATAATTTAATATTAAATACGTTCACGGAATAACCAGGAGTCATAACAGTTCTGCCTTGATAAATGTTCCTATTAAATATAATATTGATGACAATGATAATTCAAGCCTAATATTATTTAGTGAAGCCATGGTATTATTTTACAAAAGTAAACCAAAGACTAAATAATCTCACTCACAGATGAGGTCACCTTTACGAGGGGTAGTACTGTCAACCTCAACAACACTCGTCTCTTGGTGGCGCAGAATCCTCATTGTATGATAGTGGCGAAACTTCAGCTCGTGTTCAGCCTTAAAATGTATATGGGTACATTCTGTGAGTGACCCTGCCTCCCCTTCTGGAAAACGAGACTTTGGTGGTACGAAAGGTAGATGCTACATTGTGGTGAGTCAGGTTTCGCATTGCCGTGCGGAGGCATCTCAACAATATTTTCCTCAGTTGATGGATTATACGAGGGCGTCCTGTTGTACGAATATCCCGGTCACCTGAACTTAACCCTTTAGATTTCTACATATGGAAGCATCTTGAAATTTACAGCCTACATTTTATCACGATGATGTTCATACACAAAATTCTCTTCAGTTCATCAAATGAAATACTTTGCTGAAACAGAGTAAAGAGGTAAGATATGCAAATATACGATTTTTTTCTAATATTTTGTTTGTAGTCATCTCACGTCTTGTTGAAGTCATCGAAGTGAAATCTGGTGTAGTGAGCCAGTACAAAACTACTGTTTTATCTTACAGGTATATACCTCCATACCTTCTTTGCATTATACATGTTCATTTATCATTATTAAATTAAATAATGCAACCAAAAGGTATGATACCAGCATAATGGTTCGCAAATTTGTAATTGCTGCAAAGTCGGCCATCTGTTTGAGATTATGTCGTGTATAAACCTCTGGTAATAACATCAAATTATAATTAGATCCTAGGACATGAAGAATGGGGGATATATGCAATCCCGGAGTGATACTGTATTGTCTCGATACAACGACAAATGTCTGAAAGCCTTATACAACATTGACCGTCACGTTAATATCAAATAATTCTAGGGCTCCAACAAAAGATAGGCTTCTTATTCCGTAAATAACTAATTGTTGTCCAAATGTTAACACGAACGCTTATTCCATTGAATAACTCAATCGCCTGTCCTTGCACAATTAGATTTGTCACAGACACCCAAGCCACTGTTGCTCGTCCCTCTCTCCATCTCTTTGACGGTCACCACTCTTGTACTGCCAGTGATCGATTGTGTGCAAATTGGTGCTTGTGAGGCACAGTAGGGGAGGTAGTCAAGCCTACTCACCCCGTTTAGGGCGACGTTGTCCTGATTGCTCAAGAGCTGTTTTCCTCCCTGTACTTGGTAGGAGATAGTTAAGCCCTATACCACGAGTCACCTGCACTTATTGTCACTCAGCATGGAGTTAAAATGCGTTCCTAACCCCAAGCTACCAATCATCCAATATCCACAGGAAGAATTCATGTTTTAAATGCCCAAAATGGAATCACCGTGCAAATATATCACACAATGCTAATCGAAGATAATGGAATCACCATATAAAGGATTTTTTATTTTGATGGTCGTGGTGCTAGTTGTAAATGATATCCCCTTTTCTGTCAAATGATTACTTTTAATGTACGGATATTAACTGCATAATTAATCTAAATTTATTTTCACTAAATCTCTACTTAGTAAAAAAACAAAATCCCCGATTCTTGGATGTTACAGGTAAACTCGAGAACCACTGGATGGATTTTGATGCGGTTTTCAACACTCTGTAAAGGTTATCTCGAGGATGATTTCTGCAGAAAATAATTAATTTATGATCAAAGGAAGCCGAGCAGTAACAATTTCAGTGGAAAAGTCGAAAAAAAACTGGCGTCCGAGTGCTTTGTAAGTTTACGCTGGGCAAACCGTTAAACATATCTATATACTATGAGTGTAAGAATTGTTCAGGATGAAAAGTTCTACAAAAAAGCCCTACTTTAAGTGTTTTTACGTTTTCATTTCTTCCTACAATCTCCATTCAGTTACTGAGGCGACAGTTTACGAGCTAGCTAAGGACGAGTCTATCATCCCTGTTACAGCCTAGCTAGCGGGCGAACCTATTACCCCAGATACCGCCAGCAGCAAACCGTTGAGTCGTGTTGAGTTAAGACTTCTGAGAAGGGTGGTTGTGTTTGGAGTTTCCCTGGAAGTGCAACTCGGGTTTTCTTCATTTCGCCTGTGAAACACGGTCACGTTAAGATTGGAAGGAAGGGGGATTTGAGTTTCATTCACCTCGCCATTCCCTGGAAGTGCAACTCTCATTTCGCCTGTGAACTTTTCGTTCCGCAAAATTCACAGTGAATTTAAGATTGAACGGAAGGGGGATTATATTAAATTAAATTATACTGATTGGCGTATAATCTCTACTTAGTATAAAACAAAGTCCCCGATTCTTGGTTGTCACGGGTAATATCGAGAACCACTGAATGGATTTTGATGCGGTTTTCACCATTTTGTAAAGGATACCTCGAGGAAGGTTTCTGTAGATCATAATCTATTTATGACAAAGGAAGTCAAGCTCTAACGATTTCAGTGAAAAGGTCGAAAAATAACTGGCGTCCGTGCGCTTTTTAAACTTACGCTGGGCAAACCGTTAAACATATCTATATACTATGAGTGTAAGAATTGTTCAGGATGAAAAGTTCTACAAAAAGCCCTACTTTAAGTGCTTTTACGTTTTCATTTCTTCCTACAATCTCCATTCAGTTACTGAGGCGCCAGTTTACGAGCTAGCTGGGGGCGAGTCTATCACCCCAGTTATAGCTTAGCTAGCGGACGAGCTTATTGCCCCAGATACAGCCAGCAGCAAACTGTCGAGTCGTGTTGAGTTAAAAACTTTAGAGAAGAGTGGTTGTGTTTGGAGTTTCCCTGGAAGTGCAAATCGGCTTTTCTTCATTTCGCCTGTGAACTTTTCGTTCCGCAAAATTCACATTCAAGTTAAGATTGGACGGAAGGGGGATTTGTGTTTCATGCACCTCGCCATTGTTAAATTACGTCTGTCAAGAATTTGTTGCACATGCATCTCCATGATCATATAATTAATAGTCCAGTCAGTGATTTTAACCCATCATGCCGAGGCATAAAACGGATTTCGGTCCTTGTTCATTGACATTGGAAAATAAAGCTCTTATCAGGCAATGCATTCGTAACTGTTCCCGGGCGAAGCCTTGTCGGGTTGCTAGTATATTATAAAATTATAAAAATAATAATTATTTTATCATCATTAATAATACTGACAGCGAAGCTACGCTTGTTAAGACGCAATGATAGGCCATGGAGTCAATCTACCTCTGGAGTCAGTAGGTGAGTGGGTTCGTGCCCCAGCGTCGGCCAGCCTTGAAATTGTTCTGTTCCCGATGTTCGTATCCAGGAAAATGCTGGGGCGGTAATTAAAAGTAGACCAAGATCGCGTCTTTTCAACACCTTATCCAATTTCATTCATCTTCATTCATTCCGTCACTCATTAACTCCTGTGACGAGGTTCGCGGCAAAAATAGCACCTCACCATAAAATCATCCAACACTTAGAAATGCACCGCATCTCATCCCGGACACCGTTGAGCAACGGCGGGTTATATACCTAAATACAAGGGAGATCAGTATATCCAACATACATCAAAATCAATCTCCTTAGCCGTGCAAACATTTACTAATTAATATAAATAATAATAATAATAATGATAATAATAATTATAATAAGAATAATAATGATACTGGTTATACGTCCCATTTACCAACTGTGGATTTTAGAGACGTCAGTGTGCCGGAGTTTCACCCTGAAGGGTATCCTTACGGTGCCAATCAATCTACTGACGCGGTTCCCTCGCATTTAAGCATCCCCAAGTACCTTTTATTGCGTCGGAATTCGGTCCTACAACCTTGGACACAAAATGCGAGAACCTTACCGCTGCGCCACGCATCTCGCCAATATAATAACACAACTCACTCCTCCTAGAAAATAGAATTTCAAGCTAGGAATTAATAGCATCCTATTGAGCCTAGTAGGTCTAATTGTTAAATCAGAACTGTTTATGTGTAAGGCTTCCATGTCGACTTAATCACTGCTACTGCACAACAGAAGATTGAGCAGGTGCGGTACTGAAATCTTCCGGCCTCCTAGTGCCTTAAAAATCACCTAATTCTTCAAGTTGCTGCTGACGCCATGGTTACCATGACAACCGACGCCTGGCAGGTGGCCCTGCATCAACCTGAAGAAGGACGATTGAAAGAAATCGCCACCTATGATGTTCAGACCAGAGTTAGTTGTGACAATAGCAGTGACGGCAAATAGAATAAAATATCACTGCTATAATAATTAGTAGGAGTATTCATAATTGTGTATTGACTGTCTGCGTGGCGCAGCGGTGTCGTTCTCGCCGGATGTGTCCAAGATTTCAGGATCGAGTTCAGGCGCAGCCAGAAGCATTTGAGGGTGAGGAAATGTGAGAGAGCCATATCAGTAGATTTACAGGTACGTTCAAGATTCCCTTAAGGGTGAAACTCTCTAAAAGCCTCAGTATTTAAAACGGACGTAAAGCCAGTAACATTAACAGCTATGTTCATAATTGTATTAACAAAAATTATAACAATAATAATAACGAACTAAATAGCATACTTTTCTTAAAATTTAAGATTCATACCAATGATTTATTTCAAGTACATAGATCTATCTAGAATAATGGCGAAATTAAGTTTATGATTTGTTCCCAATATTTTCTTTCTTTCTTAGTAGTTTACCCTCCAGGTTGGTGGAACCCACGGACTCAGCGAGGGAACTCACCTCTACCGCCTCTACGGGCAGTGTCCTAGAGCTGGGAACATCTAATCGGAGTGGATACAACTGATGAGGTGTGATTGGCACCTCGCCCAGGCGGCCTCACCTGCAAAGCGAACAGGGGCCTCATGAGGGAAGGTAATGGATGGTCAGGATGGATAGGCAAGGAAGGGGGAAGGAGGCGGCCATGGCCTTGAAGAAGGTACCATCCCGGCATTTGCCCGAAGACGAAGTGGGAAACCACGGAAAACCACTTCGAGGATGGCTGAGGTGGGAATCGAACCCCCTCTACTCATTTGGAACACCCGAGGCTGAGTAGACCCCGTTTCAGTCCTCATACCACTTTCCAAATTTCGTGGCAGAGCCGGGAATCGAACCCAGGACCTCCGGGGCGGCAGCTAACCATGCTGACCGTTACGCTACGGAGGCGACTGTTCCCAATATACCTGAAATATTGTAGCTTAATAGAGCAACAATGTTTTTTTGAAATGGCTTCCTTACTTGGATTCGGAGATACTGAGATTCTACGGCGCAAATGCTCAGGTAGGTGTTAGGTAGGCAACATCCGAAAATGCGCACAAATATTTCCCATACGGCATACACGATATATATACAATTTGTTAGTTATCCATTAAATGTTATGGAAGTTAGGTGCAGTTAATCATTGAACCTAAGAGCACGCGTAGAATTATATTGGCAACTCTGTCATGAAATGAATCCGCAAAATTATCGTCTATACACATTAGAGTAGGCCGAAAGAAATTCGAAATTGTTTGTTCAAGTCGTAATACAACGGAATCGAGTAGTTGCGAATTGGGAAGAATAAGAAGGTGTTAAAAGTGAAATAAAGTCGGTTTATTTCTCTTGGTCACGCATGTGCTCTAAGGGTTGCCAAAATTTGTAAAAATGTAAATTTTTACGATAATTTTTTATCATCCTTACCTTATCAATATTTAAATATAATAGCTCTAGTCGACTCTTACTCGTACCGATAATCATGCAGAAAAAAGAATAGTTCAAATCGGTTACGGTTTCTTCCGCTCGCGCCATAGCTGCCAAGTCTAACAAATTCTCGCAGTCGTCGTAACTCGATCGGGTCAAAGATCTATAATTTTCGGTACCGCGCCACACCATATTTCTCTCAGTCTGCGTTTATTCCTCTTGTTTGATGTTTGTTTCATTCGCTCTTCCAAATATTATTTTGGCATTTGCATTTATTTCAATGTCGATTTTGTGTTGTGACATTGTGGTGTAAATTTGTGATTTAACGGTGATATAGGCCCTACTATAACTGTATCTAAGAAAATCATCACAAGACAGATATTTGATTGCCCTTTATTTGCTGCACCTGAAGACATTTCATTGAACATGCCTCCTACTGGTAAGGACGTGATTCGGGTTTATTCAGAGGAGAGATAGACCAACATAGACCAATACTTGTTAAAACTAGCATAGACGGTCACTACTGGAATTTTGGGGAAGGTATTTGGGAAGCTTTCACAAGTAACTTGGATCATAATTTTCAGTAGATTTCACCAAGAATTGACAACTACAAGCAATTTGTTGGTTTAATATGCTTCATAGCTAAGAAGCACATTCCGGGTAGGTTTATAAAAGAGTACATTCCCGGATGGATAGTAGATATTAAGAACTATATGAAAAATACCAACTCAGCAATAGATAAGAAATTCCCGATGAACTACTGCTCTATTTAGATTCTGCCACAAAATAAAAATGGAATATGATGACAAAAACTATGAATTTTCAACACTCAAGTAGAAAAACATGGACATTCCTAAGAAAAGTCGGTAGTAGTTCTCCTAAATCCGTTAATAGAAGCACAAACGTATCCCCAGGAAATGTAGCCAACGTTATTGTAAGTCTCTCAAAGCGATCAGTCAATGTCGACAAATATAAAGCCAAAATATTCAAGAATGAGCTAAGAACAAGATTACCTTCGCCTAAACGAACTCCCAGTTCTCAAGAGAATTCACTGTAGCCGAGATCTCAGTGGCTTTGAAAGAAATTGAACCAGGCAGGGCAGCTGGATTGGATTGAATATACCCCGAATCCTGAAACATTTAGATCCAAAAACTCTAGACTGGCTTCTCAAATTCTTCAATGACATCTTGCGGATGGTTGGTTCCCATCCCCGCTTAAGAGAACTAAGAGAGTTGCCAATTTAAAGCGTGGGAAATGCTCGGATAGTCCTGCAGATTATCGTCCAATTGCTCTCTTAAGCATATGTTACATCTATTCGAAAGAAAGGTTTACAATAGCATCTCAGACACAGCCACAGCCGAGCAAGCCAGATTCAGACCAAATGGAAGTTTCTGAGATCAGGTTTTCGCACTTACAAGTCACATTGAGAATGGATTTCAATACAAGAAGAAAACCATTGCAGTTTTTGTGGACTTGACCTCAGCAACTAGCAATGATTCTGAAATACTTGAAGATTATTTCTTGTAAGACCCTCGCCACTCTACTCAAAACCATGCTATGCAGTAGAGTATTTCAAGTACATTTAAACAGCCATGCAAGCAAGCCTTACACCCTAAGTGATGGTTTACCACAAGGGTAGTTCTTGCGCCACTACTCTTCAACATCTACAGTACACCGTTGATCTTCCGGCAACTAATTGCAGTAAATTCATGTATGCAGATGACATCGCTGTGATTGCCCAGGCAAATGATTTCAAAGCATCTGAAACGATACTTACCAAGGACCTCCAGAAATTGAACATTTCAATTCATGGCGACTTAACCTAACTTAAACAAGATTGAGTTAGCTGCTTTCAACTAGATCATCAAAGGGCCAGTTATATACCTCAAGTAGAATTCATACGACAACGAATACAACGCTTGCCCAATATATCTGGGAGTCACATTGGACCGGACTTTGACGTATAAAAACAATCTCAGTAACACCGTAGTAAAGATCAAAACTAGGAATAACATCTTGCACAAACTCAGTGGAACGGGTTGGGGTGCAACTGCAACGGTCCTGTGAACGTCAGCTCTTGTCTTAATCTACCCAGTTGCTGAATACTGCTGTCCTGTGAGGCTTAATAGTGAACACACTGCAAAATTTGATACGCAACTGAATGGTACAATGAGGACCATATCAGGCACCAACAAACCCATACCATTGAAGTGCTTGCCAGTACTATCCAACATCCACCCATCTCATGTACAAAGAGAGACTGCTCTGAAAAACGTATGCTTGAAACGTCGCAGAAATCCTCAACTGCCCATACAGTACACAAGGACGGTAATGCTAAGGAAAAGGGGAGATTGAAATCCAGAAATCCTCTATGGAAGCTGGGGGAGGTGTAAATTTCATGGCATTTCGCTGCTGACAAGACCTGGAATGAAGAATGGGCTGCATCAAAACCTGACCATCTGGTTTTAGTAATTGATTCCTGCAGAGATCCGCTTGGTTTCAATTTACTGAGAAAGGCATGGATATCATTGAACAGGGTCCACACAAATCACGGACGATGGAATTTCTGTCTGCACAAGTGGGGAAAAACTCAAAGCCCATTCTGCGACTGTGCCATGTACCTCAGACCATTCAGCATGTTGACCTCGAGTACCCAAGGAAGAGATTTGAAGGAATTATCCATGAACTACACAGTGCCACCGATGATACTTGCAACTGGCTGAGTACCCTGGACATTGTGGTGTAAATGTCAAAACTGTTACGGTATCCACAATCTACTTTGTGAATATTGTATATTCTAACCTTTTTGTTATCTGTTAGTTACTTAATTCCTTGCCGCAATATATCCTCATTTTACCGTACGAAATCATTAAATTAATTCATTAATTAACAGGAGAGATACGACTTGGCGCTTAAAGTTAATAATGAATGCGTCAGATTTTTACTAGTTGCCAGTACAGTTGCTTGCAAAATAATTGGTTTGTATCAGAAAGCATCTATCACAACGGTTGTAGGTAAAAGAATCGTTCGACTTATAAATGCATTGCATTACTGCCTACAAAAATCATATACACGAGATAAAGATAAAGATTCGTTTAAGCAGAGGAAGCTGCGTGAGCCAATGTGAATAGTGTGAGCTGATTTGAACTTTTAACGCCCCGGGACGGTAGACTTAATTTCTCTCCTGTAGGATGACGTTTGGATTGGTATTATGTGTGTGGTCTACGAGTGGGCGTGTTAACCTACTACTTGGTTTTTGAGGGTGTGGTCCTTGTGTTTATATGCCACCGAGAAGGAATCTGATATACCCCTTGAGCGAGTGTCTAGGATATGAGCCTGGATTGAGTCCAGCGCCGCCATGAAAATGATATGTTGTTTCATTTCAGGAGGGATAAAGTGTCCCTGATCAGAGAATTTTGGAGAGTAGCATTGTTGAGCATTCTGGCCCGTGTATCTGCGATGATTCGACACACACTACCCACGTAATGTGAATCAGCTGTTGTTAGAGTATTTGATGACTAATTTTTAGCCTACTTTTCACATTTTGCAAAAATGAGGAAAAAGTAGACTTATGAGATCGGGCAAATGTGTGTGTGTCTGTCTGTCTGTCTGTCTGTCTTTCTGTCTGTCTGTCTGGCTGTGTGTGTGTGCCCCCCCCCCTCCCTATCAACTCCTAAACGGATGGAGCAATCGAAACAAAATTTGGTAGGAGTAAAGATCTATACCTGAATATCTCACGGCCATATTTGAAAATGATGTCAGTGCTACCAACTGCTAAAAAATCGCAATTGAAATTTGAGCTCCTTGTTGGATATCTTGGAAGGTATGAATGGGAGCTATTTCAAAATTGGCACACGCATAGATAATAATATTACAGTTTAATTTCCAGGAGTCCATACATGGCAGTATTGCCAGAATGATTATAAGCCTCCTGATAAGTCCAATTTTAAATTAATATAACTTCCACACTATCAATTGGAATTCAACCAAATTTCGTATGTTGTATGTGTACATAACCAGATATGACTGAGCGTATTCTTAAGACACACCAGGGCTGCCAACTGATAATAAATGCTCTTAATTTCTTTTAACTAAATACCAATATATCAGAAAGTATGCAAGCCGACAGCTTTAAATTATGCACCCGTATAGTACCTGACATTCTATATTAATTTGGAGTAACTTATATACGTCAGTGCTACCAACATGATTCTAAGCCTGCTGAGAGGTCCAACTTTAAATACATGTAACTTCCATACTATAATTTGGATGTCAACAAAATTTCGTATGTGCTATGTGTACCATAACAGATATGACTATGCGTATTCTTAAGAGCAACCAAGGCTGCAAACTGTTAATATGTGCTGTCTCTATGTTTGTTACCCTAATATCAATATATCAGAAAGTATGCAAGCCAATAGCTCTAAACTTTGCACACGTATAGTATCTGGCATTCTAGATGAATTTGGAGTAACTAATATACGTCAGTGCTGCCAACAAGATTCTAAGCCTGCTGATTGGTCCAACATTAAAATGCATGTAACTTCTATACTAACTAATGGATTTCATTCAAAATTGGCACAACAATAGATCATATTATTTCAGATTATTTCAGACCATTACATGCATGACATTGTTGCCAACTTGATTTTACGCGCGCTGTTAGATCCAATGTTTAACTGCATGTAACGTCCATGCTATTCATTGGACTTCTACCAATTTTTTTATTCTGTACCTTAAGAGATGGAACTAAGAATATATTCAGTCATCAGGGCTACCAACTGTAGTGCTCTATTAGGCTATATTATGCCAGGTATACATTATTTCGAAATAATTAGAAATTTCTATATTAGCAACTTAATTTCGCCATTATTCTAGATAGATCCATATAGATTAATCTTTGGCATGAATATTAAATTTTAAGAAAAGTAGGCTCTTTAGTTCGTCACGGAACTTCTTGTTGGTTTCGAGTTCTATCTTCGATAGATCACCAACCCTGACGCAACCGGCTAGACTAAAATAGTTTTCAATGCCACTTTTCTTTGGTCATTCCTGTCTCCTGTAATGTGCGATCAGCTGGTGAGTAAGCAGCTTCGGTGGCGTAGTTGGTAGCATGCTGAACTGCTGTGCCCAAGAGAGTGGGTTCAAACCCAGTCGAAGTCGTCAGATTTTTAAGAGCGTTAAAAACCCTTCAGTATGCCTTCCTTCGGAGGGGAAGTAAATCCGGCGGTCCCATGTCATAGATGTATGGCATGTAAAAGATCCTTCCACAGATTAAACTTGTGTGAAGCTAAATTGTTAGGTTAGATTTCGTTGGAACGCTCTATCAAAGTTCCAACGTTCACCACTAGGAATCATTGATATCTGGTAGCGAAAGTTGGAACTACTTGAAATTGAACGGAACTTGTAGCTCACCCTAAGTGTGTCCGTTGGAAGCAGCTACAGACTCAGGCGAGCCGAACATGTCCTCGGACACTCCCGGCACTAAAAGACATACGATAAATAAAATAAATAGCTGGTGAGTTGAAGTTAAAGTATATTGGAGCATTTGAACTTCGAGAGGTTTACACGTTCGAGCATTTGGCCCATGATTATATTTGTATTGATATCTCTCTTTTTTTAAATTGGTGGTTGATTTAAGCATGATTTTTGTAGATGGACATTTGTGGTAGATCGGAGTTGCGACTTCTGAACGATGTTCATGTTAGGATATATGCTACGCTAGTGTGTTATTAGATAAGTTGTTTGTAACTATTTGTGCGAAGTGTTGATGTTGGTTGATGATCAATTCATGTGTTTTTGACGTGAGTATTCCTCGATACTTATGGTTATTATGCCCATGTTGGCAGCACTTATAGTTAGATGACACGTCAGTCGTATAAAATTGTGTTACCGTGGACCAACGTCATGCTAACATGGATTAATGTTCCAAAACATATGTTTTGTTTGGAAATGGATCAAAAAATGATTACTCAACCCAGTGTTCTGAATCCACACTAATTTAAATTTGAATAATCTTGCCGGACACTCATAAATATTATTGATCAATTGTTGATGATGATTGTTTGTTGTTACTATTATTTCATCCTGTTTTTGTTGGTGGATGGACGGATTAAATTTGCTTGGATTATTTTAATTAAGGTTTTGATGACCAGATCTTTTGAGATATTTCATCTTGTTGACTGTAGTTTCCTAACGACCCGAACTTCTGAGATCTTAATTTTTGTATGTATTTACGTGGGAGTTTTGTTTGTCCGATCCCTAGTGTTCAGGAGTGACGTTCATTTCATTTTTGTTTGTATTGTACAGCTGAATAAACTTCTCAAGTTAAACCAAGTAGTTCCGTGAAGAACTACAGTAAAGCCTATTTTCATACATCCTACTTATGTTAATTGCCTCTATCAACATACAAAATTTCAGTTTGATTGCTGTGAAAGATTCGTAGATATTGAGAACCATCGAATATTACGGATGGTCGCCATATTGGATTTTTATATATGTAGGTCTTAGAGCTATGTACTTTTACATGAAGATTATTGTGTACGTGTAGTATTCAAATTTCATTCGCATGATCAGGACACAAGGAGTAAAAACTAGTTTTTAAAATTTCGCACAGCTGCCATATTGTGGTTATGAAATCAATTGAAATAAGTTAGTTCGCAGTGGATTAACATTTGTATAAGCATTTACCGTACCAAGTTGTACTGCACTCGAATGGTTAAATCGCGATAAACGTGCATTTAAGTGTTTATACTTCGCATCGTCGCCATGTTGGATTTGTGCTCACCAGGTTATTGAAAGTCCCATAAGTGAACTTACTGTATGTTCATAGCCTCCATGAACATTGAAAAATTCAGTTTGTTTGCTGTAAAAGATTCGTAGATAATGAGAAGCGTCTAAATATTTGGGATGGTCGCCATGTTGGAATGTTATATGTATAGGACATACAGTTATGTACTATTAAAGGGAAATTATTGCGTAGGTTCATTATTCAAATTTTCACTTCCATCGCATTATTACGACACAAGATATAAAAACTTAATTTTGAAATTTCGCACAGCCGCCATCTTGAGGTTATGTAAACAACTGAACCAAACTAGATGCCAGTGCATTACAATATATGAAAATATATAGTGTACCATATATCACTGCGCTCAGATGGTTAAATCGCGAGAAAAGTATATTCTAATGTTTCAACTTTGCTTGGCCGCCATGTTCATTACTTACATATATAAACTTACAGGAGTGCGCTGTATTACCGTACAACATTTCAGGGTGATATCAGCAATAGTTTCGGAGATATAATATGCAGGTGAAATAATTTGCACAGTTGCCATCTTGAGGATATGTAAATAATTGAACAAAATTAGATGCCATTGCATTAAAATGTGTATAAACATTTGCTGTACCAAGTTTCATTGAATTTGGATGGTTTAATCGCGAGAAAAGTCTAGTTAAAAGTGTCAAATTCGCTTGGCCGCCATGTTGGTTTTGTCGTTACCAGATTTTTGAAAGTCTCATACTTGAACTTTTAGTAGTGCTCTTTATCACGGTACAAAATTTCAGGGTGATATCAGTAATTTTTTCGGAGACATAGAATGCCGGTGAAATATTTCGCACAGCCGCCATGTACACACACATCCACACACACACAGACACACATACGCACACACATACACATACACACACACGGACAAAAGGTGATCTCATAAGCCTATTTTTTCATAAAATTAAAATAACGTAGAAATACCCATGTGTTATGTTAGTGATCATGTTCTCAAAAAAAATGTATAGGACAGTTTATATTAATGTTACGTGTACTGAATGTGATCCCGAGGTAGAGTCCTGTCCTATACGGCTCAATGCAAACGGGCGCAGTGCCAACAAAATCGTTATCAATACCGTACGTTTCTTGAGAGATTAAAGTTTCATTTCTACATGATTCTTACGGCAGAAATATAGCTCGGATTAGTTACAACTGAACACCTTGAAGCGCGCCCTTTAGTAACATTCCATGCTCATTGCCTAGAAACATGTACAAATTTACCTCTTCTTGCTACCCACTCCCGCCATGTCTAAACTGGAGGCGTGAGTGGGAATTTGCCATGTACACAGCGAGCACACACGGCAGGTACACATTGGCATGTCTCCTTACTGAAACAAAAAGGAGTACCCTGATACGGATTTGTAACATGTAGGCCTATATATCACTACAGGTATATAACGGGAGCGTTGACGTTGACGTATATGGTTTAATATACTTCAGCCTTCAGGAATTACTCTCGAAATTGATCGAAAGTACTTTTGTCCTTATTGGTAATTTTGAAATTGTTTCTAAACTTGTATATGGTAATTGCAGACAGTAGAACGCTGCCTATATTGTGCCCGTCAGAGGATGTTGCCGTGGTACCACCAACCATAAATGGCATTCCAGACAACCTCGTCCTCCAAGCACACACCCTGAGAGGATCGGATCTACTACTTTAGGCCAGCTCCGGAACGAGACCAATAACCCGGGAGTATCGGGCTGAAACGAGGGAAGGGGTCATAGACATGTCCAAAGAAGCACACCCTAAACACAAAGCTAGCAAATAAAAAGATCCAGGCTTAAGTGAAAATTCGTAATCATTTATTCTGTCCGGAACAAACCTCTATCCCACTTCGGAGCAGGGCTCGGACTGTGATTCGAATAATTCGCGAATACGCGAATAATGTTCGAATATTCGAATATTATTCGAATGCCATTGTTATTCTGGTATTCAAATCGCTGTATTCGAATAATAACGTATTCGTGCACATTCGAATATATTGAATTCGAATAATTTGAAAGGTATGCCGATTGTTTTTAGCCTACTTTTCACAGAAAAAGGAAAAAATGAAAAAGTAGACTTATGAGATCGATCCAGGCAAATGTGTGTCTGTCTGCTCCCCCCTGCTTCCACCCTATCAAGTCCTAAACGGCTGCGACAATCGAAACCAAATTTGGTGTGAGTAAAGATCTAGACCTGAATATCTCAAGCCCATATTTGAAAATGATGTCAGTGCTACCAACTGCTATAAACCGAAATTGAAATTTGAGCTCCATGTTGGATATCTTGGTAGGTAAGCATGGGAGCTATTCCAAAATTGGCACACATTTAGATAGCCTAATAATATTTCAGTTTAATTTCCAGGAGGCCATACATGGCAGTGTTGCCAAAATGATTCTAAGCCTGCTGATATATGGAGGAAAGAATAAGAGGAGATGCCCTGAGCTCGATTGAGTCAAGCCAAGCTCTGCGTCCAAAGTGGGCGTAACCTTAACTTGAATTCGGTGTTCCGTGACTTGCATTTGGTTGTACGAATCGAATAAGTGTTCTGTTTATTAATTTTAAGGTTCGTATTCTTGAATATCAAAATGTGTACGAACAATGAGTGAAAGTGGCTGTGCTCGAAATTAGGCCTAAAAACTGACGAATGCCTGAACAGAACACCAATAAGAACATAAAAATCAATTTGGTGTAGGCCTAAATACCGTGATTAGATCGGCATCAATATGATAGTTCCCAAGATGTTCCTTCTTTTGTAAAACTCGCACCTTTAGACACCTGTAGGCTATTCGATTTAATCAGTGTTTCAGCGTATTATTACGTTTGGCTGCGTCTTTCTTACAAAACTAGCTTGCATAGGTGCTCTCATATTTCTATTTAAATTGGCTTTTAAAACAATAACGCAGCTTATTTGTGCCAATTATCGTGATGACAGAGTGTATTCTGCATATCCAAAAAAAAACCATCTTGACTGGTCATAGCAGTTTTATTTCGCTAAATTCCAAAAACTAGTTGGAGTGGTTTACGGCTCTAAGCATAGGAACAGCCATTTTCTTGCTACCCAAAGTGGGCGTGCCGTTTGGCTTCAGCAGCTTGCACTAGCCAGCGAGGCGAAGGCATCTCCTTCCGTTCTTTCCCCATGTGCTGATAGGTAAAATTTTTAAATGCATACACCTTCTACACTATCAATTGGATTTCAACCAAATTTCGTATGTACTATGTGTACATACCCAGATATGAGTGAGCGTATTCTTAAGAGCCGCCAAGGCTACCAACTGTTAAGAAATGCTCTCTCTATTTTTTTTATCCAAATACCAATATATCAGAAAGTATGCAAGCCAACAGCTTTAAACTATGCACACGTACAGTACCTGACATTATAGATTAATTTGGAGTAACTAATATACGTCAGTGCTACCAACATGAGTCTAATCCTGCTGATAGGACCAATTTTTAAATACATGTAACTTCTATACTAACAAATGGATTTAACTCAAAATTGGCCCAACAAGAGATATAATGTGTCAGATTATTTCTGACCAATACATCCATGATATTGTTGCCAACATGATTTTACGCGCGCTGTTAGATCCAATGTCTAACTGCATGTTACATCCATGCTATCCATTGGACTTCAACCAAATGTTGTATTCTATACCGGTACCTTAAGAGATGAACTAAGAAAATATTCAGTCACCAGGGCTGCCAACTGTAGTGCTCTATTAGGCTACATTATACCAGATATATTTCGAACTAATTACAAATGTCGATATTACCAACTTAATTTCGTCATTATTCTAGATAGGTCCATATAGATTAATCATTGGCATGAATCTTAAATTTTAAGAAAAGATATTACCAACTTAATTTCGTCATTATTATAGATAGGTCCATATAGATTAATCATTGGCACGAATCTTAAATTTTAAGAAAAGAAGACTCTTTAGTTCGTCACGGAACTTCTTGTTCATTATTTGGATTGACTGTTTCGTACGAATATTCTATTCGTATCGTTCGAATTACGATATTTGTCTCATTTGTCTATCTATGAATTCAACCTTCACGCGTGCGTTTCAGCCGTGCCCGGTTACTACGTTATTCCGGTTATTATGCGACTTTTTCTCGTCTTAAATGGGTTTTTGCTGTAAGTTATTGCGGAACAGGTTATGCATTTGCAAATTATTTAGTATTTCAGTGCTTTTATATGAGTGAATTTCGTAATTAAAAGTTTTGTTCAACAATGATAAGAAATTAAATTGAGTCTTGAAAAGCAATACTGTTATCGTTTAGAGGAAACGCGCACTATGATTTGGAGATATGTAGACAAGTACAACTTTTGTACTCAGCATATAAAGTTAGTTCGGCAAAATAAGACAAAAGTAGCATGTAAAAAATTATTTGACCCTTGGTATTTAATAAATGAAAAACCACGGAACCTTCAATCACATGTCAATTCTTTAATTCAGGGAAGAAAACAGAATACAAACTAACCCGTGTTTGGGTAAACGACGATATATTGCCTAACGTTTTTGCAAAACCAAATATTAAAAATAAGAAACTCTTCGTGTCTTCTCTTAGCGCCGCACATTTCCACCAACATAAGCACAACATTATCGATACGAGTATTTGAAAGGAAAACAAAAATAAGAAATGTCAGTGTCAACGGGCTTTTAACTAAAAGATTATTTCGCGCGAAAAATTTCTTATTTTGGACAAAAAAAAAATCAACATTGTCAGGATCAAGGCATGTTCTTTTGGCGTTAACAATATTGCCGTCCGTGGAAAAATGTATTTCTGATTGAACGGAGGTGCCGGAATGCATAAGTACTTTCTCGCCAACTGACATATTCTGGGATATACCTTTTCATTAGCCTTCTAAAATTTCAGGGGTCACCTACAGTTTCACGGGCGTTCCGAAAGTTTTCCAGCTCTTCGGCCACAGTTTTCCTGCGCGGGGACGTATATGGACGCTTGAAAATGAAGTAGAGGTCCCTTTCAAAGCTGGACGAGAGTGAGTGAGGTTGTGGTTGTGAAGCATCCGAATCTTCTCCGGTATCACAAGAAAGCATTTGCACTTGTAGTTCCACCCAAATCATTTCCGTGTCTTGTGCATTTTCGTGTAAAAGATTTTTGTAACGTGAATCCACAGCAAACGCTAATTGGGTTAAACTTATACCTGTGGTCGGTTCTTCATTACTAATGTGAAATCGTCTTTTAAGAGCCCCAGAAATTGTCGATTTTAGAGTTCTTGATGACTTGCTCTGTGAGAAGTCGTCCTCATTTTTCATTTTTTAATATTCGTGAGGTTGCGAATAATATTCGCTGTATTCGCACTATTCGGTATTCGAATACTATTCGAATATGCGAATACGCGAATATTCCGAGCCCTACTTCGGAGGGTTTGAAATCGGCTAGTTTGCAAAGCTGAGAGGATAGAATGGCAGTGACTTCCGGCGGTATTCCATCACATGGCTCCATTCGGGCTTCCTGGTCTCCTGGAACAATCTGTACGGTTTATTGCTTGGTTCGAATCATTGTTTCACGACACTACGTGAAAATACTTTATATATGATGGGAAAGTATTCTACTGCAAGCTCCACCTAACACGTTACCGCCTTTAAGCCTTTCCACAGCATGGGGTATGCTCACTGTTCAAGAGTCATACCTTCAACCATAATAATAATAATTCCACTTCAAATACACTACAGTGTAATAGTCCAAGCAACTCATAAAGTATTATTTCACTCACTTGTTCAGCATACTATTCAGAGTTCTGCACAAATTTCAATGTTCCGCACAAATGCAATGTACCCGAAGCTTCGGAGTTTCCAATTGGCTCTGGCGTGGCCTAGCAGCACTTCACGTTGCACTAGGAAATTCTCGAGTCAAGATGTTCGGCGTACAGTATCACACTCGGCGCACTATGAGCATGATATCGTCCCCAAAGTAAGCTAACAAGGGGAGGATACGAAGCATGGGTCACCGATTCTAACCAACTTTAAAACACGTGTAAGGCATGACCAAGCGTATACCAGGTGCAAGTAGTAAGGTGCGCTTCTCAGCCATTTCCGAAAAATTAATTAATTGCAATTACAGTGCAGCGTCTAAGTGCGTTGTGCGCTGGGAAAAGGGCAACGAGCTCGTGGAGCAGCGGTAAGAGCCCTGCTTCGTAAGCGCCGGATCACTGGATCGAGTCCCACCGGTGAGCTTTTGCAGTGTGTTGTGCTTTTTCCGTTTTTGTTTTGTAAATATTGGCAATTCTTACAACTGTAGGCGTCGTGAATAATGTTTATTTTGCAGTCGATTGTAATAAAGTCTTATGTGAGCGTGAAAATAGATTCTGAAATCATCGTATGGGGGTCAACGATTGTGACATTACATAATGTACAGTATCGGCATTGCAAATACATTGGTATTATTCACGGTCAGGTGTGTTCTGTTATATGTATACATTTATACATTGAAGGCCCAGTCTGTTCCGTTCATTGCACGTCTGTGAACCATCAAACCACCCCGTACCCCCCAAGCAGTGACTCTTGCTATGGATATTGGTTGGAAATTGCCAATGGTTACAAAAAAACACACACACACACACACTTCAAAAGATCATCGGTGGGATTCGATTCAGCGATCCCGCGCTTACGAAGCAGGGCTCTTACCGCTGTACCACGCGCTCGTTGCCATTTTACTAGCGTACAACGCACTTAGACGCTGCACTGTAACTGCAATTAATTAATTTCTCGGAAACGACTGAGAAGTGCTCCTTACTACTTGCACCTGGTGTACGCCTGGCCATACCCTACACGTGTACTAAAGATGGTTCGAAGCGGTGACCCAAACATCGTATCCTCCCCTTGTAAGCTACAAAGATTCCGGTCGCTGGATTTTTACTGTTTTGTGGCGTAACGTGTGATCTCAATGACTTAATGCGCATTACCTTCTATAGTTAATATCTTCTCAACTCGTTGTGATTTACTTGATTCTTTTTGCCAAATAGTCATACAATTAGTGGCTATTTTAAAATGTGATTTTCCTCTCTGCTATGCAACTAGGTAAGAATTATTAATCTTTCTGGTATGTTCGGCTTCTTGCTATTTGCTGCGACTCCGCTATCTAGGCGCGGACTGGCTTGCTTCCAGGTGGCGCTTGTTTGAAAGTCTGCGCATGGCGCTACATTCAAACTCTCAAATGACATGACTGCACCAGAGCCACGGGTGCAGTATATACAACTGTGTCTGTGCTTTCCCCCCATATCCCTTTCAATCAACTGTATTGAACTTAGTTCAGATGTAGCACTAGTAAAGGGCACCTCAGTTTCATGTTTATATCAACGCCATTTGAACGATAACACAATGGCAGCCACCCGAGTGTTCAAAGCTTGAATCGAATTACAACTAAACTAATCACCGGAGCTCTACCAATTTTCGGAGCAACATACCGACATGTAGGGATGGTCTGAGGCCTGATCTATTGAGCCCGTCAGAGGAGCTGCCAGGATAGCCAACAACCGCAATGACTTCCCTAACATCTCATCCGTCGGACCTAACTGCCGCGAGGATCAGGTGAACTTCCTAATAGGCCGAAGCGGCACGAGAAACTGTAGTCCACGGGGATCGTGGTACATGGTGACAAAGGTCATAGACTGCCTAAGGAAAGGTTCACCTTAAAAACTAGACTGAGAAAAGAAACATCCAGACTTATGTAAAACACCGTGAATATTTATTATAAATTTTACAAACCCCTAGCCTAGTTCGGAGGGTTTCTATCGGCTAATCCGCAAGCTAAAAAATAATCAAAAATAAAGAGCAGGTCTCTACCTGAGAAGTTACAGTAAACCCTCGCGAAAGATCTGTCTCACAATAATAAATCAACAACAGCAACACTAGGAAAATGGTACGACGCAAATCCCTAGGTCAAGTTACAAGATCAAGCTAATATCGGAATTTACATTTAACAGGGTAGCAAAGCAAATCTAAGTTAGGATGATACCATTTCCACATTTACATTTAACGTTAATTCATCTAGCTAAGTCCTATCAATTAATAACAAAATTTACGGCGGTGACGTCCGTAATAACAAACAATTACATTCAAAGCTAAGTGAACAGCCATAAAAAAACATCTAAGTCATTCTTATGAACTAAGTGCTAATCAGCACACAATAGGGTAACATAGAGGATTCATACACTTTTACATTATGAAATAAGTAAATAAGAGACCACAGTTTTATTCAAATGCCTGCCTGCACCTTGGTTTACTCTTTGTAAGCCATAGTCATCTAATGTGTGTAGTTATGGTGACGATTGCGTAGTAAAGACTACGTCTAACATCGTATGGCCTGCGCTTCACTAGCTACGAACTCTAGGTTCGAGCAAGCTTCAGTCACAACAAAAAGAGTGTCAGCTGCCCTCAAGTCATTTCCTCCAGGAAATACCTTCATAAACACGGCTATGTCAGCAGGTTCCAAATTCAAAAGAACAAGGTTAAGCAGAAAGTACTCGTTAGTTAGCTTTTGTTTTATCAAAGTTATGCGTTTATTATTAAGATGTCGGTTTAGGTTATCGTTGGTTTATGGCGAATAATACTGACAAGCCTGGGCACGGAGCGTCTCCCCTGAGATCATCTCTGCCAAAAGCCTCGACTCAAAATTCGGAATACAATCAACGAGCAATAACAACTCGGACACACAATAACACAAGTTACCAGCGGCGCACAGCTCGCGTTCAATAACTCTGGGATGGGCCTGGACACAAGCAGTTACCCTCCCTAAACATCTGGTCAACGGGACAATCCCGGACATGGTACACACAATACCATCATTCATGAAAAACCTCCCTAACGGGGCTAGCCTACAACGTACTATAGAAACCTGACATAACTGTACTCGTTAAAAAACAACGGTACACGCAACAGCGTTTAACTAACAAATGACAATCTACAGAACATATGATCAGATACAAGAATGGACACTGGGTTCCATAAGCTATAATTGCAATGAAAGGGAAAGTGAATGCTAAAAGCATTCTGTCCTATGTTAACATAACTCCGTCTCACTTAGAAGCATGCGCTCTCAGTCGAGCGCTGGATAGATATACACAAAACCCGTTTGTGTCGCCGCAGGCTACAAGATTCCTGCGCTGAATGACACAACACACTAACTAGGCCGGCAATTTAAGCAGGTAAATAACAGTAAAACTGGCCTCATAATAATACCTTTACCATAGGTTATAAACCTCGAAGAATATGTGCATAAAAAGCACGCTATAAATCTGAATACAATCTTATAACTCTGTCTTTCACATCAAAGACGTTCAAAAGGTAGCAATGTCACTCATTGCTGGAGCTCTCTGCTCCCAAAGATAACATACATTATTTCTGACTTGTATCAAACATCAAATAAACACGTGCCATCACACATGACACTAAAAAAATAATAATTGTGGCGCAAATACCACTCTCTGCTGGATCTGCTTAATGATACGTTGGAGACTGAGTTCGATGCTAGACAACAACGAAACATCCCTTTTATTTATAAGGTCTACACTTGACCTGGATGGCTTCTGAGCTCATCTCTAATGAAATATAATGCAGTTACAAAACTGGTAATTACAGTCGATTACCCAAATGATACGACTACTCTAACGAAGTCAGGGGTGTAACATAGACTGGCTTCAAAAAATGCAGTTAATGAAATATAACCATGGCATCTGATTGCCATAACTAGAGTCTGCAAAGACTTGAAAAATCACCCCAGATAGGGTTAAACAAAGTAGCCTCAAAATGACTACAGTCACGTTTAGCAATAGATAGAAATTGACGTTCTACGACGTCCATCAAGCTGCACCAGGGTTGACTAAAATGTCGAACCCAAGGGTGACTCACAATCACTGCAAATAAATGACATCTAATTAGACTAAGTTACATTCCCTACCTATGAAATGGCTGTCACTAAGTTCGGTTGGTTCACAAACTACACTAATCTAACTATTCCACCAGAAACTAGAACAAGGAAGGGTGTACAAAACTCACGATACGAAGGAGTCCACACTTAGCTCTCTGTCCAGCAACAAGGGTTGAACAAAAGCGCCTCTGGCTTTCAGGGTTGGCATCGTCCTCATCAGAACTTCCATCTGGGCTCTCCCAAAGACCAGGGTTCGGTCTGTCCCTGTAGTTGACCTCGTGAATGGACTGTACATGCCTAGGAAAGGCATCCTCGGTTCCTTCCTTCTCGTTTGATGTTCTAGAAGTTCCATCATCATGCTGGTCCCATCCGAGACATCTCCCTCATACCATAATGGTATTAGCCCATGGTCTCGGTCTCGAACATGGTGTTGAAAAAGTTTACCACGTGGGCGGTAGTATAAGACTTGTAGTAGTTGATTATTTTCACTTGAAAATTACAGTATTCGTCGCAGATATCACAGGCTTTAAATATAACTGGTAACACAGGCTTTACACTTTGCAGATGTAAATGATAAATGGCTATGCACTGTTCTGCGATTCTACACGTGTACAGACGCTACTTTTTCTATCACGTGGCATCCGGCACATGGGCGTCGTTTTATTACGGATAAATTCACCGTAGCAATCAGTGTATAATGTACTTTTATAATCACACTTGTTCAAAGTAATAATATCACATTTACCTGTATATTTTCGCACCAGGCTCTCGGCCCTCCACAGACACGAGGGTGAAAAATTGTGGTGCTACAGAAATGTCGTAAATTTCACAATACTTGCCAAATAATTCACTTTACAATTTGCGTTGATCACTGCACGTCAATAACAGTGATTCGTAGTACTATTGTGCTCGATGGCACCTGATAATGATTTCCACGCTGAAAAGCGGACTGTTTGCCACGTCTAATGCGACGGATATAATAACACGCCTACACAGGGCGGATTCTCCAGACGTAGTGCAAGGAACTGTGTTCATCGTGGAAGTAGGTCGTCAAACTAAGTCGTTGAGCGACTACTTACATTCCTGTTTGCGTATCTGCAATGATATTACCTTACCTTAAAGCGAAAAAAACATTCTCCAAAATGTTTCAATAATACAGAATGACGAAATGGAATATTCTGAGTCTCGTGGAAAGATAAAATTGATTAATAAGACCTCAGATAAATAATTAGCAGACTTCACCAAAGTCAAAAGTGCGATTCTTCGCTACTTCAAAGAGAATAGTATAAGCTCTCAGCTTCTCGTAGCTTTCTGGGTGTGTTCAAATGTACTACATCCCATCATAAATGTGCTGTCGTGAAAAATATCACATGAACCTTAGCTCAGCGGGTTCACTATATGGTCATCGCCGAATACTTTCAAGATGGTTGTCGCACGAATCGTACAAGCATTATAATCTGGATGTTATGATCCAATAATTCAATGTTCACAAAACTCGGCAGTCAAGCAGTTTTACATAAGGAGCCTCAGTTAACAAAGTGATGAGTACTCCAGGCCTAAATGAGAGTTAACATCATGCGCAGCCGCCATCTGGGAACTTTAAAGAGAAATATCACCTCAAGTGGTTCGGATTTCTCGTAAAAGGAAAGTACCGTGACTTATGATTGTGAGATTAACTGTCACGCAAAAATGAAATTTTATTCCTTAGTTTCCTATTTTACAGACCTCAATTGAATTCGGATCATACCGTTTTTTAAAACGTTATTGAAGTAAGAGTTTTCAAATTTAGTTGGTAGCATTGACATAAGTAACCCTAGATGAAGAGAACAAATGAAAGTTCATATCTAATTTTACCATTTCGCTTTGTTTGGTGTAATTTGGACGAACAATTCAGGGAAGAGCACTCAAGAACACTCAACCACTCATCATATATCATATGTTACTAGGGAAGCGTGGTTATGCAGTGATCAAGCTGCTTGCCTCTCCACAAGGCGAACCGGGTTTGATTTCCAGTCAATGCATGTGAGAATTTAGAAGTGAAATATCGCGTCCTGTGGTACGGATTGCACGTACAAATGGCGGTCCCGTGGCCCATTAACGTTACATTAACGGTCATGTACAACTACAAGTTTTCTCTCTTTCTTACGGTATTTAGGATTGGGAACAGTGACGTTGTTGTATAGTTTGAATAACACATATCCATAGCAACTATTCCTTCAAGAAATATGTTTATACAATTTCATTAGTAGTTTGATGGAATCTGAGTTATTTACTAATTACGGCTGGAAGACTGAACAGTATTGATAAGCAGAAAAAGCCGTTGTTAATAAGCACATATTTATATTTAATGCAGCATTGCGTTGAACTTAGTTTAACTGCTCCAACTTGAATACAAGATACAACGAAAAAGAGTTGTTGATTTATGAGTTTTGCGACATGGTGGTCATGTATCCCCGTGTACTTAGGTGTGGGTGTGGAATTTGTCTGAAAACCTGTGTTATTGTGATGACTGGATAAGTGTAAATATTTGTAACACAGATGAGGATTGTGAAGGAGGCGGCCGTGGGACCTATCCCAGAATTTGTCTAGAGTATAAGTGGGAAACCGCGGAAAACCATCTCCAGGATGGCTGAGGAATCGAACCCGTCTCTTCTCAGTTTTTCCTCAAGAGGTTGAGTGTTCCTCGTTCCAACCCTCCGACGAGAATTCCATTCCTTGGCAGAGCTGGGAATCGAATCCGGTCCTCCGCGGTGAGAGCCAAACATGCAGCCACTACGCAACGAGGCGGACAAGGAGAGAGTAAACGCAAACCAATAGAGTTTTGAAATTGTATCAGACTAGATTCGACCGTTTCAACATTTGGAAGGTATCAAGTAATGCCTAAAAGTTAATTGTGTTGAGTTACCATATTACTGCCACTGAGGCATTCTCTCTGTATCTGTCTCTCTCTCTCAGAGCAAATTACATCCCTGTTTCAACCTTTAAGTCAATTATTGTCATCATGATCATGATCATCATCATCATCATCTCTTTTTCGAGCCGTGGCTCGTAATCCCATGATTCTCGGTTACATAAAACCACAATCTTCCTTCCTTCTTCCTCCTCTATTCCGCTCTTCACAACGAACTCTGTGAATTAAAGCATTTTCTATTAGGCATTTTAAGATAAACAACAATATTTCAGAGTGAATTCCAACTCCCTTGTAAAAAAATAATAATTAAACACTCGAGTGCAAACTATATTTATTGTAGTCAGATATAATGCATTGAATTGCAAAGTTCAAATATTGCTTTGACTGTTAAATGAATGGAAGATAATCGTAGCCTATGAATTACAACTTCTAATTACAAAATTGATACGAGCGATTCCATTTAATTGTGTGGTCTGTATAGTGTATCGATCAATACAGGTACAGAAGTGAACATAATTGTTTACATGAACATCCAAATTAGCTGCCAGCAGTTATATTTTTATTTCTTTGTATAATTTACTGTTTACACACCATTAGTTGCAATATTAAAACTAACCACATTTTCTAAATTCTAGAGCATCATTCTACGAAATAATCTCGAGTAAATCCCTTATTAGGAATAAAATGTACAGTGCTTTCTTGACGAACTCTTGGTAAAAATCACACTTGACGGGGAAAGTAGCGGGATTAGTTTTATACAGTACTAGACATGCACATCTGTCTCCGATAGGTTTATAAATACTATGAAACAGCTGAATGCTTCAAAAATCCTATAAAATAAAAACTCATTTCACCGATCTAATGTGTTAAAGAGACAAATGGTATGATGGTCCAGTGCCTGTAAATTGAATGGCAACTTGGGAGAGAGAGCTCAGTCAATCAGAAATTTGCAGATTCATTTTATCGTGAGTTATTGCACTGGCAGAATTGAAAGTAAATTTAATTTGAACAGGTAGTTCAGTTAACAAAGTCTATTTTCATATGTATACTACAGATCCTTCACATCAAAACATATCTGTGTATTAAATATTGGTAGATTTTCCATTTGATATGCTAAATAGTTATTGTCTTATGAGCTATACTGTGGTAAATTATTAGGTAACACTTTCAAACTCATAACTTTATATCACTACCTTATATCCATTTTTAGATAATAGGCATAACAATCAAAATTTTGAGCTTGCCCAGGTTTAGAGCAACGTTGCCACCTTTGATCAAGTTACCTCCCAGCAACACATCTCCAGCATTGGGAAACATGTATTCGAAGTCACATGAATAGGCAGTAGGTTATCTAAAGACAACGAAAAAACATCAAATGGGATATATTATGATACAGTTTTTACTTCGCCATATTGGTATATATCAGCTTTCTCAGTGATATTATCAATAAGACCTGAATAAGGGAGGCTCATTTTTAAACTACCGGGTACTTTTAAATTTTATACAAAATGAACGTAGACTTTCAAGATCTACACCGGCCAAATGCCCGTGTGTCTGTCTGTGTGTGAATGTAGGAATGTGTGTATTGTGACGGGAAACAATGATCACTCTACAATATTACGACACTGCTGGTTGCGTGAGTTAATAATCAATAAATTTATTACTTCTGTACAGAGTGTACACAATTCTCACGCACAGGCTGCAAAGTCCTCGGTCCACAGTTCTCTGCTTGGTTATGATCCGACGTAAAGCGCCCACCTGATTTCCGCTTCGTAGTTCTAGTGTCTGTCCGCGCGCCACGTCAAACCCAGCGTATTTAGCTCAGTCCACGCCTACACTCACACAACGCCCCGTGGCACACAACACTCACTCACTAAGCGTGACTGGCTGCGTGGCTCAGCGATAACGTTCTCGCTTGCTGTTTCTAAGGTTGCAGGATAGAATCCTGGCGCAGTCAGCTGGCATTTAAGAGTGCGAAAATGCGAGGGTGTCAGTAGATTTTCTGGCACGTTAAAGATCCCCTTCGGGGCAAAGTTCCGACACCCCGGCGTCTTTAAAAGCCGCAGTAGTTAAAATAAGCGTGAAGCCAATAACATAATTATTATTATTATTATCAAGCGTACTGGCTTCGGCAACACACACCATCAGTCACTGCTTGTGCCCAAAACTCTGAACTAGGCTCAACTGAACTACGCTCTCGAACTAAACTCTACGTGGTCCAACTGATCGGTCTTAGAATACTGGCTAACGGGATCTCTAGAAGCTTCTCACTCGCCACATAACATTCGAGTGACGACATTGTATCCCTAATTGTCTCACCGGTTGTCACACCAACCGTCCCTAGAGCAATCATGTTGTTTCTTGGCGCGTAAATGACCTCGTGTGACTCACAAAGGCTTTTGTTTGCGAGGACAGCCCTTCGGCCAGCAAGAGGGATGTGATCCTCGAAACTGTTTCACCACCAAGTGGATCTAATGCACTGCTCCCTCCTTAGAGCTGCTCGTCTAGTGTGTGATGACGCGCTATGTATTTATGTTTATATGTATGTGTGCAAATACAGTATGTATATGTGTACCCTGTCCCCATATCAATTCGCAAACGATGAAATCGAATTGAATTTAATTTGGTACTTAGGTAGCACTGGTCTACTGAACCTCCATGTCATGTATTATATTGTCCCTGTCTTCATGAAATCAAAATGGCAGCCACCAGAGTGTTCAAAGTAAATAGAATACCGACTAAACTAATAGTCGGATCTCTTATTAATTTTAGAAAAACATACATAGGTGTGGAAAATTTTGGAGGCACAAACAACAAGGTAATCAGATGAATAAATTCAAGATGGTGGACATGCAAAGTATGATACTATTATAATCCATTACATAATCCAATAAAGCAATGCTCACAGTATTGGCATTCAGTTAGGATTTTGTACTACCAACGTGACGACTTAGTGAGATTGACTGTTACGCACGGCCGACAATTTGTGAATTATAGAATAATAAATAATAACTTTCAATACAATTGGCCTCAGTAGTGCTGGGGTTAAATTGATAAATCTGAATATAGCACTCAGCAGCCATCTTGAAATTCCAGAATATGAAAATATATAACTTCATAGGTTTTGAAGCTACAATGGTGAAAGTTCCCACTGAAGAAAAACCGTATGTTTGGCTTATTAATGCTAAGGCATTGCCTTTAAGCGCGATTAACAAAAATCTTGTTAAGAGATGATTATCACGTAAGAGATACCATTAGCGTTAGTTATAATACTAACAAACCAAAATGGACTCTGTAAAATACAGCTACAATAATGAAAACTACTGACAAGGTAGGAGCGATTAAATATATTTGTCTTCTGAAGGTATAAGGTGACTTCATACATCCAATATGGCATCTTGGCAAACTAATTGCACATTAAAATCGAAAACTCAAGATGAAGTTGTGCAATTAGGATGATTCCTGCCTGACAAGAGATGAGTATCATGGAAAAGAGACCACTAGTGCTAGTCATGATATTATCATACTTAGAATAGCGCACAGTGGCCATATTGAATTCCAAAATAACTTAATAACTCCCATTATTTTAGAAACATGGAAAATAGTAATAAGGTGGAACTTCATAAGTTATTTCGTATTCCCAATGTAAAATAACAGCGACTCCATGCGTTCAAGATGGCGGCTAAGCATACCATTAAAATAATTAAAAAATATTACATGATGTAATAGCGAATCTTCACACTCGATAGATGATAAGAACATTATAAGTGGCTTGAGTAGCGTAAGTGATAGAATTAATCACACAAATAGCGGAAAGCAGTCAAGTGACCATCTTGACATTTCAGAATATAAAATAAATAACTTGATATACACTAATTAGGAGCTACAATGGCAAAACTTCGTAATTAGGGAAAGGCGTATATATTGCTTCATATAACAAAGACATGAGGATAGATTTTCTATGCATTTGAATTGGCGGCCTGGTGTACTATAAAAAGATAAGCCTCATTTATATATCGTGTAATTGTGCAATTAGAATGAAACATAGTGAGAAAGAAGTGATCTATAAGGGACCTCGCATACATTATTAACATGAAGTTTCCACTGAATACATCACAGCTACAGCTACCAAAATAACTAGTCATGTTCAAACATAGAAACATAAGTAAGGAAATGGAACAGATAATTCACACATTCAAGATGACTGGGCAATTTCCTTAAACTATAAAAAGAATAACTCATGAAAAATCACTCGGAATTATTTGAGAGAGGAGTATCATGCATTAGACCACACTGTAATGACACATGATAATAGTGCGTATCGACCATCTTCAAATTAGATAATATACAAATAAATATGTTAGCTATATTTGAAACTACAATAACGATTTTTATCCTGTTTTCACTTAATGAAAAAATAGGCGTAGGAGATCACTTTTATCCGTGTGTGTGCGTATGTATGTGCCTATGTGTGTGTGTGTATTCTCCCCGCCCAATAACATGTAAATGGCCGGAGTGATTTCTATGAAACTCATTAGGGTCATAGCACCATTTTGGTAAACCCTGACCGTGCCCTTGAAATTTTATAACGTCTCACCAATCAAACATGGCGGCAGTGCGAAATATTTCACTAACATTCAATAACTCCTAACTATTACCGATATCACCATGAAATTTTGTACGGTAATAAAGTGCACTATTAGACGTTCACCTATGAGACTCTCAAAAACCTGGTAACTACAAAACTAACATGGCGGCCAACGGAATTTGAGAATTTAAATAGACCTCTCTTGCGATTTAATCATCCAAAAGCAATGCGACTAGGTACAGCAAATGTTTATACACATTCTAATGCATTGGCATCTAATTTTTTCCGATTGTTTACATAACCTCACTATAGTGGCTGGGCGAAATATTTCACTGGCATTCAATATCGCGGAAACTGTTACTGATATCACCCTGAAATTTTTGACGGTGATAACAGGCACTGGTACTTAACCCGTAAATTCGGGAAGATGCATGTTGGGAATCCAGAGCACATGATGGATTGTATTATTTCTAAATGAGCTCCGGCTAAAAATCCATCAGAAATTGCTCCAACAAGGTCTTCGGGAATCTACACAGTATTGATCAGTGGTATCGTGAATATACAACAAAATACACTGCCTCAGAAGCACCTACCTTTAGTTCCTCGGGGTCCCTGCGGGACCTAGCTCCAACCTAAAAAGGGCTTCACGATACCAGTTTCCCTTATATTTAAAATAAATCACTCGAAGACAACAACGAAAAATGAACTGAGTAAATTTATTATAACAAAGAAAAACTATGACCAATATAAACAATAAATAACAACAATTAATTAATAAATTAATTACACACATTCATACTCACACCTCCACTACAACAAATACTTTACTGAATTTACTATGCTGTCAGTTAAATAGCAACAAATTTTGACTGGCCTGAGACTACTAGAAATATTTAAACCGTTTAAGACAAATATCTGCATGCCAACATTCTTGAAGAGCTATAAAAAAACGGAACGCTTCTCGTAACACATCTGGCCATGCGCTCTCATTCAGAAAATGACACACATTCTCGATCAACCTTGCGGCTGTCTCGCTTAAGAAGGCGGTGGACTGACAACAACGGTCCACATTATTTAATAGACTGGCCTTGAAAGATTTAACGGGAATACACGTCCCAACACATTTACTGTGACCGCGCTATGAAGCGAACAGTCGCCGTGTTAAATTTACATTCTCTCTTTATAAAACTCTTCATATCTCACGCACCTTTCAAACAATCACTTTCAAATTTTAACACTCGTATTCATACACTCTCCTCTATGGTTCATGACCCATAGGGTTGTTCAATCATTCTTAACAACATTAAAAGCACTTGTTCCAAAAACATTCATTCAGAAATACATTATAAATCCAAAAACATCGAACAAATAATTATTATAATAATTATTTCCCTAACTAAATAATTGCGAAAATATTTACAAAAAACTGAATCGTTATGTTTAACGTTATAAAGTAGGGTCGTACCTCTCTTTCAACAACAATACTACTCTTTCTTCTATATACAATGTGATCTTCACACATAGTTTCTTGAACATTTATCAATGTTCTCATATACTACACACACTTTGTCGTAATTAGTTTAATAGACAATATCAGTCAAATGCGTTCAATCTCCAAAGGTCAATTGCACGTAAGTACTCAAATCCGTGTTAATAAAAGTTAATAAAGGTATTACTGAACATAAAGTAGACAATTATTTTCTCTAATTGTTTTCCGCTTATCAACGCTCTTGTCATTCCTGCTAAAGTCGAATATCTAACTTGTATAGGAGTTCTCAACAAAATGACTCCGCTTCTATTAATGCCTTGATCTTTCCAAAAGAACTAAAATTCAATAACTGTCCTCCAATGCGGTAAAAACTTCGCATGAGTACACACATCTCTCCACAACCTCATATATCCACAGTATATGGTATTAAAATCACATCCACTATGTTGGACAATTCTTAACACAGTCATTGTTACCAACATCTATTCTGTACGAATTGCATTTATATTACTGGCATTATCTTCAGCATTGTATCAGTCAATCCCTGCCATATTGAACTCTTCCTTTAGTTCTTAAAAGAAACTTCCTTTAATAAAGAACGACCTTAGACAAGTCGTCTATGACCTCCATAAGTTTACTTCACAAAAGATACTTAATTGTCCACAGTATTGTTACATATACAATTAATAAAATTACTATTCCGTCCACCTTTCTGATCTAGCTTTAAAATACACGATTATGCAATGTCAGGTCCACAATACAACGTGACACCACATATAGTGTATAAATAACCACATATGTTATTTGTCATGTCCGTTAGACTTCAATATTGACTAGGGTAAACCAGCTTCGAATCCCTGTCGTAAGATAAAAATTATCTTCTATAAAGTTTTATTTCCTAATACAATTAAATGATTAAAGCTCTTAGCTTTCAAAAATTAAGTAAGGATTGTCAATTCCGCAATGTGTCTCAATTCGATACACCGAAAGTCTATGAGTATGACTTCTATCATATTCTGAGGAGGATTTCTTGTCAGGGCGAGGTAAAGTTCATAGTAATTATGATGATATAACAATATCATTCGTGGTTTCTTCTGTTCTTGATGATTTCTTTACAATGAGGTACCCAAATTAAATTACTGAGAAAGAATTTAATTGGCATCCGCGAATAAATGTCTACAGCCTTAACTCAAAATAAAATTCAAAACGTCGAAAGTTAAAATGACTGGTCATAAATAAGGAATACTGATTCCTTTAACAAATAAATATGTCAGTTCAGAAACTGATCCGTAGAATATAAATATAAAAATGATGAAAGACGATCATCTCTAATGATCTTGCAAAATAAAATCTTGTTACACACATGAAGAATAAATAAATGTCGGAACATTGGAATACATAAAATACGGAGTAAAACTTTTGCTCAGAATGTCACTAAATAGCTCTCAATATAAAAGTAAATAACACTGCTACCTTATCAGACGATATCTAGAAGATCTATTTAAGTATTTTGGAAAAATACTTTGATGTTCCTCAATCCAAGATACTGAGTGGGATCTCAGTTCGTTTCCTCGGACCAGTGACCACGGATAAGGAAATAGGTTTCCTCTCCGGTAATCACCAACCTCCGTCTGGCATCGAACGACATCCTTCTGGCATAATTATTCTGGGTTGCCGGGAACTTCCCTGGGCATCTTGACAAATCTTCTTATGTTGTATCTTCTTTCTCCGTCTTAGATATAGTTCAGTGTCATTGTAGAATAATTATCGAAGAAATATTCATATAGATGGTTAATGAAATATTTCTAGAGCTCGTAGTTGTTATATAATGTTCGTAGAATGACGTGAATGCACAAGATGTAAGAGTACATAACGTCTACATTCTGAAGTATTCTGGTTAACGAAGCTCCATGTTGTATCTAAAACTCTGCTTCAAATATGCCCCTTGCGCATAATGTTCTTATCTCTTCATCGCAACATCGTGATAAATATCGAACAACAAGTCCTGATGAATATTAGCAGTCATAGTCAAATTGTTTATATACTGCTCCAATGTGTAAGTAAAGAAACTGTTACTCACTTGGTTTGTGTTCACTGCTGTCTCGTTTCAACTAAAATGCTTTTAGCTTCTGCGTCCGTCACATTTCTATGTCACTTTTAAAAAGTTTATAACAGCGAAACTAAACAATTTGTGAGGCTTAAATTTCGGTAAATACTCGAATACAGTTTGTACTGTCTGCTTATACAATTGGCCGAAGTCTATTCTCAAATACTACTGTGTTAGTGCAATATCAAAAACTTGTAAACTTCGCCTAGTTTCAGAGCTCGGGATCTCCTATATATTTCCCGGCGATCGCGCTGTCTCCACGAGTGGTCTCACTACCGTACTCGGATAACCTTCGGGATCTCGGTTAACCCGGTAAATACATCTACACTCTTCGAAGTCTGTAGGATAAAGAACCTCGATGCTTGGGTCTCCCTCTCCAAGTCGTAATTTTAGCGGCCATTTCTGACTCCATAAACTTAGCGCGGACTTTAACAATGCTTATTCCTGCGTAAGTAGACCTTTCAGCTCGTTTTAAAGTCTCTGTAATATTTTCCTTTAATATTCTTCTCATTACCAATGAATAAAATATCCTTCTTGGGGCCTAAATGCTTAAAATCTCCATATAATATAGTTGATGGTATTCCCATCTTCCATAAGAGCTCTCCTCATTGGCTGGGGGCTTATGTCCAATGACATAAATTATAACAATAATTATAATATTCCTAAGCAAATTCACTGTTGCTAGGTCGATTTCAACGTTCTAGAAGCTTCTGTTGCGCAACATATCACGTGATCGGAATCTCCCTGCCTTGCTCCACGCTAACACGACTCGTTTGCGTCAAGTTCCAGCATTTATATTGCCCTGTTAAACTGTATCATGGGCTTGGAAAATATTCTCAGTTAAGTCCCAAATAATTCATTTTTCGGGGGCAGTACAATTTTATCAATGTAACATTCAAAAACCTGTAAGTACAAAACGAACTTGGCGATCAAGCGAAGTTAAATATTTTAATAGACTTTTCTCACGATTTTACCACGTGAGCGCAGTGGAATATGGTACATCAAATGTTTATACACATTCTAATGCACTGGCATCCTATTTTGTTCAATTGTTTACATAACCTCAAGATGGCGGCTGTGCGAAATATTCCACCGGCATTCTATATCTCCGAAACTATTACTGATATCACCCTGAACTTTTTTACGGTGATAAAGGACACTTCTATAAGTTTATCTATGTAACTTTGAAAAACCGTAAAGTGCAAAACGATCATGGCGGCTAAGTGAATTTGAAACATTTTAGTAGACTTTTCTCACGAATTGTGAAATATGGTACAGTAAATGTGTATACACATTGCAATTTAGTTCCATTCCATTCTTTACATAACCTCAAGATGGCGGCTGTGCGAAATTTTAAAATTAAGTTTTTATTTATTGTGTTGTAATCATGCGATCGATGTGAAAGTTTGAACAATGGACCTACGCAATAATTTTCCTTTAATGGTACGTAAGTCTTTGGCCTATACGTATATCAATCCAACATGGCGACCAACCGAAATATTTAGACGGTTCTCAATATCTAAGAATACCTTACAGCAATCAAACTGAAATTTCTTACGTTCATAGAGGCTGTGAACATAAGTTCACCGATAGGACTTTCAATAACCTGTTGAGCACAAACCCAACATGGCAGTGACACGAAATATAAATATTTAAATGAACGTTTCTCGAGATTTACTTATCCGAGTGCAGTGAAACATGGTACGGTAAATGCTTATACAAATGTTAATCCACTGGCATCTAATGTATTTCAATTGTTTTCATAACCACAAGATGGCAGTTGTGCGAAATTTTAAAATCTCGTTTTTACTTCTTGTGTCCTAATCTGTGATTGAAGTTTGAATACTACACCTACCCAATAATCTTCTTGCAATAGTACATATCTCTAAGACTTGCATATATAAAAATCCAACATGGCGACCATCCAAAATATTAGACGGTTCTCAATATCTAGGAATCTATTACAGCAATCAAACTGAAATATTGTATGTTGATAGAGGCAATTAACATAATGTAGGATATATGAAAATAAGCTTAGTTATTCACGGAACTGCGTGTTAGTGATAAGAAAGGACCGCACATCGAAGGCTGAAGTTAGAAACTGATCCACTAGTAGGCTATTATGTACATAGTCGAAACTTGTCAACAGAATACGCTTACAATGTGCATTACGGAGATTGATTTGCACAATAAAATTATTTCGTGTATTTTCAGTAATCAGATAGCGCGCGAGGATTTTAATCTGTCCGTGTTTAGCGTCTCATTCGAATGTCAAGTTCGCACAATGGTAGTTGCCCCGAATATGCTCCAAGACCCGTTTGATATTTCTCCATTATAAAGTCTTCGTTATGAATGTAATTGTTAGCATCTTAGCTTTGTATATCTAATCTAAATACACAACTATTCAGCTAATAAAGCTGTGAGGAGTGTAGGAAATTAGGGTGCTGGATGGAACGAGGGGAACCGTAATTCTAAGAAAGTCCCTATGAATGTGTCTTGTCTCACCCACACAAATCTGTGTCGTCTGTATTTATGCAATCCTTGCCGACTGTCAAGATTAATTCCTGCTGTCTAGAAGCCTTCACGCCTCCCCAGTTCCATCCCGTCCCCATGGTATCACCAACACCAAGAAGGTGAGGGTTGAGCAGCTTGAAACACTCCTGTCTCCCAACAGATTTCGGTAGCTCACAGATTTGTTTCAATTTTGTTGAACAAGATAAACTAAAGCCTTACAATTACAATATGTTAGTGGCACAGACTTCTAATTTAATAAAAAGAAGCTTATATTAGCTTATTACGTCTAAACGCAGTACAAATGTACTTTGTACAATGTACAAAGGGAACTGGCAAGCAAGCATATTCTTCCATTGACTCCTGCATCCTGTGCCCAAGGTTGGAGAATCAAATTTCTTGAATGCCTTACAAACAAGCAAATATATATGTTGTGTAAGAATTATAATAATAAAATAATCATAATAATATTGTTTGCGATTTTTTAAACTTTCTATGATTTCAAGAGATCCGAACTGGCATTCTACCCTCAAGAACGGACTGATAGTTGATCAATACTTAGGGAAGATGACATATCTGGTGTGTGACGAAGGTAAAAGTAGCTGTTTGAAGAATCTTGCGACAACACGTCAGTAGATTTATGGAATATGCCAACATACCAGTTTGCTACGCGTGTTGTATATCAGTTGTTAGGTGTGCATGAAGTTTAATCGATATTGCTAAAGTTAGGGTGAGGCATAACTAGATAGGACCTTGTTCAGTGACTGGTGATGAGTCAACGTTATTGATGCAATGGTCAACGGGGCACTTCTGCCGTTATTCATTGTAAATCTTAGAAGTTGACATTAATTTGTACCTATTTCATCTTATGAAGTGTAGGCTTATGAGATCACCTTTTGTCCTAGTGTGTGTGTGTGTGTGTGTGTGTGTGTGTGTGTGTGTGTGTGTGCATGTTTGTGTATGTGTGCTAATACGATTTGACTGGATGGAGTGATTTCGATGAAATTGTGAAAGAAAGTCCCACCATCTCTTCCGACCACGAAAAAACTTTTTAAATTTTAATCAGTGCCACCAAAATAATATTTTGACCGTGTGAAATATTTCTGCAGCTTTTGATATCTCAGTAACAATTTCGTCAATCAACTTGAAATAGTGAATGGTCATAGAAGACTTTAAGTTGAGTTCACATATAAGACCATCAAAAACAGATAAGCACAAAAACAAAACATGGTGGCCACTTGAAATTAAAATATTTGAGTGGCATTTGCCCGGGACTTACCATCCAAATGGATGGTAAGTCCCGGGAACGGAACGGTAAACCTGTATTTAAAGCGTTTGATATAGGCGTCTGGTGCAATTCAATTCTTATGAAAAAATCAAGATTGCTGTTGTGTGAAATTTTAAAAACAACTTTTCATTTATTGTGTCTTTATCAAGTGACTTAATTGAAACATTTTTTTGTAAAACCGCTTTTATAATATTGATCTGTATGGACTATATATACATAATACAGACAAATATGGACGCCACGCGAAATATTTTACCGGTACGCAATATCTCCGAAGCTATTACCGAATTCAAACTGATATTTTGTGCTGGGATAGTGTACTTCTGAGTAGGTAAACATATGCTAGTTTACAATTCCCGATAAAACACATAAGCAAGATTTCAGCTACCTGAATTTCAAATATGTTATGTCGTTTCCCGGTCAAGCCATGTGAGATTTCTGAAGTGAAATGCCGTGTCCTGAGGTTCGGATTCCACGTAAAATGGAGGTCCCGTGGCTCATGATCACAAGATTAAGGCTCACGTTAAACTACAGTCTTCCTTCCTTCTTCTTCCATCAAATATTTAATATGACCGCTATGGTGATATGAGCACTGAGTGGAGCGGCGAGATACGGCCTAGCCACTGCCAGAGGGAAGATGACATCGGAAGTGGAAGTGGGCGTTTGAATGAAAGAAAAAATCAGGTAACATGGAGCGAATCCAAACACAATTTTTTTTAATAACAAGCTGAAATTGAATTTAAAATAACAGAAAATTGCTCGTAGTAGCGTGAAGAGTTAGAATAGAACAAGGCTAAAGAACCTAAGATGGGAGAACAAACACTAGCATTAGCAATAAAAGACGATTAGCTGGGAAATATTAAAAAACCTTTGTTGTGCTCAAGAAGGGCTATATACAGGGTGTATTTGATATGATGGAAGTCCGTTACACTGGTGATAGAAGAGACTATTCTAAGCTTCCTAGGTAAAAAATTTGTCACCTATCTTGAAATTGATAATTAATCATTAAAAAGTCAATGTTTTTAGTTATTTCAGAAACTAATCAGGCAGAAAGTGGTGCGGCAGGCTGGGGAAACGAGGCGGAGCCCGATGTGACGACGCGCGAAGGGGAAGTTGTTACGTAATCGGAGCATTGACCTTACCGGTTGACTTGAGGGGTGGTAGGCTATCAGCTGTTTGAGCTCTACCGTCTCGTAAGAAAATGTGCATTGCCGTTGTTCTTGTTGCTGTTGTTGTTGTTGACAACGCACGCAATGGCTTGGGACGTCAGGACCGGTAGTATTGTGTAGCCTACTTTGTAAGTGTGGAATTCATTGATTGATGTTCATGTATAAAATAATTTCGATACTCAGCCCTGATGTATCATTGGCGTCCGTGTCGGACCTTCTGTTGACTAGTTTCTGAAAATACTAAAAACATTCTCTTAATGAAATGCAGTGTGACAAAATTCCGACATCCCGCAGTCTGTTCAGAACTAGGCATTTAGGACGGAAGTAAAAAACTTGATGTTTTGTTTGAGAGGCTTGGCGATTTTGGTCATTTAGCCCCATGTAGCTGGGTGTGGGTAGAATTTGTGTGATAACCTGTGTTTTGTGGTTTCTGTAGTAATGTGGGTATTTGTAATTCAGGTGAGGATTCGGAAGAAGGCGCCGGCCCTGTGGTGTTGGGGCAGTGCAACTGCCTCTCACCTGGAGGCCCTGGGTTCGATTCCTGGCTCCATCAGGGATATTAGAAACTGACGTGAGGGCTGTAACGCAGTGCACTAAGCCTCGTGAGGGCAATTAAGTAGCTGTCTAACAGTGAGGCAGTGCCCGAGTCAGGAAAATCAAGATTAATGGCCGAGGGGACCCAATGCACTGACCACGCGTCACCCTAATATCTGCAGGCCAAATGGCTGGACAGCGGTCGCTTGGTAGGCCTAGGCCCTTCATGGGCTGCACTGCCAGCGGTTATGATTATTGAGAAGAAGGCGGCCGTGGCCTGAAGTTAGGAACAATCCCGACATTTGCCTGGGGTAGAAGTGGGAACCCATGGAAACCTACTTCCAAGATTTAATACTAGTATGGTACCACATGTTCATATTGTGAATTGTCCCATCCCATCTCCAGCCCTCGGGTGGCCATTAACTGGAGAGGGGGGGGGGGGGGGGGGGAGGATTGATTTATTGGTCCATCAACAATGTAAATACATATGAAAAAACACGAAAATGAAAATAAAATACAAATACATTGTTATAATACAGTGTTATAATAATAATAATAATAATAATAGTCTAATAATAATAATAATAAGAGTCAGCATGTGTAGTTCTGGTGGTAGAGTGCTAACCTTCCCGAGGGTGCGATCTACGTTCAGTCATGTAGTAAATGAATGGGATCTAATAAGATCATCTCCATGGATTTCATGGCACATACAAGAAATCCTACGTACATTAAAGTCTGGCAACTCGACATACCAAAAAGAAACATAAAAGAAGTTAGTGTGTCTAAAAGCCTACTATTACTATTATTAGTATTATTAATAAGTTTATTACAGTTGTTGCACTATCTTCACACAAAGATAGACCAACAGTTCCTTAAATTAATTTACTAAATCTTTAGGATTTCTATTTTCTATGCATAGTTCATGAAGCTGGAAAAATCCAAGACAGATCCACCATCACTAGTCATGTAGCCACTCCCCATGAAGGTGTGAATCAGCTGTTCATAGGCTCGGTTTGTGTATTTCAATGTCATTGGCAGACAAGGCGAGGAGGTCACTCAACTGCAGACTCTGGTCAACATTCCTCAGCGTAGGAGGGGAGGGAGACGGGGAGAAGTCAGCTCTGCTGCTGAGGGGAATGAAGTGAAAGCCCGTTTCCAAGATATTGACCGACGATTTTTGTGATTTAATTCCACCTACACTAATTAAGAACCGACTTAATTTCATGAAGATATTTGCTTAGAATACCATCTTCTATCACCAGTGTAAAGGACTTCCATCATATCAAATACACCCTGTATATCTAAGAAGAATGAATGCTAAGAGAATAACCAATAGAAAAAAAAAGAAATCACAGTCTTGTTTGCGCAAAAAGCAACCAAGAATGTTGATAAACAATGTACAAAGGGAACTGGCTAGCAAGTTGAAACTACAATAAAATATTTTGAAATGGTGCAAAGAAATTATAGATTAATTGAACAAAGTATGCACACAAATGACTTTGATTTTAAAGCACAGCAAAAAATGCGGGGCAATGTCTCAAGTAGCATACCCAAATGCTGCCAGAAATGAAAATGACCTAGGATAGCTTAGCCACTACAAGGGGTGGACCTCGAAGCAAAAGTTAGTTTAAAAAGAGCACACGAATAGGGCAGGAAACACCCGTGGCCACTTTAAATTGTCAGTCAAGTAATACAAAATAGGGCAATGATTAGCTACAAAATTACAAGAAAAAACTGTAGCTTCACAACGTATTTTGTAGCGAATATGCTACTTTATGTTTAAGCATAGTAGAAGCCATGGGTAGCCTAAATTTAGAATGTAAGAAGAATAGTACAAGGAAATTTGCACAATATGCCTAACAACGTTTAGCGTGAGCATAACACATTTGAATTTGATTGCTCCAGAAAATTCGGCACAGCAGCCCTGAGCAGGGAATATAACGCCAACACTCTATGAATTGGGTAAGAGAATTGAATTATCTTGCTAAGCCTTTCTCGCGAATAAAACGACTGTAGGCTGATACGGTAAAATCCTATATACAAAAAAAGGGAAAGGTCGAGTCCAAACAATTTTATGTTTGGCATTAAAAGTGGCTTAATTTTACCACTAGAGTATTGAAACAGAAGTGATTACCAAGAGGCGGAGTTCACCTCAGTGAAATCTCAAATTTACGAGAAGAAAAAAAATTTACACAGATTAATTACTTAAATTTAAATGTTAGTAATTGGGGAATTGGAAGGAAAAAATGGGGCATGTTTAGAGTCTGTTCATGAGCGTATTTTGGGTACCCAACACTGATGGTTCACACTGAGAGACCAAATTGTCGAAGTACACGGAAGAGTCACTATTGATCTATTGTTGGTTTTTTGGATTTAGCAATTAGTTGTAGTTCAATGTCTTGCCAACGCAACTTTGCACAATTCAGAGTATATTGCTTGATTCGAATTGTCACGAGTTGTAGATACCGTTAAAAGGGGCTGGTAAATGGATCCGTCGGTGGAATTAAGGATAGCTTGGTATAGTTTCAAAAACCAGTGGAAAATCCCTCGGAGAGTCAAAGCCTGACTTTCAAATCACTTCAGGTTTTGTAGCATAATTCCCACGATGGTGTAAAACGTACCCTCTGTTTGACGTATTTAGCATTGGAAAACTTCAATAATAATTCCAAAAGCTTAAAATTCAGTTTAAGCAAGGCAATGTAAAAGATCCCTCGTAGGGACGCAGTTAGCAAATATGACTAGCACATCATGTTCAAATTTTGAATGTATGATTATTTAAAATGTTCAGTTTAAGAATTCACACAGGCTCCATGAAAATGATAGTTAAAACACTCAAGTTTGTACTTAATTTGTCATCGATAGATGACGAAGACCCTCACGGCCAGCCGTTAAAAGATTTTTGTGTCATGGCGACAGATTTGAAAGTTTTAAAACATCATGCGATGTATAGATTAATCCCTGAAGGAGAGATCTTTTGACAGGTCCGACGCACAAAGTAGGAATGACAGTGTGAACTCCAAGTGAGTGTCCGAGGAGCGGCAGAGGGGGGGGGGGGGGAAGTAAGGAGTTGTAGAGGAACAAATAGGCAACATAACAAAAAGAAAATCATTGTTGACAAGAACATTTCTTCTTCTTCAACGTTGAGCTTAGAGGCAAGAAGTTGTCGGCGGCGACATCTGTTGTGGTAATGGAGAACTTTTAAGCTCCATCAATGGCCGGAGGGGTTAATTCAACATTTCGAGCACTGGTGCTCGAAGGGGTGTGATTGTGCACCGCTAGATGGCGCAGCATGAAGATGTTGGCGCACATGAGCTACAGAGGTGTACATAATCAAAGTACAGAATAAGGAAAGTGCACAGAGAGATTACTGTAATACAAAGGAAGTCTCTGTTGGTGTTGAAAAAGAAGGGAAGTAAGACAATACCATGAAAACAAAAGGAAATCCCAAGAAAGTAGTGACAACTATTGAAAACCAACCTGTACTCTATATTCAGGGGAATATACCACTGAGCACAGTGATATATAACACAGTGAGTTTTTATTTAGAGGAAAATATATTGGCATCCACGAGTAATGTTTAATTTTCGTAAATAATTCAAAAAAAGCTTGTAGTTTAACGTGACCGTTAATCGCGAGATCATGAGCAAACCTCCTTTTTACATGGAATCCGAACCACAGGACATGGCATTTCACTTCGAAAATCTCACATGCATTGACCGGGAATCGAACCCGGACCGCCTTGGTGAGAGGCATACAGCTAGACCGCTGAGCCACCACGCCCCCCGTAAATAATTCATGATGGTGGCAGTTCGAAATTATTATCATATATTTCAGTCTCTCGTATCCTATAGCCTACAAGTGATCAAATTGAATATTTTTATAGTTCTAGTGGCCTCAGGTAGAGAAATTGCCCGTAAGTACAACAGCGGTGATCTGGACAATATTTCACAGTGCAAGATTCAGATAATATTGTTGGGTATAGGACTGAGAAGTTTACAACCCAGTCGTTTCTCAATGTTGTCTACACTCCACCAAAAGCAGCACACGAGATGAACACGCAATCATCGACACTGGATAGTGGAAAATTAGAAGAAGTTCACCTCGTCCACCTCCAATTCATCATATCGACGACTGCAATTTCCATTAGAGGCTATGGCATGCAGTTGCACGATTGGGTATAAGCAGAAAGTGGAGGACGCGTGATGGATTGGGAGATTTTTTGGTGGGATTTGCGTGGCGTCAATATTCCGGCACACCTATCCTTGACAGCTATCCTGTATCCTGACGTTAGTGAGAACCACGGTCGTCCGCTCGTGCGAACAGTATATCACGTGGATATGGCTACTTCTAGGAGAACAGGACACAGTGCCAGACGGCCAGGACGGATTCAAAGACTTAATGAAGGTGAATTCATATTATTGCCAGTTTTTCCAAATAGCCAGGATATGAATCAAATTGGACTTGGAGAAGCTGGTTGGTGCTGAATCACTAACTTTTACCCCTGAGTATACGAAGACTGTAATAACTGCATGTGGGTCTGTGCTTTCAGATACATCCGGATACAATCCACCACCTTGTGGAATCGATGACTCGACAAATGATCGCTGTTCTTATAGATACATTAGACCTACACTGTATCATGCAGGTAGTCATAATGCAATAACTCATCAGTATATATATACAGGGTGTAATTGATATAATGGAAGTCCGTTACACTGGTGATAGAAGATACTATTCTAAGTTTCCTTGGTTAAATATTTGTCACCTATCGCTAAATTGAAAATTAATCATTAAAACGTCAATGTTTTTAGGTTTTTCAGAAACTTTTCACGCAGAAGGTGGGGCGGCAGGCTGGCGGAAACGAGGCGGGGCGAGGTGGGGCGACGCGAGGTGGGGCGATGCGAGGTGGGGCGACGCGCGGAGGGGAATTTGTTACGTAATCGGAGCATTGACCTTACGGGTTGAGGCGTGGTATAAACTGTTATGAGGATAACACTACCCGTCTCGTAAGAAAATTTGTATTGCTGTTGTTGGTGTTGTTGTAGTTGAAATCGCACGCAGTGGCTTGGGACGTTAGGACCGGTGGTATTGTGTATCCTACTTTGTAAGTGGGGAACTCATTGATTGATGTTCATGTTAGTTATAAAATAATTTCGATAATCGGCCCTGGTGTGTCATTGGCGTCCGGCCCGTTAATGAAGTACAGTGTGATATAATTCCGACATTCCGTAGTCTGTTCAGAGCTAGCATTTAAGACGGAAGTAAAATATTTGATGTTTTGTTTGAGAGGCTTGGCGATTTTGTTCATTTAACCCCATGTAGTTGGGTGTGAGTAGATTTTGTCTGATAACCTGTGTTTTTGTGGTTTCTGTAGTAATGTGGGTATTTGTAGTGCAGTTGAGGATTGGGAAGAAGAAGGCCGTGGCCTTAAGTTAGGAACCATCCCGGTATTTGCCTGGAGTAGAAGTGGGAAACCATGGAAACTACATCCAAGATTAAATACTAGTACGGTACCAATAATATTAACAATAAGGCAAATATAGAGAGTTGGTGGGCCCTATCAAAAGACAATGGCATGTAGAACGGGTAATGACCATACCTATCATTGTCTGAGGTACGGGCGTGATCCCAAGGCCTTAAAGAACTGGATCTGGATACTCAACTGTACAAACTAATGCAGAAGGCAGTAGTTCTCTCAACAACCCGAATCATCTGGAAGTTCATGGGTAGCGATTTCGACTTTCCAGCTTAGAAGTGGCTGTTTCAGTAACTATAATTTGGTTCCCTGAATCCCGTATAGTTATGTTGTGATGTACCAACAATAATAATAATTAAATGATGCCGAGGCTGTGTAGCTCAGGTAGTAGAGTGCTATCCTCCTCGAGGGTTCGATCTAGGCTCAGTCATGAAGGTGAACAAATACGACAGCCTTATGCCGATGGATGTAATGGCTCGTACATGAAATTCTGTGAACACACCATTCCGGAATCTCGACATCCCCGAAAAAAAAAATAGTGTTTCTAACAACATATTATTCCTATTAAATTATTAAACAAATTATTAGAGATTAGACCTATATCTTTACTGAATGTTATTTATTTTTAAGTAGGGTTCCATTTGTTTAGACGTTCAGTAAATAAATATTTTTGTTAACAATGATGATAGAAGAGACTTGCAAGCTTGGTGTGATGGTGGTTGTTAATTTATTTTGGGGGCTTGGGACATTTGCTTAACAGCACCGTGTAGATGGGTGACTGTTAGATTTGATTGTTAAACTGTGTTCTTGTGGTGACTGTAGTAGCATGTGTAGCTGTAGTTATTAGGGTTGTGCATGAGTTTGGTGCCCCGGGACTCCAAGTACCATATTATCCCGGCATGTGCTTTGAAAGCGCGTGGAAGAAGCCGGGGAAATCCAAACTCAGGATATCTTTACTGAATGTTATTTATTTTTAAGTAGGGTTCCATTTGTTTAGACGTTCAGTAAATAAATATTTTTGTTAACAATGATGATAGAAGAGACTTGCAAGCTTGGTGTGATGGTGGTTGTTAATTTAACTGTCGGTGCGGAGTTCGGACCTCCAATCACTGGACTTGCTGCGATCGTGGTGCATGATTAAATGCGCATGCCTACATCGCGGGGGTAGGAAAGAAAGCAGCCGTGGTCTTATGAAGAGACATCCCAACTTTGGCCTTGTGGGATGCCACGGGAAATCATCTTGTGGCTGCCGATGGAGGGAAGTAAGGAAGCTTGTGGTTTTACATGACCATAAGTATCATGATCAATAGCTACTGGACCTCCTTTTTATGTGGAATCCGAACTACTGGACTTGGCATTTCACTTCAAAAATCTCACATGCATTGACCGGGAATCAAAACAGGTCCGCCGTGGTGAGAGGCCAACAACTGTACCGCTGCGCCATCATGCACCGACTTGCCTATTGACAAAACATTTAACTTGTTCACAAGGCTTGATTCATTTACATTTAATGCACCAATAGAAAATAACCTATGTTACGATGATGTTACCTCCAACATTTGTTTTACGTTAAATCATTAGCTAATACTATCTGGAGTCAACACAAAACGGTAAGCATCCGTAATGAAGAAAATCAAGAGCTAAATAATAACCAAGAACTATAAAAAAGAAGTTAAACTAATACACACAGGATACAAGGTAGAAAAATCATACACTCTTAAACTAGTACACATCAATTATTTATACATATGCCTACGCTAATCAGATCGCTCTTTGCGTCCGATCGTTACCTATGTGCATTAATTTAGGTGGTGACAGCACAGTTAAAACTGCGACTTAACTCACTTGATTACCAAATGTCTACGCCTCACAGGGTTTCTGTGGCATTGGCAACGTCGTAGTCTCGAAAAGTGACAGCTCGGTCTAATTCATTGTTCATAAATATCAGCTGATCCATACTGACGGTCATTCATAGTTTAATGTCGCTAATGACCATGGGGACACTTGACAACAACAGCAAAAACACTGTCATATGGATGTCCACTCAACATAAAAAAATTATTACATCCAACGGGTAACACAATAACACTCGCTTAAAATAGCGGAAACGAGCGGCTCGTTAAACCTTCGGCTAATGAGTTGAGAAACCAAACTTCATTACCGGCAACACCATAAACTAATGTGGGCGATCAACGTCTATCATACCATTCCATTGTCTCTAAAGACACAACTATAACACAGTTGCTAATTTTATACTTGGTCAGGTCTCTTAAACTTATACTAACATGAAGGGATCTCTCGGATCTAACTCTTACATTCAAAAACTCACACAAAATGTGTTGTTCATATTATAGACATTGTGTAGGTATTTACCTTATTATTTTCATTTTTCATTTCTATGGGGTCTTGATTATGGACAATTAGAAAGCCTCTGAAAGGACCCCTCATGACATTTGATTTCAAATAATTTCTAAATATTAATTATGACTACCGTAGTTAATTGTACCCCTTCAAAATTCTTGATGACGAGGACTTTCCTGGCATGTAAGTGATCACATTACTCCATTGAGTACTCATGTGGATTAGAATTCCATTAAACATTAAAGAATGCAGAAGTGGAGTTATGAACAGGCTATAATAATTAATATAGTGGGGTAAAAATAATGTGCTATTTACATTCTAAGAGCTATCACACAGCTTCCTTTAGTGAGTTTTGTGTGATATGGGCTTCAAATAATTTATAAGTGATCTATAATAATGAATCTGAAAATGTGCTCATAAACATTCCCTTTCTGTAAGCTGCAATTGATTGGAGTAGCCTAATAAATGTTTTTCTCCAGCTGTAATTTTGTCTTACAATTCATTTTTAATATTGTAGTATAGTAGCGTACTCTTTCTATTTGTACTGATATTTTCTCAGGATATGTATATTGCTGAAGTTAATTGATATTTATAATTAACTCCAATGTACAATGTACATTGAAAATTCCAAATTGGAAGTTAAGGCAAGGTGAATGGGGATTTTAAAAGAAGGAATAATTCCATTCATGGAAGATTTATTTAGTTTCTAAGTAGAATAGAAATTATGTGCCACACCCTTGTAGCTGATGTTATTAATCAAATGGAGTTGGATAAAAAGACGTAAGTATAGGTTTTTATTTTTTTCCAGGCTCCTCCTCAGTTTCCAAATTTTTAACATGTTTTTTTTTCAGATTTTTTAAATATTACGTTGTATTCCCGCCCAGTTCAAACTTGCGTTGACCGACTGAAGAATTGTATAGGCAACATTCAAAAATGTATTCAAAACTTTACATTTCCTTAGGTATTGCATTCCTGCTCTTAAGGCATACTATAGCCTAGTAGGCCTATAGTGGTTAGCACTAATAACACCTATAGCACAAGGAACGCACTGATTTAAATATAGCCTACAGTATGGCACGAGCCATTAAAAATATATACAAAACCGAAACAAATTAAGAACCTTTTTGTTTTTTAGTTTACCTCCGACTGCCGAACGGCCGATATATCAAGCCGTGAAGAAGAATTATATTCTAATTCCTCTTTTGATAAAATAAATAAAAATATATTTCAAAGCAGACCTGTTCTAGTTAGACTTATTCTCTTCGTAAGTTAGTACTAGAGATGCCGGTACTATAATATGTTACAAATATGTCTCTACAGTGAGGCTGAGCGAATGACCTCTATGACCGTTAAGGTTTCAGACAGTTGTAAATGCTGTATAGTTACTCGTTCAATTAATAGTTCAAGATTTTACCGAATAGTACCTAGTACGTTTGTGTCATGCGGTGAGACGGGTGACTGTGAAGAATGAATCGACGGGCCGTGACGTCATAGCGGACCTCTATGGCCTTCCTCTCGGTGGTCACGGTTAGACAGCAAATGCAACGGTTGCCAGCTGTGAGCGCGACACTCGATTGTTTACTCCCAGCATGCAACGTATATGAGACGACTTCAGATGACCGAGAATTAGACGTTTATGAATACAAGCAACCCATGTTAAATTATGATACAAAGCCGAGGTCGTTACTAAGAATTACTGTGGTTATTATATAAGACATTCACGTCATGTTTTGGTGCTATGTTTAGCCGTATTTGACAACATGGAAAAGGGAGCAAGCTAAATCGTCCAGAACATAACCTAAATGTTAATCATCTAAAACTGAAGTATAAAGGTCACATGAGCATCACATATGGTTACCGAGGCAATAAATATTAAGGGGAGACGATGGCTGAATAACAGAGAAGTTTTAAAATTTGCATAAATTTTATAATATTAAACACAGATCAATGAAAATTTGCACAAGCATTCATAATGAGTAAAGCCTATTGTGTAATGACTTATTGATTTTTTGGTTAACATTTGAACTCTTTCAAAAATGTTTCCTTATATTTTTTATTGCACCAGTTGGGTACATTTTTTTCAAAAACCCATGCAGATATCACTTTATAATTTTCCACACATATTTTAGAGTACAAGGAACTTTGTTTGCTGGAACAGTTTCTTAGATTTTTCATTAGTTGAATTTTGAAAGGATTATAAAATTTGGATGAATTTTTTATGAACAGAATGTTTCTTGGTAAGACCCTAGTTTCCAAAATAATTGGCATATCAAAAAATGCTGCCAGTCAGTTGTATACCATGTAATTTTCTATGTGAGGTTCAATTTTCTCTTAAAGTCTGCGAGTAGTTCTGGAGAAAAATGTACCTACACCCTGAAAATGTCAAAACTTAGAAAAACAAGAAAATGTAAATGCATGTTAATTTTTTCAGTGTTTCACGGTCTAAAAGCCTCCAACTGTACTCTTCCTCTCCTTCCTGATCCTCTACACCTGTTTTGTTGCCCCTCTTTTTTTGTCTTGTCAAATTGGACTTATTTATGACAGCAGCATCTGCTTTCATGACTCGAAGGCAGTCGATTTGTCCTAGTATTTTCTGTGCAAACATGCCTGCTTCAAATCCTAGCTGCTTTAGGACATTAATATCCTTGTTTCCATCATTGTAGACTGAAGCAGCCTCAAAAGCAGCCATTTTCACCAAATGGCTGGGAACAAATTGTGTCTTTGGACATCTTTTGCAAATAAGAAAATTTAAACTCTCATGACTTTTTCCATGTGTACATTTCTTGAGGAGCTCTGGTGAAGCGTGGGCTCGGTACACTGACTTAATGGCTAAAAGAACAGCTTCAGGAAGACTGTTTTTGTGAGTAAAATGTTCACCAGTTACACTTGCTTGCATGTATTTACACAATGAATCTTAACTGATCACTAGATAATGACACTTTGTTTCGTGAAGCACTAACAGGAGTTTGTATGGTTACATTCCTAACCTCAATATTAATTTTGCTTTACCGAATGCTGTTTCCATGCATCTTCTGCACTTTCTTGAACACTTAACCATGCCTAGCCATCATTAAAAGACTGAACATACAGTTCAGTCTCTATAAAAGAATGTATCAGTAAATCTACTAGAAATTCATAACATATTTATGAAAACAAACTTAGAGCTTTGCTAAAAACAGCCACCAAGGCAACAAATATTAATCAAAATGAAGTATTAAGGTCACATGAGCCTCCCGTATGGTTACCGAGGCAACAAATATAAATCAAACTGAAGTATTAAGGTCACATGAGCCTCCCTTATGGTTACCGAGGCAACAAATATTAATCAATCTGAAGTATAAAGGTCACATGAGCCTCCCATTAGGTTACCGAGGCAACAAATATTAATCAAACTGGCAACAAATATTAATCAAACTGAAGTATAAAGGTCACATGAGCCTCCAATATGGTTACCGAGGCAACAAATATTAATCAAACTGAAGCATAAAGGTCACATGAGCCTCCCATATGTTTACCGAGGCAACAAATATTAATCAAACTGAAGTAAAAAGGTCATATGAGCCTCCCATATGGTTACCGAGTCAACAAATATTAATCAAACTGAAGTGTAAAGGTCATATGAGCCTCCCATATGGTTACCGAGGCAACGAATATTAATCAAACTGAAGTATAAAGGTCACATGAGCCTCCCATATGGTTACCGAGGCAACAAATATTAATCAAACTTATGTAAAAAGGTCATATGAGTCTCCCATATGGTTACTGAGGCAACAAATATTATTCAAACTGAAGTATAAAGTTCATATGCACCTCCCATATGGTTAACGAGGCAACACATATTAATCAAACTGAAGTATAAAGGTCACATGAGCCTCCCATATGGTTACCGAGGCAACAAATATTAATCAAACTGAAGCATAAAGGTCACATGAGCCTCCCATATAGTTACCGAGGCAACAAATATTAATCAAACTGAAGTAAAAAGTCATATGAGCCTCCCATATGGTTACCGAGTCAACAAATATTAATCAAACTGAAGTGTAAAGGTCATATGAGCCTGCCATATGGTTACCGAGGCAACGAATATTAATCAAACTGAAGTATAAAGGTCACATGAGCCTCCCATATGGTTACCGAGGCAACAAATATTAATCAAACTGAAGTAAAAAGGTCATATGAGTCTCCCATATGGTTACTGAGGCAACAAATATTAATCAAACTGAAGTATAAAGTTCATATGCACCTCCCATATGGTTAACGAGGCAACACATATTAATCAAACTGAAGTATAAAGGTCACATGAGCCTCCCATATGGTTACCGAGGCAACAAATATTAATCAAACTGAAGTATAAAGGTCATATGAGCCTCCCATATGGTTACCGAGGCAACAAATATTAATAAAACTGAAGTATAAAGGTCACATGAGCCTCCCATATGTTTACCGAGGCAACAAATATTAACCAAACTGAAGTATAAAGGTCATATGGGCCTCCCATATGGTTACCGAGGCATCAAATATTAATCAAACTGAAGTATAGAGGTCACATGAGGCTCCCATATGGTTACCGAGGCAATAAATATTAATCAAACTGAAGTATGAAGGTCATGTGAGCGTCCCATATGGTTACCAAGACAAGCATTCATCATCCAGAACTGAAAACACCCATGACCAGTATATAATCGAGAGGGAAGAAAATATCAACTCAATGTAGGATGTTGTTTTAATGATTCTCTTAAAACACATATTAAGGGTGTGGCAAGCTGGTAACACTCAACTGTTATGTTGTATAACAATGGCATGTAGCATATGAATGGGTTAAGTAATCATTAACACTAATATTAAAGATGAATTGTAAGACAAAATTACAGCTGTAGAAAGACATATATTAGGCTAGGCCTACTCCAATAAATTACAGCTTACAGGAAGGGAATGTTAATGACCACATTTTTCATTATTCCCTTCCAGTATAATAATAATAATAATAATAATAATAATAATAGGTGATATTTTTCTCCCTGTGATATCAGTTGATATTATGTTGCATTTAATGGCATAATACCTCATTAGGCTCAAAATGTCAGAATTATTCTTGGATTAGAAAGGACAGTCTAGGGAAACATAAAAAAGTAAATAAAAGAGCAAATTCCTGTGAGGCGCTTTATTTAATATCAAAAAAATCGGTACTCACCAACAAGTCATAAGATAACAAAAAACAACAAAGTCATAAGAGTATGTTCAGCTTTACTAATCCATAATTTGGCAGAAATAAAAAAGCCGAATATCTCCGCTAGTCTTTTATGTTCCATAATTGTGGTTATTTTTTGTTAAGTGAAAAAACAAATTTATTTATCACAAAGCACTGAATTGTAAACCTACCACTGAAAAGCATATTCACTTTCGTTTGGTGAGGAAAACACTGACGCTTTCTTGTAGTTCCAAACAAAACAACTATGCGGTATTATCTCACAACCTCTACACTGAATGCTCCACTATAATGGTACGGTACTGTGATAACGCAAATATGACAATTAAACCAAAAATTGCCACACGAGAAATGTTTAACAAATAAGACTCCAAGAATACTCCAATACACCCTAATGACTGGCGATCTGAAGCCGTCTCCACGCAGCGTGACGTCACTGGAATTTCGTCAGTGAGTGAGATGGCCTTCTTAACGGTGGTGACGGTCTAACGCGTCCAGGCACACTCACGTTGCCAAGTAACATTCACGTCGCAGTTTACATTTCAATACTGTGAGCTGTGCAAAATTACAGTCCTATCTGTAAGCTCATGTCTCAATCATACACACCTCATACTGTATTATGATAATTATCCTGTAAAGTAAAATCTCCACTACCCTCGTAGAAATAAAAGTTTTTGTCAAAGAAGACAAACGAAAGTGATTCCACTCCACAGGAGTAGTTTGCCTAGCATCGGCAGCGACAATGCTGTCCGTGCACCCTCAAATACATGTCTCTTAACCATGTACCGGTCACTTAGGTTCTCTTGAAATGTTTATAACAAATAGTGCGCTTCCTAAGCACCTAAAAATAATGATAACCAAGAGCATTAACACATTTTGTGCCATCAAATGATAAGACCAGTTATTGATTGCATTCGAGATTTTCAAAGTCATACGTTTGCTTTCAAGCATTCCAAAACTCTTGGAAAACAGTAGTTGCATCAGAGCCAACCAAAAATATTATATTTTAAAACGACAGTGTAGCCCCACACATATGTTAACCGATACTACTAGTATGTACAGTACAATATTAATGCATTTCACTGCAGTCCTGCAGCATCGTAGAAAGAAACTTTTCACAAAAAAGGAGTGTATAGGAGGCTAAAACATCTCCTAATCCAAGTTGCTTGAGCGTACACGTGGCTCTCGTCGTCACATATCACAGTATTATTTTCACAGTAATCTGACCAGAATAAGTTGCAAATGTTATAGCTAGTCTGGTTGTTATAGTGCGGCATTGGCCTAAGTCGACATGAAATTGAACCCTTGACTTTTTGAAGTTTCGGTAAAAAAAAACTCACATAATCAGCGTGCTGGAATCATCTGTACCTTCGAGCTTCGGCCATAGAGCAAGGGCTGAGCATGTTCCTCGGCTCCAGGATAACCCATCGTTTCCATCTCTTTGTTATATGGGCTTTAACTTCGGCCACTCCCTCGCCATGGGTGTTTTTTACTACATTACGCCCACTTCTTCAGCATGGGTAACAATTGGCTCCACGTGTTCATTTTAGATTTCCATGACGGTCTCTGCGTATTTCACTGACTCAAACGTTATACTTTGAAATAACTGCAGGCTCTACACAGGTCCAGACAAGTACAAAATTGCCCGTAAAACTCTGCCAGAGAGTCTAATGACACGCGGGTGGTGTCTGCTCACTGAAGTTCAGACTTCTCACACAAATCGTTCGTAATCACAGCAATCGATGATTGTATTAATCTCAAATTACACAAAATACAGTTGACAATAGTGCCACTGAGCATAAATAATTTGTCAGAACACATTGATTAAAAATGGTGATTGTGCTCACCTCGTGGTCAAGTACGACTACAGTCATAAGTTCAAATGCTGGCAAAATATCGCCACTCGCACTATAAATTTCACAAATAATGACACAAAGTACTAGAATACACATTAACGGTCTCGTTGTGAAGTATTATTTTGAAATTTTTCCACTCACGACAACCGTGCCTCCAATTGGGAGAACCAAAAAAAGTAGAAGATACGTCTCCGAGAAGAGGAGTGATGGTTTCGGAAGTACTACCCTGGTCATGTAATGACCGATGTCCAGTTTTCGCATATCTACGTTCTAAATACCTATTCAATGCTATAAAAATCCTGTAACTTATCCGAGTGAGAGTTACAATATACCTCCAGCTTAATAATTTCGTTTATTAGATATCCAAGTCGAAAATGTAACCTCGTGGTTTGAAAAATAGGTGTGTCGTCCACCACTGAAGTAAAGATAAGCAAGTGGGTCAGGTTCGATGTCTTGACGGCTCATTCTGGCCGGTGCATATTGCAATATACATTCCATAGAAATTATAGTATCACTAAGCATGAGCCTTACGGGTTTAATATCTATGAAATGTAACTGGTCACGTAGTATCTAATGATAATATGTGCTAATTTAAAACTCACCATGGTTCATTATTTTTGCCCTTATAGAGTATTTATCAAAAGTACTTAAAATATCGAACCTACTTCAAAAGCTCTTTGGGAAATGGAATGATAATAGTGGGTATAAATTACTTTACACTCGATTCCAAAATACTGTATTTTAAACTGTACTACTCCACTGAAGCATAACATAGCAGCAGATACCAAAGTTCATAGGAACTTAATCAAATCGTTCTACACAACACGCAAAGGAATGATTTCACCTGCAGCTTATCTCTTTTTGCCTGCTCTGCTGTATTTCATTTACAAATATTCCAATGTTTAAACATGCAAACGGAAGTATGAAGGGATTTCAAATTCCTGTACCAGCCAGCGTATTAGGGATATGGTAAATAGGGGAGCTTAACCCGAGCACTGACCCTGCCAATCTGCTGGATATACTCGTAAATAATTCAGAGTGTTCAGCAGGAGGGCTGGTGACATATTAATGCAGCTTTAATTTGGATTTCAATTATGCAAACAGTTAATATTTTGCTGAACTAAATTCACAAACAACGTGTTACAGGTTTAGGTAGGTATATCCTGTCATTACGCGAGCATTAATTATCAACTATACAGTATTATGGACCACATGTGGTCCCCGCTGCATTGTCACTACACCACATGTTCCGGAAGAAGATTTGAACGACTGGATACCTTGGTAGGTTGTGCAAATTTACTTCATAAATTGATAACATAATCACAGGTTATTGATGCTGCATTTTACCTAGAGTTGAATGCTTCGAACATATCTTCTGAGTTAGCCCAGTGCATGTTGAATAGGGCAGAACGTATTGCATGCCGTTGCTATTTTATTTTGGGGATTTGGACAACTTTGGTCATCAGACTCATGCACTTGGTTGAGTGTGGAGTTTGTATAATAACCTGTGTTATTGTAATTACTATAGCGGTGTGCATGATTTTAATTGTCAGAGGTCAAGATTGGGACAACTTTCCTGGGTCTTCAATTGTGGTACCATATTGGCAAATCCCTAGGGTGTTTGTAGAGATCAGAATTGCCTCAGTTAACATCCAGATTTGAGACTTGGATCTCTGAACGCCAGATGCTCAGTTCATTCCTGGAATATGCCTTAGACCGTCTGACTATATTTGTGGGTAGCCTGAAATCAGACTCACCTTAAATATATTGTCTATTTTCGGCCGTTTGTCCAATTGTGTACATATGTGTATTCAATTCAAATTTACTGCTGTATTCTCCAGCACGTGGCGCAGTAGCTAGGATTCTTAGCCGTCTATCCTGGGATCCTTGTTCGATTTCCGGCTCTGTCTGAAACTTAATTCTGGTCTATGGACCAGCCTTATATGGCAGAACTGAGAAGTGGTGTGTTCTATGCCCACCTCAGCCATCCTGAAAGTAGTTCTCGTGGTTTCCCGCTACTACTCTAGGTAAATGCCGGAATGGTACCAAAATTAGGCCACGGCCGCCTCATTGCCTCTATCCTAGTCTCTAATACAAATGCAAATAGTGCCGTACACACAATAGCCCAGGTTATCAGACAAATTCCACATACATACATACAAAAAAAACACCCCCCAGCACATGACCACATGACCAACACCCTAATTAAAACAACAACTGATTTCTAACTTTCAGTAACACGCTGCAATGATGGAACTTTCATGTAGGAGACGTTTGTAGGTTTCTGTAGCCGTTAATCTTACTGCCATGAGCCACAAGATCTCTTTTACTTTACGCGGAATCCGAATCAGCAGATGTTACATTTCTCCTCGAAACACTTGTAGAAGAATGTGTTCATATAAACTTGTCATTGAAGACTAAGCAAGCACCTTTGGCAGAAGCCGGACACGAACCAGCAGGAGTTAGAACGCTGAATTCCAGACTATCGCCTGTAAGCCCTAAGCTACCTTGTCTGTTTCAAGGTATTCGAACCTAACCTATGATGTCCTTATTTGAAAGCGAATTCTTCCCATTGGTGCACCCTACGGAATGCCTGGTGGAGTGGGGGCGTGGACCCTTCAAACATTCAATCCCCTCCCCGCATGTTAGAAGGAATTATACAGTACCACTTAAGACACTTTTTCCAGCAGTTTTGAAGCTTCTATTTGTCGAGGAAAAATACAATTCTTCATCAGTTTTGGATTATTGTTATTAGCTTGAGATTTGACACATTTTCTTGTTGAAGGAGATGCAGTGTGGACTGCCAGTTGCTTGCAATGTGACTGGTAAACAAACCCAAGAGTCAGGAACGCACCTTAAATTGTATGTGCTGGGAGCTTTAGACCAATTAGAAACATTTGAATGCATCTGAATATTCTGTGATAGAATGACGTGCCTGTTATTATGTGTGTAACTGAACGAATTAGGGGTTATTGATGGTGATGATGGCCGTTTTAAGGAGTGGAACAACGATATAATCTACTCCTAGATTTTGTTTTAATATGGGACAATAAATCCCAGAAGCAGAATACAGGCTATCTGAAGGGAATGTAGAACAAGATATTCCACGAAAAACTAAGGCCGTGCTCGTTAAATCATGCCCCATGGCCGCGAGGGCAGCTGCAGCAAGTCCGGATATCGCGGGTTCAAATCCTAGCGCTGACTGTGACTGTCCTGAGTGTGTTCTTTTCCCGGAATTTTCCACACTCCCTCCAGGCAAATGACGGGATAGTACCTTACTTCAAGTCCCGGGCCACCAACCTCATCCCTGTCCGTAATACACACACTAATACAGCCACAACATAAATAGAGGTTATTAGACAAGTTTAACCCACACCCAACTACCAGGAATGATTAATTTAGTATTCAAAGTCCTTAAAAAGAATTAACAAGAACAACAGGTAAACCGCCTTTTTCATATAATGTATTATAATAGTCCCTTCTATCACAGAACGCCGGCACCATTGTGTAGGGTTAGCACGATTGTCCCGGTGCCAGACCTGAACTCTGGAACTGGTTCTACTCAGCATTATAAGGATAAATGAATAGCTGTCTGATCAGACAGGCGGTGGACCAAGGCCGTTAATGGGTCATCGAGCCAAAGCGTTTATTTGTTCGTTGTCAGTTAAATCAATTTTTCTTTGGTGGCCTATTATCAAAATAATAATAATAATAATAATAATAATAATAATAATATGTGAAGCCTCCGTGGCTTAGGCGGCAGCACGCCGGCCTCTCACCGCTGGGTCCGTGGATCAAATCCCGGTCACTCCATGTGAGATCTGTGCTGGACAAAACGGAGGCAGACAGGTTTTTCTCCGGGTACTCCGGTTTTCCCTGTCAAAATTTCATTTCAGCAACACTCTCCACTATCATGTCATTTCATCTGTCATTCATTTAATCATTGCCCCAGAGGAGTGCGTCAGGCCTCGGCAGCCGGGACAGTTCATATCCTCGCCGCTAGCTGGGGGCTTCATTCATTCCATTCCTGACCCGGTCGGAGACTGGAAGCAGGCTGTGGATTTTCATTTCATTAATAATATGTATAATAATAATAAGGCTTGGGAAACCACTGCAATCAGCCACCCGAGTATTGGCGGGAAAACCATAACTATTCGGGTTAGGAGGAAATGCCTGCCCACCGGCGGATAACATCTTGAGGCCCTCCAAGGCTAACGACCATGGTTGCATTCATAATGAGCAATTTGCTCCAAGCTGAACTAGAGCTTCTTAAGCATGATGGTAAAACAAATACAGGAGATTAATACCCCAGGTGGCAACTTTTCGAAAAAATCCACCGTCGCCCACGAGCGACGCATGCATCCCATTCGGACTCTGGGGGGGATGCAACGTCATGCTAAAGACGAGTCGGAGCGTCTTGGAAATCCTGAACAGTCACGAAAGCTGAAACCCAAATCTAAGAGTTTTTTTGGCAACGTTCAACATCAAATTTCTTGTACAAACTGGTAAGATGAAACAGCTGACCAATGCCCTTCACGAAAACAAAATCGCAATAATGGCCTTGCAAGAAACTCGCTTCACTGACGAAGATACGTTTGAGTCTGATGGGTATCGGTTCTTCATGAGCAAATCCCGTAAGAGGGTAATGAAGAACACCCCTATCTTTGGTACAGCCTTTGCTGTCAACACCAGAATCCTTAGGTCAGTCTCGAATTTTGAAGCTGTTAACGATAGGTTATGCCTTCTATCTCTGCGCTGTGCAAATAAAACATATACACTAGTCAATATACATGCTCCAACTAATGAACAAAACAAAAAAGCGTTGGAAGACACCGATAGATTTTGGAACCTCTTGGATGCTAAATTGGCAAAAATCCCGAAACACCACGTCGAGATCCTAATGGGTGATTTCAACGCACAGGTAGGACGTGAACGGAAATACAGGAATGTCGTTGGGCTCTATCCAGCACACAATAGAACTAACAAGAATGGAGAACGCCTCATTGAACTATGTAATAACCATAACCTCCAGCTGATGTCAACACACTTTCGTCACCTACCTAGAAAACTACATGGAGATGCCCGAACAAAACATTAGGAGAGTTCCAAATAGACCATGTTGCTATATCTCGAAAATCTAGTCCGGAAATCATGAACGTTACCGTAAAAATGGGAATGAACATAGACTCAGATCACTATGTATCGGTAATAAAGTTCCGGCCCATTCCACTAAACGAAAAGAAAAACAAACCTACCATAATCCGCTTCGACACAAACATGCTCAGAGATAGAGAGAATGAATTCAAAGAACTTGCCCAACCAGTGGAAAAAGACTTCAACAGCACGAGAAAGCAGATGATAAACGCTGAAAAAGAAGTAGCAGAAACCAAGAAGAGGAAGAAACACACATGGTTGAACAATAACTGCGGGAAGACCTTAAAGGATCGTCTAAATGCTTTGAAAAAGTACTACACCTCCAAAGAGGAAGAAGATTGGAACATCTATAGAGACCAACGAGCACAAACAGCAAAAATAATACGCAGCGAGAAACGCAAGTATGAAAAAGAACAAATGGACAAAATTGAACAAACCTTTCACAGAAATGAGACCCGTGAATACTACAGGGATTTTAGAAAGAAGATACAAGGATACAAGGCACCTTCCCTTTGTTTTCTAAGAAAAGATGGAACTCTAGCAACATCCAGCAAAGAAAACTGCAAAATTTTAGCCGGGTATTTTAACGACCTCCTAAATTATGAAAAGCCCCCAACCCCATCAGAGCAAACAAACAAATGAACCACAATTTGCCATCTTCTCCACCAAATCGCGATGAAATCACACGCCACATAAAGAGGTTGAAAAATAACAAGGCTCCTGGTGAAGACTCCATGATTGCAGAACTGTGGAAACATGCCCCAGAAGAAGCAATTGACATCCTATACCAAACCATTGTAGATATATGGGAGACAGAACAATTCCCAGAGGACTGGAAGTTAGCTTTGATCCATCCTTTACACGAGAAAGGATATATAAGAGATGTGAACAACTACCGTGGTATTTCTCTTCTGTCAGTAGCTTACAAGATCCTGTCACTTTTCATCCTTGAAAGACTGGAACAGCTAGTTGAACACAAACTCGGAGAATACCAAGGGGGTTTTAGGAAAGGCCGATCGACTGCAGAACAAATCATAAAAACCATAATTAGGTACTATGTGTTGAGAGGTCGAACGTATGCATCGACATTTGTAGACTTTAAGAAAGCGTACGACTGCATCGACCGTGATGTTTTGATTAACATACTTGCAGAAATGGGAGTCGATATGAAACTGCTGGCGATAATAAGGGCAACCCTAATTAATACCACATCCAAAGTCAAATTCCAAGGAAGTATCTCTGAACCCTTTGAAATCAAGACAGGCGTTCGACAGGGAGATAGCCTGTCACCTCTGTTGTTCAACTGCGTGCTTGAAAAGGTAATACAGAATTGGCGACAGAAGTTAAAAGAAGGAGGCCTTTACAAACATTTAAGGATCGGGACAAAGAAAAACGGAGTGGAAATAGATTGCTTAGCATTCGCTGATGATATAGCCCTGATGACAGAAGATTTCGAAAGTGCAACAGACCAGGTCAATATATTGAAGGAAATAGCAGAACAAACAGGGTTACAAACTTCCTTTCAAAAGACAGAAATAATGTCGAACATCAAGGCTGGTACAGCACAACTAAACACCAAATATGGAACGATAAACCGTGTTAATAAATTTAAATATCTTGGGGAATGGATCCAACAAAATGGCCTTGACAAGGAAGCCATAGAAGCAAGAAGCAAGAAAATGGAAGTCGCTTTTCAAACCACCCGCAACATATATAACAAAAAGTGATTTTCTATGAACACAAAAATTCGTCACTACAACACTGTCATCAAACCAGTACCGCTATATGCATCTGAATTCCTTATCCTATCCGAGAAATGTTTGCTCGCGAAGTTAGAGAGAAAAGAAAGAAAGAAAGAAAGAAAGAAGGAAAGAAAGATCCTACACGTCATACTTGGCCCGGACTACAAAAATGGCATCTATTTCAGAAAATCCAGGCATGAAATTTACTGGAGGATAGAGAAGATCACTGCAGACACAATACGAAAACGCAGAGTTTGCTTCTACGGTCATATACGACGGATGATCGACTCCCGATGGACGAAACGTATCTTCAGTATATTCGACTCAAAACCAAAAACGACAATGCCATGGTATGTTAACGTCCAGAAAGATCTGAAAGAAATGGGGATACGAGCAGAAGATGCACAAGATCGAAATCTTTATAGAGCAGTCATCAAGACGTTTGGGACTTTCCGGGACGAAAAACGGAAAACTGGTGCGAAATGGACAGAGGAACGTCGTGCTAAACACAGTGAGCTCATGAAGGCAATGTGGATCAAGCGAAAAATGACCAATTGCCAGAATGTAAAATGAGGCTTATCGTGGTCCCTAGTTGGCCGATTAGCGAAATTGAATGAATGAATAATAATAATATGTATAATAATAATAATAATAATAGCCTAATAATGTATAATACTGTCTACCCCTTATTATTCCCGTTTTCAACGGGATCGGAGATGAGATGCGATGAAAATCTATGGGGCGGATGGTTTTTCCGGCCGGATGCACTTCCTGACGCCAACCTCATGAGAGGAGTTAATGAGAGCTGAAATGAATTAAGGTGAATGAAACTGGGCACGTGTGTCGAAGGAAGGGCCGTAACCAGTCTGAAGGTACCGTACCAGCATTTGCCTAGAGTTGAAAATGGGAAACCATGGAACACCATTTTAAGGACGGCTGACGGTGGGGCTCGAACCCACGTTTTTAAAGTCCGCAGAGAACTTGTCCCCATGGCCTAGCGATGTGCATTAGTGAGCGTAGCTATCGCTGTCGGTTCAAAATAATAAAAATAAGAGTGTTGAACTTATGCTCAACTCTTTAAACTTATTTCACATCACACACTGACTGCCTCTATTTCGTCTCAGTGAGATGGCATATTTGTATGACTTCCTACATAAGACGTCCCAGTGGACGCCATCAAGTCTTACCGTTTGAGTTATTAATCAAGTACATTTTACAGTGATCAGCAGAAAAACTCCATACGGGACAACGGCTGGCTCTCATTCGAAACCAATGGCCTGGCATTCAAGACGTCACTCATTCACCTGTTACAAGCGAGACAGCAGACCAGAGTGGTGTTTCCTATCCAAAGTCACGGGGATCTCCAAATTCTAAGTTTCTAGGTGACTGAGAATAATAGGTTTTCATAGAAATTGAAGGAATAATCGCAAAAGTGATCAGTTTGTAATATTGTTCGAATATTGTTATCAGTTAGATTCTTTGTTAAATGTTATCAATAGCATTATAATGATTTCAACGAAAAATAGAATAATATGTTTTCATAGAAATTGAAGAAATAATCGCAAAAGTGATTAGTCTGTAACATTGTTCGAATATTGTTATCAGTTCGATTCTTTGTTAAATATTATCAATGGCATTATAATAATTTCAACGAAAAATTGCTTGATGCTAAAATGTTCGAAAGAAATACAATATCAGTCACACGCAAGTTTAGGAACAATCATGTCAGTTTGTTCATTTTTGAAACATTACAAGACACATGTGATTTAAGAAAAAGTCCGTCCACCTCTTTGGGTACTGGCCAGCACTCTTAGCTGTCACCGCGGAGAACCGAGTTTGAAGGGGTACACTTAGCTTCGTGAGGCAAAACTGAGGAGAGGTGGGTTCGATTCTTACCTCAGCAATCCTTCGAAGTGTTTTTCCGTGTTTTCTTACTTCTACTCCAGGCGAATGCCAGGATGGTTCCAAGCTTAAGACTATGGCCACCTCCCTCCCGATCCAAATCTGAAATACAGATACACACACTAATAAAGCCATCACAATTAGACAGGTTTTGACACAAATTCCACACACACACACATACACCAAGTACACCGGGCTATATGACAACGATGTCGCAAAGCCCCTAAGTGAATTAATAAAACAACAGAAATAGACCGTTAATGTCACAGCATTTATTTCAGTTTGTTCCTAATCATTTGTAATGCTGAATCCGCATTATATTTTGAAAGATTGGTCTTATTTTAACTTGAAAATTTTCATATTGTTTGGAAATGATTCGCTCTCGTTGATCATTGCTGAAACAGTGAGTTCCTTTGATGAATTAAGGTAGTACGTTCCTTCATGAATAACATGCTACAAGTCAAGGTTCTTACGAAACTAAAGTAAGAACCGTGTATACTGCAAAATTGGAAGCAAGAGTGCGAACTGGCTCTCAAGGGCTCAGGCTGCTGATCACATGTGACTGAAATTTATGTTGTTGTTGGATCGTTTAGGGTCTTTGTGACATCGTGGTCATATAGCCCGGCTTACTTGTGTGTGTGTGGAATTTGTGGAATAACTTGTGTCAGTATGATGTCTGTACTTGTTTGTGTAATTGTAAGGAGTTGAAGTCGGAAACCACACGGAAAACTACTTCCAGGATGGCTGAGGTAAGAATTTGATCCGCCTTTTATCAGTTCTTTTTTTCAGAGTGTGCCGCGTTCCAGCCCACAAATCAGAAACAGTGAGTTCCTTGGTAGAGCCGGTAATCGAACCCGGCCCTCTGCGGTGAAAGACAAGAATGCAAGCCACTATGCAACAGGGTGGACTTCTGGAATTAATCAAATAGATCATGACATATTGTATACAATGTTATCAACTCACGTGTTGTGTTTGAAATCATAACATAATTTTGCATACTTTGTTATCGAATGTGTTGAGTCGGCAATATTCCTCTGACTGCATAAGTTAATACGAAACTGTTCCCAATAAATGTCATAAATATAATTTATACGTGGAAGATAACTGAAACAATATTACTACCGTAAACCTGATATTAAAGTCTCTCGCTTGAAAGGGCAGCAAGTGATATTGTATGCATCCTAATGTATAAAACCCTTTATATAATATAGCCTATCTTATCGTATTGGGTGGAAGAATAACGTGTCTTCACGTCCATCTACTCCAGCATTTCAACTCGTCAAAGGAGACAAACAGAAGGGGAGAAAAATGTTGTCTTCGTGAAGAGATGGAGATAGATTCGAATTCCCTTTGGACGGGTCTAGTAACGACGCTGTTGAGAACTGCATTGTTAGGAGTCGCTTGTTTCTGACGGTTGTAAGGGAAGCAGAAAGGGAATCGTCGACTTACTCGTCTGTGAACAAAAGATAAGACAAGACAGTGGAGAATATTTTGTATGTTGTTTGATCTCTTCCATCTCACTCACACTCCTTGTGTCTATAGGGAAGTACATCTTCCCTTTATAAGATATCCTTCTCTATTTGTATAATGTGATTTGCAATGCGTTTGCTCATCCGCATCTTTCATTTTCTTCAACTTGCAGGCGTCCTGTGTGCTTATTGTATGAATTGTTTCCGAGAATAGGAATTCTCATGCACCTGTTAGATGAAATTCCTTAGCTTATGGCAGTTTCTTTTTGAAAACAGAAAGGGAAGGAAACAATTTGGTATGCAGAATAAGATATATTTCCTTTGTACATACCGATGAGCTATATAAGAAATTGAAATGGGTAGCGTTTCCTCAGGACTATATAGCTTTTTGTTATGGTGTTCATTGCATTCTTCGATTTCTTGACTATCGATATATATTATTTGAGTGGTTTCTAGCACTTTATTTAGAAATTTTCATACTTCGTGGATATTGTCCGAGACACATTTTATCATTCCTCAAAATTTTCTATTTGATTGCTGTTTTTGTTTCATATTTGTGAGCTTGTACATCGTGATCGTTTCAGCCGCATGAAGTTTGGTGTGTGTATACATAAAACAGACAGAGAACATGTCTAATAACCTGTGTTATTGTAGTGTCTGTATTTGTGTGTGTGTGTATTTGTAATTGAGGTAGAGATTGCGATCGAGGCGACCTTGGCCTTAATTTAGGAACCATTTTCCAGGAGTAGAAATGGGAAACCATGAAAAACCACTTCTGGGATGGCTGAGGTGGGAATTGAACCCACCTCTTCTCAGATTTGCCTCACGAGATGGAGTATACCCCACTCCAGCTCTCAGACCAGAATTGAATTTCCTGGTAGTATCGGAAAATTGAATCCGGACCTCAGGGTCGACAGCTATGAATGCTAGCTACTGTACCATAAGGTGGTTTCTCTATTTGAAATTAAAAGTACTCCTCGACAGAATATTACTCCCTATTTGTTAAGTTATGGTTCAGTGGATCTTTTATTGACCTACGTGTATTTGTATTTACAGTACATTGGGGAAGATGGGCACACTAGTGATTGGATGCTCTCTTGTTAATGTTTGATTTCCAACTTGTAACCATTGAAGGAATACTGAAATAATTTAGGTTTAACCATAATATATGCAGGTTGAATACATATGTACGATTATATAGCAGCATTGATCGACATCATCGGTAAAATACACCAGGTGCGGTACCAATATTGCAGTAGTAGTTTATATATCGAAAAGGACTCATCTATGAAAATGGCTTATAAAATTAGTTAAATGAAGACATTCAAGAGTGTGTCGTAAGGTAACTGTCGTACCTAGCTTGATCCAGGTGAGCAACCGTAGTTTTGTTTATCATGAACAGCGACGTAAAATGCTGCTAAAACGAATATATAGAGCGTTGCATGTGTTAACTACACTGCAATTTTAAAAAAGCACTTACATTTTTCAAAAATGACTTTAATAAATGACCTAAAAATACGAAAAATGCACTATAAAATGGAGAAAATGATCTCATAATAATAAACTCACCAATATTTCAAAAATGACATTTTAAACTCCCAAAAAGTCAATCAAAATAGATTTCTAGCACTAAACAAATGGTTTATGTTCACTTTAGTCTGAGTTGCACTGCACTACGAACGTCATTCTGATGTTGTCAAATGTAAATAATCTGCGGTTATCAGCCAACAAGTTTTTATATCTCGAAAAGCTGCGTTCAAAATCAACTCGAAGTAAGGAAGGTCGTTTGCTGCTAACTCCTTCTCAGTCCCATCCATGCAGTAGTTTTCACCAGAAAGAATGTCTGAGATTTTGCATAATGTTTTATACCCTGTGTTTTTGTTCAGCACTTTATTTTATTCATTCAAAACCCGCAGCTTTTTTGCCACTATTGTTGCTAAGACTAGTTTTCACCCGGTTGATTAAGGGAATGGAATCAATATTTCAATATTTTAAATTATCTTGTATCAGCTACTAGATTCTTAACTCTGAGAGACGTAACTCCCTCATATAAAGCTGTGACAAGACTGAATTGGAAAATAATGACCTTAAAAGGTCGATTTCTCTAAAATAAGACCAAAAAATCAACCAAACTTAAAGAAATGCTCTTAAAATGGAAAAATAGCAAAACAAAATGCAAAAGGATGCAAAATAAAAATGACAGTCTCTCGCACGAAGACGATTGTCTTCCGCAGCCTCAAGGACAAAGAGGCCGGGAGTACTGCGCTAGTGGGCTGCCTAATACGCCGTGTTAGCCCTACATTAATGTATATAATCGGATCATTGAAAACTTTGGTAGGCCTATCACTTTTAACTAAAAGAAATAGATGTTCCGTAATGATAATAAGGTAGAGCGTTCAATAAGTAAGTTACACATGTCGTCTGGTGCCAGGCGCATTGCGCAATATGAGCGGCGCTTTGTCTGAAGAGAGGGCATGTGTAGTGCTTCCCGCAGCAACAGTTCTGCTACGGTCATAAAAATCCACAAGCTTCCTTAATTTCCACAATTGGCAGCCACAAGATGATTTTCCGTGGCATCCCATGAGGCCAAAGTTGGGATTTCCCTTCTTAAAACCACGGCTGCTCTTTTTCCTAACACCACGGTGTAGGCATGCGCATTTAATCGAGCACAACGATCACAGCAAGTCCAGTGATTGAAGGTCTCAACTCGGCACTCACCGTGGCTATTTTGAGTTTGAATTTCCCCGGATTCTTCCACGCACTTTCCAATCACATGCCGGGATAGTATGGTACTCGGAGTCCCGGGGCACCGACCTCATTCACGACCCTAATAACTAGAGCTACACATACTACTACAGTCACCACTGAAACACAGTTTATCTGACAAATCTAACACTCATCCAACTACACGGGGCTGATAAACAAATTTCCCAAGCCCCTAAAATGAATTAACAACAAGCTTGCAAGTCTCTTCCAACATCATTGTTACCAAAAATATTTATTTACTGAACGTCCTAAACAATTGGAACCCTACTTAAAAATAAATAATATTCAGTAAAGATACTGTATAATCTCTTGTAATTAGTTTAGTAGTCTAATAATAATAACAACAATAATAATGATGATAAAAATAATAATAATAATAAGTTGTTAGACACACTATTTTTTCGGGGATGACGAGATTCCGAAATGTTGTATTCACAGAATTTCATTTACATGCCATACATCCATCGGCATAAGGCTGTCGTATTTGTTCACATTCATTTATTACATGACTGAGCCTAGATCGACTCGACTACCTGAGCTACACAGCCTCGCTATCATTCATTTTTTTAAATTATTTTTACAGTACATACAACACATTGCTGGTACATCACAACATAACTATACGGGATTCAAGGAACCAAAGTATTGTTACTGAAACAGCCACTTCTAAGCTGGAAAGTCGAAATCGCTACCCATGAACTTCCAGACGATTCGGGTTGTTGAGAAAACTACTGCCTTCTTAATTACTTTGTACTGTGCCCGATATTCCAATCTTGGATTGTGTGGCCCGGCTCATCACGATCCTCGGTTTAAATTCGGTAAAACATTACGCTATCAAAAATTCTTACAAAAGAAGAACATGAATGACTAGATATACGCCGGCATGAAGATGCGATGAAAGACAAAGAGATGACATCTAGGTGACCTCGGAGTGTAATTATAAGCTGGGATTCATATTTTACCACCTAACGTCATTTCCAATCATCCACGTTACGTTGCGAAGCCATGGAAAAAGTTTGCACAAATTAGATAAAACTCCACATTTTTATTCATTGATGCACTAATACAGACAATAAAAATAAATATTCCTAACATGGAGATTGACTAAATTAAGCCTTGATGTGCATTCAAAATGAAGTGCGTTTTAATTGGGACAAAATCTCCTCGTGTCCTGCCTTTGGAATAAATAAACTTACGGAGATCCATCATATTGCTTTCGATGGACTAAAGTTTAGTTACACATTTTTGTTTCATCCATAGCTTAGCTTAGAGTACATTTTTTGGATGTTCTAGAAAAATAACTGGATTATTAAATACTCAAAAATCACTGGAATTGTTCCATCAGATCTCCTTCTAAATAAAGTATAACTGGTGCATCGTGGATGTTCGTGCTTATCCTACAATAACATGTAAAATATATACACACATGTGAATGTTCACTTCAAATTATAGCAACGTTTCTTAACCCTAAATGTGTCCAAAATATCCCTGCTTTCATGAATGTCCAGTCATCAATCATATTGTAAAACTTGTCACAATTTATTACTGCTGTATTGATTCACATTTTATTTCCGTTATGGTTATATTATTCCATTGATAGCTTTGACAAGGGTAATAATCATTAATGTTGAAAGATCTCATTTCAGAAAGAATCATGAAAATATCCATCAGACAAAATTATTAACTACAAAATTGAAACAGTGACCATTCACTAAATTTACACTATCATGAAGCCATTCCATGTCAACTATGTGTGCTGTGGGTTTTGGTCCGTCAATATACTGGAAAATAATTTCGTTATGGCATAGCAACATCCTAACTGGGCCAAAAAGCAGACAACTCTTAACATAGTCATACACTTTATCTGGACTTTATCAAGTGTTATGCACACGCATTATTTATAAGTCAACCGTAACTGAATTGAATATCGTTCCACAGAGATTTTCCTTATTTCCATAATTACACATAATTGGTATTCCTTTAACATTTAACTACGTGTGACATGCTTCAACTAATGCATAATTGAGTAACAAATGATCAGATTAACCATAGGCTATATAAAAACCATTAATTTGAATCCCGATGCTGTGGATTCTTTGTGAGGATTACCCAATAACCAAAAAATAAAAAATGATCTCAAATTATTCACACACATATTCGTTAAATGGCCCTCCTGGCTTTACATTAAAATGTTCACAGGTTTATCTTCAACCAATACTATAATACTTTGCATAATCGCACTTAATTACGTGCCCCATTATACCACAGTGGTTCTTTAAACACACAATTACATCTTATTTCTTCACATACTCATGATCCTCTGATCACGTCTTTAAGTTACAACTTTTACTTTTACCAAACTTTATACTTTTAATTATATTATCGCAGCGTTATGACTACCTGTCATTCACCGTCTTTAACTGTGTCATTGAAGCCTCATAACAACATGTCGTGTCTAGCTCATCCATTCTAGTTTATCTGTGTGTTTAGAGAAAATTTTAATTAGCTTATTTAAGTGTTTAAATTGAGTAGTGTTGGTCTTAATGCATTGGCATGGCCTTAGTTTAAATGAGTTTCATCTAACAAGTGCTCCTAACAAACTCATGGAATTTATGATGTGACAGTAACTTTATTATGAACTGCTTCTCATTTATAACTCAATATTTTACTGCTTTCATGAATGTTATCCTATCAACTAACCATAATTACATCCACTATTGCTGTGAGTACCAGTCGTTTCTCTTGAAAATATGAAAAAGAAATGGTTTAATGTTTCATTGCCTAATTTATGACTATAGATCCCCCTTAAGTTATCGCAATAGAATTTGATGAGTGCATTCCAAACCACCAAAATCTACTTCACTAACTATACCGTACTAGTTTTTAAGAATCATGGTGATGTCATCAGTAACTGCTAATTCCTCATAACGTTGTCTGGAGTTATTGGAGGACAGATGGTGACTCCTCCGTCCATGCAATTTCCATTTGGTCCTTACCCACCTCCAAGCCTCATGGTTGACTCGCGGGTGGTCGTTAGCCTCCATACTAGTCTCCGGGAATGTCAGCCGTCTCCTAAACACCCCATGTCGCCTGCTTCTCTGTGATAAATCCTGCGGTATTGTAAGTCCTTCGCAAGATACGAACAGTCACTGCGCCTGATGGCCGTCATGATCAAAATTTCCCGAAAATTTCTTCCCGTCTAATATGGCAGTTTACGAATTTCTTGACACTTTCGCTCAATCCGCACTTCGATAAACCTATTGGTTCGCGAACTAAGGCTGTTTCCGTAAAACAATGTTCGTACGAGATATTCCGTGAAGTTCAATCACTCCTCTCTGCCACGAATCTGGCCTTGAAACACAGGTGTGTGGTGTACGCGTCACAAGTGATTGGCCTTGACACACACATCCCGGCACAACGACCTCGCCTCCTCGTAAACACTGGCTTGCCTCCGGCCGTTTACAGATTACTGATTCTAGTGATATGTCAATGTTCAGCGCAGCCCAAATTGCACTTTATACAGGGGCGTAACTTCCGTGAAAACCTCTAGGCTATCATCGTACTGAGCCCGAATTCGGCTTATTTTATGATGAATTTAGAGGCCAGTATCAACTCAATAGTATTGGAAATGCATGAGATTGTAGGTGCTGGATTGGTTACATAATGCGAGATTTTAGCTCAGTTGCAAGTCTATGATGCATTATGGGTCATCTTAGCAAGGTTGTTTTACCTTGGTAATGAAGTGATACCGCGCCTATATTGAGATGAATACGGTATTCACGAGCTAAATGTTCGAACACTGATAGCCAATCAGGGAAGACTTCTATATTGGAAGACTCTGAGATCATAACTAGGATAGTTAATATATTCTCTTTTAGACCGTGTGAAGAAGGTTTTATTACATGAAAATATGCCAAATGTATGTATTAACCATGGTAAAATTATATTACTGCAATTATGCACTTCAGAAAGATGTAATAAGCATTGTTATGTGTCCACGTGATCCAACCCCCACTACTGCAAAATGGCGGAAAATCATTCGGATGGACGAGAGAGGACAGTGAACAGGGTTCATTACCGACTTGAGATTCAGCGAGGTTCGATCGCGGAGAATAGCAAGCTAGCGCTCCAAGCCCAAGTGGGCCCGTGATACAGGGAAGCCCGGTCGCGGAGGTTTCAGCAGGCAAGAGGCTCGTATTACCCGCGTTAGGGGAGAGCAAGTTCGAACACAGTAATTTTTTAATATTACTTGCGTGTGCGATATTAAGAAGCCAGTTTATATTTGAAGCTAGAATAAGCTTGTGCATTGTGCCAGTATTACAGGCAAGCTTCTGTAGTGGATCTATGATATCTAGTTATCGAGATTCAACAGTTTTAATATACGTGAAGCTAGCGCCCGAGAAATGTGATTATCTCGCGGCCAGAACAACTTGTATTCCACGCAGCGAAGACAAGCTTGTTAGCGTGTGCACTGATGAAACATTTCGAACGGCAGTGAAGAATATAGACATTCACAAAGCACCGTGCAGTATTGTAAAAGTGAGGCTGCATATTTACTACAGTGAGATATCGATTCTACGGATATTCACTATGATATTAACTCAATATTCTTTAATAATGCAGTTTAACGTTACAATGTTAGCTGTCATGTTTGAGCAGATTATGAGCCAGGGATATACAGAGTAGAAGCATAGCGACTTTAGAGAGCAACTTTCAACATGAATTCAGAGCACTACAAAATTATGTCCAGCTATATCGTGACATTATGCAACCAAGTGACTTCATTACACCTTCGAAGTGATATATGGTTTGCAACTACGAACATTATTCAACGTCATTGCTCATTCTTAACTGAAGTCTACAAGAGTCGTCGGAAGAAGATTTAAGAAGACGCTTTCTGACGGAAGATGATGGCAGTTCAAGCGAACGGGGGAACGGCAGTTCGAGTCCAGTCTACAACAGGGGGTGTTCTTTGAGGAACGCGAGTTCGATGTCCGAGAAGACTGTTCGTGGATCGTGGGGAACTAAAGTTCGATCCTCTCCTGGGACTGAATTACCAATCCATCTGGGTAATTCCTATACGCCATAATTCAACCAGAACTTCTTTCAAGGTACAGCGAAGATACTCTATTATGTAGTTTGGAGTAGATTGATAACATGGTTGATCACCAATTTACTACTTTAGTATAGTCATTTTGTCATCGATTGGACTTAAATATTTTAGATAACCTTCAGTGTTGGATGTTTTCGTTTGCCAATCCAACTTATATTTTTATTTGGAGTTATTTTAATCTACAAGATTGTCTTATGGAATTTATTTCCATATTTTGGATATTCCGAAAATTTATTTCAATCCTATTTCCGTGGATTTTTATGTTGAATTATATTCAGGTTTTCGTCTTAAACGATTTTTACTGTTCGTTTAAGAGGAATAGCCTTGAGTATTTTTCTGCGAGAAGGTATTTTAGGGGAAGCTATCTACGATTGATGATTACATTTAAATGAGATTATGAGATAGTCTTATCGACTTTTAATAATTCTGGAAAGAATAGTATTGACGATTTCATCGATTTGCCAAGTGTAGCTACAGTGACTTTGATAATGCATTGATATTCAGTTATATCTGATAACTAGTTTATTTTTGGATAGCATTGATCTATCGTTAACGAATTCTTTTGAAGACATAAATCTCATTGGAAGATTTAAGTTAATTATTGGTCGACGATTTTTAAAGACGTCATGATCCAATCCTGAACCCAGATATGTGGAAAATTTGTATGACAACGAATTTCTTAAGGCATGCTGTAACGTCATAGAAATATTGTGGTCTTGACTTTATAACATTGTTGAGTTTACGTCAGTATGGAACGATATGTTCGTATTATTATTAAATATTTAGAGACATTTAATTAATTCCAGATTTACTCTGCGTAGTAAACGTGCAGGGGGAGTCAATCCTACACACATTTCAACGATAATTAATATTTTGAAACATCTTGTAAGCAACATTAGGGGTTGTGATGATGAATAAATTTGCAAAGCAACATTGTAACAGCTAATTGAGTTAGTATTGGACACACATATGAATGTATTGTTGGGAATACGATGGTTAATTCCGTATTAATGTATTTATTGTAACCACTGCGAAGGTTAATTCCGCATTGTGATGATAATGGTAATAGTATACGATGATGTCATTCCGTATAACTTTGTTGAAGTAAGGGTCTGCGATGAAATAATTTAAGTGTGGAAATACGAAGGATGTTTACCGTATTGTTGAAGAATCTTATTAACTTGTTGCTGTAATGATACGGTATATCATGCTGTTTGTAGCATTTGTGTGAAATGAAACTGAGTTAAGTTATTCTCATAGTTATTCTTACGAAGGTGTTAGTTGGATTAGATGATTTTAAGGAGGCATGTGGAACAGCAATGTGATCTGCTGAGTTGATAAATGTTTCTAAATTAATTATTAAACTTTTATTAAGATCTTGGACCAATAACGATATGAGGTGTTCTTAAATGAATTATCATATTAAACAGGATTTAACAGAAACCTAAACCACGACATTAATAGTCAGTGTTAAAGTTGAGTGAACTTTAAACAATTAATATTACATGAAGTAAGTGTTATGGCCATTTATAACAAAATGATCTGATAGGAAGGAAGCATAACCTACACTTTTTACGTCTATAATTATCTTGGAGAAGCCTAATAATATTCCTATATTATTTCGATATGGAGGGACAGTTTAGGCATTAAACTTGTACAACTAGTCCAATGTAAATATTTTAAACCTTTTTAATAGGCGTTGTAATTATTTTTCCTTCAACTTTGTTGAAATTGTTTATAATAATAATCATTTTGCGAGGTTAATTATATAGTGTTAAGCTACTATCATACGTGTTCTTGTTTTTGAATGGAGAAACACTTGTATGCAAGACAAGGTGAGTGAGAGATTGTATTATATGATTTATGTGTGCGATAGTTTGTGGGATTGCAATTGTAATGGAGACGCGTGTTGTACTCCAAGCTTTTTTATAGAGATTAAGGAAAGGAATAATGTTCTTAAAGGGACATTTTCAATGTGTGTTAGTAAAAGAGTGCGTGATGACTGAGGGATTAGTCGTTTGTATGCATGGATCCCGGATGAGGAGGAAACAGCTGATTGCGTATAGCAATGGCGACGATCTGAAAACAGCTGATTGACATTTCATGTAGTCCAGCTGATTGTTTTTAAATAGAAAAGGAGTTTCTGTTGTATAGAGTAAAACATAGTATTGTTAAAATTTTTAATTCACTTTTAATTGAAAATGTATTTATGGGAAAAGCTTTCGGCATATTTAAACTTTTTAAATAATTTATTTTCAATATTTAAACTCCAGTTGAGGGAGGTAATGTAAATGTGAGATTTTGGGCGTTTTCAGCTCTGCTGTTTAATGTGTGTGTGTTAAGTTTATAATGGATGAGTGGGAGTTGTTTTATATTTTACATTTTATATTTTACTTTTGTTTTTATTGGTATTTATTGTCTGGAGTTTTTACGGCAATAAATCTACCTACATTCTTTTTACAAGTGGATCTTGCGTGATTTATTTCAATTATAGTAAGGATGTGTTATGGAAAAGGGGTATTCATGGTATATGGTGCCATTAACCCGTTCCGACCCGAGATTTAGGTAAGGATCTCAAGCTCCCAAAGTAGTTAGCATCCTTGTCCAGTGTAGTTAGTCCATAACACTTCCACTACGACTGTGTGATTATCATAGAAGTGCTTGTCGGAGGGATTTTCAGGCTTTTAGCCGGGACCTTCAAGATTCTTCGATCCACTCTTCATTCTAGGATTTCGACAAGTCAGCTTCATGATAATTACGGGTACAGTACAACACATCTTGGCACAACGACCTCGCCTCCTCGTAAACACTGGCTCGCCTCCGGCCGTTTACAGATTACTGATTCTAGTGATATTTCAATGTTCTACAGGGGCGTAACTTCCGTGAAAACCACTAGGCTATCATCGTACACGTACTGTCTGCACTTTGAACTGTAAAACTTCATCATACTGCGTAAACTCTGCGTTCTATAAGTCATTCCGGCTGTTGTAAGAATCACTTTAAACGTTTGCCATGATGGCATTGCGATGCGCTACGTTCTTCGCCTCAATACTATATTTGAGTATAACTTATGCACGGTCCTGGAACTATCTTCACCGGTCGGTGTATAGGAAGTAAGTGGCCGTCTCCCTGTTATCGGCTCACCTCCTAAACTCGCTTTCTGAGTGCAGGGCCCTCTGTAGAGTACTTCCTGGTCACATGGCCTGCTTCATACCCTACTCGTCTCACACGTTGCCACGTCATTGGAGACTCTTCACAAATTCTCAAACAGATTAGGAACTGTCAGTGACGTCACAACCATCGCACGTCATCTGTCCACTCTCAACTCATGGCGTACCTTCAATCAACGTGACACATGACATATCGGGGTTAGTACAGTTGTGTTTCCAGATCCAGTTCTTAAAGGCCTTGGAGCAAGGTACTTGGGATCACGCCCGTACTTGAGACAATGATAGGTATGGTTTTCACCCGTTCTACATTCCATTGCCTTTTGATAGGGCCGACCAACTCGCAATATTTGCTTTATTATCATTATTATTATTATTATTATTATTATTATTATTATTATTATTATTATTATGTACAGGTGGTACCGTACTATTATTAAATCTTGGAAGTAGTTTTCCATGGTTACCCGGTTCTGCCCCAGGCAAATGCCGGGATGGTTCCTAACTTAAGGCCACGGTCGCCTTCCTCCCAATCCTCACCTGAATTAAAAATACCCACATTACTACAGAAACTACAAACACCAGGTCATCAGACAAATTCTACCCATACCCAACTTCATGGGGCTAAATGACCAAAATCGCCAAGCCTCTCAAACAAAATATCAAGTATTTTTACTTCCGTCTTAAATGCTAGTTCTGAACAGACTACGGGATGTCGGAATTTTGTCCCACTGTATTTCATTAACGTGCTGGACGTCAATGACACACCAGGGCTGATTATCGAAACTATTTTATACATATACTTACAAAGTAGGCTACACAATACAACCGGTCCTAACGTCCATAGCCATAGCGTGCGATTTCAACAACAACAACAACAACAAAAACAACAGCAATACAAGTTTTCTTACGAGACGGATAGTCCTAACCTCATAACAGCTGATACCACCCCTCAACCGGTAAGGTCAATGCTCCGATTACGTAACAACTTCCCCTCAGTGCGTCGTCCCACTTCGCCCCGCCACGTTTCCTCCAGACTGCCCTCCCCATCTTCTGTTTGATGATTGAAGAATTTCTGATCAACATAAACATTGACTTTTTAATGAATAATTTTCAATTTAAAGATAGGTGACATTTTTTTAAAACCCAGGATGCTTAGAATAATCTCTTCTATCACCAGTGTAACGGACTTCCATTATATCAATTACACTCTGTATAGATTTCTTAGTTGCATTTTTATGATGTCATGATAGCCGCTGCGTGCTATATTTTCAGTGATATGCATATGAATAATAATGCTAGTGAGGTTCATTTTATGGTACTCCTCTCTCTTGAAATTTCCTGTTATTTTATTATAATATGAGTTAATGATATTCAATTTTTAAGATTACGCCCAGCCACCAATGTGAATGTATGGAGCCGATATTATTTTGACTTGGTCATCGGATGACCCTCACAAGGTTCTACATTACCAATTTTCATCATTGTAGCTTCAAAATACATTCAGTTATTTATTATCGTATAGATTTCTTCAAGATAGCCGCTTAGCGCTGTATTCAGTATGTTCTACTTATGGATTATTACAGCAGTGTCCCTCATATGGTACTAACTTTCGTTTTAATTGCACAATTACATGCTGTATAATTCATTAATACATTTTAAAAGTACGCCCAGCCATAAATTAAAACATTTGAAGTCGCTGTTATTTTGTTTTTGACATACAAAGCTACATATAAAAACTTATCATATCACTAAATTTTAAATTATGTAATTTGAGCTTGGCCGCTGCGCACTATGTTCAGTGCGATAACGTTATCAGTAACGCTACTGAAGCCTCGTATAGTACTCCTCTCCTACCAAGTATCGTCTTAATTGTGCATTTGTATTCTGAGTTACTGATTTGTATAGTATAATAGTACGCATAACCACCACCATGAATATACCGAGTCACGGTTATTTTGCATTGGGTATACAAAGCAAATTTTAAAGTTCTACCTTATCACTTAACTTCGATTTAATACTCGTAGCTATAAGATACTGAGAATAGTTAATTTATTACAAAAATTTAGGTAGCCGCTGTCGCAATTTTCACTGTGATAACGTTTTGACTGACACAGATGAGAGCCCTTGTTCGATACCCAAAATCTTACCAAGATGCGTTATACGTACGCATTTATATTCTGAGTTGTCGATTTAAATGATCTAATAGTTCGCGCAACTGCCATCTAGGATGTGTGGCGTGTATTTCCTTTTGCCCTGGCCATAAAAGGCCACTTATACGTTCCTTAACTTTTATTGCTATAACTAAAAAGTATGTGTTTATAGTATAAATTTAAGATGGCGGGTGCGCGTGACATGTACTCTTATATTGTCAGTACGTTGGTAACAGAGGGTCCTTACTTGAAACTACCTGAATGAAAAGTGCAGTGAGAATTGATTGTATCATGTGTTATGGATTTCAATGCTTGGATGATTCGCAGAGCTTACTTAGCTGATGATCGTGTAAATTTGGTCACAGACGCTTCCCTTTAGTTTCCTAAAATGTAGTAAAGATCCGAGGATTAGTTTATTCGTAATGCGATTTAAGTTTTTAACACTTTGGTGACCGCTATATTGTTTTCGTTAACATGGCGGCGGTATAAAACGTGATATTGAGGTGCCCTTTGCTAGTGCTACCTCTGTATTAAATTTTATTCAATTCCGTTTCGTCGTTTGGGGAATGATGGGGGGGGGCGGCAAACATACATACATACATACAAACATACACACATACACACAGACAGACACACGGACATTTGACTCGTGTAGATCTCACAAGTCTACGTTCACTCTTTACAAAATTTGGAAGTAGCGTAAAAATGGACCTTACTTGGAACATTGGAAATTTTAGTCGTGGAGAACAGTAGGCCATTTCAGCTCAGAGGACCTCAGAGGGCCCACGGACTGGAGTTAGGAGACCTATGCATGATTTACCACCATTTTTATCCAGGGGTTCAAATATATCTATTGCCAGTCACAATTCAAATACACTAGCATTCGATCAAATTTTCAAGATGCAATTTTCTGTAGAATGGAATGTATCCATATAAATTACTCGTTAAATCTGTTCCCAAATCATTTGAGAAATGATTCATTCAGTGAAACTAAAATTATATCTCCAATCCTATATTTAGCACCTGTTTTGTGGTGTTAAAAATTGCACATTTGAGCTCCGTGAGTGATGGGGAAATAGGTTATGGAGGACATATCTGACACTCTCTCGGTCTCTCTCTCACACACGTTATTGCCCGTGTTTCGGCATTGTTTGTCACTTGTCCTGCGCTCATACGTAAACAATAATACACCATAAACCAAAGCCCGTGGCACTACAGCCCATGAAAGGCCTAGGGCTACCAAGCGATTACTGCCCAGCCATTTGGCCTGCAGATTATGGGGTGACACGTGGTCAGCGCGTCGGATTCCCTCAGCCATTTATCTTGGTCTCCGTGACCTGGGCGCTGCTTCACTGTCAAACAGCTACCAAATTGTCCTCGTGAGGCTCAGTGCATCCCGTTCCGGCCCTCACGTCAGTTTCTAAAATGCCTGACGGAGCCGGGTGAGAGGCATGCGCGCTTCCACAACACCCCCCCCCCCCCCGTTTGAAAAACAAACACTATTGCCGTAAAATGTTTGGCTACACATAGAACACATACGAACAAATTCTAAAACTACTTTGCATAGTAACAACGTAAATAACAAGTAATAGGCTTATATTTTATGTAGGGCCGATAAACCATAAACTTTTTAAAGTATGTTCATTACATTTTTAAATTCAGTGTAACTTACGCGTTACATAGGTGAATAATGTTGAAAAATAGTTGCAGCATAGAATATTAATATTAATAATAATGTTGTTGGTTTACGTCCATTTTGGATACTATGGCTTTTAGAGACGCCGGGGTGCTGGAAGGTCGCCCCGAATTGGTTCTTTAATGTGCCAGTAAATTTAATGACACGGCTCCCACGCATTTGCGCACCCTCAAATGGCAACTGACTGCGCAAGAATCCAATCCTGCTGGTGTATTCTTGGAATACACGGTACGAGAGAATATAATTTTTTATGCTCTTTGCATGTTCATTTCTTGCTTTTTTATCAAACACCAACACTGATCTTCTATTTTCTCCTTGTTGGTCATGTCTCTATGTTCTTTGTGAGTCTGTTCTAGATATATATCTGCCACGACTCACCTAGCGTCATCTAGCAGCGAATCTCAGAAGCTCCTCAATTCTTCCTGGTGCAAGAGGACTTCCTTATCCATCTGGCCACCAGTTCTCGTTGCCATCGCTAGCTATTATCTCCGTGATCAAGAGAACTTCGTCTACTATTTCACCCACCAGGCTGTGCTAGTATCGCCTGCTATCAACTCTTTCAAGACCATTTCCTCAAGAGAATTTAAGTTTACAATATTGGTCATGCTTATATGTTTTCCTTTTGTCTCCTACCCCCACTCTTTTCCCTTCCTTGGACCCTCCGCGCTTCGCTGAGTGGGTCTCACTTGTAAGTCGGCAGTTGACTCGGTCAGTCCAGGCTCAATCAGAGCTAGTCTCCTCAAACCAAGAGGCACTCTCTACATTCTACGCCATGTTGGCACATTAAGTATTCGTCAAAGGGAACTTCACCTTCGACATGCAACCAAGATAAGTACAGACTTACGGTTTTAACCTCATCTTCATCAGTTTTATTATCTGCATGCTTTTATTGATCATTTTATAGACAGCGTGGGATTACTTATTTGGGGCGGTAATCATCCTTCGCGGGATTTGCCATGTTGGGCTTTTGTCTGTTTAAGCCAACCTTAATAGAAAGTAGCTTTTCTTAAGCTATTTAAATGAGAGATCTTCTCACAACGTGGGATATTATCTAATACCCGCTGTCGATAAAATATTAAGCTCGTTCCACCGCTGGATTAAATTTGGCCCCATTCTTCTATTAGGATTGTTCTGGAACCTTCCAGATTCTGTACTCCATCTACAAGTCTTGCCGTCATACTATTTAAAATGAGGAATCTTCCTTATAAATTACTGCAATAGCTAAATTTTCTTCCACCGTTGGAATGTTCTATGGCGCATTTAATTGTAATTCACAACTATCTCAAGCAATAGACTCTCGCCTACCTAGTGCAACCAGTTATTTTTCATCATTGCAATAACTTTATTTCCCATAAACTTTCGTGTTACTACAGTGAACTTTTCATCCATTCAACAAACTATAGTGAGAACTAGTGTTTGTTCAACATTTCTACCGCGTCGCGATCGTCCGATTATCATAAATAAGGCCATGAACATTGATCCTAAATCCCAATTGATCTTTCCTAAACCTTCTACTAACAAACCATATTACTAAAATTGTAACTCTAGATCTATTGCAATGAGGTGTCACTCTAAAGACGTGCCCTCCCACCTTTGCTTATATCTCATTAATTAATTTCTGCATAAACACGTGTTTCATACACGGTTCAAGCTTACATTGTTTCTCCCTTATAATCAGGGAATACAATTCTTTCAACTCAGGAGTGAGTTATTTCTAGGTTTCACGAAAGGGAAACTTGCCCCATTAGTCTCGTGATTCCTAATTAAACATAGGAAGTCTAGAACCTTCCTTTTGACTTTCTCTTCAGGTTTCACAGTAAGTGACCTGCCCTCTTTTGTATAATTGTGATAAAAGTAATTCTGCTCAAATATAAGAAGTTATAGGAACTTCTATCTTATTTTTCATGTTTTTCTTATTGTTATTATCGAAGTGGTTACTTTTTCTAGAATGTTTTCTCAGAAATTTCTTATAGTACACACCTTGCATTCTATTTATTGTTAAACTTTATTCACCTTAATTGTCTTTAAATTTTGAATTTTTATCTTCGCTCTTTTAAATCCTTGCTAGGATTTTATAAAGGTTTGAAACCTAATAAATTGTTAATTGCCTGGAGCAAACTTTAAATGTTAGGAGGTCTGCGACCCCAAATTGTTACTAAAAATTGAAACTATATACTTGTCAAATTTATTAGACTTTTTTGCATTGTTAAATAAATTCAAACTTTCCTTTTCGACTCATCATTTCTCTAATACAACGGTTAGGCAAGATCCTGTCTTCCTTGGCTCTTCCTACTCAATGCCATTAAATCTATTGATAGGGCTTTCACCACTCGTTGCATTTGAGCAAGAACTCTTAGTGGTAATCTCTTTAAAGTTTCTCTTAGCATTAATAGCTAATTCTAACTGGCCAGTAAGGCAAGTACAGCTCGCTACGCCACCTACCTGCTTGTGGAGATCCTCTCCGAAAACTTATGGTTGGTTTTCCAAAAGATAAGTGTTTCTCTTTGTCTAAACATTTAGCCGGCTCCTTGCTGAGTAAAGGCTTAGCCATTTCCAAATGCAACTATTGGTTCACTTACCAAAATTACTCCCCAAGGTATAATTTGTTTTATCACAATCCTTCTTGGAAGCACATGGTCGCTTTTTAGAAACTCCACAACTTCGAAAACTGGAAATATCAAAATCGATGCAAATTATTGGAATTCTTCGAATTACATGGTCAAAAAAGAATTCCTTTGAACAGATCTACAATAAGTCTGTTACTCTCGCCAGACCATCACCCTTCCCCATAGTACGCATATGCATGCTTGAGAGGGAATACTCTAAAGCCATTCTCTTGCAAACCGCCCAAGTCCTAGCTGCGGTTCCCGTTAGCTTCGACCAGGTCCTTACCCACTTTAGGTGTCAGAGAACGGATTTGCAGTGGCAACCGCCTCTAAGTGCATTTAAAATTAAATTCATAACTTTTGTGGGACTCTCCTCCTATCTTTCTATCCTTTTTCTCCAGTCCGAAACCCACCTCCTTTTCTTTATCATCTTCCCTTGGTGGTTAGGTTATGCCTCAGCCAATAATCTACCCACCTGCCACCTTGGGAACAGCAGGCAAGAACGTTTCCGCTGAGCCACGCACCCAGTCTTGAAGCATAGAAAGTCGTGCACTACAAGCATTTAATTAGAGGGAGTTTTATCACAAGTTTAAAACTTCCATAAGTTCTCACATTCAGTGCAGTATATTTATGGAGCAACTAATCACTCATTGTAATTAAACACTCCCAATTCACGTCACACAGTCATAAGAACTGTGTATTTGGTGGTGGATTGAGGGCCACATCGACCCACTCGCCACGTGGAGTGGCAGCGATTGTAGACGCTTAAAAAAGAATGTGTGTGCAAGAGAGTAAGATTTAGGTTGTGGCATGTGGTGACCACTACCTCCATACCCACCACAGACACCATTATTGTGAAAATATAACCCCTCATATCAGACGTTAAACATATGATTGGGGATCTCATTTTGGTATATCTGAATAAACAGTTTACAGTAGAAAAGATTCCTTGTCAGTTTTATTCCTTTCTGTGTGATATATTACAACTCCATAAAAATAATATATTTTAATACGTATCCGTTGTGCAGCAGTCTGACATGGCGTTAGTTAGCCTACCTTGAGAAATATGAAATAGGTTGATGATAACACTCAGTGTTCATTGTGTCTGTATGTCCATTGACCATCCCACAGGTGTCAGTAAGTTTCCTCCCATCAAATACTAATGGCTGGCAGGTGTATCCTTCACACCGTGGTCTTAACCACACTCTTATATTGCCACTGCATAAGAGAAAACAATATGGCGTTCACATTCATTCTCAATGCCTAAGTCGAATTTTAACGGATATCTACTAAATTCGAGTCTCACGAGGATTCGTTGGCAGAGTCACAATTGTTTCAGGTAATTCATACGGCCACCATGCATGACTTTCAAGTTAGTCAAAGATATTTGTTCCAATAGATAACTACTCGCCAAACTAGTATCCACAAAGGTGAATATGGTGGACATAAATTGCCAAAATTACAAAGTTATTATATTCAATACTAGCAGTAGTGCCCGGCTTCGCCCGGTGGATTTATTTGTTTTTTGGATGGTAATGAATACTACTACTGAACTGGCACATGATACTTAAACTACCAGCAAAAAAGTTTAAATGTAACTTTTTGTATTGGAGGTGGTGGTGGCGGTTGTAGTGAGGGTAATAAGCAGTAGACTATAATGGACGTAACATTTAGGTCATTTTCCCCTAATGATAATAATGAATAGGGAAACGGCTATTTACTAACTACAGCACTGACACATCTAATTTACAAACAAATTTCTAAAAATGATCAGAAAGAGAAGTAAGTGAAATAAAAGACACCGCCTAGGGCCTATATCTCATTGTCAGTTAGAAATGTAGAGACCAATAGTGTCGTCTTTTGTCGCATAGCGCCGTAGGAAATTAATCAGAACACTTTGGAAAACTTCGGCTGTCCCGACCTCCTGAGGTAGCAATAGTATCATGTATGGCCACATAGCACTCAACAATAAATTAAGGTAAATTTGAAAGCACCAACGCTTATTGCAGCTGATAACCTCAATGTATTGCAACAAAACCATTGCACTTATACAGATGCATAATATGTTCATGATGATAACTGTTTTAAGGGACAAAATACATCTTTTGCACTAATTACACCCCGTTACGGCAATTTATAAGCAGCGCAAGATTTAACTATTTTCGCAATTCTGCACCAGAACACTGGTAGGGGCGCCGTGATGCAGCCCGAATTGCCAGTCAACAATATACTTATTAAAATACTCTTACAGTTACACTACTACGGACATGAATGATTCCAGGGCCTTAATACATGGTTTTCAATTTCAGTTTGTTTGTTATTCTAAATGTAGGGAATGGAGCGCGTTGTCCAAAATATCAATTGGACAGTGTTACCAGCAGGGTTTCAATGTGTATGTATAATTTGGTGCAATTAGGAGGAACGGTGTAGATATGTGATAAAGAGCCTAAATGCAGGGAATGGTGTGGTCTGTCCGAAATTTATTGTGGACAGTGTCACCCGCAGGGTTCCAAAGGGAAGGTGTACAAAATGTGGTTCAGATCGGTGAAATGGTGTAGAAATATGCCAATGGACCTAAATGCGGGGAATGGAGTGGTCTGTCCGAAATTTCAAGCAGACAGTGTTGCTCGTCGCGTTCCAGAGTGTAAGTATGAGATATTTGTTTCAGATCGGTGAAACGGTGTAGATATGTGCCAAATGGCCTAAATGCAGTGAATGGAGTGGTCTGTCGGAAATTGCATGCAGATAGTGTTCCTCGTAGCGTTCCAGGGGGTAAGTATACACATTTTGTTTCAGATCGGTGAAACGGTGTAGATTTGTGCCAAAGGGCGAAAATGCAGGGAATGCAGTGGTCTGTCCGAAATGTCATGCAGACTGTGTTTTCGCATTGTTCCAAAGGTTATGTAATCAAATGTTGGTTCAGATCGGTGAAACGGTGTAGATTTGTGCCAAAGGGCATAAATGCAGGGAATGGAGTAGTCTGTCCGAAATATAAATTGGACAGTGTTACCCGCAGTGTTCCAAAGGGTGTGTATACAACTTTTGGTTCAGACCGGTGAAACGGTGTAGATTTGTGCCAAAGGGCGTAAATGCAGGGAATGCAGTGGTATGTCCGAAATGTCATGCAGACTGTGTTTTCGCATTGTTCCAAAGGTTATGTAATCAAATTTTGGTTCAGATTGGTGAAACGGTGTAGATTTGTGCCAAAGGGCATAAATGCAGGGAATGGAGTAGTCTGTCCGAAATTTAATGTAAACAGTGTTACTCGCAGGGTTTCAAAGGCTAAGTATACACATTTGGTTCAGATCGGTGAAACGGTGTGGATTTGTGTCAAATGGCCTAAATGCAGGGAATGGAGTGGTCTGTCCTAAATTTCATGCTGACAGTGTTACTCGCAGGGTTCCAGAGGGTAAGTATACACATTTTGGTTCAGATCAGTGAAACGGTGTAGATTTGTGCCAAAGGACCTAAATGCAGGGAATATAATGGTTTGTCCGAAATTTCATGTATACAGTGTTACTCGCAAGGTTCCAAAGGGTAAGTATACATATTTTGGTTCAGATCGGTGAAACGGTGTCGATTTGTATCAAAGGGCCTAAATGCAGGGAATGGAGTAGTCTGTCCGAAATTTAAAGTGGGCAGTGTTACCCGCAGTGTTCCAAAGGGTGTGTATACAAATTTTGGTTCAGATCGGTGAAACGGTGTAGATTTGTGCCAAAGGACCTAAATGCAGGGAATATAGTGGTCTGTCCGATATTTCATGTATACAGTGTTACTCGCAAGGTTCCAAAGGGAAAGTATACATATTTCGGTTCAGATCGATGAAACGGTGTCGATTTGTATCAAAGGGCCTAAATGCAGGTAATGGAGTAGTCTGTCCGAAATTTAAAGTGGGCAGTGTTACCCGCAGTGTTCCAAAGAGTGTGCATACAAATTTTGGTTCAGATCGGTGAAACGGTGTAGATTTGTGCCAAAGGGCGTAAATGCAGGGAATGCAGCGGTCTGTCCGAAATGTCATGCAGACTGTGTTACTCGCATGGTTCCAAAGGGTAAGTAATCAAATTTTGAGTCAGATCGGTGAAACGGTGTAGATTTATGCCAAAGGGCATAAATGCAGGGAACGGAGTGGTCTGTCCGAAATTTAATGTAAACTGTGTTACACGCAGGATTTCAAAGGCTAAGTATACACATTTTGGTTCAGATCGGTGAAACGGTGCAGATTTGTGCCAAAGGGCCTAAATGCAGGGAATGGAGTGGTCTGTCCGAAATTTAACATGGCCTAAACTAATCCTCTTGAATCTGGCTATAATATAAAAAAAAGAATTTTTCGAACCCGACTTTTAGTTCCAGAGATTAGCTCGTTTAAACCCACAAACTCTTCAGCTTTATTATATTAGTATAGATTACGTACATATACTTTACAAATAAACAATCAGTTGTTCGGTATTTGCAACTTACTTAGCCGTGAAAGCGAATATGCCAATGTAGTTATCCTTCTACCTTGCATTGAAGATCTGCGTTGTACCTCTTTTAGTGACCATTGATTGCTGTGCTTCCCCCTAAAACATTCTCCCCCATATTGTGCCGCTCCCAGGCATGCTCCAAAATGTACTTCTCCACATCGTCCCTCGCTGTAGTGTTGTCATCAGCTTCTGAACCTTCATGTTGGAAGATCGCTAGTGGTAAGTTCGCATGTTTCTCTTTGAAGTTCGCATGATGTTCATTTGCCGCTCAGTTAATGCGATGTTGTTGCGTGTCGATCGCCTTTTCTCAGTTTTTGTTATTAGCACACGCCTTCCAAATCTACACATGTACCACAACCCCCATGCCATTTAGTGCTGTATGACAAGGATTCTACACATCTCAGAGAAATTCCCCTTTAATTTGAATTAAATAAACCTTTTAAAGAAGTTTGGAATCGTAGTCAATTTTTTTGTAGAAATACCTTTTGTATCGCTGCCAATGTTCTTTATTATAATATTTCGAAGTCCACGTGCGTACAAATTGTTATCTCAATGACGACGGAAATATTATAAGTCTTTATCTCGACGCCGCTTACTAATATTCACCATCACCATAAGTAGGCCTACTTTATATTCACTAAGTTCAATCTCCGTAGGAATATTGCTCAAAAATCAGCTAAATATCAAAAGTGCTTTTTATCGCATTTAATATAAATCAAAGTTTAACTTTAGATATATCACATTGTATATCGGTGGCAATATTTCATAATTTCGACTCGTCGTGAAAGATTCAACATTTTATAATGTTCCCTCTCTAAATATTTCCAAGTCATGCGTTTCATTTTCAAAATTATTTAAAATCCATCGTCACAGTTTCATTTACTAAGGAATTATTTGAAGTCCATCCTCACAGTTTCATTAACCGAGGCTCTATCATAAATATTGCGCAGATATAACACGATCAATTCCTGGTAGGAAAAAATAATTCACGCTCTCAAAAATATCAAAGTCTTGTAGCTGTGTTTTATCGTAATATTTCAAGCCCAAAACGATGAGAGATGGCTTCCTCGAACCAACGAGAACGAGTGCCTATTAGAGAGTTCTCTTTCAATCTACCGTAAATTGGGATCCTTTAGCAATTGTTTGAACAGCAAATCTTTCGCCATTCTTCAATCCTGCAATTAATCATTACAGAGATGTTTCAGACATTCGGTAAAATGTTCTTGTTCAATATTCTATAAAGATGTCCTCTTCATAACTGTTCTCTTCAATGATACATTACTCCCCAATTAGGGTTGGACTCGAAAATTTTATTCGGCAGTCACCGTTCGTGTGCACTACCTTTTCTCTTGTATTCTTTCCTGTTCGGCAATAATCGTTTTGCATTCGGGCTCGTGTAGTTTATAAGTTTATCTCTTCTTTAACCGGCGGTTCAAAAACAGAAACAATAAATTCAAGCGATTCAAGGGCCTGTCAATCGACTCTCGCTTCCTCAAATACTTCGCTCTGACAAGGAAACTCCACCCATTTCTCGCTGTTAATTACGGACATCAATTCAAGCCGCCTCATACTACGGGCTCAGTACTTACTCAGCGTTTTCCAGGGGAAGTATGAAAACATCCGAAGGAAAAACTATACTCAGAATAGCCGCTGTCAGCGCCGGGATTTACACTTACAACCTTCGTCGTGGTTAGGGTGGATAAATTACGCGCAGCGTCCATCTTCAGCATATAAAAATGAAATCGATCATTCACTATCTAAGAAACCTAGAATTTCGAAACGTGCCATAAAGTTAGTTCTGTATAGGAAATTTACTCTGTTGGAGGTAGGCCTATATGAGAACAGATTGCATGAATTCAAAATGGTGGCAACGCGTATTATTGAAACACTTATTTCGAAAATTGGTGTGACACATCATTCAAACAAGTTACAAAACTACCAGGCTGACTAATAAGAGCAGTTACCATCTACGATCTGTAAAATATGAAATCGGTAACTCACCATCTACAAAGGTAGAATTTCCTATCTTGGCAAAAGGATGATACTGTATAGAAAGTTTAAGTGGCTTGGAGTAATATGGAGAGATAATGATGAAATGTCGAAGGATATTGCCCCCTATTAGAAATGTGCTATGCTATGTTCGCAGAATTATAAAATTGAACATTACGCACAATTGCCATCCTTAATGTGTAAAATACGGTTTTGAACTCTTCTGGCAGATTTACAGTGCTAAAACGTAGCATTTGTCAACTGTTCCATGAGTCTTATACCAGTGTTAAAATTCTTCATCGCAAAACCGGGATTCGAAACCGGCCAGTATGACACCTGGACAAAAATCGTTCCATTCATAGATATTGGTTTACCTAGAATTAATCTAATCTCCGTTGTAGTATCCTTCCTTCCCTTAGAAAATTCATATAAGCCTTATAATTTTGTAATAACTTATATTAACGTTCCTGAAATTCCATACTAGATGCACAATTTACTTTAAAGTAGTCTTCATTGTACCTCAAATAGCTCCGATTAAGAGAGGCACACGGAGTTTGCGGTAGTCCACTGCACTGTCAAACTGTGTGATGCCATACATGTAATGTGGTCTGCATTAGCCGAGATTTAACCACACTACAGCAAGCCAGAGCTCATCTACATAGACTTCCCCCTTCATACATCGTCTATATCATTTAACACGCATCGCTGCTATTGTTTGTGAAAAGAGTGTATTCATTTTCTTAATGGCATGCCACAAGGAATAACAGGGGTCATGCAGATTATATTCATCATGTAATTAATGAGCGTAATGATGAGTTATGTACGGAGTCTGAAGGTAAAGGAGGGAGACTTCGAGGCACTGAGGGAGCTCGTAATTGTAACAAGCCTAGCCCCAAGAACCTCATAGGTCATTCCCAACCCAAGGAGATGTTACAGGAAATAAACTGGCACGAGAAGGAATAACAGTAACCATAACAATTTCCACTTCATACTTATATTAGGAGCCGCGTCAGCTGCTATGGTGATTCCGGGTTCTCACTCTTAGTACGCCAAAAAATCGAAATGTTCATCTTCCGTCAATCTCAGTCAATCCCAAATGAAATGAATTTCTCTGCATTGGGATATTTACTCATCCGTTTAAATCATAGTCCCTAAAATGATTGCCTAAACTATAATACATATTTTAGGACATTGTGTATCTTCTAATATGTTACAAGGCAAAACACTGCTGATGTGTCCCTAAGAGATAAGATTATCAGTTTCCGTTTTGAAAGCATTATTCTAATTTTATTTTTTGTGAGTGAAGTACGAGGTAATAACTTGTGAATGAGATCCTGTTTCAATAGCCAACCCATATTAAGTGGAAAAGTTATGGATTCGGAACGAACTATGTTAGACTAATTACGTTCGGCACATTACTGAATCAACAAGCGCTTCATAATCAATAAGTGATCACGAAACTGGTTTAAAGTGATGAAGAAAGTACAATGATTTTAGTTATAGCAGAGGGGTTGCTCCTAATTCTGAAATGTATTTACTAGAATCAACACTAGCTTGGTATGTAAGGAGGGCTTCATGACAAACAGTCCCTTCTCCAAAGCTAACTTTTTGAGTTATGGTGACTGAAGCTTCGGATATCACCTCCGCATTATGCAGTGTATTATATAGACTACAATTTCATATTTCGGCATTACAATGTTGATGTCCCGGTTTCCGAAACATTTTGGCGAATTTTTAGCCTATTTTCATTTGATGAAAAAATAGGCTTATTTATTATTGGAATTAAACACAATGTGTACAGAATTATTACATAACAGATATCATTGACATTCGTCTTTGCATAGTGCGAGATTGGCATTGTTCTTTGTGTACATTCAAATAGGTGATATTGTTTGCAGGATTGGTTGCAGAGTTCACAGCTGCATTGACTGTCGGCGTTGTTGTAACCTTTCCTGTTGCTGATTTTATGGTGGAAGCCGTGAATTGTTCCTCGGATGTAGAGGTGTCGTAGTTCATAGCCGGCTGATTTCCATTCTTTCCCCTTCATGGCTGGGGTGCGGTAGAAATCGGGGTCTATTTCTGTTGATTTCTGGGCTCTTTCTTCCAGGAACTTGATGCATGCTTGGGTTTGAATTAGGTTGTGTTTTAATATTAGGTCTTCTATAAATGTTTTTGTTCCCACCAGTTGATAAACTAATGTGGTTGGGGCGTACTTCGATACGCACAGGGTTTTCATGAGGTATCTGGCTTTAACTCTCTCCAGGTCTTTGATGTTTTTGCAGTTCAAGTGTGGCCAAATTATTTTAATTGCGTATGATGCTATTGGGGCAATTTTCAGATTGTACAGTGGAATTGATGTTTATAGTGAGAGGCTACGAAGTCTTTCGATTTCCATTGTGGCTTTTATTGCGGAGATTGATCTTTCCTCAACTTGTCTTAGGAAGGTGAATCCGGTGACCTGCAGAGTTACCCCTAAATACTTGTACGCCTTCGCTATGCCTAAAGTGTGCTTCCCACATGTGAAGACATCCTTCGAGGATATTCGTCCGCCTTTGCGAAACTTCATTACTTTTGTCTTGTTCTGTTTTTTTTTAAGTTCGTTTTCTTTCGTCCATTCCTCTAACCTATTGGTAGCTTGCTGCATCGCTTCCCTGGTTTTGGTTAGGATCACCATTTCATCTGCATAGAGCAGTATTTTTACCCCTTCCGTTGTGATCTTTGAACTACGTCGTTTGTGAGCATGTTGAAAAGTATCGGGCTTAGAGGGCCACCTTGTAGAACTCCGTTTGTCTGTTTTATGTTCATTGATTCTAGCTGACCGTCACATATGCTTATTACGTTGCTGTTCAGTATGCTTGTTATGAGACCAAGGAAAGGGTCTTCTGGTCCTAGAACTGTCCTCAGTTTTTGAATGAGAATGTTCCTGTTCACTCCATCAAAAGCTTTTTTGTTAATCTACGAAGGTCGCGTATGTGCTGCCTTTGGGTTGACTTAGTGCTTCACCTATGTATTCTAGTACTTTCTGTATTGCTTGGGTTGTCGATCTTCCTGGTATGAATCCGTGTTGTTCCTCTGGTGTCTCTTCCATTAATTGCTCGAAGATTCTTTCTCGTATGACGTTGGATAACATCTTGAAGGATGCACATTCAAGCGCAATCCCCCTGTATGAGTTGGGTGCATCATGTGGTCCACTGCCTTTGTATATTATCTTGATTGTTGATTTCCTCCAGGAGTTCGGTATATTTCAAAGTTCTATACATTTGTTGTATAGGGCTGTCCATATTCTTATTGTGTATGGGAGTGATGCCTTGATGATTTCATTTGAAATGTTGTCCGGTCCTGCTGCTTTTCCAGGCTTGCTGCTCTGTATTACCGACCAGACTTCAGCTTCTGTTATGGTTGGTGGCATTTCTCCTTCCGTATGCTCTCTTGGTCCGTCTTGTTGCTCGAAGACTGTCAGTATGCATGAGAATGTTCCTGTTCACTCCATCAAAAGCTTTTTTGTTAATCTACGAAGGTCGCGTATGTGCTGCCTTTGGGTTGACTTAGTGCTTCACCTGTAAAATGGGCTTCCCATGTCTCGAGCGGGGTGTTTGGTACCACGGTGTTTCTTCTTGCTTCTAGGACTCTATACGGTTTATTTTCTGCTTCTCTCAGTAGCTGCTGCTCTTTTCTGAGTGCTTAGTCCTTCCTCTTTGCGCGAAGTAGGTTAACATAAGTCCTTCTTTCCTGATTATACTTTTCTCGATTTTCCTGACTCTGTTTACACTTTAGGTTATGAAATCTTCCTCTGACGTTATTTCTTATTTCATAGCATTCTGTGTCGAACCACGGCTTGCTTCTCCTTACTGGATGTGGGCCTGGAGTTGCTTCCAATGGACAGTCCTGAAGTATTCGCATGGCGGTGTCCAGTTCTCCTTCTTCTATGAGTTTCATGATGTGGCCATGGTCAAGGGTCTGGCTGAGGGATTCTGTGTCTAATAGTCTCGGTGCCCATCTTCGCGTTTCCTTGGGCTCTCGTCCTGGGTTATTTTGGAGTTGGAAGGTTGCTGTTACTGGTAAGTGATTCCTGGTAGTATCCCAGGAATCCTTTCCCAGCACTGCGTGTCCCTTTAGCTTTATCTTTCTTCCGCGATAGAAAATTAAGTCATTGGTGCTGGTTCCGTTGTGTGCAATGTATGTGGGACATTCTTCCTTGTTGATTAGTTGGAAGCCCTCTTCTTGCATCAGTTCCGTTAGGGCTCTTCCTTTTCTGTTTGGTATGTCCAGACGGCAGTTGAATTCACCTGCCATTATGGTTGATTTTTCCTAGTCGATATGTCCTAAAATTTTGGTGATGCTTTCGACCGTTTCCTCGGATGATATATGGGGGCGATGGTATACTCCTATTATTGTGATGTCCTTCAGGTGAACTGTAACTGAATATTCGGTAACTTGGTTTCGTATAGGCTGTCCTAGTGATGCCTTATGGAAGCAGGTGATCCCGCCTGAGAGATGTTTGCTAATGCGTGAGTCGCATAGTATCCCGTGATGTTCAAGGGTTCAGTTAAAAAAGTTTCACAAAATGTTATTACGTCTTGCATAAATAGTGAGTTATTTGGCAGAGTGCTCAGGGCTGATTTAATTCCTTCTACATTCCATATTGTTAGTTCTATTGTTTGGATTTTTACTTCACTTTGTTTATTAAAAGAGATAGAGGCGAAAATTGACCTCCTCTGGCCAGAAATCTTCTGAGTCTAGCTTGTTTGCCTCATCCTCTGTTACTCCTATTCTAAACGCCTTTGATCGGCCTCTGGTTCTTCTCTCTTCACAGGCACTTACTGACTTTTTACCCTCGTGTTTCATATACCCTGTGATATCTTCTACCGTTGTGGATTCATCCAATCTTCCAATGGACATCCATTTGAGTTTCTTGGTTGGTTTCAGTCTGTCTGTTTTGGCTCCTGTGCTTGTTTTTGGAGGCGGGAAACATTTTCTCGTAGCTGTTCGCAGACCACTACCTTTGTTTGTATGGTGGAATGCTCTGTTGGGGACATTTCCTTCCTCCCTCGTATTGTTCATCCTACTTTCTTTACTTGGCCTCAGTACCACTTCCCTCCATTCCTCCCTTGGAATCTGGTTTTCATTTCCTGTATCTACTTCTGGAAAACATTCTCCACTCCTATTTGGGGTTTCTTGTGCGTCTGTTGTTTCTGTTTCCTTCGGTATTTTGTTTAGTTTCTGGTTAATTTCATTTTCGATTACCGTATCTAGCTCATTTCTTAGAAAATCCATTATGTTTTCAAGATTTACCTCTTCGTTAGCTGGTATGTCGTTACCTTCACATTTACGTCTGGTTTCCTTTGGGCTCTCGTGTTGGTGGACAGGTTTTGGGATTTGTTCCCGCGTTTGACCACCACAGACCACTACCTTTGTTTGTATGGTGGAATGCTCTGTTGGGGACATTTCCTTCCTCCCTCGTATTGTTCATCCTACTTTCTTTACTTGGCCTCAGTACCACTTCCCTCCATTCCTCCCTTGGAATCTGGTTTTCATTTCCTGTATCTACTTCTGGAAAACATTCTCCACTCCTATTTGGGGATTCTTGTGCGTCTGTTGTTTCTGTTTCCTTCGGTATTTTGTTTAGTTTCTGGTTAATTTCATTTTCGATTACCGTATCTAGCTCATTTCTTAGAAAATCCATTATGTTTTCAAGATTTACCTCTTCGTTAGCTGGTATGTCGTTACCTTCACATTTACGTCTGGTTTCCTTTGGGCTCTCGTGTTGGTGGACAGGTTTTGGGATTTGTTCCCGCGTTTGACCACCACAGCTCGTTAGTAGTGGGATCTCTCTACGAGGTGTTTCTTGTCTAGGACCATTTGGTGAAGGAATGTCTGCGTCGACATCGACAGGAGTCGCCACCATCCCTGTATGGGTGATGTCTTCTTCGTTACGCATTGGTGATTTTTGGTCTCTTTTATTGTGATTTTTTGTGTTCTTTTCGGAATAATATTTCATTAATGCGTTTTTGACTGTTCTGAAACATTCTCTTATGTCATTTACCGCCTGTTTCATATCCTCTTTAGCTTCTTTTTCAGGTAACCACTGGTTTCCGTGATATTCAGAGCGAATTCAATCCGTGTTTCCGCTTCGTCTGCCCTAATTATTTGTTCGATGTATATTATTTGGTAGCAGAAATGTTTTTGTTCGTATCGCAGATACCGGTATTCCTTTCCGTGTGATTTTCGGTTGAAGAACTCCTTCTTCCAGTGAGCGCAGGCGACGTTTAAGGTTGTAATATGACACTACTTCATGCGGGTCACTTTCGGTTGAAGAACTCCTTTATGTGAGCGCAGGCGACAAGGTTGTAGTATGACCATGACGAATAGAAGGACCTAGTGTGAGGACTCCGCCATTATAGAACGGTAGTTCGTGGTCCCGCCGCTACAAGCACTGCAAGCGATTATGTCCAACACGTGTCCTGTTGTTCCGTCGAACCGGGTCATAGAAAAGTGCGGGGGAAGCTACTGTGTGAGATATTTGTGTGAATTAAATTGAATTGTCTTTGCTTTCAGTTCTTAAATTCTGTTCATTGTGTCTTGTGTACATCAGCGTTCTATGTTTTGTGTGGGCCTACTTCAAACATAGGCTATTTCTTTGTTAATATTACTGTTTTGTGCTTGTCCCTCAGCGAATGGACGGTCTACCTTGACTCTATGTCCAGGAACTGAGGAGCAAAGCCATGGCGAATTACTGTTGAGAGATAATCTTATTCATATATATATATATATAATTAATTAAATTATATATATCATTTCAAACAAATATATCCAATCAATCATTGCACCCACTGCCGACCTATCAAATCGGTACGGTGTAAAATCACTTAAAACAACAAATTTCACCTAAAACAATTCATAAAAATCAAAAATTTCACTATATAAAGGGGCGTAAGGAGCTCATTGAGAGCACCAGGTTCCCATTCTATCAGGCAATGCACGCATGCATGCAAGCTTGATTATCTCATTCCGAGTCCAGCATCCAAGCAACTGCACGCCACTGCTCCAAGCTCCGTCTTCTAACGCCAATTGATGAAATCGATGATTTGCCAGTCTTTCTACCAAGCCTAGGCCTCGCTATCGCCTCGACTTCGATATTTCAAGCCATTCCACTATGTTCCTATAGGCTTAATTTGCATCCCCCTTAGTAACAGTGCAGATTAAGTCACTCCTCTACCATTCAAATATCCAACACCATACCCACCATGTAACCATCCTAGTCAAGCAACTCCTGTCTCCCTCGAGTTTTAATACAAGTTTAGCTCATCCCCTCTTCCTACTAAGCAGCCAATAATTAATTATTTAATTAATTATTTAATTAACTTCAAATTTCATCAGCGCACTCAACGTCATAGCTCCAACTGTATTTAAACTGGATAATTTTGAGTGACTGGTAAATTTGTTTTTCTCTTTCCTTATTCTCTGGTCGACCAAGGTATTTGACCACTATCTCTCATCACCTCTTACTCATTACACGCGCCTATAGTCTACACTCACGAACACAAACATGTCGCGCACTGACACTAAACCTCGCACATTAACGTACCAGGGCATAACATTCCTGATAACTCAGGACCCTGATGACTCTAAAAGCCAAAATTATACCCCTGTTAATCCAAAAACACTAATTCCGAGTGGGCCTACCCACAAAGGAGATGGTACACTCGTTCCACTTAAACCAACTTCACCAAAATCAGATTCCTCACTCTCTAGCTCACCTCCTCCCTCACCGGGTCACGTCTCATTCCCGACATTTGATTTCGAGAAAGAGCTGTGGTACGCTTCACCCAATGGCAGTAACCTTCAGAGCACGATGGTCCTTATCCACCCACCTATTGGTATTAGCCTTTGTAAATCAGTCAGGCAAACAGTAATTAACGCGCTCAATCCCATAGCCCAATTTATTTCCCTCATTGAGGAATTAGGTAATCATCACATAGGCATCACTCCTTCTGAGAATAGCCATCTCAACTCTGTCACTAGCGTTCTCAAGAGCCGCTCTGGCATTCCCCCATTTTCATTAATTATATTCAGACCACAAATTCACCTTCTTTAGTCTCTCAATCTGAGGAAACTAAATTGCCACAACAAGAAACAACAAAATAACAGTCTGTATAGCCTACTCCAGGAATCTGTGCTTTCCGTAACATGTAATGGAGACCGTAGTACTTATTTCCGTGAATTATATTTTCCATTGTGCCCTGCCGTCTTATTTTAATTGTGATCGCTAATTACATTTTAAAAGAGTATCAGTTACAAAGTACGGTAATTCGTTTCCCTTGGCATTATCCCTAAGACCAGCTGACCGGCAGCGTGGAACTTGCCCACACTAGCGCTGCCGGGCGGGGCGCGCTTGAACTTGAGGAGTCCTCTCACTTTCTCCTTCTATTCGTCATGGTATGACACTACTTCATGCGGGTGAAAAACTCCTTCTTCCAGTGAGCGCAGGCGATGTTTAAGGTTGTAATATGACACAACTTCATGCGAGTCACGGTACCTTCGTGTGCGTTCTCTGCGATATGTCGTTTAAATTGGAAATTGCTCGTCAACGCGAGTTTTTTGTTTAAGTGATCGATATTCAAAAAACAAATTTCACCTCACTAATTACACTGTTGATGACACAGATTTTTAATGTAGGAATATAGCTATGAATTACCTACATTACTGTTGCTCGTAATTGATCTTCAGGATCAGCCTCCTTTTGACCTCTTTTTCTGATTGCACGGGGGTGCTTTCCTTCGTTTAAACCTTGTAAAAATCCCGAATAGATACCCGGTTGGTGGTAAGAGGTGGCCGGAGTTGGAACGGTCGGCCGCCAATCTAGCACTTGTAACATGGATCAAAAGTTTGTAAAACGTTTTATAAAGAAACGGGACAAAGTAAAATTATTTTGTTTCTATAGCGCACTGTAGTACTTTATACACTTTTCATCGGTGCAAAAGCATATCGAACAGGAATACAAATATAGTTATCAAAAGTGTAGTTAGAATTTCAATTCTCCATATAAAACAGAGTTCTGAACTGCGTTTTTCCTAAACTCTTCTATGACTTCAGGTAATGTTGAAAATAGTAACAAACTCCACTGCAAGACAGCTTAGAGTTTTCTCTAGAGTGCTACTGAAACATATTTTAAAATTAAGAACTCTGTATATTATGTTTAATCGTGATTTTAAAAAAAGGTACGCATATAGACTTGTTAATGCTAGCCAACGTCGATTGCTGGTAGTTCAGCCTTTTTCCGTCAGATGTCGCGTCGCCAAGTCCTGTCCTTGAAACAGGCCGAATACAGAGACGGAGACAGTTTGTCTAAGGCCAGCTCAGGCTTTCCCTCATGCAAGGGAGTGGGGACATCAGCACATTCCTCCCTTTTACAACAAGCAGCGGATAAGCTCATTCCACTACGGTATTGCTATTGCCTCAGAATCGCAATAGAACGTTAATGTACTGGTTATACCTTTTACCGTGCAACATGTTTTATTAGTACAATGACCTTTAAAAATAAGTAAGGCTGAGTAATGAGCCCGGATGGACTTATTGGTGAATACGGAGTTTTTAAATCAAATGCCCATCCTGCACGAACAATTTTATCCCGCAAGAGGCTATACAATTAAAGTGGGGGAACAGGAGAAACCTTCGACATCAAACACAATTTTTACTACCAGACTCATGGGCAGCTTCATACTACAAGAAGACAATATTGTCTGTTTGCAGTATGGAACCCAAAAAGAATTAGGCCTACAACGGAACTCATACAGAGAGATGAATTTTGGAAGAGTATTTTTTCCCGTTACATGACCGGTCGTATAAACATGTCATCCTTCCCGAGATTATAGACTCAAGACAGAGTAGATGTATGCCATTATGAAACTCGGTTTACATTATTAGACACCCTCTATTTTACTCAGTACTCGTAATGTTCCAGGCGCTGCCGGAGTGGTGTGTTTATATGCTATAGAAAGATGCACGTCAATTATTACGCAGTGTGTATTCACTCCCGAAATCCATTCCTCACTTCAGTGTGGTATAGCTTTCTGAAGATTGTTAGGACTTGAGTTCAGATTTTTAAATATGTATTTCAAAATATATTATGGCCTAAATACAGTAGTCTACGTATATTAAGAAACCAAAGATCTATCCCGGCATTATTTTTAAACATAAATGGTTTATTATAATTAATTATCTGTTCATAACGTCTACGTATCTAGTCGTGGATTATACGATTCCCACGTTACTTCGTTTCTTTGGGGGACGTAATGGTGCAGTGGTCAAGCCGCTTGGCTCTCACCGAGGTTCGATTCCCGGCAAATGAGATTTTCGAAGTGAAATATTACGTCCTGTGGTTCAGATTCCAAGTAAATATGAAGGTCCCGTAGCTCTGATCGCGAGATTAAAGGTCACGTAAAACTACAAGCTTGATACATTCTTCATGTCTATGAAATTAGTGGGGCAGGGGTGGAGTCTACACGCGTTTAGCATAATTTTTACAGCTATACTGTTTCTTGATATGCCCTTTTAATACATACTGTGGTATGTATAAACCACCTCGTGGCGCAGTGGCCAGCAATGTTGGCTGCTACCTCAAAGGTCCCGGGTTTGATTCCCGGCTCTGCCAAGAATTTAAAAGTCCTGGTATGGCCTTGTGCGGGGTCTCCCAGCCACGTGATACTAAGTGGGAGCCTGCCGGATGCTGTGGCTCATATTTATAAAATTGGTTCTACGTCCCTTTTAACAACTGTGGCTTTTAGATACGCCGGGGTGCCGGAATTTTGCCCCGAAGGGGATCTTTAACGTGCCAGTAAATGCACTGACACGGCTCCCTCGCATTTGCGCGCCCTCAAATGCCAACTGACTGTGCCGGGATTCGATCCCGCTACCTTGGACACAGTAGGCGAGAACGTTACCGCTGAATCACGCAGCCAGTCGCTGTGGCCCAGGACGCCTGTTATTTGTCCCTTGATACAGCCAGAAACTCTAATCCGGTATCTACTGTATATCCCTTGTGGATATGTCATTCATTGATCTTGAGGTGTAAAAATAATTCTTCATTATACAGACCATTTATTGGGGGATAAAATGTGTATGACCCAAATGCACACTTCATCTCACAAATGTTATGGACTTGAGGTTCTTTACTTTTGGAGGCAACGCGGTCAGGTTGAAGTATACTCAGGAATAATCATTGGGCGAGAGTAAGATGGATTATGGTATCCAGGGAAGGCAATCAAAAGTATTTGTGTTTATAATGTAGCTGCGGTGAGAGTTGATGGTAGGATGAGTTCTTGGTTTAAGTTGTTACAGGAATAGGCTGAAATCTTCTACCACTAGTTTTTTTTAATGTAGGCTATACTTGTCTTTTGTAGCTTTTCAGTCGGTCAACACGATTGTGCCCAATGAATGGGCGGGGTACAAGATATAAATATGTAAATACACTCCTGGAAAAAATTACATGTATTAGTTAATTATCACAATTGCGCCATACTTGTTCATTAATAGTGATGTGATAATCGTGGGAAACGGATTTTAGTTTTCTTTCCCAAGAGCAACTGAATGTGTAGTTTCTACACATTTCTTGGTTGTTGGTGAGGAAGAGGCAATGCGAATGGAAGAGCTGAAGCAACTCAGTCCTGATAATAATATGCTATAGCTTATCGTTGAAGTTAATCCTTTATGTTGAGAAATGTAATTTCAAAAATGTATTCTACATTTTTTTGATATCTTCTTTGTTGAGAATAAAAGAAAAAATAACTTGGCATGGTTACTACAACACGTAAATATAATTCTAGGAAATTAACAGCAATTTTTCTCCATAATACTAAGTTACAGGTACTGTATACTAGGGAGTAGAATTCCTTACGTATCTTTTCGATGTTATCGTAAACACGATAAGTTATATTTTGAAGTATTCAAGCAAAAGTTGTTGAAAAATTACTTTTCAACTTTTTTTAGGAATTAGTTCAGTCTGATCGATTCTTAATCACAATTAATGTTAGTATGAAGATGTTTATGAAAGTAAATGATTGAATATACACAATCTAATGCAACATAAGCAACAACTACGACGGCATGAAACCTTATTGTTATACCGTTTCGAACTTCGTAACATAGGCAGTTTTATGTAAGGGAGGTCTGTAGGGAAATGGTAGAGCTTGGAGATTATCATTTTAATTTCTTTCTGCGTTATCACATTAGGCATAACACACTGTTTTAAAGACTACAGTATATCGTGTTGTAGCGGCTAGCATGCTTGTCTGTCACCCCGCAGGCAAGACCTTGGAGAGCGGCGATGGACCCTGGGGCTGGAGTATCCTGGCCGCACCCCCCTCCCGTCCCCACCTATATTGCCAAATTATGTAATATTAATTTCTAATCCTCCTAAATTTGCAGAAACTAATAGTAATTTGATAAATATTTTTATTTTTATTATTATTATAATTAATAATAATATTAGTAATAGAAGCCGCCGGTGGTTGAGGATTGAACAGCCCCCCACCGATGCAAGATCCGGAAAATATTGGTATTATATTAATAATAATAATAATAATAATAATAATAATAATAATAGTAAAAAGACGGCCGAGGTGGGATTCAAACCCACACTCTCTCGATACCAGCGAGGCACGAGGTAGTTCGTTAGCGCTCTCGACCACCGAGGCCAGTTAATAATAATAATAATAATAATAATAATAATAATAATAATTAGAGCCTCCGGTGTTATAGGGCTGAACAGATGGGTCCACACCGGGCAAGATCCCCATAATAATAGGTCTAATAATAATTATTATTATTATGATTATTTTAATAATAATAAAAACTTACCAAGATAATATAAAACGTAGACTACATACTTATGGAGTTCAGCATTGAAACAAAAGCCCACGGGTTGAAACCCACGTGTTTACCGAGTTCGGAGATAGCTTGGGACCCATGGTCTTGTGCTGTACCTCAGCAAGTGTAGCTACTGCGGTCGGTCACTGCGCATCCTTATAACCGCCTGTAAAACACGTTTCTCCGTGCGAGGTCTAGTTCCCGTATTTTTTGAATTTGTTGTCACATATATTATTTGTTTATGAATTAAAACATTAAAACCAATATAATCATGTACTAGTGTTACTAGGCAACGTTGCCAAGTAAAGCGAAGGTAGAGCGATGTAAACAGAGTGACAATCAGTTTACTCTGATCTTATATGTAACAACATAACCTATTATTACTCTCCAGTGCCTTCCTTCGCTCTTATGAACGAACCAAGAAAAGCAACAAGTGCCCTTGAAGCGTGTGACAAAAGTTTTTCCCCTAACTTTTATAGCCTAACCTAATCAAACTTTTGGCAAACTTGCCTCTCTCTGTAGCTACTGGTACTGCTGAACGGAGTTTGAGTTGGTTGAAAACATACTTAGGAAATTCTATTTCTGGAAACAGACCCAACGGTCTAGTATTGTCATCTATTCACAGAGACATACATCTCACTGACGATGAAGTTATGAACCGATTTGGCAATGCTTCAAGAAACCTTGACTTTATATTATAGTGTGAGTTGTAAATCAAAAGAGTAACATTAATTCTTTCCGTGTAAACTCTATCAAGTGAGCAAGATGATTGTATTAATAAAAAAAAGTATCATAAAATGGTCTTAGTTGTGTTTGACATTAACCAAACATAAAACATTACAACAAATTGGTTGAAAAAGTGATGGCAGATAGCCTCAAAACTCATCATTTTGCACCAAATTATACAAAATATTCCCGGGGAGAACCTCGGACCCCCTATTCTTTAGGCCTATACCATGGCCCCTAACCTCCGCTTGAATTCCGTAACTATTAGCTTATCTATAGCAACATATTTTGGCCATTCAATTGAAATTATACAGACTATCACTTCGAACTTTCTGGTCGCGATATTCTTGAGGAACAATGCCACGAAATTGCAATTCCCCAGTGTTCGTACTCCTGAGCAGTTTGGACCATGTTTGGACATTCTCGCACGAGCGACCTTGAACACCCTCACTGTTGGAGTAATTCGTGCTGATACCTATGTACGGGCCATGTAACTACTAGGTGACAGCGACTACAACGAAACTAGTGGCAACATTTTGAAATGAAAGGTGAAATAGGATCCAAGGACGGCCGCCTCTTAACCGTTGAACTCACCTTGTAATAGGCTTATGAGATCACCTTTTGTCCGTGTGTGTGTGCGTATGTGTGATGTGTGTGTGTGTTCCCCCTAATAACTTCTAAACGGCTGGAGCGATTTCAATGAAACTCGGTGAGGTCATAGCACCATTTTGGCCGACCCCAACCGTGCCCTTCATTGTTTTTACGTCACACCATTCCAACAAGGCGACTGTGCGAAATATTTCACCAGCATTCAATATCTCCGAAACTATTACCGATATCAAACTGAAATTTTGTACAGTGATAAAGAGAACTACGGTACTAGAAGTTCACCCATGTGACTTTCGAAAACCTGGTAACTACAGAACTAACATGGCGGCCAAGCAAAATTGGGACTTTTAAATAGACGTTTCTCACGATTTAACCAATCAAGCGCAATGAATCTTGGTACAGTATATGCTTATACACATTGTAATGCACCGACATCTAACTTCGTTCAATTGTTTACATAACCTCAAGATGGCGGCTGTGCAAAATATTTCACCGGCATTCTATATCTCCGAAACTATTACTGATATCACCCTGAAAATTTGTACGGAGGTAAAAGGGACTACTGGAAGTTCATCTATGAGACTTTCAAAAACCTGTAAACTACAAAACGAACATGGCGGCCAAGTGAAGTTGAAAGTTTTAAATAGACATTTCTCGCGATTTAATGATCCAGACGCAATGAAACTTGGTAACTTACAGCAAATTTCTATACACATTGTAATACACTGGTACCGTTTATTATTTAGTTCAATTGTTTACATAACGTGAAGATGGCGGCTGTGCGATTTTTTTTCTTGTGTCGTAATCTTGCGATCGAAGTGAAATTTTCAATAGTGAACCTATGCAATGATTTTCCTTTAATGGTCCATAACTCTATGGCCTATACATACAACAATCCAACATGGTGACCATCCGAAATATGTAGACGGTTCTCAATATCTACTAATCTATCACAACAATCAAACTGATTTTTTAATTTCATATGGGCTATGAACATAAGCTCACCTATAGGACTTTCAATAACCTGGTGATCACAAATCCAACATGACGGCGATGCGAAGTATAATTATTTAAATGGACGTTTCTAGCAATTCAACCATCCAAGTGCAGTGAAACTTGGTACGCTACATGCTTATAAAAATGTTAATCCACTGGCATCTAAATTATTTAAATTGTTTCCATAACCACAAGATGGCAGCAGTGCGACTTTTTTTTTTACTTCTTGTGACCTAAACATGCGATTGAAGTTTGAATACTACACGTACACAATAATCTTCATGTAACAGAACATAACTCTAAGATCTACATATATAAAAATCCAACATGGCGACCATCCGAAATATTTAGATGGTTCTCAATATCTACGAATCTATGACAGCAATCAAACTGACATTTTGTATGTTGATAGTGGCAATTAACATACGTAGGATATATGAAAATAGGCTTTAGTGCTTCACGGAACTACTTGTTAAGTTATGAAATGTAGGCTTATGGGATCACTAGAATCATCACAAGCTTGGTATGTAAGGAGGGCTTCATGATAAACAGTCCCATCTCCGAAGCTAGCATTTTGAGTTATGGTGACTGAAGCTTCGGATATCACATCCGCATTATGCAGTGTATTAAATAGACTAAAATTTCATCTTTCGGCATCACAAAGTTGATGTCCCGGTTTCCGAAACAGTTTGGCGCATTTTTAAGTTATGAAATATAGGCTTATGGGATCACCTCTTAGAGGCAGATGACCCCAATGTACCACCCTTTAAAACAACAATCACCATCAGATTACCTTTTGTCCGTGTGCTTGTGCGTGTATCCCCAACAATAACTTAAATTCTGGAGCGATTTCACTGTAACTTAGTAAATCCTTACTCTTATACCATCCCGCCCGGATCGTTTCTTTCAAATTTTATGAAATTTCACCAATCATACATGGCAGGAACGCGAAATATATCAACGTTATTCTGTAACTACGAAAATGTTACGCAACCAACCTGTAATTTCATATGGTGATAGAATCCACTGAACTAAGAGCACGTATATGACCTTTAAATAGGCCATAAGCTCAGACCCTCAGTCACATTTGGTGGCCACGAAAATGTTCTCGAAACTTATTTAACCAAGCACAGTGTTACGTCGCATGGATTATCATCATTTAAAGTGTATTGAACAATTGTTTAAACTTGTATCTACTGATACAATACTCTCTCGTCTACTTTCAGAACAATGAATCACGGTGGCCTCAGAAAATATTTCATATGCTTTCAATATCTCTGGAGCTATCTACTATATAGTAATACGATTGTTTTAAGAAATCCAAGATGAGGGATGTGCAAAATATTAAAAATATGTCTTTATGTCTGGTGTCTTATTCATGTGACGAATGTGAAACTTTGTATATCGAACCATTGTTTAAATATCTATCTACTTATAACTCCCTGGTGTACATATAGTACCATTCATTAGTTGCAACCCCGTCGCAATTCACTGCTGTATCTTCTATTGGTGTATCAGAGTCACATTTGGTGCAAGGTTTGTAATCCGTTGCGTCTAGCATTGTGTGTAGGGACGTTGGTACGGTGCAGGATACGTCTTGTTTCTATTTCAGAGTGGGTGTGGTTGGGATTGGGGTTGGCCTTACATCTTGTAGCACCCGCCTATTAGGTATGTGATTTGTCTGCGACAATGAACCAGACGAAAAACAAAAAAGCGACAGGCCCAGACGGCATATCCAATGATATCTTGATAGATTCGGCTAATATCCTCAGCGAATAATGGTCGGATCTCCTTAACAGATGCCTATCAATAGGGGAAATGCCCGAAGAATGGAGAAAATCCATCATTAAGGTCCTGTATAAAGGCAATGGAGAAGATAACGACCCAACTCATACCGAGGAATCGCTTTAGAGAACAATATATTCAATGTGTTCACAAACATACTCCTCAAAATACTCACCCCGACAATAAACCAATTGATTCCTGATCAGCAATTCGGGTTCAAGCAAGGCAGGTCCACCCTACAAGCTATAAACAATCTACTGGACGACATAAAACAAGCGCTTTGAGACCCTAAAGGAATTTTCCATACAATATTTATCGACTAATCAAAATTGACCTACTAAACAGATCGAAGCTCTTTCTAAAACTGGAACAAATGTTGGATGATGAATACGAAATCACTTATATGATTAGAACTTCCTGGCTTTTAACAAAGTAGAGATAAACGATGGGATATCAACCTAAAATGAGATTACCCAAACCAACGGCATACTACGAGGCAACCCACTGGATTCCATCCTGTACAACATCGCGACAGCAGATGTTACATGGATTGTTGAAAAACCAAATTCGGTATCCCTCTACCTATACGCGGATTACATGGTTCTGGGGGTCGGCAAACAGGCTGGAACTGCAAGAAATACTCAAAAACCTGCACGGCTGGGCGGAGGAAAATGAGTTCAGTATAAGCAAAAATAAGACAGTGTAGCCTATATGGCCTTCCCAAAAAGAGGAGAACAAGCCCCCCAAATAAAATTGACACTTCGAGAGGTTCACCACAAGATTGTCAATTCCTACAAATACTTAGGCCACACCCTTCAGACCACGTGCCAATCCTTTAGACTGCATATAAAGGAACGACTATCAGCAGGAATTAGAGGAATATACTTCAACAGCATTACCAAACTATCGTTACAAAAGGCAATGACTCTCTTCCACGCGAAAAAACTCCCGTCATTACTTATGGCCTCAAGCTGATATTGGAACAGCTAACCACGACAGACCTGACCACAATAGAAAAAGTAAAAACTTCCTTCCTCAAAAGGGTGCTAGGAATTGCGAGAACGTCCCCGTCCACAATGGTATATGTGTTAACAAAAGAAGATCTCAGAGTAATATTACAACTGCCATCTACCAAGGAAATGAAGAAACTGCTCAAGATAAGCCAGCAGAAATGACAGGAAATCCCACTCGAATTCTACGCTACAGAAGCAGTGATGGACAGACGATGGACAATCGACAATCAGGAGATGAGACATGTTGTAACAAGACTTGGCATCCATGGCTTCCACCATAAGATCTCCAGAAATATTAAATACCACGAACTGAACAAAGAATGCAAATGTTCTCTGTGAAATAACCCATGCTACAAATACCACATAACATCATGCAACAAACGGACAAGGAGTATTGTTGAATAGAGTAAATACTTCGAGTCTACCTGTAAGCTAACACTGTAAACATGTATTAATTAATAATTTTAAGTACAGAATGTATCTACTATGGCCAATTGGCGGCAATAAATCGTTATTATATAGTACAATACAACATGGCAGCCTCTCGTAATATTTCACAAACTCTCAATATCTCAAGAAATATTACAGCAATCAAACAAACTATGTTTTGTAATAGATTGCTAGTAAGTAAGTGCATGTATGTAACGTAACAACACATTATAAATGAGAAAACAGCATGGCTGCTACGCGAATTTCAAATTTTTAAAATTAATTTTCCCAATATCTAGTGTAACTTGACAAAAGTAAATCCTTTCTAAGAGTAAAAACTATTGGTACGTGATATGATTCAGTTGTTTACAAAAATATACGATAGTGGCAGTTCGAAATTTGAAGCAAGGTATTTTCAATTCTTGTAACACATTTAAACATTTGAATTGATTTTTTTCATAATAATCAAACATAAAAATACTAAGTACAAGATTTTCCGGCTTGTAGGCCGTGGTCCAGACAGGATATCTCCCGACATTTCACCGGAAACTGCGTCCGGCATTATCAAGGGTTCCGCTCCTTTCCTTGGTCAGCAGTGGAATGAGGAAGAGGCTTGAAATAATGGGTATCGGTTTGTAGTGGGGTATTGTTGCTTGAAAATGACTGTTGGTTGGGAGGATCTTGGCGATGAATTAACGGCTGGAAGGCAGTTTGGATCATCAAATTAGCATGGTGAGCCGAGCATTCTCTTCGCATCGCGGCTGGATCGTCTGGTCTCGCGTACATGTTGCGGGGTGCGGTGCGTGCTCCAGCTTCGACGACCGAGCTTGTGAGGGTCAGGTGTTCCCTGGGCGACTGCCGGGCTGTAGCGGGAAGGTTCTTCATGTTGACGTGTGCGTGATATCTTGGCCTTGGTGTTCCTAAGGGCCGGGATCCATGTATTATGCACACGTTCAATTTCTTCCTTTCGATTGAAGTTGTCGGGGTGTTTGAATATTTATATGGCTTCCCGCTGCAGCCTGGCGTGTTAGTGTGTGGTCGTGGAGAGTTTGACTGAGAAATCGTCAGTCGCTGAGCATTCTCTCTTGCCCGTTCATGATGTACAGTACGAGGACACGGAGATACTCTCCACGACTACACACCACCACGCCAGGCTGCAGCGGGTAGCCATATAAATATTCAAACACCCCGACAACTTCAATCGAAAGGAAGAAATTGAACGTGTGCGTAATACATGGATCCCGGCCCTTAGGAACACCAAGGCCAAGATATCACGCACACGTCAACATGAAGAACCTTCCCGCTACAGCCCGGCAGTCTCCCAGGGAACACCTGACCCTCACAAACTCGGTCGTCGAAGCCGGAGCACGCACCGCACCCCGCAATATGTACGCGAGACCAGACGATCCAGCCGGAATGCGAAGAGAACGCTCGGCTCACCATGCTAATTTGATGATCCAAACTGCCTTCCAGCCGTTAATTCATCGCCAAGATCCACCCAACCAACAGTCATTTTCAAGCAACAATACCCCACTATAAACCGTTACCCATTATTTCAAGCCTCTTCCTCATTCCACTGCTGACCAAGGAAAGGAGCAGAACCCTTGATAATGCCGGACGCAGTTTCCGGTGAAACGTCGGGAGATATCCTGTCTGGATCACGGCCTACAAGCCCGAAAAACTTGTACTTCATTATGAACGCCGGCCGTGTTAGCCGAAGCTGTTATATAAAAATATTAATTGGAGTGTAGCTCAGTGGCTAATATCTTGAACATTCCAAAACGGCAACCATGCGAAATACTTCACCAAAAGGTAATTTCTATGAATTTATGCCAGTAATCAGACTGAAATTCTGTACAATGATACACCACTACTAAGGAGGTACACACATGGTGATTTAAATAACCTGACAAACACAAAAACATTGCTGCTACGTATACTTAAAATATTTAACGTGACATTTCTGGCGATCTGATCATCCGAGCACTATGAATTGTGACACAGCGAATTTAATTTAGAGTTCAGTACATGGGCATCCAATTTGTTCACTTGTTGTCAAAAAATCACCGTGGAAGCAGGTCGTAATTTTAAGAACACGTTTTTAGCCTATTTTCATTTATGAAAAAAAAAAGAACAATAGGCTTATGAGATCACCTTTTGTCGGTGTGTGTATGTGTGTGTGTGTGTGTGTGTGTGTGCGTATGTATGTATGCAGGCCTACGTCCCCCTACTTAAATCTAAACGACCAAAGAGATTTCAATGAAACTCGGTAAGTACACACTACTAACTCGTTTGACCTTGACCGTGCTTTTCAAATCTTAGCCCTAGAACTTCGAACCGTCTTCCAGGAAGACGGTGTGCTGTTTAATCAAGTGCAACGGTCTCTCTTTAGATGGTCTCTTGGAATTCAAATATAGTACTACTGTTAGCCATTAGATGGCACAAATTTCAAGTCATGCCGGTTCCCGATGCGTTTATCTTTCGTAGTGAAAGTCTTTGGCAAACAAATGACAATATGCAGGCTATAACTTGGCTGCAGAAATGGAAGTACTTTCATGTTGACATTGAGGTTGCTTTGAGCAAAATGACAGCCAACTATGTTGACGATTCAGAAATTGAGCGCTTGATTTTTGATGATTCGTGTCATAGTACGAACGATGACAGTGATTATTGTGTGGATTCGTATGATAATCAAGATGGTGAAAGTGGTGGCAGTAATACCGGCGAACAGGATGTCCCGCAAGTTATAGAAATCGCCATCAATGCAAGTAATGTTGTACATGTTCCTACAGACAATGTAAAAATGCCTAATGTTAGCCGTCTAGGGGTAAGTGTGAACTGGACTGATATACAACCCAAAGAAAGTGACTTTCCAGGTAAGAATGTACCGTTCGTCGTTCATCATCCTGGGCCTGTGAACTTGCCTCCCCGTAATTCCGCGCCGATTATGTACTTCAATCTGTTTCTCACACTGGGTTTTTGGAGACGTCTTGTTCAAGAAAAAATAATTTTCATTTTAGTGAATAACAGGGATCATTTAAAACTGGTTCTCGGAATAGTAACAAAAACTGTGAACTTCTCATTTATGATGTCTCTGACACACATTTAACTTAGCAATATGGTTTTCTAGAGCAGAGCAGTCAACACATTTTTTAATTTTTTAAAATAAAATACTTTCTTATGATTAATTCAAACTGATGACTCTGAATGATTCAACTCTATCAAAATAATATAGATGATAAGTTATATTTATGATTACAGATTGCTTACAGATACCAAATTCCTTAAGTGTGTACTTTATGGGAAATTACTGCAGCAATTGACAGATAAACCTGCATCAGTTCTAGGGTTTTAATATGATAATAAATGCAACATGTAAGCGGCGCGAAATATTTCATTGGCATTCTGCAGTATATCTCCGCAACTGTATTAGATATCACTCTGAAACTTTGTACGGTAATAAACAGTACATTTAGAAGTTTATCTATTTGACTTTCATAAACCTGCTATGTACAAAACGAACATGGCGGCCAAGCGAAGTTCAAACATTTAAATATACTTTTATCGCAATTTGATCGTCCGAGTGCTGTGAAACATGGTGCAGTAAATGATCAAACACATTGTAATGCACGAAAATCTAATTTAGTTCAATTGTTTACATAGCCGCAAGATGGCTGCTGTGCAAAATTTGAAAATGACGTCATTATTTCTTGCATCCTAATCATGCGATTGAAGTCAACGTTCGAATAATGAAGCTATGCATTAATCGTCATATAATAGAACATAACTCTATGGCCTACATATAATTATATGAGTAGTGGTTTTGTACGGGTTCAGATACCACCTCCACCTCCCCACCTCACAAGATGGCGGCAGCCCGATATCTCTCGAACGCATGGTCGGATTTTGACGAATGAGGTGTCATTGAACTCGGGCTGACACTCCCTTTCCAATGGACAACATATTTCAACCCCAAAAATAAAACCTACCCCTACTAGGGGTGAAATTGATTTTTTTAGAGAATCTCTCTTTCCAATTGCAACATGTGAGAGTTTGAATGCCGATATGGATTTAAACGTTGTTCCACATAAAGTGCATGTGTACGGTGGATAGCCACTATGAATTAACATGCTTGTTTTTGTTTTTTACGCATGCCCACTCATAGCTTTTGTAAGAGGGTGGGGGAGTGGTTCCCTGTGGACGGGTTATTGTTGACAGGTCATTGTTGACAAATCATTGTTGACGGGTCCCTGTGGACTGATCATTGTTGACAAGTCCTTGTGGACGAGTCCTTGTCCCTTTGGACTGATCCCTTTGGACGGGTCCCTTTGGCCTGGTTCCTACGGACTAGTCCATGAATTTATTTAAATTATGTCAAAGGGCCTAACTACATTTGTGTGTGTTGAATTGACGTTGTTCACCACTACTATAATGGAATAACGATATGAAAGGAAAGTGACGAAATACATGTGAACACGTGTGAAATGACCTTATTACCGTCCTCCTTGTGAAACAAGTCACATCCTGTTTTGCTTCATACGTGAGAAAATGTGAGTTCGAACCCGTGGTCGGATTTTGACGAATGAGGTGTCATTGAACTCGGGTTGATACCCCCTTTCCAATGAACAGCATATTTCCACCCCAAAATAAAACCTACCCCTACTAGGGGGTGAAATTGTAATTTTTTTAGAGAATCTCTCTTTCCAATTGCAACATGTGAGAGTTTGAATGCCGATATGGAATAAAACGTTGTTCCACACAAGAGACATGTGTTTGGTGGATAGCCACTATGAATTAACATGCTTGTTTTTGTTTTTTGTTTTTTACGCATGCCCACTCATAGCTTTTGTAAGAGGGCAGGCTTTTTAAAATATGGCGGCTGTAGTGTAACCTAACCTAACCCAACCCACGAGTGGTGATCAAAAAGTATTTTAAGTGACGCTTGTCGATTGGCAAACCAATAATCAAAGAGGGATATGTCAGGCCTTGAGGTGATAGCCCCTTTTGATTGATCCCTGTTGATTGATCTCTGTTGATTTGTCCCTTTGGACTGGTCTCTGTTGACTAGCCCCTTTTGGACGGGCCCTTTTTGACAGGGGGTCATTTTTGATGGATCCTTTTTGACAGGTCCTTTTTGACGGGTCCCTGTTGACGAGTCATTGCTGACGGGTCCTTGTTGATGAGTCCCTGTGCGACGGGTCATTGTTGACGGGTCCCTATTGACAGGTCATTGTTGACTGGTCATTGATGACAGGTCATTGTTGACGGGTCATTGTTGATGGGTCCTTGTTGACAAGTCCCTGTTGATGGGTCCCTGTGGAAGGGTCCCTTTAGACAGGCCCCTTTGGACTGGTCCCTATGGACCGGCCCATGAAATTTATCCAAATTATATCAAAGGGCCTAACTACATTTGTGCGTAAAGCAGTGTGTTGAACTGACGTTGTTCACCAGTCCTTACTACTACAATTGGATAACAATATGAAAGGAATTGATTAACCAGACATGAGTTAACTACCAACGAAACACTTTGGCGACTCTGCTTGTTATTGACCAATGAGTAGGGTTTTAGAAAAACTGTTTGCTATTTTGGGTTATATACAAAAAATGCTTAGACCTTTTGAGTGACTATGTTTGCTAAACAAGACATTATACCAGACACGAATAGGATTCTTATGTAGCTCAGACAAGGAAAGCATTTCTACAGAATCTGTTGACATTGAATATAGATTTAGGTATTAGGAAGTCATTTTGAAGGCCTTTGTCTGGAGCGTGGCACTCTATGAAAGTACAACTTAGACAATTGGTGTAGCAGAAAAGTGGAGAATTGAAGTGTTTGAAATGTGGTGTTACAGGAGAATGATGAAGATTAGATGGGTAAATAGGGTTACTAACAAAGAGGTATTAAGACGAGTGGGGGAGAAGAGATGCATCTGGCGACTGTTAATGAAGTAAAGAGATAGGTTGGTAGGACACGTACTAAGACACCCAAGAATAGCAAACGTAGTTATGGAAGATAGGTTTGAGGACGAGAACTGTGGGGGTAGACCAAGTTTAGGATATGTTAAACAGATAGCCTTGAATGTAGGGTGTGGTAGCTATATAGAGATGAAACGATTAGCTCGGGACAGATAGGCGCTGAGATCTGCATCAAACCAGTCAAAGGACTAAAGACTCAAACAACAACATGTAAGTTCACTGAAATAATGTTGTGTAACGGTAAATGTTAGTCAACGAACAGTAATGCATTACTAAAACCCATGACACGATACCTAAGAGCTTTTCTAAAATGATTTTAAAATGCCTTTAACCCTATATTGAACACCCAGTTCACAAGACTCATAACTGCAATGTTATGGTAAAACAAAACAAAATCTATATTTCAAAACAAGCAAGTGGTTTAGTCAATGTATACTGGAAAAAGTTTTGTAAACGCTGAAGTCCTCAAGACTAATTAAATTAGTAACTGTCAGGTTGACCGAGTGGTTAAGGTGTTTGACTAAGATCAAATTTTCTGTATATGGAAGCAAGGGTTCGAATCCCTTACCTGACATAACTATTGCCTTAACATGGCTTGGCCACACTGCATTATTATGATACTCGGTACACAAACCATAGATATAGTGTATTGTTTAAGGCCACTCTCTTTCTGAACATAGTCAGAGACTGTTGATGGTTAACAATTGTATTAATAGTGGGACATGGGGATAGTAATTAAGAAAAACAGACAATACCCATACAATATTTTTATTAAATTCATTTTATAATAGTTACACACACTGAATTCAACTCTATCTCTTTACCATTGTTCGATATAGATTTTTAAACACAACGCTTGTTGTAGATCCTTTTACAACTTTCTCCAGGTACTCTTGCTCTTAAAAACTGGGGAAGCCGCAATGGTTTTATAAACATAAAACCCTCATCCTCTTCTTTTTCATAATTATCATCATCATCATTATGAATATTATCATCAAAATTATTATAGTCATTGTCACCATCATTATCATCATCATCATCATCATCATTCTCAACATCACTAGAACTATCCAATTCCTCTTGTTTGTTTTCCACAGGGACCTCTTGTAGGGTCTGCGTTGCTTTTGATAGTGTTAAGGGTATTTTGAACGATGGTATTTGTCCTAACATGTCTTTTTGAGGTGATGATGAATGCTTTTTAACAAACAATGCACTATCTTGAGCAGCAATATATTTTTCTTGGACTTGCTTTTTTACCTGGGTTAGAGTATTTTGCGTATTTAAATGTGTATTAATTTGAGATTCACAATGATGTTCTTTTGAAGTAAGTACGTTGGAGTCTTTTGTTTTAATCATTCCTCGACACTTTTTGGATCGTTGTTTTGAATATCGCCAAATAACAGTTCCATCTTTATTGATTGTTTTTACAATATATGTATATCCTTTATAGAAGACACATGGCTTGCCATGACTGGTTGTTGAGACTTCCATATCAACTAATACATACGAATTAAATTTTAGTAAAGACACATGAACAATCTTTAGATTACAAGTGATTTACACACACACACACACACTTTCCTAAATGTCAAGATTTATGGATGTTGTTTTCCGCCAACAGCTGCTTACTGCGTATGACAAGGCTGGAGACTGGTAGGTGAGACGGTCTTTCACGATGTGAACACTGTAACAGGCAGTAGTCAACTGACAATATTCTTATACCCTAGTCAAGGTTAACAGGTACTTACTGCGTATGACAAGACCATACACTCGTAAGTTAGACCCTATTTTTGTTTGTTTGTTGCTGAGAGTCCCATATATACCCTAGACATGTTAGTTCTGAACACTTAGTGGTTAATTGTATATATTGAATTTAAATACACAGCTTATACAAGCACGTTTTGCAGATGGGAGGGGTGAGAGGCTGGCAAAAAAGGAAATGTTTTAGTTTAATGAAACGTCATGTCCTAGTAGGCGTGATTTATAGTAGACGCATTTGATATTAGACGTAATTGATAGTAGGTGTAATCGATACTAGACGTGATTAATAGTAGACGCAATTGATACTAGGCGGGATTGATAGTAGGCGTGATTTGTAGTAAGCGCAATTCATAGTAGGCTCAATTGATAGTAGGTGCAATTGATAGTAGGCGTGATTGATATTAGGCGCGATGGATAGTAGACGTAATTTGACATGGGCGCAACTTAGATCATTTTTGATATCATAAAGTTACTGTGTCAATGTTTATACAAAGTACAAGGTAGAGAGGGGGCATTTTAAGACTTTACCTCAGCTCACTTAACATAACCAAACTTTACCTAACCTAACTTTGTCACGTGACATGTTCTACAAGTTTAGACTTGCCTTAAGACTGATTATGTCGTCATAGATTGATGGGAGGGGTGAGAGGCTGGCCAAAAAGGTAATGTATTAATTTAATGAAACGTCATGTCCTAGTAGGCGTGATTTATAGTAGACGCAATTGATAGTAGACGTGATTGATAGTAGGTGTATTTGATACTAGACGTGATTAATAGTAGACGCAATTGATACTAGGCGTGATTGATAGTAGGCGTGATTTTTAGTAAGCGCAATTCATAGTAGGCTCAATTGATAGTAGATGCAATTGATAGTAGGCGTGATTGATAGTAGGCGCGATTGATAGTAGACGTAATTTGACATGGGCGCGACTTAGATCATTTTTGATATTATAAAGTTACAATGTCAATGTTTATACAAAGTACAAGGTAGAGAGGGGGTATTTTAAGACTTAACCTCAGCTCACTTAACATAACCAAACTTTACCTAACCTAACTTTATCACGTGACATGTTCTACAAGTTTAGACTTGCTTTAAGACTGATTATGTCGTCATAGATTGATGGGAGGGGTGAGAGGCTGGCAAAAAAGGAAATGTTTTAGTTTAATGAAACGTCATGTCCTAGTAGGCGTGATTTATAGTAGACGCAGTTGATAGAAGGCGCGATTAATAGTAGACGCAATTGATAGTAGGCGTGATTGATAGTAGGCGTGATTTGACATGAGCGCGATTTATAGTAGACGCAAATGATAGTAGGCGCGATTGATAGTAGGCGTGATTGATAGTAGACGCGATTGATAGTAGGCGCAATTTGACATGGGCGCGACGCAGATCATTTTTGATATTATAAAGTTACAGTGTCAATGTTTATACAAAGTACAAGGTAGAGAGGGGGTATTTTAAGACATAATCTCAGCTCACTTAACATAACCTAACTTTGTCACGTGACACGTTCTACAAGTTTAGACTTGCTTTAAGACTGGTTATGACGTCATAGATTGATGGGAGGGGTGAGAGGCTGACAAAAAAGGAAATGTTTTAGTTTAATGAAACGCCATGTCCTAGTAGGCGCGATTTATAGTAGACGCAATTGATAGTAGGTGCGATTAATAGTGGACGCAATTGATAGTAGGCGTGATTGATAGTAGGCGTGATTTGACATGAGCGCGATTTATAGTAGACGCGAAAGATAGTAGGCGCGATTGATAGTAGGCGTAATTAGACATGGGCGCGATTTATAGTAGACGCAATTGATATTAAGCGCGATTGATAGTAGGTGTAATTGATAGTAGGCGCGATTTGACATGAGCGCGATTTATAGTAGACGCAAATGATAGTAGGCTTGATTGATAGTAGACGCAATTGATACTAGGCGTGATTGATAGTAGGCGTGATTTGTAGTAAGCGCATTTCATAGTAGGCTCAATTGATAGTAGTTGCAATTGATAGTAGACGTGATTGATAGTAGGCGCGATTGATAGTAGACGTGATTGATATGGGCGCGACTTAGATCATTTTTGATATTACAAAGTTACAGTGTCAATGTTTATACAAAGTACAAGGCAGAGAGAGGGTATTTTAAGACTTAGCCTCAGCTCACCTAACATAACCTAACTTTACCTAACCTAACTTTGTCACGTGACATGTTCTACAAGTTTAGACTTGCTGTAAGGCTGACTATGACTATGACGTCATAGATTGATGAGAGGGGTGGGAGGCTGACAAAAAAAGGAAATGTTTTGGTTTAATGAAAAGTCATGTCCTAGTAGGCGTGATTGGTAGTAGACGCAATTGATAGTAGACGCGATTAATGGTAGGTGCAATTGATAGTAGTCCAAAAAATATATATATATTCTTTACATTTTTCCAAAAAATATTTGGAAAGTAGGCTATAATTTGAAAACTAATCATCCTAAAAAGTCATATGTAGACTCAAACCAATGGCTTTTATGTCCTTAATCGTTAGAACAAAACATGGAATTTGACCTTTTTCCAAATATTGATCATTTTTAAAAAATGGGCTATATTTTGTAAACTATAAATTACACAAAAAAATGTGTTTGACATAAATGACAGGTATTTACCCATTCTACGCACAAACCAAGTCCCAGGTCTCTGGGACAAAATCCAAAAGGTTCAATTTTGAAAGTAGACGATATTTTTAAAACTAATCATTCTAAAAAGTCATATATAGACTCAAACAAATGTCCTTTAAGTCCTTTAACGTTAGAACAAAACTTAACATTTTTTCATTTTTTTTTCAAAAAAAAGTCCAATTTTCAAAATTGTCTATATTTTGGAAACTACGAATTAGTTCCAAAATGGCGGTCGTAGCTTAACTCAACCGAACCTAACCCTACGAGGTGTGATCAAAAAGTTCCAAAATGGCTGCCGTAGCATAACTGATTGATCCCTGTTGATTGACCCCTTTTGATTGATCTCTGTTGATGTATCCCTTTGGACTTGTCCCTGTTGACCAGCCCCTTTGGACGGGTCCTTTTTTGCATTTTTTTACGGGTCCCGGAGGACGGGTCCTTGTTGACGGGTCCCTGTGGGCGGGTCCCTTTGACATAATTTGGATAAAATGCATGGGCCAGTCCATAGGGATCAGTCCAAAGGACCCGCCCACAGGGACCCGTCAACAAGGACCCGTCCTCCGGGACCCGTAAAAAAATGCAAAAAAGGACCCGTCCAATGGGGCTGGTCAACAGGGACCAGTCCAAAGGGATACATCAACAGAGATCAATCAAAAGGGGTCAATCAACAGGGATCAATCAGTTATGCTACTGCAGCCATTTTGGAACTTTTTGATCACACCTCGTAGGGTTAGGTTCGGTTGAGTTAAGCTACGACCGCCATTTTGGAACTAATTCGTAGTTTCCAAAATATAGACAATTTTGAAAATTGGACTTTTTTTTGAAAAAAATGAAAAAATGTTAAGTTTTGTTCTAACGTTAAAGGACTTAAAGGACATTTGTTTGAGTCTATATATGACTTTTTAGAATGATTAGTTTTAAAAATATCGTCTACTTTCAAAATTGAACCTTTTGGATTTTTGTCCAGAGACCTGGGACTTGGTTTGTGCGTAGAATGGGTAAATACCTGTCATTTATGTCAAACA